>OY804575.1:70462415-71787498 GCA_963680875.1 Bathymodiolus brooksi | reverse complement strand
AACCCACAAACATGACTATATACAGTATAGGAGGGAGTTTCTATCCCACAAACAGAATCTGGGGTCCGTTTTATAGACCCATCACATGGTATTCTCTGTAGGGGGAAATTATCATATTTGACCGAATGTGAACTACAAGTAAAGCATAGTTATAGTATACAAGTTTATTGGGTTGTCGATTGATTCTTACATCAATATCAGTCCTAACGTACTATATATAATTTACGACTGATATCTAAAAGAATGACATCTTATCTACAGAGAGTCCATTACTGGCTAACTCACATTGGCATCGCAAATAGTGACATCTTACACAGAAACATTCTTCTATCTCTGAATAAAATTTAATTTGCATCTACTTAATTCCATTTCAAAAAAACAGTAACATGTAGACCCACTCCACTTGTTATCCACTCCAGATAAATAGAAATCTAAAAATCAATATGAGATTGTGCTTAAAGCAAATTATACAGTTCTTGTAATCAATGTCTGATTTTATCATAGTATATTAAATTGTCCCACATTCCACAGAGCATACTAGTAACGTAATCATTTCTATTGATAATTCTTTTTTGTTTTTTTGTTGGTTGATGGAAAAAAAAAGGGGGGTTAGTCATCGACAGCCAAGATTGAATCTCTGATCAGTTATGATACTAGTGATTAACATACAAGTAAAAAGACAGTTGCGATGTGTCCATGTAAAATATATATAACACCCCCTCATTAAGAACAGTTCAACAGATCAGACAAAAAAAGGGGGAGGGTGTTTTCACTCGACCAGATTTAAATCATTGGTGATACACGATTTGCTATCAGACATCTAGATCAATACGACATTATTGGTAACTTTGGCAATATTTCCCCCATATATCAAACCACAGCTGATTTTATAACTGCTACTCGTCAGAAGATGAATACTTCAATCGCTTCAGTTATTTTTAGCAGAAAATAAGCTGCTGATGTTAACTTGTTTAAATTGAGGCATTTCTAAGGAATATTCTCTCATATTTAGGACGCCATGCAAACTTAAACTGTAAGTAATATTGACTATTCATTTGGGATGTGCATAACTGGTATGTTTATTTATAGTAAAATATTGTTATATATTGTAATATTGTTCGATTTTATATATGGTTTCAACTTTTCCATTGAACGTCGAGACAAGATATAACCCTAGCAAATGTGATTATTTTCGGAGAGTTCTACACTTGTTTAGAATTCATTAATTAACATTTGTAAACTTAAAAATGTTTACTTACATGTTACAAATTCAGCTTTTCTATTTATTTATTTATTTATTTTTTTTAAAAAGGGGGATATACTTTTGTCCCCTCTCTTCTTTCAAAGTTGGAGACAAATGTCACCTTCTACGCCTCCGTGGAACTTTAAAATATGATTTTAATGGAGAAGGTACGTCTCCATAAAAGCTGGTTTTAACATGTTTTAATCAGATTGAAGTTGGTTTTGTACAATACTATAAATAAGGGTAATAACAAAATTACCGAACTCCGAACAATCTTACAAATGGAAAGTCAAAACTCATAAGTATATAAACAGACAAAATCAGTCAACAACCGGAAAACTGTGAAAACCGTAATGACCCTGACTTGGTACAGGCATTTCTAAAGAAATAGTAGGTTGAATCAGATTTTAAAGCGCCAAACCTCCCGCTTTCATTACGGCTCAAAGGTTTCCAAATGCCACGGATAAATCCTCTAGATAGACTTTAAGTATATCATGAATCCATAATGTAAAATTGTATTCTCCTCAATATTTTCTATATAATTCTAAACGTGTAAAGAAGATGACTCTTATTAGATAAATATTAAATAAAACATATTATAGACCGATGATTAATATCATTAGCACATCAAGCTACAAAGCAAAAAAGTTCAAATCTGACATATCTAAATTTGTAAAATCCGTAATAAATCTTATTCGTAAAGGCTATAACTTAACAACTATAGCTCACTCTTTAAGACAGGATTACTTTTCTAAAAATATAGACACAGTGCCACATTTATATATAGACTTGGCAGACTGAAGCCTAGGGTCTCAAAATTTAGGGGCCTCTGTCCAAGGAGTACAATATTTTCGACAGTCTTTAGACTTCTTTCATACATATGCTGTCATAACGCATTGTACTCTTTAAACAACCCTTCAGTAATTTTCTTTTCACATTTGCACTCTATTTCAGAATATTGCACTTATCATCAACCTCGCCTTTATTCAAATTGGTTACACACTCTTCCATCTTCCTCTATAGTCGTGAGGGTGGGGCATTGGGAGGGGACTATCGATGTAGCCACAGGGCCTCTCTTCATCTAAACCCGGCACTGTATAAACAGTACCAACTAGCTATATACTATATATAGTCATTAATGTAGTAGATTTATATTTCATTCGTTACTATATTACTATTTTATGTTCAATACTTGTTTCCCTATTTATTCTGGTCTCCCACGAAGAGCATTAATTTCTGTGAATATCCATGACTAACTGATATTTAATCTGTAAGAAGTATCGGCTATGTTTTGTCCAAAAAGTAGCATTTGGTCTTTAATCAACAGATTTTACCCTCATAGCTAGTAGTCAGTAAACTACGAACATTCATTGACCCTTCTTAGCTATTGTCCATGTTTTTGTAGTCATTCTTTTTTTGTGATAGTGTGTGGTCTTTTTGAGTGGAAGCGAATCTCTAATCGTAACTACTCGGCCATTCTCGCTACCCTGCAAATAACCTCGTATGCATTAGGCGTATAAATCGCACTACTTTTCACATGTCAGTTACATGAAAGTTTGATAAAGTTATATTTTGAGCAATTTTCTATATTTCAATTAAAGTTTTAATTAGTTTTGCATGGTCTTCCATATTGGATTTTCGTGGACTATATTTTTGTGCGCTTAATTTAACTTAACTTCCGGCAAACAATTTAAGAAGAATTTCTACTATGTACATACGAGGTTATTTCAGGGTAGCGAGAATGGCCGAGTAGATACGATTGAGCGAATCTCTGCAGGGTTTATCGTTTGTTTATTTATGTATTGCCGTTTGAGATACAGGTATTAAGGGGGGAGGATCCCATTAACAGGTTTAACCCAGCTACAATTTTGTGCATGTCCGAAGTCAGGACCTGGATTTCCAACGTCATATGTCGTGGACCCCTTTTTGTGTTCAGTGAATGAATGTGAGAGTTGATTGTTCGTTTTGTTGATATTGGTGGCATTGTCGACCATCGATCACTGTTTAAACTCTCTTTTCATAACTTAGTTGCCAGATCGAGAATAACTGTACGCCATAGAAAAAGTCGATGATTTATGTATTATGATTCATTAGTAATAATAATATTTACACTATGAATCTCATACATTCCCAGTTTTGTTATCATTGTTTATAAGAATAAGTTGAACACTGTGCACCTCTTTCCACATAAGCAAATCTACATTTTGTTTCAATGCTGGTTTTAGATTATTTGCATATATTCATTAATGAATGTAGTTTAAAATTTAATATTATTTTTTAATAGACATTTTTCAACATATGAGATAATAATTAAATAAAGCATTCAAAATCTGTTTTTATTATAAAAAAAAAAGGAAAGCAATACTGTTACTGTACCTATATATAGAATGAACATTATATTTTACGATTTGCTTGCACATTTTAGGGTACGGCTACACTTCACACTTGCCACATCTCGCCCACCAGCCACTTGAACATCAGTTAATTGGTAGTACTAAATGTATGCAACGGTATGCGTACGGTTACGAACACTAAAATAACCCCTTTGAAAATCTTAAGCTTTTAAGGGATATCATTGGGTGATGTCAGCCATAAAGTGATGCTCATGTGATTCGTGTTACAGAGGCATGCATTTTATTTTATATTTTACTTTTGAGATCGTTTTGAAACCAATGTGTTTTGTTTTGTTTATGTCTTAGTTTTATTTTGTTTTGCTTTGTTTTGTCTATCTGCTTCCTTTTTTTTGATGCTTTGTGTTTTTTTTTTTTTTTATTTTTGTTTTTTTTTTTTATTTATTTGTTAGAACCCTATCCCCCCGCCCCCCATTTAGTGGTTTCAAGAATCCAAGATAATAATTCCAGAGTAGCTGTCTGAATGAACTGTCTTTATAATTGATCAAAATTAAATATAGTATCTCAATATTTCCTCTTAAAATGACTTGATACCAAACATAATACTAAAAGTTTCGAATTCTTACAAGGTTATAAAATGTATTTGTATTCCAGGAAAGTCGCCTCGTGGATTGTTGCAGCGCTATTTTACAATTAAGTAACTGCCGGATTCATTTACAAGCTGAAAAGATGCTTTGATACTGCGATACACCTTGTTTTTACACACTGAAACCAGGTTTTATAAAGTATACTGCTGTTATTCTATTTAAAGTTATCAAAGATATTCCTCGATTATGATTCAACAAAATCAGCAATCAACATTTTTTTTTAACAAAATCTATTTTCTAATATGCAGAAACAGTAACCATCGTAACTGGTTTCTCTCACACTTTTATCGACTGTTATCTACTTCACTCGTATAACAAGAACGACAGATAAATCATTTAAGTCTTACAAAATTAAATCGACATATTTTAACTGGCAGTGCATGTGTTGGCATTTTATAATCATTTGCTTTTAAACGACGCAGAATCATTGCATTATGTTGTGCCAAGTCTTCGAAGTCTAAGGCTACACATTTTTAGAGATGCTAAGATAATTCTGCTAAGCACGTTTTATTTATGATGGTGATTTAATAGAAGATGCCTTCCATGAGAGAGTCAGATATTGTACAAATGGAATTTTATATGCAACATTGATAGAACTGATTATATTAAATGCAGTTAACTTTTTGGTTTGTACGTTGATATCATCAAGTTATCTGCAAAATACTGCACAGCAATAAACATTTCTGTATAATTCTTAATAACAGCAGACAAAAAGGAAAATCTTCAGATTGGTGCAAGCCAAAGGTTAAAAGGTTATATCACGAACCATGTGCCAAAAGCCTTCAAATCTGTGAAAATACTTATAGGAAGAAAAGAAATGACAAATAGAAGCCGCAAATTGAAGGACAGACAGTGCAATGGCCAAACGAAAAATAAGGGATAAAAATACAAACAATGGTCCACAATACAGTTCGTGTTCCACTGACTTAACTAGTGACACGAACATGCTTAATATATACGAGAATACTATTATAATCTATGCCACAAACCCTTTGTCAAGAGCCTTATTCTGTGAAAATGTATTAATAGGAAGAGAAGAAAAGTTAGACAATGCCCATGAATCAGAAACCGTAAATCAAACGAAAAACACTACAATGGGCAAATGAAAAATACGGAACAAAATGACAAACAATAGTTCACAAAGCACTAAGAAGTCACTGCTTCACCAGTGACACGAAAATGGTTAATGCTGATATAATATATGTCACGAATCATTCTACCAAATTCTTATTTGTAAGAATATCAAAGCATACATGTCACTAAACATTGTTAAAGCTTTATCTGTGAGAATATTAACATCATAATGTGTCATTGCCTTTAAATGACAAAACACCTAATATCATATATGACACGAACTCTTTACCCAAAACCTTTTCATATTAGATTACCAACACTATATAAGTCACAAATCATTTGTACCATGGTTTAATCCCTACGCAGTTTATGTATTTACAAAGCCGTCAGTTCTATCGTTGCAGCCATTTCTGCTTTGATTGGTTAGTTGGTTTTATGGTGTTTAACGCCACTTTCAACAATATTTCAGTTATATTCAGGGGCGGATCCAGGATTTCAAGTTAGGGGGGGGGGGGGCGCACTTAAAAAAATTGCGCCGAGAGAAGGGAGGCGCGAAAATGTTTGGGGTATTTCGTGTGAAAAATCACGATTTTACGCCAAAAAATCATATTTTTCCAATATTAGGGGGGGCGCACGAAATTTTTGGGGTATTTCATGTGAAAAATCACGATTTTAAGCCAAAAAAATCCTATTTTTTCCAATTTTAGGGGGGGGCGCCCCCCCCCCCCCCCTGAATCCGCCCCTGATATTGTGACGGCAAGTTTTATTGGTGGAGGAACCACGAGTGCCGGGAGAAAGCCACATACCTGCCACAAGTCACTGACAAACATATAATGTTGTACACTTTTCTGCTTTGATTGTCAATAAAAACGAAGTTATTCACTTTTGTGGGCACGTTTCTAGAGTTACCTTCTTCAGGTATGATCTTAGTCAAATGACTAGAAAACCAATTAATCTTACTGTGTTTTGGAGCAAATAAACCAAAGAACTTAAACAGGATAGTCAAAATGGAATATAATAATAACAACATAGATATCAAGTTTAGCGCCCACGTCGCATTTCTGAAATAATCTTGATCAAGTACGCTCATAGTCCCAGGTCACCATATGAGTTTCATAGTGTTGACTATGACGGTTGAACTTCCCTTATTTTACTAAAACAATGTAATTGTAATCGTGTCATTTATTATGATATTCTTTTGTGTAAAGGCTTAGGAAATATATGTAAATGAAAGGTTCACCGAGCAGCTCTAGTTTCTTGCCAAATACAAATAAATTTCATGTTTTAAAGATATTTTACCAATATTCTATTTATATTGTAAATTGACCGTGCGTGTTATGACTTAACCCGTATGGTAGCCCCAGTAGTGATGGACTGAATATTGATACGTCTACAAAACATATTAAAATCGAGTTTGCATGTTTTCCTCTACATAGTCAAAAACAAACAAACTGTAATTAGACTGAAAATAAATTATCTTCATTTTTCAGAGGTCAGTGCTCCCTGCCCCTTTTTCTGGCTTACATTTCTTGGAGTGTCGTTTTAATATTTAATGTACGTGTATTTTCATTCTTTTTCATGGAGAATACAAACTTTCGCCCTAGTACATATATAGGTCTACTTAGTAATAATAAATGAAAGAAGTTGGCATCAATAATTAAAACACATTGATGTCATACCTTCTATTTTTTAAAACAACATACGTAAAATATAGCCACTATACTGGTTGTCTAAAGTTAGAACATGATACAACACATTTTCAATGTTTTTACTAATTAAACAGACGAGTATTCCACAGGGCTAACAATTATTACACAACTAGTACTACCCTTTTAATTGACAAAACAGAAGAGATATTCTTCCTCTATCAATATAAGCTGAGTGTCTGCAGCTCTACATCCATTCAAGATGAGACGCAGATTTTTTAAGGTAAAAAAGTTACTTTTTCTCTTTTTTTATATATTATTTTATTAATAAGACAAAATGAAATTGTAATTGGTTAATTATTTATTAATAAATCTAATGGTACAAGGTTTTTTTCTCTCAATAAAACAAATAGATTCTTGATGTTTCGGGTTTGAATTATGTTTTAATATTTTGTGAAGAAACTCATTAAACAATGGATTTGGATATCGTATTCATAATATACATATTTCACCCTCGTGTTTTATGCCTGCGCCTCTGGGTGGTCGGATGCATTGTTTTACCAAGATTCACGGGGTCGTCTACGCATTCGTTCTGCTTTGATTTTCAGTTCAATAACTAAAGGTTCATTTGAAATTTATACACAGGGTCAGTGATCATAAAAAGACGGGCCAAGTTTAATTTTCTGAATTGAACATTTTTTGTTTGTTCTGGAGTTATGCCCCTGATTTCTCTTTAGCTGGAAGCGGCGTCATCCATGTCATTTGGACACACTCTTCCATTTTTAGGCCAATACAACCGGCCTTTGTGAAAACGTTACTTTTACATAATTTAAAAAAATGGCGATTACAGATTATTATTTTATTTACAGATGGAGGTGGAAGAGACGATAACAGTAGCCAGTTACAAGTCTATCCACTTTGGAATAGATCTTTTAGAAAGTGCTTCATATCATCTACATTTTCTAAAGAATGTAGAAAATCATCGAAGCCTTTTTCAGGTTTCAACACTTCGTCGGGCTTTGCGTCGCTATGAAGAGTTCTGGTTAAATCTTGTGGCTGAACAGAGTGACAAAATACTGACCGCCCCCTTAGATATTGAATGGATCTGGCATTGTCACATGTTATCTCCAGTCTGTTACGAAAAAGATTGTAAAGACTTGATAGGAAAGACGGCAAATCATGTCATCCTTAAGGACAAGGACCGTCAAAAACACCTAGATATATCCAGGAAGCTATGGGAAGCAAAATATCCAAATGAGCCATTTGAAGTCAACATCGACCAGACTGAGGAGGACTCATCAAATGGAGAAGGTGAGCATTGGGAAAGCAAATTATCATATGACGTCATACCAGCTGCTCTACGTCAGAGCGTTTTTAATTACCAAGTCAGTCTTCCACACTATTACGATAAAAACTTTTTACGACAAGCCGTCAAGCGATATAAAAAAATGTTATATCTTAAAGTTCAATACCCGGGGATATTCTTTGTTCCTTGCTACGACAATGATTTGATTTGGCACACACATCAACTTCACCCATTGATTTACAAAAAAGATACCGAAAAGATCCTAGGAAAACTGTTTAATCATGATGACTCCGTTAATGATAGAAGTTCTGGATCTAGGCTATTGAGAGCCGAGGCTAAAACGAAAAAACTTTGGCAGGAAACATTTAATGAAAGTTTTTCACGGAATGGGTCCATGTATAGAGGTGACCCTCCAACAGGCCAACTACACAAACTTTCACATAGCGATGTCACATCGTTCTCTACAAAAAAAGCGAATATAAAACTAGATACTATTCAAATTGATAATTTACCCGAGGTGATAAAAAGCTTCAAGTTAAAGGTACAGTACGTATCCAATGACAAAGAAGGTCCAGTGATTTTGAATTTTAAAGGTCCTCCTTGTAACTGGGATCGAAAGAAAGGGATGGAGTTCGAATTCGACACTAAAGACTACAATTATTTAAAATTTAAGCTCGTGCATCAACCAAAACGAATGTGTTTTAGTGCAACAATCGAAACTGCTGAGGCCAAATTCCATGTTCTTCCAATAGCAGAGTCTAACAGTGGATGTGACACTGTTTTATCTGAAACTTTAGTTCTCAATGAGGAAAAAGATTTAAAGTTGAACTTTACAGGAAATATACATGTATATAACAAACCTGGACCGTGTTTTCTTTTTCTAAAGAACGGAAATTTTGATAGGAGATATTGTATCATGCCTGAGCATATTCGGCAGATGTGGGGGCCAATTCCGTTACCAAGGTTACCGACAGGACAGGACAACTACTGTGTAGTAGCATCTCATAAGTAAGTAAGATATTCAAGATATATTATAAATATAGGAGATGTCGTGGTAGTGATCGTATGGTAGTTGGATTTACAACTACTGATGCAATCAGTGCCTATCACCACTAACGTTGTGAGTTCGAATACCGCTCAAATGAGATGTACTCGGTACAACATTATGTGATAAAGTTTGTCAGTGATTTTCTCCGGGTACTCCGTTTTCCTCCACCAATAAAACTGACCACCACGATATAGCTGAAATATTGTTGAGAGTGGCGTTAAACACCATAACCCTACACCTAACCCATATCATGAATACACATTCTGTGTTTGGATACATCAACACATATCAGTTACAACGTTTAATGCTTTATTTTCTTGCCAATATCTAATCCTGTCTGTCTATTCATTCGTATTCATAATCTTATCTTATAAACAAAAGATATAATGAAAAATAATTAATTTTGTTGTAAACCTTGAAGGCTTCCAGGAATATAGATGATTAGAGGCAGACTTAATTAACCATTTAAACGTTACGTCTCAATAACACATTCACAATAAGCGGAAGTTTTAACCTTTTTTATCCATCTATTATATATAATAAATCGGTATTTTAACATTTCCTTACGCTGTCTCCAGGATCCTATCGTCTCAGGTTCCCCACTTTTAGGAGAAAATAACAACGTAGTTATGCAATTTGATGAGCGCAACCAACGCGTTTCTGGAATAAATATCACCAGGAGATACATTTTGAAATTAATAACATTTACTTCATGATAGTTAATAGGAAGAATAGTTTGAAGATACCAAAGGGGTAATCAGAATTCATAATCGAAGAAGGACATACAACACAACGGCCAAACGAAAATGGAGACAAAAGGGCAAACAATGATCTACAAAACACTAAACAGAAAACTAAAGAATGAGCAACACGAACCTCACTAAAGGTCAGGGGTGAACTTCTAACACTATTTCAGTTATATCGTGGTGGTCAGTTTTATTGGTGGAGGAAACCGGTTCTATTCGATCGAACTCACAACTTTAGTAGTGATAGGTACTGATTACATGGGCAGTTGTAAATCCATCTACAATATTATCTCGACCGCGACGGTCACGCAAATAGATATAAATCCAACTACCAAACGATCGTGGTAATGATATTACAGTACTACCAAACGATCGTGGCAATGATATTACAGTACTACCAAACGATCGTGGCAATGATATTACAGTACTACCAAACGATCGTGGTAATGATATTACAGTACTACCAAACGATCGTGGTAATGATATTACAGTACTACCAAACGATCGTGGTAATGATATTACAGTACTACCAAACGATCGTGGCAATGATATTACAGTACTACCAAACGATCGTGGCAATGATATTACAGTACTACCAAACGATCGTGGCAATGATATTACAGTACTACCAAACGATCGTGGCAATGATATTACAGTACTACCAAACGATCGTGGCAATGATATTACAGTACTACCAAACGATCGTGGCAATGATATTACAGTACTACCAAACGATCGTGGCAATGATATTACAGTATTTAGTGGTATTATTAATTTGTAGTCAGACAATTATTGGTGCAATATGCAAATAAACGAAAAGTCAATACAACTTGTATTACTGTCTGCACCTAGAGTTCAACTGAAGAAATGAACGACAATAGCGGATATAGGAAATATTTACATTTGCGTAATGAAAAAAAAAATGGTGTTATGAGATGAGATGGTCAGGTTTAAGGAACAAGTACACCGAAGATGATATAAAATACTGAACAAACAAACCGGTAATTTGTTATGAGAATGTTTGTACAATTTGAGGCAAACGTCAAAAGGGAGGGTTGCGATCCATTAACCGGTTTACCCGCGCCACCTTGTTGTGCCTTTCAAGCCAATCCAGGACCTGAATTTTCACCTTCATATGTCTTGGTCTTTTGTTGTGTTCAGTAAATAGAAGTGAGGGGTGATTTTTTGTTCTGTTGATATTGGTGGAATGGTTGACAATCACTATTAAAGCTTTCCATAATGTCAGAAAAAATACTTGGTGTAGTCATATTTTTTATTAGTGTTTTGGAATGTTTTGTTCTCCTATTATGCACTTTGTTTGTACTGCTGCTCATGTCAGTTAACTCGAATAGTTCACCAAGTCTTTGTACCAGGAGCAGCCACCATGATGAAATTGTTAATGCGTTCGCTCTGCATTAAAGAGATTGGGCTTCAAAACAAATTGTGAAATTGTAAATTTGTACTGGTAGCATGTTTGCCAATCATGGAAGGAACGCCTGAGTTCGCCACCGGTTTTTGAGGGGTTCGTGTTGCTGAATCATTTGTTTTCTTTGTGATGTTTTGTATATCATTGTTTGTTCCTTTGTCCCTTTTCCTTTGACATTGCATGTCTTTCGACTTACGGCTTCTGATTGCCCCTTTGATGTCTTCAACCATTTCTTAAATTTCAGAATTGTATAGTCCGGTGGAGTGACATGCATTGTGTGTGTTCTGAAACCTACGTGCTTGCATTGTATATGTAATCATAAAATGTTAAATTTGTTCACACATGAAAAAGTGAAACACTGTTCACTTTGCACCAAACAATATCAACTCAATTACAATGCCATATCATCGCACTAGTAGAAGCTTTATCATGTTATTACACAGGTTTGTGAATCATATGGGAGAGATGACATTCACGTGTCGGGTTATTCACAGTATACCAATGCTCATGTCAGCAATCCAAGTGTTTTACCACGACAAAATGGTAACAGTAGCTCATTTGATTGGTCCAGAACAACTTCCATGTTCATCAGAGGTAAGACATGCTCCAGTAGTATTGCAAAAAGAAATTGTTGTGACATTTAAAAACACTCATATGCAAGACGAACGCACAGTATCTAGATCTGAGAAAGCATTTTGATGTAACATGCGAATTTGGGAAAACACTTTTTGTTTTCATAGCAACGGAAGTCGATTTGAAGATTTTCTTGCCCCAAAATGATTTTAATGAACCTTCATAGATACTGAAGGAACATTTCGGAGAAAATAACTTATTTATTCCCATCTTTCATTGTTGGAGGAAACTAGAATATACAGTTAAAACAACGGACCTGCCACAAGTCACTGATTCTATCAGTTGTATTAATTACCATCACCACTGTAGATCACAGGCACTTGTTTCATTCAAAAAATATATGCCCCGTCCTCTTCCTTACTTCAATGTAAACATCTGCCCTTTACCCCTTCCCCACTTCGCCTCAATATTTTTCGCTTATTTGTGATCCTTTCGCTGACCCAATTATATCGTTACACTCCCGAGATATTTCTCTTTTCGACTGCCACATTTAAATATAAATACCGGGCCCCCCTCAGACGAATTGGACAAGAATATTCAGCGAAAGTCGCATTTTCTATTTTTCAGTCATTGAAACGGATACAACCACTTCCGGTTTGCGCTGGATTTTTCATATGCATTCGGAATTCTCTAGACCGGCCATGTGTAACAATGCCATCATGATCATCTCCTCTCAAATGTAAAGTAAGCCTTTAAAATACAGATAATTGTTCCAATGCAGATTATAAATATATGTTCAACTCCAAATTACTGACATTTGATTTTTAAAACACCTTTTTTTTTAGTTTCTAAATCAATTTAGAACGGACCGGAAGTGACTGTATCCGTTTCAGTGACTGAAAAATAGAAAATGCTACTTTCGCTGAATATTCTTGTCCAATTCGTCTGAGGAGGACCCGGTATTTATATTTAAATGTGGCAGTCGAAAAGAGAAATATCTCGGGAGTGTAACGATATAATAGGGTCAGCGAAAGGATCACAAATAAGCGAAAAATATTGAGGCGAAGTGGGGAAGGGGTAAAGGGCAGATGTTTACCTTAAAGTAAGGAAGAGGAGGGCATATATTTTTTGAATGAAACAAGTGCCTGTGCTGTAGATGCTTATTGTAGCTAGATATTTTCTGCTTACTTATAAGAAACTGGTAGAAATCTACTAAGAGGATTTTGTAAAAGGTGCAAAAGTTTATTCATGCAATGTGCATTGTAGGTTTCAGATCCAAAAGCATGCCCATCGCTTAACTCGAAACAAGGACAACGTGCATTATTGATAAAAACTGAAGAAGGAGATTGGGGAATTCTGATTGGACAATGGACGGGTTTCCGTAGAGGAAAACCTGGAACAAAAGGTAAATTAATATCTTCTAGTTCCTAAATAATGTAATTTATAATAACTAGATTCAATCTCCTTCACGATTAGGTTGACCTTAAACCGATTTTGGCAATCCAGTTTATGGCCTTTGATTTATTTGCTTCCAAAGATTTTTATATTATCTAGCTTTCAAATCTTTTGACTATGAGTACGTACCTGATTATTCTAGAAACGCGTTGTGCACACTACTAAAACGTAGATATAAAATTTAGTGCGCATGACAAGTTTCTGGAATAATCTTCATCAGGTACGCTCAAAATCGAAAGGTTAGAAAGACAAATGATTGCAAAAGTTTTGGGAGCAAGTAAACCATTGGGCCTAAACAGTATCGCCAAAGTCGGCTAATGTCACCAATGCATGAGAGAGAAGAACCAGATTTTAATAATAATAACATTATTTAGGAACTATAAATATCAATAACAAATATATCTAATAAACCATGTCAGTCCCAAAATATTAGATATGTACATTTTTATTCCACCTATTTTACTTCTACCTGATGAAATTACTAATAGGACATATTATTTTTATTCTTATTTTTTAAATCTTACCCTTACAGTTTTAATGCATGCTTTTATTAAAACTAGTTTAAGCCCGCCATTTTTATTTTGAATTGTATGTACTAAGACAGGAAGGTGAGAGGTCATGTATATGTGTGTTAGGGGTCATGTATATGTGTAGCTAAGCCTAGGATATCGATTTTGCCTCTGTTTCTACGATTTGTCTATTAAGGTGGTACCATACACTTCAGGTAAAATTTGATCTGCTCGTTTAATTTTCTTATTTTTTTGGCAGTGTGTTTGAATATATCCACTGTAATAAATATCAAAATTTTAACAAATTCCAACCAACAGACTCGGAGCTATAAATTCACTAGCCACATAGCAGCTTTTCTCTCTGTGGTTTTGATCACCGAGATGCTTGAAATCTGCATACAAACATCATATGATCAAAACGTTCAACTGATTTTAAAGAGTTATCTCCCTGTAGTGTATGGTACCCCCTTAAATATTGGAACTGCTCCGACTGTGTGGTATTTTTTTGGTTTTCAGTTTATTCGTATCGAACACGCTATAAAAAAAAATTCTTACAAATTTCGTTCAATTCAACAGCTTTACCAACTGTTTAGAATATGAACAAAGTACACAAACTAGTCATCACGTGAAATAGTTGATTCAAACTATGATGTGGTTGTAGCGAATTGCAGATATGAATTGGATATTATGAGTTTAACATCCCATTTAGCAACCCGTAGTTTGCATCATTTTAAAGAATATTAATATTTCTATCAGTATTGAATAGTAGATATTAATTAGTCTTCTGTGACAGATGATTTTAATTCTGAACTATCGTTGAGACGGCCTATTTGTAAACAATTTATCAACAAATTAAAACAAAAAGTAACACATGTCATTTATGGAGTGATTAGAATCATTATAAATAAATGTTTTAGGCTGACAACATTCGGCGTTGTTTCGAAGTACACGTTTTCATTATTGCATGTCGTAGCTCCTATCAAGATTTGGAACAAGGACATTCTTGTATTAAAATAGAACTGCTATTATCGCAACTTTTCTCTTTTAATCTATAACTACATTCAGTCGTATGATATCATAAGACGTCAAAGTCAAAGTTTGTTAAGACGTTACGCGCGATGTTCGTACGTTTAACCATAATTAAGCTTGCCGCTTTATGAAGACCGTGCAGCCAAGATAGAAAAGAAATATTGCATTGAGAAATGTATATTTATGGAAAGTCTAAGTCCGTCCCCATTACTCTTTGTAATTAATTCCGATTTAAAATGTGTTATTTTGTAATTATAAGCCATGAAATGTTGATTTCGGTGAAAAAAGTCGTTGTCCCGTATAACATTTTACGCTACAAAATTATTTTTTTAATTGTTCTTTGAGAATTATTTGGTTAGTCATGTAAAATAGTTAACATTTTTTTAATTCGAAGGAAAATTATTTTCGAGAACCATTTACTACGCAGTTTAGTGTAAAAACACATCCATTATTTTATACACGCTACGCAATATACAAACACAAAACATAAAAAAAACTTTAAAAAACGTCGTTCATTTTGTTTTACGTCTGTTACGTTTCATGCGTTTATAGGAACGAACATTGCGCGTAACGTCTTTACATTTATATAATTTGCTATTTCCTTTCGGTATACAATTCTATTATTGGTTACGAATAACCTTGACATCTTAACCAAAGTTATACCCTGTTTTATTACAGCACAAAAAGGAGTAAAAGGAAGTCCTGGAACATTAACAATCAGATTTTACCACATGAAAAGTGGACATTGGAATCATTTAGCTTTGCCTTATCTAGAAAGTTTGTTTAACTTTCACCTCGGCGATTCAAACGTTGATCTAAAAAATGGCGTCATCACAATTTCATCTGATCACGGTGAAGTGGCTGAAAATCTTACTATGGCGTTTGGAGTGGCTTTACTCCACGTTCTGTGTCAACCTAGAAAGAAGCTGAAAAGGTTAGGAGAAAACACCACTCCAATGAGAGGGATAAAGCTTATTAAAACAATTCCATCTGACGATTTAGGCTTAGTAGTAGCAGCAGGATATTCTGTGGAAGCACCGACTAATCAATACATCCGTAAAATACACTTACGGAACAGAAATGGTCCGTGCTCATCTAAAGATGATACAGAATGGCTTGGAATGGGAATGGCCGTTGATTTCGGTGATGCCATTGCAGAGGAGCTGGGAACAGAGCCATTAACACAGATGCAAAATACGTTGGAAACGCCTGGTGATGCATCTGCCGGTGATTATGGTGATACCGGTGCTGAGGTAGCGGCTGAGGCAGGCGGGGAAGCAGGTGCTTGTGGGGGGTGCGGTGGATGTGGCGGGTGTGGAGGTTGTGGAGGATGTGGTGGGGCATGTGGCAGTTGTGGTGGGTGTGGTGGATGTGGAGGGTAACGATAGGGTTTTTGAAGGGGTTGACAGTCGGGTTTAGGAATGTGGTGTGTATTTGTGTAGTGACAGACATAAAAACTGTGCATGGGCTTCGAACTCAGGTTTTTTTAGTGTACGGGGTTCATTAGACACATTGCAGGGATCAAATTAGTTTTTTATTAATATCTATAAGATAATGACATTGTGTGTTTTATTTAGGACAAATATATAAACCAATTTGTTGAAGTAATACAAGACAAAGAAAAATAATTAAGCAAAACCAAATTAGAAGGCGAGAGTGTGACCTGGTCCTATGGGAGTGATTGAATCATTCGTGAAATATCACGTCTCTAAGGGCGTTTACAGCACTACAATAGTATATCTACGTTTTATTGTATAGAAAGGAACAGTAATGATTCCAATCTATGACCAAGGCGCATATAGTGAATTAAATTGAATATATTTGGTTTATTATTGTATTAAAATCTCGCCTTTAAAATGAATTTGTAAGGAGAATACGTTGCAAAATACCGGAAACATGTGATAATTAATTAACCATTAGAACAAACGATCCCTAAAACAGAGGAGTGCTGACAGGTGGTCACACGGGAAAGTTTTATTGCTTCGTACATGAGAACAGTACTGATGCCCAATATTTCAAACGTGATGTTATGTCTCAATTCGAGGAACTGGGGCATGACCATTTAAATTGATGACATCGCCAACTTGTTTACAACTAATGAAATTATGCTTGGGTTAGCATGTGCTAATCCCAATATTGTTATACTATGCAAAATAAGTAAAAATATGCTTTCAAATATGTGCGCTTTCCAGCCTTTCAGCATTAGCACTATTTGATGAGAAATTTAGTTCTCAAAATACCATCTAGTGTATCTATATTTAATTATTTTATTAAAGTTACTTATTCATTATTGTTTATCGTGCCTATCAAAATAGACAAAACTGTTATCAGTTGCTATGGTGATATACATGTTTTAAAAATGTAGAGCTAAATGTATTCATTTTTTGTTGAAAAATTGTAAAATTTATATCAGTTTTAATTTTTGATAAGGATTAAAGGTTTCTGTATTTAATCAATGAAATGATTGTTATAATGTTATCTATTTATATATTTGAATGCTATGTCTATAATATATTATTGGAATTTCTTTTTTTGATTGATCTTTTTTCAAGATACTGTATGTAACAGTAGCGATGTGTGTGTACTTGTCAATCTCTTTAGGAAAATCGTAATTTTGTTTATTATTGCTATGTGCTTATGAAGGTACGGTTTGTTTCTACATTTTTTTTTCTGTCTGCAGATGATAAAACGTTATATTAATAAAACTTGAAATTTATTTATAATGAATGATAACTAATATTAACAAAATTCAAGCAAATAAATATATGACCTGATAATTTAGTCTATATAGGTCGTTCTTCTTTTCTTTTCGAAATCGGTCAAATATCGATGTAAAACGTAAAATTGACTATATATATATGTTCGTTCATTTCCCTTGAAGGTACGTACCAGGAGAATTACAGACGGTCATTCATTACAATAAATGAAATATTGATTACAAACACAAAGCTATAGCAGTAATCATTATTCAATTATTATGTGTGTATTAGTTTTTACCATTATGTTCATTAATGTTCATCGAATAATTGTTTCGTAATATTATATGTGTGCATTGTGTAATTAAGGCAAGATTAATTAGATTAAAAAAAATCATTTTTCTTATATGTCTGGTTTTTTGTGTGTGTTAGTACAACACCAGTTCAAATTGATGCAAGAGTGAGCGAGTGATTGTTGTTTAATACCAAATGAGTAATTCGTCAGCAATTTCATGGCAAAAACCAGTTGTGTTTCGATGAGGTAGCAATGATGTTCGATTTGTCCTACCCCAAAAACGAATAGTTTGATTTGTATAGCTCTGGCTCACTGAAACAATAGTCCACGTGTAGACGAGTCACCTCACTCGAATACATTATCCCGATTCCTAGTCGACGAGTTTTTGCTCTTACTCTTTCATACAACATGCTTAGAGGAGATACAGCCAACACGAATTTCATAGTATTTAATTTGACCTGACCGGGGCTCGAAACCCACAATCTACAGCACTAGAGACGAATATGCTAATCATTACATCACCGACGCGGTTTCATTGATGCCTGAGAAACATTATAAAGCAAGCACACTAAATACATATACATGTACATTGTAGTTTCAAGTTTTTGTATGTTTTGATGATATGTATCATTATAATGTTTTTCTTAAAACGAATAGGAAAATGGAGTGCAGATAAAATGATAATGATCTACCAGGTGGAACATACATGCGCCTCTGTTTTTACCGTATAATGCGCCTCTGTTTTTACCGTATAATGGTGTCCAACATTTTATCTTACTATATATCTTTCTGTTCTTAGTTCCGTGTTGTGATGTCCGCTACTATTACTACATGAAACGATGTTCGGTTCGATTTTACCCCCAGTTGTTTGTACGAGGTCTAATGTCTTATTTATATTATTTGTTTCAAACACGTTTTGACTATATGAGTAGCGTGGGGAGTTTCTTAAAAGAGGCAGGAACTACTTACCCTTCTGTGTTGTGTTTTTGTGTTGTGTTTGTCTTTGTCCTGTGTCTTGTGTGCTCAATGTTTTGTTTGTCTTTGTCCTGTATCTTGTGTGCTCAATGTTTTGTTTGTCTTTGTCCTGTATCTTGTGTGCTCAATGTTTTGTTTGTCTTTGTCCTGTGTCTTGTGTGCTCAATGTTTTGTTTGTCTTTGTCCTGTGTCTTGTGTGCTCAATGTTTTGTTTGTCTTTGTCCTTTATCTTGTGTACTCAATGTTTTGTTTGTCTTTGTCCTGTGTCTTGTGTGCTCAATATTTTGTTTGTCTTTGTCCTGTGTCTTGTGTGCCCAATGTTTTGTTTGTCTTTGTCCTGTGTCTTGTGTGCCCAATGTTTTGTTTGTCTTTGTCCTGTGTCTTGTGTGCCCTATGTTTTGTTTGTCTTTGTCCTGTGTCTTGTGTGCCCAATGTTTTGTTTGTCTTTGTCCTGTGTCTTGTGTGCCCAATGTTTTGTTTGTCTTTGTCCTGTGTCTTGTGTGCCCAATGTTTTGTTTGTCTTTGTCCTGTGTCTTGTGTGCCCAATGTTTTGTTTGTCTTTGTCCTGTGTCTTGTGTGCCCAATGTTTTGTTTGTCTTTGTCCTGTGTCTTGTGTGCCCAATGTTTTGTGTGTTTTTGTCCTGTGTCTTGTGTGCCCAATGTTTTGTGTGTCTTTGTCCTGTGTCTTGTGTGCCCAATGTTTTGTTTGTCTTTGTCCTGTGTCTTGTGTGCCCAATGTTTTGTTTGTCTTTGTCCTGTGTCTTGTGTGCCCAATGTTTTGTGTGTCTTTGTCCTGTGTCTTGTGTGCCCAATGTTTTGTGTGCCCAATGTTTTGTGTGTTTTTGTCCTGTGTCTTGTGTGCCCAATGTTTTGTGTGTCTTTGTCTTGTGTCTTGTGTGCCCAATGTTTTGTTTGTCTTTGTCCTGTGTCTTGTGTGCTCAATATTTTGTGTGTCTTTGTCCTGTGTCTTGTGTGCCCAATGTTTTGTTTGTCTTTGTCCTGTGTCTTGTGTGCTCAATGTTTTGTGTGTCTTTGTCCTGTGTCTTGTGTGCCCAATGTTTTGTTTGTCTTTGTCCTGTGTCTTGTGTGCCCAATGTTTTGTTTGTCTTTGTCCTGTGTCTTGTGTGCCCAATGTTTTGTGTGTCTTTGTCCTGTGTCTTGTGTGCCCAATGTTGTGTGTGTCTTTGTCCTGTGTCTTGTGTGCCCAATGTTGCCAGTATCTCTTGATTACCACTTCGGTTTATATACTATATATAGTGAAATAAAATGGAAACTTCAGGATTGTATCCTACATATTTTGTTGTCTGACTTTGTTTCACCATTGTTGTTTTTGTATCCATATCGCCGTTAGCAGAAAATTTCTTAAGACCTGTGTAGTATGTGTTAGTGTTATTATTTGAACCATTAGCAATAGCTTGGTCTCAATAATGGCATGAATATATGCAAATGCATTAATTTTGGTCGAAGCTAAAACTATAAAATAATAAATGGACAAAATTGTTTTCGAGAATACACTATCAAACAGGACCAAAGGAGTAACTGTGAGGTATGATAACCTAACCCTCAATTAGTTTAATTTCTGTTGTGTTTTACTCAACCCTGTTTCCTTCCAGTTCCAAAATATGACTAACCCGCTGATGGAAGTCCACGAACAGTAGAATCGAAACAAACGGATTGATAATAACATAGAAAACAGCGAAGACTCGTTGGTTCGGAGTCGAGATAATGTGCCATATTGGATCGACACATCTTTCTGTGAACTGATGAGGAATAAACACACATTGTAAAAGCAATATAAACTCTTATTTTCTGGATAATAGCTCGTTGTTGCAAAAATTATATATGTAAATTTAAACAGTTATGTCTATCAATCCGAGAGATTATACAAATGATAAAAGCTTTTAAGATAGTTATGTTAATGCATCTGTGAGATTTGCCAATTTCTACGTACATTTATTGGCAACATGATTGAGTTAAAACGTTGTACGAGTTTTAAGGTGCCGCGTTCTTATAAAAACAACACGTGGTATAGAAAGCCAATATACTATAAAACCACAAAAAAAGCACAGCTTTTATCATATTTTGCACTGTGAAAATTATTTGCCTCCACGATATACTGAAATATTGTTGAAAGTGGCGTTAAACATCATAAACACCATAAATTAAAGCATAAATAAATTAAGTTTATATCTTTTATTACTTCCTCTTGCAAAAATAGAATGAATTAATGGAGTGACATGGTTATGGTGTTTAATGCCACTTTCAACATTATTTCAGTTATATCATGGGTGATTTACATGATTTATGAATGAATTAATAAATAGCCCGTATTATTGTATGCTTTAAACAACAAAGACTTTGACGGCCGGGTGATTAAGATCGTTGTCGTATGGCCACAACTGGTCTGTCTCAAAAGTGAGAAATATAGAATCTAACACCGGGGAGAGTACAAGATAGGGAAATCTCCGACACCCGAGGGTAAGATTTCAATCGTTCTCTTTACGAGGCTTGCCGAGTTAGAGAACGATTGTAATCTTACCCAAGGGTGTCGGAGATTTCCCTATCTTGTACTTTTTCCGGTGTTTGATTTTATTTCTCACTAAACACCTAATTGTTTTTGTTTACATTCCATCGAGCGTTTTCCCGCAATTTATTTTTCCATTGCTGAAGTAAATATTCGATTTATCCATATATATACCGTATCTCGGCAGTATTTCAAATGTATTTCATCATAAAGTACAATGTATTTAATAAATATATTATAAATGTTACTACAACAGAGATAAATACCTGTAAAAAAATATTTGAATTTGGTCAAAGGGAGGTAATTTCTTTCTTTACGTTAGTTAGGGAGAGCACTCTATTATTTACTCAAAGTAAACAAACATTGACTGGAAGAGAGCCTGAAAAAAGAATCAAACACCGTGAAAGGTGCACGTTAGCTAGCAGAATATAATACATAAATGAATTTAAAAATACTTATGTAGTAGAATCGTGGTTAATTGTTTATTTTAAAAAGGAAAAACATGGATAATTGGAGGGTAGTTGATATAAACTGTACAGCATGCATTTGCCGGTAAAACGCACGTGATTTTTTTGTCTTGCACTAGTGCAGGATAAGAAAATCTCACATCGCTAAAAATAGGAACTGGTCTGTCTCAAAAGTGAGAAAGACCAGTCCCTATTTTTAGCGATGTGAGATTTTCTTATCTTGCACTAGTGCAAGACAAAAAAAATCACGTGCGTTTTACCGGCAAATGCATGCTGTACAGTTTATATCAACTACCCTCCAATTATCCATGTTTTTCCTTTTTAAAATAAACAATTAACCACGATTCTACTACATAAGTATTATTATATCCTGCTAGCTAACGTGCACCTTTTACGGTGTTTGATTCTTTTTTCAGGCTCTCCTCCAGTCAATGTTTGTTTACTTTGAGTAAATAATAGAGTGCTCTCCCTTGTTAGTAACTAACGTAAAGAAAGAAATTACCTCCCTTTGACCAAATTCAAATATTTTTTTACAGGTATTTATCTCTGTTGTAGTAACATTTATAATATATTTATTAAATACATTGTACTTCATGATGAAATACATTTGAAATACTGCCGAGATACGGTTGCATATGGATAAATCGAATATTTACTTCAGCAATGGAAAAATAAATTGCGGGAAAACGCTCGATGGAATGTAAACAAAAACAATTAGGTGTTTAGTGAGAAATAAAATCAAACACCGGAAAAAGTACAAGATAGGGAAATCTCCGACACCCTTGGGTAAGATTACAATCGTTCTCTAACTCGGCAAGCCTCGTAAAGAGAACGATTGCAATCTTACCCTCGGGTGTCGGAGATTTCCCTATCTTGTACTCTCCCCGGTGTTAGATTCGATATATCTCTTATTGAACTTTTTTGCTTTCCAAACGAAGACATTGGAACTCTGTAAACTATTGTCTGTCGATATAAGAATGCTGGGTACTAGTATGTAAATGTATTGTTGCATTACCTTTGCCTCAGATGAAAACAAAATAATCAAGAATGAGTAAGTGTTTTTCTTCATCGTACTGTGTCACTACAATGGAAAGCCTAATTCATGCCTCAAAGTCCATGATTATATGCCTACAACATACTATCAAATCCACTATGATGCGCACAACTCATGTCATTAAGTCCACAGATATAGGCACAAGTAAAGTACATATTGATAAACAAAAGTGAAGCCATACAGTCTAAGGGCATAGGTGTAGACATACCTCATGGCATAAATCCACCATGATAAGAATAACTCATACCATGATAGGCAAAACTCATGACATAAAATTCACTATGGTATTCATATTTCATGCTATTTAGTCAACAATGATATCCACCAGTCGCACCAGAATGTCCCAAATGATAAACATAACTGATATCATAAAGTATGTATGATGCTAGCATGCCAGTTATGCTCATTATTCAAGTTATGCCTGATTGTTACTGTGATGAAAAACCGCAATACAACTGTATTCTTAAACTTCTGATTTCAGTGTAAAAACAATATTTCAATATTGTCTACAGATTAATTGACAGATCTGTTTTAGTCTTAGATTAATTTTTGAAATAGCGACAAAACACAATGAGTATAGATTTTGCTTTCGAATGAATTATTAAAGATGCATTCAACATTTGTCATTGTGATTTCATTTGTCGGTAGGAACTCACCCAGTGTTCAATTAGCTTTTATTATTCAATTGGTACACAAGGTTCAGGCGGTCATAGACATTGTGCTGTCATCTATAGCAGTAAGAGTCTAACCATGCGTTTAATTTTAACATGTATTTGTCCGATAGAACTCGTCAGTTCCTCTTAAATTCGAATTCATACATTTATGGATTGTAATAAAACCGTATACATGTATATCTATATATTAAATTTAATGCGCACGACACACTCCTGGAATAACCTTCATTATGTACGCTAAAAGGCAAATATTCGAAAGCTAAATAATTTAAAAGTCTTTGGGTGCAAGAAATCCAAAGAATCTAAAGAGGATTGTCAAATTTGGACATGGTTATCTATGCCTGAGGGAAGAGAACTTTAGAACAAGAGCCAAAAGTCAAGTTACATGTCTTAATGACGTTTGACGTGTTTGTTTGTTTGTTTTTATTCATTACATTTGTGCTGTACCATTCGTTGTCGTTTCATTAATATTTCATCTGCCTTGGTGTAAATGATTTTGGTACTTTGTTCAACGATTTCAAACGTGTAAACAATAATGATCATTGCTGCGTATGTATAATGGGAAAATACTACAGCTAATGTTAAATAAAAATAATGGTTGTGATGAATAAATAATGAGTCGGTATAAAGAGATGATTGTCTTTATACATTATACATTATAGAAAAGAAAGAATCAAAAATACTTTGTCAAGGTATAAACAATGGCTTCTGTGCCTGATGAACATGTTGAAGGTGGTTTATCATATCACAAGGATCTTGTAAGTAATGCGTTTTAATTTTAAGCAACAACATATTAAAATGAACTTTACTTTTTGCCCAATTCATTTCAAGAAATCAAAGGAGGCATATAACTTTAAAGATTAAGAGAAAGCTAAAAACACACTATCGGGGTACACAACGAAAATAGACAGAAACACAAGCAAAAGTTGTTTTGAACAAGATAAAAGAGGTGAATCGATTTAGATATCTAAATCAAAATGGTAAAAGATTAATGCATATTATTTTTTACATTTAACTAACATATTAGTCACAATCAAATTCCTGTATAGATATAAAACATGTATTTTTAATTTTAATTTTACCACAGTATAAATGCATTTAAAATATACCATTATTACTTTCCCTTTACTTATTGTTAAAAATTTGTTTTGATTTAATAAAAGTGTATCAGGCGTTTCTTTAATTAATTTATCCAGTTAATCTGACACAGTTTTTGAAGAGATTAAGTAAGCTTTAAAAATTATTTAGCCAGTGAATGTATTCAATACAAACATGTCCTAAATAGACCGCCAAATTGTGCAAGCTTGGGAATTTTTATTAAGATTGATAGAAAATGAAGTAAAAAAAATGTTTCATTTTTTAAAATGAAATGTGGTTCCAGTGGGATGAACGGGGTGGAGGCCGCCGATGGTGGAAGAAGTGGCCAAGCAAAGAATCATACGATGTGAATCAAGGACAAAAAGGTCAAGATGTTGGAATATGGGATGGAGATATAAGGAAGTTTACAAATGGTACGTTCAATGGATACTTTCCAGATATCAGGGATATAGCGAATAGAGCAATTCGTCCGGAAAGTCAACTATCATTGAACTTAAATGGCGGGAATATCACTGATAGATCAGACATCACGCTTGCAATGTCAGTAGCGAGTACATCAAGATCTAATGTCACTTTACAAAAATATCAGAAATTTATGACAGAGAGTTTTGAACCGGATCTTGACACCCCAAAGACTCCTAGGACAATCGACAATTACAAGAATCCACCAAAACCAATTGATCGAAAATTGTTGTCACTTAAAAGTGAAAAAGACTATGACATACCTAAGAAACCGAGTCGTTGTACACGTGTAGAGAGGTTCCTTGTGGGGACGTCTTTATACCTAGCTATAGCAGTGTTGATTATGCTTATCATTATTACTGTAATGGTATTTTCATTGAAGGATATAAACAAATCAATAGCCAATATTAATGTGGTAAGTTTTTATTTTATTTTTATTTTTAAAATGATTTTCCGTCTTTCGTGTAAAACTGGTATGTTTTGTGTTTTGGTTAAGATCAACGATGATATGCGGAAACAAATGTCTGTACTGAATCGAATAATAGCATTGCATAGAAGTGAGGCAAAATTTGTTCGATTTAAGAAAAGTTTGAACTGAGATACCAAAGAGGTAATCAGAAAACGTTATTCGTAGGACAGACAATGGCCAAGAGAAAGAGAACAACATGACGAACAATGGCCAACATCACAATTCAGAAAAATAAAGATTTAGTAACACAAAGCCCCAGTAAAAACGGGGGTAAACTCATGTGCTCCAAAAGGGTAAGCAGATCCTGTTCCACTAGTGTTACTATTGATAAACCATTTATTCAACAGTTCCACATGACAGACGGTAATAATAGCGATGATTAATGGATAAGAAGAATTTGAAGATACCAAATAGTGTAATCAGAAGTCGTAAATCGAAGATGGACAGACAACATAATGGCAAAAAGAAAAAATGACAGACAACACAATGGTAAAAAGAAAAATTGACAGATAACACAATGGCAAAAAGAAAACATGACAGACAACACAATGGCAAAAAGATAAAATGACAGACAACACAATGGTAAAAAGAAAACATGACAGACAACACAATGGTAAAAAGAAAACATGACAGACAACACAATGGTAAAAAGAAAACATGACAGACAACACAATGGCAAAAAGAAAAAATGAAACACAACACAATGGTAAAAAGAAAAATGACAGACAACACAATGGTAAAAAGAAAACATGACAGACAACACAATGGTAAAAAGAAAACATGACAGACAACACAATGGCATAAAGAAAACATGACAGACAACACAATGGTAAAAAGAAAACATGACAGACAACACAATGGTAAAAAGAAAACATGACAGACAACACAATGGCATAAAGAAAACATGACAGACAACACAATGGTAAAAAGAAAACATGACAGACAACACAATGGTAAAAAGAAAAATGACAGACAACACAATGGTAAAAAGAAAACATGACAGACAACACAATGGTAAAAAGAAAACATGACAGACAACACAATGGTAAAAAGAAAACATAACAGACAACACAATGGTAAAAAGAAAACATGACAGACAACACAATGGCATAAAGAAAACATGACAGACAACACAATGGTAAAAAGAAAACATGACAGACAACACAATGGTAAAAAGAAAACATGACAGACAACACAATGGCATAAAGAAAACATGACAGACAACACAATGGTAAAAAGAAAACATGACAGACAACACAATGGTAAAAAGAAAAAATGACAGACAACACAACGGTAAAAAGAAAAAATGACAGACAACACAATGGCATAAAGAAAACATGACAGACAACACAATGGCATAAAGAAAACATGACAGACAACACAATGGCATAAAGAAAACATGACAGACAACACAATGGTAAAAAGAAAAAATGACAGACAACACAATGGCATAAAGAAAACATGACAGACAACACAATGGTAAAAAGAAAACATGACAGACAACACAATGGCAAAAAGAAAACATGACAGACAACACAATGGTAAAAAGAAAACATGACAGACAACACAATGGTAAAAAGAAAAAATGACAGACATCACAATGGCATAAAGAAAACATGACAGACAACACAATGGCAAAAAGAAAACATGACAGACAACACAATGGTAAAACGAAAACATGACAGACAACACAATGGCATAAAGAAAACATGACAGACAACACAATGGTAAAAAGAAAACATGACAGACAACACAATGGCATAAAGAAAAAATGACAGACAACACAATGGCATAAAGAAAAATGACAGACAACACAATGGTAAAAATAAAACATGACAGACAACACAATGGTAAAAAGAAAAAATGACAGACAACACAATGGCATAAAGAAAACATGACAGACAACACAATGGCATAAAGAAAACATGACAGACAACACAATGGCATAAAGAAAACATGACAGACAACACAATGGTAAAAAGAAAAAATGACAGACAACACAATGGCATAAAGAAAACATGACAGACAACACAATGGCATAAAGAAAACATGACAGACAACACAATGGCATAAAGAAAACATGACAGACAACACAATGGCAAAAAGAAAACATGACAGACAACACAATGGTAAAAAGAAAACATGACAGACAACACAATGGCATAAAGAAAACATGACAGACAACACAATGGCAAAAAGAAAACATGACAGACAACACAATGGTAAAAAGAAAAAATGACAGACAACACAATGGCATAAAGAAAACATGACAGACAACACAATGGTAAAAAGAAAACATGACAGACAACACAATGGCAAAAAGAAAACATGACAGACAACACAATGGTAAAAAGAAAACATGACAGACAACACAATGGTAAAAAGAAAAAATGACAGACATCACAATGGCATAAAGAAAACATGACAGACAACACAATGGCAAAAAGAAAACATGACAGACAACACAATGGCATAAAGAAAACATGACAGACAACACAATGGTAAAAAGAAAACATGACAGACAACACAATGGCATAAAGAAAAAATGACAGACAACACAATGGCATAAAGAAAAATGACAGACAACACAATGGTAAAAATAAAACATGACAGACAACACAATGGTAAAAAGAAAAAATGACAGACAACACAATGGTAAAAAGAAAAAATGACAGACAACACAATGGCATAAAGAAAACATGACAGACAACACAATGGCATAAAGAAAACATGACAGACAACACAATGGCATAAAGAAAACATGACAGACAACACAATGGCATAAAGAAAACATGACAGACAACACAATGGCATAAAGAAAACATGACAGACAACACAATGGCAAAAAGAAAACATGACAGACAACACAATGGTAAAAAGAAAACATGACAGACAACACAATGGCATAAAGAAAACATGACAGACAACACAATGGTAAAAAGAAAACATGACAGACAACACAATGGTAAAAAGAAAAAATGACAGACAACACAATGGCATAAAGAAAACATGACAGACAACACAATGGCATAAAGAAAACATGACAGACAACACAATGGCATAAAGAAAAAATGACAGACAACACAATGGCATAAAGAAAAAATGACAGACAACACAATGGCATAAAGAAAAAATGACAGACAACACAATGGCATAAAGAAAACATGACAGACAACACAATGGCCAAGAGAAAACATGACAGACAACACAATGGTAAAAAGAAAACATGACAGACAACACAATGGCATAAAGAAAACATGACAGACAACACAGTGGTAAAAAGAAAACATGACAGACAACACAATGGCATAAAGAAAACATGACAGACAACACAATGGTAAAAAGAAAACATGACAGACAACACAATGGTAAAAAGAAAAAATGACAGACAACACAATGGTAAAAAGAAAAAATGACAGACAACACAATGGCATAAAGAAAACATGACAGACAACACAATGGCAAAAAGAAAAAATGACAGACAACACAATGGCATAAAGAAAACATGACAGACAACACAATGGCAAAAAGAAAACATGACAGACAACACAATGGCAAAAAGAAAACATGACAGACAACACAATGGTAAAAAGAAAACATGACAGACAACACAATGGCATAAAGAAAACATGACAGACAACACAATGGCATAAAGAAAACATGACAGACAACACAATGGCATAAAGAAAAAATGACAGACAACACAATGGCAAAAAGAAAACATGACAGACAACACAATGGCAAAAAGAAAACATGACAGACAACACAATGGTAAAAAGAAAACATGACAGACAACACAATGGTAAAAAGAAAACATGACAGACAACACAATGGTAAAAAGAAAACATGACAGACAACACAATGGTAAAAAGAAAACATGACAGACAACACAATGGTAAAAAGAAAAAATGACAAACAACAACAAAACACTACACAGAAAACTAAAGAACGAGCAACACTAAAAACCGGGGGATAAGATTTAAATTTAAAAAAAATACATAAATAAAAGAAAATAAACTTGTGTTTTCACTGCTATTTCAAAATAACCCAGAACGCATATATACAGTGCTTGGAGGAATGGATCACCCCCGATTGATCAGTTCTATCTTTATCGTATTACAATGTACGTCACATTAACGTAACTCGCTGTTATATCATTTCGAGGGAGCTATTTCTAGCATCTCTTTTCGTGATTTAATAAGGAGATTGCATGTCTGAAACTAGTTTATTGCACATGTTGAACTTATAAATAATATAAAAATACAAAGAAATGTGGTATCGCATTCATATTTGCGTATTCATTCTTAGTACCACAAATTGATTTGATTTTTTTGCATTTAGCTAATGCTACGGCAAACGACAGTCCTGGGTTTTGATAAAAAATATATATATACAATATATGTACACTGTCGAAGCGGAACAACCACATCGGTGGTGTAATGGTTAGAGTGCTTGCCTCGAGTGTGGTAGATCATGGATTCGAGTTCCGATCGGGTCAAACCAAAGACTATAAAATTGGTTTGTGTTGCTTCTCTGCTATGCACGCAGCATTAAGGAGTAAAAGCTAAGACTGGTTGGCTCGGAATCAGGATAATGTATTCGAGTGTGGCGACATGTCTATCCGCGGACTGTTGTTTCACTAATCTAACTTAACGTGTTGGTCTAGTCTAGTAATAGCTGAAAAATTGTTGAGTTGGCGTGACAAAAAACACTCGCTCACTGTCTCACTCACTCACTCGAAGCGCTTCATATTAAAATTATTTATATACTTTTCCAATGTAAGTATATTGTTTTTATTCTATAATACATTACATTTGTAGTGGTTGTTCAAAAATTGCGTAGTTTAGATTAAAAAATGGTTTTAAGCTTTTCACTCGAGCAGAACTGAGCCCTTGAATATTAGCCTAGTAAAATACATTTGGGTATTACCTTCTAAAACATGTACATGTATTACACCACAAAACAACAAGGATCACAAATAAGGCTACACAAGAAATATGAATGTCTAGACAAGAATGAATAGACAATGATTATTAATTACATCTAGATTAACACAATGACTCTATATTGTCAACAAACGCGAAACACTGTCTCCTATCGTATGGTAAAGAAATATGGTTAATATCTTGGCCATTTAGGTGTCGAAATACATTTAAATACCCTCTGCGAGTTGGTCAGTTGGTAGAGCGAATGCCTTTCGGTTCAGAAGGTACGGTTATCGATCCTAGCCTTGAACATTAAAATGGTGGCAGTGGTGGTGGCCTGAACCTGACGCGTTTTTCATGTCTTCATAATTACGTTTGTCATTGAAATGTTACAATATGATTGGTTATGAAGAGGTCACATGATTATAAAAGAGATGTTTTACATCCCAATAAAACTCAAACCCGAACTTGCACGTGCCTCCATGACGACGTCAGATGTAAACAATCAATGGCGTAGTAATTTCCAACAGCAAATAATCTAACACAAATAAAATTCACAACGAAAAATTAAACTATATTAAATTTTGGTGCGATTTAAATGTAATAATAAAAATTGAATGTATTTTTTTGTAGTTTTATAGGCGTGTAAAAGCGTCGACCGAGGCACATTTTTTGTATGAAGCGCGCTATGTGCTTCGGTCCACGCTTTTACACGCCAATAAAACTACAAAAAATGCATTCAATTCTTAAATGAGGTTTGACTCTTCACTCGGTTTTAAAAAAAACGGGTAAGTTTCGTTACGAGTCGTGAATTGAATGGTAGGTTATGTAGCGAAATTAGGTTAATAGGGCTGCCCATTCATGTGTCATAATAGATTTTTAATACCCTCTGCTAGTTGACCTTCTTTGTTTCAGTTGATAGAGTGATTGCCTTTTGTGCAAAAGGTATCGAGTTCGATCTTAGCTCGAGACGTTGCAGTAAATCATAATTGTGAAAAGAAAGTTTAAACAATGATGCAAACAACTGTTGAACATTACACTCTCGTGGGTACATGTTACAACGTATAAGTTGCACTTTAATACATGGCTATAAAAGACTAGTTTCCTGTCAGGAGCTACCTACCATTCCATGGGTCTTATCACTTCAGATTTTCTTCTGACAGTATCATGGGGGAGAGGGGAAGGAGCATTGCACGTCTCGTACTTCGTTTGGGAGACATAATGACTATTAAGGGATTTAAGCTTAGAGAATGTAAGCTGACATTCTGCGGGCCTCCGATATTTTTACATATCAGTCGTTTGATTAATTTACAGGATGATACAAGAACGGCAGATATACAACAGTCGACATCACCGAGTACAACAATGTTATCAGCACCGATTATAGACACATCGCCACTAACATTAAGTCCCATTCGTTCAACATCTAAACCAGCAAATACAACACCAGAACCTACGACAACAGCAAAACTTACGACTACAACACAAAGACCTACGACTACAACACCAAAACCTACGACTACAACACCAAGACCTACGACTACAACACCAAAACCTACGACTACAACACCAGAACCTACGACTACAACACCAAGACCTACGACTACAACACCAGAACCTACGACTACAACACCAGAACCTACGACTACAACACCAAAACCTACGACTACAACACCAGAACCTACGACTACAACACCAAGACCTACGACTACAACACCAGAACCTACGACTACAACACCAGAACCTACGACTACAACACCAAGACCTACGACTACAACACCAGAACCTACGACTACAACACCAAGACCTACGACTACAACACCAGAACCTACGACTACAACACCAGAACCTACGACTACAACACCAAGACCTACGACTACAACACCAGAACCTACGACTACAACACCAAGACCTACGACTACAACACCAGAACCTACGACTACAACACCAGAACCTACGACTACAACACCAAGACCTACGACTACAACACCAAAACCTACGACTACAACACCAAGACCTACGACTACAACACCAGAACCTACGACTACAACACCAAGACCTACGACTACAACACCAAAACCTACGACTACAACACCAGAAGTGACTACAGTATCTGCTAATGGTGATATATCATGTGACACTAGTTATTGCTCGGGTCTAGCATACAATATGAATGGTTATATGAACACAACAGTGGACAAATGTATAGATTTTTATAGCTATGCTTGTGGGACTTGGGTAACATCAAGGACACAAGCAATAACAGCAGGTACCATAGCTAATTGGATGAGATCTATTGAAGAAGATAACAAAATCAACTTCAACCTGAAAATTAAAGGTATTACTAGTATATAGCATGTGCAAAATAAGAAACGAAACTAGAACGGTATTAACAGGTAATAGATGTTATTTTTACGATAAACCATCATTAATTAAACATTAGAGAAATCCGAAGGGCAATCAAGAATGGACATTCCAGAGACACCGCAAACATTGGATACAACTCGGGCAAAGGACGAAGCCAAACAATAAAAACACAACACTGAAAATTAAAAAGATAAGCAACACGAATCCCACCTAAAAACAAAGAAACATGGGATGAATCCATGTGCTTGTGAATGGTAAGCAGTTCCTGTTTCTTATAATACATCCACTGTGCTACTCACATAGTCAAGTCCGGTGATAGAGGAAATAAAAAATACATAAAAGAGAAAGATCCATTGCCATTTCAGAAATGAATATATCGTTACGATCAACCAGTACATGATGACGACCATAGAATATTTGTATCCATGGCTTCAACGTAGGAGCAATATAGCCGCATTTGAGTAGCTTTTGCTGCAGCAGCTGAGCTTTGTACAGAAAATCACTGTATTGGGCACAAGTTCTAGAATAATGTACTAGTTGTGTTCTGTAAACCCCATACGTTGGTGCTGCTCGAATATTGCTACGTATGAATGAGAAGTTGACAATTGGAAAATTGAAATCATCATTTTTGTCGTAGATTTGTTCTTAGTAATTATCCTTCGTCGATTAAAAAAATCATTTCTGAATACAGAAAACCATTATTCAAGACCTGTTTAGTAAATTAATTCGACTGCACTGTAACGACAAATCTAAGCTGCAGAAAGCAATACAACAAATAAATTGGTTCAACCTATTCGTGCTTCATGTTAGTGGAGACATTAGAACTCCATACAATAATTGTTTCAGTTGAACATACTCAAGGTAATTTTCAGTTGAAGCACAGACATACCTATACTGTATATGTTGTGGTACAAATTTTCGTCTCTTATTAGTAAATTTGTATAAAGCTATGCATTCGTATTAATCAATATCCTTTTCAAGAAGATACCAAAAGGGTAATCAGAATCCGTAAATCGAAGAAGGACAGATAATAGTGTTTACACAATCAATTGTATGTATATGTGGCCAGTACCGAATGACGTCTTATTTTCATAAAAAAAAGCAAATGTTGTTGGAGTCTTTTGGTGGCTCGTTCAAACCGTCATAATAAAAATCTCATGATGATCGAAAAATACATACCTAAAATAAAATGTATATGGTAAATTTGTTGGGTTCAGGTACATGTATATTCCAACTTGATTTAAATTGAATTGAAAGATATGTTTTTCCAGAATTATTATATAAGAACTGAAATGTTGTATTGTGATTACCATCAGTTCACTTCCATATATAACATGAAATCTACTTCAACATGTAACCACTAGTGGAGCAGTAACTGATTATCATTCCGGAGCACCCGAGTTTTAGTGGGATTCGTCATTTTGGAGCACCCGAGTTTTAGTGGGATTCGTCATTCCGGAGCACCCGAGTTTTAGTGGGATTCGTCATTCCGGAGCACCCGAGTTTTAGTGGGATTCGTCAATCCGGAGCACCCGAGTTTTAGTGGGATTCGTGTTGTTCAATCTTTAGGTTACTGTTTAGTGTTTTGTGGATCATTATTTGTCTTTTTGGTCTTTTTTTCTATTGGTCATTGTATTATCTGTTCTTCGGATTACGGCTTCTGGTTGCCCTTTTGATATCTCCAAACTTCTCTTTATATTATGTGCCGTTGATCATTTGGTTTCTACACATGATGATCAGTAACTACATGTGTTCCATTTTACAGATGTTTTAGAGCTGCCGGATTCAGATGGAAATCTGCAGTTTTCCAAGACTCTAAAACAAGTTTACCGTGCCTGCTTAGACTATGATTCGACTTTTGACGACAATCAAGGTAAGCGTATATTTTTACGACACTCGTGTTAAGCCTATACTTTGCTCTATGAAGTGACAACGATATGCTTTGTATCATAGTGTCATTTGCTAGGAAAAACTATTCGCGAAAAATCTGGAACAGCTATGGGGATAAAAGGCTACAGTTTATAAATCAAATATGTGTTCAGCATTCAGAGAGTTGCATCATTGTTAATATCTGTTTTGAAGTATGTCCAACCTACTTTAAAGGGCACCTCTATATAGCAAACCACTGTTAATAAAGTGCAGCCTCATTTTTACCCATTATTGAATAGTGCATATAGTTTTAACCTGTATATTAAGGGCAACTGCTCATAAAGGGCACATTTTCAGGTTACCCTGAGTGTCCTTTACATACAGGCTTGACTGTACATTATTTATGTCTATTTTAATGTAAAGATGATTTGGATATACATTTGTATTATCAACATGTTTACTTTTTGTTGTTTGCAGTAACGATAGAGATGCTTTTAGTTCTTAGTCAACTTGAATTCGACGAAACACTGACTTCACCGAAATCTATAGAGGACTTGCATTACATGGCCATGTTTAAATATGGAGCCTCACCATTATTCCGCTATGACGTCACACCATATGCTGACGGTGACAATACATTAGAAACACTCACGGTAATGCATATAGCAAACTTTAGTGTGAGTGAGTGATTGTTGTTTAACGCCAACTCAGCAACTTTTCAGCTACAGTTATGTGACAAAAGTATTTCACGTTTACGACGTCACGCCAAGTTAAGCGGTTGCAGTTTGTTGATGTTTGAGAAGCTATAACTTCATAATAAATTGAATTATATTCACCAAACATTCAGTATTTAGTAACATGACCTCTAGCTTTAATTACATGTCTTATTTGTCTTGGAAGAGATTGATATAAGTTTGAAATGCACACACTTGAAATGGCATACACAATTCTTGTGGCGGCCTAATCTCATCTTAGTGGCGGCTCGGACTAGGTCAACCTTGGAATGAATGGTGTGTTGTTCCAGTTCTAATCGTATTTTAATTAATCTTTAAATATTTTCAATTATATTAAGGTCTGGTAATTGGGATGGCCAAACAAGACAATCGACATCATTGTTATCTTTCTACAATTTTGTCTGTACTGACTGGTGTACCGGGGGCGCTGTCATCTTGGAAAATCCACTGATAATTTTCGAATTTTAAAACGACTGGCAACAATTATTGTCAAGGATGTCTACGCACTTAGCCGAGTTAATATTTCCTTCTACTTCTGTGATTGAACCAACCTCGTCTTTACAAATACATCCCAAAACATTAGACACACGGGCGCCGCCATTACGACATCCATACAGTCCTAAGCATAGTGTGTTCCCTAGTTAATACCACATTTCAAATAACTATTTTATTCCATTGTTCTTGTAATGTCAAGTGTAGTCTATTTCGACACCATCGCACACGATTTTTTCTATTTTCAACGAAATCGTCAGTTTTTGCGCAACAATTCTCTTGTGAAAGCCATAACTTACTCAATCTTCTTTGAATTGACCTTTTACAAATCGGAACTGGAACAGACTGACTAAATTCATCCATCAAATCGCGTAAGCTTCTTTTACGATCCTGTTTTACAGGCCTTATCAATGTACGCTCACCTTGCTATCTCGTAGATCTGGGTCGACCTCTTCACGGCTTGTTTTCTATATTTTCCCATGGATCAAATCTTTTCAAAGATTTAGACACTGCAGATCGACTAAATCCAATGATCTTTCCGATTTCTGTTTTTCTTAATCCATCCTGATGTAGGCGAAATACCTGCCGTTTTTAGTCATGGCTCATCTCTTTTGTTTTTCTAAACACGTTGGAAACTCCATTTTTGTAGCGTTTACGTTTTATGTACGCACGTAGAAATTACGTCACTAACACGTCATATTTTGGAAATTATGGTGTCTAAATTTAGTAACATAATGATAAATATCAATAAAGCTATAGGCAACCGAAGTACATTCTTTTCTGGTGGCGTTAAGTTGTGTACACGAAACGTGAAATACTTTTGTCACCTAAGTGTTCCTGTATTTAAATACTGTTACAGTGACAGCCGGAACCTTTGAACCGTAATGAGAGCGGGAGGTTTGGCGCCTTAAAATCTGATTCAACCCACCATTTCTTTAGAAATGCCTGTACCAAGTCAGGGTCATTACGGTTTTCACAGTTTTCCGGTTGTTGACTGATTTTGTCTGTTTATATAATTATGAGTTTTGACTTTCCCTTTGTAAGATTGTTCGGAGTTCGGTAATTTTGTTATTACCTTTATTTAGCGACAAAAAGTTAATCATCAATGAGATTATGATGAGGTCCGCTTTGTACTAGACCAACACGCTTAGTTGTATTTAATAGTAGATCTACTAGGTTACTGAAACAACAGTCCGCGGATAGACATGTCGCATCACTCAGATACATTATCCTGATTCTCCTTAATGTTGTGTGCTTAGCGGAGAAGCAACAGATACCAATTTCATAGCCTTTGGTTTGACCCAATCGGGGCTCGAACCCACGATTTACAGCACTCGAGGTGAGCACGCTAGCTATTACACTATTGCGGCTAACAATAAACTTTAGATAGAGAGACAATACATAAAACCCTTTTCCACTGCCGTTGTTTACAATAAAACCGATCATTATGCTTGCTTTCTCTCAAATCTATTCAGAATTCTTTCTATATAATTTGGTATGTGCCGACTCTGGGGAGATATTCATATCAACATGGAGGTCAATACCTCGGCATGCGGACATTCCATTAATCTTGATATTGTCCAGTACGTTTGTTTTCTACTGTTGTTGTTATCGCTGTAAGATTGATATGCAATAAATTTTAAATTTGTCATTGCACACATATTTTTTTAAAAAACTGCATGGTTATTGTTTTACTATCACTTTTGCTGTCGTCTGATAGCTTGATCACGATTAAGGAGACATAGCTCTACCAAATTCGTAGACTGCTGTAAATCCTATACAGCCTTGGGATATGAACTGCTTATGTACGTAAAAAATACCACGTGACTGTTTTTCAGCTAATTAAATTTCCTGGTACAAACCTGATGTGTAACATATAGTTAGTAATGATTAGTATAAAATAGAAATTCAATTCTTATTATTAGTAATTTTAATCCATTAAAGTGCAAAATTAAATAAAATATAATTCTAGACAATTAATTTTATATACAAATATACTTTTTCTTTTTTTTCTTTTCTTTTATAGTTATCACCTTCATCATTGTACATGGAACGGGATATTTACGATGGGATAATGGATGATTCAGTTGTAAGTATATCAAACATTTTCGTATTTATTGTATTTGTACTATGATAAAGGTAATTTACAAATTATAGGGAAAGTACACAAGAAAGCACAATCCAGATATGCAAAGCAGTGCCAGTGAATCAATCAAATTGAAATCAATAAGATTGAACAAATCGAACTCACCCAACCAACTGGGGTTGAGACAATGACTTACGGTCATAAACCTTTTGAGTTCGAGTTTGCGCTTGTTCTGAAAAAAATAAATTATGAACACTATTTGAAATAAATACTCCTGTTCTGATGACGACAAATTGGCAGTACAAGAAAACAAACTTACTCTAAAGTTTTATGACCAGTTGTTTCGACATGAAATAGTACTAGACAGCATAATACCTAACATAACATATTTAACACGTGTGAAGACAACACGAACCACTTACATTAAAAGGACAGTAAATATCGAAATTTTGAAAGAATAAGCATCTTCTACTCAAAGCATGCCACCTGTTGTGGAATCCCATTTATAAAGTCAGTTTATCATACAAATTAGGCCAAATGAGACAATGTTCTGATAGCTACAAACAGCTGAATCACCGAAATCATGTTATGGTCGATCATACAACGTTTCCAGTTATGAGAAATTACTTTACTTTAGGTAGTTTACGTTCCTGATTTAACACATGAACCCGGTACATCATGATTTAACACATCAGTCAGAAATATCACGATTTAACACATTAATCAGGAACATCATGATTCAGCACATGAGTCAGAAAAATCATGATTTAACACATGAATCAGTAACATCATGATTTAAAATATGAATCAGGAACATCATGATTTAATACATGAATCAGGAACATCATGATATAACAGATGAATCAGGAACATCATGATTTAACACATGAATCAGGAACATCATGATATAACACATGAATCAGGAACATCATGATTTAACAAATGAATCAGAAACATCATGATTTAACACATGAATCAGTAACATCATGATTTAAAACATGAATCAGGAACATCATGATTTAACACATGTTTAGAAAGTGCTGGTTATTAGAACAGGTTCTAGAATGGCATTAATATAAAAATCCTTTGTTAGAATGTCCTTACGTGGTACAAACTATGTGTTTGTTATACACATTACCAGCTTTATATACTCGATAGATATTGTGATGGAATGTACACTCTGCAAAAAAAGAAACGCATAAGGGGATTTTAGGTATTTTAATACATGTATTTTAAATCAAAATTTTTCAATTACATTTTTAGATATCGACTCAGAATGTTTATTATTGAAAAATTAACAATCCATACTTCAGAGGATAAGAAAAAAAAAGTCAGTTTGTCACAGTTCAGCACACTTCCGGTCACGTTAAAGTTAGTACCGTGTATGACCACCACGCGCGGTCAACACTGCTCTGCACCTCCTCGGCATAGACTCAATCAAATTTCTCACATTGTTTCTTGGTATTGTTCGCCATTCCTATTGCAACATTTGGTGGAGTTGATCGACCGTCTGAGGTGGAGGTTATCGCTGGCGCACACGTTTATCCAGCTGATCCCATAGGTGTTAAATGGGATTAAAGTCCGGCGACTTGGAAGGCCATGGTAGCACAATGATATTGTTCTACTCAAGGTAGCCCATTGTTACACGCGCTGTGTGTGGTCTAGCGTTGGAATAACTCCCTCTGTCGGTCAATTACGTGCATGAGGTGAGGTTGGAGAATTTCGTCTCTGTACCTTACAGCCGGTAATTTTCCCGGGACATGCACTAGGTCTGTTTTTCGGTCATTTGAGATAGCCGCTCACATCATGACACTACATCCACCGAAGCTATCCACTTCCTGAACACAGAAGGAAGAGAAACGCTCATTTCGGCGCCTATATACACGTATTCTGCCATCACGTTTCTGCAGCAGAAAACGAGACTCGTCGCTGAACCAAATGTTTCGCCAGTTTCGGAATATCCAGCCCCTTAATCTGTTGCACCAACGGACTCTTTCACGTCTGTGTAACGGCGTCAATACCGCTCCGAATACGGCATTCTGGGTCTAATGTCATGCTGTCGAAGCCGGTTGCGGACTGTTTGTAAGCTGATTCTTCGCAATCCAGGTATTCCGGCAGCAGTGGTTGATGCGGCAACGGTTCGAATCCGTAGATGAAAGACCCGGATGTACCGATCCTGCCCATGAGTAGTTATGCGAGGTCATCCACTCCTTTGGCGGTCATTCGTTGAACCAGTTTGTTGGAATCTGTTCCATAGCCTGGAAATGGTGCTCTGGTTAACATTCAGAGTTCGTGCTACCTCATTTTGGGACTCTCCGGCTTGGAGACGACCGATAGCGATATTTCGAGTGGCAGGGTCTTTACCTTGGCATGGTAGCATATCAACTTAGTAATAAAAGTCAAGCTTCAAACTTGGTCCTTTTGTACGCTTTAGTTTAACCACGAAATGACCGTGAAAAACGTTACCGAATTTTCGATGCGATACATGGGATATTCATCTTTCAGAGGCGCTGTGCAAATGTGGCAGAGAGCCAAATCTAATGAACAAGCATTTAAAATTTAAAACTTACCTTTAAAAAATCAATGATTAAATTGGCCATTTAATTTTACCTGGTAAATCGCAGAATATGCATTTTGAAAAATAAAAGTGAGTTATGCGTTTCTTTTTTTAAACAGTATATCTCGTTTTTCTGCATGTTAATTTACATTCTTAAGCATTTATTTTTAAGATTGCGTTGGATTATCTAAATCGGGTACCATACATGCTAGATTCGTTGTTTGGAACTACTGGCCCACAAGGAGGATTGAGGCGTCGTAGGGAAGCTCCAAATATAAGAAGAAAATTGATGCAGTATGACGAATATGACTATGATTACGGTAATAATTTATCTAAAAAGTAATCAGTACTGATCAACATATCTTACCTCTAGTAAAAGTAATTAAAATTCACGAGAGTCGTCCTCACGATTGTAATAGCAATAAATAACGTTTAGAGGACCGCTCTCTTATCATGCATCACTCTTATCAAATTAAGTAAAGTTTGGAGACACCAAATACGTACTCGGAAGACGAAAAGATTAACAATGATCCAGAAAGTATTACATAGAAAACTAAAGATTGCGTAACGGGCAAACCGGGGAACAGCTCAGATGCTCCGGGTGGGTAAGTAGTTCCTCCTCCAATAGTGGCACTCCGCGAGTTATTCTTCTTAAGATTTCGACGATGAGTTATGAAAGAAGGATGTAATGTGACTACGACAAATGAAGCATATCCGTTGTCATCTCAGATACAGGTATACCGTAGTAGTTAACTAGGTCGTGATGGCGACCGTAAAACTTTCGAAGTGGTGACTTCAACTTAACCACTAGGAATCCTTTGTTCAGTAGCTTCCTTGTTAGCAGTAACAAGGAAATCGTGATGGGAGCCGCAAGTTCTGAAATGCCAGATCAACTATAAGATGCATACCCCATATGCAGGTGCTGCTGGAATGTGGCTACAATGGAAAGTTCACAATGGAAAAATAGAAATAATATCTTTTGTCCTAAAGTTTCGTTCTTAACTGTCAACTTCTATGTGAATGTCAATGTTTGGAGCAGCCATGGCTGTATCTGTGGTGTGGTGTACTTTATTTCAAGCTTAATTGGATAGATGCGATCAGCATAGTCACCAATCTTTTGGATTTTTAGTGTCTAACAGAAACAGGTCATAGATCTATGAAAATATTGGCTTGTTGCAGAAACAAGCCTTAGATCTTCGGAAAATATGGGCTTGTTACAGAACGAAAAGTAATTCTGTGTTGAGATCTAATACAAATTGTATTTCCAGGGGAAGGTGAGACGGTGTATATGATAGCTAGACGGAAGTTATTGGATGTGTTTGAATTAGAAAAACAGCTTCACCAGGTTATTATTAATTAATTAAGACAGAGATACAGAGAATACATTTTATTTCATTATTCCAGTGCATGACTGAGCGATCATTAAAATGTTAACGTTTTGTGCTTCCACAAACTGACGGAAAGATCATAAATAGTGTAGATATGAACAATTGAAATAAAGAGGTAGATTTCTTTTTTAGGTTTTAGTGGTTTAATTATAAAAGTAATTCCATTCTGAAAGGTGTATTCATACACCATGATATCACATTTTGCAATTATTTTTTCTTTAAATGAAAGAATAATTTACTTTTGAAAGCAACAAAGAAATATATTACATTGCAATAATAAAAAATACAAGAAAAATGCAATATTAACAGGTGTAAATGCAATGGTGGCAGGGTGAAAAAGTGACGTGACAAGTTTCAAGAGTCATTCGAGTAAACACATCGCACAATCCGCTATATTTTTTGTACAACCATATATAGTTTGCGTTTTAAACATTTTAATACTCTTCAAATAGAAATGCAAACACTCAAAATGTTTTCTCCTTTTTTAGTTTAATTAAAACGCGGATATTATTTTTTCTGAAGTGAATGCTTGTAAAAATAAAAATAAAAAAAGGCCACAATCAAAATGGCCGACTTGAGAACATCACCCGATAGAAGTTTTGAAAAATAAATGTGTTGTTCTGCATTGGAATTATAAGAATTAAATATAAAATGTATGAGTTTATCGATGTGTCAAATAGTTCTTGCATCCACGAACTTTACGTCCTTCGGATTTTATTTAGCTTGTGAGTGATGCGGCCAAGCTTAGACGCTTAAACGCCTACAAAATCATAATTGATCCTAAGCAAAGTAATTGACAGAAAAATGAAAAACAACAAATTTGTTTTGTCACATTTACTCAGTTATGTAACTAAAATGTCACAAAAAGGGTAATTTTATTGGGTTACTATACAATAAGTGACAAACGTAATAATATATATGTTTCTTCCTATTTGCAGATTATCCCAATTAGATCCGTCAGTGAAGGAAGTAGTAGTTCCATAAAGTTGTTATTTGGTCAATTAAATGCTAGATACCCCGCTTTAAACTGGACCAAAATATTCCCAGATGTAGGTCCAAATAAAACGGTGGTTATCACAGATGCTAACTTCTTTTACGGTTTGGACCGGATTATTGGTCAAACTAATACAGATACAGTTAAATTCTATGAATTGCTGACAATCATCTTCCAAGGAATCTGGAAATATTTACCATATGATAAGAGGGTCTATATGGATGGTGTAAGTAGCGCAACGATCGAGAGATATAGTTGGTTAAATTGTGTTAATTTAACATTGAATTTACTAAATAAAGAACTACATCGTGAATATGCTACAAAAATGTCAAACGAGATTGGTCAAAGTATTGACGACTTGAAATCTATAATTAGAAATATTACAAATATAATGGAGGTGAATATATATAATTCAACAGAACTTAGCGAAGCTACACGGAATTCCCTTCAAAATATACTATCTACTATAAAGGTGAAGACGATGCCTCTGCCTATAATAGACCCAACGTTTATCATGAGACCATCTCTTTCTTTTCTATTTGCTGCGACCGAATGTCTGAAGAAAAGGTATAGTGAAGACATGGCGAGCATTGGTATGGCTGTGTCATCTGACGTGATCACGTGGTCAGATCTTCAATCACAGTATGATGTCAGTAGCAATACAATAGGTAAGATCTGTTTGTTTGTTTGTTTGTTTGTTTGATGGTGTTTAACGCCACTTTCAACAATATTTCAGTTATATATCGTGTCCGTCAGTTTTATTGGTGGAGGAAACCGGAGGACCCAGGGAATACCACCTACCTGACAAATTTTATCACATAATGTTGTACATCTCGCCCTGATCGAGATTCGAGCTCACAACATCAGTGGTGATAGGTACTGATTGCATAGGTAGTTGTAAATCCAACTATTATTCGACCACGGTCACAATAGGTAAGGTTTTATACTCTTATTCTAGTTGCGGAAAGACAGTTTAAACAGTGATGGTCTACAATTCTTCCAATATCAATAAAGGGAATAATCAAATCTCACCTCAAACAACTGAAGATAAGAAAGACCATGACATATTAACGTTGGTCATTGCTTGGGATAGGCACAACTACATTGTATAATGCTATTTTTTCCTCCTTCAACTTGTATTGTTGTCTCATTTGTTTGATGTTTTCAATTCGAGTGATGAGTATTAGACGATTCAAATTTAGAAAGACCGACTTATTACATTCAGAGCTACGCGACGCTGAAAAGAAATATAAAAATCTTTTAAATAAAAAATTCAAAGATTATTCTCAAAATATAACAAAAATCTAAATTACATTCGACAAACTCAAAGGATTTTTGGAAATTATTAAATAAAGGGAAGAGAAAAAATCAACCTGATATTGACATTGACAAACTTTTCGACTTTTTCAAAGATTTAAATTCCGATTCAGAAGGTAACGTTTACGAAGGTCAACTAGATATGGATAAAGGAACTTTAGAGCAAATCAATAGCCATATTAATTTACCAATAACGAAAGACGAAATTTTTAAATGTGTCTGGAAACTTAAAAAATGAAAAAGCAAGCGGTGAAGATGAAATAATAAACGAGTATATCAAAAGTACGGTGAACCAGTTTATTAATGTTTATGAAAAATTATTTAATGTTATATTTGATAATGATATTATGCCTAGCAGTTGGTTAATTGGGATGATAAAACCTACCTATAAAAATAAAGGCGATAAATTTGACCCCAAAAATTATCGACCGATTACAATTGTAAGTTGCCTCGGTAAACTTTTCACTGCAATACTGAATGGGAGATTAACTGAATTTTCTGAATCTTTTTCTGTTTTAAGTGAAAACCAATCTGGCTTCCGCAAAGGATATTCCACTTCAGATAATATGTTCACTTTGCAATCTTTTTTTGAAATTCTAAAATGTAAAAAGAAAAAAATGTACTGCGCATTCGTTGATTTTATGAAGTCCTTTGATACTGTTTGGCGAGCTGGTTTATAGCATAAAATGTTACTAAACAATATAAATGGGAAAATGTACGATGTTATTTTTAATATGTATTGTAATATAAAATCATTTATTATGTTTAATAAGTGCAAATCAGATTATTTTGCATGTGACAATCGAGTTAGACAGGGAGAAAATTTATATCCGTTTTTATTTTCCTTTTTCTTAAATGACTTAGAAACTTTTCTAGAAGCCAAAAATGTTACAGGCTTAGAATCAATCTCAGGCTATCTCGAAAACCAGTTAAATATTTATTTGAAATTATTTATAATACTATGTGCTGATGATACGGTTATATTATCAGAATCTGAGAGTGATGTACAGGCACAGCTCGATGCTGTTCATGAATACTGTTTAACCTGGAAGCTGAAAGTTAACATTGATAAAACTAAAATTGTCATATTTGGGAGTGTTCGTACACCTCAAAATTTATCTTTTAAATATAATGGCTCCGAAATTGAAGTAGTCAAAAACTTCAATTATCTCGGTATTATTTTTAGCAAAACTGGCAATTTAAATCTGGCAAAAAATCGTTTAGTGGATAAAGCAGTTGTTTCTATGTATGCAGTACTGAAATTAGGAAGAAAACACAATTTATCTATAAAATGTCTATTGAGTCTTTTCGATAAAATGGTTAAACCAATTTTACTTTATGGCTGCGAAATATGGGGATTTGGAAACAATGACGTGTTAGAAAAAGTACACTTAAAATTTTGTAAAATCATTTTGAACCTCAAGACGTCTACTCCGAATTATATGATATATGGTGAATTAGGTAGATATCCGGTCGAAATCGACATTAAAATTAGAATTATTTCTTTTTGGGCAAAAATTATTTTGTGGAAAACAATCCAATCATGCATTATGTATAGTTTATCACACCATTTGTATTCGCAACAAAATTTCGATATTAAATGGATAAAATGTTTGGAAAAAATATTAAACGAAACTGGTTTTTCTAATATATGGCAAACGCAAACTTTCAAAAGCATCGAGTGTCTAAAACAAAGTATAAAACAAACATTGTTAGACCAGTTTTTACAGGATTGGAATTCGTCAGTCCATAATTCCCCTAAAGCATTTAATCATAGAATTTTCAAAACTGATTTTAAATTTGAAGAATATTTTAATATTTTAGATGAACAAAATTCCCTTCTTTTATGTAAATTTAGAACTACATATCATAAATTGCCCATAGAAAGGGGAAGATGGAGTAATATTCCGAGGGAAAATCGCTATTGCGAACTTTGTCAAAATAATCAAATTGGAGACGAATATCATTACATATTTGAATGTACTAATTTAAGCGAAAAACGTACTTCACTACTTCCAAAACATCTAATTGAACGTCCCAATATAATAAAATTCAAAAATTTAATGACTAGTGAACGGAAACCAATCCTGCAAAAACTATGTAAATTTATTAGATATATAAATATGATAGTTTGTCCTCCCGGCTAATTCCATCTGTCGATTTACTGTATTTGTATATATTGTATATAGTTTAATCTGTCCATTTATTTGTAACTTCTCTGTATATGTGCTATGCACTGTCAGCTTGAGAAATAAACATTATTATTATTATTACCTTTTAAATGTTCCGGTCCATAAAACTAGTTTAACCCCGCCACCTCTTATTGAAGTGCCTGTACCAAGCTAGGAAAATGAGCGGTTGTGTATTTGTGTGTTATGAGTATCAATTTTGCCTATTTCTACAATTGTTTTCTATTAGTATTGGATTTTGAACTATTCCGACAGTATGGTATTTTTTTTTCAATCTATGTCATCATTACAGATTCTGAATACGTGAAGAGGATAGAATACACTAAATCCAAGTCATGACTAATAATGTTGTTGTGAAATATTCGATGGAACGAATTTATATTTGAATCCGTCCAGTACAAAATATATTTCAAATTCAATCGGATATAGCGAATTTGGATTATAACGACCTAATTATGAAAAACCGCTGATGGTTCTTTACAAACGAGTTGCATAGTATATATAGATAAATAACACGAAAGGTGTATATCTCAGTAGTTACAATTAATTATTGATGTTTTTAAGTGTCAGGCCGGTTACAGATAGATTAATTATTTGACCATGTCCCACGCAAAGCTATCGATTCTCCTTGGCGGCTATCTTTAAGTGGTAAACCGTCACGTAATTGTTATCACACGAAAATCTTTAAAAAATATATAAAAAAAAATTTACTTCTTTGCATAAATTACTCGTGTTTGATTTCGAAAATTTTTCGAATGTTTTCAAAATATATTCCACATGAAGATTTACGTTATTTGTGGTCGTTTGCGTATAGTGTTGTCCAACACATATTGTGTTGTGTTTTTGTTTTGGTTTTCTTCGTCTTGTGTTCCTTATGTTGCCAGCTTCTCTAGATTGTCCATTTGTGATTGCCCTTTCGGTATTCTCTAACGTTTATATACATGAAAGTCTTACCCATATGTTTATCTTTAGGTTCTAAAATCATGTATAAAAATATATAATAATGCTTTCAAAAACAATATATACTTTTCTTTATTCCAGAGCTTCCCTTAGGACTTACTTCTAGGATTGATGTAGTAAAAGATCCAATATTTCCTGTTTTATCCAGTATTGGCTATGAGGTGGCCTCTAATGTTATACAGGCATTGTATGGTATATATCAATTATACTGTGTCCAAATTTGGTTATGAGCTTGACACCAATATCCTACAGGCAGTGAATGGTATAGATAAATCCATTTCATTCCTGGTAAATCCAGTACATCCTTATTTCGTCATCAGTATTCATCTGGACCAATACACATGTAAGGTCATGGCTGCTTAGAGAAGATTGGTGATGAATTGCACACAAAATACAGCGATAATAGCACAATATTCAACCGATACACGACGCTAAACTTTTATTCTTGCTTTTTTCTTCTTTTCAATGTTTAGGGTTAAAGTTATGGTGTTTAGCGCCACTTTTAACTCTTTTCCAGTTATATCATAGCGGTCAGTTTTATTGGTTGGGGAAACTGGAGTACCCGGAGAATACAACTGACATGCAGCAAGTAACTGACAAACTGTATCACATAATGTTGATCGAATATACCTCGCCATGAGCGTGATTCGAACTCACAACATTAGTGGCGATACGCACTGATCGCATAGGTAGTTCCAACTACCATATGATCGCATAATATTTAACTAACGTTCATTGTAAAAAAAAATCAAAAGAAGAAGAAAATAACCTTAATTGCAGATAATATCATTTTATTCTTACTCGTGATGTTTTTGCTTCATTTTTAAGGTGACATGAAAATAGCCCTACCAGAATCCTGGTGGAGTTCAGCCTCATCTTCATATTACCTGACTACCTGGACATGCTTTGATAATCAACTGTCGTCTGCAATTTCAGTATGTATGCAATAGTTGAAAGCCAAAATCCCAAATATGTTGGAAGAAGATGACTAGTTAATTTGAAGAGTAGTTGACATATGTTAATCATACAAAAAGAAAGAATTCAACAATTTCGCAAAATATTTATACGTGTATTTTTTTGGGAAATTGTTTATTGTAAAAAAAAAAAAAAAAAATGCTACTCCTTTGTTATCGTCAAACTCTTCTTAAATGCATAGTTTGATGAAGACAGCTTGACCATATATTTAATTAGATACTACCATACAGTTATAAAGTTGATGAAAACAGCTGACTATATATTTAATTAGATACTACCTTACAGTTGCAAAGTGGACCTTTAATGAATTTTTCACACAATGCAATAAATATCATTTTATTCTACGTAACTTTAGAAATTTAACATAACTTTCTTTTTGTTGATATGAAAATTGTAGTATTTATTTCTGCTTATCTTAAAATTAAAAATCAAAGCAAATTTACTTCTTTTAATTTACGAATGTGTACAAGAAATATATCATTCTAAAATAAGTACATGTATACACTTAGGAAAAAGATAAGGTAAATATAGAATAGAATGTACAAGAAAACTGTGCAACAGAAATCCATTTTGGGTAATAAAAACAACACCAATGACAAACAAAGTTAAAGGGTCTTTCTAAAGGTAGCTTAATCCTGCTCCAGGTATTGCATCCTTCGTGGAGTAAAAGTGTACACAATTTTATCCATTGTGCATATTTCCGAAATTCAATCAATGATATATATTATCTCCATATTATTTTGTAAAAAAAATATTATTTGACCTAAATTTTTGTTTTATTACAATCACCTTTATAATTGTATCGAACGATTCATTCGATTCACAGCAAGCTGAACATAGATCAGTATCTTTAATATTTCGTTTGAAGTGGAAGGCATTCGATTTTTGTATTCTGTGCACGGGTATGGCCCGTCTTTTTATATAAAAAAAATTCTGCTTGTTTGATGGATTGCTATTGTTGAAGTAATAGTTTTTACCAATTACATCAATTAATAACATTAATATAGTATCTGTTGCAGTTTATTTTTATACAATGTAATATTAAACGCTCATTTATATCAATGGACACTAGTAATACCACACATCGGGGTAAATGTTACAGGAAAAGGGTGTTCTATCCGAGTTTCTGTGTAGTAACTTTAATTGAAACTATTTTTTTCTTAATTCACTATTTATAGAAATGGTTCAAAAAAAGGATTATTCTCATCAATCATGTCATTCATGATATGAATATCATTTTAGATTCGTGTACACGTGTGTGTGTCTGCATGTGCGTTTGTGTGGAAGACAAACACAATGGAAAATAAAATGCTATGACACTGTCACAGCTACACTATTACCAATATCATAATAAACAGAATTAATAAATGTTCGTCATCATTACTATATTATAATTTCAGGGAAATAAACGTCCAAATACTGGTGAAATAATGACAGGAGATGGAGCACTTCAGTTAGTATTACAGGTTGGTAGTTGTTTTAACGTTACCGTTGTCCATCCGTACAGCATGACATATTTTTGCATACAATACAGGCAAGAACACCCATCTAGTTTCTGTGGTGGTTTTCTGATCGGAACAAAAACATAATCTTTCTAGAGGACAACCCAGTGAACATTTCCTGATTTGGAAAATACGATCAAAGTGTGAAACTTTACTGACGTCTACGCAAGACTCCACGTGATGACAATATATCACATGACCCTTAAGATCAGGTGACTTACGGATGTTGATATCTAATTTGATGTGCATGACTCGTAATCCTCTTCAAGAATACTTAAAGTAATTGTTTTATTCTATTTTAGGAATTTGAAAGACAAATGATATCTGGCATCACAAAGAGATACTTCCTTCCTACGTTATCGTCAACACCCGAACAGCTGTTTCTGTTACATTTCACACAGGTACTAGTATATTACAATCATATAAACCACAAGAATATTACAAGAGCAAGAAAACCAACGGATCTTAACAGAATAGTCAAAATATCATCTATGCCGGAGGGAGGACTACCTTTTAATAATAATTACATGATTTAGAAACTGTAAATTTCAATACAAATATATCAAATAAACAATACCAATGCCGAAGCACTGACTACTGGGCGGATGATACCCTCGGGGGCTAAAACACCAGCAGATGTCTCGACTACGTGATAGTAATAAAAACGTAAATATTTAATTTAGTGCGAACGACGCGTTTCTGGATTAACCTTCCCCAGGTACGCTCAAAATTGAAGGTTTGGAAAGCCAAATAATTTAAAGGTGTTTGGGAGCATGCCTGAGGGAGGAGAACCTAGTTTTTATTATAAGTTAAATAATGAAGAAATCAAATCAATGTGTCCTCCGGTAAACATGTGCATATTAAATCACAGACCATCACCAACATTACACCCACTTGTCATTACAATTATTATTTTGAAAATGGACCGGATATCGAAAAATGTCCAGAAAAATGCGAACAACGAATGCAAGAATGGATTGAAAAAAAATTGAGAAAATCGAAGGTGCAATCAAGATTGGACAACGCTGGACACACAAGACACAGGACGAAGACAAACAAAACACAAAGACACAATACAGAAAACTAAAAAGAGGAGCAACAAGAACCCCACCAAAAACCGGAGGTGAACCCGGGTGCTTGAAAAGGGTAAGGCATGCCTCTTGTAAGACACCCACAGTACTACTCATATAGTCACAAACAAACAACAAATAACTTAAATTAGACACTCCTACAACCGAACATCGACTTAAACCAGAAACATCCGATCAGCCTGATCGGGAGACATGCACATTAAAATGTCATTATTTGTAGTAAAGTGGGCTGGGAGTTACTGGTAAACAACAGCTGATAACGGTAAACATAAGCACAATGACATGGATGAGGACTCTTACTTGAATATATAAACACAACATCAAACACATAGAATTAGATTTCTAAATTTTCATACTTAAAATGTTACGTCTTTAAGCGATAATCGTAAGGACATCACAATACAGTACAACTAAGTACGTAAAGACATATAATAGGACAAATTGTTAGACACCACTATACGAAAACAAGCACAAATAACATAGATAAGACATGAGTCCTCCTACAAACAACTAGAGACAATACTTTTGAAGGTATTTTATTGGAGAGAAAATGCACAAATGTCATAACCTTAATATAAGAGAGACGTAGACCTATTTGTTTACTATCATTGCAGAATTTCTGTGAAGTTCCATACGATAGCACAACATCAACGAATAAAGACAGGTAGGTTAATAAAGAAGGCTATCTAAAGTGATATCTAAGTAAGAGTCAAATATACTAAGAAAACAAATTGGTTTTTATATACAGGGCAAGTAAATACATATAAATGAAAATCGGACATATTTTTAAAAAGTCGTTTTTACATTTTCTGATACTTAAATTGAAAATAAATTCTAATAAAATAAAAAGCAAAACAATAGCACACTGTGGAAACAGTTTCAGTCTAATCGTGAAATCGTAGAAAGAGACAAAATCGACATCCTTAACACACATATATAATACATAATCACTCACATTCCTGGCTTGACACGGGCACTTCAATAAAGAGTGAGGGGTGTAAACAAGTATTATGGATCCAAATCTCCCCTCTTGTTATTCTGGTTATAAGCTATTCCAGAGACTCATATAATAGTACATGTGTAACCAGATTCTGCTACTTTGTTATTAAACAAATTAAGAACTTTGTTTTTTTGCTGCCTTGTGTTCATGTATTTCATCTGCTTTGTGATTAAATAGATTAAAAGCCTTGTTTTATTCTTGTATTTCATCTGCTTTGTGATTAAATAGATTAAAAGCCTTGTTTTGTTCTTGTATTTCATCTGCTTTGTGATTAAATAGATTAAAAGCCTTGCGCTGTTCTTGTATTTCAGTTGCTTTGTTATTAAACAGATAAAGAGGCTTGTAATTTTATTTCTGTCTTGTGTTCTTGTATTTCAGAATAAACAATATACTGAAGAATAGTTACTTCTTCCAAGAGGCATACAAATGTTCATCCGGTGACGACATGCATCCTGGTAGTAAATGTTCATTGTTATAAATATTCACAAAGAGTGCTATATATCTTGTTTATATATTTTATATTATATCACATTATATTATTAAGAAGTCTTCTGTATTTTTATTCCTTTCGGGTGTGTCTTAAACTTCACTGACCTTTATTTTGTTTAATACCTTTTAAGCGACTTATACATTGTAGTCTTTTTTTACCCATAAAATGAAAAAAAAATGCCACTTTGTCGAATCAGTTCCAAAATCCAATAGAAAATCGTAGTAGAAAGAGGCAAAATCGATACTCCTGACACACAAATACATTACCGCTGACTTTCCTGGCTTGGTACAGGCACTTCAATAAAAACTGGCGGGGTTACGCTATTTCTAGGGACCCAAATCTCCCTTTTTAGCGACATAATGCAGTCATACAATTTAACAACACTAAAACAAGCAATATGCAAGATACGACAAAATAGTTCAGTGAGTGAGTGAGTGAACGATTGTTATTTAACGCCCAGTAAGCTATTTTCCAGCTATGTCACTCATGGCAAGAACAAGTTACATTTCGATGAGATGGTGGTGTCCGCCTTGTACTAGACCAGAAGCTTAATCAGAATCTTATTATGTTAGAAGCAAAAAAAAATGAAAAAAAGAAAATTTGGCCTCTAAGTATTCATTTGTAGCCTTAAATCTTGTGCCTTACTGCACATTTTCTGTTTCCATTTCAGCTGTTTCTTTTGTCCAATTAAATGGGGGAGGGAACAAAAACATAGTATTGCCCATCTCCTCCCACACACATTTGAAAGTTGGGTGGGGGCTTACATCCGGCTCATACACCCCTGTAATAGACGCAGTAATTGTAGAGGTTATGGTTATGGTGATTAAAGCCACTTTCAACATTTCAGTTATATCGTGGCGGTCAGTTTTATTGGTGGAGAAAACCTGAGTACTCGGAGAAAACCACCGACCTGTCGCAAGTCACTGACAAATTTTATCACATAATGTGGTATCGAGTACATCTCGCCTGAACGAACTCACCACGTTAGTGGTAATAGGCACTGACTGATTGCATTGGTAGTCATAAATCTAATTACCATACGACCACGACGTCCCCCGGCATTGGAAGAATGCTAAAATGCTCTTTGTACATAAAAGTACAGTCTGTAGCAGCCCCTATTGGCTAATTTATTCTTTGGAAGAGTCGACGTTGGTGTTCTATTACAATCAAACTTTTCCGAAGGTACCTCTCTATCATCTCCAATTACTTATCGCATTGAACGCATGCGTCAATTGTCCAATCCTATCACGACATTTTACCTCTATAATTTAATAACTTGTTTTTGTCATGAATATAACTGATATTACAATCAATCAAAAGCTGGTAATGTTTTATGCAGACAAATTAAATAGTTATGTAGGAAAAATGAAAAGACCAAAGTCTCCAGACAGCATTTTGCAAAAGCCTACATCTTTACTCATTTCTATCAGGGAACGAGATGTGCAGACGAAAATAAAGAAATAAAACAAGGGCAACGCAAAGCGTGGCGTATCCTCTCGCCTAAAAGTTTGACCCGGTGACCTTGACCTTTGACCTATGACCTTGAAAATCAATAGGGTTCCAGATTCCCTTAAGGACTAAGTATGTACCACGTTTGGTCAAAATCCATTGAAGGATGTTGATTCTAGAGTGTTCACAAGATATATCCCTTCGCAACTTTGTTGGCGAGGGGATAATAAGCTAGGTGAAAATGTTTGGCAAAAGCCTGTTTTCTATCGGAAATTACTTTTATTTTATATGAAACATTTCCACTTCAAATATATATATATAAAATAGACACATTTATGCAATAAAAACGTATATCTAATTTAGTACATACGACGCGTTTCTGGAACATCCTTCATCAGGTACAATCGTAGTCAAAAGATTGAAAAGCCAAGTAATTTAAAAGTCTTTGTGAGTAAGCAATACTGATGTATATGTAATAGAATTAAAACATTTGACTTTTCTACCCTTTACACAACTATTCCCCATTCAAGACTAAACGACGGATTAAAAGAATAAGGTTAACCGTGTTTCATAAAAAAAAAGAATGGCCAATGTACATACAAATATCTTGCTTTAGGAACGTACAAATCTTATTTTGTAAGAAACCATTCTGATTCTAACGAAAAGGTCTCTGAAACTGATATCATCAAAATGCTCGAGTTTTTTTTAATTGACAGTATATTTCGTGTTGCGCGATCTTTAGTTTTATATGTATGTTTTGTAGATCGTTGTTTGTCCCTTTGTACTTTTTCTTTTGGCCATTGTATTGTCTGTTCTTCTTCGATATACGGATTCTGATTACCCATTTGGTATCTTCAAACTCTTCATATCTGTTTTGTTTTGATGGCGTGTTTTTAAACAATAAGCATTCCTATGGGTACCAACAATCATATCGTCGACTTGTTCCTTTATTCGTATAACGCATACTTCATAAAGTGGTTTCTCAAGAAAGACGAAAAGAAGGTAATCCGATCCTTTAATTTTATGTTCCGGTATATAGATGGTGTCCTTTAACTAAATAATTCCAAGTTCTGTTAATCTATCCCATTGAGCTTGAAATGAAGGATCTCACAGATAAATCTAGGGCAGTCTGATTCATAGTATGAATCAGACTGCCTAGATTTATCTGTATACTTACAACTAGAACAGTAAGAGCAGGTTATGAATAAAACTTTACGACAAATGAGATGATTACGATTTTCTCATTGGGGGCTTTCCATTCATTAGTAGCAGCAGCATTTGGATATGGAGTATATATCTCTTGGCTGATACAATACACCAGAGCTTGTGGTTCCTATCATGATTCCCTTGATAGATGGTTGCTACTAACAAGGAAGCTACTGAACCAAGGATTCCTAGTGATTAAGTTGAAGTCACCATTTCGAAAGTTTTGTGGTCGCCATCATGAATTATCACCGGATTTGTAACAAATGTAATGTGACGGGTGGTACTTGTGGAGCAGGAGGTGCTTCCTCGTCCGGAGCACCTGAGTCCATCCCCGGTTTTAGTGAGTTGGTGTTTCTCAATCTGTAATTTTTGTGTATTGTTTTGTAGATCATTATTCGTTCTTTTGTCCATTGAATTGTCTGTCGTCCGATTTACGGCCTCTGTTGCCATTTTGGTATCTTCAATCGTTTCTGTATATATACTAATGAATACGACAGGGCAGGTGTGATGCAGATATAACAAATGTCCTTGGGACAAATATCCATTTTAATTATTCGATATATCTGATCTGTATCCATCGGAGTTTCTGATATTTTATCCACTTTTAAAGATAATGTTATTATAATTTCCAAATGTATTATGTGATTTGCTCAGAGCTACATGTATTATAATGCACATGCATTTGTTTTCAATGGAAAATGTTTAATATGATATTATATTAGCTCGAAACATTGTTAATATAGTTTTCTTTGTGGTATGTTGGTTACGTTTCATTAATCCTTGTATATGTTTTAGAGAACAGTTTTGTTCTTTAATGTGTAATAAATGTTTTTTTTATGATATTATACATTGCTGGTGGAATGACATGGAAATTGAACTGGCAACTTACCTACTATTAATGTACAAGAAAAAACTAAAAAATTTGAAAAGTTGAATTTCCTATTTTTGGGAATCGAACATTTTGCTTACAATACTGGAACTCCACGATATATAGCTTAAATATGGCTAATGTTGGTGTTAAACACCAATCAATCAATACAATACTGGATTAACCTCAGTATGTCACTTTCTGTTGACTTTTGTCTGTCATGTCTTTATAGACCTTTTATGGAAACGTACGATTTTCCAATACAATTAACAGGGGCCGTCGTGGACGTGATCGTATGGTAGTTGGATTTACTACTACCTATATATATGTAATCAGTGCCTATCACCACTAATGTTATGGGCGAGGTGTACAACATTTTGTGATAAAGTTTGTCAGTGACTTGCGGCAGGTCGGTGGTTTTCTCCGGGTACCCCGGTTTCCTCCACCAATAAAACTGACCGCCACGAAGTAAGTAAAATATTGTTAAGCACCATAAAAAACATAAACCACTACAATTTTGTTAATTAAATTAACAACTAATATCTAAATGGCAACCACAATGGCATTTACTGAAACATTCCACATCAACTACATTACTATGACACGTGACTCACAGTTGTTTTCGAAAATGTTGAATGTTGTCTTTACTGTGCTGTTCGAGGGTAGTATAGGGCTTAGTCATCCATTTACCGTTGTAGAATATGCAAGATTCTTAATCAACGCAGAATCTCTTAACAGACAATACATATGACTATACGTTTGTTTGATCTTTTCCTGCTTATTCAATAGCGTTAATAGGAGTGGTCGTGATCGTATAGTATTTGGATTTACAACTACATTTGTACCTACATGTATGCAATCAGTGTCTATCACCACTATCGTTGTGAGTTCGAATTCCGTTCAGTCGTGGTGTACTCGATACAACATTATTTAATAAATTTTATCAATGACTTGCGGCAGGTTGGTGGTTTTCACCGGGTACTCCAGTTTCCTCCACCAATAAAACTGACCACCACGATTTAGTTGAAATATTTTTTGAATGTGGCGTTAAAACCATAAACCATAATCCAACAAATCTCACAAACATCTAATTTTAATTAGATTGACCACAAATGAACTGATACATTTAGAACCACTATAACTAATTAGATATTCAAAATGAACATTTCGACTTAATTTTTAAAAAATGAAATACAAAAAATATCACACTATCGGAACATATTCCAATTATAATAGAAAATCGTAGAAAATGAGGCCAAATCTTAAATCAAACAAATCAAGTTTTTAGGTAGCAACTTTTAAATATTCAAACAGAAGACAAACGTAAAATTTTTAAGGATTGATCTCAATTTTTTTTCGGTTCATGTAGAAATAAACGGACAAAAGATTGTGATCATCCTTATTTATAATTCTTAATTAATTTTTTTCTTGTTCTAAAAATGTTTTGTCGGATAATAATTGCTTAAAAAGAATTAAAATTAAAAAATTTCCCAATTGAGACCCTAACATGTGACTTCCGGTTAAAAATGTTGTCTATGGAAAATAACATTAATTTTTTAACCAATCAAAATCTCTTAAACACATCAAATTAAATTATTAAAAATTAAAAGACTGTTCAAGTTGTACCCACATCAAGATGACATCGTTGGAATATGAAAGAGAAAATATTGCCGTGCATGCCAAAGAGATTAGGTTTGGTGCATGTTTTCACCGTCTTCTCTGTTTCGTGGTAAAATGTTCGTCTTCCACCCTGCAATAAATAATAATGAATATTTGAAAATAGCATAGTTTTGACTTATTTGTAATGTCAAACGTTAAATCGTACATTTAGTCGCATTTTGTAATGCGCACTATTACTGAATTGTCACTTGGCATATCCGTTTACTAAACTAACGATTAGAAAAAAGAAATGGCAACATGCTAATCAGTGATTCTCACTCGCAATAATTGATATTTAGTTGTAAATATATAGCAACCTATGAAAAATAAATTTAACAGCCATGTAAGCATAATTATTTACCGTCAGTCAAAGAGGAACTGCTGTGAAAAAAAGTATATCCACGTAGTAAGTAGCTATATATCAATCAATTGTGGATACTGGACAATTCTGAAGACCTTCTGGATAATTTTAATTCTCGTTAATTTCATAATATCCAAACATTCCTAAGGAAAATATAAAAACCCGTTTAAAAAAGGGTTTATGGTTTTATGATGTTTAACGCCACTTTCAACAATATTTCAGTATTAACGCGGCAGTCAGTTTTATTAGTGGAGGAAACCGGAGTGCCAGTAGAAAACCAACGACCTGTCGCAAGTCACCGACAAACTTTATCACATAATGTTGTACACCTCACCATGCGCGGGATTCGAACTCACAACATTAGTGGAGATAGGCACCGATTGCATAGGTAGTCAGTGGCGGATTTAGAGGGGGCGTGCGGGGCGTGCGCCCCCCCTAAAATTCGCAAAGCATATGTTATACAACGTTAATTAAGCAGTTCAATAAATAACTTTTTCATGAATGGTTAACTCGTGACCTGTAGTAAAATATTCTTACACATTGTAAATACAAGTTGGATGTGCTCGCTGATTCATATACATGTATGTATTCGCCGTCAGTAGTTCAAAGATTATTCCATTCTGATTGGTTCCGAGGTACCAGACATCAACTATTTTCTCACGCTAATTAAACATTATTTCTTCAGTCAATTTTACAACTACATGTACACGTGCTATTTAGAAATTATAAAATGGACGAAAATTCTAGGCCAAGAAAACAAGCAAGATTGGATACGTTTCTGATTCCTCGACGAGACGAGAAAAGTCAAAGGTAAACTAAAAAGTAAATTCAATCAATACTTCGAATAATTAATTTAACAATTGATCTCATTTATAAAACATACAACGAAAACCTATAACGAGTGAATCAGATGATGAAACTGAGAGTGTGGAGAAACTTGAGTGTCCCAAGAAAATGGTCACTTCTCTTTAAATAATGGTTCAAATAGTTCTTGAATTTGAAATTCTGCAATTTCATATGAAAAAAAAATATAAGTTTGATTTGTATACAAATACCCGAAAATGTTGCCTTTTACTTTTCAAGTAAAGATCAGTAAAAATACGCGTTGTTATATTGTACATTAAAATACAAAAGTAACATATTAATAAAAAAAAGAAATAGCGGCAATTTATGTGTAACAATCTCTGCATCTGCCCGAGGTATCTGCACAAGAAAGTGTGAACAAATCCTTTGTCCGGGTACGTTTATATTATTTATATCTACCAATGGATGTCTGTACAATTTTTTTTACACATTTTTAACAAAAAATTCTGACTACAATTTATTTGTAATAAATTAATATCTACAACTGCACATGAAAGTGCAAAAATAATCTCGACAAAATGGTTTATGCATATCTCACACCTGATTTCCGTAAACATATTTCTCGAGAACTTTGACACATTTTGTTTGTTTGATCTTTTGGTGTAATGAGGTTTTTACACCCGTTGATCAAACACTTGATGTCCGTCCGTCCGTTCGTCCGTCCGTCTGTAAGATTTCTGCAATCCGCAACTCCCCTGACTGTAACCACGCAATTGATTGACGTTAAACTATATAATGTACTTGAAATACGATTTATAAAGAATTCTTTCCGCAGTATGATGAGGGAGGATCGTTTTAGTGCCCTACTTTTGTTATATGTTCATAAAGACATTGACATTTCGAAAGTTGTGGAAATGTATGCAAGACAATATCCAAGGCGGATGCTATTGTATAATCCACTTTCCGAGTGACTTGTTTGAAATGATCTTGAGACAATAGTATATATGTAGCTATAAGTTTTCCAGTTTGATAACATTTGTTCCAAAAATGATTCATTCTTTTTATTTTGGATATTTTTGTTAAATTTGTAACTTCAAGATAAAAATTAAAGTTTGTGTTATTTTGACCACAATGAATCCTATTATTACAGTGGTAGCAATCTTATCTGAAACTGTTCAAAAGTCAAAATGAATAGTAATGATATTAGGAGTAAATTTGGGATATCATTCTAAAAAAGCTCTACCCATTGATAAATGATCAGTATTCTGTCCGTCCGGATGAAGCTTTTCGTTTCGCCGTTAGTTCATTCATTGAAAACGTATGATTCGTTCTTGTTTATAGACAAACAAAGGCGAATATGTTAACATTATTGTTAATGCTGCATGAAACGATTCTGATCATCTAATTTAGTTACGTTAGCTAATCAGAAATCAACAACAAGTTCATGTATTGACAATTTCCGCTTTTGTTTGTCTATAAATAAGAACGGTCGAATCATACGTTTTCAATGAATGAATCAAACGACGAATAGAAAAGCTCCATCCGGACGGGCAGTATTAACTAGAACCACCCGATAGGACAAGCACCGAAAGTACAGACCAATTAGTGCAATGATGAATGCGTTAATGATTGATTGATTTTTTGTGTTTTAACGCCACTTTCAGCAGTATTTCAGCTATATCGTGGCGACCAGTTTTAGTGGTGGAGGAAGCCGGAGTACCCGGAGAGAACCACTGACCCTGCGCAAGCAACTGGTAAACTTTATCACTTGCGACTGCGAGTCGAGTGCACCCTTTTTTGTAATTTACAAAGCTGGGCGCGAACCCACGCCGTATTGGTGATAGGCTTGTATGAGCTGTTAGATCCAACGACCTAACTCATTGAGCCATCCGGACCCCAGGGATGCGCTAAAACTAAATCAATAGTGCTTTGAAGGGTTAACATATCGTGATCGATCAGTCATGAGTTGAACAATTCGCATCACGGTTGTTAAAAAAAGGTTTTACTTCAGGTTCTTATAATCTGACAAAAACATACTGTTAACAATTATCCGACAAAATTAAGACTCAAAGTAAAGTTTTTTTGGTCTGATAAAAATGGTGTGGTTGGTTCAAAATTGTCGTTCAAATAAATGTCTGTAATTCCTTAAACCCCCAGATCTTAGAGGGGGGGGGGGTGCCCCCCCGGACCCCCTACTAGGACTCTGCCCTGGGTCCGCTGGGGACCTTAATCGGTCCCCAGATCCCTCTCCTACTCACGCCCCCCTAATCTCAAATCCTGGATCCGCCCCTGGTAGTTGTAAATACAACTACCATACAATCACGATCACGACGGGAGGATACCATACGTCCTAATATATGTATATAACACAGGGGCTCGCAGTTATATTTTCACATCACCAGGTACGCGTTTTTTTAACACTTACCTGGTGATGTGAAAATATAACTGCGAGCCCCTGTGATGGATAAGTACAATATGGACCAACTTGGCTAACGTCGACTCGACATTTTTAGGTAAGTCTACGCATTGTCAATAATGTCATAAGTACATTTGTACATGTATATACCATAAATCTTGGATTTAAACCGAAGTTTAGAACCCTAGCCTGTACGAAAGGCTGGGGCCATTTCAAAGAGGGTAGGTACCATACGTCCGTATATAAGTACAATCTGGACCAGCTTAGCTAATGTCGGTTGGGCCTTTTTATGTTTAAAGCATTGAAAGTAATTTCATAGTAGGCATACCAGGGGCGGATCCAGGATTTCAAGTTGGGGGGGGGGGGGGGGCGTACTTAAAAAAATTGCGCCGAGCGGAGGGAGGCGTGAAAATTTTTGGGGTATTTCGTGTGAAAATTCACGATTTTACGCCAAAAAAGCAGATTACAGAATCTCCCTCCTACCCCTAACCTCCAATTCTAAAAATAAAACCGTGGTGAGCAAACTACATTGTATGTCAAATTTGTAGTTTAAGTTTCACTTCAATCCATTGAGTGGTTATTTAGGGGTTGCGGGTTGCAGAATCATCCTCCTACCCCCTCCGCCCGGCCTTCAATGAAAAATCTAAAAACCATTGTGCCCAACTACAATGTATTTCAAGTACATTATACAGTTTAAGTCAATCAATTGCGTGGTTACAGTCAGAGGAGTTGCGAATTGCAGAAATCTTACAGACGGACGGACGACCGGACGGAAGGACGGACGGACGGAAGGACGGACGGACGCACATCAAGTGTTTGAGCAACGGGCGTAAAAACCTCATTACACAGTTGTACATATTAATTCATTACAAATAAATTGTAGTCAGAATTTTTTGTTAAAAATGTGTGAAAAAATTGTACAGACATCCATTGGTAGATATAAATAATATAAACGTACCCGGACAAAGGATTTGTTCACACTTTCTTGTGCAGATACCTCGGGCAGATGCAGAGATTGTTACAAATAAATTGCTGCTAATTTTTTTTTATTAATATGTTACCGTTGTATTTTAATGTACAATATACCAACGCGTATTTTTACTGATCTTTACTTGAAAAGTAAAAGGCAACATTTTCGGGTATTTGTATACAAATCAAACTTATATTTTTTTTTCATATGAAATTGCAGAATTTCGAATTCAAGAACTATTTGAACCATTATTTAAAGAGAAGTGACCATTTTCTTGGGACACTCAAGTTTCTACACACTCTCAGTTTCATCATCTGATTCACTCGTTATAGGTTTTCGTTGTATGTTTTATAAATGAGATCAATTGTTAAATTAATTATTCGAAGTATTGATTGAATTTACTTTTTAGTTTACCTTTAACTTTTCTCGTCTCGTCGAGGAATAAGAAATGTATCCAATCTTGCTTGTTTTCTTGGCCTAGAATTTTCGTCCATTTTATAATTTCTAAATAGCACGTGTACATGTAGTTGTAAAATTGACTGCAGAAATAATGTTTAATTAGCGTGAGAAAATAGTTGATGTCTGGTACCTCGGAACCAATCAGAATGGAATAATCTTTGAACTACTGACGGCGAATACATACATGTATATGAATCAGCGAGCACATCCAACTTGTATTTACAATGTGTAAGAATATTTTACTACAGGTCACGAGTTAACCATTCATGAAAAAGTTATTTATTGAACTGCTTAAATAACATTGTATAACATATGCTTTGCGAATTTTAGGGGGGGGGGGGGGGGGGGGGGGGCGCACGCCCCATACGCCCCCCTCTAAATCCGCCACTGCATACCCTAGACCTTTAATCTAAACCCAAGTTTAGAATTCCTAGCGTCGTGCGAAAAGTTGAGTGCCATTTCAAAGAGGGTGCACTATGCCCGTATATATTCAAATTCTTTATTAATAAATATAATATATATGAATGTGCATTTTAAAGTACAAATTGGACCAAATTGGCTAAGATATAAGATAAAGTCGCGGCATGTCAAAACAACAAATACTACACAAGCTCTAGTGAGCTTTTGACCGACAATTTCATGTCATGTGTGTGCACATTGATTCATCATTAGAAGTTGGTCCAATTTGTACTTACATACATGTTTTTTTGTTTTTTTGTTTTTTTTAATGTTGTTAATGTGCACTATGGTCAGCTTGGTCAAAGGTCCCTTTAGCACCTGCCTCTGGTGACCACTGCATTTGGATAACTGATACTTGTTCTTGTGCATTGATCACGGAGGGGTAAGCCATGCTGTGCCTGTATTGTTGGTAAGGGTTAAATATAGTGTGTATATGATATATATATAGATATATATACGTCTGAAAATTAAACCAAACAGTGTTAGAATTAGATTTTAGAGCTGTCAAATTTTTTTGCTCTTCCCTCGACGGGATTTGAACCCACACCATTGATACACTGCAGCACCATTCGCTTAGCCTTACGTCCAGCGCCCTAGACCACTCGACCACATCCACTCCCTAAAAAAGTAACTTCAATAATCGTAGTGTTACCTTTTCTCGTAAGGCAAATCTAGGGATAGACGTAAGACATCATTATTTTTTTAATTTTTTTCCTTATTTATTAATAATATCATTATTGATTGCACATCTCTGATCTACTGACAGTTGTTGTTAAAAGTTTATTTTACTGGACATAAAACTATTTATATTCAAACAAATTGCACTGGTGGCTTATATAATTATATGACATTATCAATATTTCCTTGTTGTTATTATGTACATTGAATGTTTGTATTCCAGATTGTTAATCTTTGTAATTGCTATGCCCCTTGTGGGTCCTTAATGGGTGAAAAAAGTATTCTTCTTCTTCTTCTTCTTCTTCTGTACAGGCGCAGAATAAAAGTTTTTATTTTCTACGCATAAATATATTGTCAGTAAGAAGTTTCAGTGTTTGATGTAAACAGAAAGGTGAACCATTTATATCACAGATCAATAATTGTACATATTTTATGAAATCAAATTTTCGCGTTAATAAAAGTATTTTGACACGTGGTTTGATATTTATATTTTTAGTAACGTGATCACGTGATAATAGAATGCCAAAATGTCGGAAGACATGGCAATGAGTGGGGGAAGGAGCGATTCAGCTGGCATTCTCGCTGTCAAGCCAAATCCTGGACTAAAGTTCGATAAAAAGTTGTCAGAGACAGAAAGATCTACTAGGGTATTTAGATAATTAGATTATTTTCCTCAATATATGTTTCACAAAAGAAAAATATCATTAAAACCACGAGCCGGTACACACAGTCACAGTACAGCTGTACTGACTACTGGCATGGCATGGTAGCCACTGTATTATCAATACACGATATATTATTTTGTTGCATGATATATACGTACTGTATAATATCAATTGTTTATGAGGCTTGTGAGATTTCTTGTATTCCACAATTTATTTTTGTTGACAAAATTTAGATTTATTTTAATTAGGGACCGACCATTTAACTTGAAGAGGGGGGTTATGGTTTATTGTTTCGTTCCGAATTTTTTTTTCAGACAACACAAGAGTTAGAATATTTATTTTTTTTGTCGTGCAAAGCGCGAATTTTTTTCCCAAAATTTAACATTAGGATATATTACAAAAACTCTAATCAGATTATTTTTTTTTCCTCCACCAAAATCAGAATATTTTTTTCAGCAACATTGGGAATCAGAATATTTTTTTAGAAAAAAACCATAACCCCCCCCCCCTTCAAGTTAAATGGTCGTTCCCTTAGGCACGAATAGTGTAGCGGCTAATCGTACAAACTTTTTTATACTATCAAAATCGTGCCCGACTGAAGATTTTCCGGATATGGCTTATAACTAACATACACAAGAACATCACAAACTTTGGATTACTTCTTTAAAAGAAATCCTTCCAGAAAAGTATCAGTAGATTTGAAATATTCTAGAATTGAACTTGCCTGTATACACGGTGGAAAACAAATTGTTTCAGAGACAAGTGGAAAAAGACCAGGTATTCGTAAATTTTGAATTATTTCTTACTATAATTCTTACTATATTTTTAAGTGAATATGACTCAGATTTTTGTAATAATTTGCAGAGAGAGTATGAAAGTATTGACATCCCTATTTAAATAAATAAATGTTAAGACTTATTTTACCCCGGCAAAATAGAAAGTCCATAGCATTATCAAAATAAATAAATAAATAAATAAATAAATTTTATTTTTATTATTTTGTTCTTTTTTATTTTTTAAAGTTTTTTACTGTACTGATTCTTTTTTTATTGCATGTATTATTATAATTTGTAATAAAACTTTTACATACCACTTACGCGTGTTGATAAATTATAAGCCATCCGGAAAATCATCAGTCCAGCACGATTTTGATAGTATAAAAAAGTTTGTACGATTAGCCGCTACACTATTCGTACAAACAGTTTGTACGAGGAGACACTGCCTTTTAATTACTGCCATCAGTTTACCAGTAAATCACAATTCATCTTGAATAATAATAATGGGAACAGTAGATATATAGATCTAACTTCTTAGATTTAACACATGATTGTTTTATTGTCCATTCAAGAATTAGAACTTGTTATTCCTCATTCTCTTTTTTTGGGGTGCAACAGCTTCATGTTCCATGTGTTCTTCATATCCTGATTCATGTACATGTAGTCTCAATGTATATTTTTACATTTTAATCCCACAATTGTCATGTGCCATGTGTTTGCTATTTTTACATTCTAATCAGGAATTGTCAAGATCCATGTTTTCTTCATTTTTACATTCTAATCACCCAATTGTCATCTGCCATGTTTCTTCATTTTTACATTCTATTCCCGTAATTGTCATGGTCTGTGTTTTTCATTTTTACATTATAATCCCACAATTGTCATGTGACATGTGTTCTTCATTTTTACATTCTAATCTCACAATTGTCAGGTGCCATGATGATGTGTTCTTCATGTTGTCATATGACATGTGTTCTTCATTTTTACATTCTGATCCCACAATTGTCATGTGATATGTGTTCTTCATTTTTACATTCTAATCCCACAATTGTCATATGCCGTGTGTTTTTCATTTTTACATTCTAATCCCGGATTGTCATATGACATGTGTTCTTCATTTTTACATTCTAATCCTGCAATGGTCATGTGCCATGTGTTCTCCATTTTTACATTCTAATCCTGCAATGGTCATGTGTCACATTTTTTACATTTTAATCACCACAATTGTTATGTTTTAATTTAGGATTTACGTTTTGTGCACAATTGAAATGAAATTAAAAAAATGTGATCATGAAAAATCAAATAGAATTTGTGTCAAACTTCTTTATTTAACTAGTGTCTGTTGAAAACTTATTGTACAGTAACTTTATCAATTGACTTGTATGTGGTGTTTAGAAGTTGAGTAGGCAAATCATGTGTATGGATAATATCTTGTCTCAGATATAGGTGTATTTTGAAAAGACTGAGTTGACATTCTCCTTGTGTAAAGTATGGACATAATATTTATGTCATACAATAACAGCTTTATCAGCTGGAACAAAAAATTAAGATTTGCTTTTTATTTGTTTTTAATGCGCTTGTTTCGAATCATGTCAATTCTTAACATGTTCCATCTTTTTCGTGTCTTGACATCTGAAATATTAGGCAGACAACTTCCGGTGTTTATGCTATTACCGTGACAACGTCAAGATATCAGTTAGTCGTAGATGCAGTATATTTTAAGTAATTGTAATATGGAAACGCCAAGAAAACGGCTGAGTAAATACTGATGTTCGGTACCCCACTGTCTGTCTGATAACAGAAATATATCAAGACAGATCGTTTTCCTTTCATGATTCATGTATGTACACAGCAGTAAATAAAAAAAGAAAACTAATTTAATTTTCAAGAAGTAATTGTCTGTGGATTGAAGTCTTTGATACAAATAAATAATTTAATTGATATCTGTCTTTTACAGAAAATGTTAGGAATTCTTTAAGTTGAGGAACTTTAAAACGCCACATATCGATGGGAATTTTCGTTGTGTACATTGACACTGGAAGTCCAGTGCCTAACATTCCATCAAAATCACGTGGTCTGGCAGACGAAAATAAAAAAACTTTTGACGGAATGGAAACAAGTGTATTGAACAATATCACAGTTAATTTTGAAATACCATAATTTTTTGTCAAAATTAAAAAAAAATATTTAAAAATGTTCTTGTAAGTACACTTGAGAAATATTTCCTCAACAAATTCAAACCAAATTTATCCACAAACTAAAATCAATATTATGACAGATGAGTTCATAAACTAGGATTTCATGAAGAAAAAAATTAATAAGATACGATGTACATGCATATATGTAAGGCAACTCGTCTGTTGCATCTGGATGCTTTTATGATTTACAGATAAACCTGCTTTAGTGTCCACGTCTATTTTACAATAACTTGCATAATGTGACCTTAACTTTAATTTCACTTCAAAGTGCATTTTCTATTAATTGAAACTGTATTAAGCAACCACCTGTGTTATGTGAACATACAGTATATCAATTTTCCGTTGAAAGGTCACATAACACAGGTTTGACTGTATATTGGTATAAAGTATCACTTGAACATGTATGTATTGGGTTCATGTAAATGACTATGACATTTAAGAATTTCAAAGTCTTTTTAAGCACACCAAAATTGTTTTGTCATTCATGACACATGAGCACTTGACATGTTGTTGTCATCCTATGCAATTAAAGCATAGATACATGTATGTAATATACTTGTAGACACGTTTCTGGAATGATCTTTAAATCAGGTAGCTTATACACAAACATGTCATATTTCAATAATCTCCTAAACACATTTAGCAAATGAAACCAATCTTCATTTTCTGCTGATTCAAAGGGTCAGGTGAACTACATTTCATGATTTGTATTGACATCACTTTAGGTATGTCACAGTTGTCTGTCTGTCTGCTTTCATTGTTAACAATTCACATTTTGATCAACTCCTGAGTGGTTTTGTTGAACATTATAACAGTGTAGTAAATCTTAATGATGCTTAGATACACACCAAGGGACCAGGGAAATGTGTCAGATGGTACAGGATGTCAGAATACTCAGACCTGGTTTTTTTTTAGTTAACAGAAAGAAATACATTGAGACCATACATTTTTGTTGGATGTTACAGGATTTCGGAAAACTCAGGTGTCGGATTGCACAAGTTCCAGTGTATATAAGCTTAAATAAAGCAATATGACAGATTTAACATTGATATACAGATCAAATTTCTTCCTAAAAAATCAATGATAGTACATTTGTTAATCCTGACTATTACAATGTATATTTAAGAATAATTGACAGGAAAGACTGGAGATAAATTGATTGGGTTCTTATCAAGCCATTCAAGGTACTATTGACCGTCGACTACAAAATCTATTCGTTATTTACATTTTTCGACAAATTTGGTATTGACTTTCTATAAAAAAAAAAAAAAAAAGGAGTTGGCTACCTTTTATGTTTTATTCTGGTCCAGGTACATTTTGTATACGTAGCGAAATTGCATTTCTATTTAATTTTTAAACAAATTACCTCCCTTTCTGAGCAATGAAATTCATATTTATACCAGTATGCAATGTACATGCACATATAATACAAGCAAAGCTAAAATAAATAAAATCCAACTTAGATTTATTTCATATTTAAGGATATTATAAGTCTCCAATGATAATTGTCGGTCAAAGTACAATTTTAAAATTTCACATTTATGTACATGTAGTGATGATGTACATGTAGTCTTGATCCAACATTCAGACAAATTTAAAGGGGCATTATCTGCCAAAATCGTAAATTTTTGTTACCCATAAAAACTATCAGATATGATTGATGCCTTAATAAAATGTGTTTCTGTAACTTATAAATATTATGAAATGTATGCGCATGGGGGGGGAAAAGGTGCAACTGCTCGTGTTTTGAGATCGATCAAGAAATGGACGCCATCTTATTAATTATCGGCATTGTTTACGGAGTTTGCCGAATCGTCATTAAATCAGTTCAACAATGCACTTATTTCTTATTTTCTGTGAATCTGCGTTTAGTCGGCATTAATTACAGACAGAGAACCATGCAAGTTTGCAGTTAATAAGCGACAAAATACAAATTATTCGTTTTTATCTGTCACTAGTAAGGTCAGTTGCATACGGAGAAAGCGAGGTCAAATAATTTGCTTGCAAGGAAATAATAAATCGATGGTAATTTTCGTTCTCAAAAGGCGAAAAGTGGTACAATAAGCTGTTTAATGTGAAATATTTACCCTTATTTCATCATTTTAAAGCTATTTACCAATTTCCGAAACATTTAATTTTTTTGGTCAAAATCGTAGCTAATGCCTCTTTAAGTGATTTCACCTTCAAAATTTAACAATGTTACGACCTTGATGAAATACATGTCACATCAATAATTTTATGACTTCAAATGATTATTGTCAATAACTTTGACATTTTTATAGACAGAAATACTGTAAAAAAATTGTATTTCAAGTTATTTATAGCTAGTCTTATGAAAAATACAGTAATCAACCAGAACTCAATACCAGAAATGGATCTAGATGCCAAATTAATTTTCCACCTAATTTATATTTTCCAAATATTAATTTAAAAAACAATGGTAAGAGAGCGTGGAATGAAATCGTCATAATCTGTGCATTTGTTTGTCCATTGTCATTAAGGATAATATATAGATAACTTGTAAAAAATATTTCCATTGATAACAGATATTTGTTTGCATGTTTCCATTAGAAACCACCACTCCAACCTCTTTTAAGAACAACAACTTTTTATCAAGAGAAATGATCAAACCATGTATAGATTTTAGAAAAGAACATATCATTATGGGGGCAAGATCTAGACTGCACAGTGGTATAATGTATGATGGAGATCCAATTAAGCATCAGCTATTCTCTGAATCCATAGATATTTTGCAATGTTTGTTAATTTATCCCTTATTTGTTTACAATCAAACAAAATATTTCTTCATGGATTATTTGTTTAATATAGAAATATCTCTAAATACATAATTAGTCTAATGACGTATATATATATATATAAAATTGCTGAGTTAGATTGCTGTCAAATTATAATATTAAGTATATATGTACCATCTACACACGCTTATTACACACGTCTTACGTCTATCCCTAGATTTGCCTTACGAGACAAGGTAACACTACGACTATTGAAGCTCCTTTTTTAGGGAGTGGATGTAGTCGAGTGGTCTAGGGCGCTGGACGTAAGGCTAAGCGAATGGTGCTGCAATGTAACAATGGTGTGGGTTCAAATCCCATCGAGGGAAGAACAAAAATTTGACAGCTCTAAAATCTAATTCTAACACTGTTTGGTTTAATTTTCAGACGTATATATAGGGAGTGGATGTAGTCGAGTGGTCTAGGGCGCTGGACGCAAGGCTAAGCGAATGGTGCTGCAGTGTAACAATGGTGTGGGTTCAAATCCCGTCGAGGGAAGAACAAAAATTTGACAGCTCTAAAATCTAATTCTAACACTGTTTGGTTTAATTTTCAGACGTATATATATATATATACGTCTGAAAATTAAACCAATATATATACGTCTGAAAATTAAACCAAACAGTGTTAGAATTAGATTTTAGAGCTGTCAAATTTTTGTTCTTCCCTCGACGGGATTTGAACCCACACCATTGTTACACTGCAGCACCATTCGCTTAGCCTTACGTCCAGCGCCCTAGACCACTCGACTACATCCACTCCCTAAAAAAGGAGCTTCAATAGTCGTAGTGTTATATATATATAAGAGTAATGAATTAAAAAAAAAAAGCATAGCAAAGTACGGTAGATAAAATATCCCAAACTTCTTAATTTTTAATGAAATTTCTATACTGTTAGATGGGAGACAACCCAAAAATGTTCAAGAGGTATGTGGGTGATTTTCAAAAAAATGAAGACTTTGTGTGACATTGAGGGTGAAATTTCAAATTGGACAAATTGACATAATTTTGGTCGTAACATAATGTCAATATGATATATTTTTCAGATTCAGTTGCTCAGTGCAATATATGCAGACAAAATTTTTTTTTCAACTTTTATTAGCAACAAAGTGTTAAAATGATAACAAATACAGGCTTACTTCCTCAGAGGTATCATTTTCTTTTGGGTATGGTAAAAGACCTAAATGTATTTCCATTTGATAATGATATGAAATTGGCACATTTTGGTACCAAACTTTGGATATATCATGAGAAAACAGTTTCAGTATATCAAAGAAACACTATTTTTACTGTATATTTTAAAAAATCTGGTAATTAAAGTTTTCATACAAGCATAAAAAATATGATCTAATGAGGTTTAATAGTTGAAAATCAATTATTTATATATGCCTAATGAATATAACAAAAGTTAAGTTAAGTTGATCATTGGTGGTAAAAACTAGAGGTAACCAAATGAAAATACTGTCCATTTTTTGATGTTTTGTCACACTCCTGACACATTTTTCTAAAAGATAAATACACTAAATATCAAGCTAAATGCAATCATTGTTGGTCACAATAACTTTTTTAAGTAGTAGTACATAATCTATTTTGACTGAAAAAGGTTTCCCTTGAATATATTTCATTTTTGCATTGCTATGATGTTATTTCAATCATATTTTATCATATTCTAAGTAATACTATCATAATTATAAAAAATGGCAACTCAATTTTCAACCATTTATACATCTTTTCAAGAGTATAGTTCTTATTGAGAATTAAATAATTCCCTGAGACAATTACAAGCAGTTTTATTGAGGCTATATGCTTACAAAATAATCTATTTCTTAAATAAAATTGTCACACTCCTGACTCCCTCTCGAAAATAAACCTGTCTAGCTGAAAATAATATAACCAACTTATTCTTTCCAAACTAAAAGTTATATTTCTTCAAAAGCTTATATTTCTTACAGTTAACAGTAAATATTAAAAGAAGATTCAAAATTATGTTTTTGTTTTTTCTAATGATTAGTGTGCTAATTATTTGCCCTTTAGGAATTTATCTCATCAAAAATGGTTAAAATGGATTTGAAATTTATTAAAACTAGCAATAGATCATCTTTTCTTAGTATAAAATTACTTTTTAGTGGTTTTCAAATTAGTTTCCCCATGTTTCTCAATAATTTACTCTGCAAAAAAACTTCCTACTGCAATTGCAATGACATTTAAAGTTTTTATGTCAGGAGTGTGACATATTACTGTTGGATGAAAAATTATTGATAAATTTTCAAAAATGATATATCAAAAGAATGAAAATGTTTTATGAAAGGCAAGATATATTAAAGTACTGTAAGTATTCTGTTTATCTAAAGCAACATACATCAATTTTTCGTTTAGAAAAAAATCCATATTTTGACATGTTTTAAAAAAATATAACTCTTTATCATCACTTATTATGAGAAAGGTGTCATGCAATATACAAAAATACTACAATTATTACTTATTGTTTATATGTAATTAAATTGAAAACATTGTGGAAGTTTGTAGAAGCATGGTTTATTTAATTTTTTATTTAAAAGATATGCCTATTAAAAGTGTCACACTCCTGACATTAGTTATTTTGATTTCTTAGCTATGATATGTCATATATCAGAGCTATTTCCAACTTTTTTCTTTGATTGGGTCTGGAGCTTTTGGAAAATAAAGAAAATTATGAACTATTCAAGCATACAACAAAGTACTATACAACTAAGATAAAATGTCACACTCCTGACATTTTTTGTGTCTCTCCTTATGCAAGCCCAATTTTACAACTATCATATACATCCAGTCTAATACTACTAAATTATTATAACTAATGTTTTTTTACAACATATTTTGACTTTTCTGAACTAATTAATCTCAACAATGAAAAACTATTAAGGTTTAATTTGACATTTGTATAATTTTCCAAGTTAAATTTATTCACGTACACTAATTTAAAAAATAGAATAATTTTTTGTTGCAAAATCATAGGGTCACAAAACATCTAGATATTTGAAGTAAAATGGTACGAAATTATAGAATACCATCTTTCTTTAATATATTTTTTATTTAAATTTTGTTATCATCAACTTAACTTACTTAAGGCAATTTAAAGTTTGTCACACTCCTGACAAATTTGACCAGTTTTTAGAGGATAACTTTTTAACCAGAAGAGCAATCTCCATGACACTTTGCATGAAGATAACTGTTACCATTGTGCTTGTTTTAAGATATTTACCTTTCTTTCATATCATTTAATATTCAAATTATTATCTGAAAATGAAAAGTCTTCATTTTTTTGAAAATCACCCATGTCTGAAAATAGCCTCAAAATAAAATGTTAAAGTACATCAACTGGACATGTCTGTTGTGCATTTATAGCATAAGATGTTTGCCAAATGAATTGCCAAGTGATCTGGCATCAATTGATGTTCCACATTATTAATTTATTTTTTCATATTTTAATCTTCTTTTCGAAATTCTTTTATCAAACTGAATCAAAACTTGGTAGGAATTTGAATGACCCTTGGGAATAAGAGATTCAGATTTGTACAAATGTAATTGGTCATTTGTCGGTAGGGGCCTTAAAAGAGGAAAAATTTATTCTCAAGATAAAACAATAGAAATACTATGATATACATGTACGGTACATGTATGCAGTGCATCATGAATGCGATAAATAGATTGAGATTTGTGCAAGCAAAGAACAAGTCATTCAAAATGGAATGGCATATGACTCAACAGACGGAACAGTGTAATATGCAGATTAAGTCGAATTCCGTCTTGTGCAAATGAAGCCACAAAGATTTACATGTGTTGCAATCCAAGATTTTTGACACCTCAGGTTTTCTTTACTGAAACCACTGTACCTTTTGATAAACAATCTTGACCACAAGAACATGACTCACCATTGTGATATGAAGATTCAAGCTTTTACAAATTAATAAAGGTTCCATGGCCAGGGGTTTTACATGGACTGGAATAGAGGGTTATGGGTTATGGTGTTTTATAATGACACTTTTAACAATATTTCAGTTATGTCATGGCGGTCAGTTTTATTGGTGGAGGAAACTGGAGAAAAAACAGACTTGCCGCAAGTTACTGATAAACTTTATCACTGTATTGAGTATACCTCACCATGAGCTGGATTCGAACTCACAACTGTAGTGGCGATAGGCACTGATTGCCTAGGTAGTTGTAAATCCAACTACCATACTATTATGACTACAATGCCCCTGACTTCAATAGAGAAAATTGAAATACATTCAAGAGTACAAAAATGAAAATGTAGTTTATATCAAATTGGCATGAAATATCCATGTGAAATTAAAATTTAGTATTGTACAAATGAATGACACAGGATCTATGGGATAGTGCCCCTAGATGATTAAAGTTTGAGACTACAAAAAGGAAACATTAAATTTTTTGTTTATAAAACCAGTAGTGGAAAAGCAATTGTGAATTCATGAATATTAATTATCTTTGTGATCTGATCTACAGATTCAGTTCTGCACGTTTACACAAACTTAGAAGATTCTGACGTCTAGTGGATCAAAGCTAATAGGCAATAGTTCAATTGTTACTTTTTTTTTATAATTTACTTTTATATAAATACAGTTTAATTTGTAATTTGACTTTGTACATTGTATTAAGCATATTCTGTACCGGGTATATATTTCATCAGGACAAAATATTTTGACCTTGAATTGAGTGTACGTGATAAAGGTTATTGCAAAAATGTGTCTTGCGCACTAAATTAAATATCTACGTTTTATATTAAAAAAAAACCAAGTTCATTCGTATGCTTTCTAAAACAGTAATTAACTAATTTATATACTTTTGTAAATACCTAGTCTACCAATAACAGGTAGGAAATTTATCCACAAATAAACTGACAATAGTTTTCTGGTTTTGTATTGTACGTGTTCATCCAAGTAATTTTAGTAATGCAGGGGGTATAATTATGTATTGTGGTGTGAACTACTGATTATGCTGTTGTGAAACATTTTCGATAGGAGTGATTTTAAACCCTGACTTTTTAAACAGACAAACAAAGATATAAGTTTTGGATTAGATTAGATTTATGGTGTTTAACGTCATTGTCAACAATATTTCAGTTATATCATGGCTGTATACGTTTTGGCATGAATTACAAATTAATGGATACAGGCATCTCTGTCAACTTTTCTAGAAACAAATAGTACAGTCACCTTTATTAAGCAGTCACCTATATTAAAAGGTCACCTTTTTCTTGTCCTGTCATATAGCATTTCATATGAATTAAACCTCTTGTAAGACATCACCTGTCTTAGAAGACCACCTTTTCCTACAGGTTTGACTGTAATAGACATGTATTACTTTCTCATGATGTAGATTATGTGAAATAAAAAGTTTTTAAAGGTAAAGGAAACCCAATCAGAATGTGGGGTTTTAAGGTGTGAAACCACTAATTAATTTCTTTAAGGTTTTCTACTAAATTTGTGTTTTTTCGAGCCTACCTGGCTATTTTATCTTAAGACCATATATTTTCTGAAGCGTACATGATTCCTCTACGTTGTGTCAAAATATCGGGGCATGTTTAAAATCTTGCAGTGAAATGCCATACTACGGAAAACACCTACTCTATAAATAGCTCGGTCATCTCCAAGAAATTCAGTATTTATAGGTCATGCATCAAATCCTCCATAGAGGTATTAAAATACAACTAAGTCCATCAAATTTGGGCTCAAAATAATCCCTATATATTTAACTTCAATTATCAATTTTAATTAGTCCATTCCATTCAGTAGTTTTCACAATACTACAAAGTGAAAGGAACTTTTTTCTTGAAAAGGGACTACTTTAATAACAAAATTACTTATTAAAAACATAATTACCTATTAAAAAGGTAATAAACTACATTTTCTGCTTTAAAGAATAGCAGAAAGCTATTGGATATGTTAAGATCAAATATTATAAATTTTTTCGATTGCAAGGCAGCTGCCATATTTACAATACAAGCGAAATACATATCAACCAATCAAGAAAATGTACATTTTTTTTACCGAGTTTTAATGGGTGATGGACATTAGAGTGAAAAAATTAATTTACACTGGACATTTGAGCGACAAAATTTCAATTGACCCTAGAATCTACATTTGTATGTGAACAATTGAGCGAAGCTCACAACCTTTACCTGTTCTAACCTGTAAAGTATTACATGAGTTTAAAGGCATACAGGCTGTTAGAATTGAATTTTTTTTATATTAAAAGTTACCAATATTCGATGTTTTATACTAATTGCAGTTGAAATTTTTCATAATATCATACGTAAATAGCCTAGAACGAAGGAATTACGTCGCTGTTTTATTTTCTTTAATCCAGTAAAGAATCCGATGTTTACCCGTGCAATATTCATACGACCTGACAGTAAACTCATTCGGGAAAGCGTTTGCTCATGTGCGAAATTGTTTGTTGATGAAGAAAGCACATGGCACAAATCAAATCGTGGGAGAACAAAAACATTGACAGATTCTATACGAAAACGACACAAAAAGGAGGATTCAGCAAGCTTTGTGTAAAAATTAAATAAAGATGTTATATAGACCTACTCCATTTTTCAACGCGTAAGCATAATTTAGTATCTTTTTTCAGCCGAATCATATTTTAACAGTAGAATAGCATCGTAGTTTTTTTATATATTCTTTTTTTCAGGAGAAAACGCTAGGTGATATCTCTTTTAAATTAGAGACTAAAATAATGAACTTCATGTCTGTTTTTTTCTAAAAAAATATAATCAAGCCAACTCAAGTGTTGTCAATAATATGCAATACAATTTGTTTACAATTTTCCCTTTATCGGACCTCTTTGCAGAGTTTGGGTTTGTTTTTATTGATATCATCACGTATTTCCGATTATAAGTGTCATTCTTACTAAATACCATTAAAAATATTAACTGATTACCCCGGGATCCAATTTCATAGATATATTTCTTAAATTATATTAATTCTAGCGAATTTATATGCAACATGCTTCCTGGTTATTTATAGCAGTTATCAGTATTCGGCAAACTTCGGAAAAGCAGCCGACTTATAATTAGGTCGTGTTAATGACGATTTTACCAACAGACATTCAAATTCTTTTTACTAATTACGACATTATAGCATATTTTTAAAACCTGGCTTCTTGTTCAGAACATTTTATTATGTATAAAACATTGAATATTGGCAACTTTTAATATAAACAAAAAAATTCAATTCTGACAGCCTGTATGCCTTTAATGTTTTAGTCAACCAGTTGTTATTATTTAGTCAAGATGAACATTAAGGTAACGGAAACAAATACAGAACAGAATTATGGGACTATCACCTTATCTACATGTTTAGATGTATATATTTGTTTTAAACTTTTAAAATAATGCTGAACTTTTATAAATAAAACAAGACAACATCTTGTTCAAAGCATACTCCCACCTCCCCGTGATAAACAGGGGGCAGCAAACTCAATGTCTGGCTAACAGAAGAGTGTTTTTCCGCTCATATGGGTTATTAAATTTTCGCTCAAATGGATTACAAGTTGTAGTTTTTATGTCCATTTTTTCTCGCCCTTTTGTCCTGTTAATTCTCTCAAATGTCTTTCGCCGGTTTTAATGAATAGGGAATCAGACAATACATGTTTTTTCCTTATAATTTTGATTCAGAATATCAGGAGTGGAAAATATGTCGACAGTTAATCGCCGAAACACAATGCAACCGAACCTCTTTGGGACCAACGTTTGTGTTCGGGATAAACAGGTGTTCTGTTTATGCTCATCACAGGTTTATTTAATAAAGATTTCATACATTGGGACTTAATTTAAAGTTCGGTATAGAAAGGATTCCAGATTATTCTGGGTTCGGTTTAGGACATTTTGTATTGTAATATTAAACAATTATTGAAAATATAGCAGTTTCTAATAATAAAGATGAAATTGTTCATCTTCATTATTAAAACTTTCGCTTAGGGGGGCACCATACACTACAGGAAGATAACTCTTTAAAATCAGTTGAACGTTTTGATCATATGATGTTTGTATGCAGATTTCAAGCATCTCTGTGATCAAAACCACAGAGAGAAAAGCCTGCTATGTGGCTAGTGAATTTATAGCTTGGAGTCTGTTGGTTGGAATTTGTTAAAATTTTGATATTTATTACAGTGGATATATTCAAACACACTGCCAAAAAAATAAGAAAATTAAACGAGCAGATCAAATTTTACTTGAAGTGTATGGTACCACCTTAACTGACCCGATTGTGACCTACTAGTACTTTTATGCTGAATGTAGGTCTGATCAATAATCTTCTTAAATCATTTTTCCAGCAGAATCTCATTGTTGTATTGTAAAATTAGATTAGCAATAATCTCTGGTTCCAATTGTGAAAAATTAAACTTGTTTATCATCAGTTAAAGCATTTGAGCCTAGAATGGTGGTTCATGAAGTCACAGGAAGATACAATAATTTGTCCAGATATCTTCAATATGCTATTTCAAAAACTAACTGTACAATTTGTCTGAAGTACCAGTAAGACTTGATTGGATGATATTTAGGAGCTGTCATCAACAGATTAAATAATTAATCAATCTATTATGCATTCCTTCCACAATTATTTCTTCTATATCACATTGATTTTCCTCGCAATATTTAACCTTTGAAATTTGTTGTTAAAATGTGTACGACAGCGAATACATAGATGTCGGAATGACACCTTTTGGTGGTAATTTATTTTCGTTGTCATTTGTGTCTTGAGATAACTGATGTTATTAACATAAAATAAACGTTTGTCTTACCTTGTATTGTACTTGTACACTTGTAAAGCTCACACCACTATTTCACTGTCTTCTCTCGGGATCTAACGCAATGACATCAGCTCAGCCTCTTTTGAGTAGAACTAGGCGTCCGTCAGCTGCTGTTACTGAATTGGAAAATGAACTTAAGGTCAGTTTATAGAAATTTCTGGGCTGATTAAAAATTGTTAATGAATTTTGGTAACATCAAATAATAAAATTTATAAGTTGTTAATATATTTAATAAACTTCTGAATGAGTCATACAGGTACATTAAAAAAAAATTTGTGTTTTTCATGCTTCTTTTCATGAATGAAATTTCACACGGCACGATATAGCTAAAATATTGCTAAAGGCGTTAAACACCAGTCAATCAATTAATCAATCAGTGTATCGTTACTCTGCAGCAATCTTGAATTTTTTACAGGTATCATGTAGTGCTTCATGATTAGATAAAATATTTGTAATCTTAAAGTATGAATAGTCAATGAATCTTAGATTGATCTCGGAAGGACATATAACCATGTATATATTGACCTTGTTTCTCATGAGTTTGTTTCACCTTGAACCTACAATGTAAATGGTATTTTAACCTTGAACTTAATAGGGGTTATGCCCTTTGATCTTGAACCTTCCAAGAACTTGATGGGGGTTTATTAATTGCTACATGTATGGGTTTGATTAATAACCTTCAAGTTATATTTATTATGTAATAGAAATTGTATACATGTACTTGTCACCTTATAGCATATGGGGTGTGGTTTTCCTTGAAGCTTACTTTCATGATCATAGTACATAATAATTAGATGTACATGTATGTACATTTTTGAACACTGTACATGATGATTAAATCAGCATAAAAAAAGTGGTGTCCTGGTTGCAATTTGAAAGTGAAGAATTGATTGATTGATTGATTGATTGATTTATTGATTAGCAGTCCAGGGAGCAGTATTGCAACTATATAAAAACTATAAAGAAATGTGGGAAGGGATGGGAAACCAAGTCAACCAGTTTTGATTACAACTGCAAGTATGAAGAGTTGGGTAGGGATGAAGTCTTTTGTCATGGCTACAATGTGCCTACTCTTTTAGAGAACTACAAAAGAGGTCTTTAACATGCAGGGACCGTGGCATTCACCATACATGTTAGCAACTATGGTTCATGGTCAGGCTTTCAACATTATAACATGCATACATGTATGACAACCCTCCATCCAGAGGGATCCCTCTATTCACCACCTGTGGATAACACTGAGCAGCTCTGTGAGTTTGAGCCCTGGGAACCTTGGATTTCACCCAAAAAAGTGAAGAATGGTTTAAAGAACAATTAATGATTTATTTTTCTCCTGGCCCTGATGTTCCTCTTGTAAAATTGAAATATTTGAAATGTGATTTATTCATTTATCTGATTGGCAATAAAAGAATTAAGAGTATCCAAAGATATAGTACAGTGAAACGTGTCTAAAACTAACCTCCTTTGGACCAACTTTTGTCTTTGGAATATGCAGGCATTCCGTATACATTTTTGTATGCATTAAATTAACAAAGATTTTCTACCTTCGGGACTTTATTTATAGGTCACTTTATACAAGATTTCATTTTGATTCAGGGTTCGGCTTAGACAGGTTTCACTATATGTACATTTGTAGTTTTATTAGAAAATTTATGATATTTAACATGTTCAAATTTATCTTGGAAGGATAATATAATCACTGTTTAAATTAGACAGAATGTATACTCATTGTTTATACTATTTATGAATGAATCGATTATTGACATGCATGTCCTCTACTTATCATTGTAGTGATATATAAGGTCGTTGTTAGTAGCGATATATAAGGTCATTGTCTGTAGTGTATTACCCTGCAGACATATACAATTATTACATGACTTTGTGGGATGTTAGGAAAGTTAAGTTTATGTTAACAAGTTTAAAACAATGTACATCATGTGTTAAAGTTTTTTTTCCCTCAAATTTGAATGTAAATTTAAGACGTATATTATTTTGGAAATGTGTTTAAAAATATTCTTAGAGAAGAACCAACAGTGGACCTCTTATTCTGTTGAGCAGAAATCACGATTATGCTTCATATATGTAGTATTGTAGTTAATACCCCCCCTGCCACCTCCCCCAGTAATATGACATTAGAATCCTTGCACCAAATATAACATATAACATGTAAGCTATGATGAGAAAAAGTTTCAGCACATTTTTTATCTAGTGAGTGCTGCTGGGTCATTATAAAAATTAGGATCTGGCTTTAATTGTGGCCATGAGACATTTTAGTGAGAAATTTCTAGTCTTACTAATAAACAACTAATTACCGGTAGAACATTGAATTCAATATTATCCAGTGTTATGATTGGATTATTGTAGAGTATGAGTACAAATATCATACTCGAAAGGGGGCTGTCGTGGTCATGATTGTATGGTAGTTGGGTTTACAACTACCTGTGCACTCAGTGCCTATCACCACCAAGGTTGTGAGTTTAAACTCTTTTCGTGGTGAGGTGTACTCAATACAACATTATGTGATAAAGTTTGTCAATGACTTGCAACAGGACTCAGTGGTTTTCTCCAGGTACTCTGGTTTCCTCCACCAATAAAACTGACCGCCACGATATAACTGAAATATTGTTGAAAGTGGCATTAAACACCATAAACCAACCAAACCAACCAACCATACTTGAAAACTTCAAGTGCAAAGCCGAATTTGTTCTGATTTTTTGCCCACCTTTCAAAAATTCATGCATGTGAATTTTAGCCAGGAGTCAGTGAATATCAGACATTTGATAAACCTTATATTGTATGTACTAACTGCTGATTGTAAAATGTCAAAAAATGGCTTTATTTCACACTTCACTTAAATGTGAGTGTAAAATGTTATATTCTGATCAATGTAACCTTTCTTTTATACTACAGTTAGTTTGATTAATCTCCAGAAAAAAATTCTTAAAAATCCAGTTTTCAAATCAACATTTTTTTCATATTAATATATGATATATACAAACTCTGACATTTAATTTCAACATTTTTCATCATTTATTACAAAAGTTGTTCATTAAGGATCTATATAAGGTAATTCTATTTTCTAATGTGTAAAAAATGCATTTTCAAATGTTGATTTGATTACCCGGTATTAAGAATTTTTTTCTGGAGATTTATTTGTAGGAGTAGAACTGACTATAGTAGCTAATATGATGCTACATTTTGTTTACCCATACTGTCTTATTACATTGGTCTGAGAACAATGTGTTGCAAATAGGAAACAGGTGCTAAAAGGTTACTTAAAACATTCTGATGTGTCCATTTCCTATTCAAAATATTTATCACACAATTTGATATATAGCTAGTAAGAACTGATTTTACATGTACAAAGTCTGCCATGTAATAACAAATTATAATTGTGTCCACACTTGCCAAGCAGCAGGTAAATAATTAATATAAATTTTCATACTGCTATCATGGCCTCTCTAGCTACAGTACGGTCAGAGACATAGTGTAATAAATCAGTGAAATAAGCATACTCATCTTGGATATATCTTTTGTTCTGTTGATCATGAATATTTCTTCAAAATTTCTTTTGTATTTAGAGAGGCACTTACTACATGTATCACCCAAAATTCATTAGAAAGAAAAAGTAAGTAGATTTACCCCTGGTTTTTAGTGGGGTTGGTGTTACTGGATCTTAAGTTTTATGTGTATGTTGTGTTGATCGCTGTGTCCTTCTTCTTTTGACCATTATGTTGTCTGTCCTTCTTCTTTTGACCATTATGTTGTCTGTCCTTTTTCTTTTGACCATTATGTTGTCTGTCCTTCTTCTTTTGACCATTATGTTGTCTGTCCTTCTTCTTTTGACCATTATGTTGTCTGTCCTTCTTCTTTTGACCATTATGTTGTCTGTCCTTCTTCTTTTGACCATTATGTTGTCTGTCCTTCTTCTTTTGACCATTATGTTGTCTGTCCTTCTTCTTTTGACCATTATGTTGTCTGTCCTTCTTCTTTTGACCATTATGTTGTCTGTCCTTCTTCTTTTGACCATTATGTTGTCTGTCCTTCTTCTTTTGACCATTATGTTGTCTCCTTCTTCTTTTGACCATTATGTTGTCTGTCCTTCTTCTTTTGACCATTATGTTGTCTGTCCTTCTTCTTTTGACCATTATGTTGTCTGTCCTTTTTCTTTTGACCATTATGTTGTCTGTCCTTCTTCTTTTGACCATTATGTTGTCTGTCCTTCTTCTTTTGACCATTATGTTGTCTGTCCTTCTTCTTTTGACCATTATGTTGTCTGTCCTTCTTCTTTTGACCATTATGTTGTCTGTCCTTCTTCTTTTGACCATTATGTTGTCTGTCCTTCTTCTTTTGACCATTATGTTGTCTGTCCTTCTTCTTTTGACCATTATGTTGTCTGTCCTTCTTCTTTTGACCATTATGTTGTCTGTCCTTCTTCTTTTGACCATTATGTTGTCTCCTTCTTCTTTTGACCATTATGTTGTCTGTCCTTCTTCTTTTGACCATTATGTTGTCTGTCCTTCATCTTTTGACCATTATGTTGTCTGTCCTTCTTCTTTTGACCATTATGTTGTCTGTCCTTCTTCTTTTGACCATTATGTTGTCTGTCCTTCTTCTTTTGACTATTATGTTGTCTGTCCTTCTTCTTTTGACCATTATGTTGTCTGTCCTTCTTCTTTTGACCATTATGTTGTCTGTCCTTCTTCTTTTGACCATTATGTTGTCTGTCCTTCTTCTTTTGACCATTATGTTGTCTGTCCTTCTTCTTTTGACCATTATGTTGTCTGTCCTTCTTTTGACCATTATGTTGTCTGTCCTTCTTCTTTTGACCATTATGTTGTCTGTCCTTTTTCTTTTGACCATTATGTTGTCTGTCCTTCTTTTGATCATTATGTTGTCTGTCCTTCTTCTTTTGACCATTATGTTGTCTGTCCTTTTTCTTTTGACCATTATGTTGTCTGTCCTTCTTTTGACCATTATGTTGTCTGTCCTTCTTCTTTTGACCATTATGTTGTCTGTCCTTTTTCTTTTGACCATTATGTTGTCTGTCCTTCTTTTGACCATTATGTTGTCTGTCCTTCTTTTGACCATTATGTTGTCTGTCCTTCTTCTTTTGACCATTATGTTGTCTCCTTCTTCTTTTGACCATTATGTTGTCTGTCCTTCTTCTTTTGACCATAATGTTGTCTGTCCTTCTTCTTTTGACCATTATGTTGTCTGTCCTTCTTCTTTTGACCATTATGTTGTCTGTCCTTCTTCTTTTGACCATTATGTTGTCTGTCCTTCTTCTTTTGACCATTATGTTGTCTGTCCTTTTTCTTTTGACCATTATGTTGTCTGTCCTTCTTTTGACCATTATGTTGTCTGTCCTTCTTCTTTTGACCATTATGTTGTCTGTCCTTCTTCTTTTGACCATTATGTTGTCTGTCCTTCTTCTTTTGACCATTATGTTGTCTGTCCTTTTTCTTTTGACCATTATGTTGTCTGTCCTTCTTTTGACCATTATGTTGTCTGTCCTTCTTCTTTTGACCATTATGTTGTCTCCTTCTTCTTTTGACCATAATGTTGTCTGTCCTTCTTCTTTTGACCATTATGTTGTCTGTCCTTCTTCTTTTGACCATTATGTTGTCTGTCCTTCTTCTTTTGACCATTATGTTGTCTGTCCTTCTTTTGACCATTATGTTGTCTGTCCTTCTTCTTTTGACCATTATGTTGTCTGTCCTTTTTCTTTTGACCATTATGTTGTCTGTCCTTCTTTTGACCATTATGTTGTCTGTCCTTCTTCTTTTGACCATTATGTTGTCTGTCCTTCTTCTTTTGACCATTATGTTGTCTGTCCTTTTTCTTTTGACCATTATGTTGTCTGTCCTTCTTTTGACCATTATGTTGTCTGTTCTTCTTCTTTTGACCATTATGTTGTCTGTCCTTCTTTTGACCATTATGTTGTCTGTCCTTCTTTTGACCATTATGTTGTCTGTCCTTCTTCTTTTGACCATTATGTTGTCTCCTTCTTCTTTTGACCATTATGTTGTCTGTCCTTCTTCTTTTGACCATTATGTTGTCTGTCCTTTTTCTTTTGACCATTATGTTGTCTGTCCTTCTTTTGACCATTATGTTGTCTGTCCTTCTTTTGACCATTATGTTGTCTGTCCTTCTTCTTTTGACCATTATGTTGTCTGTCCTTTTTCTTTTGACCATTATGTTGTCTGTCCTTCTTTTGACCATTATGTTGTCTGTCCTTCTTTTGACCATTATGTTGTCTGTCCTTCTTCTTTTGACCATTATGTTGTCTCCTTCTTCTTTTGACCATTATGTTGTCTGTCCTTCTTCTTTTGACCATAATGTTGTCTGTCCTTCTTCTTTTGACCATTATGTTGTCTGTCCTTCTTCTTTTGACCATTATGTTGTCTGTCCTTCTTCTTTTGACCATTATGTTGTCTGTCCTTCTTCTTTTGACCATTATGTTGTCTGTCCTTTTTCTTTTGACCATTATGTTGTCTGTCCTTCTTTTGACCATTATGTTGTCTGTCCTTCTTCTTTTGACCATTATGTTGTCTGTCCTTCTTCTTTTGACCATTATGTTGTCTGTCCTTCTTCTTTTGACCATTATGTTGTCTGTCCTTTTTCTTTTGACCATTATGTTGTCTGTCCTTCTTTTGACCATTATGTTGTCTGTCCTTCTTCTTTTGACCATTATGTTGTCTGTCCTTCTTTTGACCATTATGTTGTCTGTCCTTCTTTTGACCATTATGTTGTCTGTTCTTCTTCTTTTGACCATTATGTTGTCTCCTTCTTCTTTTGACCATAATGTTGTCTGTCCTTCTTCTTTTGACCATTATGTTGTCTGTCCTTCTTCTTTTGACCATTATGTTGTCTGTCCTTCTTCTTTTGACCATTATGTTGTCTGTCCTTCTTTTGACCATTATGTTGTCTGTCCTTCTTCTTTTGACCATTATGTTGTCTGTCCTTTTTCTTTTGACCATTATGTTGTCTGTCCTTCTTTTGACCATTATGTTGTCTGTCCTTCTTCTTTTGACCATTATGTTGTCTGTCCTTCTTCTTTTGACCATTATGTTGTCTGTCCTTTTTCTTTTGACCATTATGTTGTCTGTCCTTCTTTTGACCATTATGTTGTCTGTCCTTCTTCTTTTGACCATTATGTTGTCTGTCCTTCTTTTGACCATTATGTTGTCTGTCCTTCTTTTGACCATTATGTTGTCTGTCCTTCTTCTTTTGACCATTATGTTGTCTCCTTCTTCTTTTGACCATTATGTTGTCTGTCCTTCTTTTGACCATTATGTTGTCTGTCCTTTTTCTTTTGACCATTATGTTGTCTGTCCTTCTTTTGACCATTATGTTGTATGTCCTTCTTTTGACCATTATGTTGTCTGTCCTTCTTCTTTTGACCATTATGTTGTCTCCTTCTTCTTTTGACCATTATGTTGTCTGTCCTTTTTCTTTTGACCATTATGTTGTCTGTCCTTCTTTTGACCATTATGTTGTCTGTCCTTCTTTTGACCATTATGTTGTCTGTCCTTCTTCTTTTGACCATTATGTTGTCTCCTTCTTCTTTTGACCATTATGTTGTCTGTCCTTCTTCTTTTGACCATAATGTTGTCTGTCCTTCTTCTTTTGACCATTATGTTGTCTGTCCTTCTTCTTTTGACCATTATGTTGTCTGTCCTTCTTCTTTTGACCATTATGTTGTCTGTCCTTCTTCTTTTGACCATTATGTTGTCTGTCCTTTTTCTTTTGACCATTATGTTGTCTGTCCTTCTTTTGACCATTATGTTGTCTGTCCTTCTTCTTTTGACCATTATGTTGTCTGTCCTTCTTCTTTTGACCATTATGTTGTCTGTCCTTTTTCTTTTGACCATTATGTTGTCTGTCCTTCTTTTGACCATTATGTTGTCTGTCCTTCTTCTTTTGACCATTATGTTGTCTGTCCTTCTTTTGACCATTATGTTGTCTGTCCTTCTTTTGACCATTATGTTGTCTGTTCTTCTTCTTTTGACCATTATGTTGTCTCCTTCTTCTTTTGACCATAATGTTGTCTGTCCTTCTTCTTTTGACCATTATGTTGTCTGTCCTTCTTCTTTTGACCATTATGTTGTCTGTCCTTCTTCTTTTGACCATTATGTTGTCTGTCCTTCTTTTGACCATTATGTTGTCTGTCCTTCTTCTTTTGACCATTATGTTGTCTGTCCTTTTTCTTTTGACCATTATGTTGTCTGTCCTTTTTCTTTTGACCATTATGTTGTCTGTCCTTCTTCTTTTGACCATTATGTTGTCTGTCCTTCTTCTTTTGACCATTATGTTGTCTGTCCTTCTTCTTTTGACCATTATGTTGTCTGTCCTTCTTTTGACCATTATGTTGTCTGTCCTTCTTCTTTTGACCATTATGTTGTCTGTCCTTCTTTTGACCATTATGTTGTCTGTCCTTCTTTTGACCATTATGTTGTCTGTCCTTCTTTTGACCATTATGTTGTCTCCTTCTTCTTTTGACCATTATGTTGTCTGTCCTTCTTTTGACCATTATGTTGTCTGTCCTTTTTCTTTTGACCATTATGTTGTCTGTCCTTCTTTTGACCATTATGTTGTCTGTCCTTCTTTTGACCATTATGTTGTCTGTCCTTCTTCTTTTGACCATTATGTTGTCTCCTTCTTCTTTTGACCATTATGTTGTCTGTCCTTCTTCTTTTGACCATTATGTTGTCTGTCCTTTTTCTTTTGACCATTATGTTGTCTGTCCTTCTTTTGACCATTATGTTGTCTGTCCTTCTTCTTTTGACCATTATGTTGTCTGTCCTTTTTCTTTTGACCATTATGTTGTCTGTCCTTTTTCTTTTGACCATTATGTTGTCTGTCCTTCTTCTTTTGACCATTATGTTGTCTGTCCTTCTTCTTTTGACCATTATGTTGTCTGTCCTTCTTTTGACCATTATGTTGTCTGTCCTTCTTCTTTTGACCATTATGTTGTCTGTCCTTCTTTTGACCATTATGTTGTCTGTCCTTCTTCTTTTGACCATTATGTTGTCTGTCCTTTTTCTTTTGACCATTATGTTGTCTGTCCTTCTTTTGACCATTATGTTGTCTGTCCTTCTTCTTTTGACCATTATGTTGTCTGTCCTTCTTCTTTTGACCATTATGTTGTCTGTCCTTTTTCTTTTGACCATTATGTTGTCTGTCCTTCTTTTGACCATTATGTTGTCTGTCCTTCTTCTTTTGACCATTATGTTGTCTGTCCTTCTTTTGACCATTATGTTGTCTGTCCTTCTTTTGACCATTATGTTGTCTGTCCTTCTTTTGACCATTATGTTGTCTGTCCTTCTTCTTTTGACCATTATGTTGTCTCCTTCTTCTTTTGACCATTATGTTGTCTGTCCTTCTTCTTTTGACCATTATGTTGTCTGTCCTTCTTCTTTCGACCATTATGTTGTCTGTCCTTCTTCTTTTGACCATTATGTTGTCTGTCCTTCTTCTTTTGACCATTATGTTGTCTGTCCTTCTTTTGACCATTATGTTGTCTGTCCTTCTTTTGACCATTATGTTGTCTGTCCTTTTTCTTTTGACCATTATGTTGTCTGTCCTTCTTTTGACCATTATGTTGTCTGTCCTTCTTCTTTTGACCATTATGTTGTCTCCTTCTTCTTTTGACCATTATGTTGTCTGTCCTTTTTCTTTTGACCATTATGTTGTCTGTCCTTCTTTTGACCATTATGTTGTCTGTCCTTCTTCTTTTGACCATTATGTTGTCTGTCCTTCTTTTGACCATTATGTTGTCTGTCCTTCTTTTGACCATTATGTTGTCTGTCCTTCTTCTTTTGACCATTATGTTGTCTCCTTCTTCTTTTGACCATTATGTTGTCTGTCCTTCTTTTGACCATTATGTTGTCTGTCCTTTTTCTTTTGACCATTATGTTGTCTGTCCTTCTTCTTTTGACCATTATGTTGTCTCCTTCTTCTTTTGACCATTATGTTGTCTGTCCTTCTTCTTTTGACCATTATGTTGTCTGTCCTTTTTCTTTTGACCATTATGTTGTCTGTCCTTCTTTTGACCATTATGTTGTCTGTCCTTCTTCTTTTGACCATTATGTTGTCTGTCCTTCTTCTTTTGACCATTATGTTGTCTGTCCTTTTTCTTTTGACCATTATGTTGTCTGTCCTTCTTCTTTTGACCATTATGTTGTCTGTCCTTCTTCTTTTGACCATTATGTTGTCTGTCCTTCTTCTTTTGACCATTATGTTGTCTGTCCTTCTTTTGACCATTATGTTGTCTGTCCTTCTTCTTTTGACCATTATGTTGTCTGTCCTTCTTTTGACCATTATGTTGTCTGTCCTTCTTCTTTTGACCATTATGTTGTCTGTCCTTCTTCTTTTGACCATTATGTTGTCTGTCCTTCTTCTTTTGACCATTATGTTGTCTGTCCTTCTTCTTTTGACCATTATGTTGTCTGTCCTTCTTCTTTTGACCATTATGTTGTCTGTCCTTCTTCTTTTGACCATTATGTTGTCTGTCCTTCTTTTGACCATTATGTTGTCTGTCCTTCTTCTTTTGACCATTATGTTGTCTGTCCTTCTTCTTTTGACCATTATGTTGTCTGTCCTTCTTCTTTTGACCATTATGTTGTCTGTCCTTCTTCTTTTGACCATTATGTTGTCTGTCCTTCTTCTTTTGACCATTATGTTGTCTGTCCTTTTTCTTTTGACCATTATGTTGTCTGTCCTTTTTCGATTTATATATGGATTCTGCTTACCCCTTGGGTATCTTCAAACTCTTCTTAACAGAACAAAGATGTATCGGTGATTTATCACGCTGTGTCTCTGACTGTACTGTACCTTAGAAAAACAAGCCAACAAATGAAGAGGAATACTGAGTACATTTCTCTGCTGAAAAAAACAGCTTTTTAAAGAGTCTGCAAAGATGTATAAAGTTGATATAATTCAACGACAAAAAACCAGCTCTTAAGAAGTTTACAAAGAGTCTGCAAAGATGTATAAAGTTGATATAATTCAACAAAAAACAGCTCTTTAAGAGTTTTAAAAAGAGTCTGCAAAGATTTATGAAGTTGATATTAATTCAACATTTTTTTATGTACATATCTTGTAACAATTAATTTATCACTGTATACCTGTATATTCTTCACATAACTGTTTTTATTTTAGGAAATCCAATTTGTTGCTTCTGGTAGCAAGAAAAAGAAGGTATTGTTATAGGCTAGGCACACTTTATTATTAGATGTTCAATTATACATGTATGTCTAAATGTCTGTGTAACAATTTCTAAATTCTCCAATTATTTCAGAAATTAATAGGTCTAAATGTCGGCCACAACCCAACACTCCATTAATTATTCAAGATATTATTAATAGGACATGTTACAGCTAAATGCAGTCTTAATGACTATATACATGTAGATGTTTATGCACAATATAAATGGCCATTACAATCCTCTCAATCAACTACAGTTTCCATCATTTATTTAGACCATATTAGATGTACATGTAGTTATATAGGTTAGGCACACAGGTACAGTAATGGCCATTACAGGTTAAATGTCACTTCACAACCCTCCAAGCCTCCCCACACATGTATAGGTATGTAATGGAGAATACACTCCAACTGTAGATTCTTAAAAATAATTAAATTGATTATTTTTAAGAATCTACAAGTTGGAGTGTATTCTCTTACATAATACATTTCCATCTGCAAAAATGTTTTTATTTTATATTTTTACACTTTTAATGTTTAAAAAGCCAAAGAAGACAACAATTAACAAAACTAAAACAACAAAATGTTATCGGCATTCCTGCTTTCGATTCTCATCTATATTTAGATATTTCAAGGTCTTTGAAGTGAAAAGAAACGTTTATATTTAGATATTTCAAGGTCTTTCAATATTTTCCCAAATGTTCACCTGTGGTCTGTCTGACTTGTTATTACTTGTGGTCGGTTCGTTAGTTGTTTTTGTATTGCGAGAATACATTTTAAAAGTTCACATACTCGTCAATTCTGAACATAAATTATGCCAGACCTGAAATACTTGTATGGTGTCTTGTATATTTTGATCAATTGCTTTTTTAAAGAAATTGTTGGTATTTTTTTTTAACAAAGCTTACTATCAAGAGTCAAATATACTAATTATAAACTATAGTAGTGTGGTCAACGTAGCCGAGTGGTTAGATGGAAGTTTTGAAAGTCAAAAAGCCCAGCAGTGGTTCGATATCCGAAAGTCCCAAAATATGTTTATCACGTTTTTAAGCCTAAAACAGTAAAAGGTTAAAGTTCATATATTCAAGAACAAAAGAATAAACTGTAGATTGTTAATAATAATCCACTGTTCGAACAATAGTGTGACGTTACAGAAATGTATTATTACACAAGAAAATAGGTATAGTTCTTTTGTCTAAATAAAACAAAGCAAGTTGTTCACATTCACAATGGCCAACCTACATCTATTAGATATTTGTGTAGTTGCTAGTGTTTTTGCTGAGACATTTACAAATGTGTATCTAAATAAAAATTCAGTTAGAATACAATTTACCTGCCAGTCAGTCACTATCACAATTATTACCTCCTTAGTTTATCAGTCAGTCACAAAACCTCCTCTGTAATTACCTGTCAGTCATAATGCACCTCATACTTCCTGTTAGTCACTATACTCCTCAGTTTACCTGTCAGTGACTATACCCCTCGGTTTACCTGTCAGTGACTAAACCCCTCAGTTTACCTGTCAGTGAATATACCCCTCAGTTTACCTGTCAGTCACTGTACCCCTCTGTTTACCTGTCAGTCACTGTACCCCTCTGTTTACCTGTCATTAATAATGCACCTCAGTTTTCCTGTCAGTCACTATACCCCTTAGTTTACCTGTCAGTCATAATGCATCTCAGTTTTCCTGTCAGTCACTATACCCCTTAGTTTACCTGTCAGTCATAATGCACCTCAGTTTTCCTGTCAGTCACTATACCCCTTAGTTTACCTGACGATCACTATTCCCCCCTCAGTTTATCTGTCAGTCACAATACCTGGGAAATGCATGGTTGACAAGAGTGGTTAAGGTCATTGACTACTGATCTCAAGTCTAGCACCACTCACCTTGGTTTGCATCTTGATATCTACCTCAAGTGTTAAGATTTCAGACACCTACACCTGGGGGGGGGGGGGGGGGAGTTCACTGGCAAGTGTGTTAGAACTGTCCAGGATTTCTTCCCCCATTTTGTATGGTAGCCATGATAAAGCTGTAATGTTGCTGACAGTGGCAATATAAACAACTATAGCTGGGTGGTCAAGACCACAACCTTATTACCACTGACATGGATTCGTGCCGCAATACCCACCTCAAGCGTTACGGTTCCCAAACATCCACCCTAGGCTATGGATTTCACATGTCGCTGTTAGGATTTTCCTCCTCCAATTAGTCGAATAGTCACAATATACTGGTAGATGAAAAATTGCTGAAAGTGATGATTAATACATTTTATTGAACTTGTGGAGCTTTTGACATACAATAATTACATTTTGTTGTATATTTGCAGATTTGGCCTATTTTAAATTTCTACCAAATTTGAACTTTTATTTTATTAGATATTGTTTTTACCCCCAATTTATTTCTTATTCAGGAATATATGCAGTTTTATAAAAACAATACAATGTTTATTTGTCCAATACATTTTGTATTTATGAATGATAAGTAATGGCTTATTTAAAACCAACTGACTGCATACATGTAAGCCTCTGGTTTAATAAAAAAAATATTTTAGCTTTTCTTCATATATCTGATTATTATTTTTACATATTTTTGCTTATTTACAAGCTTTGCATGCATGGTACACTATACATTTTGCTTGTATGAATGGTTTGCTTGTTTCGTGTGTTTTAAGAAACTAAAATCAGATTTCGTTGACATTTGTAATTTATTATTTGTGACAACAATATAAAAATTCTGGACATCTTTTATGGAGTATTAATTTTATCACCACATACATGTATCTCAAGGTGAGAACAATACATGTAGATTGAACTTTGACACGATTGTGATTCATTCATAAAATTAGAGACATAAGAATGACATTTTTATATATATCAGTTTAACCTAAGAAAAGATAAAACTGTAATGAACAATTTATTTATGATTTAAACAAACATTCCAGATAGCCATATTTATCCTACACTCGATCTATTTGAACAATCAAATTGCGTTTACTGAATACATTTTTGTTATATCCAGTCATCGACCAAAATATAGCTTTTCTGGTACCTGAATCATGTACAGCGAACTGTAAAAAACGGTAATAGTATAAGTACGGACGTGATAGAAGACACCCTTGAGAACAGTTAGAATGATGCATGTTTCTGTTCTTTTCAATATTTGCACATTTTTTATTTGCTCTGACTGCAAAACAAGACAGAAAAGCTTGCCAAGTCTTGCTTTTCCACCTGTTACTAATGATTGTACTAATAAATTTGATCTTTTCTGACAATATGGATATATTATTTATTTTAGTGCACCAGAATGCATATCTCCTGAGTTTAGCCGTTTCAGTGGTGCTTGATCCCAAATCTAAAAATACATGTAGATCAATTATCTGACATGCAATGTAGTAGTCAGTGATGCATGAAGTATCGGCTTTTCAAAGTCATTTTGATTCTGTAATTGCCATAGTTTCATGTAAGATATGTAAAAAAACATTGTGTATCAAGTAATGATTTTATCCTCTGGTTACATTTTTTTGCTAAATTCCAAAGAATAAAATGGCACGGTCAGATTTCCCCTGTGTTTTGAAAGATTGAAATCATCCAACATGGTCAATGTCCAAATGTTAAAATATGAAAGATTGATTTCAGCCTATCAGCCTACAGTACATAGCCAATGTCTAAATGAAAAATCTTGAAAGAATAAATTTAGCCAACAAGTCCAATATCCAATTATTAGAATTTGAAAGATTTGTTTTAGGCTGTCTAACCAGTGTCCAAATGTTAAAATTTGAAACAATGATTTTAGCCGACATGCCAGGCCATTATCCAAATGTTAAAATTTGAAAGAACGATTACAGCCAATAACAATGTACATATATTCAAATGATTAAATGTTAAAGATTGATTTCAGCCTACAGTACATCATCAACTGTTAAAACTTCAGAGAATGATCTTAGCCAATTACATGGTCAATGTCCTAATGTTTGCATTTGAAAGATTGTTTTTATCAAAGATGGTCAATTTCCATCTACATTTTGTATTCAAGTTTGAAAGATTGATTTTAGCCTACAAGGCCAATATCCAAATGTTAATTTTGAAAAATGAATTATGACAAATTGACAATACATTGCCAATGTCCAAATGTTAACTTGAAAGAATAATTTTAGCCAGCAAAGCCAACATCCAAATGTTAAAGATTTGTTTTAGTCAACAATGTTAAAATTTGAAAGATTTATTTCAGCCTGCAGTATATCACCAATGATAAAATTTGAAAGATTTATTTTAGCCAATTTGGCCAATATACAAATGTTTATTTTGAAAAATTGATTATGAACAATATCTTAAAAAAAAAAAAAAATTAGCCAAACATGACCAATGTCCAAATGTTAAAATTTGAAAGATTGATTTTAATAAATAGGTGTCTGGATCTGTATACCTTTGCTTAATTATTTGTAAACTTGCTACAAGGTCTTAGGAATAATATTCTTTCTTGAACTGACTACATTAAACATTTTTTTCAAGGCATAATATTCTTTTCTTACAGGATGTGAAGTTTGTTTCCACTCCGACCAAGAAACGACTTTTAAGTCGATCAATTTCAGCTTCTTCGTCAACAGATAGCTTTGATTCAAGTGAGTATTGCATCTGTATGACTCATTCCAAAAGTTCATCTGCTTTCAGGACATCAAGTTTAATTTAACCCATGGTAGAAATAAGCTACGCAGTAGGTCCATTTCTCAATCCTCTACCGATAGTTACAGCTCAAGTAAGTTTCTTCCCGTCAATGTAATAACATGCATGAGGCATTAGACGTTCTGATACAGGAAGTATTGTTGTTTTTTTTTTTAAATGCCTTGCTTGAATTAATATATTTATGCAGAAATACCTTAATTTAGCACTGATGAATACATGCATTTTTTTTTGGCTTGAAAATCTGCCTTGAATGGATTATTTTTTACTTTTGTCTCCCAAACTTTGATATAAAACATCTTTGACTATTCAGTTCTTGACACAATGCAAGATCAATGTTCTTGGACAAGAAAATTCACAATTACATGTATGATGATAATATATATATATATTGTCGTCGAAACATATAGAAATGTGCATTTTATTTTCTGTGAACATCGTTCTCGTGTCAAAGAAGATGTCCATAGAGTGTAGACTTTTTGAATTTATTTTATCATTTTAACACTCGTGCGATAATTATTTTTTAATCATTTTTGTTTTAGAAAAGCTTTTTAATTACCACACTCATATATATGTTAATTATTTAATAAATCATTTTTGTTTTAAAAAAAAGCTTTTTAATTACCATTATGAAACTCACAATCATTTTAGAATTATGAAAATATATACTAAATTGCTTTTATACTCATTTAACAACAAATAATATTTAATCATAATTTTACACCTGTGTTTATTCTGAGCATTGGTTTAAGACTGTTAGATGTCAAAATATCTTTTTAAGCATTCACCATCGTCAGATCATAGCTTTCACAATAGTAAAGTGCATGAAATTCAGCAATGCTTTACAGGAAGTGGGGTAAAATCAGAACATCAGTGTCACATGACTGGCTTTATATATAGAGTTATTGCCTCTTGTTTGGTTACTTTTTAGCTCACCTTGCCAAAGGTGAGCTTTTGCCATCACTTGGCATCCGTCGTCTGTTGTCTATCGTCTGTCGTCCGTTAACTTTTCACATTTTAATCTTCTCCTCTGAAACTCCTCAGCCAAATGAAGTGAAACTTGGTAGGATGCACCTATGGAATGTCCTCTATGAAATTGCTCATTTTGTCCCAATTCATTAACAAACATCCATTAACAAACATGGCCACCACAGGCAAATCTTGTTTCTGATTGGCCTATTTTTAAAAATCTTCTCCCCTGAAACCGCTTAGCCAAATGAACCGAAACTTGGTAGGAAGCATCTATGGAAGGTCCTCTATAAAGATTGCTAATTTCATCCCGATCCATTAACAAACATGGCCGCCACAGGCAATTCATGTTTATGATTGTTTGCATTCTAAAAAAATCTTTTTTTTTGTGTGGAAAGGGAGATAACTCTAATTTAAATATAGATACTATGAATTGAATTACAGATAAATATGTTAACAAACATGGCCGCCACAGACAATTATTTTTTCTGATTGGTCAATTTCTAAAAATCTTCTACTCTGACACAGCTTGGCCAAAAAGACCGAAACTTGGTAGGAAGCATCTGGAAGGTCCTCTATGGGAATTGCTCATTCTGTTGTGATCCATTAACAAACATGGCCGTCATAGGCAATTCTTGTTTCTTTTTGTTCGATTTCTAAAACAGCTTTTCCTCTGAAACCGCTTGGCCAAATGATGTGAAACTTGGTAAGAAGCATCTATGGAAGGTCCTCTATAGAGATTGCTCATTTCGTTTTGATCCATTAACAAAAAACATGGCTGCCACAGGCAATTCTTGTTTTAGATTGGTCGCTTTCTAAAAGTCTTCTTCTCTGAAACTGCTTTGCCAAAACGAACCGAAATTTGGTGGGAGCACCTATAGGCTATGGAAGGTTCTGTATTCAGTTTCCTCAGAGCAGAATGAAAGGTGAGCGACACAGGCTCTGCTCAGTGCTGAGCCTCTAGTTTTGTTTGCATTAATAATTTTTGCTAATTTTTTATAGAAGTTTGGTTGTAGTTGTATGTGTTGTATTAATATGACGATGTTTTGTCAATTTCTAATAGAATTTTCTGTGTATTTAACATTTCCACTGGTGTAAAAATTCTTACATTTAAAAAAACCACTTTAATGATTTTATGCACTTTGTTATCAGACTCTAATTTATTTTAGAAAGGTGAAAAGGGTAATATTCTAAAATATTTATTAAAAAAGTTAAATGATCTTTATTAAATTGTACATACCTGTCAGCCTCTGCAAGTTTTAAAAAAACCAGTCATGATCCAATGTGAGATAGTGAAAATTTCCTTCATTCAAGATGGCAGCAGTTACTAAAAATAAAAATTTCTTTAATTGCCTATTGCTGCTTTATTATATGTAAAAATGAGCTCAAATTTGAACTGCCAGACAACAAATAGTTTAACATATCTTCCCGGTTTTTCTGTGAAATTTTTCATTTAGCTGATTTATACAGAGTATGACAAATTAGACATTTTTTAATAAAATATCACATATAAATCTTCTCCTCTGAAAACGCTGAACCAATTTAAACTATATTTGGCTGAGATGTGCCTTGGGTGGTCCCCATTCAAGATTGTGTCCGACAGCCCTGCCCTGCATTCAAGATGGCAGCCATTACTAAAAATAAAAAATTCTTTTGTTGTCTATTGCTGCTCTATTATAAGTCAAAATAAGCTCCAATTTTAACTGCAGCTAAAGCTATATATTATTGGATAGTCCAATGTATCTTTTGGGCTTTTCTGTGAATTGTTTTTTCAGCCAATTTATGCAGATTATGCCTATTATGAGAAAAAAAAATCACATCATAATCTCCTGCTCAGAAATTTGAGCTGAAATGATCTTTGGTTGGCCCACTTTCAAAATTATTTGTGACACCCCCATTTCCTATATACACATTAGAAGTCAAATTGCAAACAAGGTGAGGTAATAGGCTCTAGATTAAATTAGAATGAACTGTGTTCATATAATGCTTTGTAGGTGATACATGTAATTAAGGTAGATTTTCAGGTGTTGACAGGTATGAATGTTGACAAATTAATAAAGCTTCATATTCTTTATTTATACCCTCATTGCAGTTATTTCCTGTTAATGTTAGATAATTAGACATGTCATAATTTTTTATGGATTCTGGGGAAATGCAAGAATTAGGTTTGTTAGCTTTTGTGTTAGTAGTATATTAACATGATGTGTTTGTGTCATGTGCTTTACACACTTATGTCTCATTAACTCAATAAACAGCACATAAAATGGGGAACTGATCAAATTTTTTTTCTGTACTAAGAATATTGAAAAAAAATGTATGTTGTTTTTGTACATGTACAGTTGTTGATGTTTTTACGACACACTATTTGATTTGTAAATAATCAATTATTATACCCCCGCTCCCCGAAGGGGGAGGGGAGTATACTGTTTTACCTCTGTCCATCTGTACCTCCTTCCGTCCGTCCGTCCAAGATATTTTTCGGTGCATTTTTCTCAGTAACTGTTGATGGCAGAAATCTGATATTTGGTCACAAGCGTCATATAGGTATACCATATTGTGGGTAGCGTTTTTGGACCCGTCAGATTCCTACTTCCTGTTTGTCAACTTAGTTGGTTTTTATACACATTGAACATAATATGCACATTTTTCGTCACATTTTTCTCAGCAACTATTGATGGCAGAAATCTGATATTTGGCCACAAGCTTCATATAGGTACCCCATATCGTGGGAAGCGTTTTTGAACCCATCAGATTCCTACTTCCTGTTTGCCGATTTTGTTGATTTTTATACACATTTAACATACATTTTTATATGCACATTTTTCGTCGCATTTTTCTAAGCAACTATTGATGACAGGAATCTGATATTTGGTCACAAGCTTCATATAGGTATGCCATATTGTTGGAAGCGTTTTTGGACCCGTCAGATTCCTACTTCTTGTTTGCCGACTTAGTTGGTTTTTATACACATTGAACATATATGCACATTTTTCGTCACATTTTTCTCAGCAACTATCGATGGCAGAGATCTGATATTTGGTCACAAGCTTCATATAGGTACCCCATATGGTGGGAAGCGTTTTTTGACCCGTCAGATTCCTACTTCCTGTTTGCCGAAGAGCGGAGGTATCATAAGTGAGCATTAGCTCACAGTTCATCTTGTGTCGTATTGATTTCCTAAGGAATTATAAGCATTTTTCTCGTTAAACATTAATTACAGCATAATATTGGCAGTAATTTACAAATGTATTAATTACAACATAATATTGGCAGTAATTTACAAATGTATTAATTACAGCATAATATTGGCAGTAATTTACAAATGTATTAATTACAACATAATATTGGCAGTAATTTACAAATGTATTAATTACAGCATAATATTGGCAGTAATTTACAAATGTATTAATTACAACATAATATTGACAGTAATTTACAAATGTATTAATTACTGCATAATATTGGCAGTAATTTACAAATGTATTAATTACAGCATAGTATTGGCAGTAATTTACAAATGTATTAATTACTGCATAATATTGGCAGTAATTTACAAATGTATTAATTACAACATAATATTGGCAGTAATTTACAAATGTATTAATTACAGCATAATATTGGCAGTAATTTACAAATGTATTAATTACAGCATAATATTGGCAGTAATTTACAAATGTATTAATTACAACATAATATTGGCAGTATTTTACAAATGTATTAATTACAACATAATATTGGCAGTAATTTACAAATGTATTAATTACAGCATAATATTGGCAGTAATTTACAAATGTATTAATTACAACATAATATTGGCAGTAATTTACAAATGTATTAATTACAGCATAATATTGGCAGTAATTTACAAATGTATTAATTACAGCATAATATTGGCAGTAATTTACAAATGTATTAATTACAGCATAATATTGGCTGTAATTTACAAATGTATTAATTACAACATAATATTGTCAGTAATTTACAAATGTATTAATTACAGCATAATATTGGCAGTAATTTACAAATGTATTAATTACAACATAATATTGGCAGTAATTTACAAATGTATCAATTACAGCATAATATTGGCAGTAATTTACAAATGTATTAATTACAGCATAATATTGGCAGTAATTTACAAATGTATTAATTACAGCATAATATTGGCAGTAATTTACAAATGTATTAATTACAACATAATATTGGCAGTAATTTACAAATGTATTAATTACAACATAATATTGGCAGTAATTTACAAATGTATTAATTACAACATAATATTGGCAGTAATTTACAAATGTATGTGATGTATTCTTCTATAAATTGTAATTTTTTTTTTAATGTTTGGTAGATGAACATTATTGTACATGTATTACTGTAGTCCTCCCTTTTACAAGGTCAAAGGTCATGCCACCCTTCTTATCTAGTTAGATCTCAGATGCACAAGAGATTTTAGAATATTACTAAATTGTCCCCTTCAAGAGAGGCCACCTGTCTTATAAAGACAGCTTTTCATTGCAGAAGAGTTCACATTGTTAGAGGGGGGCTATTGTACATTGATTTTCGGATGGAAAATTTTTATGAGAGTTACATCCCTTTATTAAAACTTTAATTTCAGCAGAGTAAAATGCTTTGTACCTTGTCTTTTGGATGTTCAAATTGATTTTATTCTTTTATGACATGATCATAATTAAATTGACTTTCAAATTGACGAAAAATATTTATAGCCTTTTAACAGATCTTATGTTATTAAAAGGACATCATTTTATATATTTGTAACATGATTGCATTCTTTTCCTTTGATCTTTTTATAGTTTATATACCAGAAAATAAGCAACAGCTAAGAACTATGAAATAATACACGCAGATACGAGATATTGTACCCTTTAAATCTGGGTTACAGTTTTATTACTCTTTGAGAGCCGCATTCAATTGTTTATCCGTTTAACTCGGAAAACCATGGTATAAATATTCTGTGTAAAACAAGGTACACGATTCTCAACATTGCTAGGCTGTCAAAAAATTATGTTTCATTTGTGGTGATTACCTGTGTTAATGTTACCAGAATAGGACAACAAACCCATAGTTTCTTTGTCTGTTTGATTGTCACACTATTGTCAACAGACTCAACATCACACTCCTCTTAGACAACTGGTAAGAGTTTAACATCAGGCACTAGACACTATATTAATAGTAATTTCACAAGATCATTGCCTTTGGTAAGAAAAAAAGGGTCAATGATACTATTTTCATCCCATTGTGGAATAAATATTATGTCTAATGCCTTCAGTTTAACCTAACCTGCAAGTATTTTATATGTGCATTTCTTATGTTATTTTCCTTGAATTTGTTTTTATGCTTCCACATGACCATCGGAGTTATGTCCCTTTTTAAACTTTTTCCATTTTTATTTCAATAGGTGAGTTGAGTGAGTGATTATTGTTTAATGCCAACTCAGCAATTTTTCAGCTACATCATGGAGAGAACAAGTTAATTTTCAATAGGTGACAGACAACATATATCTTTCACAAAAGACCTTTGTTAGTTTGTATATAACAATTAGTTATGATTCACACTAGTTATTGCATTATAAAGAAGAAAAATATATGTAAATTATTGTACTTAATTTTTATTTCCCTTAATTCAATCTGCCACACCAAAGACATGTACTGGTAGTATATATGAATAATGTTTGTTGCTCAAATACAGTACATACACATTTACAAGATTATATTGACAAACATGGGATATTAATTATTTATTTCATCTAATTGTGGCCCATTATATGTGATTTTGCTTACTATGGGCTAAATGAAAACACAATTTGATTTGGAGTTTTAACCCCGAGATGCAGTTATATTAATTCTATATAGTAGGTTACTGCACAGTTACATAAAGAAAAAAACAAGTCTTACTATTGTCTATATATGTACATGTATACGTCCTATAGATTTTAAGTGGGTATTATTTTATAAATCGGCTAGCTATATATAGCTACTATTTTATACTATATATATATTGTGATAAATGGATAAATACATGCTAGAAATCAGTTGTCATGGAAAACATACCAATGTTTTCATACATGAAGTTTGTCTGATATATTTCCATTATGGTGTTAATTAAGGAAATGCGACATCTTGTAATCAATAACGAAATGGAAATTAAAGAAAAAAAAATGAAGACTTGCCCTATTACCAACCTTTATTTTTCTGTGATTTTAAGAATCTCAGGTTACTGAATAAAATGATCATTTCTGAAAAAAATACAAAGATAAATAAATGTTAGCATGTTATAGAGCATGGACCTTATACCATAAATAGCAATCTACATAGGATTTAGCACTTAATCATGACAAGGAGTGGTCCATTACAATATTTAAGTAAGTGTATAATTGAAAATGGTTGGAAAGTAGAAGAGAATTAGTTTTCAGATTATTTCGTTTATATCCATCTTTAGTGATATGTCACTGTCTAAACCTGCCAATTCCATGAAACATTTTGCAGACACAAGCTCAGGTACTTGATTTTCATGTTTTTGTTTTTAATTTGTCAGATCCACATGGTCACTGGCCGTTGTGCTATTGTCTTTGTTGAATTGTTGTTGTCATGTACAGTGCTGCATATTTTGTTTGTATTTCCATCTTGATCTTTTATATCAATGAACCAGAATATTTCTGGAATTGTCGAATTCATTAATTTTTAAGTTATGTACATTGTAATATTTTTTTTTATGTAGAGTATGAAAAAGGGGGCTAACCCTTCAAAAAAAAAGTAGACCCAATGATAAGGACTACATATAAGTAGATTAAAAGTAAAAATGTAAAATATAACAAGAAAGGGATAGGGGGGATTCTCATCCCTTATAACGTCAAAAATAAGTATTGTTTCATGAATCCTGAAAATGTAAAGAATCACATCAATAATATGGGTATAATTTTATTACGAAATCCAGAAGGTTAAATTGTCAAAATCCAGTATTCTTGTGAAAATAAAGGCTCAATCACAATGTCTTCATATATTAATATTTCCTTCCACCCCTCTTACAACACTTATTTTGTAATATCTATTGAATTATAGAATAGAAGATTTCTAAATGATTACTGGTAAATATTTCAAAATATGAAAATTATACAGAAATGAGAGAGGAATGAGACAGTGACTATTAAAGTATGGAGAGTTGGGTTGGAATAAAAACAATTTTAAGCTTTTTGTGACGTTTACAATGTATCTACTCTTTCTCGAAATCTACATAAGGGTCTGTAAAGTGCCAGGACTGTGGCAATTTACAATAAAACACAGCACACCCCCTACCCCCAATCAAGCTGGCATCCCTTATCCAACACTTGGGGATGTACTGGGTAGCTCTGTTGATTGAGCCCTAGCATGGGAGTCGTCTCCAGTACCCAGTACAGGTTTTGTGTTGTCAGTATTTTTTGTTACTTTGCAGTAGTATTTATGCTACATTGTAATTATTGTTGTTATTTTAATATCGAAATCTTTATTTTAAAAAATTTCTCTGATTTTGGTACATTATGTCGTCTGTTAATTATTACAACCCTAAATATCAAGAATAATTTGAGTAGAAGTATGGAAAAGGAGAGGGTGGACGCATTTGTATTTTGATTAAGTGGGATATTTTTTTCTATAAAACAGATTATGGCTTATATATTGAAAAAATAATGTGGAATTTTTTAAAATTATTTTTCACATGACAGTGAAACCTGTCTAGGCTGAAACCTGAATGGAATCCTATTTGAACCAAACATTAAAATAAAGTCCTAATGAAAGAAATCATTGTTAGTTAATACACATGTGTAAACCGAACATCTTTCTATTCCAAACACAAAAGTTGGCCCCAAGGAGGTTTGGTTTAGACAGGTTTCACTATGTTATATTCTCTATCTTGTATAAATAATTGTTTTGTTTATGCTGAACTATCTGTTGTAGTATCATGCTGTATATGCAGATTCCTTTATTCATTTTTTCCAACAATGTTTTAATGTTAGATAAATCTGAGTACCAGTATGCACTGAGTATCTAGAAGTTCCTAGTAACTTTTCACTATATACATTTTGCATGTATATACATTTTTGTATATGAAACATACAGGTTATAGGAAACAAGATTGATTGATTGCCCCTGTTTTCCTTCTCTAACTGTACATCCAACTCAGTGGATGTAGTTAGTGACTCCACCTGGTGTCATGTTTTGAACAGTCCATTGGACCAATGGCAAATCTACATAAGTTAGCATATCTCACAATGAGATGGGCTAGAACTGTACCTCAGTAATGAGAGGATTGAAGTTTTCATAACCCCCTAGAGTTAATGAGCCTTGGCAAACTACATGACAATTTATCCCTGGTGACTACTAATAAACTAAGTGTACTTCTGTGAGGGAATATCATTCTCTATAACTAGACTTAAGCAACATTAAATGACAGTCTACCACCACAGTCCACTATTAAAGCAAGGATAGCAGATTACATATACATTATTGGTGTATTGACGGTAAATATAGAATTGATGTGGCGAGGCTTAGAAGCGGGGGAAAGACAAGCTTTTAGCGAGTCTTTACATCCGTTTCGTGCTGAGCCACATAAATTCTATATTTACCGTCAATACACCAATATTGTATTTATCCTACAATAAAATTTTCCCCCAAAAAAAATGTTATTCAGTTTAACAATAAAAAAAACCAGATAACGGGAACCCCATCGATACCTCAATAGTAGTTCCGGTAAGGGGCGTAGCTTAATAGCGTTGTTAGGCTAATCTAAAAAGTGTTATTATGACAGGGGTGTGGCTTAATACCTTTATTAGGCTAATGTGAAAAGTGTTATTATGACAGGGGTGTGGCTTAATTGCTTTATTAGGCTAATGTGAAAAGTCTTATTATGACACTGTCATAATAAAGCAACAGTTTATTTCAACACATTTATTTATATGTCAGACAAAAAATATCCCAATTGCAGGATAAATACAGATAATTGACACTGATTCCAGATATTACTGTGTCAAAAGCAACATGTGGAATGTTCATCTCATTGATAAGTGAGCTGTTCTTGTTATAATATAGCTGAGAAGTCCTCAGTAGTCCAAGACTCTTAAAATTTGGGCTAAAAAATTTCAGACAGTGGTAATTTTTTTTTCATTTTTGAATATTTCATGTGCAAAAATAATTGCTGGTCCTAAAGACATTTTGATGGGGTACTAAAATTATTATTTTAAGAGCCCAGTTTGGCAACTGCAGCTAAAAAGCTAAGTTGTGTCCCTTTATATAGTGCTACATAATGATGTCTGAAACCATTATTCTTTGTTGACATATAATATATTCTGTGAAAATATTCTGACAGGGTTATGGCTGAAATATTTTCCTAAACGTGTTAAATAATACTCTGAAAATAATAGTCAGTTACAACAAAATATATTTATTCTCCAAATTTTTGAAAACAACTACCAGATAATATACAATTTAACAAATATTCATGAGTGTTGAGCCAATGATCGATTTAGGGACTCACTGATTCCGATAATCCAAATTTATTTTAAAGTTCATAATCCATTAATCGTGAAGAAGAAAAACATGACAATTTTCTGCAATAAATTAAAATTCAGTGAAATCTTGCAACTATTTTAGAAAAATTTAATTTTCAAGCTGCATATGTTTTATTATGTTTTTTACAGAGCACAGCATATAAATTAAATGTTGGTTTTTTTTTTAACCTTTTTATAAACTGATAGGTAATCGATAATGGGTTGGTTTAGCATTTCTGATTATAAACTGATAAGCTATTCTGATTTTTTTACTGATTGCCCAATACTGAAATACAATAATAGCCAAGTTAAACATGTTGAACTTTCTATTGGTGGTTTAATTTTTACACCTGCTCTGAAATATGTCGGAGTTATCTCCCCTATACCATACACATTAGTGAGTCTTGATTATCAACTATGTATTCACATTTGTTGATTAATATTATTTTTTCAGGGTAATAATTGGGAAAAATTGATATCCCTCATAACTCAGGAAATAAAATTAAAGGATCACACATCTCAAAAAAATAAGATGTCTACATTTTGTGATTATATCACCAATCAAGGTGTAGTCTTAAATTAAAAAAATACCCCAGTTTTTGTCTGCAGTCATCAATGTTACAAAAGTGTCCATCAGAAAGATCATTCTCTGTAACTGGATCTTTTATATGGGAGACAGCCTATACAAGATTCTGATAAAATTTTACATTTATTCCTGCCAAGATCTTTGTCTTTTAAAAAAAAAGGTGAAAAATGATGTCATTCTTTGAATGTCTTTGAATGCTACAAGTTACCATTTATAAGTTTTAGATTTTGATGTTTTTTTCTCTAGGGATATTAGAGCTCTGTTTTATTTTTGTTTGTTTGTTTGTTTGTTTTTTTTAAAAAAATTCAAGACACTTAAATATTGAAGTTTGAGATTTCAGGATAACACTGTATTGAAGATAATGCACAATTATAATTAACATATACTATTGTAGTTTTGTTTTGCAGGAATGGATTTCTCCAAGCAATCTCTCATGCGAAATTCATTGAGAAAAATCCATTTTTATACCCCCACTCATATGAGTGGGGGCTATATTGCAATCACCTTGTCCGTCCGTTTGTCCGTCCGTCCGTTCACACTTTCGTAACAGATATCTCAGCTTCTACTGGAAGAAATGATTTTATATTTGATAGATGGCTTTGGCATGGTGACTTGTAACGTGTCTCCGCTTTCCAGGTTTACCACACATCTACTTCCTGTTTACAGTGCGACTTAGAATTTTTCATGTTTGCCGTAATGAAAACTTTCGTAACAGTTATCTCAGCTTCTACTGGAAGAAATGATTTTATATTTGATATATGGCTTTGGCATGGTGACTTGTACCGTGTCTCCGCTTTCCAGGTTTACCACACATCTACTTCCTGTTTACAGTGCGACTTAGAATTTTTCATGTTTGCCGTAATGAAAACTTTCGTAACAGTTATCTCAGCTTCTACTGGAAGAAATGATTTTATATTTGATATATGGCTTTGGCATGGTGACTTGTACCGTGTCTCCCCTTTCCAGGTTTACCGCACATCTACTTCCTGTTTACAGTGCGACTTACAAATGAATGAGTGGGGGTATTCTTAGCACGATGTAGCGTGCAACATCTTGTATGCAGCACATTTCAATCATAGAATGTTTATCAAGGTAGTAAAATTAAAAACACCATAATTCCACATAGAAATCAACAATAATTTTGCTATCATGCTTGTTGCTTAATCATTAATATTATTGTGTTTAAAAGGTCAAAGGTGAAAATTTACAAAACAAACTTTATTTTGGTTGATAGAATATTTCTGACTTGATTCGAAAATTTCACATTTTTGTCAGGGTTAAAAAAAATCATAGTCAAATACTTTGGCCTTTCCATTGTTCCTACATGGGACAGGAACAATTTTGTCCTCCGTAAGGGAAATAAGTCAAATGAAAAAAATTTCTGCAGATAATACAAGGCTTTTTACGGTAAGACAAAAGGCAGAGAATGAAGAGATTTTCAAGTAAGGGAAAGATTTGGATGTAAAAAGCTGTACATTTACACAAAGATAAAAGCAAAACCTTAAAATGTGGGAGTATTAGTTTGTACATTGTATGTTCTTTCATTACATATACCAGAAGTGATGATTGATTGATGGATTAATAATTGTTTAGCTATAATAATGCAGAGGGCGAGTTGTATACAAACAATAAGTGATGTAGGTAAATAAGAGACACCATGATGAGGATGTACCTACAGAGTTGAAGTAATTTACATATATATAAATACAAATAAAAATAAGCTAAAATACAGAGTTATTCCTCTTTGATCAAATAACTGTACCTTCATGACCATGACTTGTAGCAGGGTATTGATTTTTGCCGCTTTGTCTTAATAGTATGACACATGGCTAAATTATATATCTTTGGAAAGAGCAGAACGTGACTCATCGAAATATCGATGTCGTCGTTATCTAGTGTGGTCACGTTGTGAGATAATTTGGATCAAAGGTCAAACCCGTATTTTTCAAAAAAATGTTATCAGACTTTAACAATATCTTTTTTGCATACATTTTTCGTTATTTTTATACAAAAAACAGCGGAAGTGGTTGAGAAATGATCAAGGTCTATAACCCCATATAATTTTACGCTTTAATTTGTATTTTACGGGTGTCAAGGTACCGTAACCGCGGAAAGGTAAAAAAAAATTGTTCACTACTAAAAGCTAGGAGTGACATTGACCTTATTCTTTATCGGTTTTTTATTATTTTATGTTGGAATCGTATACAATATATGCTGAAATTATTTTTTAACGCATAGCATTCCCCTTTCCTGAACTCATTTGTATCGCGAGCTGCAAGTTTCTGCCTTATAAAAACAGATTAAAAAAGAGAAGACTACATCAATTACTGAACAAGCAGTGAACGAAAAATTCAGTCTCTAGCGAGAAACTTAGTTGATAAACATTGGATGAAAATAATTTAATTGAAAATAATTCCATGGAACCAGAATGTATGATATTAAAGTATTAAACAATAAATGTAAAATGGGGGGAGGTGACGTTGGTCCACAATGTTTTGTAAAAGATTTGTTATGAGTGGTAAGTCTGGTTTGTAAGAAGGAGGACTCTGTCTCTTGTTGGTTTAAAGCCTACCAACCACGTCAAGGTCAGAGACCAACTGGCAGGTTTGTTTGTTTGTTTGTTTGTTTGTTTGTTTTGTTTGTTTTTTGCTGTTTTTTGTTTTTGTTGTTGTTGTTGTTGTTTTTTTTTAACAGATTCAAAGACTTCACTTAACAATTTCATTCCTGTACATCTAACTAATAAGTCCACATCATCGTCGTCTATGCTTTTATTTCTGGACATTTGTGTTTTCGAATTTCGACTTATTTCACCTGCTTGGCACGGACAAAGGTCGGTGCAAGACAACCCTTGCTCAAAACACATACAACCACTTGAACAGACTGCTTTACCTTTACAAGTGCAAATAAGATCTTGTAAAAAGTCAGATGACATTTGACCTTGAAAGTAGACAGGAAGGAGTGATCCATGTCTTTTTTTCCAACCAAACTGCAAAGGACTCTTAGGAGGTACCAGGGGTACGAGTGAGCAAATACTTAGCTATGCACCACAGGCACTTGTTTCATTCCAAAAATATATGCCCCTCCTCTTCCTTACTTCAAGGTAAACATCTGCCCTTTTCCCCTTCCCCACTTGACCTCAATATTTTTCGCTTATTTGTGATCCTTTCGCTGACCCTATTATATTGTTACACTCCCGAGATATCTCTCTTTTCGACTGCCACATTTAAATATACCTACCGGGCCCCCCTCAGACAAATTGGACAAGAATATTCAGCGAACGTCGCATGGTCTATTTTTCAGTCATTGAAACGGATACAGCCACTTCCAGAAAATTTAAAAAAGGTGCTTTAAAAATCAAATGTCAGTAATTTAGAGTTGAACATATTTTTATAATCTGCATTGGAACAATTATCTGTATTTTAAAGGCTTACTTTACATTTGAGAGGAGATGATCGTGATGGAATTGTTACACATGGCTGGTCTAGAGAATTCCGAATGCATATGAAAAATCCAGCGCAAACCGGAAGTGGTGTATCCGTTTCAATGACTGAAAAGTAGACCATGCGACGTTCGCTGAATATTCTTGTCCAATTTGTCTGAGGGGGACCCGGTAGGTATATTTAATTGTGGCAGTCGAAAAGAGAAATATCTTGGGAGTGTAACGATATAATTGGGTCAGCGAAAGGATCACAAATAAGCGAAAAATGTTGAGGCGAAGTGGGGAAGGGGAAAAGGGCAGATGCTTACCTTGAAGTAAGGAAGAGGAGGGGGGCATATATTTTTTAAATGAAACAAGTGCCTGTGTTATGCACCCAGAGTAATACACCGCCTTGTCTATAAAAGTTGCATTACTCAATAACCCAGACATGTTGTAGTCATTCTGTCCTTCTGCTGCGTCTTTCACATTTTGAAGGCGTTCAGCAGTTTAGATTTTGTAGAGTTTTCTGTCTTTTTTAAAAGTCTGTTTTCCACAGAATATGCACAGTGTAATGTCTGTAGACGTGTCATCGGTTTGTTCGTTCAACAAGGGAATCTGTGATGTGTCTGGTTTATGATCAGAGCCTGCCGACTCAACCTTGAAGAAACCGCAATTTCGTCTACTTGTGTACGTCTTATAGCAAGACCTGTGGTACAGCATACTTGTATCATCACTCCTAAGATTATCAATATCAGAAACAGAATGTACTACTCTAAAAAAAAAACACCATCTCTTCTTGCTTCCATTGCTTCTATGAGGCTATGTTTACTTAGAGACCTGGCATATAATACATTTGTCCCATTCAACTTCATTCCTACTTTTTATAGGACTAGAAGGGCAAAGCTTAAGCGGGCTGCCAAATTGTGACATTTCCCGGATCAAAAACGTGTTCTACGAACTTGTTCTGTAAACTACAAATTAGTGTTCATGAAAATACAAAAATATCAAAAATAGCGTAATTTAACTACATAGTTGTTCGCTCATTGTATTGAGATAAGTCTATTCTACTAAAAGACACAATCACACGCCAAACAGAAGACAAAATGTTAAATATACTGTTTCAGTACACGTACTGAATAATAACTGGATTGTGTTAACCACAAATCGAATACTGACACGTGGTAATCCGTGTTTGCCACAGGCTAAATTTGATCAGATTTCACATCTCTTTAATTGCTAATTTCTATTGAATGATAACTTTGAAAATATTGATTTTTGGTACACAGGTGTACTAAGTAATGCTATATTTACTTCTATTTAAAATATTCTAGAATTCCTTCAGAACATTATTCTATACTTGAAAATAGGGTAACATTTTGGTAATATGTAGATACGGGAAAACTTAAAAAAAAAAAAAAAAAAAAAAAAAAGATGTTGAGTTTCCTGTTTTTAGTTTTGATGATATAATTAGCATATTGTCTTTGTGTCAAGCACTTTGATATGATAACTTACAGGTCTTGATGTTCATTTTATTCATGTTGAAATTTTGTTGTAAAATGTACAGTTAGAGGGTGCCTTCAGAAAACGTAGAAAATAAGAAAATGTGACCACGGTAGGCTACGACGACATAAATAAATAAAAACTACAATAATTTTTACGTCAAAATATGAAAAAAATAGCCGTGTGTCATACTATTAACCCAAACTCGAAAACTAGTGGCCTTTTTAAACACCCACTACCCTACTATTAAACTATTTTAGCAAGCTTGATTGCTACAACTCCTGTAGTCCTATATTTCAAAGTTTCACTTAGGGTGCAAAGAGGAAATCTATATAATTTAATATATAAGGCTGTAATGGAAATGCAATTGTAAATCTGGATTGAAGCTTTCAGAATGAGGTCCAATCCCTGGGATTCAAAGTTTTACGTAGGTTACAATGGAAAAATTATAAAATAGTATTCTCAAGAGCCAACAATGAATTGTAATTGCATTTGGCATATGAAGTATCTTTGTAAAATGGAGAAACAATCAACCAAGGGCCCAAGGGTTCCCAACCATAGAGGTCCAAAGTTTAGACCTTTTGAATCTTCCTGATTTTATTCTAAAATTATATGTTATTTATAGGAGTTGTTTCCCTTATTATGGGCAAGATAGTTTCCTTTCTAGAGAAAACAATGGAAAGGACAACAAATTTGAAAGTAATTTCTTGTAATGTTTAGAGATTAAAAAGTTGTTAGAAAAATTAGAGAGAGATTTTATAGCAAATAGAAAATTCACAAGTTTTTACAACATTAAACTTTTGTCCAAATTATGGGAAAAATATGTACTTTGAATGAAAGAGAAAAGTTTTCCTGCATTAATGGTAGATAACTCTGATAAAATATGTAAAAACTTATAATTTTAGAATCAAGTCAGAAATATGCAAATGGTCTATTAAGATAATTAGAAATAATATTTTCAAGAGTCAGAAATGGAAATGTAATTTTATTTGAAATGAAATGTCCTTTTCAAATAGAGTTTCAATCTAGATCTTGTACAAGTGAATTCACCATGGACGTTCTAAATAGAGTCAGAATCTAAGTCCAACATTTGCTAGCTGCAATAGGAAAACATTTATACATCAATTATATTCAGGAAATTCATCAATATGTAAATATGATACAGAATTGAAGTAGGAAGGGGACAAATGGGGGCAATGACTTTTGACTGCTAATATTAGTATTGGAAAAGTGAACAGTATTTCAGCTTTATTCAAAACGACAATATTCATGTTCAACAATATTAAAACTATACAGGTGTAAAAATGAGGAGGGATGGGCAAACCGTGTCAACAACGAATTACTTACAAACTATCAATAGAAACAAATTTACAGTAACTATGCCAAGAAAAAAAAAAGACTTGTGTTTTCTTGAAAAAAAAAAAAGGGTAGGTAGGTAGGCAAGATGTTTACATAGGTTATATACAGGAGTAAGGACATCTCCGGGTTCTTCGGTTTCCTCCACCAAAAAAACTGACCGCCACAATATAGCTGAACTATTGTTGAAAGTAGCGCTAAACACAATAACCCTAACCCTATTCAGGACAATTATCTGACTTTTACAGAACAGTACTTGTCCAAAAATGGAAAGTAAAAACTTTAGGGTAGATATGAAAAATTAGGGCTGGAAGGGTTAGCAAAACCACTGTTTTTTGTTTTCATTATTTTTTTTTGCTTAATCATCAAAGAAAAGTATATTGTGAAGTACATGAAGAACATTTCTGTGTTGAACTTTGTAAGTGGTGCTTGGCCCCAATCAATTGGAACCCCCCCCCCTAATTTTTTTTTACGAAATATTGAAAAGCTTAAAAATTGGTCACAACTTGTAGCCAGACAAACTCGCCTAATAATTTCTCAAATTTAATGTCTCAAAAACACTGAAATATTTGATGACCGTGCTGGTGATTCACATGAGTAATACAGGTTTCTATAGTATATTTTAATATTATGCATTCATAAAGATAAAATGTTTAGTGAATTGATTGTTTTAGCAACATAAAGATAAAAATGTTTAGTGAATTGATTGTTTTAGCAACATAAAGATAAAAATGTTTAGTGAATTTAATTTTTTTGGCTACATAAAGATAAAAATGTTTAGTGAATTGATTTGTTTTGGTAACATAAAGAAAAAAATGTTTGTGAATTCAGGTATTTCAATAAGGGGGCAGTACCAGGTACTTTTACCCGCCTAAAATGGTCTTTGGGACCTCCTGATTTTATAGAGATATTCATGAAATTGTTCAAATTTTAATAAAAAAGTACCACCTGTAAATAGTGAAGTACTGGTACATTTGAAAAATATTGAAAGCCCTGTGAATTGATTTTTTTGGGCAACATAAATATAAATATAAAGTTAGGGACCTTGATCAGGTTTATTATGTCTGACAGTAATGTGACACATCCTTCTTGAAGGACACATTTCTAAGGTGTTTTTATATGACTGCAAACAAATTAAGGTCTTAGAGATCACTGAGACAATTTGTCCTTAAGATATCACTGTAGACAATTTACTATTTGAAATCACACAGACAATCTGTCCTTGGAAATCAGATAAGACAAGTTGGTTCTCAAGAATTTATTGAAATCACTGAGATAATTTTTCTCCCCCTTGAAATCACTGAGATAATTTGTCTCTCTTTGAAATCACTGAGATAATTTGTCTCTCTTTGAAATCACTGAGATAATTTGTCTCTCTTTGAAATCACTGAGATAATTTGTCTCTCTGAAATCACTGAGATAATTTGTCTGTCTTTGAAATCACAGATAATTTGTCTCTCTTTGAAATCACTGAGATAATTTGTCTCTCTTTGAAATCACTGAGATAATTTGTCTCTTTGAAATCACTGAGATAATTTGTCTGTCTTTGAAATCACAGATAATTTGTCTCTCTTTGAAATCACTGAGATAATTTGTCTCTCTTTGAAATCACTGAGATAATTTGTCTCTCTTTGAAATCACTGAGATAATTTGTCTGTCTTTGAAATCAATGAGATAATTTGTCTCTCTTTGAAATCACTGAGATAATTTGTCTGTCTTTGAAATCACAGATAATTTGTCTCTCTTTGAAATCACTGAGATAATTTGTCTCTCTTTGAAATCACTGAGATAATTTGTCTCTCTTTGAAATCACTGAGATAATTTGTCTCTCTGAAATCACTGAGATAATTTGTCTGTCTTTGAAATCACAGATAATTTGTCTCTCTTTGAAATCACTGAGATAATTTGTCTCTCTTTGAAATCACTGAGATAATTTGTCTCTTTGAAATCACTGAGATAATTTGTCTGTCTTTGAAATCACAGATAATTTGTCTCTCTTTGAAATCACTGAGATAATTTGTCTCTCTTTGAAATCACTGAGATAATTTGTCTCTCTTTGAAATCACTGAGATAATTTGTCTCTCTTTGAAATCACTGAGATAATTTGTCTGTCTTTGAAATCAATGAGATAATTTGTCTCTCTTTGAAATCACTGAGATAATTTGTCTGTCTTTGAAATCACAGATAATTTGTCTCTCTTTGAAATCACTGAGATAATTTGTCTCTCTTTGAAATCACTGAGATAATTTGTCTCTCTTTGAAATCACTGAGATAATTTGTCTCTCTGAAATCACTGAGATAATTTGTCTGTCTTTGAAATCACAGATAATTTGTCTCTCTTTGAAATCACTGAGATAATTTGTCTCTCTTTGAAATCACTGAGATAATTTGTCTCTTTGAAATCACTGAGATAATTTGTCTGTCTTTGAAATCACAGATAATTTGTCTCTCTTTGAAATCACTGAGATAATTTGTCTCTCTTTGAAATCACTGAGATAATTTGTCTCTCTTTGAAATCACTGAGATAATTTGTCTCTCTTTGAAATCACTGAGATAATTTGTCTGTCTTTGAAATCAATGAGATAATTTGTCTCTCTTTGAAATCACTGAGATAATTTGTCTGTCTTTGAAATCACAGATAATTTGTCTCTCTTTGAAATCACTGAGATAATTTGTCTCTCTTTGAAATCACTGAGATAATTTGTCTCTCTTTGAAATCACTGAGATAATTTGTCTGTCTTTGAAATCACAGATAATTTGTCTCTCTTTGAAATCACTGAGATAATTTGTCTCTCTTTGAAATCACTGAGATAATTTGTCTCTCTTTGAAATCACTGAGATAATTTGTCTGTCTTTGAAATCACTGAGATAATTTGTCTCTCTTTGAAATCACTGAGATAATTTGTCTCTCGTGAAATCACTGAGATAATTTGTCTGTCTTTGAAATCACTGAGATAATTAATTTGTCTGTCTTTGAAATCATTGACATTTTATCTCTGTATTGAAAACACTGAGACAATTTGTGTCTTATGTAAATCACAGAGATAATTTGTGTCTTATGTAAATCACTGAGATAATTTGTCTCTCTTTGAAACACTGAGATAATTTGTCTGTCTTTGAAATCACTGAGATAATTTGTCTCTCTTTGAAATCACTGAGGTAATTTGTCTCTCTTTGAAATCACTGAGATAATTTGTCTGTCTTTGAAATCACTGAGATAATTTGTCTCTCTTTGAAATCACTGAGATAATTTGTCTCTCTTTGAAATCACTGAGATAATTTGTCTCTCTTTGAAATCACTGAGATAATTTGTCTCTCTTTGAAATCACTGAGATAATTTGTCTCTCTTTGAAATCACTGAGATAATTTGTCTCTCTTTGAAATCACTGAGATAATTTGTCTCTCTTTGAAATCACTGAGATAATTTGTCTGTCTTTGAAATCACTGAGATAATTTGTCTCTCTTTGAAATCACTGAGATAATTTGTCTGTCTTTGAAATCACTGAGATAATTTGTCTGTCTTTGAAATCACTGAGATAATTTGTCTGTCTTTGAAATCAGAGATAATTTGTCTCTCTTTGAAATCACTGACATTTTATCTCAGTATTGATATCACTGAGACCATTTGTGTCTTATGTAAATCAATTTATCTATTTGAAATCACTGATGAGAAATTTGTCTAAATTGGATATTACTGAAACAATTTGTCTCTCTTGAAAATCACTGAGGCATTTTGAAGTATTTTATTAACCAAGATGAGCTCTAATCTAGCAGTAACATATATTTATATAAACATTTAGTTTTGGTATGTGGTTTTATCCATAATATGTTTGAATTTTTCTTTGATCTTTTTCTTTGATCAATCTATTACTAAGAAGCCTATCTACACTGAACCTCCTTGAGACCAACTTTTGTTTTCGGAATAGAGAGGTGTTTGGTTTATACAGGTTAATAAACAAAGAGTTCATATATACAATGGGACTTTATTTCTAGTTTAGTTTATTCAAGATTCTGGTTTATTCAGGGATTGGTTAAGACAGGTTTCATTGTATCAAACTACGGTACTCGCTTGTTGTGAACAATTATTTATTGTTGCTTTCTGTATGTAGCTTAAATCGGAAGTTATATTTATTGATGTCAATGATATCGCCATGACAAAGTCCACAATAAATACACTCCAGTATTCTTGAAATTGTTTTTGCTTGAAATTGCCTTCTGATCATATCGGGGCATCAGGCTTCGCCTTCGGATGCGATATCTCTCTTAGTAATCCTTTTTCGCAAAACAAATCAATGATTGTATATAAATACATATTTATTTAGATTAGCTGTTGTTGATTGGCGGTAAAACATCAGCAGTATTTAGGGTTGGTGTTTTAGATAATTTGTCATTTTACAATAGATGTGATATTCTTACTAATTTACAACTAATTGATATGCAGATCTATTATTTGTTAGAAATCTCCTATAATGTGCCGTTATAGAAAATTATTGATTCAACGAGTCAATTTTTGTTCATTTTCATGCCAGGAATGAATGCTATTTTATAACTTTATTCATGACATTTTATCTTTCATTGTATATAATAAATAAGTTTCAGGATGTATGTTTCTTGTAGTACGAGATTAAAAAGTCATTACCGGTATACATGTACATACATGTTATAGAATCTTGTATCGTAATGATCAGTCAAGCAATGTTTTTTTCTGATCATATAAAACACGAGAATTATTCTTCATCTGTTTCGGGTTTTTTTACCACTAGTGAAATTTACATAGGTAATATAATTTATAGTCTGTTCTTATTGTCTTGGCTAATAGTTACAAAACAGATTTATACAAATAGTTACTTTGATCAAAGTAATGTTTTTATGGTTGATTTTTGGAATATTTATCTGGTGTTTTTTGAATCGGCTAATAGACAAAAGGGACTAATTAAAATGTTTTAGCTTTATAACATGTAATATGACATTAATGGGGAAAAAGGGAATCAAAAGAAGATGGTATTCAATAGTTTAATATGCTAGCTGCCTTACTGATTACCAAATTAAATAGAACGATTTGATTGTAATCTGCACGATAAAGATAGCTTGTGTCATGATAAACTAAAAATGTTAGATATCAGTTCAGTTACATAAATAAACAAATTTAGTGTGTCATATATTGTATATAATCATACCCATCAGAAATCATGGAACTGTTTAACCAAAACTGTACATGACCCTTGACCCAAATTGTACACATACCTTGACCTGTACACAGCCCTTTACCCAAACTGTACCTGACCTTTGACCCACACTGGACATAGACCTTAACCCCAACTCTTTATGGCTTTTGACCCAAACTGTACATGGCCCTTGACTCAAACTGTTCATGGGCCTTGTCTCAAACTGTTCATGGCCCTTGACCCAAACTGTTCATGGGCCTTGAATCAAACTGTGCATGGGCCTTGACTCAAACTGTTCATGGGCCTTGACTCAAACTGTCCATGGCCCTTGACTCAAACTGTTCATGGGCCTTGACTCAAACTGTCCATGGCCCTTGACTCAAACTGTTCATGGCCCTTGACCCAAACTGTTCATGGGCCTTGAATCAAACTGTTCATGGGCCTTGACTCAAACTGTTCATGGGCCTTGACTCAAACTGTCCATGGCCCTTGACTCAAACTGTTCATGGCCCTTGATCCAAACTGTTCATGGCCCTTGACCCAAACTATTCATGGCCCTTGACTCAAACTGTTCATGGCCCTTGACCCAAACTGTTCATGGCCCTTGACTCAAACTGTTCATGGCCCTTGACCCAAACTGTTCATGGGCCTTGACTCCAACTGTTCGTGGCCCTTGACTCTCACTGTACATGGCCCTTGAACCAAATTGTACACAGCCATTTACCAACATAGTTTTTGTCTTTTATGAATTTGAAGATAAATGCAACTGCTAAAACTCTATTAATATATAGGTGTTATTGGGAATTATGTTACTAATAACAAAAAAAAGGTCAAGTAGCACTTATTAAATTATATTAGTAACACTTTTTATTGAAAATTTGATTATTAGGAACAACATGTAAAAATAAAATGAAAAATAAAAATGATCACACAGTCGATCGACACAGTTCTAAAATCCAATAGAAAAATCAAAGAAACAGAGACAAATTTGATACCCCTAACATACATATACATGAACACTCGCTTTCCTGGCTCTAACATACATATACATGAACACTCACTTTCCTGGCTCTAACATACATATACATGAACACTCACTTTCCTGGCTCTAACATACATATACATGAACACTCACTTTCCTGGCTCTAACATACATATACATGAACACTCACTTTCCTGGCCCTAACATACATATACATGAACACTCACTTTCCTGGCCCTAACATACATATACATGAACACTCACTTTCCTGGCCCTAACATACATATACATGAACACTCACTTTCCTGGCTCTAACATACATATACATGAACACTCACTTTCCTGGCTCTAACATACATATGCATGAACACTCGCTTTCCTGGCTCTAACATACATATACATGAACACTCACTTTCCTGGCTCTAACATACATATACATGAACACTCACTTTCCTGGCTCTAACATACATATACATGAACACTCACTTTCCTGGCTCTAACATACATATACATGAACACTCACTTTCCTGGCCCTAACATACATATACATGAACACTCACTTTCCTGGCCCTAACATACATATACATGAACACTCACTTTCCTGGCCCTAACATACATATACATGAACACTCACTTTCCTGGCTCTAACATACATATACATGAACACTCACTTTCCTGGCTCTAACATACATATACATGAACACTCGCTTTCCTGGCTCTAACATACATATACATGAACACTCACTTTCCTGGCTCTAACATACATATACATGAACACTCACTTTCCTGGCTCTAACATACATATACATGAACACTGACTTTCCTGGCTCTAACATACATATACATTTTGTACATGAACACTCACTTTCCTGGCTCTAACATACATATACATGAACACTCACTTTCCTGGCTCTAACATACATATACATGAACACTCACTTTCCTGGCTCTAACATACATATACATGAACACTCACTTTCCTGGCCCTAACATACATATACATGAACACTCACTTTCCTGGCTCTAACATACATATACATGAACACTCACTTTCCTGGCTCTAACATACATATACATGAATACTCACTTTGCTGGCTCTAACATACATATACATGAACACTCACTTTCCTGGCTCTAACATACATATACATGAACACTCACTTACCTGACTCTAACATGCATATACATGAACACTCACTTTCCTGGCCCTAACATACATATACATGAACACTCACTTTCCTGGCTCTAACATACATATACATGAACACTCACTTTGCTGGCTCTAACATACATATACATGAACACTCACTTTCCTGGCTCTAACATACATATACATGAACACTCACTTACCTGACTCTAACATGCATATACATGAACACTCACTTTCCTGGCCCTAACATACATATACATGAACACTCACTTTCCTGGCTCTAACATACATATACATGAACACTCACTTTGCTGGCTCTAACATACATATACATGAACACTCACTTTCCTGGCTCTAATATACATGAACACTAACTTTCCTGGCTCTAACATACATATACATGAACACTCACTTTGCTGGCTCTAACATACATATACATGAACACTCACTTTCCTGGCTCTGACATACATATACATGAACACTCACTTTCCTGGCTCTAACATACATATACATGAACACTCACTTTCCTGGTTCTAACATACATATACATGAACACTCACTTTCCTGGCTCTAACATACATATACATGAACACTCACTTTCCTGGCTCTAACATACATATACATGAACACTCACTTTCCTGGCTCTAACATACATATACATGAACACTCACTTTCCTGGCTCTAACATACATATACATGAACACTCGCTTTCCTGGCTCTAACATACATATACATGAACACTCACTTTCCTGGCCCTAACATACATATACATGAACACTCACTTTCCTGGCTCTAACATACATATACATGAAGACTCACTTTCCTGGCTCTAACATACATATACATGAACACTCACTTTCCTGGCTCTAACATACATATACATTTTGTACATGAACACTCACTTTCCTGGCTCTAACATACATATACATGAACACTCACTTTCCTGGCTCTAACATACATATACATGAACACTCACTTTCCTGGCTCTAACATACATATGCATGAACACTCGCTTTCCTGGCTCTAACATACATATACATTTTGTACATGAACACTCACTTTCCTGGCTCTAACATACATATACATGAACACTCACTTTCCTGGCTCTAACATACATATACATGAACACTCACTTTCCTGGCTCTAACATACATATGCATGAACACTCGCTTTCCTGGCTCTAACATACATATACATGAACACTCACTTTCCTGGATCTAACATACATATGCATGAACACTCGCTTTCCTGGCTCTAACATACATATACATGAACACTCACTTTCCTGGCTCTAACATACATATGCATGAACACTCGCTTTCCTGGCTCTAACATACATATACATGAACACTCACTCTCCTGGCTGGGTGGAACTTGTTGCATGAAATTGTAAATTAAATCAAACTATCGTGAATATACAAATTATTGTGGTTGTTTTAGATAAAGTTTTATTTTACCAACTCAACAGCACCATTGTAATTAGGTGTTTACATTTTAGATGTTAATTAAATATCTGTTCAGTTTAGTCTGTATTTGACTGTAACATAGAAATCAGATTTGAGATCATATTTCAGTCTTTATACCAAAATAAGTAGTGTAACTGCATATCTAAGGGGGAAAATTTTATTGAATTAAAATGAAAAAAAGTAGATATCTAATTTAATGCACACGACACGATGCATGTTAGTATAAGAAAAAAAACATAGGATGATGAATGTTTTCATCTTTATTAAAAACATTGAACATTTTCAGTTTTCCAGCGTTAAACACCAAACTAGCTAAACATTATTTCTCTGTATAATATTGGCTTAAATAGCCATATTATTGTTTTTTACTGTTATATTCAAATATGAAGAAGAAAAATAAATTATTATTTGTCACCTTCAAGTACGTACTTGTAACTGTAAATTAACTGTAAATTGACCTTATTGAAATATACTTCGTCATCTATATAGTCATATATATATATTGTGTAATTAATGACTTCGTTTTTGGCATGTTCGTCATTGTTTAAACTCCTTCTGATGAAATCCAAAAATGTACTTGAATATCAATGCAAATTTTAATCCAAAAATGAATTGCATATTTTTGTTTTATTTTTTTTTTAAATGATTAGTTTTTAAAAGTACATTGAACTAAATTGAATTGAATTTTTTTTTTTTAACTTGACAGATGTTTTACAGTAAATTTCTATAAAAAACTCAATCCTTAATTTTAGTTATCTAGTCTCTGATTTTAAAGTAATTACATTTTTCAGTAAAACATTGAAACATTGAGTATTTCTTTCCTACCTTATATATAATTTCTTCATCGTTTAGTTCAGCCGTGTCCTTATATTCTCTGTGATAATTATTTACTGGTAGTTGCTTTTAAGTCATTTTATTAGTTGAAATTTTTCATTCCATTTTCATCACACTGACTATTGCACTAACAGGATTTATCGATACTGGATAGCACCTCAACAAACATTGAACTTTTCCCATTAATTGCCATACCAGTTATACCATTAGATGGATGTGATGAAATCGCTATTGAATTTTATATATCTCTTCGTAGGTTGCTAATAATGTTTTGCCAAAAACATAATATACATAGGTATGTTCTGTTACATACTATAAAGATGTTGTGATACTAAAAATAACTACAGGCAAATTTCCAAAAAAAAAGTGAAAACAGTGTTATAACAGTTATGTAGATAGGAAATTGTCTGAAGTAGATTAACTAACAATGTAAACAATTTGTTTTTTTCATGGAATTCAAATCTGGATTAATAGTATATTTTAAAAGAGGACTTTATTTACATGTTTAATTACCGGTATATCGGTTGAATTTTAAAAAGACTTATATATGTGCAAGGACATTTAAACAATTAAGAGATTGAGAAGCCAGATCTGGTTTAGATCGTGCATTGAAGTATAAAGGTTATACATAGATCTTTATACAATACCTGATACTATAAACTTTAAATATATACATGTATATGACCTTTTCTCTGTGGAATTCTATTATTGTTTATCTGTCAGTGTTTATTGGATAAGATACAGGGACATTAACCACTAGATCTGTTTGTAATGTAAACATTTACTGTCAGCATTAGACATCAACATTTTAAATACCATAGATCCTGAAATTGTTATTCAAACTTGTCAAAAATGATGAAGAAAATTGGAAAAAATCCTTCAGATACTGACATTCAAAATGATTTTGAGGTTTCGGAAAAAATTAGAAACATGGGAGGTGATGCAGCTTACAAGTCCAAAACGGGTCGCAAAAGACATAGTATTCAAATGGACAGACGTCTTTCTATACAACTCTATCAGGATCGTAGATCTAGTAATGCCAGCTCTACAGGAGAAAGTGTTGATTCATTATGTAAGTTGTCAAGGTGACCCCATTCAGATCTTTTTTTGCTTAATTCCCCCCCCTCTATTTTCTTCTTTTACACCCCATCTTTGATCTGTATTTATCCTGCCTCGATTGCTGTCTGCTTAAATTGATTGCTTTGTATTAATAATGCTTTGTGATGACATTGTGTAATATGTACCCTCCTTATCCTCTGTTTACTCTGTCACTACCTACCTGTATGTATGTAGTCAAGGTGACTTTGACTTCCATATCATTCTAATTTTATTACCAATAATGTTCTCTTACCTCTTCACATCCTGTCCTCTCATGTTGAGACTGACTTTGATTCCTTAATATTCCATTTACCCCCACCACTCTTTTCCCCATTTCATCACCTCCTAGTTAAGTTGTAACATCCTTAATACTTATTGTGCCAGAACTAACACCCTATACCTTCATGAATACATATTGCCAGACCAGTTAACATGTTTGGTCAGCCAATAGGAATATTTATACCGACCAATTTGTCATTTCAGTTTTGTAATTGCTCAGTTTCGCTAGGGTACAGACAATTACATGTACATACATCCTGAGAGTGTTGAACCTCGTATAATTTTTAGTTTTATTGCTGATCCAAATTCAAAATGTCCACCATTGCATAGAAGGTTTTAACCTACAGTGTAGGAATCTTTGGAAAAATGTTCAAAATAATGAAATTGAAGCTGAAAAATTTATTAAACCCAAAATGTCATTGTATAGCCCTCTTTCAAATTCTTGCCCTGTGGAAAATACAAGATTTTAAAGTAAACTTGCAAAAATATGCTTTTGGTGTCTATTTTAATTCCCAGATTTTCACAAACAAATCTATAAAATGACATAGTTCTATGGTGCAAATCTTTTGGGAAACTGCAGAAGTATTGTAAAGAAAACTACATAGCAATACACCTTCGAAGGACCTTAACAAATAATGTGGGTTTTTTTTGCATCAGTTATAATCAAGATTGGCCATCCTCCCCAGAACGGTTTCCATATTACCGTATGGGAAAGACTTTAGATGTCTTCTCAGAAAGTGCTCAACTTTTTGTTCCTTCGAGTTAAGGTCTTTTATTAGCAGATTCTACCATCTTAGTTAGAAGTCAGTTAACTATAGATTGTGCAGTACGAACCCTGTTAAAAACCGGAGGTGAGTTCAGGTGCTGTGGATAGGTAGTGTGACGATGACAAGCAGAACATTTCTCCCGTCATTTTGTGACACGGATATTCCGTAACGGTTAACCGTTACCGAATATCTGTCACATATGACCATGGATATATGTTCCACTTGTCGTAAGCATTACTGGTCCTTTTTCATTCATGACTTCTCATAGGCTGTGTAACTAGATTAACACAACAGGTGTCAGTAGTGGAGCAGGAGCTGCCTTCCCTTCCAGAGCACCTGAGTTCACCCCCAGTTTTCAATGAGGTTTGTGTTGCTCAATCTTTGGTTTTCTGTGTAGTGTTTTTTTACACATCTATGGTTATTATACTAAAAGCATTAGCAGGCTGTCATCACATAGGTTGATCAAGGGAGGCAAGGGGACCATGTCCCATTCTAGACCATTTCTAATGTGAGATTTGCTTTTGAAAAAGGAAAACAAATTTAATCATTTAATTAATCTAACACCCTTAAATATGATCTATGTTTACCTTTGTAACAATTTCTAAGATTAAAATGGTTATGTTCAAGATTTATGGCACTAATTGTAACTGGAAAATTATACTGTAAACCATAGGAATGTATAAATATTTATACCATGGTAAAACTACAGTCAAATCTGCCCATGCAGTCACCTGTATTAAAAGGTCACCTTTTTCTTGTCCTGTCATAGATAATTTCATATGAATTGAACCTCTTTTAAGAGGTCACCTGTCTTATCAGGCCACTTCTTCTTTGTAGCAAAGGCTACTTCTTAATACAGTGTACAGGTTTAACTGTATAAGGATTTATAGTAGTCACTAGACATCATAGAATATACAGTGTGCTATACAGTAATGATGATTTTATTACTAGGTACAAAGTTCATTCTGATTCCTTTCTTACTAATTAGATTTATTGGGAGAAAATTTGATTAATATATGACTGACAGCATGGAAATCGACATCCATTGTTCCTGGTCTTTTCACTCTATGCTGACTCCATTGATTATTGAATGTCACAGGTAGAGGAATTATAAAAATCAAAGAAAATCTTATCAAAATTTGTGTCACTGAATACTGATTTTTGCCATTTTAACACACTGAAGAAATCTTTGATCATTCTATTTAGGGTTATTATTTGACTTTTTTCCCAGAAATAATTTGGTCAAGCAATCTGATTACCAAGGTTAGGAAAGGACCCGCAGGGATGAGGAAATGATCAAGTGTGAACTTTTCTACTGTTTAGGTTAGGAAAGGGCCCATGGGGATGAGGAAATGATCAAGTGTGAACTATCCTACCGTTTTGATTTGATTTGTTTTCGATACCTAATATTGTTATGATTTAAACAGTAAACAAAGAGATTAGATAAAAGCCGATGCATATGTAAATCCTTTTTCATATAAGGTGGATAGAATGATCAAAAATTAAATATACCTGTATATATATATATATATGGTGTGGGTTCAAATCCCGTCGAGGGAAGAACAAAAATTTGACAGCTCTAAAATCTAATTCTAACACTGTTTGGTTTAATTTTCAGACGTAATTTTCAGACGTATATATATATATATATATACGTCTGAAAATTAAACCAAACAGTGTATACGTCTGAAAATTAAACCAAACAGTGTTAGAATTAGATTTTAGAGCTGTCAAATTTTTGTTCTTCCCTCGACGGGATTTGAACCCACACCATTGTTACACTACAGCACCATTCGCTTAGCCTTACGTCCAGCGCCCTAGACCACTCGACTACATCCACTCCCTAAAAAAGGAGCTTCAATAGTCGTAGTGTTACCTTGTCTCGTAAGGCAAATCTAGGGATAGGCGTAAGACATGTGTATAAGCGTGTGTAGATGGTACATATATACTTAATATTATAATTTGACAGCAATCTAACTCAGCAATTTTTAATATATTGGATAGGATAATGAAGAATTATTCACTATACAGTCACATGAAATAAAGTATATTATACAAACGTCTAGAAGCAAGTGACAACCATACAATATATCTGTCCCACTGGATCTCAAAGTTACTTTAAAGGATACTAGGTTAATACTAAATATTATATACGTCTGAAAATTAAACCAAACAGTGTTAGAATTAGATTTTAGAGCTGTCAAATTTTTGTTCTTCCCTCGACGGGATTTGAACCCACACCATTGTTACACTACAGCACCATTCGCTTAGCCTTACGTCCAGTGCCCTAGACCACTCGACTACATCCACTCCCTAAAAATATATATATATGGGAATTATAAAAATCAAAGAAAATCTTATCAAAATTTGTGTCACTGAATACTGATTTTTGCCATTTTAACACACTGAAGAAATGTTTGATCATTCTATTTAGGGTTATTATTTGACTTAGGGAGTGGATGTGGTCGAGTGGTCTAGGGCGCTGGACGTAAGGCTAAGCGATTGGTGCTGCAGTGTATCAATGGTGTGGGTTCAAATCCCGTCAAGGGAAGAACAAAAATTTGACAACTCTAAAATCTAATTCTAACACTGTTTGGTTTAATTTTCAGACGTATATATATATATATATATATATACAACGTCTGAAAAACCAGTCAACGATCAATCTTACGGGGTGTTGGATCGTTACGGTATAACGATACTATACAAGTAAAACAATTATAAACGTCTAAAATGGTTTGTAAAACAACACCAAGTACACAAAACAAAGTGATAAAGAATTAAACACTTCGTAGAATGACAAAATTTCGTCCCACCGAGGGACTTTATCAATGTCTAATTAAATAAAATCTCGAAACAATATGGCGACTTTTCAAATTTCAAAAAAAGTTTTTGACGGTCCATGTACGGCACAAAAGAACCAGAAGATGCACATATGAAACTACATGCATAAAAGAATGGAAATCCTACATATAAATTGATAAAAGTACAATAACAATAATATAAATATACAATAGGGCTACACATTTAAATAAATGTTAAATTAGAAATAAAAATGAATATAAAAATGAGACATTATTGGTAAATGTATCAAATAGCACTGTCAAAATATTGTTGAAAACGGTATGATACCCAAACTCATTAAAAAAAACGGCCCGCCACAGTGTGGAATATATACTTTGGGCCAATAGAGCAAACTGTATGTCCTAATACGACTGGAGGAGATCAACACGAATAGGAGTCAAGAGAGGATATTACTTTTTCTCATTGATTCCATTCGGTGATAAGGTCTTAAGTTTTCTAATCCAGAAGCTTTCCCTTTCCTGTCTGCTTTTATCATCCCACTTGGGGTTATGGTCAATTATGGTGACCTTCAGTTTGCCGAAAGAATCATGGTGGCCCGTCGATCTGAGATGTCTGCTGAGTGGAAGGTCAGGTTTGCAATTTGCATTGCTTCTGTGGCCATTCAAGCGTTTACTAAGTTGTTGTAAAAAATGCTCTCCATTAAATGTAAAATTGTTATGCTTCAGTACCAATGTGAGCAACTGGACAAGACATTCCGTTGGTGGTTCTTTCACGGCTCTTTGGTCCCAGGCCTCTCGACATGCTTCGATACCGTCTTTATGTGGGATGTTAGTGTCATTATTTTTTACAAATCAACGGAACAGCTATGGGAACAAAGATGGCACCTTCATACGCCAACATCTTCATGGGGAAACTTGAAAAACTTATCATACAATCTGCACCTCACAAGCCACTTTCCTGGTTTCGTTTCATAGACGACGTTGACATGAAGTGGACCGAGTCGGAAGAAAACCTCAATCGTTTCTTTGACCATGCCAACAATGTTCACCCCACTATAAAATTCACCCATGAAACATCTAGAAATAACATCTCCTTTCTGGATACTTACACCACCTGTGAAAATGGTATTATGTCAACTGACATATACAACAAACCGACAGATAAACATCAGTACCTGTCCCCACAGAGTTGTCATCCTAAACATTGCACCAAAAGTATTCCGTACAGCCAAGCTCTCCGAATCAAACGCATCTGTTCCAACGAACAAACCACCAAAAAACGGCTTGGGGAACTGAAATGTCATCTGAAAAAGAGGGGTTACAACAATGCGAGCATTAACCATTGTTTTAACAAAGCAAGTGGTATTGACAGAAAAGACCTCATCCAATATAAAGAAAAGAACGCGAACAACAGAGTGCCATTTGTCATCACATACCATCCTGCGCTCAGTAATTTATCCAGCATCGTTCGTGAGCACTGGACAACCATACAAAAACACCCAGAACTGTGTAAAATCTTCAAAGAACCACCCGTCTTGGCCTTCAGGAAACCCAAAAGTTTGAAAGACATCTTGGTGAGAGCTGACATCTCCCCTCGATCTGCCTACAATGGTCAGTGTCAAAAATGTGATTCGAGACGATGTATGACGTGCAAAAACATCCAATGCACACAAACATTCAGCAGCACACATACAGGAGAAAAATTCATCTTATACTGCAATGCCAACTGCAAGACAGAAAATATTATCTACCTCCTGGAATGTGCAATTTGTGGTCTTCAATACATCGGAGAAACTAAACAACAACTTAGTAAACGCTTGAATGGCCACAGAAGCGATGCAAATTGCAATTCTGACCTTCCACTCAGCAGACATCTCAGATCGACGGGCCACCATGATTTTTTCGGCAAACTGAAGGTCACCATAATTGACCATAACCCCAAGTGGGATGATAAAAGCAGACAGGAAAGGGAAAGCTTCTGGATTAGAAAACTTAAGACCTTATCACCGAATGGAATCAATGAGAAAAAGTAATATCCTCTCTTGACTCCTATTCGTGTTGATCTCCTCCAGTCGTATTAGGACATACAGTTTGCTCTATTGGCCCAAAGTATATATTCCACACTGTGACGGGACGTTTTTTTGAATGAGTTTGGGTATCATACCGTTTTCAACAATATTTTGACAGTGCTATTTGATACATTTACCAATAATGTCTCATTTTTATATTTATTTTTATTTCTAATTTAACATTTATTTAAATGTGTAGCCCTATTGTATATTTATATTATTGTTATTGTACTTTTATTAATTTATATGTAGGATTTCCATTCTTTTATGCATGTAGTTTCATATGTGCATCTTCTGGTTCTTTTGTGCCGTACATGGACCGTCAAAAACTTTTTTTGAAATTTGAAAAGTCGCCATATTGTTTCGAGATTTTATTTAATTAAACATTGATAAAGTCCCTCGGTGGGACGAAATTTTGTCATTCTACGAAGTGTTTAATTCTTTATCACTTTGTTTTGTGTACTTGGTGTTGTTTTACAAACGATTTTAGACGTTTATATATATATATATATATATACGTCTGAAAAAATATATATATTGGCACATAAATATATTTCTAATATATTGCAATAAGTCAGGGGAGATAATTCTCAGTCAAGAATAAATTATGAATTGATTAATTGTTAAAGAATTTATTCAGCTATGTCCATCCCAAATGACATTTAAAGGGGCATTATCTGCCAAAATCGTAAATTTTTGTTACCCATAAAAACTATCAGTTATGATTGATGCCTTAATAAAACGTGTTTCTGTAACTTATAAATGTTATGAAATGTATGCGCATCGGGGGAAAAAGGTGCAACTGCTCGTGTTTTGAGATCGATCAAGAAATGGACGCCATCTTATTAATTATCGGCATTGTTTACGGAGTTTGCCGAATCGTCATTAAATCAGTACAACAATGCACTTATTTCTTATTTTCTGTGAATCTGCTTTTAGTCGGCATTAATTACGGACAAAGAACCATGCAAGTTTGCAGTTAATAAGCGACAAAATACAAATTATTCGTTTTTACCTGTCACTAGTAAGGTCAGTTGCATACAGAGAAAGCAAGGTCTCAAAAGGTGAAAAGTGGTACGATAAACTGTTTAATGTGAAATATTTACCTTTATTTCATCATTTTAAAGCTATTTACCAATTTTCAAAACATAATTTTTTTGGTCAAAATCGTAGCTAATGCCTCTTTAAGCTAGCTCTGTACCTATGTGATATCTACCCTGATCATTCCATGAGAGAAACCAGGCCTTACGATCATAAAATTTTGAACATGACTTTGTCATAAATCTTTTGAGCATGACTTTCTCATAAAACATTTGAGCATGACTTTGTTATAAAACTGTTGAGCATGACTTTGTCATAAAACTTTTGAGCATGACTTTGTCAAATCTTTTGAGCATGACTTTGTCATAAAACTTTTGAGCATAACTTTGTCTTAAAACTTTTGATCATGACTTTGTCATAAAACTTTTGAGCATGACTTTGTCATAAAGCTTTTGAGCATGACTTTGTCATAAATCTTTTGAGCATGACTTTGTCTTAAAACTTTTGATCATGACTTTGTCATAAAACTTTTGAGCATGACTGTCATAAAGCTTTTGAGCATAACTTTGTCTTAAAACTTTTGAGCATGACTTTGTCATAAAACTTTTGAGCATGACTTTGTCATAAAACTTTTGAGCATGACTTTGTCATAAATCTTTTGAACATGACTGTCATAAAACTTTTGAGCATGACTTTGTACTTGTACTAAGAAAAACCAGCCAATCTGGACACTTTTGGAGTATGAGTATGAAAATCGTACCCAAAAGTTTTATGACCTTAAGACCTAGATTTATAGAAATAAGAATAGTTGCCATCTTCTGTAGTTTGCTGAATATTATCCCCCCTTACAGAGGCAAATGGTGATTGAATTGTTTGTTTGCATCATAGACACAAACTCATCCAATGGAGAAGATGTAAATGGGTGCACTGTATTTTAAAGAAGACCATGTTTATAGCATATTAAAAATGATGTTAAAGAACTAGAACAGCAACAGCTCATTGAATACAAGTGGACATTTGAGCCCATCACTTGACACTATCAATTATATCCATGCTACTTATGGCAATTTTATCAAAGCTTCTACAGAAAGGCCAATACCAGCATCATCTTGCTTATATGCTTCTTGTAAACTTGCTCTGATCCTTAGATTAGCTTAAATACTACTCTAGTAACCGATCGTTTAGGTTTTAAATTACAGACAAATGATAACATTCTACAGGCATTTTACACTTTTTTCCTTTTTTTTAATTCTTTTTTTTTTTTTATATATAAAATCAATGCAATCCCGTTCTAGATACGAATTGTTACTTTGAATGCCTCAATTAAAAAAAAATATATTTCCTTAAAGCTTTGTGTTGGTGGTAAATTGCCACAAGATGTGTAGTAATTATAAAGAAAAAACATGACAATAAACAGCCGAGGACTAATTAAGGAAGTAGAGTTTTTCCATGTGCTTTGAATACAGTCACATATTTTTAAATCGCATCGGTGGTGTAATGGTTAGCATGCTTTGCCATGAGTGCGGTAAATCGTAGGTTTGAGTCCCAGTCGGGTCAAACTAAAGACTAAAATTGGTATTTGTTGTTTCTCTGCTAAGCACACAGTCTTAAGGAGAAAGAGCAAAGACCGGTTGGCTCGGAATCAGGATGATGTGTCCAAGTGGGGGGGCGACATGTCTATCCGCGGACTGTTATTTCAGTGAGCCAGCAATATAAAAATCCAACTAAGCGTGTTGGTCTAGTACAAATAAAGTGGACCTCATCATCATCTCATTAAAAATTAACTTGTTGTCCCCATGATATAGCTGAGTTGGCATTAAAATTCAATGCTGATAAATGTTCCAAAATTTGTATGACCTTGATTACCCTTGATAGTATTTATTTAAGAGACAGTTTCTCCTTGAGATGTAAGGACAGTGTGTTAATAAACAATAATTCAAAATTGTTTGCTTTCACCAGTGTCTCCTTCAGATTAGGTGTAGATCATTATACTATGAGATTGTAGGTCTTTGATGTTGATAGATCTAAAGAACATTTAAAATAAAATTGACATGTCTTAGTTAGAAGACTTTAAGGAAATTTTCTCCATGATATATAGATATATACATGTATCTTAGTGATTCAGAAAATTGATGATGGCAGCCAAGCCTGATCTACTTAGATGTATGTGGCTCCCATTACTATAAATAGATTTTTTTTAAAAATTTGCCATATCTTCTTCGTATCAATCTGAAATTATATGCATTTCTAAATGAACAACCACGATATAGCTGAAATATTGCTAAAGTTGGCATTAAGCAAAAATCAATCAATCAAAACTAAAAATTTATTCAGTGAAGATTAAGTAATTTGACAAAATTTATACATTTTTATTCTTCCTTGAAAGAAATGCCTCCAGTAGGTCAAGTTAGACTGATTTAGCAGACGCAGATATCAGTCCATCAATGATGTCATTTCAAAATTCGGTCTGACTATCAGTGTACTCCTTAAGAAATTTTAACTTAATTAAATATTTTCTTGGGAATGGCCATCACAGCTATGCAACATTTAGCTGACATTTGAAATTGTATCTTCATGAAAAATACAAAAGCCAATATTTTATTAAAAAAGTATTAATTAAAGGGGCATTATCTGCCAAAATCGTAAATTTTTGTTACCCATAAAAACTATCAGATATGATTGATGCCTTAATAATAAAACGTGTTTCTGTAACTTGTAAATGTTATGAAATATACGCGCATCCGGGGGAAAAGGTGCAACTGTCGTGTTTTGAGATCGATCAAGAAATGGACGCCATCTTATTAATTATCGGCATTGTTTACGGAGTTTGCGGAATGTCATTAAATCAGTACAACAATGCACTTATTTCTTATTTTCTGTGAATCTCCTTTCGTTAATTACGGACAAAGAACCATGCAAGTTTGCAGTTAATAAGCGACAAAATACAAATTATTCGTTTTTTCCTGTCGCTAGTAAAGTCAGTTGCATACGAAGAAAGCGAGGTCAAATTATTTGCTTGCAAGGAAATAATAAATCGATGGTAATTTTCGTTCTCAAAAGGTGAAAAGTGGTACGATAAGCTGTTTAATGTGAAATATTTACCTTTATTTCATCATTTTAAAGCTATTTACCAATTTCCAAAACATATAATTTTTTTGGTTAAAATCGTAGCTAATACCTCTTTAAACGAAAGTTTTGACTTGAGATTTAGAGTAGAGATATAGTTACATGTTGATCGTGAAAGAAGACATATTGATTTGTCCATACGATATTAATATAAAGGAGATTTTAGCATGACATGCCATCAATAGATGTATTTAAAATGGATGCCTTTCTGATTGTATTATGACTTTGCATGTAACAGTCTGTTTTATCATCTTCAAAAGTTGCAAAATGTGTCGTATTTAATCATTTCTTAAGACTCAATATATGATTATATTTCATATGCATAACCGTTGTTTTCATTATGTAAAAAAAAATCAAATTAACGGAACTTCCTTTCATGCTAAAGTTGTATACTCTTATTTGATATAATTCATGAGGATGTCTTGTGTGTGATAGAGTATGTTTAGACTCTTTCAACTTTTTATTTAAGATGCTATTTTTTAAAACATATATGCAAGTCCATCGAATTAGTCAGCACGTTTCAAACTATATTAAATTGGCTAGTTTTCTTACTATTTACCAGATAAGAGTCCTGCGGTTGTTTTTTTGTTTTTGTGTTTTTTTTTGTCTGTATTTGTAACCTCGTGATATGATGTCGTGCCATAATGATGACGATGTTTGTAAGATTACTTCCCACATAATTTGTTTTCATGTTGAGAAATGAAATTCTATTCACGGAATAATATAATAACAACAAATATATCCAGATGTAGCGTTTATTGACAGTTATAAAGAGTTTACTGCTCAACTTCAGGCCTGAGATCATTTCACACTCATTTTAAGATATGAGTTATGCTCATTATTGAAAACCCTGTTGTGACTATAAAATGAAGAACAGCAATACAAGCTCTGTACCTTTACTTTAGTTTGTGACTAAGTGTAATATTGGATACCGGTAGTCTCGTATTTTCATTTACATCCATATTATATCTGATTATTTCTTTTTTTTTATTAAGTGGATTCTTCATTAGTGTATAATTAGGGGTTGTAATGGGGGCATCATCTTGATGTTTATCCAGGGGCCGTCATGGTCGTGACCGTATGGTAGTTGGATTTACCATTACCTCTTTAATCAGTGCTTATCACCACTAGAGTTGTGTGATCGAATCACACTCATGGGGAGGTGTACTCGATACAACATTATGTGATAAAGTTTGTCAGTGACTTGCCACAGGTACTGTGGTTTCTTCCACCCATAAAACGGACCGTCACAATATAGGTAAAATATTGTTAAAAGTGCATCAGGATAATGTGTTGGAATGGAATGACATGTCCACATGTAATTCTATTGTTTCAGTGAGATAGTATTATAAAAGTCCAACTAAGCATTATGGTCCAGTGCAAAGCAGACATCATTATCTCATTGAAATTTAACTTGTTCTGCCCATGATATAGCGGAAAAATTGCTCACTTGGCGTTAGACTACAATCACTCACTCACTCTCTTTTGTTTTCTCATCTTATGGTTTTTTTGGTTTTTTTTCCTTCTTTATTTTTTATCGAGATGATCACTTAAATGGGACATTGTCTTTTTCATTTTCATATAAATGAGTGTACAGGAATGTGTACAATTGATGGAGACTCTGGGTTTCTTTGAAGCTTTCACTGATTGTAATTTACTGTTATGTATTTGTCTTTTCAGCTTCCTATACTGGCAGTTCTTCAGATGAAGATGAAGTCAATCCAAGAGAAAAAACTCAGGTAATATTCAATGCTAACAACACACAAACACTGTTTGTTCTCAAGCCATTTTCTGGTCATGAAAAATCAGACCATAGACTGATGTTTGTAATTTACTAATCATATGGATGACCAGTCATTATAATTTCAATCAAATTTAGAAACTATGGGAAAGGATGAAATTTTTTTTCTCGTATTTAATGGAAAAACTGAAACTGCCCTTTATGGACAGTGATTTGTTCTATGCAGGTGCCCTCGAAGGCAGGTGTGACTGTATTTCAACTGAATTTCAATGCCATTTTGATTATCTTAAATACTAACACATATAAAACGGTCTAAAGTTTTAATGTTAGGCCAAGCCAATGAAGTGGATGTATGACAAACAAACAATTTTTTTGTGCCTGTCCCAAGCCAGGGTCTGGATTTCCAATATCATACGTTCTGGTCTTTTTTTTATGTTTAGTAATTTGCAGTGATAGGTGATTGTTAGTTTTGTTGACATTGGTTGAATTGTTGACCATCACTGTTTAAACTTTCTTTTCATAAAATGTTGAAATAAAAGAAAAGTTGAAAGCTGCTACAAACCAGATGTAGAGTAATATGTATGATAATTTTACAAATCATGGATTAGACAATGAAAAGCTTATTCTTATCTGATATTAATATTAATTAAAAGGCATATTCATAATAAAATTATTACCGATAGGTCTGGTAAGCATCTCAGATATTCTGATTCGCTTTAAATAAATTTCACATTACTTACGCAATAACAGTTTGTAAGCAGTCATATGCATTTGTGAGCATGAAGTCCCCATTGGTCAAAGTATGAATACAGCAGTCTCCCTCTAATAATCTTATAAAACCACCTCTTCTGTAATGAAAAAGTGGCCTTATAAGAGCTGTGGCCTCTTTTGAGGGGGGAAATCTGATCTGAATAGGGGGATGGCCTCTGGTGGCAGGTATTAGAGGCCTTATAAAAGGGGGACTTCTTCTGAAATACTGACTTCTATGTATTTGATTAAGAAAGTATTAACATTCCACGAATATCAATTAAACGAACAATCACATCTCGCCTCAAATTATTAAACGTAAAAAAGACCATGACATATAATGCTGAATGATAATTTGTTGTAATGATAATAAGTTGTTAACAGTTTAGTAGACGTTCATTACGATGTAATTTACAAATAACTGCCTTAACAGTAAGAAACAGATGAAGGACCATTACACTCCTAACACATCAAAGATCAGATAAACCAGCATCTTTATTTTTCTCTGTTGAAATTATTATTGGTTGATCAAAGATATTGATTTATATGGAATAATTCCTATTAATTAGAAAATTTAGATAACTTCAAAGAAGCCAATTTATATACTGTTGTGATGTGTACATCTGGGTACCATGTACTGCAGTGTAAAATCATTAATCTTAGCTATATGATGTAGAGTTTGATATTGGAAGATGTTCCTGGCTATATAAGTATTGTAATAAATTTTGAGTTAATTAGAAGACTGATGTATATTTATAAGACGTTCATTTGTATAGATGTCTATTTCTATAAGACCATCCAGGGGCGGTCATGGTCGTTATCGTATGGATTTATAGCTACCTATATATGCAATCAGTGCCTATCACCACTAACGTTGTGAGTTAGAACCCTGTTCATGGCGAGGTGTACTCGATACAACATTATGTGATGAAGTTTCTGAATGTCTTGTGGCAGGCCGTTGATTTTTTCCAGGTACTCCAGTTTCCTCCACCAATAAAACTGACCGCCACGATATAATTGAAATATTGTTAAAAGTGGCCATTAAACACCATAACCCACCCAATTAAAAGTATTGGTTTGATGAAAATTGATTTATGATTTTTTTAGTGGGCAGGTAGATACAATAATTGTTTGTGACTTTTGATTTTTCTCTATATATTAATTTCATATAAAACCACAATTTAGTTTTAAAAAAATTATCCAGAGGTCATTTCTTGACCAATTTTGCCAATATTTTCTTTCATAAATGCAAATTGTTTTGAAGTGACTCTTCATAATTTTCTTATAATTTTAGATTTTCAAAAATTTACGAATTAAACACAAATTGACAAAATCTAAATTTGAATGACTGACAAACTACTATATATAGATATATAATTATAGTACTTTCAGAATCTTTATTTCTTTTGAAAGTCAAGAATTCACAATAATGTTTAAATTGTTAAAAGTTGAAATTAAATATATGAATAAAAAATAATTTGAAAATTGTCATGACAGACTGTATATAATTATTCTTTTGTGCATGAACATTTTTATTGGAATTGATAATTGATCATAAAAATGACTTTTTATTTTGAGGAGGGGGGAGAGGGAACTAGGTTTTATATGAATAGACGATACAAGTATATCCACTCACTGTAGGCAAAATATTTCTTTCAATATACATAAAAAATTTGCTTTCATGTGATTTTTTTTTTTTTTTTTTAAAGAAAATAGAAATATCTTTAGATTTCCTGATTAGTATTTTTGAGGTATCATATTCTGGCATAAAAATTGAGGGACACATTGTCATTGCTATCAAATTTGAAATAAGTTAAAAAAAAATATTCTCTAAGTGAATTTGTTTTGTGTTGACAATATTCTGTCATTCCAGTTTTATTGATGACATTGTACACAAGATAACGGATATTTATGTGTGTGTTCTTCAAATTTAAAAGCTGCTATTTTAGTAAACATCGTTTATACAGTGTCTTAAATCAATCTTACACAAAGCCATTTAACATTAAATAGATAATGAATGTCATTTGCATTGACTGCTTTGCCTCATTAGATAGCATAGTTGATTCAATAACACAAAATTTAGATTATCAACTGGAAAATTCAATATTTTAGCTGACAGTAACAAAAACTATTTTTTATAATTTATGAATTATGACCGTTTTCCAACATTATAATAATACCTTGTTCTCTTAGAGAGCGTTTTATCTTTAATCTTCCGCCTCTTTATCAATAATCGTTGATTTAATAGAACACATTTTGTCATTTATTATGTAAAATCCATCATACTAATTACTTGTCATTTTGTATGCACTTCAAAGAGATTGAAGTGCTTCATCTAAATTGCACAAATCTTTAGACATCTAAAATAAATCTTTATTGTCAAAAAAAATAAGTCATTTGATGTTCTAAATGTTAAATACATTTCTTTGTTGCAAATGGTGCATTAATATAGATAATATGTGCCAATTTTCAGTTGCATTGTGCTGTCATGGAGTACCAGGTGTTCATGTGGTACATCCCATATATTGGGGTTTTCATGTATTCAGTGTGGTGTACATACACAGTACTACATTCCAGATGTTGGGGGTATTAGGTACTCAGTGTGGTACAGCATATATTACATGATGTGTTCAATGTACGACATATTACACACTCCGTGTGATGGGGCTATGATGCCACTTTCAACAATATTTCAGGTGTTCCATATTACATTCCATGTGGTGAGGATATCAGGTGTTCCATGTTGTACAACTAAAAATATTACAAGTGTCTTGAAATTAAGTCAGAAAAGCACACTAATAGTTCTATGTTAAGCCAATATTGAGACTAATAAAGGCCAAATAACATAGTAATTAAACATAATTTATGTAAACCTTTATAATTATAAAACTTATTGGATTCTGTAACTATAACTCTGTAACATAAACCTTATAATGATGTATATTTCATATTTGAAACCAACCAAAAGAATCCTGGAAAGGGGAGTCTGCTAGCTGAGCAGGAAGAATCTAAGACTTTCATTTTATTTGGCGTAACAATCTTTTGAGCATACCTATATATCTACATTTTTGTTAAGTTGTCATTTAAGATAAATACCTACCTAAAACATCACTTTCTAATTTATTGAAAAAAAAGTTACATTTGTACTCAAATTTTAGATGAAGGATAAACAAAAGTAACTCATTAGTTTACAAAATTATATACTTAATGGGGGGAAAGGGAGGATGTAATTCTCTCATTGGGTAGTTATTTCTCAACACCTCTCACGTTCATCCAGAACAGTCTAACAGCTGTATGTTATTGAATCAGGTTTTTGGGCCTTTCATTATTCTACTTATCCATATGTGTAACCTCACGTTACAACAAGATGCAACGCAGGCCACACAGAACTTGATAAGCGGAGTGATAGAGACTACTGCACGAGGTGGGCACACACAATATCAATTTTGAACAGGAAATGTCATAATCCATGTAAACGTGATGGTAACAACAAAATTTAATCAGTATTGAAAAAATAATCTCAAATCCCAAATGTCAAAACCATGTATAGGCAATCTGTAGCCCTAAAATTTAATTAGTATTGAAAAAATAATCTCTTATCCCAAACAATAATATAGTCATTCTAAGTTAAAACAATAGAAATATTTTGCACAGAAAAGAAAAACATACTTCTTTGTTCATCCAGTACATTTTATATAAATAACGGAATTTGAAAATACAATTCAAGAAGTTATATAAACGTAATATTATCATGCCTGAGAAACCTCTGTCATATTTTAATTAAATTCAGACATCACAAGATCATTAGATCATAGGTTGAAACTGATTGAAGTTATGAGATATTTAAACAGGTGACGAGGTGTAAAATATCATATATACATTTGTATTAAACAGATTAATTTTCAGTGATTATAAATTTCAAAGCTCCACAAGATATGTAAATTGTCTTATAAAGTACAGACTTCAAACAGATAATCTTCCTTGGTTTCTTTTTGTGGATTTTAGTTTTTGATATTCTGACTTCCTGTATTCTGAGATGAAAATCAATGAAATTTATAAGAATAGTTGGAATAATGTACAATTCATTTTCCCAACCATTTTGTTATACCATCACAAAAGTTTGTGGTCAAATAATGGTACATTAGTCCCTCTCATATAAGGCCACCCTCCCACCAAAAGCCATCCCTCACATGCACTTAGATAGGGTTAGGGTTATATATGGTATTTAATGCCACTTTCAACTATATTTCAGTTATATCTTGGCAGTCAGTTTTATTAGTGGAGGAAGCCGGAGTACCTGGAGAAAACCACTGACCTGTCACAAGTCACTGACAAACTTTATCACATAATGTTGTATTGAGTACATCTCTCCATGAACGGGATTCGAACTCACAACTTTTGTGGTGTTAGGCACTGATTGCACAAGTAGTTGTAAATCCAGCCACTGTATGATCACGACCATGACGGCCCCTCACTGTGATAGTAAAATACTACTACATTTTGCCCCTGAAGAGAGACCCCCCCTCTTATAAGACCACCTTTTCTTTGTAGAAGGGATGGCCTAATAAGAGAGGGACTACTGTAACAGTCTTCTGTATCACATTATGCTACATGTACTGTATGATAATGTCATCTGAATCATATTGCTGTTATACAATTGGTTTCTCTGCTCATACTTCAGTGCATTGTTTTTTTTTGTTTTTTTCGGGTTTTTTTCACAATTAATATCTTTAATGAAATCTTTTCATTTGTTAGTGGAAAAACATAAGTACCAGTACCTTATCCTGGCCTCGTTAACATTAGTACCAGTACCTTATCCTGGCCTCATTAATATTAGTGGCAAACATAAGTACCAGTACCTTATCCTGGCCTCGTTAATATTAGTGAAAAACATAAGTTCCAGTACCTTATCCTGGCCTCGTTAATATTAGTGGCAAACATAAGTACCAGTACCTTATCCTGGCCTCGTTAATATTAGTGAAAAACATAAGTACCAGTACCTTATCCTGGCCTCGTTAATATTAGTACCAGTACCTTATCCTGGCCTCGTTAATATTAGTACCAGTACCTTATCCTGGCCTCGTTAATATTAGTACCAGTACCTTATCCTGGCCTCGTTAATATTAGTGAAAAACATAAGTACCAGTACCTTATCCTGGCCTCGTTAATATTAGTACCAGTACCTTATCCTGGCCTCGTTAATATTAGTACCAGTACCTTATCCTGGCCTCGTTAATATTAGTACCAGTACCTTATCCTGGCCTCGTTAATATTAGTACCAGTACCTTATCCTGGCCTCGTTAATATTAGTACCAGTACCTTATCCTGGCCTCGTTAATATTAGTACCAGTACCTTATCCTGGCCTCGTTAATATTAGTACCAGTACCTTATCCTGGCCTCGTTAATATTAGTACCAGTATCTTATCCTGGCCTCGTTAATATTAGTACCAGTACCTTATCCTGGCCTTGTTAATATTAGTACCAGTACCTTATCCTGGCCTCGTTAATATTAGTACCAGTACCTTATCCTGGCCTCGTTAATATTAGTACCAGTATCTTATCCTGGCCTCGTTAATATTAGTACCAGTACCTTATCCTGGCCTCGTTAATATTAGTACCAGTATCTTATCCTGGCCTCGTTAATATTAGTACCAGTACCTTATCCTGGCCTCGTTAATATTAGCAGCATGTTATAGATATATAGTGTTAGTACAATACAATTAAATTTATCAATGAAAATGAATACAGATTTTGAGAGTCATTTCATAAATATATAAGTGTTTCTAATTTTAATCTTGTTTGTTTACTTCCTATTTACTTTCGTTTTTGACCCACGTGTTGGGAGATCTGGAGTGAAAATTCTAAAATGTTTTTATTTTTTTTTATCAATATTATATATGGATTATTAAATACAACAGAGATACAAAATAGATTATTTAAGACATTATTCTATCCAGAAAATATTTGAGTTTTGAAGAGATATGAAATATTTGTTGCCTATAATTCTTGTAAAACTGTTTTTAGTATCTTCCTAATATGGTCATTTTTTTCATAGAAAAGTATAAATTTAATTTCTCTGACAAGAATATTGATTATATCACATATTTCTCAACTTTGATTTGAAACATAATAGCTTTTATATATGGAGAATCCTATTATTGTGAGTAAATAATTTATATCATCATATTCTTCTTTTTTTTGTACCCTGTACTTCAATGCATTGTTGGTAATCTATGGCTGATCATGCTCTCATAATCTCTATTCATCACCCTTCGCAACAGTTGAAAAAAAATTGTACTCATGAATAATTCGTCTTGAATCAGATTGGCTCCAATACATTTTCGTGATGGTAATTATTTGCATTATTGTGATACTTTATTTGGCTAGTAGTAGTACATGAAAAAACATGGTTTTATATATATATTTTTTTTCTGTCATACTGACCAATCATACATTTTTAGTATTGTAATGTTGCTATAGCAACTTCTGAAATCCAGGTGATGAGTTAACGGACAACTCCATAACGTCTGTATTTTGTCTCACTGGTGATGAATGGTGTGTAACCAAGCATGACTAGATGTGAGTTACAGATGACAGCTTCATTTTGACTTTTCTGATTTTCATTAGATTTTAACCCAATAGTATTTTCTAAAATACAAGTCAAATTTAAATTTGGTTTTGCTGACTCCTACTGTTATTGAAACAAGTACATGTAGCCGCAAAATTGCATGGGCAGGGTTGGCTATACATATATTTTGCACTGTTACTGAATTTTTAGCGCACCTGTCCAAAAGGCCAAGTGAGCTATTGCCATCACTTGTCGTCTGTCGTCGTCCGTCTGTAAGCTTTTAAAAAAATCTTCTTCTCTGAAACCACTGAACCAATTTGAACCAAGCTTACCCACAATTATCCTCAGGGTGTCTAGTTTACAAATTGTTTCTGATGTGCCTGCCGACCAACCAACATGGCTGCCGTTACTAAAAGTAGAACATAGGGGCAAAATCAACAAAAAAAATCAATTAAAAAATCCTGAAAAATTATGTGAAGGTGCAATTGCTTCCAAACTTCATTGAAATGATACATTTGTGATCCCCTTTAAGAATTATGGTTGATGACATGAATCGCCATCAAACATGGCCACCACCGGTTATTAGAAAAAGAAAATTTGACAGAAATTTCAATAAAAAATTTCTGAAAAATCCTGAAAAGGGCCAATTGCTTTCAGACTTCAGGAGAATGATACATTTGTGATTACCTTTCAGAATTATGGTTGATAACTTTAGCCACCATCAAACATGGCTGCCACTGTTATTGAAAATAGAACATTTGACAAAAAAATGCAAAAATTATTTGTTTAAATCCTGTAAAGTGCCAATTGCTACCAAGGTTTAGGGAAATAATACAGTTGTGATCCTCTTTAAGTATTATGGTTAATGTTTCGAACTTCCATCAAACATGGCCACCTCTGTTACTAAAAACAGAAAGTTTGACTAAAAAATCAATAGAAAAATTCTGTAAAGTGCCAATTGTTAGCAAACTTTGGGTTTGGTTGATCCCTATTTACCTTGCTCAACATTTAGAATGGCCATCAACATTGAAGGTTGATTGATATTGGATGTAATGGGAAAATAATGGTAAAATCTTCTGATGTTCATTGTGATATGAAGATTAAATTTTGTACCAGTGAAGGTCCTGTGGTCTATTGGATTCAAGTTCTGGGAGATCAAAATTGAAGATATGCTACGATAGGCAATACAATATTCTTTACCAGGTGAACGATACAGGCTCATGTCAGCCTCTAGTATTAAGTTAGAAATAATAATTTAATAAAATTCATTAATATTAAATGTTTTCAATAGTTTTAGGAATAGCTTGCCAGGATGTAAAAGTTTTTTTTCTATAATTGTGCAAGATGATTGATATCCATTATCTTGTTGTATCTGCCACTGAGGCATTATTATATCACTGAAGCAGTCAACATCTTATATAAACAATCAATTTAAAAAAACTAAATCTGAGTTTTTAGATAACAGTTTAATCAACAAATCTGTCAATGTTTCCCCCCAAGATTTACAGTCTAGGAAGTGATTCATAACCCTTGGCTACGGAAAGATACAGTTCTAACGAAAATTTTATTACACAATTTTATGTTGTATTATGACATGTACTAAGAACCTCCGCATGATCAATACATCAATATGGTATAAAGGCTGTGAAAAGAGAAAAAAAAAACTAAAACTGAACTTGAAATATCTCCTCTCAGAATTAACTGCAAACAGATTTGAAAGAAATGATAGATTAATATATCTCCCTCTGAATTGTGATATTTAAATTGAAAATTTACAAATAATTCATCAACATTGGCCTTCAGTCATGGCAACACTAAGTACAATTTGAACATTAAATTTACTTGTTCCTTTAGCTGGATTCTTTAAAAAAAAAATGTTTGACAGAATCATTAATATGAAATAGTGTTTTCTTTCTTAAGCAGTTACATCACAGACAATTAGTGGCAGAATACACACATGTTCACGCCACGATATAGCTGAAATATTGCTAATGTTGGCATTAAACACCAATTAATCATAAACATTTTTTCATTGAATCATTCGGTTTCTTTTGGTAAATAGGATATGAAAATTATATAGTACTTGTACTTGAAATTCTTTCGTAGGTTTAATGGTTTTTATATGACCCAAAAATTTTGCAGTTGTATTATATTATGCGTTGTAGTCATCTTTGTCATCGTTCACCATCAGACTCAATGGTTTCCGTGCAATAACATATCTTTTTGAATTTTAGCACAATGATCCTTTGCAAAGAATAAAGGTTCATGTGAGCTATATATTGCCATCACATGACGTCAGGCATTAATTAGTCTGTCTGTCGATTACATTTTAATCTTCTTCTTTCAAATTAGTGCGCCAATTTAAACAAAGTTTTAAGGCATGCAGGCCGTTATTTTAATAAAAAAAAAATTCACAATATAAGACCTAAACTTTGATTTAAAAAACGCAAGGATATATTGCAGTTGAAATTTTTCATAATATCATACGTAAATAGCCTAGAACGAAGCTGTTTGATTTTCTTCCATCCAGGAAAGAATTCAATGTTGACCCGCCCAATATTCATACGACCTGATAGTGAACTCATTCGGGAAAGTGTTTACGCATGTGCGAAATTGTTTGTTGAAGAAGAAAATGTCGGATGTGCAAAAATCGAATCGTGGAAGAACAAAAACATTGACGAATTCTACACGAAAACGACACAAACAGGAGGATTAACTGATTACCCCAGGATCCAATTTCATAGATATATTTCTTAAATTATATTAATTCTAATGAATTTACATGCAACATGCTTACCTCATCATCCATCCTCAGTTATTTATAGCAGTTATCACACGCTTCTCGGCAAACTTCGGAACTGCAGCCGATTCATAATTAATCATGTGTTAATGGCGATTCCACCAACAGACGATGCTAAACATTCAAATTCTTTTCACTAATTACGACATTATAACAGATTTTTTAAACCTGGCTTTTTGTTCAGAACATTTTATTAGTATAAAACATCGAATATTGGCAACTTTAATATAAACAAAAAATTCAATTCTGACGGCCTGTATGCCTTTAACAAAGAGTGTATCATCCTTAGGGCGTTTACTTTTAGAATTGTATCTGATGACCACTCTAACTGACTAAAATGGCTGCTGTTACTATAAATAGAACATAGAAGTAAAACAAACCTACAGAACCAACAAAGCCATATTTTTCAACCAGATGAGTTTAAATTTGAATAGTAGTGACATTTTAATGATTAAAAAGACAAATGTTACAGATTTTATCAAAGCATTTTGTGTTATGTTGTTTTTTTGGACAAAAATATGCAAATTAGGTTAATTATGAAAAATCATTTAAAGTCTTCTCTTCTGAATCATTGAGCTAATTTAAACTAAATCTTGCTGGGATGACTCTTTCAAAATCTTAATCGACAGTCCCTACCTCCATTCAAGATGGTTGCAGTTATTAAAAATTGAAATTTTGTCAAATGGGCAAAAATGCCCCATTTTTTTTACTTAATGAGCTGAAATGTAAATAGTAGTTTCATGCTTATGAGTTGTTTAATATATATCTGGAGTTTTTCTTTAAAATTTGTAAGTTTAACTTTTTTGTCACATATGTAAATTAGGCCTATCTTCTCCTCTGAAAGCAATTGAATGGACAATTTGAACAAACTAGGCCTCAGTCATCATTAGGGCATATATCCCATGATCCTACCAACCAACCAAACTAGATGATTTTACAGTAAACAGAATGTTAGTTATAAAATGTTCTTACAAGGAGTTTTGAATTTTTTCCCCCCATTAATATCAGGTGAGTGATTATAAGCTCTTGATAGCATCTAGTTTTTTAGCTTTAGTAAGTTGATATCAAGGTTAAAGCACAATCTTGTTTCAACCTCTTTTTACAATAACTAACATATCCAGTCACCAATGCACGTGAAAACCTAAAAACCGTAATGTTTTCTCTTATTAAATTACTATTAGCTATCGTCATCAAAGTTTATTTGACAGTGTATTGCTTGGATCATTGACTAGTATTAGATGAAGGCAAATATTTCTTATATATTTCACTGAAAACAATGATATTGAGACGAGAACTTGGAGAACAACTTCTAACGGACACATATTGTATTATGGTTCATTTGATGCTTTCTGCAGCACTGTAAAGGACAGACAATAAATGACGAGGAAATTAGTTCCCAGCATTGAACAATACCATTACAGAAGCAGTAGAAATTGATATCTTAATGGTAATGTGATGCCTTTATAGAAACACATTATCAAGTCTTTTTAATGTAGTCTAGTAATATATAATGTTTTAAGAGAATATAAAACTGACACATAAAAATGGTGCTGTTTTATGGAAGAAATTTTCCTTATAGAATAAAAACACATTGACACCAATTTTAGTACTAACTATTGGCGAGTTCAGATGTATTTTGAGTTTAACTGGAAAATTAGTCTTGTAGAAAAATGCATTTAACCGTACCGAAATCGGTCAAGTAGAAAAATGCACTTTACAGATCATAACATATTTTCCTGGACTTTTGTCACTTTGAATCTATAAAATTACTGGAATCAGATTGGACATATGAGTCCGGTAAATAAGTACACCTTAACGGACCAAATTGATTTTTTGCTGGACTTTGCCCAATACTTGACGGACCATCAGAATGACTGAACTATTGAGGCTTTTTGCCCCTTTCCTTATTAAAAATGTTAAGAAACATAAGTTTTTTTTATCCAAATTAAAAAAAAATATTGGATACAAACTTAACAAAGTTGTTCGTCTGTCTGTCTGTATTAATTTGAAGGAATGACATACAAGATAATTATCAGATTTAGCATGAATGGATTTAGATGAATGGGAAAGTGAAATGAAAGGAAACCAGTTTGAAACTCTGGTACCCATCAAAATTTTAGGAAATATCCTTAAATATTGCTTAAACTCAGGTACCGAAGTTATGGTTCTTTCTTGAAAAAAGGGGATTTGTACAATTTAAAAATGTTTTTCTCATAGCCACATATGGATAAGATCAGATATGTAGTACAATGTATGTTTTATTCTTAATAGGCAAATGGGTAAATGATGTCCAGTTCATTAGCTCACCTGACCCAAAGGGTCATGTGAGCTATTCTCATCACTTGGCGTCCGTCGTCGTCGTCCGTCGTCCGTCGTCCGTCCGTCGTCCGTCGTACGTCGTAAACTTTTTCAAAAATCTTCTCCTCTGAAAGTACTAGACCAATGGAAACCAAACTTGGTCTGAATCATTACTAGGGTATCTAGTTTCAAAATTGTGTCCGGTGATGCCGTGCACCAACCAACATGGCCGCTGTTACTAAAAATAGAACATATGGTAAAATTGCAGGTTTTTGGTAATATCTCAAAAACCGTTAGTAATATCAAAAATCTGACATGGGGTAAAAATGATCAGCACATCAAGATCTACCTACCCTGCAATTTTGAAGTAAATCTGATTACCCATCTTGGAGTTATTGCCCTTTTTTCATCAAATTTGTAAAATTTTAATGCTTTTCGTCTTATATTTCAAAAACTATAAGAGATAAAGGTTAACTTTAAATTGCAAAAATGTGCGGCATATTAAGATCTACCTACCCTGCAATTTTGAAGTAAATCCCATTACTCATTTTGGAGTTATTTCCCTTTTTTCATCAAATTTTCAAAATTTTAATACTTTTCGTCCTTTATTTCAAAAACTATAACAGACAGATGGTAAGTTGAAACTGCAAACATGCTCAGCATGTCAAGATCTACCTACCCTGCAATTTTGAAGTAAATTTGATTACCCATCTTGGAGTTATTGCCCCTTTTTCATCAATTTTTTTTTTTCCTTTTAATACTTTTCGTCTTATATTTCAAAAACTATTTAGAGATAGATGTTAAGTTTATTGCAAAAATGTGCAGCATATCAAGATCTACCTACCCTGCAATTTTGAAGTAAATCCCATTACCCATTTTGACCGATTATGCAAATTAGAAAAAAGGGGGGATGAAATTAAAAAAAAATCTTCTCCTCTGAAACTACTGAACCAATCTCAACCAAACTTTGCTGAAATGATCCTTAGGTGGTCCCCTTTCAAAATTGTGTCCATTAGCCCCGTCCTGTATCCAAGATGGCCGCCATTACTAAAAATAGAAATTTCTTCAAATGGTCAAAACTGCTCTATTTTAAGCCAGAAAGTGCCCAAATTTGAACTGTATAAGCATAATGATGAACTTTTTAACATATATTACGGGATTTTTTTATGAACTTTGAACTTTTACCGATTTTGACCGATTATGAAATTTAAAAAAAGGGGGGATGAAATTAAAAAAAAAATCTTCTCCTCTGAAACTACTGAGCCAATCTCAACCAAACTTTGCTGAGATGATCCTTAGGTGGTCCCCTTTCAAAATTGTGTCCGTCAGCGCCGTCCTGTATCCAAGATGGCCACCATTACTAAAAATAGAAATTTCTTCAAATGGCCAAAACTGTTCTATTTTAAGCCAGAAAGTGCCCAAATTTGAACTGTATAAGCATAATGATGAGCTTTTTAACATATATTACGGATTTTTTATGAACTTTGAACTTTTACCGATTTTGACCGATTATGAAATTTAAAAAAAGGGGGGATGAAATTAAAAAAAAATCTTCTCCTCTGAAACTACTGAGCCAATTTCAACCAAACTTTGCTGAGATGATCCTTAGGTGGTCCCCTTTTAAAATTGTGTCCGTCAGCGCCGTCCTATATCCAAGATGGCCACCATTATTAAAAATAGAAATTTCTTCAAATGGCCAAAACTGCTCTATTTTAAGCCAGAAAGTGCTCAAATTTGAACTGTATAAGCATAATGATGATCTTTTTAACATATATTACGGATTTTTTATGAACTTTGAACTTTTACTGATTTTGACCGATTATGCAAATTAGAAAAAGGGGGGATGGAATTAAAAAAAAATCTTCTCCTCTGAAACTACTGAGTCAATCTCAACCAAACTTTGCTGAAATGATCCTTAGGTGGTCCCCTTTCAAAATTGTGTCCGTCAGCGCCGTCCTGTATCCAAGATGGCCACCATTACTAAAAATAGAAATTTCTTCAAATGGCCAAAACTGCTCTATTTTAAGCCAGAAAGTGCCCAAATTTGAACTGTATAAGCATAATGATGAGCTTTTTAACATATATTACGGGATTTTTTATGAACTTTGAACTTTTACCGAGTTTGACCGATTATGCAAATTAGAAAAAAGGGGGGATGAAATTAAAAAAATCTTCTTCTCTGAAACTACAGAGCCAATCTCAACCAAACTTTGCTGAAATGATTCTTGGGTGGTCCTCTTCCAAAATTGTGTCCAGCATTTCAGAACACCGACCAAGATGGCCGCCACAGCCGAACTTAATTTAACATAGGACCCTATGGGAAATTCCCATAAAAATCTTTTTGTCTGAAACCATTTGCTCAATAAGAACAAAATTTTGATGAAATAGTCATTGAATGGTTCTCTTCCAAAAATGTGTCTGGCGGTTCGACCCTTCGATCAATTTTTATTTACCTGCAATTTTGAAGTAAATCCGATTACCCATCTTGGAGTTCTTGCCCTTTTTTCATCAAATTTATAAAAATGACGAAGGCTACAATTGTTAATTTTTTTTACCGAAGTTATCAAGTTTTATTGACTGATGTTATTATTATACCCAGGTGAGCTATACAGGCTCCTGGGAGCCTCTAGTTTTACTATCATTTAGTTGTGCCCCTTAAGCATTTTATTAAAATTATCAAAATATCTATATCCACCCCATAGCTATAATGAGTTGAGATTTTAAATTTAGTATGTAGTTTCCCAATTAATTACTGTACAAAATATCTGATAGACATTTGTGTTGTCAGAGATTTGTAAGTTACATACCAGTACTTGAAACCTCTTGAAAATTTAATATTGTGAAAATTAACTTTTTTTTTTTAATGATTTTTTTCGGGGAAAATTGATTATACATTAGTACGGTAGTATAAAAATTGTAAGTACAATGAAATCTGTCTAAACTGAACCTACCAGCTTCTATGTTGAGAATAGACAGGTGTTTGGTTTATGCTGTTTAAATTAACAAAAATGTCCTACACTGGGACTTTATTTGCAGCTTGATTTATACAGGATTCCAGTTTATTTAGGGTTCGGTTTAGACAGGTTTCACTGTTTATAATGAGGAAACACATTACATATTTAACACAGGAAGTTTTCTAATTGCACATTTCTCAGAAATAAGTTTACAAATATGCTAGCTATGTCATAATACTTGTAATTGACTTACGTGCACTAAAATCAGATCATCATGACCTTCACTATTCAACTAAAATGTGTTTTGAATATATTTTTTTTTATGTGAGATCTGTTTTATGAAAGTAGATGGGGCTAAAACCATATGTGTGACATATGTAAAGAGTAAATGAGACGGTTCAGTATTATTTATTTTATATTTCTAATGATGTCGGAGATCTAATTACATGTACTATACAAAGGGGGAATTTGGGGTCCCATTTACCAGATTAGTTCAACCACATTTTTTTGTGTCTTCCCCAATCCAGTACCTGGAGTGGGCCAGAGTGGCTCAATGAGTTAGGTAGTTGGATTACCTAACAACTCATACAAGCTTATCACCAACACGGCATGGGTTCACGCCCGGCTTTGTAAGTTACAAAAAAGGGTGCACTCGACTCGCAGCCGCAAGTGATATAAAAGTTTTCCACTTGCTTTTCCATGGTCGGTGGTTCTCTGGGTATTTCGGCTTCTTCCACCACTAAAACTGGTCCCCATGATATAGCTGAAATATTGCTGAAAGTACGTTAAACACCAAAGATCAATCCAATACCTGGATTTCCATCAGCATGTGCCATTGTCTTCTTTTGTGTTCTATGATTTGAGATGAGAGGTAGTTGCTCGTTTTGTTTATATTGGTTAAAATGTTGACCTTTACTTTTTAAACTTTCTTTCCATAAAGGATTCTGAAATAATAATAATTAGATTTGTAAGCTGACAAAGTATAGTAAAAATATGTCACCATGACCTGACTGAAAATACAAATATAGCAGAAGGTTTTCTTTGGATACAATTTTTTTTAAATATTTTAATCAAATGATTTAGAGATAAGAAATTATTTGGCTTATAGAATGTCCAGTATGAAAGATTTTGTTAGATGTTAATATTTTTTGTTCTTTTCAGAAAAATTCCAAAGGAAATGGCGATTTCTGTGTTAGGAATATTGATCATGCTGCATTTGGGAGAAGAGAGATTGAAATTGCAGAACAAGGTATTTAATGACTTGTGTCATCTATGAAAAAAAAATGGTTTGCTGAACAAGTTATATATTGATTCATGTTGCCCTTTTGCAGAACAAGGTATCTAATGACTTAAGTCATACCCATAAGCAGGGGGTGGAGGTTGGTATGAAACCTCTGTTGAAAACCAAGAAGGGCTTTTAAAGTAGAGAATTTGGTTGAATTATGACTGTCAGAATCAGGATTTTTGTTGAACTATGACTAATAAAATCTGGATTTTGACACTCCCTCCCCCTTTAAAAATCCTGACTATGTGTCTGCAGACTATCCATAAAGAAAGAAAATAAGATTTGCTGAACAAGTAATATATTTAGGATGTCGGTATTCTGAACAAAGTACATACTGTGTATCGCGACTTAGGCCACCAATTACAAAATGTCTGTTTGCTGAACAAGGTACATGTATCAAGTGACTTTAGTTGATTGATTGAAGTTTAATTTGGAGATATATTCATGATGAGAACAAGTTTACAATCAATAGGAGGTTAGAGGGTTGTGGTGTTTAATGCCACTTTGTTTACAATCAATAGAAGGTTAGAGGGTTGTGGTGTTTAATGCCACTTTGTTTACAATCAATAGAAGGTTAGAGGGTTGTGGTGTTTAATGCCACTTTGATTACAATCAATAGAAGGTTAGAGGGTTGTGGTGTTTAATGCCACTTTGTTTACAATCAATAGGAGGTTAGAGGGTTGTGGTGTTTAATGCCACTTTGTTTACAATCAATAGAAGGTTAGAGGGTTGTGGTGTTTAATGCCACTTTGTTTACAATCAATAGGAGGTTAGGGTTGTGGTGTTTAATGCCACTTTGTTTACAATCAATAGAAGGTTAGAGGGTTGTGGTGTTTAATGCCACTTTGTTTACAATCAATAGAAGGTTAGAAGGTTGTGGTGTTTAATGCCACTTTGTTTACAATCAATAGAAGGTTAGAGGGTTGTGGTGTTTAATGCCACTTTGTTTACAAACAATAGAAGGTTAGAGGGTTGTGGTGTTTAATGCCACTTTGTTTACAATCAATAGAAGGTTAGGGTTGTGGTGTTTAATGCCACTTTGTTTACAATCAATAGGAGGTTAGAGGGTTGTGGTGTTTAATGCCACTTTGTTTACAATCAATAGAAGGTTAGAGAGTTGTGGTGTTTAATGCCACTTTGTTTACAATCAATAGAAGGTTAGAGGGTTGTGGTGTTTAATGCCACTTTGTTTACAATCAATAGAAGGTTAGAGGGTTGTGGTGTTTAATGCCACTTTGTTTACAATCAATAGAAGGTTAGAGGGTTGTGGTGTTTAATGCCACTTTGTTTACAATCAATAGAAGGTTAGAGGGTTGTGGTGTTTAATGCCACTTTGTTTACAATCAATAGAAGGTTAGAGGGTTGTGGTGTTTAATGCCACTTTGTTTACAATCAATAGAAGGTTAGAGGGTTGTGGTGTTTAATGCCACTTTGTTTACAATCAATAGAAGGTTAGAGGGTTGTGGTGTTTAATGCCACTTTGTTTACAATCAATAGAAGGTTAGAGGGTTGTGGTGTTTAATGCCACTTTGTTTACAAACAATAGAAGGTTAGAGGGTTGTGGTGTTTAATGCCACTTTGTTTACAATCAATAGAAGGTTAGGGTTGTGGTGTTTAATGCCACTTTGTTTACAATCAATAGGAGGTTAGAGGGTTGTGGTGTTTAATGCCACTTTGTTTACAATCAATAGAAGGTTAGAGAGTTGTGGTGTTTAATGCCACTTTGTTTACAATCAATAGAAGGTTAGAGGGTTGTGGTGTTTAATGCCACTTTGTTTACAATCAATAGAAGGTTAGAGGGTTGTGGTGTTTAATGCCACTTTGTTTACAATCAATAGAAGGTTAGAGGGTTGTGGTGTTTAATGCCACTTTGTTTACAATCAATAGAAGGTTAGAGGGTTGTGGTGTTTAATGCCACTTTGTTTACAATCAATAGGAGGTTAGGGTTGTGGTGTTTAATGCCACTTTGTTTACAATCAATAGAAGGTTAGAGGGGTTGTGGTGTTTAATGCCACTTTGTTTACAATCAATAGAAGGTTAGAGGGTTGTGGTGTTTAATGCCACTTTGTTTACAATCAATAGAAGGTTAGAGGGTTGTGGTGTTTAATGCCACTTTGTTTACAAACAATAGAAGGTTAGAGGGTTGTGGTGTTTAATGCCACTTTGTTTACAATCAATAGAAGGTTAGGGTTGTGGTGTTTAATGCCACTTTGTTTACAATCAATAGGAGGTTAGAGGGTTGTGGTGTTTAATGCCACTTTGTTTACAATCAATAGAAGGTTAGAGAGTTGTGGTGTTTAATGCCACTTTGTTTACAATCAATAGAAGGTTAGAGGGTTGTGGTGTTTAATGCCACTTTGTTTACAATCAATAGAAGGTTAGAGGGTTGTGGTGTTTAATGCCACTTTGTTTACAATCAATAGAAGGTTAGAGGGTTGTGGTGTTTAATGCCACTTTGTTTACAATCAATAGAAGGTTAGAGAGTTGTGGTGTTTAATGCCACTTTGTTTACAATCAATAGAAGGTTAGAGGGTTGTGGTGTTTAATGCCACTTTGTTTACAATCAATAGAAGATTAGAGGGTTGTGGTGTTTAATGCCACTTTGTTTACAATCAATAGGAGGTTAGAGGGTTGTGGTGTTTAATGCCACTTTGTTTACAAACAATAGGAGGTTAGAGGGTTGTGGTGTTTAATGCCACTTTGTTTACAATCAATAGAAGGTTAGAGGGTTGTGGTGTTTAATGCCACTTTGTTTACAATCAATAGAAGGTTAGAGGGTTGTGGTGTTTAATGCCACTTTGTTTACAATCAATAGGAGGTTAGAGGGTTGTGGTATTTAATGCCACTTTGTTTACAATCAATAGAAGGTTAGAGGGTTGTGGTGTTTAATGCCACTTTGTTTACAATCAATAGAAGGTTAGAGGGTTGTGGTGTTTAATGCCACTTTGTTTACAATCAATAGAAGGTTAGAGGGTTGTGGTGTTTAATGCCACTTTGTTTACAATCAATAGAAGGTTAGGGTTGTGGTGTTTAATGCCACTTTGTTTACAATCAATAGGAGGTTAGAGGGTTGTGGTGTTTAATGCCACTTTGTTTACAATCAATAGAAGGTTAGAGAGTTGTGGTGTTTAATGCCACTTTGTTTACAATCAATAGAAGGTTAGAGGGTTGTGGTGTTTAATGCCACTTTGTTTACAATCAATAGAAGGTTAAGAGGGTTGTGGTGTTTAATGCCACTTTGTTTACAATCAATAGAAGGTTAGAGGGTTGTGGTGTTTAATGCCACTTTGTTTACAATCAATAGGAGGTTAGGGTTGTGGTGTTTAATGCCACTTTGTTTACAATCAATAGAAGGTTAGAGGGTTGTGGTGTTTAATGCCACTTTGTTTACAATCAATAGGAGGTTAGAGGGTTGTGGTGTTTAATGCCACTTTGTTTACAAACAATAGAAGGTTAGAGGGTTGTGGTGTTTAATGCCACTTTGTTTACAAACAATAGAGGGTTGTGGTGTTTAATACCACTTTGTTTACAATCAATAGAAGGTTAGAGGGTTGTGGTGTTTAATGCCACTTTGTTTACAAACAATAGAGGGTTGTGGTGTTTAATGCCACTTTGTTTACAATCAATAGAAGGTTAGAGGGTTGTGGTGTTTAATGCCACTTTGTTTACAATCAATAGAAGGTTAGAGGGTTGTGGTGTTTAATGCCACTTTGTTTACAATCAATAGAAGGTTAGAGGGTTGTGGTGTTTAATGCCACTTTGTTTACAATCAATAGAAGGTTAGAGGGTTGTGGTGTTTAATGCCACTTTGTTTACAATCAATAGAAGGTTAGAGGGTTGTGGTGTTTAATGCCACTTTGTTTACAATCAATAGAAGGTTAGAGGGTTGTGGTGTTTAATGCCACTTTGTTTACAAACAATAGGAGGTTAGGGTTGTGGTGTTTAATGCCACTCTGTTTACAAACAATAGAAGGTTAGAGGGTTGTGGTGTTTAATGCCACTTTGTTTACAAACAATAGAAGGTTAGAGGGTTGTGGTGTTTAATGCCACTTTGTTTACAATCAATAGAAGGTCAGAGGGTTGTGGTGTTTAATGCCACTTTGTTTACAATCAATAGGAGGTTAGAGGGTTGTGGTGTTTAATGCCACTTTGTTTACAAACAATAGGAGGTTAGGGTTGTGGTGTTTAATGCCACTTTCAATAATATTTCAGTTATATCGTGACGGTCGACAGTTTTATTGGTGGAGGAAGCTGAAGTAATCGGAGAAAACCACCGACCTGCCACAAGTCACTGACAAACTTCATCACATAATTTTGTATCAAGTACACATCCCCATGAGCAGGATTTGAACTCATTTACGAACATTAATCATGTAGTTCAAAAAGTTGCCTTCGTTATAAGGCATAGAATTTAGAAAGTTTTGCCTTCGACCAGGTCGCGAAAACAGATCTAAAATCGAATCTAAAAATCATAGAAACAGTGGCAAAATCGATACCCATGACCACTCTGTTTCCTGGCTTGACACAGGCACTTCAATAAAAAGTGATAGGGTTATTTAAGCCAGTTTTATGAGCTTAAGGACCTCCCCTCTTAATGAAATTATGAGTGTTATTTTGATGCTCATATTTATTACTAGACTGACTTGTCATAATCATGTGACGGGAACGTACCATCCATTTTGAATATTTACAAACTATTTTCTCTTATTTATTTGTTTTGTTTTTCGTGTTTTTTCATAGAAATGCCTGGTGTTATAGCATTAAGAAGAAGAGCTGAAGCAGACAAGCCTCTTTCTGGTGCCAAAATTATTGGTTGTACACACATTACTGCCCAGACAGCTGTAAGTTAAATGGATTGTAACATGAATGCATTCTTTTCCTTTCATCTTCTTATGGTTTACATACCAGAATGTAAGCAACAGCTAAGAACTATGAAATAATACACGAAGATATGAAATATTGCACACTTTAAATCTGAGCTGTAGTTTTTCTCTCAGAGAGCCGTGCAATAATCAATGACATAGATGTGATGTTGCATGGCTTCATTTTGCAAATTATTTCTAACGGTTTTCCGAGTTCAACAGTTAAATGATCTCAGTCTTCACGTTCGATTGTTTAACTGTTTAACTCGGGAAAACCATGGTATAAATATTACTTGTGCTTGAACTTCAGTATGACCTACAAAGTATAACACTTTTTTGACCAAGCATAACTGCTTAAGCACACATCAAATGTTAGACTGCTGTCACTATCTAAATTATTTATTGTATGGAACCCTCAATTTTATCTAAGTGATTTATTTTATTGGTGAGCTCAGTTTGATGTCTCACACAATTTGTCTGCTCTGATGGTTTATGGTGTTTAACGCTACTTTCAACAATATTTCAGTTATATCGTGACGGTCAGTTTTATGTCTGCTCTGAGTTTCATTAATTAATTAAAGGTATTTAACAAATGGCAACATCAATTCTATCCATTCACTCTGCCAACTTGTGGTCATTTTGCATTTTACACTTGATTTTATATGTATTACAGTAGTATGTTTTATATATAAGTGAAGATTGTCACCTTATTGTGTGGCCTTTTTAAGATTTTCACATTTCAATCCATTTCTCAGAAACCATTTGACCAAGTGGAACCAACATTTACAGCAATGCAGCCTGGATGATCCTCTATATTTTTTTGTGACCTCTGTTCTTTAGGAACTTCAACATGCTTTCTAATTCACCCAAATTTCAAATATCTCCTTAGAAACAACAAATGCAATAGTGTTTTACTTCAAATGTTTTTCTCTGATTAGTTGGACCAAATGTGGGAGAAGACGTACATATGTCCGGCATTTAGTTTCCACTCAATAACTCAAATTTCCCTTAAGCAGATCATTTGAAATTTATACACAAGGTCGGGGACCATAAAAGGCAGGCAAAGTTCAAACTAGGATTTTACCACTTTTTAAGTTTTGGAGTTATGCCCCTTGGTTTGCCGAAATTATACAAATTTGTAGGTTTCCATTCAATAGATTTAGCTGGAAGCGGGGGCATTCATGTGCATAGGACACATTGTTCCATTATTATTTTTTTTATAATCTTCATCCCTGTCATGCCTAGGTGTACTCGATACAACATAATGTGATAAAGTTTGTCAGTGACTTGCCGTTGCGGCAGTTCAGGGGTTTTCTCAGAGTACTCTGGTTTCCTCCACCAATAAAACTGACTGCCACGATATACCTGAAATATTGTTGAAAGTGGCATTAAACACCATAACCACAATTTTTATAATCTTCAATTATTTCACATAAGTTTTGAGCTGTGAAGTTATATATAATTGTATTCAGTTATAGATCGTCATTTTACGAGCATATTATTGTTAGAATATTTATAGATAGAATTGGAAAACAAGAGAAATGTTGGATTGATTTTTACAGAAAATTATTCTCAGTAATTAATAATTTATTCCACGACCGAAAAATTACCAGACTATTAAATGGAGCAGAAATGAATTTCATTGAGTTTTGACACCAGAAGATGTGATATGAAGTGGTCAAAATATAACATACATTTCTCTTGGGGTGATTAAAACAGAAATAATGCAACTACGCACACTCTCTCTCTCTCTTTAAGATATATTGTCAATTTCCCTTTACAAAATGTTTCCATGCGTTAAGACGCGGAGAAAAGATGTGGAAATTATATCATAACTGGTTAGTTAAGACAGCTGGAAGGATTAACCTATCAAAATTAAACGTTACACGATTCTCTTTTTAGAACGGTATTGATTTTGATATTGTGCTGTATGTTATATTTTCTGCTAGGATATAATTGGTTTGTTTTACCTGAAGTCATTTTCCCCGCGTCAAACTTATTAAACATTTATTTTTGTTACCGGGAGCAACTTTATTTCCCAAAATGTTAATTAAAGCGTTCATGTTTCTAGGAAAAAAAATAGAGACAAAAACAGCATCTATTTATTCACACGATGTCACGAATCAAATTTAACAAAAACAACAAACAAACTGTTTTTGTTGTTTATGATTATTTTTATATTGCCTACATCACGTAGCCGACATGTATGAATCACGCTATCCATTAATCTTGTTTCACCTTCTACGTCTTCCGCATTCATGTTGACACACATTAGTTAATTTGCGACTTCTTGTACCACACTTGATTTACTTTAATCAAACCTTTTCATTTAAGCCTGATGATGTACGCCGCCAATTTTGTCTTCCTTGAAATTGATTTTGTTATTGTTTTTGTTTTTGGTGCATGTCCAGAGTTAAGGCCCTTTTTAATAATTATACTTTTGCCTATCAATTTGGAACAGCTGGTACTGGTCTGGTCCACGTTTATATGTGATAATAGGTCTGATGAAAAACAATTTATATGTGATAATAGGTCTGATGAAAAACAACCGTTAATTGAACATGTATTATAAAGTCTAATTAAAAATAAATGTCAACTTATATAGATATCATTGTAAAAAAGGAGGCCATCTTGGCCATGATCGTATGGTAGTTGGATTTACAACTACCTGTGCAATCAGTTCCTATCACCATTAAAGTTGTGAGTTCGAACCCTGTTCATGGCAAGGTGTACTCGATAAAACATTATGTGATAAAGTTTGTCAGTGACTTGTGACAGGTCGGTTGTCTCTGGGTACTCCATTTTCCACCACCAATAAAAGCGACCGCCAAGATATAACTGAATATTGTTGAAAGTGGCAATAAACACCAAAACCCACCCGGATTTATATACATATCATTGTAAAAAAATTGATCCCTCAAATCTACATGTACAAAATTAATCTCATTTAAAAAAAATATATTCCTAGCATGGAAATCAATAAAAAATACTGGTTTCTTGTAACCGACTAATGGACAAATTATTATTTTTCTTTCAAAACTTGATTAAAGCTTAGGTTAAATACTTAATTCAATAAAAAACATAATTAGATACACATTTAACCCAACAATTAATTACATACATTGTATCGTTTCTAAAGATCAGTCGTACATGACACTGATTAAATCTGTCAGTGATCAGAGGCACCATTTGGGTAGCTACCAGGCTCTTGGGGTCATAAAACTTTCTAGTACGAGTTTTGTACTTGTACTCGAAAATCATTCTATCGGAACATCATACTAAATACAGTGTTCTGGTTGGATGATTTTGGAGTATGAGCACAAAACTCGTACTCAAATGTTTTATCACCATGAATCCTGCCGCCATAACTTGTTACTATACAATTTAAGTCTGAGAACATACAGGAAGACATTAGGGGGGGGGCGTGCACCCAGTGCACGCCCCCCTGGATCCACCCCTGATTAGACCCTGAGGATATCATCCTCCCAGTCGTCAGTGTTTCGGCACTGACATGATTTATTAGATATATCTATTATAGAAATTTACAGCTCCTATTTAATGTAATAATTATTAAAACTAAGGTTCTCTTCCCTCAGACATACTCAGTACCGATCTTGACATCTATATCTCTTTTGCCCAGACATATTTTAAACTGAAGCAATATAAATTATTTGAAAACTAGTTACAAAACTTACCTAAGACTAGTTTATAGCCAAAGACAGAGTCCTCTCAATCAATTTCCGAAGAAATACCGCTGAAAATCAAAAACCAGAACGATGAAATAGGGTGGGATTCTGAAATATCGGGTCTTTTAAACACCTGAAGGGTGACAACACTTCCATCGGGTCAAGGATGGAATTCTCTGGTGTAACCCGCCGAAATCGTGTGCGTTTGCAGGTATGGTGTAGGCGACCTTAGCCGATTTTGGCTATCCTGTTTAGGCCCTTTTGTTTTATTGCTCCTAATTTTTAATATTTATTTGGCTTTTCAGTTTTTTGACTCTGAGCATACCTGATGAAGGTTATATATTTTTTTTATTTATGTATCATCAGAATCGCCACCATATGATACTATAGGAAAACAAAAAGAATGGATATTCCAGGGAATTATTTGGCCCATGATTTTTGAGGCTCTAAATCAAACTAATGAAAGGCAAAAAGAACAATCAATGTCTTAAGTAAAAATTTGGTAACACTCGGTTTTGTTAATTTTAGGAACAATACAGAGAAATACTTTACATTTTATACAGTTACCAACTGGACTGTGGGAGCCATTGTGGTTATTGTATTGTAGTTGGATTTACAACTACCTGTGCAATCAGTACCTATCAACACTAAAGTTGTGAATTAGAGTCCAGATCATTATATGATAAAGTTTATCAGTGACTTGCAGCAAGTGGTTTTCTCCAGGTACTGTGGTTTCCTCCACAAAATAAAAGAGACCACCACGATATAGCTAAAATATTGTTGAAAGTGGCGTCAAACACCAGAACTCCATACTCCGACTGGGCTGTTAACAAAAATGCTGAGCTACCACCTACAAATTTTCCTGGATCATGCCAAACTTTGGTGGCCTGGACAAACTACTAGGTGGCTGTTAAGGTTTTAGCAATGTAAATCAAGTTGTTAACATAATCTTGTGGTAGTGTGATTTAAAAGATCAGACTAGTGCATGGTGTTAAGGTTGCAAAATAATAAGTAGTTTTTACTGACGAGATTAATTTATTTTCACTTATCATTCATCTATCAGTTATGGATCTTTATATATCAGTACATTTATATTATTTCACAATAACATGAGAATAGGTTTTAAAAGCTATAGACACACTCTTATCATATTATATAAATCTAATATTGTGTGCATTAACAATAAATATGGCTGACTATTAAGATTTTTTTACAGCAAATAACTCGTTTAAACCAATATTCTAAATTTAGAATGACATCATGGGGCTGGTTTTCAAAATATGACATTATTTTACGAATATGATTCCACATGCTAAAAACTACCAAATCTGAAATTTGTCAGTGACTTGCAGCAGGTCAATGGTTTTCTCCGGGTACTCCGGTTTCCTCCACCAATAAAACTGACTGCCACCATATAGTTGAAATATTGTTGAAAGCGGCATTAAACACCCTAACCTCTAACCCAAATATGATACACTAACATGTATAAGAAATGGTAATTAATCAGTTTTATCAAGCTAAAGTATTTTGACAGATTAATTCTGGTACAATTTGTATCTGACAATAATGTCTCCCTCAATTCCTGTGTTTTGAGGAAAAGAGAATCTATGACATCCTTGTGGAGATTTAACATTATTTATTACCATTTTTCGTCGCCAGGTAACTAAGGGGAGTGGTTTTTGTTTATATACAGTCAAACCTGTATTAAGAGGTCTCCTTTGGGACAAAGAAAAAGTGGCCTTATAAGACAGGTGACCTCTTGAATTTTTTTATGACAGTACAAGAAAATGGTGACCTTTTAATACAGATGACTGCTTAATAGAGGTGGGCAGGTTTGACTGTATATAATTGGTTATTCCTAGAGGGAATATCTAAATTGATACCCCGTTTGTGACCTGTATTTATATCTTTTATTCTAAGAAATATTTTTATGACAAGTGTTATATATTCACAGATACAGAACAAAAATTTTCATATCTTTGTAGCTTTATTTTCATTTCTCACATTTTTTCAGGTTTTGATAGAGACATTAGCATCTCTAGGAGCATCTATTAGATGGGCAGCTTGTAATATTTATTCCACTCAAGTAAGTAAAAATAACATTTTCCCAATGAAGTCAACAATTGCATCTTGATTTTTTTTTTTTGTACTTTAACAGTCAATAATAGTGTATATTAATTGTATATATATATATATATATATATATATATATATATATAAACGTCTAAAATGGTTTGTAAAACAACACCAAGTACACAAAACAAAGTGATAAAGAATTAAACACTTCGTTGAATGACAAAATTTTCGTCCCACCGAGGGACTTTATCAATGTCTAATTAAATAAAATCTCGAAACAATATAGCGACTTTTCAAATTTCAAAATTTCAGACGTTGTATATATATATATATATAAAGATTCTCCTTCTGTTACCAGTGGATTATGAAATTTCTCCACTCGAGATAATCAAATTTGTCAAATTTTGAAATTTAAATATTGAGAGTGTGAGTAATATTGTAATCTATTTGTAGCAGGAGAATCTGTTTCTCCTATGAACGAAACATCAAAAATATTTCTAAATGATTAATTTCAGTAGTTAATGACCGTTGAAAGGAAACTGACGTGAACTCTTGAACAGAAATTTAACCACTGTAGTTATTAAATAGAAAAATATTATAAAATTTTACCAACTGGTTAAACACGCTTTAGAATAGGAGAAAAACTAATTCGTTCTGGCACAGTGCAGAATGAGTGATGTAAAAACGACAAGTGCCTGTCAATCCCAATTCCCGAATAAATTTAAATGGTTCATCCTAATTACCCAAAAGAAAGGTCTGTAGCAACATCCATTAGAACAATGCCAAACACTATAAAACTATTAGTAAAATATCAATAACATGCTGTCATTCAAAACACAACACTCCCTTAACAAAATAAACACCTCCCCATATCTTCTCCTGTGAAATTCTCCCATATTTAAAGAAATTGAATAGCCAATGAAAACATTTTAAACTGAAACTTTAATTGCACTCAGAAAAATCGTGACATTGAAAACCAATCTAACATATTTTCTTCAGTGTATACATAGCCAGAAATTCTTCAATATTTAAAGAAAAATTGAATAGCCAATGGAAAAAAATCTAAGATAAGCTTAATTGCTCTCAGAAAAATCGCAACATAGAAAAACCAATCTAACATATTTTCTCCAGTGTATACATTACTAGAAATTCTCCCATATTTAAAGAAATTGAATAGCCAATGGAAACATTTTAAACTGTATACTTTAATTACACTCAGAAAAATTGCAACATAGATAAACCTTGCAAATTTTCTCCAGTGTATACATAACCAGAAATTCTTCCATATTTAAAAATAAAATTGAATAGCAAATGTACACAATCTAAGCTAAATTAAATTGCATGTAGAAAAATCACAACATGGAAAAATCGATTTTACATATTTTCTCCAGTGTCGACATAACCAGAAATTCTTCCATTTTTAAAGAAATGGAAAAGCCAATGAAAACATTTTAAACTATAAACTTTAATTGCTCTCAGAAAATTTGCAACATAGAATAGCAGATCTAACATATTTTCTACAGTGTATATACATAACCAGAAATTTTTCCATATTTAAAGAAATTGAATAACCAATGACAGCAATCAATTGTAACATTGAAAACCCTGTACAACATATTTTCTCCAGTGTATACATAACAAGAAATTCTTCCATATTTAAACAAAATTGAATAGCCAATGAAAACATTTTAAACTGTAAACTTTATTTGCACTCTATCTAATATAGTTTCTCCATTATAACCACTTAATATATAAGAAGGACAGATCAATCTTCATGTTAACATTTAGACATAGATGTTAGCTGAAGGACATATCAATCTTCATGTCAACATTTAGACATAGTTGTTAGCTGAAGGACAGATCAATCTTCATGTTAACATTTAGACAGAGTTGTTAGCTGAAGGACAGATCAATCTTCATGTTAACATTTAGACAGAGTTGTTAGCTGAAGGACAGATCAATCTTCATGTTAACATTTAGACAGAGTTGTTAGCTGAAGGACAGATCAATCTTCATGTTAACATTTAGACAGAGTTGTTAGCTGAAGGACAGATCAATCTTCATGTTAACATTTAGACAGAGTTGTTAGCTGAAGGACAGATCAATCTTCATGTTAACATTTAGACATAGATGTTAGCTGCTAGTTAACTATTTTACACAAGATACATCCTACCATTAAATGATTATAATTGCTACATGAATGCTATAGCAGTGAGGCTCTAACAAATTATATACTGAAGTTGTACAATTGAGCTGTAAGATTTAATTCTTGATGTTGTACTAAATATGAATCAGCTTTGTTTCCCCATGTTTACAAAACTTGGTTATGGATTAAGTATCACAAATGCCTACTTATTATTTTATTATATTATTTTTTTCTTCATATTGTTGAACTTATTCTTGTCCAGAATACAGCTGAAATACAGCTCGCTGGGCATTAAGCAATAATCAATCAATCGTTAATTTTTTTTTAGGGATGAAACAGCATCATATCTAATATTTGATCAACTTTGTTATATTTCAGAAAAATAACCCAAAATACTGTAACTTGCAAATTGTTTATTAACAAAAACCTAGATACCACGAAAAAACGATTGAATTATTCAAGTCACAATTCAGGACAATATATACGTATGGAATAAATGACCAATTTCAATACACAATTCCCCAAAGCGTGAATGCATTAATATAAATAAAGAAAATCTACAGATCCATCTTTTTTGTCAATCTAAAGAAACAATAGATATTTATTGATATAATAATCCTGATGAAAATAATAAAACCCTTTTTATCAGTGTATGTACAGTACAATGTATTGTATATAGTGTAGGCAATGTCTGTGTTACTGTTATCATTTTTAAAGGAAATAGGATAGTTAGGTTTCAAAAAAAAAAAAAAAAAAATTTTTTTTACCAAGGTTATACAGGACAAGAATCCAACTTTAATTGTGGTTGTCAAAAAATGGCAACTAAAAAAAATCTTAAGAACAAATAACGGATTATTGATGAAAATAAATGGATGATTTATATCTATGTGAATGATACAGTCTCAGGTGAGCCTCTGGTTTCCATTAATGTTGAGTTGGTATGATTGTTGATTTTTTTCTTCTTTTATTTGTAAGTTTTCTATTTCTGAGAAAGTATAGAAGCACTATAATAATTGTGAAGCATGGCTGTTTATTATAGATATTAGTTGACGTGATTTCTTTTATTCTAATCAAACAAAGGCCATCAATACATTTGTAGATAAGTATTGCTGTCTAAATAATAGGCTTGATTTCTATCATTGATCATTAGACTGAAAGCTCAAAACAGATATATACTATTAATAGCTTTTGAGGAGAAACTATCAAATAACGGTCAAGATAGATTTTTTTTCTCCATTACTGTAGAATCTACAGACGTTCTATATAGTTCCAATGATATAACTGAAATATTGTTGAAAGTGGAATTAAATGCCATAACCCTACCCTACTCTATATACATTTTGTAGTACTGTTATAAATCTTTTTACACAACTGCAAGGAAAGTTTGATGATATCAAAGGGGTAATCAGAAGCCAAAAATCAAAGACTGACAGATAATGCAAATGGCCTAAAGATAAAGAACAAAAAGACAAACAATGATCGCAATTTTTTGGTAGAATCAAGTTTCATATACTATAGACAATTGATTTTAATGCTCTATTATTAGTTTTCCTTCACTGATTTTCATATTTTACAGAAATAATATTAAGATGAAAAATGAAGAAATAGTCAGGTCCAATTTGCTGAAAAGGTGAAGTCTAGTGGCATTTTATTAGTATTTGGTCCAACATAGTTTTTTATCCTAATTTGGGTATGAGGAATTCAAAAAAATATGTTGGCCATTCGTAAAAGGTCATTTAGGGGTCGAAAATTGCAAATTAAGATGGCACCCCTAAAATCACAAATATTTCCGATCGATAATAATTCAGAATGGCTCAAATTTTCTTTTATACATTGAAATCGGTATAAATCTACTGGTATAGCATGAATAGGTTTAAATACAACAGAATTGTAGCTTTAATATATATAAACCTTGTTTGCGCATGCGTAAATCACTATTTCGTGCGTTTTCGGCTGTAACTAAATCCTATAATTAACACATTGCTCATGTTTACCCTGATGACATTTACAGAGGTCTGTGCATGGCAATTTGGCTTTTTTACAGCTACATCGTAACGTTATACAACCAGTGGAGCCCTGACATGATATCATTTCAAGACATGCTTGTGGGATCGGATCAAGTGTCATAAGAAGTGGTATTAAACGATCACCATCCAAGCTCCAACCCATGGTTACAGGAGAAGGCAAAACTGGCTTGACAACATTCGCTTGTTTCTACACATTTGCTTGAAAGTGAGCTCTCTCAATGTGCAATTTCAACGCATCACTAGTAGGGGGAAGACTTTCTGGACTGGGTTGCACAAACCTCAATTAAATTTAAGTCTCAATTAAACCTAAAGTGTAAATTAATTTCATGTACATTCCAGGTAAATTTAAGTGTCAATTAAACTTTAATTGACACTTAAATTTAATTGAGGTTTGTGCAACCCAGTCCAGATCCCGTGCTTCATCAGATGTATCAGTCACTTGATTGTAAAGTTTGCACATGAAAGCCTCGGCTAATTTGATCTTCTCTTCAGTTAAGTCCCAAACACCGTCTCTCTCTGCGCGAGTGAACATCAACAATGTAGAGACTATATCTAGATAACTCATCCAGAAAATTAAACTTGGGTCCCTTTCACTAGTAGCTTTGAATTCTGCTATCTTCTGTCGTACTGCATCAGTCTGCAGCATTTCTCCTACCAATTCTATCGAAACGTGATCTGCTTTTATAGCAATAATTTCGTCATATATTTCTCTGTCACTATCTTTCAAGAATTCTAACAATGGCGGAAGAAGCAATCTCCAGAGAGCCTGGGAAGTAATTTTGTGTGCTCACATTCCTCTGTTATAGTGTTTTCCAGATAGCACTTGCTCAGCTGCAATGGGACCCAAAAGGTCTGATTCTACCCAAATTTCATGTAAACCCGATCCATTCATGTGATTGCCTATGCACTTTATAAAATTCATGGCAATATGTAAACCTCCCAATCTTGGGAATACTGAATCCTTATACCTTGGTACAGACCACTTCAAATCTATTAGTTTGAAATACAGAGCTTGGTCCACAGAAATAACTGTGTATTTTTTACCAAGCTTTTCTGATATGTGCATACATCGCTGAACGACTGTATTTATAGTATTTAAATGGTGTGCAGGGGCTTGAATCAATGGCATATACCCAACAGTTGTTAAATCAGGATCACACTTGCTTAAAGCCTGGTTGAAAGCCGACCATGTTTATGACATTCCTTACCATTTCTGATTATTTGAAAAGCCATGTCTGTGGCTGCAGCAACTCTTGCATCTTCTTCGTCATCTTCTGTTGTATTGAATGTTTCTATTTCCACATTTTCATTGAACAATGGAACTGATTTACCTTCTGGAACATTTGTTGGTACAATCATATCTAATTCAGGGGGAATTTGAAGAATTTCACGAGAAGAAGGCAGCAATTTATCTAATTGCAAACCATTTCCAATTCCACGTTGCCAAGCCGCCATTTGCGTGGCATGAACAGTATTTTTCCATCCAAAGTGGAGTCATTTATGTCAATATTGTCAGCCGTAAAAAGAGTGAACACCTTATCCTTTATATGTGGCACAAAACATTCGGTATTCACGTCCAGTGCTTCTCTGCCAGTCCAGTATCTATCTTGAGCATATCATGGTAATTCAATGTATGCCCAGCACTGTGAAACAGGTTTACCAAATGTTTATATCTGGACATCTGGTGTAATGTGCAAGACAGGCCAATATGTTTTGGTGTCCATTTTCTACCCTCACTGACACCGTACACTATGTCTTGACAAACGCTGAAGATTTTGGTTTGTTTTGTCCTGTTTGAATCTTCAGGATTACCGTCTTGGTTCAAAATATCCTGACCACAATACACGAGATTCAGGAACGTAAATAAACTGTCGGGGACACAATTGATTGCATCATCTTCGCTAACACCGAGACCTACATGACCGTCCATTCCTATCAAATCCCCTCTGATCTTTAGTGCAACATGAACAAGCTGTAGGAAGAAATTGTCTTTTAGATCATAATTTGGCATAGTAAGCCCTTCATCTTCCTCCAACGCAGTTGCTTCTTGGTAATGAAGTTCTCCCAAAACATGTTGCGAGTATGCATGAGGAATCAACAGGGTTTCCCTTTCAAAAATCGACCGATGAAGTGGGCGTAAAAATTGATATTCGTCACTGAGTCTGTTTTGTAAGTATTCTTTAAATGTTCTTCTGCGGGAGATAAATGACTGAGGGATATCTCCGCTGGTCTGTGCTACTAATGAGCAATATTTTTCCCAAACATCAGACAGTTGGAGTATTTGATTTTTAGAGGCAGTTCTTGAACTAAAAAAATAATTGCAAGATCTATTGTTTCACATTCCTTTTTCGTTTTCTGTGTACGCATTTAGGCATTTGTTATGATATTTCCCTTCTGCAGCTATTAAATCGTTAACCCCTGCTAAACGTAAACACATAGTGTTTTCCAATTTTGAATCTTGCAAGATCTTATTGCTGACAGAAAACGTTGAAATATTGAACAACTTATCTTTGTTGAAAGTCTGACAAAAAATGCATAGATTCCAATCGACTGGTTTTACAGATCTTCTACTCGAGTATTTTGGACGTCGACGGAGCCATCGAATCCGAACATGTAACTCCATGTTCCTGCTTTAGCGATTCAACATCTGCCTTTTGACCTTCAGCTTTGGCTTCAAAGGTTTTGATTTGTTTCTGATGAGTGAAATCAGAATAATATTTTCTATGGCAAAAGACTTCGGCTGATGTATGAAGCTTTTCTAGTCGATCAATAGCCTCATAATATTGTACGTCTCTTATCTTTTGTCTTTGAGAGGCACGTTGTTTCAGGGTCTGAATTCCCCCTTTGCTTTTTATGTTCTAGGGCATCTGTTTCATTTTCCTGACAAATAACACACTTGTTAACATCGTATTGACCAGAAAAAGATCGTTTTCTAATATTTAAGCCTATATCCATATTGAACTATCGATGGTTTAGCATGTGCTTAGTAACTGTCGACTAAAGCAAATATACAGAAAGCATCAATAATTTTTCGAGTCAATTGTCATTTCGCTAACAGGGTTTTGGATCCGAATCATAGGGAAATGCACTAGAACGGGTTATTATCCTACAGATTGGTGATACAATAGATACTTGCCCCTGACACCGCCACCCCCCCTAGAGGGGGGTGATACCATGTGATATAGACAAAAAAATAGCTGATACCTAAAATACAGCTTTATTCCAACATTCCTACTCTCATAGGGTTCATTAATGAACAGTGCTGAAAATAGTTTGTTCTCAAATGTTGTTTTTTGGGTAGTCATTTTGTCCGCCATTTTGTGACGTTAAACAACATTTTTCGAATGGCCAACATAGATTTTTGGATTCCGAGACCCTGAAATAGGGTGAAAAGGTATGTTGAACTAAATACTAATAAAATGCCGCTAGACTTTTTAAACGACGACTTTTTCAAAAATCCACCCTGACTAAAATAACCACAGCACATTTCTTTGTACTATGAACAGGACGGACCTACAATTCCAATTTGATTAAAATTAGCTGTTATAATATGTTTTGTTCCCCTAACATCTGACAGACATGAATAGAGGTCATATCCAGATGAACTTTCATGTATGAATATTTGTTAAAAAAAATCAACCAATCACAAAGCATTACTCAATAATTAAGTCAGAGATCTTTACGTTTGTGATGCAATAATAATAAAGGCATGAAAGGTCCTGTTAAGATTTTTCCAGCATTGTTTTTATTGGCTGATCATGAGTTCATCTTGACATGTCTTCACTGTAGTAATTCACTTATAATATTGAGATCAGGGCCACTGTGGTTTTGACCATAAGTGGCTTACCTGGGTCAGAGGGTTAAAGTTCATGAAGAATAAAATTGATGGACAGTGAAATTTCTTATAGACCATATCCAGGGATAACCAAAGTGAAGACTGTTTTGTTTGGTCAATACAGAGTTATCTTTCTTTCTTTTAATTAATTAATTAATTAATTAATTGTGTGTTCTTTAGAGTTATATGATCATTGCTGAAATGCATCTTTTATAAAATCATACACAAATTCATTTTATTTCTCAAAATGCTAACTTTCTGCTGATTTCTTAGTAGACAAGACCATTTGTTCTCTGTTGAAAGAAAAGACAGCAAAGCTTCCTTGTTTGAAACTGAAAAATAAAACTGCACTCTCTCTAATTCCATTTTTTTTTTTTTATAATTTAAGAAATCAATTTCCTAGCTTGGCTCATGTCCATTTCTTTGGCTGCTTAGAAACAGTATAAGATGGAACATTAGTTACGTGACAAATTGATATTAGATTTTCTGGAAGGAATTCAAATGGCTGGTAGTAACAAATTTAAATTTAATTGAATTCAACAGATTTTAAATTAGCTTGATCACATGACCTTTACATCTCAATTAATACAAATGATGAAAAACATACCAAGAAAAACTAGATTTTTGTTGTCTTGTCTACATTTCTTGAAAAATCTTAGACTCGAAAATTAAGTCTTATTTTTTTTAATTTGAAATGTGTATTTAGAAATAGAAATCCTTGCCTGACTTTGTGATAGCATGAAAATTGAAGGTTGATGTAATTAATAAATTTCTGCAATTAATACAAAAAATGTCAACTAGAAGAGAAAATATTGGATGCACTCCACAGTTTTTTCAGATTAATGTAAATTGACATATTATTTACAATAACTGAGTTGACTCCAATTGTTTTTTTCTGACATATTAATAGCTCTCAACTGTCAGGATGAATAAAATTTAATTATATATTTCATCTCAGGGTTTTGTTGCTTGATAAAAATTTCCCCACAAAATGAGTAGAAGAGAAAAATTACTTTTTTGTTGAAATTGAGGTTTATATCCTCTTATGACCATACTATATGAACCACATTGGTGGTGTAATGGTTAACGTGTTTGCTTTGAGTGTGGTAGATTGTGGGTTAGGGTCACAATCCGGTCAAACCAATATCCTTAAAATTGGTATTTGTTGCTTTTCCGCTAAGCATGCAGCATTAAGAAGAAAGAGCAAAGACTGACTGGCCCGAAATCATGATAATGTGTATGAGTGGTGCAACATGTCTACCTGCAGATTGTTGTTTCAGTGACTTAGCACTATAAAGATCCAATTAAACATGTACGTCTAGTACAAAGCAGACATCATCAACATTTCATTGTATGTAACTTGTTATCGCCATGATATAATTTAAAAATTGCTCATTTGGCATTTAAGCAACAATCACTCACTCACTCTGCATAGAAATAGTGACTGATGATGTTACATGATTACCACCAAATGGATCACATGACATAGATAGAAATAGTAACTGGTGATGTCACATGATTAACACCAACAGGTATCTCATGACATGTATAGAAATAATGACTAGTGATGTCACATGATTAACACCCAGATGTATCACATGACATGCATAGAAATAGTGACTGTCCCTGATGATGTCACTTGATTAACACCAAGAGGTATCACATGACATGTATAGAAATAGTGACCGATGATGTCACACGATTAACACCAACAGGTATCACATGACATGTATAGAAATAATACCTGATGATGTCACATGATTAACACCCTGATGATGTCACACGATTAACACCAAGATGTATCACATGACATGTATAGAAATAGTGACTGATGATATCACATGATTAACACCAAGATGTATCACATGACATGCATAGAAATAGTGACTGTCCCTGATGATGTCACTTGATTAACACCAAGAGGTATCACATGACATGTATAGAAATAGTGACCGATGATGTCACACGATTAACACCAACAGGTATCACATGACATGTATAGAAATAATACCTGATGATGTCACATGATTAACACCCTGATGATGTCACACGATTAACACCAAGATGTATCACATGACATGTATAGAAATAGTGACTGATGATATCACATGATTAACACCAAGATGTATCACATGACATGTATAGAGATAGTGACTGATGATGTCACATGATTAACACCAAGATGTATCACATGACATGTATAGAAATAGTGACTGATGATGTCACATGATTAACACCCAGATGTATCACATGACATGTATAGAAAAGTGACAGGTGATGTCACATGATTATATATTGTTGAATCTCTGTAGATATTATATTATTTAATTGTCCTTAATATATAAGGTCTATTATAAACCTAAATTGTTTTTATTACCGTTGAGTATTCACTATAAAGTGAGGATGTCAGACATGACGTGGGAGTAAATCTAGTTTTATTTCAGCATAGGTTTAAAGTTACATTTATAACGTGAGAGGTAATGAATCACGATTAGATGTGTCAGAATGAGTAAAAAAACAGCGTTTAGTCTGCTTTAATGGTAAGAAAATTACATAAACTCCTCTCTAGGGTTTAACTGTTGAAATGATATAAAAATATGTCTATAAGATATCTAATTGTGACAGAAAATGTATTTTATGAGTATATTCTTTTGGGTAATTATTTGTGATGAACTGTCATCAGGAAAATGTTACCAGAAGCAGTTTTCCCTGCAGCAGCTTCTTATCATGAACAGTTTGTTAGGAGTGTGTGGTTGATTGTAGCTCTTTGCAAAACCAAATTTCTTGAATCTATCCATCATCCAAAATGCATAGTTATGAATCGCTCTGTTGAAACATTCAAGGCTGCTGTCTCGTCTTTCAAATACTAATGTATGAAACATGTAAATAGTTTTAACCTGTTTCAATTGTCATGTCCAACCTCCGACATAATCTTCAACTTGGTGAAGGCAGTAATATATTTGGTAGTTCTAGAAATCATCTCCTTTTTTTCTTGTGTCAATTAAAACAATCATCTATATGTCCATTCCAGTGCCACCTTTTCAATATAGCTAAAATCCTAGTCACTTGAGGTTAAACAGCAATGAATTATCTTAATGAATCTGTTAAACAATCAACCAGATTCAGTCTTGATTGAAATAATTTTAATTTAAAAAAAATTAAAATCAAATAGCAAGGGTCGTGTGAATTATTGTCGTTGCATTGTGGCATCTGTCGTCATCTGTGTCGGTATTGTCCATTAACATTTCACAACTTTGTTTTAGGTTTACAGTGACAAAATTATATATGTGTTCACACTAGTTTTGTGATGCTTTTACTTGATTATTCTTTGTAAGAGGATTTAGATTCAGGCATCTGTTGTCCCTCCATCTGTTGTCCTTTCCTTGCTATTTTAAGACTGATAAATTCTTACATTTAAATGATTTTTCACAATTTAAATGATTTTTCACAGCCTTAGTTTTGTATTTACAGAATGAGGTAGCAGCAGCACTGGCTGAAGCAGGATTTTCCATTTTTGCATGGAAAGGAGAAACAGAAGAAGATTTCTGGTGGTGTATAGACAAATGTATTAACTGTGAGGGATGGCAGCCAAATATGGTAAGAATAAACATTCTTGAATCCTTATAGTGTACACCTCTAGGCTGGAGAGTTGTACGAACCTCCCCTTGAAAACCAAGAAGGACTATATATTTAGTTGAACTATAGCTATACAGTTTGGATTGTTACCCCAAATCACAAACCATGTCACATTGCGGGTTTATCAAGTTTAACAGTGAGAGAAAGCTTAAATATATTTCCACTTAAGAAAGAAAACGGCAGCCGCAACCCATAGTTATGAGTGGCTCGGTTGAAACATTCAAAGCTGCTATCTTCTCTATCAAATTTTCTAATTGATGAAACTGGTAAATACTTTTGACATTTTTCTTTTGTCATTTGCAAATAAATGTTAGAGAATACCGATGGGCCAATCACAAATGGGCAATCCAGAGAAACTGGGAACATAGGGTATACAAGATGAAGAAAAACAAAACAAAAACACAATAAGTGTTTGACACCTTTATACCCAAACAAACACACAGGGAACTGGAGGTAAAGACGAACAGAACATCGTTTTTATATTCTGACATAATTTTCAATGTGTTGAAAGCAGTCAGTATATAGTAGAAGAAAATATATCAGTCTGTAAAATTACTCTACACAAGAAAAAATGTTTTAATGCTTCATTCTAATAGCAAAAAATGTGAACATGTTTTATGTTAGTTTTGTAAATAGCTAACAAAATCAGGTATATAATGACAATAATAAAAGTGGTGTTTATTGAAATAATTGTTTTAGAGGATTCATATCAGTCAGACAGATGTATTCTGTTTGTATCAATTGTTATTGTATAAATCTAGTCCAGAAATCTGTTCATTTCTCACCAGAGATGGGATTTTAATTAGAGAATGATGATGAAAGCTTTACCGCATGACTTCCTAATGGTGATTTGTATTGTGTATATAATGAAAGCTTTACTGCATGAGTTCTAATATGCCTTTGTTTATTGAGAAAATGGAAAAACCCTACTTTTATGTTTTTAAAGATAATTATGGAAACAGAATAATGAATTAAGCTTCCTTTTTAGCTCACCTGACCCAAAGGGTCATGTGAGCTATTCTCATCACTTGGCGTCCGTCGTCGTCGTCCGTCGTCCGTCGTACGTCGTAAACTTTTTCAAAAATCTTCTCCTCTGAAAGTACTAGACCAATGGAAACCAAACTTGGTCTGAATCATTACTAGGGTATCTAGTTTCAAAATTGTGTCCGGTGATGCCGTGCACCAACCAACATGGCCGCTGTTACTAAAAATAGAACATATGGTAAAATTGCAGGTTTTTGGTAATATCTCAAAAACCGTTAGTAATATCAAAAATCTGACATGGGGTAAAAATGATCAGCACATCAAGATCTACCTACCCTGCAATTTTGAAGTAAATCTGATTACCCATCTTGGAGTTATTGCCCTTTTTTCATCAAATTTGTAAAATTTTAATGCTTTTCGTCTTATATTTCAAAAACTATAAGAGATAAAGGTTAACTTTAAATTGCAAAAATGTGCGGCATATTAAGATCTACCTACCCTGCAATTTTGAAGTAAATCCCATTACTCATTTTGGAGTTATTTCCCTTTTTTCATCAAATTTTCAAAATTTTAATACTTTTCGTCCTTTATTTCAAAAACTATAACAGACAGATGGTAAGTTGAAACTGCAAACATGCTCAGCATGTCAAGATCTACCTACCCTGCAATTTTGAAGTAAATTTGATTACCCATCTTGGAGTTATTGCCCCTTTTTCATCAATTTTTTTTTTTCCTTTTAATACTTTTCGTCTTATATTTCAAAAACTATTTAGAGATAGATGTTAAGTTTATTGCAAAAATGTGCAGCATATCAAGATCTACCTACCCTGCAATTTTGAAGTAAATCCCATTACCCATTTTGACCGATTATGCAAATTAGAAAAAAGGGGGGATGAAATTAAAAAAAAATCTTCTCCTCTGAAACTACTGAACCAATCTCAACCAAACTTTGCTGAAATGATCCTTAGGTGGTCCCCTTTCAAAATTGTGTCCATTAGCCCCGTCCTGTATCCAAGATGGCCGCCATTACTAAAAATAGAAATTTCTTCAAATGGTCAAAACTGCTCTATTTTAAGCCAGAAAGTGCCCAAATTTGAACTGTATAAGCATAATGATGAACTTTTTAACATATATTACGGGATTTTTTTATGAACTTTGAACTTTTACCGATTTTGACCGATTATGAAATTTAAAAAAAGGGGGGATGAAATTAAAAAAAAAATCTTCTCCTCTGAAACTACTGAGCCAATCTCAACCAAACTTTGCTGAGATGATCCTTAGGTGGTCCCCTTTCAAAATTGTGTCCGTCAGCGCCGTCCTGTATCCAAGATGGCCACCATTACTAAAAATAGAAATTTCTTCAAATGGCCAAAACTGTTCTATTTTAAGCCAGAAAGTGCCCAAATTTGAACTGTATAAGCATAATGATGAGCTTTTTAACATATATTACGGATTTTTTATGAACTTTGAACTTTTACCGATTTTGACCGATTATGAAATTTAAAAAAAGGGGGGATGAAATTAAAAAAAAATCTTCTCCTCTGAAACTACTGAGCCAATTTCAACCAAACTTTGCTGAGATGATCCTTAGGTGGTCCCCTTTTAAAATTGTGTCCGTCAGCGCCGTCCTATATCCAAGATGGCCACCATTATTAAAAATAGAAATTTCTTCAAATGGCCAAAACTGCTCTATTTTAAGCCAGAAAGTGCTCAAATTTGAACTGTATAAGCATAATGATGATCTTTTTAACATATATTACGGATTTTTTATGAACTTTGAACTTTTACTGATTTTGACCGATTATGCAAATTAGAAAAAGGGGGGATGGAATTAAAAAAAAATCTTCTCCTCTGAAACTACTGAGTCAATCTCAACCAAACTTTGCTGAAATGATCCTTAGGTGGTCCCCTTTCAAAATTGTGTCCGTCAGCGCCGTCCTGTATCCAAGATGGCCACCATTACTAAAAATAGAAATTTCTTCAAATGGCCAAAACTGCTCTATTTTAAGCCAGAAAGTGCCCAAATTTGAACTGTATAAGCATAATGATGAGCTTTTTAACATATATTACGGGATTTTTTATGAACTTTGAACTTTTACCGAGTTTGACCGATTATGCAAATTAGAAAAAAGGGGGGATGAAATTAAAAAAATCTTCTTCTCTGAAACTACAGAGCCAATCTCAACCAAACTTTGCTGAAATGATTCTTGGGTGGTCCTCTTCCAAAATTGTGTCCAGCATTTCAGAACACCGACCAAGATGGCCGCCACAGCCGAACTTAATTTAACATAGGACCCTATGGGAAATTCCCATAAAAATCTTTTTGTCTGAAACCATTTGCTCAATAAGAACAAAATTTTGATGAAATAGTCATTGAATGGTTCTCTTCCAAAAATGTGTCTGGCGGTTCGACCCTTCGATCAATTTTTATTTACCTGCAATTTTGAAGTAAATCCGATTACCCATCTTGGAGTTCTTGCCCTTTTTTCATCAAATTTATAAAAATGACGAAGGCTACAATTGTTAATTTTTTTTACCGAAGTTATCAAGTTTTATTGACTGATGTTATTATTATACCCAGGTGAGCTATACAGGCTCCTGGGAGCCTCTAGTTTTTCTATCCATCAGTAGAATATCAATATATAATCATTGATAGGAAATTTTGTGAATTCTATTATTTTTTTTTTAATGAAAATACTGGTAATAGGTAATAATATGATATTCATTCTGTTACTGCACATTGTATGTTACTAATATATATTTGAAATGTTATCCTCTGAAACCACTGACTTGTAGGAATTGTCCTAAGGGATTGACCATTTAATTTAATTTATGACTATGGGGGAGGGGCTATGTTTTCCTCCTCAGTCTGATTTTTTCAGTCCTTCTAATTTTACCATTTTTGCATCTTTCAAGTCAAGATAATTTCTTTTTATATAAAATTTTGTGACAAAAGAATAAAAACAAAACAAACAAATAATGTAGCTCCCCCCTCCCCCCCTTACAATGTAAGCAGTTGGTCCCCAAAAAAGATTTTTTGATCCTGATCTAACAGTCAGTATGACTTCTGTTCAGAATTACAGATTTTAGTATGAATACAATTAAAAATAGAAATCGTTGTCTGATACTGTTAGAGCCATTAAGATCAAATTAATTTTTAAGAGTGATTTTCCGATAGTCTGCCAAAAATTCATTGTTTTTTTTCCTTCTGATCAGAGTGGATGTTGTTGTCAATAAATGTCTAATTAGATTAAAATTTGAAAATCCAATTTCTCTTCCCTCAAATTTAATTATGGAATGGAAAACTTAGGATAACGTTGTCAATAAAGTTTCCTCATATGTGTTGAATACAGGATCTAATATGCAAGAAAGTAGAATGAAAGTGCATTGTATGTGATTGAAAGAAATGTGACCTTTGACCTCATTTTGACCACATTTTTCAAGTCTACCTGTGGATACCGACAAGGACTTGTAGAAGCAAAGTTTATATGATTGGAAGAAATGTGAAAAGCGTAATTGACATCATCGTAGCAAACCACAGGTTTTATGTCCAACTTTTGGTACCGACAATGACTTGACTGGCAAAGCACTTAGTCTGAATACTGTGTAGTGTATGCTTGATACGTTTAAACCATCTCCTGAAAAATAATGTGACCAATTAAGCTTAAGCTTATCATTATATCATTATGTGAACTTGAAAAAATTAAGGTCAATCTTCCTTATGCAGTTGTAACCTTAGCCTTAGGCGATTTTGGCTATCCCGTTTATGCCCTTTGGTTTACTTGCTCCCAAAGACTGTAAGTTATTATACCCCCCGCAACGAAGTTGTAGGGGGGTATACTGGTTTTACCATGTCCGTCCGTCTGTAGACAAATCCTATGTCGTACGGTAACTTGAGTTGTGTTTCTTAGAATCTTTTAAAATTTTATCAGCTGTTTACTAGTGAAGAGAGGAGGATTCCTTTCATTTTTGACAATTTTCACTTTTGCCATTCCAGAGTTATTGGACTTGATATGACGGAAAACAGGATTTTTACCCTATGTCGTATGATAACTTGAGTAATGTTTCTCAGAATGTTTTGAAATTTTATCAGCAGCTTACCGGTGAAGAGAGGAGGATCTCTTTCATTTTTGACGATTTTCACTTTTGCTGTTCCAGAGTTATTGGACTTGATATGATGGAAAATAAGGGGGGGAGGGGGTGTATATCTTAGTGAGCTGTGCTCACACTAATACTAGTTTGACTTTCCATCTTTTGACTATGAGCGTACCTGACTAGTATTCCTGAAAGTTGTCATGCACACTAAATTAGATATCTACGTTTTTGTTCAATGAAGTTTCCTAATTCATACAAATCGGTCACTAATATGAGGTTATATTAATTTTTATGATTTAAAAAAAATAAGAAAAATTATAATTGTGTGAAAATCATTGAATAAAATGCCAGATATTTTTTTTTAAAGTTTACCTCTTTATAAAATATGACCACAGTGTAACAGTTCTTGATCAGCTTAAATAAGAAATATCTTCATTTCTGAAATTCTTAAGAAGATGTATGGTCCTTTAGATGTTCATGACTAATTGGTATTAAATATGTTAGAAGTATCAGTTATGATTTGTTTGGTACTAATAGTAATGGTCTGTAACCAATAATTTCTACCTGCTTAACTAGTAATCAATTAATTACCAGCATTCACTGACTGCTATTGTACTGTTCATGTTTATGTTGTCATTCATTTTTGCGATAGTGTGTGGTCTTTTTGAGTTGAAACGAATCTGCATTCTGTGTATTTTTGTTACAGATTTTGGATGATGGTGGTGATGCTACACATTTGATGTTAAAACGTTACCCAGCAATGTTTAACATGATTAAAGGAATTGTAGAGGAAAGTGTAACTGGAGTTCATAGATTATACCAACTCTCAAAAGGTGGAAAGTTAACTGTACCAGCAATGAATGTTAATGATTCTGTTACTAAGGTAAGGGACATAATTCCTGAGATGTAAATACCAATTATTTGAAAATTGAAATTAAATAACACTCACTCATTTTAAAGATGGTACAACTATTCATTGGGGCATAACTCCTAGTATTCAGAGGATATAGCAATTTTTTTAAGATAATATATTTTAGACAAGATAGTCATTTTATATTCCCAGCATATTTCTGCAGGCTATAGATACTGGTACTTTTTTCAAAATAAGATGAACCTGATCTAATATAGATTTATTTTCACAAGATAGACATATATTTTTGAGATAAGGTAATATGTATTTTCAGACAGGATAAACATACATATTTGAGATTATTTTTTTAAAAGAATTTTTTTTTAGATATAAAGGATCTAACACCGGTAAGAGGGCAAGACGGAAAAATCTCAGATACCCAAGGGAAAGAATTCTGGTCTCCAACGAGGCTCCGCCGAATTGGAGACCAATAGAAATCTTTCCCGCAGGTGTCTGAGATTTTTCCGTCTTGCCCTCTCACCGGTGTTTGATTCTTTTTCTCACTAATTTCCCTAAATCTTGTACGTTTTCGGGTGTTTGATTTTATTTCTCACTAAACATCTTTGTTTTGTTTACATTCCATCAAGCGTTTTCCCGCAAAATTGTTTTCCGTTGGTGAAATTAATTGTCGATTTATCGATATACATCCGTGTATTGGCAGTTTTTTAATTGTATTTCATAATAAAATACAATGTATTTGATAAATATATTATATATGCTACTACAACAGCGATAAATACCTGTAAAAATTATTTGACTTTGGTCAAAGGGAGGTAATTTCTTTCTTTACGTTAGTTACTAACAAGGGAGAGCACTCTATTTTTTGCTCAAAGGAAACAAACATTGACACGGTAGAAAGGGGTGCAAAAAAGTCAAGTGCAGTGAAAGGTGCAATATCGTAAAATCATTAGAAAGCAGAATAGTATACATAGATTAATAAAAAAAATACTTATGTGGTAGAAACGTGGTTTTATTGATGAGAATAAAGATGGAACCGTGGTGAAGAGTTATTTTGCGAAACGTAACATTTTTACGGGAAAAGTAGTGTGAAAATTCTTATCTCACCCACGGGTTGAGACAAGGATATCTCACACGGCTAAAAATAAGAACTGTGATGTCTCATTAGTGAGAAATGGTATATATTTTGCTTTCAGACAAAATTTGACAACTTATACAGCTGTAGAGAATCAGTATTAGATGCGTAAGTTTAAAATATTGAGTTGATTGTTATTTTTTTTAATATTATTCAATCAAACTGTTGTATAAAACAAAATATTCTGTGATCCCACTTACATCTTCTCTTGGTTTATATAGTGTATTTTATCATATACTTATTATAAGCTATTTAATCAATGTAAATATCGGTTGGTAAAGAGACAATGCTGGGATTTTGCTATAGACTAAACTTTGGATTGCTTTAATAAGAGTGAGTGAGTGATTGTTGTTTAGCACCAACTCAGCAAGAATAAATTAATTTTCAGTGAGATGATGTATTAGACCAACATGCTTAGTTGGATTTTTATAGTGCTAGCTCACTGAATCAACAGTCAGAGGATAGATATGCCGCCCCACTCGGACACATTAGCCTGATTCCGAACCAACCAGTCTTTGTTCTTTCTCCTTAATGCTGCTGGCTTAGCGTAAAAGCAACAAATACCAATTTTCTAGTCTTTGATTTGACCCGATTGGGACACTAACCCACGATCTACCGTACTCGAGGCGATGAACGCTAACCATTACACCACCGATGAGGTTGCTTGAATAAGAGGATATAATGGATAGGGACTGAAAATTTTGCCTTGCAACAATCACTTCTAACAAATGGTTATGCATTAGGAATGGCTGAAAGTTGTCTTGTAGGAAAGGAGCATGTCATTCTTCATTCTTACACTGATTTGCCTCCCATTCTAAAGTGTAAAATTGTTTATTTATTGATTCATACTGTAGAACTAGAGGTCACCTTTTTCTTGTAAACTCATTTTAGAAATTAAGAATAAAGCTAAAAGTTTACAGTTTATTTTAATGATTTTAATATTAAATAGAGAAAGCAAAAACTAATAAAGTTGTTTTATCTTAAAATGTAGGATAGAAAAACAGACCTATTAGTATCAGTATGTCAAAACAGGATCCAAAAAATAATTCTAACATTTTCTTTAATGACTTTAATGTTTATCAATAAAAGCAATTCTTGATTTGCTTCATCAATTTAAACAAATTAAATATGGAGGACATTTTGTACCTTAGTACTATATTTGTAATTTTGATATCATCAATCAATATTTTAAAAAAAGATATTTTTCATGAATGACTTGCCGGAATGAAATTTTTAGCAAAATATTACAAAATTTCAACATTTAAAACACAAAATCTACAAAATATAAATCCATGACACATGGATTAAAAACAATAGTACTTTATAGCATTATTAAATGTACAGTATAACACAAAGTTTACATGGTAAGTGTAGATATTTTGTATACTTTCAGTTTAAAAAGAACAACTGATGTGATGTTTGGAGGGAAACAAATACTTATATGTGGTTATGGTGAGGTAAGCCGTATTTAGGATATGTCTTCAATTCCATCAATATCAACATAATGAGCAAACACCTCTCATCTTAACTGAACTCACTGAATACAACATATGAGGTTGGAAATATAGTTCCTTGCTTTGGGACAGGCACAAAAATGTGGCAGGGTTAAACAGGTTAACGGGTGGGATCCCTCTTGATAACTAGTTGTCCAAAATCAATACATATATAAACACACAATAAAAAAACCTGCACAGATTTGCTTCCCCTCAAAAAGACCACATAATATCTTAAAAATGAATAACAACAAAAACATAGACAATACACTAGTATGAACATTTGACTGTTATCTTGAACCTTATCAGTATTTCTTTCTGAGTATGCTACTTACTTCATCCTTTCAAGGTTAGGGTTATGGTGTTAAACACCACTTTCAACAATATTTCAGTTATATCGTGATGGCCAGTTTTATTTGTGGAGGAAACCGGAGTACCCTGAGAAAACCACCGACCTGCCACAAGTCGCATAACTTTATCACATAATTATTGTATCAAGTACACCTTTCCATAAGAAGGATTCAAACTCACAACTTTAGTGATGACAGGCACTGATTCCACAGGTAGTTGTATATCCAACTATCATATGATCACGACCATATAAATCCAACTACCATGTGATCACGACCATGAATTCCTGTTGTGTTCTCATGTTAACCTTTAGAGTCAAGTTTCTATTTATATAATTATCCATGATATCATCATGAAAGGGAAGATAAGATATTTCTCTGCAATATCCATATCCAAAATTTCTAAATTTCATGGTTCACTGACTTTGTTGATCTTTACTATATTGTATATTACCGGTATACATCAATTTAACTTTAACTTGGGTGTGTGTGTGTGTGTGTGTGTGTGTGTGTGTGTGTGTGTGTGTGTGTGTGTGTGTGTGTGTGTGAAAGAATGATGCCGACTCTTGAGAGGCATGTTTTAATTTTAAGCTGATTCTTTCTTTTGATTGTACTTTAGGTTGGAAAAGGTTGCTGTTCTGCACTAAAAGGTCTGGGTTGTAGTGTAATGGTCACAGAGATTGATCCTATATGTGCATTACAGGCTTGGTAAGTGAAGATTATATTCTTAATGTGTCTATTGTAGCTCTTCAGTCAAAAATCAGGAAGGCAATATGATTGGATATATGGTTAACTCTGTCTAAAGTCAACCTCCATCGTAGAAACTTTTGTGTTCAAAATAGACAAGTGTTCGGTTTATACAGGTTAGATTATTTATACAATATTATCGTTGATTTATATAATTCAGTTTGGTCAATTTCCTAGTAATTAATTATATCTGCAATATTATCATAGATTTATTTTTATTTCAGTATGGATGGTTTTAGAGTAAATATATTTATACAATATTATCGTTGATTATATTATTTCAGTTTGGTCGATTTCCTAGTATTAAATTAATTATATCTATGCAATATTATCATAGATTTATTTTATTTCAGTATGGATGGTTTTAGAGTTGTTAGATTAGAAGAAGTTGTTAAGAATATAGATATATTAATAACATGTACAGGTTTGTATATATATATTTTAATGGGATGTTTCAATACTTACTAGCTAACCCAATAAACCCAACTAGTCACACAATATAAAACAGCATTACTGTTCCCTTGTATTATGATCCTGGTATAACAACTCAAATAATACGGTTGTTTCGAATCATGTCAATTCCGACCATGTTCCGTCTTTTTCTTGTCTTGACGTCTGAACAAATCGGCAGGCGACTTCCGGTGTTTACGCTATTACTGTGACAACGTCAACATATCATAGTCGTAGATGCGGTAGATTATAAGTAATTGTAATATGGAGATGCCAAGGAAACCACCTGAATAAATACTGGTGTTCAGTACCCCGGTATATGTCTGATATCAGAAATATATAAAGGCAGATCGTTTTCGTTTCATGATACTGACAGCAGCAAATAAAGAAAGAAACAAATTTAATTTTAAAGAAGTAATTGTCTGCATTGAAGTCTTTGATACAAATAAAATAATTTAATTGATATCTGTCTTTTACAGAAAATGTTAAGATTTTTTTAAGTTGAGGATCGAACGTTAAAACGGCACAAATCGATTGGAGTTTTTGTTGTGTACATTGACACCGGAAGTTCAATGCCGATTAGTCCATCGAAATCACGTGATCTGGCGAACGAAAATAACAAAATTTTGACGGAATGGAAATGATTCGAAACAACCGTATTGACAAGTCTTCAATACTTTCAGTCATAAAACTATTGTGTATGAGTTTCATACTCGTGCTTCAAGAACAACTGACCAAAACACTCGATTTAGAGGTAATAGCTCTAAAAGTTCCATCGAAAAATGTTAGAGCTGAAAATATACTCTGTATATAGAAATCAATGTGTTTTCTGGTGAATACTCTCTTCTGATTGGTCCATTTTCAGATAAGAGGACAAAAATTAGTATTGCTGAAGAAAGCAAGTTATTCTGACATCAACATTTTGTTGATATGATGACTTAAATACCACAAAAGGAGATTTCCAAAATATTTCCTTTCTGTATAGGCCTTGACATTAGTGGTAGTCCGATAGCCTGGAACAAAGTTTGGTTCGAACTAGTGAACATTGTATGGTATTGTCCGATGAGACAAGTGAAAATAATGAAATCTATAAAATTTACAAATATTATCTTAAAATTCATTGGTAGTAAGTTATTCTTCTCTAATCTTGTTGTAATAAAAACCTTATACTGGTGAAAATCTAACAGGGGTATAATGAGCAAGTGATTAATTATGGCTTAATGCCAATAGAACAATTTTTAAGTAAGTACAAGTTGCTTTTTGATGAGATATTTATGATGCCTGCTTTGTACTAGACCAACACACTGAGCTGGATTTTTTAAGTGCTGGGTCAATGAAACAACAGTCAGTCATAAAATTTCTTATATTGAATTTTTTTTAATGGTTGCTTAAATAATTGTACGAATATGGGGGAAAATTGAAAAATCGTAATTTGCTCAAGGGATTTTTGTCCTCTTATCTGAAAATGGACCAATCAGAAGAGAGTATTCACCAGAAAACACATTGTATACAGGGGAGGGAATTTCAAGATATTTAGATTTTTAAAATTTAGTGTATTATCATTTTCAAATTTTGTAAAATTAAATTTCATTGATCAGAACAAATTGATAATACTTTTTCTTCCAATTTTTATGCAAATCAGTTTTATTTAATCTGAAATATTTTTAAAGTGGAAACACTCAATTACGATCATCCTGAATATGCATGAAATATTTGTGGGGAGGAGGGACTGTAAGCAACCAACAATTAATAAATCAATCCAATTATCCCGAGGGAAACTACTCTTTGATTTGGCTGAAACCGAATACATGTACAGCTAAACATAATTCCTTTAGAAATCATTAAGACTGTTAATAAAATGAAACTTAGTGGAGTGATAAATGTGATAGATTTGTGAGACAGATTTGTTAACAGTTTGGTATAATATAACTATTATTGCCTATGTGTGAGGTTAGCATCTTAATTATCAACACTCAAGGTCAGTTGACAATTCTGGATGTTCACCTCACATGAAGGCAATAATTGTTTCATGTCATAACAGATGTCTTGTCATTTTTAAAGCTCTGTTGGCCAAGATGTTGCCTGGATGATCTAATTTCAATATATGTTGTTATACAATGGATTTTTTTTTTCAGGGAATAAGAATGTTGTAACTCGTGCACACATGGACAGACTAAAGACTGGTTGTATAGTGTGTAATATGGGTCATTCCAATACAGAAATTGATGTGGTATGTACGATAACATAAAAAATAGGGTGGGATGAGGAAACTATGCTAATTAGGGACATTTCCCGGAGAAAAGAATTTGAATAGACCTATTACTTAGAGTAGAATAATCCATTTGAAGGTTGTAAATTTGGCAATTTTCGTGATGCTTTTATTCATGTGAAAATTTCGATCAGAACAAAATCCTATTAATTCAACCTCACATTTGTAAAAAAAAAAGTTTGAAGATACCAAAGGAGTAGACAGAAACCATAAATTGAAAAGGGACAGGCAACACAAAGGCCAAAAGGACAAACAATAATCAATAAAATATACAAACAGAAAACTAAAGATCGAGCAACACAAACCCCACTAAAACCCTGGGGGGTGAACTCAGGTGCTCTGGAAGGGTAAGCAGTTCCTGCACCACATGTGGCACCCATCATATACTTAGTACTAGTATTTAAGCTATTTTCCTATCCAATAGCATATCAAGTGGTATGCATTATGTCATGTACTGGGACAAGGTCATTAGGACATAATAAAAGGATGATACACACAAAATATTTTTTGTTGAAAAAGTTGTGATGGCCAAACTGTGACCATTTTGATGATATGTTTTTGTATGTTACCACCTGTTACTGGAAGGTTATTGGAGATTTGAGCTTATATTTTGTAGTGAAGCAGTGGGTAATGAAGGGCTGATACACATAGATGATATTTTTGTAGAACAGGGCCCTTATTATGATAAGAAATAGTAGCAAATAACTGTTAAAGGTGGTTCAATTTCAAATCATTATACTGTCAAACCTGCCCATGTGGTCACTTCTATTAGGCAGTCACCTGTATTAAGAGGTCATCTTATTCTTGACCTGTGATAGAAAATTTCACATGAATTGAATCTCTATTAAAAGGTCACTTGTTTTAAAAGACCACTTTTTCTTTGTCCCAGAGATGACCTCTTAATACAGGTTTGACTATAAAGTCCTCTCTAATTTAGTACTAACCCTATTATTGCAGGCCTCTACATTAACATATTTTTCAACTTGTCCCTTCGGACAACTAACTAAAAAAAGTACTTGTCCGACTCAATCGTTTAGTTGTCCGAAAAAATTAATAAAAATTACAAAAACTAGAGAATAATTATCCAGGGCTCCCACTACTTTCAAATTAGAGGGAGAAGTGACTTCTCTTTCAGAGAGCTCACAGAGAGAAGTGGGGAGACTTCTGTGAGAAGTCAATTGCGATTAATCGAAACATTGTTTCGCGACCCCTCTGACGTTACCCTGCCCATATTTAGTAAATAGTTAAAGCTGCCTGAACTGATTTGTTCTGAGTTTTTTTTGTTCACAACTACCTTAAGGACATATATTCAATGTCACATTTTTATTTCTGTCTACCTTGATTGGAGTCTTGCATACCAGTGATTTTTATATGTACCCCTCCCCCCTTTTTCATTTTGTTGTGATCCAATACCACACAAATTGTAATAACTCATATTTTTGTTTACCAGAAACAGGTGCCTGTGATATAAATAAAGCAAAGTATTTTATTTAAATTCACAGAGAAATAAAAATTTCAACCAGATCAGGAAAAAGCTTATAATATTTGTCCATTTCAAAGGTTTCAGTATTTCCCAAAAGCCTAAATCAAGTCCTCTATCGTATTTTGCACAAAAGACAAGTTTAAATTTGGCGCCAAATTGCTATCCAATAATTTTTACGTGTCCGTTCCGGAGTGATTCTTGTTCTTATATTTCAAATATTGATATTTCCGTTCATTAAAGCATTTCTGAGATTGCGACTTTAATTTTGTCAATGTCCTTGAACTTCATATGGAGGAACGATAAATGATACAATAAAAGAGTTTTGATCTGGCATTTCACTTTAGTTTTAATCAAAATAAATTATGGACAAATTGGAGATCAAAAAGGGTCTTTTATACAACAAACCCAGTATTTTATACCATTGGAAATAGATTTGTCCATCGTACCGGCATGTTTGGGAATCTCTGATTTTTTCACTTGTCCCATCGGACAACCGTAATACAAGATCTACTTGTCTGACGTCAGTTTTAACTGGTATCGGACAAACGTTAATGTAGAGGCCTGTATTGTACTGTTACATGTAATCTAAAGTTGTACCATTCTCTGTAGAATTAAAAAATTTTTAAACCCTATTTACTATTTATATTTGTAATGAGTGTTATATTTCTGTTATTTTAGGGAAGCTTAAGAACTCCTGATTTGACTTGGGAACAAGTTAGATCCCAAGTACATCATATAATATGGCAAGATGGAAAACGTATTATATTACTAGCAGAGGTATGGAAGAATTTTAAACATTGTTGTATATTATTAGCAGAGGTATAGATAGTTACACATATTATAATATTTATATAGCATTACAGTTTTTAACTAAAATGTGAAGGAAACAGCATGACACATAATGTAAACAAAAAATCAAAATTGATTTAAGTTTGAAACATTACACAAAATGTGAAGAAAAAAAATTATTTTACTAAAATGTGAAGAAAAAATGTTATGCAAAATGTAAAAATAAAATAAAAAATTAACTAAAATGTATAGAAAAACATAACACAAAATGGGGGAGAAAATAGAAAATTAACTAAAATATGAAGAAAAAACATTACACAAATAATGACGTGTTCAATCAATGTTTCTATTTGAGATAAATGTTTTTTATTATGATTCATTCATTCCTGTTTAACTTGCTACAATATATAAAAATTATTGACCTACGAACTTACTTAACTTAATGACCTGTTATATTTCAGGGTCATCTAGTCAATCTAAGTTGTTAAGACTATTGACCTATAAACTTAACTTGATGACCTGTTATATTTCAGAGTTGTCTTAGTCAATATAAGTTTGTTAAAACTATTGACCTATGAACTTAACTTGATGACCTGTATATTTCAGGGTCGACTAGTCAATCTAAGTTGTTCCAGTGTACCATCCTTTGTTGTCTCTATCACAGCTGCTACTCAGGTAAGTTATTCAGTATGATCTACATATTTTAGAGTTTAGATCTATTACAAATATGTCTTTGATTTTGTAGACATTGTATTTTGATCATTCTTTTTATATGCCCTGGTAAAAACCCTCAGGAGTTGGGATTAACCCCACCACACTGTCCCAAGCCAGAACCTGGATTTTCAACGTCATATGTTGTGGTCTTTTTTGTGTTCAATGATTTGAAATGAGAGGTGATTGTTCGCTATGTTGACCATCACTGTTTAAACTTTCTTTTCATAAGTGATTCTTTAGTGATTTTTCAAGTCTGTTAAATTAATAAAATAAGGTTTAGTTATTGTTATCTTTTATTATTTTAGCATTGATAGAATTAGAATTGTTTGTTGATGTTTAAACTTTTTTTTCATAAACGATTCTCTAGTGATTTTCTGTTATGATAAAAATAATTGAGGTTTAATTATTATTATCTTTTACTTTTTCAGGCATTAGCATTGATAGAATTGTACAATGCACCCCCCAGTAGATATAAACAGGACGTATATCTCTTACCAAAGAAAATGGGTAAGTTATAGAATATGTACAATGCTAGGAAGGAAGGAGGTTTACCTCTTGCTGGCATGAAATAGAAAATTTGTCTTCGTCTTCCATATTTTATTTCCATTTCAATCTTGTTCTCTAAAACAATTAGGCCAATTGAAACTAAACTTGGTAGGAATGTACATTGGATTGTCCTCTTCAATGCTTAATGCCATTTTCAACAATATTTCAGTCACATCGTGGAGGTCAGTTTTATTGGTGGAGGAAACTGGAGTACCTGGAGTAAACCACTGAACTGCTGCAAGTCACTGACAAACTTTATTACATAATTAGAAATCCTATACTCTGATTGGGTATAAGCGCTTATGGAGGCGGGGTTTTTGTCAGTTTATTTTTTGATAGACGATGTTCACCGGACTACTTTTTTCGTAATGTAAACAAAATGGCGGCTTGGATTCCCGATAATAAAAAAAGATAAAAGAAACAATGTTTATTGTTAATAATCAACAATTATTGTTAGATATGAAATAAAAAAATAAATGCCAATGAAAAAAAAAGCTTGTACAAAAAATTCCGAAAAAAATACTTAAGACAACCATCTATCGACTTTGACTTTTGTAATATATCGTCATCCTGTGACGTTGTTTACAAGGGACGCTGATTGACACAAGCTGGTTACTGATTTATTTTACGATTTTGTGAGCATTTTACTTGTTTGAGTAGCTAAATGCAAAATGCCATCAAATTGGAAAATATCAGTAACTTAATTACATCACCGTCTAGGCCTAGTTATCAATGTAGGAAAACAACTTAAACAAGGTTAATTCATTTTGTTATTCATGGCCGACACACATCAATGGAATGTATGTGTGCGTACTGGAGATAGTAAATTTTCAAAACAAATGAAAAAAAAATATACTTAGTTACAGAATTATAAGGATTAAACGCATTTTTTCCGGAGTTTATTGATGTATAACCTGGACCAAGTCACTCACAAACTTTCATAAAAGTCCTGCGGACTTTTATTTGTTTGTGAGTGACTTGGTCCAGGTTATACATAAATAAACTCCGGAAAAAATGCATTTAATCCTATAATATTGTATCGAATACACCACGCCATGAGCAGGATTTGAACTAACAACTTTTGTGGTGATAGGCACTGATATCATAGGTAGTTGTAAATCCAACTACTATGCAATCACGACCACGACGTCCCCACTATATATTAGTTCTATAAACAGTATAAAATAGTTGAAATTTAAAAGCATTATTCTATGATATTGATATTGTTAAATTGTTTTTCAGATGAATATGTAGCAAGTTTACATTTACCTAACTTGGATGCCCATTTAACAGAGTTGTCAGATGAACAGGCCAAATATCTAGGATTGAATAAAACAGGACCTTTCAAGCCTAACTATTATAGGTAAGTTTAGGTTTACTGTGAACAGAGTGAAAAAATAGATCTAGCTAGCCAATTTATTTTGGGTTTAAATTTGATCTACAAATTTTGTAATCTATTATTTTGAAAGTGATTTTAATAGTAGGGTGCCCAGTGTTAAAAAAGACGCTTAGTTATCGAGTTTGGGTTAACGGAATTACACACGGCTAATTTTGGTATTAAACGCTAGAAAAATTATTACATTTTATATTTTTAATTGTCGTCGTAAGTTTCTGTGGTCACGATTTTTCTAATTTCACGTTTTTCAAAGGTACCCTCGGCTGACACATTGTACATGGTATTTTCAGGATGAAAAATAAAAATATTCTCCGCTATTTAAATAGCTAAAAAGGTTTTTACATAAGAGATAATGTATCAAAGATATAATTAAAATAAAAAAGGGTTGTAAATAATTGATTTTTGAAAGAGTATATCAGCCTTACTTTAAGCCTCAAATTTAACCCCAAATTAACCGTATTTTCAACAAAAGCAAAGTAATTTCACTACATTATAAATGTACTTTGATTTTGAAGAAAACATATTGATGAAATGTACATGTGTGTCAAAAATCATAATCTAAATGTCAGCGGTTGTTGAGAAATTGGCAAAATATAAACTCAAATAACTGTAAATTTCCTCTTTGTCATACACGGATTGTTATGTACCGGTTTTTGTTAATGATGTGTCGCTCGCCGGTCATTAACTAGCACGATCTCTGTCTCAATGCATTTAGTATTTTCTCTTCTTTTATGGCAAATATATTGGTTTTAATTGTTCAGTAGAATTGTTTGTGGTTTTTATGTTTTAAAAACATTCATTTTTATGTCGGCCGTTGATTGGTTTTAAAATTTGTTTAATTCATGTGTTTCTAATACACGGACCAATCCTGCAGGATACGTTATAAGTCCGGAAATGGCTCAGTTTCATAGAAGGCCGACCGATTCCTGATTGGAAAAGGTTTCTTGCAGTCGCTGCTAATAGACAAGCATTGATAAAATTTCTTGACAAATCGATTGTGCAACACTATCGTTTATCATCTCTTGAGATGTCATCCGGGGAAGTTCTGTATCTTTCTGATGCTTCTAATCATTGCCAAGAAAATCTGCAGAGATGAAGTCTCCGATTGCCAAGAGTTATACTGTACACATGAAGAGGCGGACACTCGTATGATTTTACATGCTATCCATGCAGACAAAACGTTCGGTGAAAGTGGAATCAAAGGTTGGATCATTGTTAAATCGCCTGATACAGATTTCTTGATTCTATGCATCCATTTCTTTCCTTCAATGCAACATACACAGGAATTATGGTTTCATACGGGTTCTATCACAAACACCAAGGATGGGCGTTTTCATTCCCGTACATTCGATCTGTAGCATCCTCAATCCTGTTTTATGTAACATTTTACCAGCTGCACATGCCATCACAAGATGTGATTCCACATAATCCTTGTTCGGGATTGGCAAACGAACCGTTTTTAAAGTACACCCTTGCAGACTGTGACACTGATAAATCTATAGATGCCGCCAGTAAACTTGTTTGTCGACTGTACGACCAAAAAGGAAAACTGAAGGAAGATCACGTCGATCTTAACAAATTAAGGGTAAGGTTAGCGACACTGAGGGATGCATGTTTGGCCAAACTTCCACCATGTGAAGCCACCTTCACTCAGCATGTTTTGCGATCCTCACTACAGATACATATTTGGATGACTGCCCATGTTGCAAAACCGCTAATGAAGTCTGCAGTGCTATTTGGATGGGAAGACAGGAATGGATTAGTTCCAGTTTATTCCAAAGGCCAGATGTCTTCTGATTTTTTGCAAGACCTTGTTTGTACTTGCAAAGGAAATCTGTGTGCATGAAAGGATGCATTTGTTTTGAGCAAATTCTATCTTGCACAGACCTTTGCCCTTGCCAAACTGGCGATTTATGCCGCAAAGAAAATACCCACCTAGCAATATGTAGAAATACTGATGAAGATGATGACATATGATCTCAATTTTTTTTTCTTTTTCATCCAGTCTCCATCTATTTCACCGAATAAAACTTGTTATCAAAACTATGATCTCAGATAAAACAGTCTTTCATTTCCAACATTATGACCATCAACTCACGTTAGTTATAGTTGACGTCTTTTGTTTCATTGAGACTTGGTCTAATATCTGTTTTAGGCAAGCATCACTGTTTTCTGTGCTTAGTAAACTTATACAAGTTCATACGTACTATGTGTTTTTCAGTAAATAGCAGTTTCATTTGTTGCAATGTTTTTTAAGGTGTTCTTTTTATATGTTGTGGTGGTTATGTCGTAGCTTGTTTCCGTTTTATGTTTTTTCTGGAATTTGCCCAGTCTCCGGACTATGATTTCTTTAACATTTTCTATGACTTGTTCCTTTGTTCCTTCGGTATACTACTGCCGATGTTTCAAACAAACAAACAAAAATTAAAAAAAACAAACCTGCCAGTGGACTCTGACCTTGACGTGGTTGGTGGGCTTTCAAACTAACAAGAGAACACTTTCTTATTTGCCAAACACCTGAGATATTTGGAGTGTTCAGAGTGGTTTGTAGCCACACATCGTCCAAACGCATAATATGTCCATAGACCTTACGTTTTTAAACAAATGGCGTTTGACCTTTCCATAAATTGCCATGTTTTTGCACAGAATATTCGTTAAGTATTGATTGACCCTACAAATGATATGTTGCAAACACATAAGCCATTAAATTTGAATTTTAGTACCTTTTACGAAGTTTGAGGTTAATAAGATATTTTACCAGTAACTGAAACATGTTTTTTTTTGGGAATCCGTCCACCAGTTGTCAAATGTTAAGGGTTAAAAAATAATTTGAATGAATATCAAATAAAAATGAGAAATGTTCAAACTATGACAGGTCAAGGTCACTTTTATTTCTCATATATACGAAAATTGTAAAATGGCATTTTTTTTAGAAATTGGCCTTTGCTATATATTCAAACAATGTAAAATAAAAAATAAGCATAAAATAATAAAATATTAAGATTAACAAATAAAATTGGCATTCCAGTTTAAAGTTCTTCACAGTCTTGTCGAAGAAGGGAGCCTTTTAAAACTTGTGGTGTGTTAGTTCCAATTTTTAGATCTTGACCTTTGACCCCAGTTTAAAAAAAACGTGACCACACTACATAGCGACGACATCTTTATTTCGATGCGGCTTGTTCTCCTCATTCCAACGATGTATCATACAGGTGTGTGTAATTCCGTTAAGGCAAATTCGCAAAAATCTTTCGTCGGGCACCCTACTATAATGGAAACCAACAAGCAACAAAAAATTGCAGAATTAATAGCTTGGCATACTTTTCTTATTATCAGAATTTATTCTTAAATCTTCTGTGAATGCTATAAATACTGGGATCATTTATTTCAGAGTTCAAAGTTCACTAATCAGACTTATAAAGTGTGTGCATTGTGGCATCCAATAAGACTGATCTCATTTGTGATTGGCTTATATTATATATAACCTTTAGGCTGAGTCTGCTGGTCAAAATTGACAGAAAATCAACATGAAATGATAAGCATCATTGAAAATATTTTTTGTAAAATTACACTTCAATCAGCCTAAAGGTTATTTAAAAAAACCATTTTATTTTGCTGAAATAAGTTCACATGAGTGTTTTATTGTTTGGAGTCAGGAGGGGTTGCAATTACCAATTTGAGAAACTAATTATGCTTAAATAATTTAAAACTCTTCCCTCAGCTAAATTTTAATTGGTAATAGACAGCTGTTCAGTAAATACCTACAACATTATTTTGTAGTGTAATTCCCTAGTGTAAATAAAACAAAAAAACTATATATTAAAACAAAGAATCAATTATTTGAATTTCAGATTTATTTATCAATAATTGATAAAAGTTTGGATGGTCAGTTATTTCTGGTGTCACTGGTTGGATTTACCAAACATGATAATTAAATAATATTCCTTAGTTCTTATTTGCCAATTATACATATCGATTAATTTATTCTAGGTTGCAGTTTTTATAATTTCAAAATTGTTAAAGAATGGTTTATTGGTATTAGCACTGGCACTTTTGGAAATTTCCCTCTTCCTTTTTAGCTCACCTGACCCAAAGGGTCATGTGAGCTATTGCCATCACTTGTCGTCGTTGTCCGTCGTCCGTCGTACGTCGTAAACTTTTTCAAAAATCTTCTCCTCTGAAAGTACTAGACCAATGGAAACCAAACTTGGTCTGAATCATTACTAGGGTGTCTAGTTTCAAAATTGTGTCCGGTGATGCCGTGCACCAACCAACATGGCCGCTGTTACTAAAAATAGAACATATGGTAAAATTGCAGGTTTTTGGTAATAACTCAAAAACCGTTAATAATATCAAAAATCTGACATGGGGTAAAAATGATCAGCACATCAAGATCTACCTACCCTGCAATTTTGAAGTTAATCCCATTGCTCATTTTGGAGTTATTTCCCTTTTTTCATCAAATTTTCAAAATTTTAATACTTTTCGTCCTTTATTTCAAAAACTATAAGAGACAGATGGTAAGTTGAAACTGCAAACATGTTCAGCATGTCAAGATCTACCTACCCTGCAATTTTGAAGTAAATTTGATTACCCATCTTGGAGTTATTGCCCTTTTTTCATCATTTTTTTTTTTCATTTTAATACTTTTCGTCTTATATTTCAGAAACTATTTAGAGATAGATGTTAAGTTTATTGCAAAAATGTGCAGCATGTCAAGATCTACCTACCCTGCAATTTTGAAGTAAATCCCATTACCCATTTTGACCGATTATGCAAATTAGGAAAAAGGGGGGATGAAATTTAAAAAAAATCTTCTCTGAAACTACTGAGCCAATCTCAACCAAACTTTGCTGAAATGATCCTTAGGTGGTCCCCTTTCAAAATTGTGTCCGTCAGCACCGTCCTGTATCCAAGATGGCCGCCATTACTAAAAATAGAAATTTCTTCAAATGGCCAAAACTGCTCTATTTTAAGCCAGAAAGTGCCCAAATTTGAAGTGTATAAGCATAATGATGAGCTTTTTAGCATATATTACGGGATTTTTTATGAACTTTGAACTTTTACCGATTTTGACCGATTATGCAAATTAGAAAAAAGGGGGGATGAAATTAAAAAAAATTCTTCTCCTCTGAAACTACTGAGCCAATCTCAACCAAACTTTGCTGAAATGATCCTTAGGTGGTCCCCTTTCAAAATTGTGTCCGTCAGCACCGCCCTGTATCCAAGATGGCTGCCATTACTAAAATTAGAAATTTCTTCAAATGGCCAAAACTGCTCTATTTTAAGCCAGAAAGTGCCCAAATTTGAACTGTATAAGCATAATGATGAGCTTTTTAACATATATTACGGGATTTTTTATGAACATTGAACTTTTACCGATTTTGACCGATTATGCAAATTAGAAAAAAGGGGGGATGAAATTAAAAAAAAATCTTCTCCTCTGAAACTACTGAGCCAATCTCAACCAAACTTTGCTGAAATGATCCTTAGGTGGTCCCCTTTAAAAATTGTGTCCGTCAGCGCCGTCCTGTATCCAAGATGGCCACCATTACTAAAAATAGAAATTTCTTCAAATGGCCAAAACTGCTCTATTTTAAGCCAGAAAGTGCCCAAATTTGAACTGTATAAGCATAATGATGAGCTTTTTAACATATATTACGGGATTTTTTATGAACTTTGAACTTCTACCGATTTTAACCGATTATGCAAATTAGAAAAAAGGGGGGATGAAATTAAAAAAATTTCTTCTCCTCTGAAACTACTGAGCCAATCTCAACCAAACTTTGCTGAAATGATCTTTAGGTGGTCCCCTTTCAAAATTGTGTCCGTCAGCGCCGTCCTGTATTCAAGATGGCCGCCATTACTAAAATAGAAATTTCTTCAAATGGCCAAAACTGCTCTATTTTAAGCCAGAAAGTGCCCAAATTTGAACTGTATAAGCATAATGATGAGCTTTTTAACATATTTTACGGGATTTTTTATGAACTTTGAACTTTTACCGATTTTGACCGATTATGCAAATTAGAAAAAAGGGGGGATGAAATTAAAAAAAATCTTCTCTGAAACTACTGAGCCAATCTCAACCAAACTTTGCTGAAATGATTCTTGAGTGGTCCTCTTCCAAAATTGTGTCCGGCATTTCAGAACACCGACCAAGATGGCCGCCACAGCCGAACTTAATTTAACATAGGACCCTATGGGAAATTCCCATAAAAATATTTTTGTCTGAAACCATTTGCTCAATAAGAACAAAATTTTGATGAAATAGTCATTGGATGGTTCTCTTCCAAAAATGTGTCTGGCGGTTCGACCCTACTATCCATTTTTTTTTTACCTGCAATTTTGAAGTAAATCTGATTACCCATCTTGGAGTTCTTGACCTTTTTTCATCAAATTTATAAAAAAAAAATAATACTTTTCGTCTTATATTTCAAAAACTATAAGAGATAAAGGTTAAGTTTAAATTTCAAAAATTTGCAGCATGTCAAGATCTTCCTACCCTGCAATTTTGAAGTAAATCCAATTACCTATTTTGGAGTTATTGCCCTTTTTTCATCAAAATGTTCTCAATTTTAATACTATCATCTTATATCTCAAAAACTATTAGAGATAGAGGGAAAGTTTAAACTGCAAAAATGTTCAGCATGTCAAGATCTACAAAAAATTTCCCACAGTTAAAAATGTGCGACAGCTGTGAAGAGTTATTCCTCTTGAAATGCATATTTTGTTGACTCACTGCTTTTGGTTACTCAAATAATCAAAGGGAAGCAACTCTATTACAAAATGTGAAGTAGGAAAAGCTAAATTTTGAGAATCATTGACATTTATGTTTTTTTACAGCAATTTTGATAACTTACATTAAAGGGGGAACCCCTGCCCACATTTTTTTGTAGAAGGGGTCTGCAATGACGAAGGCTACATTTGTTAATTTTTTTTACCGAAGTTATCAAGTTTTATTGACTGATGTTGTTATTATACCCAGGTGAGCTATACAGGCTCCTGGGAGCCTCTAGTTGTATTTTTTCTTTTATTTTATTTTTAAAAGGTAATAGTCTTAATTTTCACTTCAAATATATTATTTAGTTGTCAAATGTCACTAAGAATATGTTAATTGTAAATTCACATTTCTGCGACTACACATTGTAAAGAGACTTTTACTATGTATAGTCGAAAAATTATGTATAAGATAATTTTTGCATATATATTTGCTTCAATAATGCTATTGTGAATTATAGATTATGATCATATATTAAATATGGAACCTGCTTTATACTAAAAAAAGACAACAGGAAACTTATGGGTGTTTAACGACACTATCAACAATATTTCAGTTATTTCAAGGTGGTCAGTATTTACCATATTAAACTATCACAGGAATTTGATGTATAAGTTAAAGGTGTTGTAGAAGAGACATTCCGTCAAAAGGAGTTTTTTCTTGTGCATTGGGGAGAATTTGTTCATATGTCTATATGATGTATCTACAAGTAATATTTTTAAGTAGAAGAACTATTTCATATAAAATTGGATGGGTAGTTTATGATTTGGATAAATAGTTTTGGGGACAAATGGGGAAATATTTTGTCTATGATCTGCTTTTTCCTCCACCAATAAATCCTTTAATCTGGGCACCTTGATATAGCTGAAAGAAACATTGAAGCATTATATTTTTTTTTAAATAAGAACTATGTTTAGTTTTTAATCAATCTACAATCTATTATTCACAAGAAGACAAATAATGTTAAAATTAAAAAAAATTGTCTCTACCTTACAATCAATTATTACATCTACAGAAAACCAATCATGATCATGAAAATAAATTTCTGGCAAATTGGTAAAATAAATACACACAAAAAAATAGTCCTGGTTTGTTGAAATAAGTACACACAAAAAATAGTCCTGAAATTAAGTTTGTTTACAGTAGCTGATAAAATGTTAACTTTGTGTTGAACAGAGCGATCGTTTGCCCAGAATGTAACCGAATCCTGCAATACTGTACCTGTAATGAATGATTCCCAGAATGAGGTTAGGAATGTGATCTAACATTTCAACAATAACATGTTAGTGTGTGTGTGTGTCGATTCTGCAGTTCTTAAAAAATATTTTATGTGTACTGATAGTAATACCCCCCCCCCCCCCCCACTCCACCTTTCAAGACTATTAGTCATTCTCTTGTTTGTCTCTCATTCTATTTATTTTTGATAGAAGGGGCCGTCATGGCCATGATCATATAGTAGTTGGATTTATAACTACCTATGCAATCAGTGCCTATCACCACTAACGTGAGTTCGAATCCAGCTCAGGCGAGGTGTACTCGATACAAGATAATGTGATAAAGTTTGTCAGTGACTTGTGACAGGACGGTGTTTTTCTCTGGGCACTCTGCTTTCCTCCACCAATAAAACTGACCGCCACTATATAGCTGAAATATTGTTGAAATGGCGTGAAACACCATAACTCTCACTGTCTCTCCTATTTTTGATAGAAAGAAAATTAATTTAAAAAAGGGTTGTTCAAAACATTTCTTTTGTTTCATTGTTATATTCTTAAAAAATAAAATTACAAAATGTACCTTACTTTTAAAAGTATGAATAGTTGATTTATTTACCTAGAATTTAAGTTAAATACAGTCAAAACAGTATTAAGATGTCAAGAGGTCACATTTGGAACAAAAGCAAAGTGGCCTGATAAGACAGGTGACCTCATAAAAGAGGTTCAAGTCATATGAGATTTTCAATAACAGGACAGAAAAAGATGACCTTTAGATTTAGATACAGGTGACTGCTAAATAGAGGTGACCGCATGGGCACGTTTGACTTTTTAGTGTATTAAGTTGGATTATGGGATACTTAAACTATATTAGTGAAGCTAATATATCTTACTGAATGGGGGCTATCGTTGTTGTTGCGATCTTATCAAAGTTAGATCTACACCTACACATGCTATCAGTGTCTATCACCACTGAAGTTGTCAGTTTTAATTCCCAAAGTGTCATTAAATACCCATAACACTTGTTGTTTTTTGCAAAACTACATCAAAAGAGAATTCATTGCCCCCAAAATGATTGTTTTTATATGATTGCTACAATAAAGTACAGATCTGTTTAGAATAGTAAATGTCAATTGTATTAAGAAAGAACATACTGGTTCTAGAGTCTTAGTTCTCGTTTTTATACGAATACCGCCACGATATTACAGAAATACTGTTGAAAGTAGCCTTAAACTTCATTATAACTAATAGTGCAGTTTAATTCAATATTTTAATACTTTATGTGAAGGAAATGAGTTTTTATTTTTTATTGGATTGGGTAACCAGTGGGTTTAGTAATGTACACTACTCGTTACATTCATGTATTATAACCAGTCTTTGTAATACGGATTTATTTTCCTTTTTTTTTTCTTAAAGATACTCAAAAAATTTATTGCACATATATTGGTGAATATTGTCCCTCCTGACAAAATACTATTTTGCTCAAGCTTCCATGTGCAATAAATATTCTGCAAAGGACAATATTCATGCAATGTTTTTTGCCAAGGACGTAAGGATTTGATGTGATATTACACTTGTGAACATTTTGGAGAATATTGCACACTAAAAAAACATTTGGTTACAATCTACATGATATATTATGCTACTTTACAATAAATTCTGTTGTATTCACAAGAGTCCAAAGTGACGAACAAATTATTTTATTGACCCGTCTCGTTCATTGCACAACTTGTCAAGTTATGACTGGCTTTTTTATGCTCCAGTAGATATCGTCACTTTCTTCTTCCATTCCTGGGTCGAGTGTGTTGATCCATCACATGTTTTTTGTTTGATATTTTTCATTGTAACATTTTGGAGTGTTTTTCATATATAACTGTCTTCTCATACCCCTGTATCTGTTATCTGTGTGTCCCACATTATCTCAGAAAATAACTTCATTAATGGTTCAATTATTCTGATAATTTTGCATTTAAAGTACCGAATTGTTAAGTGATCACAACACCAAGGTTTAATGTTAAAGTATACATCATTCACCTACATTGTTGCACTTGAATGATTCTGACCATGAAGGTATTATAATATCTCCATGTTCTTCCTTTTCAAGGTCAACTTATTTAGGTTGGTTAGGTTTAGGTTTATGGTATTTAACGCCACTTTCAACAATATTTCAGTTCTATCGTGGCAGTCAGTTTTATTGATGAAGGAAACCAGAGTACCTGGAGAAAACCACCGACTTGTAACATGTCACTGACAAACTTTATCACGTAATGTTGTATCGAGTATACCTCACCATGAACAGGGTTGGAACTCACACAACTTTAGTGGTGATAGACACTGATTGCACAGGTAGTTGTAAATCAAACTACCATACGAGCACGACCACGACGGCCCCCATTGATACTGCTTCACCACTACAGATAAATAATATCAGTATTGACTTCCATTTTGTATTTGAGTGACATTGATCTTTCAAATCAGTTGCTCATATTTTCTATTTTGTGTTTGCATAAATATCTTCTTTTTTTTCCACCATGTGATACTTTATAATGATGTCAAGAGGTTAGCAAGTTCACACCAGACAGTTATGCAACCTTCAATTGTGTTAATTGAGAAAAAAATGTGAACAGTAATTATTTTTTCATTTTTATTTACAGATATTAAGAAGAAGAGAAGTACCCCAACCATTCCACCCTACATTAGGATCTGTACATATCATGTGATTTACATGTGATTAACATGTGATCAGAATTTAAAAAAACTCTTCTGACTGATATATCCTTAAGATTTTAAGTACATGTATCATTTTTTATCTCTTGTAAATTTAAGCATTTGTCAACAGGTATTAAAAAATTATATTAAAATTTGAACAGTCTTTTTTAGTGTTCATTAAATATCTTACATATATTAGTTTGGTTATGGTTTGTAGTTTGGTATCTCCCATGCCTTTTTATTCAGTTGTTTGCAGAGTCATGGTATCATTTGACATGTAAATTTTGTTACAGCTCTAAAAGGGTTTTGAAATGTTTTGGCTTCCATCTTCAAAAATCTTAGAAATGTCCTTTTTATACCTTTTTTCAGGTTGGAAATTGCAAAGAAGACATTTTTTATTGTCCAATTGTAAAACTTTAACTATTCTAAGTAATGTACAATCCAGACATTGTCAAGTGTTAAATTATCATGAAGTGTTTTTCCATTAACGATAAATTGTGTATCGCTTACCTAGCATATAGCATAATATGACTTTCCTTTATACTTCCCCTACTTCACATTTTGACCTCATACAGTTTTATTAGAACGATTTGATTTGCTTTATAATCATTAGACAAGTACAGTCAAACCTGCCCATGTGGTCACCTCTTTTAAGAGGTCACCTGTCTTATAAGGACATTTTTTTTCTTTTTCCCAAATGTGACCTCTTAATACAGGTTTGACTGTATACCAAGTTTTGTGATTATCCCCAAAAAAATTCATCTCATACATATTAGATCATATTAGGCAGCATTTGGGGACAGATAACTCATTTCTTCTATGGTTGAAGATTTTTTATTTTAGTTGTGAGTTAGTTTATTGTGATCAGCAATATTTTAATCTATACAAGGTTAAAATTTTATCATCCTTTGTCATTCATTTGTTTTTTATGCATATTTTTGTTGTTTTAAAAGATTATAGAAATTGTGATAATTTCATATTAATATTTAAAGTAGATATTTGTATGAAGAATAATAGAGAGAATATTTCATGTTCAGCACACATAAATCTATACAACAACGAAATAACAGATTGTGGACTACATTAGTTGTTTCAACATTTATTGTTAATTGTTGTGAAGTTCCACAGTTCCACACTAGTGCATAGCATTCAATATACACTGAAGACTACTGTCTTCACCTGGAATGATCTGCATATAATATTATGGTGACTGAAATAGTTATTTTTTTAACTTTGTGATTCATTCTGCAAGGTCATTAAGATATACTGAAAATAGTGAATGGTAAATAATATAACCTTGTTTTAATACCAGACCTTACAGAGAATATCAAAAGTTAAAGCTGTTGATTACATACATGAAGTTCAAATAATTAATATTATCAGGACATAAACAACTATTCATTATGATAACTTATCCAAAAGAAACAAAGTTTAATAATAATCTGTGCATTGTAGAAAATTTATCAATTACGAGATAGTCAATAATATCTTTTATGGTATAAACCTTTATTCTAATGAATCTCAAGTCAAGTTTTGTCATGAAAAACATCTAGTGATATAATCAAAAGCTAATTTAATGTTATTGTTTGTTTATATACAAAATATATATATATATATAATAATAACAAAAGAGTAAATGGGAAATAAAATATATATAAAATTTATTATAACATAATCAGACAAAGTGATTTTTTTTTTATTATATGACTTGGTTCACAAAATTTTCTGTAATTTTGTATTGTTTTTCACTTTTCTTTTGATAATGAAATTGTTACCTGTACACAGGTAATACTTTAAAGGCATGTGACATGTGTATGCCATATTTATACCACATATGAAAGACGTACATATGTAAATGAAAAAGTTAGAAGTATGATTTCAACAATTATAGATATTTTTATTTTTGATTTGACTAAGAAATAGACGTGTAATAAACAAAACTTTATATATTTTTTTTATTTGACATATGTGAGTGAAGCAAATGAGCCAACATGTGTAATTATTTCCAGTACATATGCGATTTGATTTGATTTTTGGTGTTTTAACACCACTTTCAACAATATTTCAGCTATTTCATGGCGACCAGTTTTAGTGGTGGAGGAAGCCGAAGTACCCAGAGAGAACCACCGACCATGGGCAAGCAACTGGTAAACTTTATCACTTGCGGCTGCGAGTCGAATGCACCCTTTTTTGTAATTTACAAAGCCGGGCCCGAACCCACGCCGTATTGGTGATAGGCTTGTATGAGTTGTTAGATCCAACGACCTAACTCATTGAGCCACCAGTACATATGTGAAAAACAGGACTTACAAATGTTATGGTTAAATATATGGCACATATGTAAAGTTTTAGCTGTGTTAGGAGTGATGAAAACATGCAGTATCACTTGATTGCATTAAATGTAATACAATATTTCTACATTAGTGTGAAAATGTCAAATCCTGGATGGAACCTTTCTCCCTTTTTCCTTAAAAGTTGAAAAGTATATATTTAAATGTTAATGTGTGGATCATGAAATAAATTGGTTATTAATGAAACTTTCTAATGTGATAACATTTATGTATGCAAGCACCAACTGTGTAACATATTCTACGAATCTTAAGAGAAAAGTGTTCTCTATACCATAAATCATTATTCTTACAAAAAACCATGGTGACTTTCTGTAAATTATTATTCTTACAAAAAACCATGGTGACTTTCTGTAAATCATTATTCTTACAAAAAACCATGGTGACTTTCTGTAAATTATTATTCGTACAAAAAAACATGGTGATTTCCTGAGGAGTTTTGTCAATTAATTGCTAGTAAATGAAATTAAACAACGATTCATTCATTTATATTGTATAACTCATAAAAATAGATCATATAAACAGCCATTTTGTAAATAATTAGTGATTATTGTCTTAGATTATAATACAGAATTTGAATTTTGGTGTTTAACGCCGCTTTCAGCGATATTTCAGCTATATCATGGCGACCAGTTTTAGTGGTGGAGGAAGCCGGAGAGAACCACCGACCCTGGGCAAGCAACTGGTAAACTTTATCACTTGCGGCTGCAAGTCGAGTGCACCCTTTTTTGTCATTTACAAAGCTTCACGCCGTATTGGTGATAGGCTTGTATGAGTTGTTAGATCCAACGATCTAACTCATTGAGCCACCAGGGCCCCTGAGATTATAATACAGTTCTTGTTGAAAGTGGCATTAAACACCATTAACCCAATACAGTTTTTACTGTTTGGAAAATAAACATAATGCAATGTTCAAATGCAAGAAAAGCAAATTTGGTCTGAATTAATATTTTGTGATTTACATATGATGAAAATAAAAAGATCTACATTAATCCTTTGAAAGGAACAATTTTTGGTAATGTTTTATTTTCTGTTAAATTATGAAGTAATTTATTGTGAAAAAAATGGTGGCTAGGTTAATATAACATTTGTTCACGCCACGTTATAGCTGAAATACTGCTAATGTTGGTGTTAAACACCAATCAATCAATAATTTGAAAAATTATCAGACAAAATGTAATTTTATTTTCAGTTTAAAATTATTTTTTTCAATATTATCTTGACGTTTAGGTTAATTTAATAAAAGATAATTGATAAAACATAACAACTAGGAAAATTTTACTTCGATATATATATTGAAACATTATGGACTATTTTTATTGGAGAAATAACAGAAGATACATTTCAAAGAGAAAAATTTTGTCATACATTTACTTGAACTTTTGTATATTGTAGAAGTTTGAAGTTTATAGTTCAGTTGTACCTCCTCTCCCAATTTTTCCCTCAATCATAAATGGAATAATGCAAAGGTAATTCAGTACACACTTAATTTTACTTACCTAATACACACATTGTAGTTGTTACACACAAATACACACATTTTAGTTGATTGTTATGTAATGAACTATGCAGTTGATTTATGTAGTCATAGTGTTCAGGGAAAGTTGTATATATGTGATTATATCTTTCTTGTTTACTGAAGGCTAAATGCACCACAAAAAGTAATTGATAAAAGAATGTTAAAGTTTAACTTCGATTAATTCACACCCCAATATTATGTACAATGTGAGTATTGGATTACAGTGGAAAAAGAAGTAGAAACTGGTAAAAATAACAAAAATATTTGTGTATACTTCAATGATTTCAATTGATCAGTAAATTGTTAGCTTAGCTTATGTGAAACAAAGAGCAGGCAGATCTAAGCAGTTTGGGGTGAGATTACTTGTGGGAATTCTGTAGATGCACGTCCCACATTGAGACCAGTTTTACTTTGAATTGAATATATTGATCAGAACATACCGGTATTTGGTTGAATGGAGAAAGGAAAGGGATATAACTCTAACAGAATTATTTTTAATTTGAACTATATCTAAATAAAGAGAAGGGAGATAAATGCAACAGAATTAATGGAGCTAAATGAATGAAAGGGAGATAAATCTTAACAGAATAATTTTTTAGTGAACAAGATCTAAATCCAGTGAGGAAATTGGGAGGAAAAGCAATGCATTTTAAATCTTGATGTAAAAACTAGATATGATTTAGAGATTAAATGTATGTATGAATTTAGTGGTGCATTTACCATGCAGTTACAAGTTGGTATCAATTATAGAATATGTGTTACAATGTACTATTAATAGAAAAACTATCATGAAAGAGTTTAATGTTTAATGGGATAAGCATACGTGCGATCCAGTCCAGTTTTCAAAGCTTTTTCATGACAGTGATCTAGACCTGTTAATTATGTTACAAATCAGAATAAAATTGTTAGAAATTAATGATTTTCTTTTATAACTGATCGCCCTTGATAACAATTAAGCCCCTCCCATGTTGAACAGACAAAGTTAATCAATGTTTAAATACATATATAACAATGGGATTGTTAAGATTTTATGGGAGTTATGGCGATCAGTTTCATTGGTGGAGGAAGCTGGAGTACCAAAAGAAAACAACAGATCTGCCACAATTATAGAACAACTGACAATTTTATCACATGACATGGTATCGAGTACAACTCACAATGAGTTGGAATGAAAGTCACTACTTTAGTAGTGATAGGCACCATTTGTATAAAGTAAATCTAACTACCAGATTATTGACAGCCACTATAATAATAAGACTTTGTATGTCTGTGTCTCCTCTAGATACTCAATTATTGAATGCAAATTCCAAAGGCTAATACTTGTTCAAATATGTCCCATCTGAACAGCAAGATAGACATGAAATTGGCAAAAATGAAAAAAAAACATACATGGTCATAGCACCTGAGTTCACCCCCAGATTTCTGATGTATTTAAAAAAAGCATACATATTGTATAGGACAACAAAAGGAGCATTCCAGGGTAGTTTGCTTTCATATGGTTCAGAGAAAAATATTTTTTAATATTTTTCCCGTAGGGTTCATGTTAAATTTGAGGCTGTGGCCATCTTGGATTTTCAATTGACACAAATTGTGAACCTTTGCAAGGGACCATCCAATGATTTGGATTCAAGTTTCTGATGTAAATTATTCATTCATTTTCCCAAAGGGTCCTATGTTTAAACTTTATCCAGCAGTGATGGCCATCTTTGTTTTCCAATCAACACAACTATCCACATACTTTTTAGCTGGTCATATAAGCCTCTGGGATCATTTCACTTGATTGGCTAAATTTTGCATTAGTTAACTCCTAAAGGACAATTCTACTTGCATCAGACACTCACAATGGCTAATTTTAATGTGTCCTTCAAATCCAATATTTCAAGAAATTCCTAGAATAGACTTTACTTATGAGATGTATAAATATAACACTCAATTGTGGGTGTACTAATGTCACAAGTCGATGTTTATACAAGAAATACTCCTGAAATATCGTAATGTCCACTTATAGTAACAAACATGTGTACTACTAAAAGTACCAATCAAAGTAATGTTCCTTTACTATGATTTGTTTCTGATTAAAGTGTAATAGGTGTGAGCTATTCTGTATATTCCTGAGTGGAGCACAGTGAGACGAAGGTAGAAGAAGTAGAATTTCACACATGAGAGGAAGATATCCTGATCTTTAATTTTTACTTATTTCATAAAATACAACAAACAAAATACAGATCAACGCATTGAATTGCGACACCAAATCATTCATGACATTTATGATTTATTATTATTACAAGTGTGATGTCGAACAAATAGGTATGTTTGATAGGACATCTACCCATAGGAGACAGCTTCATGCAACCCTGTCTGCCATGAAAAAAGCTCCATTTATGAAAGAAAATTATATTCAGGTATGTCTGTCAAATTATGAAAGAATATGATTTTTCTTTCATTTTATAGTATGTGGTCTATTTGAGTGGAAGCGAATATGTGCAGGTTTGTAATTGTTTGCTTATATATACAATGATATTGGAGATCCAATAATGAAGGGTTTGGGATCTTTTCATCCTGTTGCATTTTTGTGGCTGTCCCAAGCCAGTTCAATGAGTTGAGGTTAAAGGTGATTATTTGTTTTGTTAATATTGGTGGATTCGTTGACCATCACTGTTTAAATTTTCTTTTCATAACATCTGTCAAATTCTGACAAAACGAAAAGACCAATTGTACATATTCATATTTATTGACTCATCAAGTACAGAAAAAAAAATGCACAAAATAAATAATGTACTACATGTTTATACTTTCATCTCCGCATTTTCACTTATTTTGTTATTTACAATTGTTTATTTACAATTGTATTGCTTAATACTATCAACACACATATATTTTCACTGTCACACAAATATTAAAGGTACATGTATATTTATAGAGAATGCAGCAACAGGTATCGGGCGATAGATTACTTTACCTCATATTCAAATATTTAAATGTTCTGAAACCACACGGGAATTTATTTATCATGATTTTAAATTTCAAATAATTTGAGGTGAGATGTGTTTGTTTGTTTTATTTATATCAGTGGAATTGTTGACCACATCACTGTTTACAATTTCTTTCCATATAATTGTCAGTCAATCTGAATACAAGGTAAAACGATATTAAAAATATTAAAAAAATACTGTAAACTCTTCATACAAAATAATTTTCTTATAGTGTATTAATAGTTCCCCTTATAAGACCTCTCTTGAGTGGACAATTTAGTATTATTTTATAATCCAAGTGCCTCAGAAATCTGGCCTGATAGGAAGAGTGGCCTTTGGTGGGAGTGGCCTTATAAGAGGAGGTGCTACTTTATATTATTTGATTAGGGGTTAAGGTTATGGTGTTTAACGCCACTTTAAGCAATATTTCGTGGCGGTCAGTTTTATTGGTGGAGGAAACCGGAGTACCCAGAGAAAACCATCGACCTGTGGCAAGTCACTGACAAACTTTATCACAAAATGTTGTATCGAGTACAGACTAGAAGACTAAGAAAAATGTCATCAATGTAAATTTGTTGATATAATTCACGATTTACATAAGCAAAAAGATTTAAGAGTATATAAATGTCGAATTTATATTTTGTAATGGAAAACTGGAAACTTGTTCACTATATAATAAAAATCCTGTCTAAAATTTAATGTAGAATTAATGAAGCTATTAAGATGTAACAACAGTAATTCTGATCTCCTGCCCTATTAAAGTGACAATAGCCAGGTACGTCACTGATGAGAAAATTAACACCAGATCCATACAACTTGCCTCGACGAGTCCTGGACTCACCAAAGTTTTCAAATTTTAGATTTTTACAATGGTAGGATTCGCCAAAATTTTGAGAAATGTCTTCTGAACTCGTCAAAATAAATTGCTACAAGTATCTTTGTAACATGTGTCTTTTCATAATGTCAAAAGCAGAAATGCTTTTATCAAACGAAAAAGCAAGAGATTATTTATCTTATAATACTTAATATCTATCTTTATAAAGCATGCAAAAACCAACTACAATGACCACCTCTATTACACAATAACTTCTATTATGTGACCTTAATTACAATTTCCCTTCAGTGCATTCCATATTAATTAAACCTGTATTTAGCAATCACCTATCTTATGTGACCCTATTTAAAATGTTCCTTTGGAAAGTCACATAAAGACAGGTTTTACTGTATCTCCGGAAACTGTAAAGTCTATTGTTTCAATATGATGTTATGTCGTGAGAACATTTGAAATGAAAATATGATTGTTACTGTGACTGATCAACAGTCATAACTTCTACTGCCTGTGTGGCATCAGGTACTGCTGCTTGAGGTTTAATGTCCATTGATGTTGATTCGTTGGGTGCCGAGACCATTGTAATCTGACCTAATTGTTGTTGTAAATGAGGTTGAAGTTGTTGTTGAATATGTTGAATCTGTTGTGCTGTTAGTTGTGGAGCTTGATGAGATAACTGTGATGGATCGATGGCCGTCAACGTTCCCGTCATAGACTGGTACATAGAAACTGGAATAGTAACGATACCTAAAAATAGATAATAAAAGTAAGATTATGTCTATAGTAATGGCCGTCAACGTTCCTATCATAGACTGGTACATAGAAACTGGAATAGTAACGATACCTAAAAATAGATAATAAAAGTAAGATTATGTCTATAGTAATGGCCGTCAACGTTCCTATCATAGACTGGTACATAGAAACTGGAATAGTAACGATACCTAAAACAGATATTAAAAGAAAGATTATGTCTATAGTAATGACCGTCAACGTTTACGTCATAGACTGGTACATAGAAACTGGAATAGCAACGATACCTAAAACAGATATTAAAAGAAAGATTATGTCTATAGTAATGGCCGTCAACGTTCCTATCATAGACTGGTACATAGAAACTGGAATAGTAACGATACCTAAAACAGATATTAAAAGAAAGATTATGTCTATAGTAATGGCCGTCAACGTTTACGTCATAGACTGGTACATAGAAACTGGAATAGCAACGATACCTAAAACAGATATTAAAAGAAAGATTATGTCTATAGTAATGGCCGTCAACGTTTACGTCATAGACTGGTACATAGAAACTGGAATAGCAACGATACCTAAAACAGATATTAAAAGAAAGATTATGTCTATAGTAATGGCCGTCAACGTTTACGTCATAGACTGGTACATAGAAACTGGAATAGCAACGATACCTAAAACAGATATTAAAAGAAAGATTATGTCTATAGTAATGACCGTCAACGTTTACGTCATAGACTGGTACATAGAAACTGGAATAGCAACGATACCTAAAACAGACAATAAAAGTAAGATTATGTCTATTGTAATAGCTGTCAATGTTAACGTTCTCATATTAAAACTAGTATAGTAACAATATCTTATGATCATTCATGACAGCTTTAATTGATTAATTCCACGTTTTCTGTGAAGACATATTCATTAGCATCTGTCCTTGTTATTTCTGGTTGGTTTAGGTTAATGGTGTTTAACGGCACTCTCAACAATATTTGAGTTATATTGTGGCGGTTAGTTTTATTGGTGGAGAAAACCGAAGAAAACCACCAACCTGTCCCAAGTCACTGACAAACTTTATCACATAATGTTGTTTTGATTACACCTCGCCATGAACGGGGTTCGAACTCACAACTTTAGTGGTGATAGGCTCTGATTGCACAGGTAGTTGTAATTCCAACTACCATACGATCATGACCATCAACACTACCAATCGTCAAAAGTAAAATAAATACAGAACGGAATAATTGCAGGATTGGAAAACGATATTACGAACCAAGTCTCCAAAAAAAATAATAAACCTGGACACTAGACATTTTTCATGTTTTTATATTTTCAATAAAGAGTTCCAAGTTCAAATATGTCTCATGAATGTCTCACGACGGTGGACATCTTGAAAGTACTGAAAGAGTTATTTCCCATTACATTAAAATTTAACCTTACCTCCAATCTGTCCATCATTTGTTAATATAATCTGACCGCTTTGATTTACAGGGAGTGCTGCCATCTGGGAACCATTGACAGCATTTTCACTTCCCATATCTAAATTGATAGTGCCAATCTGATTACTAAATGCCTGAGTAATATCTGTGTTTTGATTGGTGGAATTGTCAGCCAATGTTTGTACAGCTTGTGTTGCTTCATGTTGAGGTGTGTTTACCTACAAAATAAAAACAAGGTAATACTTCAAATCAAAATGTGGAGTATCTAACCCCACAAAAAATATGCCCTGAGAATGACAAGATTTGTAGACAAACATCAGACTCCTAATTCTATATCACCTAGAATTAAAAAGCCCCATAATTAACTGTAGGCAAGTGCTATTTAAAAACTAAATAGATATAGTGGCAAGCATCTGAAATTTTCACTGAGAACGAAATAGGTGGTTTTGAATAAATGAAATACCATGATTAGCAATATTTATAAAAGACCATCCAATGATAACTCTTATAGTTTGACCATAATCAGTTCTGTTAGTAGTTTCTAAAAAGAATTTAAACAATTTTGTCATAGGATCCTATATTAAATCATAAGGTATTTACATGAAGTGATCACAATAAAGTGCATTTGTATTGATAAAAATAATATGGGGGCTGTTGTGGTTATGATCGTAAGGTAGTTGGATTTACAACTACCTGTGCAATGAGTGGCTATCACCATTAAGTTGTGAGTTCAAACACCATTCATGGCGAAGTGTACTCAATACAACATTATGTGATAAAGTTTGTCAATGCCTTGCGACAGGACAGGTCGTTGGTTTTCTCCATCAATAAAACTAACCACCATGATAAAACTGAAAAATTGTTGAAAGTGACGTTAAACACCATAAACCTAACCTAACCTCAAAATAATATGAATAATATAAACATGGGATTATTGTGTACAGGTTGGATTCAATCAGAACATTATTTTTTTAGATTATTTTCATATAGAATCCTTTGTTAAATACTGTGTGATGTCACATCTTGTATTCCAATCAAACACTACAACTAGAAAGAGATTTATAAATGACATTTATGTATAGTTGTAAAGAGCCTCTGTACTATTTGGGCTTAATTAGTGTTATATTATTCCCATTATATCATAATATATAAAATGACAACATTCTACACACAAACATATTTTATCAATACAAATGTATTTTTTAGATCACTTTGTGTAAATTATGTCTTTAGTACTCTATACTCAGGAGTGTAATGCTCTGTTCTCTTACCATTGAGATGAAATAGATCAAAACAATTTTGTCAAGACAATCTTATCAAAATTAGATCCTCTCTCTTGCTCTCTCAAAACTCTCCAAAGGGAGACAATTCACATCAATAAAATAGACAAAATGGCAGCTCCCATGCATAAATTATTATATAATGTAAAATCTGTTTTCAATTCCTTCACACAGAACCGAGGTAAAATTTTACTGCTCGCTTCTTATATTCCTATGGAGGTCACGTCTTCATTTGCCTTCGATAACTGAACATTGGTAAGAAACAACTGCTCATTGGATTCAAAGAAACCCCAGGAATTTTTTTTTGTCAAGATAAGGTTTTAATCTACAACAGATTTTGATCTCTGATGTGAACTCTCATATGACGTTAGATCTCTCATGCAGCGACAAAGAAAAAGGGAGAAGCAAGCATTGCAAGTGAGGAGGTCTAATTTTAATCAGATTGCTGTTAAGGCGGCAATATCTTGATTGAGTTCATCAAAAGTCAAACACTTATGAAATTTTCTTACCTAAATTCTCAATTTAAACAACAGAAAACACCAAAAATTGAGGAGTTAAGGTACTCTGTGTCACAGCTGACAACCTTCTTTAATTTGTTACATTAGAAGAGAAATGCTAATATCAAAACTATTTCACCAAATTTAACAATCATAGGAATTGCTGTCTAATATTTCAATATTTCAAACTGACAATAATTAATTTTTTGGAGATTGGATCATACTTACACATTGTACGACTGTGGCTTGTGTCCCGTCAGGTAAAGTTACAATAGATTGAGGTGCAGCATCAATCTGTATGATGGACACAGTACCGTCAGGATTATTAATAGTTTGTACCATGGTACCACCAAAGTTTTGAGGTTGATGATGATGAACATGGGTTTGTTGATTAGCACTGCTTTGATTATCTTCATGAAATACATGTAAAAGATCTTCTCTTCCATGATGTTTATAACAGTTTTTTACAATTGTTCTTAAAGCTTCAGTCCAAGAAACCTAAAACAATATATAGAATTTGTTAAGGGTATTTCAGAACTTCTGTATTTAACATAGTGAAAACAAATCAGATTTATCATGCAGACTGCAGTTCAATAAATCAAAATTATTTACGAAATTTAAATGTAAATTGTTCTTATTTAGAAGTCTTTGTCAATTTTGGTCACTTTTCATATTTTGAAAAAAGACAGCATTTTAAAATTCTGTAAAATTTGGTCCCTTCAGAGTTTGAATTGAAAAGGTATGTTTTCTTGGTCAGTTCTGTATAAGTTTCATGGAGGAATCAGGTCATAAGTTTATGGTAGGTAATTAATGTTGATTAATTTAACAATTGATGTTTAAGATGTTTAATCCTTACAGTCGTGTTATGTTATATTTATTTAAAATTATTATTTCTTCCTTTATTATTTGTTTTTATATTAAAATGCCATTCAAAATCAACCTGATTTCTTACTGTACCTCTTGAACTACATGTTTATTTGGCCAAGCGGTTTCACAGGAGAAGATTTTTAGAAATCAGCCAATCAGAAACAAAAATTGCCTGTGGTGGCCATGTTTGTTAATGGATCGGGACGAAATGTGCAATTTTAATAAAGGGCCTTCCATAAATGCTTCCTATCATGTTTCAGTTCATTCGGCTAAGGGGTTTCAGAGGAAACGATTAAAATGTGAAAAGTTAACAGATGGACGGCAAGTGATGGCAAAAGCTCACATTGCCTTTGGCGAGGTGAGCTAATAAAATGAATTCATATCTTAAATGATTTCATAACTGATAATTCCAGTGCATTCTAAGTCTCAATGATTTCAAGAAACATATACTTAATGTCAATATTAATAGATTTACCCGTTTTTTATCCTCGTCAGTACGAGCATCACTTCTAACATTTGCCCACGGCAAGTCTGAGGGCCACCAAGGAGGTCGACATTCTTCCTTACCCCATCCAGGTTTACTTCGACCCGTTGAATATTTTAACATCTCGGGTATAAAATTTCTAAGCTGTGCCTGAAAACAGATAAAAATATGAAATGCCCATAATATATAACACTTCCTTGAAGGATCAACAAGAAGTGTAAAGGGTTAGGATTAGGGTGTTTAATGCCACTTTCAACAATATTTCAGTTATATCGTGGTGGTCAGCTTCATTGGTGAAGGAAACCAGAGTACCAGGAGAAAACCACTGACCTGCCTCAAGTCATTGACAAGTGTATATATGTAGACACAGTACACATTTAATGGAACAAAAATGTAAACGAGTTAAAAAATGGATGCTAGAATTCAATAATATCAAATGCTAATAGTGTTAATAGATGCAAACCTAAATTGGTGCTTTCATATTTTGTCGACTGGACCAGTGCACAGATAATTGTGACAGTAAAAACTTAAAACTGATGTATGCGAGACGAAATTAATTAACATAAGTTGTTATAACTTGTTTTCGAATCTCTTTGATTAATTTGTAAAGAAGTAATTGATGTATATTTTGTAATGAATGTTATATTAATGAATTCATTAATAAAATATGCTTAAATTACTGATTATTCATGCACATTTTGGGTTCAATCAAATTTATAGTTACTGAGAAACAGTATTTTTTCATATTCCAATATGGTCCCATGTTAAAACTTTGTCCTATGTCAAGAATGACAAATCGTCTGATATCAACTTTAAAAGTTATGCCCAAAATATTGAGTATGACATTGACAATGTAGTACGATAACAAAGTGATCAATATGTTTCAGCCATCTTATAATTACCTAGATGACTCATGAATGTGTCTTCCATAATATTCAGGGGGCCGTTGCAGTCATTATCGTATGGTAGTTGGATTTACAACTACCTGTGCAATCAGTGTCTATCACCACTAAAGTTGTGAGTTTGAATCCTGCTGATGGCGAGGTGTACTTGATACAACATTATGTGATAAAGTTTGTCAGTGACTTGCGACAGGTCTGTGCTTTTCTCCAGGTACTCCGGTTTCCTCAATCAGTAAAACTGACCCCACGAAATAGCTGAAATATTGTTGAAACATCCTAAACTTAACCCAAACCCATCTGATATAAATTGTAGAAGTTATTCCCAAAATATTGAGTGTGACATTGACAATATAATGATCCATATGTCTCAGCCATCTTTTAATTTCCCAGATGACTCACGGATGTGGTTTCCATAATATTCAGGTCATGCTATAGGTAGCCATAATTCAATTCATGCTTGCTTTTACAGACTGTCTATCAAAATATCACAAATACAGCTTTACTTTGTATGTACATGAGACATACATTGATTCAATCTTACTTGTGTCATTTTATCAACAGGTGTAGGTATTCCATCTATAACTAAAGGTGGAAGTTCATGTAACCCTGGGTTATCTGGTTGGGCAGGAGGAGCCTGCTCTGCAAGGGAATGTTCCAAATCTTGTAAAATCATCTGTTTGTTGCTACGAATCTAGAAATAAACAAATTACATGTCAAAATTACTTTTAAAATGATAAAGCACCAGTCATCCTAATCTTTTCTGTGTTTTTTTGGGGGGTCAGATAACTTGTATCCTTGGATATCTCAAAGGAATTAATGTTGTCCCTTCAGATAGCTTAAGCTTATCGTGTTGCTCGATCTTTAGTTTTCTGTGTAATGTTGTACAGATTATTGTTTTTCCTTTTGTCCTTTTTCTGTTGGCCAATGTAGTGTATGTCCTTCTTCGATTTACACTTCCTGATTAGCCCTTTGGTATCTTCAAACTTTTCTTATCACAGATAATTTGAATACTTTGAATTAAAGTCATTGACCCACAATAATGTTTGACTGTACATGCAGTAAATTATTAAACAGACCATTTAAATTAATAATGATTTTGATAATACTAGACATTCCGAGCGATATCTGAATAAATGTTGGCATAGGTAGATAATAATAATTTTAGATGGTTCAAAGTCTCAGTTCACTGCATTCTTAATTAAGAGAAGATTTTTACACATTTCCCATATATAAGGTCCATGTGCTGTGGTGGCAACCATCTTGCATTGAGATTTTCCATTTTAGCAAAAATACTTAGCAGCTTAATAATAAATATACCCGGTAGCTCACATGTATCAGAGTTATAATTTGAACAACCTCAACATCAAGAACACACAGACACCTTTATTATGTAGCCATATCTACCATACTTTCCAGAATATGTGATCACATCATACAAACTGTGATACCTACCACACTTTCTAGGGGCTGTGATCCAAACACTTTATAACATTGTAGAGACTGTGACATTTTCCCTGGAGTACAACATAAAACTACTGCCTGCTGTCCTACTCTCGTTGTATATTCCTCTATTGTTGCTTTCAATTTCCTGTAACATTAACAATTATGTTTTGATATAATGGTAATGAAATTTGATTACAAAGGGAATGTTAGCTTATTTTCATCTCTATATCAGTGTGGGAAACCACTGCTCGCCAACTCGCAAAAAGCGAAAGCAAAATGATTTTGGCAAGTATTTCCATTCAAGTTCTAGCCATTCTGGCGAGTTGACATGTCTGAGCGAGATATGATAATTTGCTGCTCGCCAGTTGATGTAACAAAATAAATAGTCTGAAATCGATAGAATGGATTGATTGAATGCGATTCACTTATGTGTTCTGATAAAATAGTACCAAAACATAAGTTTTTATTCAAATTGTCACCTGTGTTTTGTTTTGAATGCCATGACAGTTTTTATGGAAACACTAAAAACCTACGCGATTGTCCCAACCTTGATTGTTATTTTCTTATCGTTTCTGATAAGAAATTGCGAATGAAATACATATGAAATACCCTTAAAAATGGATGTTTTGTTCTTTCAAACATGTAACCATGACGTAGCCCAAATTCACAGATTTACATGGGAAAATATGGCGAGTTCAAATGAGGGATCTCTCGTCATAGTTGGCTAGTGAAATTTAATCTTGGCGAGTAGATTTCAATAGTTATTAGCCAGATTGGTGAGCAACTTTAAAAAATGGTTTCCCTCACTGCTATATCATGATAATTATTAGTGATTGTTAATTTTATATTTATAAAAGTTATACACACATTCAATGCAGAGAGGGATATATTTTCCAAAGCCTTGTTAAATAAGTATATTCATTACCTTAAAAGTCTTGTTTGTTGTCGTTTACGTTTGGATGGGTTGGTCTCAAAATGATGTGGATGTTTTCTCTTCCTGGCAGAAGCAATGGCAGCAGCAGCAGCGACACCTATTGGTCCTATAGTATGAAGTTAATTAATAATGTGATGAAATGAAATTTTGACGTTTTTCTACACTTGTATGTATACTAGTGAAATACATTTGTAAAATACATTAAGTTTGCATTGTTATTGCTTACATGTGTCAATTTGTTGTGTTGTAACATTACAGGATACTAACCTGTAATGAGTTATTTGTTTTGGTACATTGCCAGTTTATTTAGCGAGATGGGATCTTTACTCAACACCATTTAACTGTGTTGTAACATCGCTAGATACTCCGAGATGGCCATTAACACCATTCAAACATTTGCTATAGTCAATAGAAACTTTAAAACACCTACAATGATCCTGATTAAAAAATGTTCATTTGTCTGTTTGCAAGGTTTTATTTATTCCTAATATTGCAGTTCTTATTTTTCCTAGGTTATATAGGACAAGAATCTCATTTTTAACCATGTTTGTCCAAAAATAGAAATAACAACTTTAGGGTAGGCACTAAACTTAGGGTCTGTTGACTTAATGAATACTCAGGTTGTTTGGTTTGGTTTTTTGGTCTTCCTGGACATATGCGATAACTATGAAAAATTGCACACAAAAAAATACCAGGCCAAACACAGTGTTTATATATAAACATGATAGATAATTATACATCAGTGTCAAATGCCCCAAATAAGGTATCCGAGACCTTGAAATGACCCCTTACCTGCTGCAGCTAATTGCGCTGTGACATCATCAGAAACTGCATTACTGTACAAGTCATTAGCATCAAATGAACTCTCAGGAGAACTTGGTTCACTTATTTCATCACTCATCATACCAGATGTGTATGCTGTGTTTATATTGTTTGCATTACTGTTGGTCAGGTGACCAATCTGAAGTCCTTCCGAAGTGGTCGTCACTTGGATCGTGTTCATTTTGAATTCCATCATGGAATTCCTTTTGATATTTTGCTCGAAGAGCTTTTTTAGAATTCCATTGGGTCATTCTGAAATATAAATAAAATATATAATGGTGCATGCAGAAAAAATGTAGCACCTAAACTTGCACAATATAAACAAAAAAAGCTCTAGATTATATCAGAGTTTAGGAAATTGCATATGGGTTTGGTGGTACTAGTGAAAAAAATGTCAGTCCTCATTAATTTCTATTGCAAAATACCAATCTTGTGTTGGTCCTTAGCAAAATCTGCCCAAATTCTTCTGGTCATGTCTGACAGGACTGACAAATTTCGTGAACTCTGTTATATTATTGCCAAGATAACAGAGCAAAGAATATTTTTGCAAAAACACAAATTTAGTAGAAAACCTTTAAGATGTTTATTAGTGGTTTTTTACTTTAATACAGATGACAACTTATACATGTTACTGTTTTGACTTTTATACAAGTAAATTCTATTATATGATCATCTAAGAATTAATTTATTTAATAACTGGGTACTAGAAACTAGAAGAGGGGAAGTAATTAGGAAAATCAGATTTATTCACAAAAGGTTAACATAGTAGCTGGACCATAACAATTAGGCTAAAGCTCGTACAAAATGTTCCTGGCTAGCTGACACTTACAGTGCAGGGTCAATGAGAAGAACAAATATGATTAACCAACAATGTGTTTCAAAGCAAACCTAGTGGTTAAGTTGAAGTCATCACTTCGAAAGTTTTACAGTCGCCACCATGACCTGGTTAACTGTTACCGAATATCTGTGTCACAAATGACCATGGATATGTTCCGTTTGTCGTAATCATAATCTGGTTCTTTCTTCATTGTAACTTGTATAACCGGTTTGTAACAAAAGTAACACAAAGTGTTCCAAATGTGGAGCATAAACTGCTTACACTTCTGGAGCTCTTACTCCTTAATGATATGTGCTTAGCAAAAAACAGCAAATACTAATTTTATAATCTTTGGTTTGATCTGACTGAGACTTGAACCAACGATCTACAGCACTTGAGAACATGTTTACATATATGCAATCAACATTTATCACCACTCAAGTTTAATTTGACTCCCACCAGTGACAGGACGTACATGTTACAAATTTATGTTATAAAGTTGGTCAGTTATTTGCAAAGGGTTTGTGGTTTTCTTCAGATGCTTCACAAATAAAAGTTAAATATTGTAGCAAATACATGTAGCATTAAACACCCCTATCATTTTAATTATTGAACAGGAATAGGTTGATATACATTTCGGATTATGTTTTGTAAAAATGACCTACTCTTACTAAGCTATGTTCTATGGTCGTCATTACAATCTGGTTGACTGTTACGAAACATCCATATCTCAAATGACAATGTATCTTTTACTTTTTACGTTCATGTTTTCTTTCCTCTATCACTGCCAAGACTTTTATCGGATTTGACTGTATATATGAGTAACACGGTGGGTGTCTTATAAGAAGCAGGAATTGCTTACCTTTTGTGAACACCCGGTTTTTTGGTGGGGTCCGTGTTGCTCATTTTTCTATAGTTTTCTATGTTGTTCTATTATGTGTCTTTACGTACTGAGTACCGTGTTGTGATGTCCGTTACGATAACCGCATAAAAACGATGTGCGGTTCATCTTTACCTCCAGTTGTTTGTAGGAGGGCTCATGTCTTATTTATGTTGTGTTTGTTTGCACATAGTGGTATCTAACACATATTTTATCATGCTTGTTTGTGCATAGTGGTATCCAACACATATTTTGTTGTTTTTCTTCGTCTTTGTGTTCCCTATGTTGCCAGTTTCTCTGAATTGTCCATTTTTGATTGCCCCTCTGGTATTCTCTAATCTTTATTAACCAATACATTTGTACATATGTCTCATCTTCCAGTGATATAAATAAAACTACTACAAATGGATTATATTTCCCTATGTACCCAATTCCGCCATCTCGTGAATCACATCAATGGACATTACTTTTTGTGCATTTTAGAGATAGCATTACAACTAGCTGTGACAACAAATTCATGGTATCAAAGATTGATGGCGATATAGGCTTGTCAGCCAATAAATTAGGTTAATAAAAAAAAAATGAAGAGGATAGGAATGGAGACATCATGTAAAACGATTCACAGTAAATTGTTGTTCAAAATTACTGTAACAATATAATTTTTTTTCAATTTGATTAGCCAATGGCAGTCCTCACGATGAGCACCGGTCCTCCAGTCAAAGACCAGTAAATGTTTCTGTTTTTATTTAGAACTACACAAAATAAATTCAAGAATTTGATTCGGACCAATAAATTCAAGAATTTGATTTGGATCAATAAATTCAAATTTTCATTTCAAGGACTGTAATGTTGAATTGGAATGGTAGATTTACTTTGAAGAATCACTATACAAATTTCAGGTGCAAGAGGCAGTACCAGACTTTATGGTAATGGGAATCCACACCCCATCAATCCTTGTTCATTTTTTACTAAAAGGTCATGTACGTGTGCATCAATAGACAAACTCAAGTCAAATGGATCTGTAATAAAAAAAATTATTATCTAAAATCAAGACTGAGAATGCAAGGGGTCGGATAAGCTTATGCACTGCGTGGGTATATTCGACTGACAGTGACATTTTCTACCTTGCATCGTCATAATAAACAATTTTTACAGACCTCTACTGGGCTCTAGTCTATGCCCTGATGAAACAAAGACCATGCCCATGGGCATGGAATCCATGCCCCGCCCAACTGGGCAACACTGCTGCGATCATCGATGACACAGCTTTCATGAAAGGGCTTTGAAAGAATTAAAACGCATTCTATTTGCAGTTAAAAAAAACTATTGTAAAGGGCGATTGACGACCAGTAGTCGCGTGGATGTGCCCTGCATCCTGAACTTCTGAAAATAACAACAACAAATCAAGGGAGTTAATTCATTGGTCGCCATTTTATTTGCATGATATTGATGAACATAGAGCCGATTTCAACAAGATATTTAGCATTTTGCTCTTGTGTATTTCTTGAAATATACTTCCACGTGTTTCTTGTTTTCTGTTTATCTGTCAAATTCGTCAACATGCGCAAAACAAATTGGATTCAGATGACATGCGTCCGGTTTTGGACTTGCGCGTCCAACGAAAAGGGGTACCGTAAAAAAGTGTTTTCTAGTGGTTTAAAAATATATTTCAGCACCTGGAAGTCTACAGAAAGTGAAGATATGTCAATAATATGTCTAGTTATTGTTTTTCAATGTGTTGTATGCTTTTTCAATGGTTATATCAAGGATATTTATAAAGGTGCGCGAGTGGCAAGATGACGAAGACATGCGCACAGTCAAAAATCTTGCAACTTTCCTTTCTTATGGGGATTCCTCTCTGTTTAATTCAATGTATTGCAGATATTATTAATTATGATTAACTATTCTATCCAAATAAAATCATTTTCTGTTCTTTTAAAATCACGTTTGAAAAACTCACCATTTAACAAACAAATCTGTGAGTAAAGCCAAATTAATAATTCGATGCATGTTGTATTCATCCGCAAGGAAACTAAAAAAAAACCAAAAGCAAATCCTTCCGATATGTAAACTAATCCCGCACACATCGCGATCATTTGATAAATAGAAAGAAAATACCTCTTTTTTAATGTGCTTAGACAACATGACTTATATGTTTTGAATCTCGTGCATTTTGTACCAACTTTAATAGTTTATGGTTAAGTATTCGGTTTGGACTGCTGTTGGGACTTTGAGCCTTGAGGGGGGAGGGGCATTGTACGAGTCCTTCTTGCCTTTTTATGAGTTTCATTTATATTATATATTGTTATGAAAAATGTGATTTTATTTTTATTTTTTTTTTATAAACTCTGGATATTTTTTCTCATCCCGTTTCTTGGTCTAAAGGATCCCAAAGAATATTTTGTAATAAGCTTTATTTAGAGTCGGCATGGTTAAAACAACATACAACATAAGCTCTGTTGAGCTTTTAACCGACAAAGAAGCACCGAAAGAGGCCAAAAAGTGCCAATTTTTATTTTTCATCAAATTTTGATGTCGCTTTTTTGTTGAATGGATTGTGTTGAGAACTTTCGGTAGTGTGTCGCCGAATTTCCTCTATCTTTTACAATTTCCGGGATAAACTTGATCGAAAGAGGGCGAAAAGTGCCAATTTCCAAAATTTGAAAGTTTTTTTTATTTTTTATCCAATTTTAATGCAGTTTTTTGTGAAGTGTTCATCTTAACTGGGTATTGATGGGCCATTAAAATTGCCATTTTATTTCTATTAGGGACCCAAATTCTTAAATTTCGCATATTTGTCATATATAATTTCAGTTTATTTTTCTTTCAATTTTGATGTCTTTTATGTTTGTTGTTGAATGGAATGCACATGTCGAGTGCTTTCGGTGGTATGTCGACGGATTTGCTCTTCATTGAACATTGAACACAGACTACATATAGTAGGCCTCTAGTTATTCTACTGATTTGTTTCATACTTTGTTACATATTAAAGTTTTTATTCTGTTATTTTGTTTTCATATTTTGTTACATTTCAAAGGTTTTTTTCTGTTTTTATATCTGCTTCCATACTGTGCCACATATCAATGTTTTATTCTGTTGTTTTGTATTCATGCTCTGCTACATTTCAAAGTTTTTATTCTGGTCGAAAAGCGACCGTCTGTTCGTCTGTCCATCCGTCCTTCATTTTCAACTTCTTCAGAGCCACTGCATGCATGCTAAGTCACCAAAATTGTTCCTCTAGAGGTCCTGAAAAAGTGCTGTATCTTTTCAAGCAATTAGAAATCCAAGATGGCCGTCCTGGTCTCTGATTGGCAGAGACATTTTCAACTACATCACTATGTTTGCCAGAAATGGTCCTCTAGTGGTCCTGGAGAAGTGTTGTTACAGAGTGATTCAGAAAAAAAACTACAGCCAAACTTTGCAGACATGTTCCTCTAGGGAAACTTAATTACCAAAAATCACAATGTCCAATTTTAATTTCATATATTTGAGTTGAAAATAAACTTCTTGTGTCTTTTAGCACATACTGAGAAAATCTTATTTCAACTGAATCATCACATGGTGGGATTACCCTATTACATAATTTGCATTTAAAACAAAGAGAGATAACTCTTACTGATATATTTGAATATTTACTGAAGAAATTTATATTGTATATATGTCGTGTACAAGTTGTGATTTTGTACATGTTATAACATGTACAAAATAATTGTACATGTTATAACTTGAACAATGCAAAAATACAAGTTATAACATGTACAAAATTAGGTCGTACATGTTATAGAAATAGAAATAGAAATAAGTTTATTAACCAAATCAGGGCCCCAGGAGGGCATATACAAATAACAATTATGATTGATACACAACAACAATACAAATAACAATTATGATTGATACTCAACAACAATATATCAACCTAAATATTCGCGGTGAAATATCAATAAGTGTGGTGCAAGCACACTCGGGCAGGAAAAGAGATATGTGCACATAAACGAAACATGTACAACATACAACATATTGTTTAAAAATGGCTTTAACTTGTACAATATATGAAAATAATTTTAATCTAAAAATAAAAAAATAATTTTAAATCTGAAGTAATGAAGAGCAATAATCGAAAGAGCAAACGAAACATATTATACAGCATGCATAAATTACTACATTTTGTACTTTACCATTCCAGAAACCAGCTGTACTTACTTGTTGCTACATGACAAAGACATGACACCTAGAGTTGCACATAACCTTCAACCTTCGACATTTACACCTACCAGACTTACAATTTCCTTTCTTACATTGACAATGCACAAAACCTTGCCCTCCACTCAACGACATCTTACTCACTATTCGCGCCCGTGTGTCACTTTGTAGAATCATTGGAGCTCCTAATATGAGAAAAATATCTAAAAGATTGTATGCTACCTCTGCAGCTGTTTTTGATTTCAATGGACGCAAAATACTGAATTTGGTAAAGTGGTCTTGGTAATGTAACACCCACTTATAACCCACTTATAACCACTATCTGGAACTGATTGATAATCAATTAAGTCAACTTGTCCTCTTGAACTAAAATCAGACGATCTGACTAGTTTGATGACTAGTTTTGAAAGCTCAGAACGTTTTTTCTTTAGAGCACAGTGTTTACAAAGTTTCAGAAATGTCTTTTTTACTTCACGGCTTATGTTGGCATAATGTGCCTTCAGGTCATTGTATGTTTTATGGAGTCCACCATGGCCTACAGAAGTGTGACTCTGTTTAATAATAGGATGCATACTGTTTAATATCATTTACTATATGTACTATATAAGAAGATTGTAAACTATCATGGATGTACTATAAAGGACCACTGGGAAATGGACCTACACGCAAAATTAAACCAGGGTCTATTAAGCATATTATACAAGCCAGAGAGAAATATTGGTTTTCATTGGATCACTTCCTATATATTATATAAGACCATTGCAGGAGTCGAATATTACTTTGATATACTACATAGGGTTACTGAGATATTGATCTAAATGCAAAGAATCAAGAATTTCATTGTAAAATCTGTCTTGGGTATCCACTTGCATCTTAACTCTTTACTACTATGAAAGTAAATCTATTGCCTTCTGAGTAGAAACTCACAATTATTATTCACCAGGTGAGAATACTGAATAATATTCATTGACTACAGGTGTGTTTTAAAAGTTTAAGTAATTATAAAAACTTCTCAACTTATCATTAACTGTATCAAAAAGATAAAAAAAAAAGAGCAAAAACTAAAAACAAAAAAAAATTAATAAAAAAAAATATAAAATTGATGAAAATAAGACCACAGGTTAATGAAATGTTGTTGTGATAATGTAAGCTTATCTTTTGTTCTTTATTTTCAAATATTGTACAAGTTAAAGTCAGTTTTAAGCAATATTTTGTACATGTTATAACTTGTATTTTTGCATTGTTCAAGTTATAACATGTACAATTATTTTGTACATGTTATAACATGTTATAACGGGATAATGTCATTACTCCGACACTCAATACTCCGACAGTCATTACTACGACAATCATTACTCCAACTCTTAATACTTCGATAGTGACCGATAGTCTTTGCAATTCTGGCGCTTTTAGCAATCCAAATGCAGTACGGGGACTGCCCATTTAACTTGAAAGGGGCATGGTTTTTATCAAGGAGTCGGAAGTTTTGTTCGTATGCAGCTCTATTGTTTTTAAAGCTTTTCAGCGCGGCCCAACAAAATATTTTTTACAAAAGAAAATATTATTTCATATAGATCTAATAAAAATGCTTTCTCCGATTAGTTTGTTTCTTCGATTCTCGTCATATTTTCCTCAAAATTCAGGATAGCTTAGGAATGTTATTCAAAATTTGTTGTAAAGCACCATACCGAGAGGATTTACAAGGAAAGGTGAAGTCAGCTCCCTTTGTCCTATGTGCAAAAAAGAGACTGAAAACACGGCTCATTTCATACTGCAATGTGCAAACCTACAGGAAGTAAGAAAACCATTCATGGATAAAGTTTTTTCATATCTGGAAACAAATGAGAATCTGACACCTTATGTCACAGACCTACTGGAGGATCAAAATATGCTACAGCTACTAATTGACTGTACACAATTTGACTTTATACCACTAAAGGAAAGGAGCTATTTAGAAACCTTATCCAGAGGTTTATGTCATAAACTGTACCTGCAACGATTACACAAAATAACTACGGTATCATATATAGGATCTAGAAAACATGAGGATTAATAAGATATCGACACCGTTAGAAAGCAGATAGATGTAGATTAGGCATATAAATATATATATAAGATTTAGCAGGGTGAAAACTTGCTGAATCTCGTAATGAATAACTTTTTCTTTTTAACAATTTTAATTGGATATGCCAGGACATTTTAACGGTTTTGAAATGAAGCTTAGTGGACAATGTATATAATAACGTACCATCCATCGTCACGCTAGAAGTTGTTCTTTTTACCTTTTATTAGTACAAATGACTCTTATGACTCGTGTATATAGAAATAAATACTTTTAAATACTTTTAAAACCGTTTTAAACTAAATAGGGATATTTTAGAGATAAGTTAGGGATAAGTGATAGGGCACACACCATACCAGACATTTATGATTCTGGACTTCAGTGGTGAATACGTTGGCAACAACGGTTATCCAGGCAGTGGATGAAGATTCAAGATAGGTAACAGGTAACAGGATATCCGGTTTTCATATAATTTTTTGGACTGTGTGTATGCATCCTTCAATAAGGGAAAAGTGTCCAAAGTTTCTAATAAAAAGTTCCCATATTTCAGAGCAACATAGTAAAACATGTTAAAAGGTATGATCAAAAACATATGTCCTAAGCGACGTCGCTAAGTAAACATTGACGCACAGGAACACTGAAAACATAGTTCATCAACATTTTCATCTATATCTTTTATTTTCGTCAATGAAATAAATATAATAATCAATTGCACGTCGTGAATATTGAATATATGTAATGATCACTCGTGCCGAAACGCATTCAGATTAATCTCGTGCGCGTAGCAAGTTCCGCACACTCGTTTAATATGATGCGTTTTGCGGCACTCGTGATCATATTTTCAATATCCACTCCGTGCAATTATCCTATAGTTGTTTGGAGTTGCGATTAGATAGGATATGATGATGCAGTCCGGGATGCATGGTCGGAGTATTAATGAGTGTCGGAGTAATGACTATCGGAGTAATGACTGTCGGAGTTATGAGTGTCGGAGAAATAACTGTCGGAGTAATGAGACGACCCCGTTATAACATGTACAAAATCACAACTTGTACACGACATATATATTAACTTCCTGTCTTTCACATATTGAGAAAACCGCATCGGTGAGCCGGCACTTGGGTCCAGGATATTTGTTTTCTTCAATTTTATCAATAAAATGTGCATCTACAACGTATATGAACCCGTTTGACATGTTTCGTTGTGAAATAAACGCCTTTATGAACTATGCCCCATTTTCCTAATACAATGTATCTTAGAAGACATTTGAAAACTCCTATTGTTGTTTTTTAATTTAAATTACTGTTTACATATTTTTCTTAAATAAAATTTCTTTAATAGTTTAACATATTTTATTTTACATTGTGCTTGTCCATATTAATCCAATAACAAATAACAGAAGCTTACAGATGTAACTCGTCTATTCTTATGTTGAAAATCAGCCCGTTTTGATGACATTTACGAATCGATGTTGGGTCTAACCTTCCGGAACAACTGCATGAGTTCAACCCCGGTTTTAGTGAGGTTCGTGTTACTTGAGCTTTATTTTTAAGTGTAATGTTTTGTAGATCGTTCTTTGTCCTTTTGTTCTTTTTCTTTTGGCCATTGTATTGTTTGTCCTCGATTTACGGATTCTGATTACCTCTTTGGTATCTTCAAACTATTCTTCTATATTACTGAACCCGGGTTATTTTACTACCAGTACATTGTTTACTAGTAGATCAATTTTCTATGTTACACCGGTTTACTTACCTATACATGTACACTGAAAAACTTTACATTTAAAGTATACATCAATTAATTCCTTGTGTCAATGTAATACACGGTTTGGCAATTTTTCAAATATCTGTAATAACTTCAAGGTAAATATCAATAAATAGGACAGAATTTAAACTTTAAATACTTTCATAATTATTGCCTTTTAAAGTTTCAAGTAAACATGTGTGTTCTGAATATGGCATTATAGTCTCTAAATCACAGATCAAAAACAGCTGTAAAATAGCTTGTCGAGCTAGCGAGTGTTGTTTAATGCTCAGCAAATTTCACCTATATCATTCATGGCGAGTACAAGTTAATTTTCAATGAGATCCGCTTTGTACTAGACCAACACGCTTAGTTGCATTTTTATAGTGCTAGCTCACTGAAACAACAGTTCGCGGATAAACATGTCTCCCCACTCGGACACATTATCCTGATTTAGAGCCAACCAGTCATTGTCCTTTCTCCTTAATATTGCATGCTTAGCGGAGAAGCAACAAATACCACTTTTATAGTCATTGGTTTAACCCAACCGACTTGAACCCACGATCTACCACTCGGGGCGAGCACACTAACCATTACACCAACGATGTGGTTCTCAATATTTGAAGTGTAGGAATTATTGAATGATTGTTGCTTAATGCCAAGTGAGCAATTTTTCAGCTTTTTCATGGCGAGAATTAACATGTTTGATGTCCGCTTTGTTCTAGACCAACACGCTTAGTTGGATTTTTATAGTGCTGGTTCACTGAAACAACAGTCCGCGACAGACATGTCGCTCCACTCGAGCACATTATCTTGATTCCGAACCAAAGAGTCTATAATCTGTTTCCTAAATGTTGCATGATTAACGGAGAAGCAACAAATACCAATTCAATAGTGTTTTACCATTACACCACCAGTGTTGAATGTTTTACCTATAGGCTTGGCAGGCAGACGCCTAGGGCTTCAAAATCTAGGGGTCATCCGGCCAAGGTTGTATACTAAGTTTCACACTGTCATAGACCTTTCTTACATATACTGACTGCCATAGAGCACTGTAGTCCTTAAATTCAAATTGTTTAGAACACTCTTCTATATTCCTCTAGTCTTAAGGGGATGGGGGATTGGGAGGGGCCTCACAAGTGGAATAGCCTAGGACCGGCCTCTTTATCTGGCACTGACACCACCGATGTATGATATATAATCTATTCATACAAGCAGCTAGCTACATATAGGATTATTTATAGTTCCAACATCAATTAAGGGACCGTCGTGATAGTGTTCGTATGGTAGTTGGATTTATAATTACTTGTGCAAGCAGTGCCTACCACCACTTAAGTTGAGAGTTCGAACCCCCGTCATGGCGAGGTGTACTCTTACAACATTGTGTGATAAATTTTTGTCAGTGACGTTTGTCGGTGGTTTTCTCCGGGTACTCCGGTTTTCTCCACCAATAAAACTGACCGACACGATATAAACTGGAAATGTTGTTGAAAGTGGCGTTAAACACCATAACCGACGAAAGATATAATCTATTCATATAAGCAACTAGCTACAAATAGGGTTAATTATAAATGTAGTTCCAACATCAATTACAAATATTTTTTAATAAAATAATTTTACAACAAAGATTGTCTATAATCAGGTAAAATTCTGTAAATGAAAATAATAATAATAATAATAATTAAAAAAGGATTATCATAGCAGCAATAATTTCATTAATACACCAATCAATCAATACGTAATTTCAGTTTTTTTGTATTTATAAACAAATAACAATTTGTTTGTAATTATTTCAATATTTAGTTGAAAGTACGACACTATAAATGCTTAAATAGTTCACTTTACGTTGCCATTGGTAGTAAGAAAAATATTTATTGCATTGAAATGAAGTAAAAGATTTTAAAAGTATCATTGAAGCATTTATAATTCCCGCATTATTGACAGACGATGATGGTGAGTATTGTCATACATTTAAAGAAATATCAAATATTTCTCACATTCCCTCTCATATATTACAAAGAATGAAATTGTCAATTACACACAAACACTGTACATACCAATATACACAATCAATGAACCAATTAAACGAATTGACGAATTTGTGGATAGTTGTATAAAACATTTTGCATAAGTAGGTAAGCACTAAGCAGTTTGGTTTTTATTCATTTTGATTTTTGATGAATGTTTATTACTTCTGTTAGAGAAATTGATATTAGGTCTAAAAACAGTGAATTAGACCATCCGGACTTATATCAGTTCGTTGTCTTTCTTTTGTTTATTTTAATCTTTGGTAATGTTTATTACTTCTAAATTAGAGACGTTGATGTGGTCAGTATAGCTGGCCTAATCTTTGTGAAGGGGTTATGGTCATGGTGTTTGATTCCACTTTCAACAATATTTCAGTTATATCGTGGCGGTCAGTTTTATTGGTGGAGGAAAACTGAGTACACGGAGAAACCACCGACCTGTCGCAAGTCACTGACAAACTTTATCACATAATGTTGCATCAAGTACACCTCGCCTAAGCGGGAATCGTACTCACAACGTTAGTTGTGATAGGCACTGATCGCATAGGTAGCTGTAAATCCAACTACCATACGAGCACGCCGACCCCTACTTTCATATGTAGGTATAAAGCATTTTGATTTTTGCTGATGTTTTTTTTTTTACTTCTGTTAAAGAAATTGATAAGGTCTAAAAACAGTGAAAAGATTAATAGGTTCTTACACGAGTCCCTATTGAAGATCTGGGATTTCTTCCACGAGTGTGAGAAATTCCGTCTTTTCACGAGCGGAGCGTAGCGGAACGAGTGGAAAGACGCTGAATTTCTCTCACGAGTGGAAGAAATCCCAGATCTTCAATAAGGACGAAGGCAGGTGCATGTTCAGGGGCGGATCCAGGATTTCAAGTTGGGGGGGGGGGGGCGCACTTAAAAAAATTGCGCCGAGCCGAGGGAGGCGCGAACATTTTTGGGGTATTTCGTGTGAAAAATCACGATTTTACGCCAAAAAAAATCATATTTTTCCAATTTTAGGGGGGGGGGCGCGCGAAATTTTTGGGGTATTTCATGTGAAAAATCACGATTTTACGCCAAAAAAATCATATTTTTTCTAATTTCGCCCTGAATCCGCCCCTGCTGTTTCTTCCGTTTCATCTTAAAAACAAAGCATGTCGATTTCATTCATTCATTCGCATGTCAATGTCATGTTTACTACACAAAATATTACAACGCCACGTGCAATGCAGTAAATACACACTTATTTAAAACCGCATTAAACCTATTAGGGGATATCAGTTAAAATTCAGGTAAAATTGATATTTGAAGCTTCTTTAGATCTACTAAGACGAGTTTATATTACTACAGCAGTCGTAGAAGCGGACTCCATTGATTATACTCGACCGATTTGATTGGCTGACAATGCCATGCAAGACAAGGTCACGCGCAGCTGTCTTTATGGCTTGTCTTATATAGAAAACGCATCAAAACGGAAGAAAATCTAAACTTGAACCTTGACAACCTTGACTTAATTGTAAACCTTAAAATGCTATCCATGTTAATCTGATGAAACCCAATATGTGGTATTTTAAAATACACGTAGATTTCGACATCGTCTGCATGTTTTATCTATAATACACTGACACAAATTTGTAAACCGGATTTTAAAAAGATTGGAAATATCTATGATAAATTACTGTTATCTAAAATTCCTACAACAAAAAGGCATAAAAAATATACTTATTTAAAATTCATTCGTGTCGATTCATAAATATTTTTCAAATCTTTATAAAAAAAAAATCATATACACTGTACACATATTCTTTAAAATAAATTAAATTCCATGAGGTATATTCAATAATTAAATGACCCTGTATATATCCATGTGTTTTCTATACATGTATTTTTAAGAATATTTTTCACTGCTCTAAAAAAGACAATAGACTACTTTAATTTGTTATACTAATAACAACACTATTTTAAAAATTGCATTGGTTCATGCTTTTTAACAACATATAACTAATTTTTGCTGGTTTTATATGCACAGCAGTTGACAAAAAGGGAGAAGGGGGTGAGAGATTTTAGTTGAATATATCGAGTTTATTGACCCACACCCATCCACCCCTAGCAAATGACTGGCTACAGGCATGATCTCGGCCAATCAACAGCGTGTAGTTAAACATAAATACTCCATATGGACAATGGCCATCTTCCCGAAAAGTCACGCGTCCACCCTTCAAGTCTACGAACCACTTCCCATAAAAAACTGAATTATTTTCAGCACATGAAGCAACCCTTTCCACTCCATGATTAAGATGAAATGTCGCATTTTTAATCCCTTACACGTGTTTGTCAACTTGTTACCCGATTACATGTATGACTTCCGTACAAATCGGAAAAATCATATGAAATTTATCATTCACCTACATGTATATATATACTATTAATTATTCGTCAAGCAATGCGATATTCATGGCTGTCAAATCGATTGTAAGTATGAATGGACCTTTATGAGGATCGACTCATTGAAACAAAGTTAGACAGAATCCATGGGGACAGAAAGCATATATCCGTAACGTTATACATGTACATTATATAATTTGTGGTTGTATACATATCATCGGCATATTGAAAATCAAAAGTAACGTGTAGTCTATTAATGATTATGTACATAGAGCTTGACATAAATTACCTGATATTACAATGATGACATAATTAATTGACTTGAGTATTTCCAAAAATCGACCAGAGAAGTTAAAACATTTTTCTAAGAATTAGTACATGTTAAATACTTTAAAAAATAGTCCTTTTAAAATGAAATAGCAACAATGAGACTTTCCATGCAACGATCAATACACAATATAGTCACAATGACTCAGTGATTATGCAACGATTGTGTCATTTCTTGAAAGTTAATATTTGATGTACAAGTGTGCTGGTAACTACGTTCGTATTCCTCATTCGTCTCTCTTATCAAAGGACATGACTAGTAGAATATTACATACATTTTAAAAAAAAAAGACACTATGACTACATATTCTAGCTTATATCAAACTTTGGAATGAAATTTCTTCAAAAAATTTGTATAATTTTCCTCACAATTGTGGATAGATTTTATAAAATAATCATGGTCATCAATTGCTGTCATCAAGTCTGCTTGAACAACACACATATTTTCGTACTTTTCAACTTCCGGTCTAGAAATACTTTTGGCATTTCTACAACCAGCTTCTTCAAAAACCCGAATGTCTATGATACTGTCATTTTCATATTTTCTAAAATTATCATCGAATATAATATGTTGTACCTTAGAATCAAACGGGTCTATATACAATGGTTTGGCTGTCGAAAACATATATCCATTGTCTTGCCAGTACCGGAAGTCGTCCATAAATCCAGAAATACCCTGAGATTTTGAAAGCAAATGGTATATATCACGATCGTTTGTGTATTTAGTTGTCGAATGGTCCGAGTATGTTTCGAATACAATCACCTGATTATCACTTCTCTTGACTTTTCCTACATTTTGGTTGATTGGAAGTCCGAGATCCTTTGGAAAACCTGGGTGATTTCCTGATAGTCCAAATCCTAGACTTGTAATGACGTTCTGAGTGTCTAATCCGTATGTTCTTAGCACAATTGCAAATTCACGGCCTTCATTATGTAGTTGATGTATTGCTTTGTAAACAGATGGGAGAATATAATGATAATGTTTCCCGTCGGAACCACACATTGTTAGTTTGCCAGAATCGGGAACTTCTGAGTATTGCCATTTCATTTTCTCAATATGCGATTCGAAAACTGGCAAAAATCCTTTCCCAATATCATTGTGAGCAAAATCACCTGTAGCTATTCGTAACATTGTTCTATCTTTTGGTGTTTTAACGAGTTTGCGTTCTAGATATTTGTAGAACGTGGTTGTATTCTCAGCAGGTGGGGTTAACGACGGGGTATAGGAATGCCACTGCCAACTGGAATCCGATTTTACTTTCCCCCATACAACACCAGTCAAAAAACTGTTTAATGCTTGCTCCATTGACACATTTGTTACCGAATCGGAAACCAGAATTGTATTTCTGAGATCAAAATGAATAATTAGTTTACGTTTCTCACCGTTTATTTCCACACAAGAATCTATATTTGTATCAACATGATCGATCGGGGAAACAAAGCCCCCTTTCGGACAGGCAATATCACTATCTAGTGTCATTTTTCCACGACCATTTTCCATTCCTCGAGAACTAAATACATCTGATAATATCACATTTATTTATACATTCTAAATATTTAACTACGTGTAAGAGCCCTTCTTGTCTTGACTTGAATCCAACTCACACGATCGATACAATAGATTTAATCCCAAACCAATATAATGACCGGGTAGGAATTGATTTTTTCCATATCCAGGTATGACGACGGTGTAACACGTATTAATAGAATATATACCTTTAAATCTATGTGGGGAAATCCAATATTATTTCCAAATTAAGCGAAAACATTTCAAAACTCTTTGAAATATTTCTAATTTTTCCTTTATCATGCATGGGAATGTCTAAATACACGTGTACTTTTCATTATTTAGATTTTTTTTTATGGGGGAATATTTTTTTTTATCGAAAATATATTTTCAAGGTAACGTAAAGTGAGCTAAAAATAAGACCATGATAATTATGTTTTGATTTGAAAAAAAAAATGTATTTCAAGACTAAAAATTTTCCTACCAATCATTCAAAAATATTACAAGGATCCCCCAGCGGGCTAACGAACATTTTTTTTTATTAACTAAGACATAATATTTAATCAACTATATAGTAGATCTATATCAAATTAATATAAATTTAAATTTATTAAAGGGACCCGAAAACAAGCTATCGAACTTATGTAAATTCGTCCCCCGAAAAAAAAAAAAAAATTCACATTTTACAATGTAAGATGTCAGCAACGATACACGATTCATGGCAATATGATGTTTACATATAAGCATACTGCAGAAGGTATAACTAATTTTTGTAAACAAAATAAACGTATTTATGCATGATTGGAGACGGCATTGTGTGTGGTTGAATGTTTTGTTACTCGGAATAAATATTTGGTTGGGTGTTAATTCATAATATCCAAATAGTAATATGTCTAGAGTTAGTGTCCCCTTCCCCAAAATAGTAATATGTCTAGAGTTAGTGTACCCCCCCCTCCCCCAAATAGTACACTGTAAAAAATCGGTGTTATGTTACATCATCTACAGCGTAAATAATTTTAAAAGAGGTGTTTCCGAAGTAAGTGGTGTAAGTTAAGTTGGACTTTACACATATAACATACATTTAATGTTATATGGTGTCAACTGTCCTAAATAAAAAATCTTTCCGCAAAAATGATACAGATTTTAATCAGTAATGTAAACTAACTCCAAAGTTTATGAACTAAATCATTGTAACAAGATCACTTTGCCTTGTCAGTACAAGGACGTATACGTTGGTCAGTGTAACGATGCCATCTAGACGTGCGTGTACACACCGCAGGCGCAGGCGCTGAGTTCGCCTTCATACCATATATATAGCTGGTGTATAATTATCAGATCGCTGAGCTGTACATGTTCGTTCGGGAAGTTGACCTTTGTCAGCTTGTTCAGACAGAAAAAGAAAAGAAAAACAGAATTCATTACGCAATTATATTCGGTAAAAAGCTCCTGAGAGCTTGTGTTTATTGTTATACAAAAACCGAATTCAAATAAAGTTTTCTTATCTTATCTAATAAAAGATCGTTGTTACCGGAGACATATATATATGTTTTATATGTCTCTGTTGTTACCTGGGCTTTTTTTTTTGTGGTCGTACACGACCTTGATCTTGATCTTCACGAGAAGATAAACAGAAATAAAAGAACTAGGGTGGTAATTATCTTTTTTTCTCATTTACTCTTTTTTTTCCCCGGCAAGCTAAATATGTATATATTCGTCCTTGTTTTGACTAATCCCAGAACCAATTAAATATGTAAATCTAATGAAACATAAAATATTATGCGAGCTTAAGCGAGCTCTTTATGGTATAAAATGTATACTTAGGATTTTTTAACAAACATGGCTGAACATATTGTCGAAGAAAAAAAAATTCTACGTTTTGTATTTGTTATTCGAGTTATCGTTCCTTACGTTTTGTAAACATGCGAGCTTAAGCGAGCTCTTTATGGTATAAAATGTATACTTAGGATTTTTTAACAAACATGGCTGAACATATTGTCGAAGAAAAAAAAATTCTACGGTTTGTATTTGTTATTCGAGTTATCGTTCCTTACGTTTTGTAAACACCGGTTTCCGGGTAACACATTAACACACTCAACTAATGGAGATCTTCTTAACATAAAGCGCTAAGGTGATCCTGAAGTCTCGTACCCTCTCTCGTAAGGAACGATAACTCGAATAAAGGAACGACAGCTCGATTGAATGGGATGGAAAGATTATCTGTTATTTGCAGAATGGTACTAAGGCAGTGATTAGTTCACCAGATGATTTATTCAAAATAGGATTTCAGGATGTAGATTATCAGAAGTTGGGTCTGGCCGAGCTGTAGGGGGACGATGGAGGGGAATATAGTGATGGTGGAATTCAGTTGTGTGAAAATGTGTCTAAAAAAGCAAATAAAGTTATAAAAAATAAAGATGTAAATGATTCATTTTGTAAATTGGAGGTTTTAGCTCTAAATGTATGTGGGCTTGTATCAAAGTTAAGAAATCCTGATTTCAGAGAATTTATTTCTCTTTATGGTATTATATGTCTAACTGAGACAAAACTTGATAATTATGATGAGGTTGAATTAGATGGTTATAAATTGTTACCACCTGTAAATCGGCAAAATTGTAAAGCAAGGTCGGGTGGAATCTGTGTTTTTGTGAGAGATTTCTTTTGTAAATATGTTCATGTTAATGACCCTTTTACTAATTCTAGTCATTGTGTTTTTTGGTTTACGATTGATGAAAGATTGTTATTGCAAAAAACCTTATTTGGAGTGGTTTACATACCACCTGATAATAGTATATATAGCAATATTGATATGTTTAATGACATTGAAAATACACTACTTGATAATGATTTACAGGCTTGTTTAATTGGTGATTTTAATGCACACACTGGTGATGTGAGTGAATATGTTGTTATTGATAATAATATTCTTGATGTTCTCAATCTACAAGATGATGATAAATTACCTTTGAATAGCTTACATATTTTAGAAGAATGTAATATCCCTACTATAAGATGTTCACAGGATAAACATAAAATTGACAAGTATGGTAATAGGTTATTAGATTTATGTAGAAGTTTAGAGCTCTTCTTTGTAAATGGTAGAGTTGGTACTGATTGTGGTATTGGCCAACCAACTTGTAATAACTCTAACTCTATGATTGATTATGCACTTATTTCACCAACATTATTTAGGTCAGTCGTTGATTTTAACGTTTTAACATTTGATCCAATATTAAGTGACATTCATAAACCTATTTGTTTGCATTTATGTACTAATATTGTGAATAATTCTAATTTGACTGAAAATACAGACATTGGTAATGAACTTAATAGCTCTGATATTGTAATGACTCATGTGGGTGAATCGAAAGACTCTCATATTGTAATCACCCGTAAGGGTGAAGCTGTTGTTAAACCAAGATGGTGCGGTGACCGTATTCCAGTATTCAAGGACAGCCTAGATGAGAACAGCATAGATGAACTGTTAATTAGTCTTGGGGCTGTTAATCCTCAAAATACTAATATTGTAACTGTTAACAAGATTGTAAATGATTGTAACAATATAATTAAGTCTGCCGCAGATAAGGCGGGTATGTTTGTGTACATAAATCCACAAAAAAAGTGTTCAAACAAACATAATTCAGGTAGTAAAAGGTATTTTAATAGTGATTGTTATACGAAAAGAAAAGCATATCGCAAGTCTAAAAAGTATTATTATAGAGTACGTAGTAATGAAAATTATTGTGATATGGTATGTAGAAGTAAAGAGTACAAAAAGACTATACAAAAACAATTTAATGAGTTTCAAAAGTCATTTGTAAACAAATTAAGAGGTCTGCGTACCTCTGATCCTAAGGCTTATTGGTCTTTACTGAATAAAGGTTGTGATAAAAGTAAAACTGTTACCCAGAAAGTTGCATTGAATGTATTTTTTAATCATTTTAAAGAGTTGAGTAATATGCAGAATGATGTCGATATTGTTTTGCCTGATAATATTAGTGAGTACAATACTGTTATAAATGAAACGATCTCTGAGAAAGAAGTTACTGATGCTATTAAATCTTTGAAAAATAATAAAGCATGTGGTGGCGATATGATACTTAACGAATTTTTGAAACATGCAGCTGATAAGCTAATGCCTGTATTTGTTAAAATTTTCAATATTATTTTTGAGAGTGGTATCGTACCAGATTCCTGGTCTGAAGGCTATATTTGCCCTATATTTAAAAACAAAGGTGATCCAGCAAATGCTGATAATTACAGAGGGATAACTATACTTAGTTGTTATGGCAAATTGTTTACCTGTATTTTGAATAACAGATTGTTTAATTATTTAGAAAGTTTAGGTTTACTGTGTGAAGAGCAGGCTGGTTTCAGAAAAGGGTATGGTACAATTGATCACATATTTAATCTTAAATGTCTTATTGACCTGTATCTGTTTAGACGGAAAAAATTATATTGTGCTTTTATAGATTACCGTAAGGCCTTTGATTCTGTTGATAGAATATTGCTATGGCAAAAATTATTACGTACTAGTATCGATGGTAATATGTTAGTTATAATACAAAATATGTATAAAAATGCAAAGTCTTGTGTTAGAGATGGCTCCAATTGTTCAGATTTTTTTCCATCAAATATTGGTGTAAGGCAGGGGGAAAATCTATCCCCTCTGTTGTTTTCAGTGTTCTTAAATGACTTAACTGAATTCATGTCACATGCTTACAATGGTCTTAATGATGTTTGTAATATTTCACATTTGTTATTTGACAACGACGATATTGAAGTATATTTTAAATTGTACTTGTTACTGTATGCTGACGATACAGTTATATTTGCTGAAACTGCAGCTGAATTGCAGTCAGCTCTTAATGCAATGTATTTGTACTGTGAAACTTGGAAATTGAAGGTGAATACAGCCAAGACTAATGTAGTTATATTTTCCAAAAGTAGACAGAGTGAAAATATAGATTTTATATATAACAATGAACGTTTAACAGTTGTAGATGAATTTCAATATCTTGGTACTATTTTTTCTAGAAAAGGTAATTTTGGTAGAAACAAAGCCCGACTTGTACAACAAGCCAGAAAAGCTATGTTCTATGTGTTAAGAAAAGCAAGAAAATTGTCTTTACCAATTGATATATTGTTGCAATTATTTGATGTAATGGTTGCACCAATCTTGTTATATGGTGCTGAAGTTTGGGGTTATGAAAAAATGATATTTCTGAAACATTGCATTTAGAATTTTGTAAATATATTATGAAAGTTAAAAAATGTACACCAAATTATATTGTATATGGTGAACTAGGTCGAGTGCCTATGTCTGTTCATATAAATGCAAGGATGATTGGTTTTTGGGCACGTATTGTAAATGGAAAAAAAGAGAAAATTTCTAGAACACTGTATGATATTTTGTATCAATTAGATCTTTGTGATGTATACCATTCTAAATGGTTAAATTGTGTAAAAGATATATTGAACAAATGTGGTTTTATAAATTATTGGAATGATCAATTTGTTCCTAGAAATTTTAACCTATCGAAGAAAGTTAAGCAGTACTTTTATGATTCTTATGTTGAGTATTGGAAATTGCAAATCTTTAATGCACCTAAATGTACTAATTATAGAATGTATAAATCTGAATTTGGTTTGGAAAAATACTTTACTATATTACCGCCTAATTTAATGTATAACATGTGTAAATTTAGATGTGGTAGTCATAAATTACCAATAGAAATGGGTAGATTTTTTAGTATTGACAGATCAGAAAGAATTTGTGATTTATGTAATAAGGAAGAACTGGGTGATGAATTTCACTATCTGTTTAACTGTACTTTTTTCAAAGATGAAAGGAAAAATTTTATTCCTGAGTATTTATATAATGTTCCAAATACAATTAGTTTTAGTGAGTTAATGAACAGTGATGATAAATATGTACTCATTGGTTTATCAAAATATGCTAAAATAGTCATGTCTGTATTCAAGTAATACTTGCAAGTGTTAATATTGCCTTGCAATTTGAATTACATAAATATGCCTTATATTTATATATTGCCTTCCAACAAACATAAATATGTTTCATAATTTGTATATATGTTCATGCATTACATGTTGTTTAATTGTTTATAATTATTTGTACTATCATGCCCTATGTGGGGCCTTTAGTGAAATAAAAAGTTTCAAGTTTCAAGTTTCAAGAGACTAGATTCGGCCCTAAAAAAAGTCGTCCCCAATATATCTCGGCCCAAAAAATCTCGACACTTTTGATGAAATTGCCAGATAATTTTCAGATGCGCGAGCATTTAAGGCCGTGCCGGTTTCATATTATAATTTAACTTTAGTTTAAATTACAAATTTGAATTAGCCGCCTTGTAAGGTTTTTCGTTGTAGAGAGTTACCTCCCTTGTAAATTTTTAACCAAGGCAAAATAAATACAACAAACAATTGGACCTTATTTTTGAAGTAATATTTTATTATATTTAAATCATATAATATATCACAAGATGTTTCATAATTTATCAAAAGAGATAATTTAATTATACTGACCTTAAAATTCACGACAGAGCTGCACTCCCGCACTTCCGGTAATGGATCTTGCGATGGTGGTGTAGAAGGGTAAAATGTACGAAACTGCTACAAAACCGTGAGGTAAGTACAAGAAAACATGATATTTATTTAGTTTAAACATCCAAGAGTAGGATTCAACCTTTTATTCCATGCTGATCTACCTGTAGGTATAGATTTAGGCCAACCCCCCAAAAATGCGTTGCACTCCTCAGTCCTGCCGTATAAAGTTCTTTTTATTCAAGCAAATTTATTTCTTTGATATACAACATATAATTAGGCTTTTAATTTTATCAAATTTCAACAACTTGAACATGAAACTTAGTTTTGGGAACCAAAAGTATATACCTTACTTTCTGCGAATTATCACTATAATGGAAAATCAGTATGTATTTTTCAAATAAAAGCTTTCTATTTAAAGAAGCTTCATTTCAATTGCACTTTCAGTTTGGATCCTGTAAGTATAATATATAATTATAAACAAGGTTTTGAAGAAATGATATGAAATTTTCAAGTTTCAGAACTTTTTTTAAATATGACTACAAAATTTTACTGAAAACATTTCAGAAATGTCCTAAAATGCATATTTTAGACCATGGCTAAATGAAAATCATTTTCAATTCCTTTATGCAAACAAGTTTATATCTTGGGTACTGGAAATACATTACATAAATAAGGTTAAAAGTACTTTTCAACAAGTTTGAACATAACACTTTGTTATGGGAGCCAAAATTATATCTTCCTGTCTGTGAATTATCACCATAGTGGAAAATCAGTATGTATCTTTTATATAAAAAGCTTTCCATTTAAATAAGTGTCATTTCAGTAGCATTTTTAGTTTGGATCCTGTAAGTATGATACATAAACAAGGTTTTTAAAAAATAATATGAAGATCCATAGAAATTTGCAAGTTTCAGAAACTTTTCTATATATGTGACTATAAAATTTTACTGAAATGTCCTGAACTGCATATTTTAGACTATGACTAAATGAAAATCGTTTTCAATTTCCTTATGCAAACCAAGTTTATTTCTTGACTATTCTAAAAACATTACATTAACTAGTTTTTTACTACATTTCAACAATTTTGGACATAATTTTTAGTTCAGGGAGCCAAAATTATACTTTACTATCTTAGAATTATCAACAGACATGATAGAGGGAAATCAATATGTATTTTTCATATAAAGGCTTTCTATTTAAAGAATTGTCATTTGAACTGCTTTTTATCCCCTCGCAAACGAAGTTGCGAAGGGATATAGTAACGCTACCGTCCGTCCGTCACATCCTTGTGAACACTCTAGAATCAACATCCTTCAATGGATTTTGACCAAACTTGGTACATACTTAGTCCTTAAGAGAATTTGAAACCCTATTGATTTTCAAGGTCAAAGGTCAAGGCCACAGGGTCAAATTTTTACTGTGTAACATCCTTGTGAACACTAGAATCAACATCCTTCCATGGATTTTGACCAAACTTGGTACATACTTAGTCCTTAAGAGAATCTGGAACCCTATTGATTTTCAAGGTCGTATGTAAAAGATCAAGGTCACAGGCTCAAATGTTTACCGCATAACATCCTTGTGAACACTAGAATCAACATCCTTCAATGGATTTTTGACAAAACTTGGTACATACTTAGTCCTTAAGATAACCGAAACCCTATTGATTTTCAAGGTCATAGCCTCATAGGTCAAAGGTCAAGATAACCGGGTCAAAATTTTACAGCATAACATCCTTGTGAACACTCTAGAATCAACATCCTTCAATGGATTTTGACCAAACTTGGTACATACTTAGTCCTTAAGAGAATTTGAAACCCTATTGATTTTCAAGGTCAAGGTCACAGGGTCAAATTTTTACTGCGTAACATCCTTGTGAACACTCTAAAATCAACATCCTTGAATGGATTTTGACCAAACTTGGTACATACTTAATCCTTAAGAGAATCTGGAACCCTATTGATTTTCAAGGTCGTATTTCAAAGATCAAGGTCACAGGCTAAAATTTTTACTGCATAACATCCTTGTGAACACTAGAATCAACATCCTTCAATGGATTTTTGACAAAACTTGGTACATACTTAGTCCTCAAGATAACCGAAACCCTATTGCTTGTCAAGGTCATAGCCTTATAGGTCAAAGGTCAAGATAACCGGGTCAAAATTTTACCACATAACATCCTTGTGAACACTCTAGAATCAACATCCTTCAATGGATTTTGACCAAACTTGGTACATACTTAGTCCTTAAGAGAATCTGGAACCCTATTGATTTTCAAAGTCAAAGGTCAAGGTCACCGGGTCAAATTTTATAGGCGAGGGGATACGCCACGCTTTGCCCTTGTTTAGTTTGGATCTTGTAAGTATGATTTATAAACAAGATTTTTAAGAAATAATGTGAAGATCCATAGCAATTTGCATGTTTCACAATGTGTGAATTTAACAGTAGACCGATGGCCCATGTCTGTGTTATAATCATGCAGGTTTTTGTAAAATTATCTAAATTTTTTAGGCAAATTACTACAAAAACTGGCAATTTCAGACAAATGTGATTTTGTAGTGATTGATATTTGTACTTTTGATTTAGATATTCTGACCAAGGTAATTCTAGAGTAGAAGAAATGAGCAGCCATCACATTTCAACGAAACGGATGAAACTGGAGAAATCGAGTTCATTTGTGAACCCATTTGAGTATGTTCATTTTGTTAAAGATTAGACATATTCTCAGGGTTTGAAGCTAAGGAAATATTTTAGGGGCCAAGTGGGCCCCTACCAAATTAATTTTGGTAGCCCACATAATTTGTTAGGGGCCCATAGCGTGCCTGCCACCTTGCTTGCGGGGTGCCCTACGGCAGGGGGTCCGGGAGCCCTGGGATAAATGGTGTAAAATTCTGCATTCTGGCCATTTCCTGGCAGCAAAATTGGCCATTCAGAAACTATAATTTAATACAGAAAATAAAAAATTTCCAAAACATTTTCCTCAAAATAAACTTATTTTACATGCACCAATACACTATGACTTCAGAAATTTATAGTTGAAATCAAATTTCGGGGCGATTTAGAGCTTGACATATGGTGTGGATGTTTGTAGCTTGTACATCCTGTAGTAAATGAATTTTCATTTTTTTTGTTCTTTGCAATATGAACAAACCATGCCCAAAAAGAACTGACTTAAATCGGCTTGGCGAAACATTTCGCCAACCGGATATTTTGAACGAACATATAAAATTAAAAATCAAAGTCGGAAAAGTGTACTATAACATTCCGTAATATGACTCAACAGAAAACAGCATGGTGTGTGCAATATAAAGACAACAGAGAAATCATCGTTGTTAAAAGAATTATTTGTTACCTAAATCCCTTTACAACAATAACTAAATTCTTTATTTCAATCCTTAAATGACGCAAAATTAATGCAAAAATTGACATCCTTATACGGAGGTGTTAAATAGAACAGCCGTAAATCTCCTTAACTGGAGATAAGATTCGCATACATCAGAATAAGCTGGTTCCCGGGCTACTACACTTCGTTACTCTAAGTTCATAGAGCGAAGCGTGATATAAGCGGTTATCTGTTTAATATCAAAACAAAAAATCGGGGCTTAAAATCGATCGATGGAAATGTCGATATTTTTCGGATTTCGATCTTGGTGAATAGGAATTATTACATCTAGATTTACACTATTTTATTTTTTCTAATTTTCACTCGCCAAGTGGACGACTGAGATGAGATTTTTAAGGGCCCACACTGAAATTTACTCGCAAATGGCGAGTGGGCGACCGCTAATTTCAAACCCTGATTCTACATTATGTTTATAGGTAACATTGTCAATATTGTTCAACACAGTCACTTGTATAACAGTTTCCTATTAATTATTGTGGCTTGCATAGTGATACTACTAGTAGCTATATTATATAGGGATCATGTTGGCTTCTGTGTCATCGTTACATTTTCATCAATCCACAAGCTGAAATGGCCAGTCCTCCTTAGCTACTTACGGGAATGAAACCAAACTGGGACAGAATTGACGCACGTCTGGCGCACCAAAATGTTTTCCTGGAACTTTGATGTAATTTTGTCTCTTTATATTGGGTTGTGTAGATGTGTGCTGGATACATGTATATAGATTTAATATTGTTTTGAAAAGCTTTTTCGTTATACAGCTGCACATCAGAACCATATAACAAAATTTGTTTCGATATTATACACATACACTGTAATAAACAATTATTTTTTATTCTTACAGTCTCTCAATAGATATTACTGAAGAGGGCAGTGATGTTGGTGATGATTCTGACGATGGAGATTTTGAACCTAGCCTCAACTTCACTCTAAGGTTTGTCATGTTAATTTCATATGTTTCAGTTGTAACTTACATACTTGAAATTTTATCCTAATAACAGAACCATGCATGATCATATGAGCTTTATTATACCCCCGCTCCACTGGAAGGGGGGGGGGGGTATACTGTTTTACCTCTGTCCGTCCGTTCGTCCCAAGATGTTCATAACATTTTTCTCAGTAATTATTTATGGCAGCAATCTGATATTTGATCATAGGCTTCAGAAGGGTCAATCGAAAGTCGCAAACCCGCTGCGTTGTCCATGGTCAAGTCCGGTAGAAGTCCCATCCGATGAAGGGAAAGACATTAACAACAAATGAAGATCAGGTCTGATTTGGGAAACAGACACCCTGTAACCATTGACCAGCTCGTGATGCCTGCCGTAGAACTTCTTGAGGGATGACCACAACCTAAAATATGTCTACAAATCACTCAAATCCTTCATAAAGTGGACTTGTAATGATATGTTTAGTTTGTCATTCACTATACATTCGAGACATTCATCTTGAATTGAAAGTTAGGGCTCCATAGATCATAATCTCAATTCTATTGTTTTATTCTTGTGAATTACATTGTATGTATTTTTCTACTTCAGGTGGCAGAGAAGTTACAACAAAAAGACAGCTAGATGGTCTGTGCAGCCTGTTAAAGCTGACAAGTCGTATTCCTATGTTCCAAAACTATTAAGGGTCATCATTTGTATCATGAGACTGCAAGATAATGAAGGAATGAATTAACGTGTGCAGTTGGAAGTAGATGATCCCAGAAGAATCTCGGTCCATCTTGCACTAATTCCACAACCTCCAACTCGGGATGATATTGTAGCATCTCAGAAATCCAGATTTGAAGACCAAGACAAAACAATTGACTATATTGTCGCATAAAATAAATTCAGATTGTCACTCTTTGTTTTTCCTGGTCTAACAGAAGTTCTGCACATTTAGAGCAGAAAAGTACCCAAGTCAGGATAATGGGCATTACAAATTGTCCAACGCACAATAATGATAGCACTCAGTGTGTTGGTCTAGTTAGTACAAACCAGGACAACTTTTTAGGACCTCACAAGAAACATCTCTGCCAAGTTTGGTTAAATTCTGTTTGGCTGTTCTCAAGAAGAAGATGAAAATGTTGTTTCCCATAGGGTTTCAATGCAAACTTTGACCTCCGCTGGTGACCATTTTGAATTTTCAAATGGCGCAAACAGTAACAACACATGTTAAAGACATTCATAGGAACATATATACCAGATTTCAATTCAATCCCTTCGACGGTTCTTGAGGAAGTTTCTTGAAAATCGACCAATCAGAATTTTCAAAGTCACATGGTGGCTATGTTTTTTGACGAATCTGCACAAATGTAGCAACTCTTGTGTAGGACCTCATAGAAAACATCTCTGCCAAGTTTGGTTTTGAATTATATAAAAGACTGTCAGTCCATTTTAGAAGAAGTTGTCAGTGCTGATAGAACAAAAAATAATAATAAGATGGCAAAACTTTCAAATTAAATTTACAATTCCAACTGACCAAGTTGTGAAATTAACAACTCATTAGGGTTGATTTATTTTTTATTTTTGGTGTTTTAACGCCACTTTCAGCAATATCATGGCGACCAGTTTTAGTGGTGGAGGAAGCCAGAGTACCCGGACAACCACCGACCATAGGGAAGCAAGTGGTAAACTTTATCATTAGGGTATATGGGATAAAATACAAAATATTTCATGAACAACTTTTAATTAAATCATCTAGGAATGAAACCCTTGTATTGTCCATATAGATCAAGATACTTGTTCCTAATTTTCCAAGTACAACAGCTTGGGATCACACGTCTGACCCCAGCTCCAAGTCGGCCATGTGCCCAAATGGTATACTGGCGGTAGGCTGCACACCTATTGGATCTGTTGTAATCCTCGTCATGGGGCATTACTACAAGTTCCTCTCGAAACATTCTAGCAACCCCCAACACTGCCTCATCAAGGACAATCGGATCAAAGTCCTGTAATAAAGACAAGAGATTTAATAAAAACAGAGTAAAGACAGATGGTTATACATTCATCTAGAAAAATGAGCTCTATTTAAAAAAGAAATATAATTCATTATAAGTGAAATAGTTTGCACAAATTCAGTTTAGAGAAATAAAAAAAAGTCTTATTTTGAAAGGAAAGATTTTCTCATGGGACTTTCTTATGACCACAGTTTTATTTCGTTTTTTTGTTGGTATATGGGAGAACCATTTTGGTCTTGCAAATTTTTTTTTATCAATTTTACCCCTCAAGCTATTCAATTTTAATTTTATGTTTTTTTTCCTAAAAATTATTTTGATTCTGAATCTTGAAGAAAAAAATTTGGCTGGACAGGAGAAAGAAATATATTCCGACTTGACGTTTTCACAGTATAATCATATACAAAATTTTGAAGAAAAAAAATTATTCCAGCACTTCGCCAATCTAATTAAAATTAGATCTACGCACTTGCTCCTTATTTTAGATCTAATTATACCCCCGCTCCCCGAAGGGGGAGGGGGGTATACTGTGTTACCTCTGTCCGTCCGTCCTTCCAAAATATTTTTCGTCACATTTTTCTCAGCAACTATTGATGGCAGAAATCTGATATTTGGTCACAAGCTTCACATAGGTATGCCATATCGCGGGAAGCGTTTTTGGAACCATCAGATTCCTACTTCCTGTTTGCCGACTTAGTTGGTTTTTATCCACATTGAATATATATGCACATTTTTCTCAACAACTATTGATGGCAGAAATCTGGTATTTGGTCACAAGCTTCATATAGGTACCCCATATCATGGGAAGTGGCAGGGGTATCATAAGTGAGCATTAGATCACAGTTCACCTTGTTTTAATTAGATTGGAACTTCGCCGGAAAATAAGAAAATATGATTTCTGTGGCGTCTGAAAAAAACATTTCTACGGCGAAAAAACGTGACATAGCCCCCTTCAAGGTAAATGGTCAGTCCCATATTATTTTGCAGCAACTGTCTTGTGGAACTAGAAGTAAGGTCTCTTTTGTTTCTAATCCAGCCCAAATTTCTCTGAAACATTCCAGTCAATTAACAAATAAAACAACACTGGCTACGTCATTCGTTTTCATCAGACATGTATTTCACTGTGTTCTACATGTATGTCTCTGTTTTCATATTGTCGGTAAACTGGCTAAAATAAATTAATTTAACACGTGTATCAAAATCTCGGGGAACAACTTCATAACTTATAAGAAGAAAAAAACTAATTTAGTTATTTTTAACGCCGGCAAAAATTTCCGATCGAAAATACGTAGTTGAGCTTGTCCCCATAGGGTGCCTCCTGGCATGTTTTCAATGGTTATCGTGGAAATATCGGCTGAATCTGTTAAGGCATGTAGTTTTCATCAAAGAAAATCTATTCCTGATACAGAAATTATTTATTCTACGTCTTTTCGATACAATCGGTTCGCAAATAACTTTTTTCCTCAACTTTTATAGAAACTTACCTCAATATCCATGCTGCAGCATCCGGGCTACTGACATAAAAATAGATAAATAAATAGAGTTGACCTCGCCCAGGTCAGTGCATAATTAATTAGCTTCCGGTAACGATGGTCAGCTTTTTTAGTCGAAAAAACAACGTTTCGGAGCGTATTCATCAATAATTCTGAGTTTAATCTTCATTTTATGAAGGTCAGTACGGAAATCGACAATAATTTTGGGTATGAAAAAATTACGCAGCTGGTAGACAATATCCCTTTAATATGTCAGCAACGATACACGATTCATGGCAATATGATGTTTACATATAAGCATACTGCAGAAGGTATAACTAAATTTTGTAAACAAAATAAACGTATTTATGCATGATTGGAGACGGCATTGGGTGTGGGTGAATGTTTTGTTACTCGGAATAAATATTTGGTTGGGTGTTAATTCATAATATCCAAATAGTAATATGTCTAGAGTTAGTGTCCCCCTTCTCAAAATAGTAATATGTCTAGAGTTAGTGTCCCCCCAAAATAGTAATATGTCTAGAGTTAGTGTCCCCTCAAAATAGTAATATGTCTAGAGTTAGTGTCCCCCCAAAATAGAAATATGTCTAGAGTTAGTGTCCCCCCAAAATAGTAATATGTCTAGAATTAGTGCCCCCCCCCCCCCCCCCCCCCCAAGTAATATGTCTAGATTGAGTGGTATATGAAGGTGCAGAGAATTTATGTCGCAATGTAGAGGGTCATGAAATAGCTGTTTCTTACAACCAAACACTGTATCATCCGCCCAGTAGTCAGTGTCTCAGCACTGACATTGTTTATTAGATATATTTATGATTGAAATTTACAGTTCCTAAATATGTAACTTTTATCAAAACTAGGGTTCTCTTCTCTCAGTCATAGGTGACCTCAGCCGATTTTGGCTATCCTGTTCAAGCCCTTTGGTTTAACGGCTCATAAGCACCATTAAATTATTTGGCTTTCGATTTTGAGCATACCTGATGAAGTATATTTCACTAAATTTGATATAGACGTTTTTATTACAGTGTATTTTCTGGTACAGATGTGAATTCAGGGAAATGCACTATACATTCTCAATATTACGTGTTAAATTTGTCCATGAACGGATATAACAACATAAAAAGTAGTACATTTATCTAATATTTGACTTAAAAATAGACACAAAAGAACAGGTTTAGTTTACTTCCAGAAGAAAATTCCATGATGGATTTATTGCATCATCGATAGCCCACACCTGATCACGCTTCGATTACTCTCCAGTCATTACCATTGGATAAAAGAGGAATCATAGTTTTGTGGAAAAAAAGACTATAAATAGTTACTAATCATTAATGCAGAACGCCGAATATTGTGGTCACGATATTGCATAATTTTCTGCAATACGAAGTTGCGTAAGATAAGGGAAGATAACATAACATTTTATTGTCCAATCAAGGTCCCAGCAAGGGGCAGAGTCATTACAGTGATTTATATTATACACAAAAAAAACAATAAACATTCTAATACATAAATGTAATAAACAGTATACAAACAAGCAATTTGTAGACATTAGATTGGTACATAAGTACTAAACATATCTGTCTCTGATGAGTATAATATTTGGAAGAGTCCACTGGGCAATTACAAAAAAAAATAAACAAAATAAAAAGAATAAATATATATCATTTGTTGATATTTAATAAGTTATTAACTTCTTCTGAATACCGAAATAGAATGAAAGCGTAAGTAATGAGGGGTTAAGCTTTTCGACATTCAAAAGAGATCTACATAAATATACATGTACGCTGTTCTCTTCAATCTTACCGATCCCCGCTTACCATGAATAACTTGTATATAGAAACCAAACGGGTACCACGAAGTTACTATCTGAACGATTTCTTGTATTTATTACTAACACTGACTTGCTTTCCCAAAGCTATAGCTCCCCCTTCCCCTTAAAATTAAATAGCCAGTCTCTAAATTTTCTAAATTAAGAATGAACTTAAATTTTATCTAAATGCTAACGACAGTAAACGCTTTTCTAGTATATATGCTTTTCCCATCCCCATCACCAGATATGGCAAGTCCAACTGTCTTTATGCTCCGACACAGAGATGATAATATCACTGTCCATCACAAGTAGTGTATGCAATCACAGGCGCTCGTGGCACGGAAATACCACCCCCTTTTAACTTGCTGCTTACATATTTATTTTCAATAAAATTTGTTTATTATTTCATCTCGTTTTCCTTAATTTAACTTGTGTGTGTCCATATTCATACAATCTTATGTTAACAGCAACTTACATGTGTCGACCCTATCGTGGATAAACAGAGTATATATAGGGTCGACACACGTAAGTTGTGGATGAAATAGCATGTTCGTCTTCTTAAATTTTTCAATGTTTATGTGTGTTGAATTTAACTAACTCTTTCATAGACTAATTGTGAATTTCAGCTAAGTTACCGATCAAAATGTTCGTAATATCAACAGGATCGTCAACAATTCAGTAGAGACCCGTATCGTCCGTAAACAACTTGATAGATGAGTTGGTGTCCACAACTATATCATTTATATAAATATTGAAAAGAAGATATCCACAATTGATCCCCGATGGAAACCAACATCAATTTTTTGCCACTCGGGAGTACAGCCATTCACAACTATCCTTTGTTTTTTTGTTAAAAAAAATTAATTAAATAACTATATCGATCAAAGCAAGTAATCGACCGTGAATACAGATTGATCTCAGCTTCCTAAGTACCCCCCTTGTGCCATACCTCATCGAACGCTATGTACTGATATTGCCATTATGAAAAGGCAGTTTAAAGAGTGATGGTCAACAATTCCACCAATATCAATAAAACGAACAATCCCTTCGCCCCTCAATTCATGGCATAGAACATAAAATAACACGACAAATGTCATTGGAAATCCATATCCTAGCTTAGGACAGGCACGAAAATGTGTCAATTCGATCATTTAAAATCGTTTGCAAATTTTATCTAATACAGGTACAGATGTATTTTACTATCTCTATCGTAGTACCTTTTATCCATAAGTTCATTGCAATGAAGGGAATAGGTTCGTTCACCTTGCGGTTATTTCATCCGTCTGACAGATGGTTCAGATTTTGGTTACCCATTGGTGACCTTTATTGCATTGTTTATCTATCTTTTGTTTACCCCTTGATAGTCAAAAACATAATACAGTGAAACCTGTATAATTCGAACCCTGAATAAACCGGAATCATGTATACACTGAACATCAAGTCCTAAAGTATAAAATCATTGTAAATCGAAACTGTATAAACAGAACACCCGTCTATTCCGAGCACAAAAGTTGGACTTAGGGACGTTCTGTTTCGACACTGATACTGTCTGTTTCATCCAAGGACTGTGATTTTCAGTGTTGGGTCATTGTGTGGGGATGGTCATACAACATAACAAGAGACTTACAGTTTGTGGACATTATAAAGAGATGATAACAACTGTAGGAACGCAATTACGAAATTCTGAGAAAAAGAAAGCATTGTATGGTATTTTATTAATTAACCTTGATTTATTAGCCTTAATATTGTCAAATCTGTCAATACAATATAAAAACTTTCATTGGGCCAATACGACAAAAACCAGTCCAATACGGATATTTTCCGTATTGGCCCGATTCCGGTCCGTCCAATAACAGCTATATCGGAATCCGCTAGACGTTTCGACAATCGTAATGAAAAGTCCCGAGAGATGTCAGTCGTCTGCTGAAGTTGAAAATGGAGAGACGCAGACCAAACAGAGAGTTGAAAAACTCTGAAGATGTGCAGGATGCACTTATTGAAGATTATTTTAGATACAACGATCTGTCAAGAATGGAAGCAGATGATATATTATAGTATTATTACGTGATGTTTTTCATATTGGCCTAGTTATAGGTCCGAGGCCTGCTGTATTGGCCTGAGGCGCAGCCGAAGGATAATACAGCAGACCGAGGACCTATAACTAGGCCAATATGAAAAACATCACGTAATGATACCTTTATTAATTAACAAGTCCAATATTTCTCGGAACCTTTCCTTGCAGTTGTCGAAACGTCTAGCGGATTCCGATCTAGCTGTTATTGGACTGACTGGAATTGGGCCAATACGGAAAATATCCGTATTGGACTGGTTTTTGCCGTATTGGCCCAATGAAAGTTTTTATATTGTATTGACATATAAAGGCTAATAAATCAAAGTTAATTAATAATACTATAGTATTGTTTGTCCTTTTTGCTTTAGGGCTTCTAATTATTCGTTTGGTATCTTCAAACTTTTCTTGCATTCCATTCACCATATTTGAGTTCATAATCCAAATCAGGACATAGATTTATATTAGATTCTGTTTTTGTGTTACTGTTATCTTTGTGTTGTGCAGTTTACTATCGACTGGAGCAGACACACTCGTCACAACTCCGTCGAAGACGGAGAGGAACGGATTCACCCGATGTTTGCCGATTGGGAACAAAGGGTCTAGTTGATTGTAACTATATACATTGTATGCTTAATAGCTGCGGAACAGTAGCGCTTATGTTCTTTTTTTTTAGTATCATAAACACACAAAAAATACAAGAGCTAATACGATTCCGCCAATCGGCAAACCTCGGGTGAGTCCGCTTCTCTCCCTCAATACCTCGGCTGTAATACGGTATTTGATATGCGTCTACGCGTCACATTTCTTCGCCGGAAGACCGTATCACTTCAATCAAACATTGCGCACCGCGAATAAGTTCTAAAATGGCGACAATAGATGAGTTTGTTTTGAAAAATATTGGTCTTTGATGAAGATACGGAATCAGCCGACATTGCGACGAATGAAAATATATTATTATTGGACGAATATTCGAAAGTGAAATTATTTTAATACCTCCTTCATTGATGATTTCAGAAAGTAGTTCCAATGGGAGCTATCGTAATACGGACGAGGTATGATGAAGGTACGGAATCAGCCGAAGTTGCGACGAGTGACGATTCCGCAGCTAATATGTTTATCTACCTACAAGGAATGAGAAAAAATACTTTGAGGGAATTACAACAATCAACATATACATTTTCGTAAGTACTAATTATTTTCTAAGATTAAATACAGATTGATATAACGTTAGTTTTTTGTGTGATTTCTGTAATTATTTGTTCATTTTTAATATTCTGAGGAGAAAAAATAATTAGCACAGTGTGTGGAAAATTTTCTGTTTGAGGTTTTTAATTAATGAAAAAATATTTGAAAATAACAACGCCCATCCTCTTTTGAAGTTAAATGGCTCTTATTGATTGACTAATTTGAGAGAATGGAAATACCAATAATACTATAAATAATTCACTTAAAACTTCCCCTGATCTAAGAAATTAAGGTAGCGTTCGATTAAAATAACAAGTGTAACTCTTGCACAAAATTTGAGCATTGGGAATTTTGTCGACACTTGTATCCCTGTAAGCCGAACTGCTGGAACCAAACAAAAATGGACGACATTAAGATTTATACATTGATGTTAATGGAAATACCAGAAGAATGAAATGTATTAAGGGTTAGTGTTATGGTGTTTAACGCCACTTTCAACAATATTTCAGCTATATCTTGACGGTCAGTTGTATTGGTGGATTAAATAGGAGTACCCGGAGAAAACCACCGACATGCCGGCAGTAACTGACAAACGTTATCACATATTATTGTATCGAGTACACCCTAACCCTAACCCTAACCCGAGATTCAAATCACAACGTTAATGGCGATAGACACTGATTGCATAGGTAGTTGTAAATCAAACTACCATACGATGATGACCACGACGGTTCATGAAATGTATTAAGGTAAAAAATAAAATTCTAGGTATATTTCCGTTAACTAGTCTTTTTTAAACTACTGCAATAGATTTACAATTAATGTAGATATGTAGCATGTTCTCTCAATTTATCATGAAGGAACCCATAAAATGTACGCAAAATAAACATAGCATATTATGATATATGTATATTTATTAACTTTGGTCTGGGTCGGTTATTTGACATCACCTAGGGTAAACTGGCTGCAAGTCCCTTCCTTATTATTAATTTCTCTAAATAAATTATTGATATGAAAGTTGACATCTTGACTGACCACTTATATTTACTGTCCACATGTTGATGTTGTTAGTAAAGTAAAGGGGTCAGTCAAGATTTGAACTTTCGTATAGCAAGAATTTTTCCATTATTAAGAAAGGAACCTGCAACAAGTCTGGGGGAGGGTACAAAGTAAAAAGAATATATTTTGTCTTCGTATTAACTTAGGGGGTTGTGGTAATGATGTTTAACGCCACTTTATGAGTAATCGTAAATTAGGTTATACATTAAAGAAAGCTGAACGGACACTTATGACTTGGTTCCATCGGTCGTCATCTTTAACACGTGCAAGTGTATTTCTACATAAACGGAGTATACATCTAAACTAATGGTTAATTTTATTTGAAAATAGCAAGACTCGAGTCGTGTAATCGACCGCTTTCAAAGTGCTACATTCCTCCATAGAGGGTTGACTAGCAGATTCACCCTAGGTTACCGATTGGTACAGCTCTGGGACAGAGGATTGAAAGATACTATTTATATACCAATGCACTTTTTACTTCGCACCTTTTATGTGTAATACATTACATTAATACAGATAACGCACACTATATTAGGCACCAATCATTTTCGTATCCTGTCTGACCAAAAAAATCGAATGTGTCAATATTTACCTCCTTTTCCATATTTGCCTTTTGTAATTATTTTATTTAAGATAATTTACGCGTCCATATCTCTGTCCGTACAAGAAATCTCCCCTTCCCCACATATTGGATGATAAAATGGTTGGTCCCTTCTTAGACATAGCCTTGACACATTTGTACCTATTCTATGCCTTGTAGATAGGAGAGATCTATAGTTTAAATTCACTACAGGCAACAAAGGTACAAAATTAAGTTTATTTGTATACACGAATTATAATATACATGGATCAATGACAATAATACTTATTAATTTGTGACCTGTTGAGGTATAGGTTATAGTGGCAAGATCAGGTCAAAAAGTAGTATGCACTGTCCTGTCCCAAAGAGTTAAGAAGAGAAATTCGTGGGCTAAGGGACCTACCATTTAATTTTTAAGATGACTATGTTTACTCTTATCAAGAGAACATGTGATGTTTAGGGGGAGGGGCTATGTATTCCACTGTCAAACCAGATTTTTTTCTTACCAATTAGATTATTTTTCTTTTTTTTACATTGGTAATGTTTTCCTCATATACTACTAAACTTTCTTGTATAAAATTGCAGGGTCAGATTATGTATTCATTTTTAAATCTTTCAGGTTAAGATATTTTATCTCTAAAATTTGGTGACAGAATTAAAATAATAAATAGCCCCCCCCCCCCCCCCCCTCTATTTCCCCTCATAAAGTTAAACGGACGTTCCATAGCCCGCTAACCTCTGTCAAACTTGTTCTATACTAGGTCATACCGTTCTTACCTGGCCATACCTTTCTTTGGCTACACTTAGAAACCGTGAAAATCTTCACGACAAAGAATACTTGACCCTGGTTTTTTTTTATTCTAACCATGATGTCATAAAGTAATCACAAGTTTAGATAATGTTTTTGGACTATTTTTAATCTGATTATAAATACCAATGTAAACATAAAACTTAAATGTAAATATGTTTGAATATATTGGAAGTCATACTACAATACTTATTTGTTCAAAATTAATTCTAAAATGGAAATAACCTTTAAAATTTAAAAGAACTTTTCTAACAATTTACACATACATTTATATATTCTGTTGTGAAATATCCTTATTTAATGGGCACACTGATATGGAACGATCATTTAATGTACATGTAATATGAAAGGCAAATAGCATGGAATTTTTTTATTAAATATTTTCACTTAATATGTCACTTAATTTTAACTAATATCAACTGCATAACATTAAAAATCCACTCAAAAGCAGATTTTAAAAGCAAATCGCAGAATATTTGACAGCAGATAATTATGTTGTCCCGTACAGTAATGCAAAGGATATGCGAGTGACCCAAGATTTGAATTCTTTCGGGGAGATTATCGCTCATGCGCAATGTTCAGTTGATGAAAAAAAATAAAAATATATTCCGTGTGTACCACATTAGAATAATTGCAAAAAAAAAAAATTGGTTGACACGACATGAAACAGACATATTTCTCAATAATCATTGTTAGGAATGTGTGCGTGCTTTCATCAGCATCCATGATTGTTTATCTTTTCTTCACGAGGTCATGATCGGCAATCATCGGACCAAAATTTTTCTTCACGAGGTCATGATCGGCAATCACCGGAACAAAACAACCGAAAGTTAATCAGTCTCCACAACAATGGCGAGGTCGATAAACATGCACACGGATTTGCAGATTTCTAATTGTTGGGAACATATTTCGACTTGAAACATGCATGAATAACTTAGTAAAGGTACCGCCGTATTCCAATTAGAATTTTGAGGGAAACATTTTCTTCACCCAAAACTGGTGTATCATTACGTTAACTTTTAGGGGAAGTGGCTATGTTCTTTAAAAATAAAAATATCTCTTCAAATTTTATTGATTAAAAAAACTAATTAACCCGAAAGATATCCCCCAAAAAATAATATTAATAATCTGACCCTTCAGTTTTCAAGAGGTTTGGTTGAACTGAAAGAAAAATTGCCGATTTTTCCTGTAAAAAGAAGTATGATCTTTGTTTCCCGTGAATTTCTGGCTTGGGATGTCAAGGGGGTGGACATGGTCCCTATAAGTTAAATGGTCGGTCCCTTAGTTAATGTGGTGGAAGTTTGTGGTGGTCCACTAGTAATTTACAAATGTAAACATAAATTATGCTAAACTGACCACAGATCACCTAACATTGATACAGTAACAATTTAACACTATACTAACAAAACCATAGATCTCCTGTCATTGTGAGGAGACGTCGCAGTTGTGATCTTATGGTAGTTAGATTTACAACTACATGTGTAATCATTGTCTATCACTATAGATTCTGCTGATGGCGAGGTGTACTCGATACAACATTATATGATCAAGTTTGTCAGTGACTTGCGACAGCTCGGTGGTTTTCTCCCGGTTGCCTCCACCAATAAAACTGACCGCAACGATATAACTGAAATATTATTGAAAGTGGCGATGAACAAAAATGGCGTTTTTATCAGTCCTCTACACTGGACTATTTCTGTATATCTGGGCAGTGAGGATTCTACAATCTTGAAATCGAATGAAAATTAAACTCAAATAAATAAAATGTATATTACATTTCTGGTTGGGGGAATCAATAACTATCTCCAAAAGAAGCCAGAATTGGCATGTCCTTCCCACCAAACATATGTCTAAAATATTCCTATCTTTTCTTCATTTCAAATAAAAAATACTAAATCTTTGTAATCTGTTTGGTGTGGCCCTAAGTTTGTTAGAATAATATAACAAACAAATTGATATGTCTTGCCTTGAATAATTGACTTGAATCCTAACACTGGTCGCGATCGTATGATAGTTGGATTTACAGCTACCTATGCAATCAGTTCCTATCAGTTGTGAGTTCGAATCGAGGTGTACTCGATACAACAGTATGTGATAAAGTTTGTCCGTGACTTTCTCCACCAATTAACCTGACCGACACGATATAACTAAAATATTGTTTAAAGTGGCGTTAAACACCATAACCGTAACCACGAATCCTGGCACTGATGTAGACACATCTCATTAAAAAAACTTTACAAAGACTTTTTTTTTTATGTTTTATTTACCAATACATCTACCAGTCACAAAACATCTACAATGAAGTAAACTGTATCTGTTTAGTCAACTCTCAAACACAGTCTAATTAAAATTAGATGTGTGTTGCATCTCTTTAATACTTTATCATTATTAAAAAAAAAATTGGCATACACTAATAATAAAAGATACATTAAACATCTAATTCTAATTAGATTATTCCCAAACACCAATTCATTGGTTCACTTTCAATCCTATATAAATTAATTTTAAAGTCACATGTCATTTTATACGTGTTTTGATTGGTTTAACAATTTGAGGTTATTTGTCAATGAACGGAATCTAAAAATAGATGTCGTTCTCAAGACGTCGCGTGCCGTTGTCATCAGGCGATTTTCTTTAAATGAGGCACCTATTTAAATCTATTTCCGATTATTTGCCTTATTTTGAAAAAATAAATATATTTTTCAATATCATAACAAAAAAAGTTTGAATTAATTTATAAGGATTGATCGAAATTATTTGTTCGGTTCATTCGAAATAACCTCAATTGTACGTGGGTTACACGGTGTGTACAACCTTGATTGGGGTTATTTCTTCATGAACCGAACAAAAATTGCAATCAATCCTTAAATATCTATTTACTTTTTTATTATATTTTTCGTTCCTTACTCAAGGAATACATATTCTCAACATACACTGGATCCCAATGCCGGCAAATAAATTATGTTTTAAGAAAAAAATTCTGCAATTCATTTATTAGTTTTTAAAAAATAGATACAACTAGTAAAGACATTAAACTACATTGTCTTCTTTGAAAACATTATGATAACTACATGTATATATATGAATAAATAACTAACACACATCAAGGAAGTTTGGCACAAAAATGGAATAATTTGGCACAATCAATTTAAAATGGGTACACAATTCTAATTAAATTAAATCTTGATTAACCTGTATTTTAAATGCTTCTGGAAGTATCAAATAAATAAAAATGTGAAATTAAAATAATGTTTAGTATATAAATAACTGTAAAATGTTTTTAGTATGAGATGGTCCTCTAATATTCCTCCGTTTCTTCATCTTCGACACCCTCATCTGTAGATTCTACGCCAACTTCTTCGTAGTCCTTTTCTAACGCCGCCATGTCTTCTCTGGCTTCAGAAAATTCTCCCTCCTCCATCCCTTCAGAGTAAAATATAAACTTTCATCAGAATTCACATATTCATTTCCATTTTTGAAAGTTATCAATCAAAATATACTGGTGTCCATTTGCAGGGGAAAAAATTACATTTCAGTAAAATGATCTTAGGGACCGACCATTTAAATTTTTAAAATGGGGTGGTTACGTTTCCCCTCTGATCTATTAAACTTTTTTCACGCCAAACAGAAATCAGATTTTTTTTTTTTTTTACATGAAAAATCAATCTGATTAAAATCAGATACATGTATCTCAGATATCCCTTGACTGAACGCAGACATATTGGGTAAAAGGGAGCAAGAGAGGGATCTGATTTTAATAAGATCGCTGAAAAATCCCTGCACATTTACACTCTATTTTAGAATATTGTAGAATTTTAAGCACCCGTCATCATCCTCAAATTGATTAAACACTCTTCAATCTTCCTCTAGTCCCAAGTATCACCGACGAGTTAGAAACTGAACTTGAAATTTATCTAAAAATATTTGTAATGTTATATGCCGATGACACAATTTTATTAGCTGAATCAGCTGAAGATCTTCAAGTACAATTAAATGCTTTTGGTGAATATTATGACAATTGGAAAATGAAGGTGAATGTGAACAAAACGAAAATAATGGTATTTGGATTTGGAAAACTACGACAAAATCTCAAATTCACCTATAAAAACGTTGATATCGAAATAGTCAAACAATTTAATTATTTAGGGGTAATTTTTACAAAAACATGTAATTTTGATGTTACTAAAAAGCATCTTTCTGACAAAGCGCTTAAGGCAATGTACGAAGTTCTTAAAATGGGAAGATTATATAAATTATCGGTGAAAATCCAGCTAGATCTCTTTGATAAAATGATAAAACCTATTCTCTTATATGGTTGCGAGGTCTGGGGATTTGGCAAAAATGAAGTACTAGAACGAGTTCACTTGAAATTCTGCAAAATACTTTTAAATTTAAAGTCCTCTACTCCAAACTATATGGTTTATGGTGAGCTAGGCAGGTATCCAATTGATATTGATATAAAAGTAAGGACAATTTCATACTGGGCAAGACTTTTAAGTGGTAAGCAGGCTAAATTTTCAAATGTATTTTATAGGCTTTCTAGAAATTTGAATGAAAATGGTGATACTAATTTAAACTGGGTTTATTTTATCAGAACAATTCTAAATGAGTGTGGATTTACCTATATATGGGAAACAGAAAATGTTAATAATAAAGAATGGTTAAAATGTGTTGTGAAACAGCGATTGTTAGATCAATTTGTACAGAATTGGCAAACATCTCTGTCAGATTCTTCAAAAGCATTAAATTATAGGATTTTTAAAACCAAATTCGAATTCGAGGAATATTTCAATATTTTAAATATAGGTGATGCAATCAGACTGTGTAGATTTAGGACAACAAATCACTATCTACCGATTGAAACCGGTAGATGGAGAAATATTGATAAAGAAAACAGGTACTGTAATTTATGTAATTGTCAGAAATTAGGCGATGAATACCACTATGTTTTAGATTGTTTCTCTTTAAATGATAAACGCAAGCAGCTTCTTCCAAAATATTTTATGAAAAGACATAATGTTGTCAAATTCTTTGAACTTCTATCTACCAAAAAACAATCGCTGTTACGAAAATGATGTATATTTATCAAACATATCAATAAGGTCTTTTGTACTCCTGGCTTACCCACTGTTGTTCCTTAACCTATGTATATTTTGTAAAAAGTCTTGTTATGTTATTATTATGTTGTTATTTTTCTCTGTACCATTGTATTTGGCTGTATGAGAATAAAGATATATATTAAAGGATGGGGATTGGGAGGGGAGTAGCGAAATAACCTATGGCCTCTCTTCATTTAAATCCGGCACTGGCAAATAACATAAAGCCAATGAACGAAAACATGTACGTACAAAATGTGTATATATTTATCTATAGCATAATCGTTTTGGAGTAGTATGACATTGATGTATCCCCTGACAAGAATAGATCTCAGACAGTCCGAGTTATTTACTGATTGAGAAAGAAGAGAAGATAAAAAAAAAAACGTAAATCAGAATAGGAAAAGTAACACATGGTGAAAACTTTAAAAGAGACACAGACAAACAATAGTTAACTTGAACAAGCACTGAAAACTTTAAAAGAGACACAGACAAACAATAGTTAACTTGAACAAGCACTGAAAACATTAAAAGAGACACAGACAAACAATAGTTAACTTGAACAAGCACTGAAAACTTTAAAAGAGACACAGACAAACAATAGTTAACTTGAACAAGCACTGAAAACTTTAAAAGAGACACAGACAAACAATAGTTAACTTGAACAAGCACTGAAAACTTTAAAAGAGACACAGACAAACAATAGTTAACTTGAACAAGCACTGAAAACTTTAAAAGAGACACAGACAAACAATAGTTAACTTGAACAAGCACTGAAAACTTTAAAAGAGACACAGACAAACAATAGTTAACTTGAACAAGCACTGAAAACTAGAGATGCATGTGCAACATCTACCCCATCAAACACCGGAGGGAAACCAACAAAAATATAGAAACATTACTCTTTGGAAACGATGAAATTAGTATAAACGAAAATTCTAATATCTTCAATAAAGTTCGAGCATATATTAGACAAACAAAAAGATTCTAATCAGTGGTCGGTCATCTGGTCTACATTAACACTGATCAATTTATTTCCCATGTTTCACTATATTGTGTTAAATATTATTTATATTTGTGTATGTGTTATTTTTGTTGACATTATTATATGTGTATTATTTGCAGGGAGAGGACAGTCCATAAGTTGTGATAACTTTTTGTCCAATCCCATTGCTGTTTTATTTGCAATAAAATAATATTAAACTAGAAACTAGGGGTGAACTCAGGTGCTAAGGAAGGGTACACTAGATTAAATTTGAGTCACAACTCAGTCCTGGTCTGGGGAAAAAAACTTTTTTTGATACTTAAGAATGAATTATAGTCGAGGTACGTGTAGTTTATGTGCAATGAGGTTCTCTCTCTATAAAAATATATAATCGTCAGTTTCCAACAGAACCGACACATTACCAATGATCTGGCAACTCTAGTATATACATTAAGAGGTCACCTTTGGGACAAAGAAAAAGTGGCTGTATACGATAGGTGAACTCTTAAAAGAGGTTAACTTCATATGAACTTTTCTATGACAGGACAAGAAAAAGGTGACCTTTTAATACAGGTGACTGTATGGGCAAGTTTGACTGTATCTGTCGCATGTGTATTTTATATTAGTTACGCATCATAGTGCGCTGTAATACCATTGAAAATATATTTTTTTTAATAGCAAATGATTGACACTCACCTTCCCCCACATACCAGTGGACGAACGCTCGTTTCGCATACATCAAGTCAAACTTGTGGTCTAATCTTGCCCAAGCCTCGGCGATGGCAGTTGTGTTGCTCAACATACACACAGCTCTTTGAACCTGTGCTAAATCTCCACCTCCAAAAGAGAATGTTACACGAAAAGTAAATCGTGCAAGAAACAGTGGTAATACAGATTAAAACAGGATTCATCACAAGCCCCACTCCCGAGTCAGAAAAAAGTGATTTAAGTCAGAAATCTTTCGATTTTGAGCGTCACCTGATTAAAATTATTTCAGAAACGCATCGTGCGCACTAAATTTGATATCTACGTTTTATGATGAATAAGAATAAAAACGTAGATATCAAATTTAGTGCGCACGGCGCGTTTCTGGAATAACCTTCATCAGGTACGCTCAAAATCGAAAGGTTGGAAAGCCAAATAAATTAAAGTTTTGGGAGCAATAAATAAAACCAAAGGGTGTAAACAGGAAATAGTTGTTATAACAGACTATATCAAATTGTTATAGTACCATCCGAAGACTCTCATATCAGTACAGGGGTTCATATGGCTCGCTGGTTGATACCAATGGCATGGTGACAAATGTAACATTGTAAAGGTGTCATTTTGTCTAGTTTTCATATAAGCCTACAGTATATAGCTAATATTTTAATAATTCATTTGTTAAATGTGGTGGACAATAAAAGGTTACATTGTATATCAAAAAAAGATTTTACCAGATACATGTGAAAAATGCTTTGGGATAAATCATGGCGGTAAATTGGATAAATGAAGCGGATTAGCGATTTTTAATCCATTAAACAATTATCATGTCCATATAAGATTTTTTTTCCACGAAATCTTTGTAGATGGTATCTTATTTTTGTGTTAGAGATTAGAGGTTAAAAAATCAAATTAGATGAATATAGATATCCAACATACACATATAAACTTCTAAATTTAAACAAAATTGTGTGTCGTCCGTTCTAGTTAATTTATGGATTATATAGGACAATTCGTAGGCGGTGATGGCACTGACTTCAAGAAGTTGATTAAAATTATTGTCCCAATCACATCTGGATGAATTCATGCTGGTTTGTTCTCAGTTGGCCATATTTGTCATGTTTTAAGTTCTCGGTCAACAATATTAATGCTCGGCTGAATGGCCTTGGATTAATACGGTCACATTTAAGCTATAAACAGAATCAGCTGATTAATAAAATGAGCTTATGACGAGTTTTAAATATCGCAAATAGTTCATGGCACTGAGGGTCATATGGCAGTATATGGACTGGTCCGTCACCCAAAAAATATTATATGGACCGAAGCTTCCGAGATCCATATAATATTTTTTTGGTGACGGACCGGTCCATATACTGCCATATGACCCGAGGTGACATGAACTATTTCCTATATTATACTTTTTATCTAAAATAATGCAGGTACCTGGCCGGTTCATATACTACGGTTACCGGTCCATATACGAAAATAGTGACCGGCTGCGCTAACAAAGACAAATAGGGAAAATAAAAACGTAAAGTGTAATATAAATTAATATTTAAGTCTAGGTAAATGTGTTATCGGATTCATTAGAGCAACATTCACATTTTGTTTTTCTGATTCATTCATTTCAAAACTTAAGTCATACATATTACATGTATTAATTAAAACATTCACAGGAACTATCGAAAGTAAACAACATAGGAAGCATTTTTGAACCCTAATCGAAGAATATCAATATTGTTTATGTTGTATATATTTGAAGAAAAAATACATCTCTTTCCATCTATAACCTTGGGTAAGTAAGAAAGAGAGTTAAAGCTCCGTGAATGAGCGCTTACTGGGTTAGTACTAGCTGCGGAACTGTTGCTCTTCGCGCCATTTTTAAAATTTATTTATTTATTTATGGTAAAGAAAAAAGGAAGACCTTTGAGAGCTACGGTTCCGCAGCTAGAGTCACTACATAAGAAAAGTTTGCTTACACGTATTATTGACCATCGTTGGTAACCCACAGTTGATTACACTGCGATACTCTCCACTCATCCTGATGATCGGAGTATCGGAGTGCAATCAGTCATGGGTTACCGACAATGATTATTAACATATCCCACTATGTGCACTTTTTGAACGCAAAGATAATTGATTCTTCTTCCTGTTTTAACATCGGGTGTTACCCGGCAGCTATAATTAAAAAGAATGTGGAGGGTTTAATTGTTTATGCCGGCCCTACTATAGAATACAATATTCATAGATTCCCTGTATTACCTGGTACTGTGGTTGGTGGCTGGTAATTAATTCCAACTTTAAAACCAGTAGGGCACCAGTCTACGAACTGGATACTACGTTTAGTCTTGATCGTGGCAATGGCTGCGTTTACATCTTTTGGTACCACATCACCACGATACAACATACAACAAGCCATGTATTTTCCATGACGTGGATCACATTTTACCATTTGATTACATGGCTCGAAACAGGAGTTGGTGATCTCCGAGACGGATAGTGCCTCGTGGTAGGCCTTTTCAGCTACAACAAAGAAAAAGATACAAAGGCATTACTAAATTATATATATACGTTTTTACCAAACTGGTACATATATGAAATATTAATTGTTTAATATACAAATGTAGTTAGTTTATGCCAAATATTATGCTCTTTCTCTTTCACTAAAGAAATTTATGATACAAGTTATTTTTTATTTTTATTTATTTATTTCGTACTTTGACAACACTTTATACCTTTCGAATAGATCGGTTGAAATCTACTTTCTTTATTAGTAAATTAAATACTCGGAAACTAAATAATTTATTCGCTACATGTGCCTTGAAAAGATATATGGATTTAAATTTTAAATTACATATTACCTGATATGATTGGAGCATATGTGACCAATGGGAAATGAATACGTGGATAAGGCACTAAGTTTGTCTGAAATTCTGTCAAGTCTACATTAAGTGCACCATCAAATCTTAAGGAAGCTGTAATAGACGACACGATCTGACCAATCAGACGGTTGAGGTTGGTGTATGATGGTCGTTCAATGTCTAGGTTTCTCCGACATATATCATAAATAGCCTCGTTATCAACCATGAATGCGCAATCGGAATGTTCCAATGTTGTATGCGTGGTCAAAATGGCGTTATATGGTTCTACGACTGCAGTAGAAATCTGAAAAATATGAGTGGAAATATGATATGAACAAGTAATCGAACATTTATATTCTTGCGATGCGGGACACATACCGACAAATCTGTTTTTTATACGTTGAACGTTCATGGTTGTATGGTAGTGGGGACAATATTCTTGCAGATATTTTGTATTTCATAAATCACAAAGAACATGGAATTTGATTTTATTGTTTTAAACATACTCAGGGGCGCGCCCCCCCCCCCCCCCCCTAAAATTGGAAAAAATTTGATTTTTTGGCGTAAAATCGTGATTTTTCACACGAAATACCTCAAATATTTTCGCGCCTCCCTCGGCAATTGAAAAAATATGATTTTTTGGCGTAAAATCGTGATTTTTCACACGAAATACCCCAAAAATTTTCGCGTCTCCCTCTGCTCGGCGCAATTTTTTTATGTGCGCCCCCCCCCCCCCCTAACTTGAAATCCTGGATCCGCCCCTGATACTGTATATAATTATTTGTTGACAGCCCAATGTAATTGTTAAATCTTCAGCCGTGACTAAGCATTTGCCATTTCATAATAAAATCATTAAAGTGACAGTGTCTACGATTTTGTCAGATTTTTAAAATCAGATTTGTTCTCCCAAATTTGAACAGATGTGAGTAAAAATTCATCTAAAACAGCCAAAAACACCGAAAAGTGGTTTTCACGAAATATTTCGGGGGAAATGTGTTAGCAAGCAATTTGTGTCTGGGCTACTCTAATTCAAGTCAATCAAGATAACTGCGCCTCTGTATGGTGAACTGCGCACGCGCGGAATCGGTTTGTAACAGCGTATGTTGTTTACAACTAAAATTGTTACAAAAATGGCTCATAATTTGAGTTTTGATTGATAAATTGTGTTCTTATAGGTAAGTATGACTAATTTATCCTTAAACAAGTATGAATTATACATTTTAGTCTAAAGGTAGGTTAAATAAACTGCTAGTGAAAACATAGATGAAATGTCTATTAAATTTACAAATAAATTTATTGAATTTTTTAAAAATGTATATTCCCGTTAAAATCATTACTATACGACCAAACGATAAACCTTGGTTTAATTCATCTATAAGAAAAGCAATGCGTATTAGAGATCGACTCCATAAACAGGTAAAACAAAATAGTTCCCCTTTTCTTCTACGTAAGTATAAGACCCAACGGAACAAAGTTAATAATATGATAAAGTATGCAAGAGAGCAATTTTTCATCAATGCTAATGATATGTTAGATAAAAATGGTAAGTCAAATCCAAAATCATACTGGAAATTGGTTAAAAAATTAATGGGGAACTGTAAACATTCCCCAAACATCCCTCCATTGCAAAAATTAGACTCTGGTGAGTACGTAATAAATAATGAGGATAAAGCCAATATATTAAACAACTTTTTCTGCTCCATAACTGAAATAGAAAATTCTAATATTCTTACCCCCGATTTTCATGATCGCACAGGTAATAGAATAGACACTCTACATATAACTTCAGATGAAGTTAAGGACATACTTGAATGTCTACAGCTTGGGAAAGCAGTAGGTAGCGATCTGATAAGTCACTGTATGTTAGAAAATACGGCTTCTACAATTTGTAAACCCCTCCAGTTAATATTTAATTATTCCCTACAAACTAGAAAATTTCCAAAAATTTGGAAGTCGGCTATAGTTATTGCACTCTTTAAGAAAGGTATACAATCTGACCCATCAAATTATCGACCTATTAGTCTACTTAGTTGTGTTGGGAAAGTTTTTGAACGTGTTGTTTTCAAATATATATTTAATTTCTTATTGGACAACTCTCTTATTTATAAATATCAGTCCGGATTTATGCGCGGACACTCAACCGTGCACCAACTTATTGAAATTTACCACAATATTTGTTTATCATTAGAAAATCGTGAAGTTATGTGTACTGTATTTTGTGATATATCAAAAGCCTTTGATAAAGTTTGGCACCGTGGCCTACTTAAAAAATTAAAAGCTTATGGAATTTCCGGGAATTTGTTGCATTGGTTTGAAAATTACTTGAGTGACAGAAATCAAAAAGTTGTTCTACAAAATTGTCTTTCAGAAGTAGGGAACATTAAAGGTGGGGTACCACAAGGATCAGTGTTAGGCCCTTTGCTATTCATATTATATATCAATGATATTACTGAAGATATTCAAAGTCTTTCGCGATTGTTTGCTGATGATACATCACTATCGTATTCATCTTCTAATATAAATGAAATTGAACAAAGATTAAATTCAGATATAACGAAAATTTACAATTGGTCAACAAAATGGTTAGTGGATTTTAATCCCCAAAAAACTAAATGTATGCTATTCTCAACAAATCAGGGAAATATTAAGCCTCAAATACTTTTTAATAATGAGGATGTTGAATTGGTAGTAAATCATAAACATTTGGGTGTTACGTTTTCATCGAATTGTAAATGGCATTGTCACATTCAAAATATATTAAAAAGCACATCTGGTCAACTGTCTATGCTACGTAAATTCAAAATTAAACTTAACAGGGAAAATCTCGAAAAAATATATTTTACTTATATAAGGCCATTATTAGAGTATGCGTGTGAACTGTGGGATGGTTGTACTATTTTGGATTTAAATAAAATTGAACAAATACAACACGAAGCTGCTAGAATTGTTACTGGGTTGCCAAAATTTGCAAGCATAGAATCCCTATATTTTGAAACTGGGTGGGAACCCCTCCATTCTCGTAGACATAGTAGAAAATTAAACTTGTTCTACAAAATACGTAATAATGATAGTCCTTTATATTTATACGATTGTTTACTGCCTTTTATACGAGAGGAAAATGAATTAAATTTGCGCAACCAAACCGAATTTAGAAATCCATTCACTAGATTACAATTATTTGCAAACTCCTTTTTCCCTTCTACTATTAAATCATGGAATAAATTAAGTCCACAATTAAGAAATGCACCTACTCTAAATAGATTCAAACAAGCAAATAAAAATCATACAATAAAACCCCCCAAATTTTACATTGCCGGATGTAGAATATTAAATATAATTCACACTAGACTGAGACATAGATCCAGTAGCTTGAATGCTGATCTTTTTCGTGTGCATTTGGCTAATGATCCAGGCTGTATATGTGGGTGTGCATTTGAAGATGCAATTCATTATATATTAGAATGTTGTCTTTACAACGAAGCAAGAGAAGAATTGAAATTAAGACTAGTTTTTCTAAATGAACTTAAAATTGAAGTCCTACTTTTTGGCGATGACACCTTAACTGAGATGCAGAATCTTCAAATTTTCAAATCTGTACAACTTTACATCAAACGAACAAAACGTTTTAACCATTTATGATCACAACAAGTTTCCGGCTGTCACTATAACAGTATTTATAACAATACTTGAACAAAACAGGTAAAACAGTTGTCAAAGCAGCACTAAACTCGGTGAAGTAAATGTCAAGGACACTCTTACGTCACACATTGATAAAAAAATATTTTTGACATTTTTGTTGACACCTTATCTTTATACATTTTCACTATATGAAAATCCATCGTTTATAATCTTTTCTGCAGAGACGGAATATATTTCGACAAGATCTTGGTATCGGAATATAAACTTTTTAAGAGATCGAATAAGGCGAATTTTTTTATAGCCCTGGGCCAGTAGCCTGTTTCTCAGATGAAGATGATGTTTCAGGAAATCAGAATAATTGCTACTGGCCCTTGCATAACGAATCAATTGCGAGATATAAACACCATATGCAGGAGAAGCTGGTATATTGCTGCACATATTTGGAAAATTTATGATTTTAAAATTGAAGTCGTCTAGTTTATCATAAATTTTAGTACTGATTTGACCACTGTCGTCAAATTCGAGGTATAAGTTCAAAAATGATGCGGACGAAGCGGTATCTGTGGTCTCTTTAACTTCCAGCTCTGGAGGATATATCAATGGAAGAAATTCTGCAAATCTAGAATTATTGATAGATAAAACGTCATCAATATACCTGTATGTGAAATTAAAGGCTCTAGCCTCATGAATCTTCTTATCTTTTACAAGCTTTTGAAGAAATTCCGACTCATATGAGTATAAAAATAAATCGGCTAGAAGAGGGGCACAATTCGTACCCATTGGTATGCCGACGACCTGCTGAAACAGTATCCCTCCAAAGGAGACAAATATGTTATCGATGAGGAACTCCAGCATACTGATCACTTGTTCCTCGGAGTAGCATGTTTTACCTTTTTGAATTTTGTTTGAAAAATATGTGGAATTGTAGCCTAACAGAACAAATTTTGAGCCATAGTTTCTATGACTGAAAGCTTTGTGAATTGTTTCTTTTAAGCGGGTTTTTAATTTGTCATGCGGTAGGGTGGTATATAGAGTTGAAAAATCAAAAGTTTTGATGGAGGATACCTGAGAGAAAGATCTTGATTTAAGGTTATCCAAAAGATCTTTAGAGTTTTTCAAAATCCACATGTGATTTATGCCACTGCGCGAGTAAACAGTTTCACAATATTTATGTTGTCCTTCGTTTACAGAATCTTTGTCAGAATAATGCATGAGCTTGGCCAGCAGACGATGTTTAATTATATCTAATTAAACAAATTTCTGTTTATCTGAGATGGTTATTTTGTCATTTTATTGATTTATCTATCTTATTTTCAAGTTATTGTCAAACTTAAAAATTATGAAAAATCGTGGACACTGTCACTTTAACTTTACGAATTTGCTTGTTTACAATTGATATTTTTTTTACCAATAATTACAAGATGAATTTTAGACATACTGTATATAATTATCATAAGATGATTTTTTTATTAAAGACTGATAAATGTTTATAGGCCTATATATATTTGTCTTATAGTTTCTGGAGAAACTGTGAATTCTAGAGTGTAGAATAATTGATCTGCAAAGAAATTGATGCATAGATTAAACGTTACTGTACTATTGACTTGTATTGTGATAAGCGGGCATCATTACCATATAAAAATACAGCTTGCCTTTGATTGATTTGGTATTTGTCACTAACTTTAGCAGTATTTCAGCTATATGAGCTAACTTTGACAAAATATTAAAGAAGATAAATTTAAGCATCGATATATTTGATTATAGTCGGCCCCTTTACATGAAAAATGAAAAGTTGAGGATTTCGCCCTAAACATCAACATATGTTCTTATGATCGTATGTCTACGCCCTCAAGATTATTACCCTATAACTTTATCAAAGAAGCACCATAGGAATATGGGCGTTTTAATAAAATTTTCAGCAATCACATTTTGGGGAGAAAACCAGGGCACACGGGAGAATCGCAACCCTTTTTGTAAGTCTGATAAACTGTTGCATAAAATGTTTAGAATTCACATTTGTAAGTCGAAATCATAAGCATTTTTTGTCGAAAACAAATCACTCACTCCCAAATAACACATCCATCATTGTGAACTGTTTATTTAGTCTCGAATGTTATTATAATCATAGTTACCATGCTAATAATACCATCACGTAGTCACTAAATATTAGCATAGCCATTTTTCTAAATTTGTAGACATTAAAATAACAAATATTTGAAACTTGTTTAGATTTGAATCATCTAACCAGTTATTTTAAGTTCTGTGCTCTCAACTATTTTGAATGTACTTTCCGCAATATTGAAGACATGAGTCATCGTAATTCCCATATCTCCCTTGTTTTTACCAGCTACTGCTGGATATGAGCAATCTCCGGAACTTACACTAGAGTACAGAATATCACAAGGTGAAATTCTGACACAGGTATAATGTAGCCTCTGTTCGGAAATCGAGACATGAGTTGCCGAATATTTTATAAACTGTTGTACTGTATTTCTGAGGAGCGTGGTATGCTGCGACATATGCCAATGGATATGGATTGTATCTGGGGAGGCGAATACTACAAATATCGACTACGGTAAATTCTGAACTGTTTACTGTACCTGTGGAGCGGGATAAACTGCAAACTCAAGCTTAGACTTTTTCCCGTAATCAACAGACAGTCGCTCCATCAACAAGGAGGAGAATCCACTTCCTGTTCCTCCCCCAAAACTGTGGAAGACAAGGAAGCCCTGCAGTCCAGTGCACATATCGGCCTGTGGAAAAGAAATAAAGAACAAAGCTTAATTTGGTCCGCATGTTGGACTATAGAAAGATAAATAATATGAGTGTCCTTTGAACGCAGAACACATTGACGCGACTAACATAATATGTATTTTGTTTATTGCTGATAATCACCACAGGAACAAGGGGGATGTATATAGGAGTATTAGGACCAAATTTCTCCGCTTCGAGGTACAACCACTACGAATTGGACGTTCGCCAGTTGTTGAAAACATATCAAAATCCAAAATCCAACACGTGATTAGGACGGGGCGTAAATGCCTAGTATATAGAGAATGCTGATCTCCTCTTCCACGTTAAAAACAATTTTCTGTAACCTAATGCTATGAGTTGTCCTTGTTGTTCCGTTGCAAGGCAAAAATTTCTGACCCTATCCATTTCATCCTGTTTTTCTTGTGACCATGGGGGACAGACTGCGTTTTGTGGAACAGAAGAGGTAAATTATGTCTTTGTTATTGGACCGATTGATGCTATAATAGTTGGCCCAAATATAAACTTGCAATTGGCCCAAACCTATAGTGGTTTTTTTTCAGTGAACAACACAAAGAAATATGCCAATGTTATTGGTTTTAACTTTGAATTACAATTCTGATAGACATAGACATAACCAATTCTGATAGACATAGACATGACCAAATCTATAGACATAGACATAACCAAATCTATAGACATAGACATAACCAAATCTATAGACAGACATAACCAAATCTATAGACATAGACATAACCAAATATATAGACATAACCAAATCTATAGACACAGACATAACCAAATCTATAGACATAGACATAACCAAATCTATAGACATAGACATAACCAAATATATAGACATAGACATAACCAAATCTATAGACATAGACATAACCAAATCTATAGACATAGACATAACCAAATCTATAGACATAGACATAACCAAATCTATAGACATAGACATAACCAAATTTATAGACAGACATAACCAAATCTATAGACATAGACATAACCAAATCTATAGACATAGACATAACCAAATCTATAGACATAACCAAATCTATAGACATAGACATAACCAAATCTATAGACATAGACATAACCAAATCTATAGACATAGACATAACCAAATCTATAGACAGACATAACCAAATCTATTGACATAGGACATAACCAAATCTATAGACATAGACATAACCAAATCTATAGACATAGACATAACCAAATCTATAGACATAGACATAACCAAATCTATAGACATAGACATAACCAAATCTATAGACATAGGACATAACCAAATCTATAGACATAGACATAACCAAATCTATAGACATAGACATAACCAAATTTATAGACAGACATAACCAAATCTATTGACATAGACATAACCAAATCTATAGACATAGACATAACCAAATCTATAGACATAGACATAACCAAATCTATAGACATAGACATAACCAAATATATAGACATAGGACATAACCAAATCTATAGACATAGACATAACCAAATCTATAGACATAGACATAACCAAATCTATAGACAGACATAACCAAATCTATAGACAGACATAACCAAATCTATAGACATAGACATAACCAAATATATAGACATAGACATAACCAAATCTATAGACAGACATAACCAAATCTATAGACATAGACATAACCAAATCTATTGACAGACATAGGAAATGTTATTTTTATTGGCCCCTATAAACAACATGTAAACGTTTAAAATGTTTCCATTCTATTTACCAGTATCTACAGTTATTCGCTTTATCTTACCATTTTACGTATTTTGTCCAGAACAAGATCAACGATTTCTTTTCCCACTGTATAGTGACCTCTAGCGTAATTATTAGCTGCATCTTCTTTACCACTTATCAATTGTTCTGGGTGAAACAATTCTCTGTATGAACCTGTTCTCACCTCGTCTAAAATAAAAAATAAAATAAAAAATAAAACATGCACTTAAATAATAACATCAACTTTAATAACAAGTAGTATTTAGATCTGAAAGCTGTAAGTTGTTAAGTTAAAAACAGAAAATTAGTGTATTCTGATTGATAGTTATTTAACATTTTAGCAATATTTATTACAAGAACGATTATATGGATGGGCACATGTTGTTATGGTAACTCACACTTGTACTGCCTAATAGTACTTAAAATGTCTGAATGTGCTAATTCCACTCAAATCAGGAATGATATAATGGATTTTTTATGACAGAATCCGTGTAGTCGAGTGACATACAAGGATAAAATTCATTTTTAATGCACCTACCTAACACACGGCTATATCATATATCATTGGAAAGGTGAAAGAGTGTAGATTTCAGTTTGCCCGGTTAAATATGGTACAATTTCTTTTAAATCCGGGTCAAAGGTCAAATATGAAAATTTTCAAATTTAACCCTCATGTTACATAATGAGCTAATTTGAAGCAATTAATTAACGCAGCATGTTTAAATGCACCATGCATCCAATGTTACTAATATTTCTTCCATTCCAACTCACATCAGAAAAAAACCAACGAGATGTGTGACGTCATATTGACGTCTTCATTAAGGCCGTGGTAAAACAGCGATGCATGTTATAAAACAAACTTTTAAAATTGTTTTGAACCATAAATATGGTATATTTGCATTATTATTTATTCAAGCACATATATTTGAAGAAAAGTTAAAAAAAAAAATTTGTGAGTAGGGAGTATAGAAGATCGAAAAAAATATCATCATAAAAAGGGTGAAAATGGACATCATTGACAAATCATCCATAAATCACAATAACTTGGGCCTCCTGTTTGTTAAAAGCCTACCAACCACGTCAAGGTCGGAGGGCCATCTGGTAGGATATTATTTGTTGTTCTTTTTTTTTTCTTTTTTTTTAATTTTATTTAATTTATTTTTTTTATTTTCATGGGTTTTGATTGTGGACTACATACATGTATATACATATTCATATTTCATATCCATCAAAATCCACAATTCCATTTCATCTACCCACTGCTGCCTTCAAATTAATCATCAGATGCCGCTTCTTCGTCGTCATCGTCAGGGTTCTGTTGGCTTGTAATTATGTTTAAACATAGATCATTGCCCTGACAAGGACATAATTCTGTACAACAGAGGTTTTGTTCGTAGCAAACATATTCTTGGCTACATATCTTTCTACCTTTGCACGAACAAATCAAATCTTGAAGGAAGTCTGATGACATCAGACCAGAGAACAAAATTGGAGTTGGACCGTTGCTACCTTTTTGCCAACCGTAGTCATAAGGTGAAGCTACTGGTGGTTTTGCTTGGTGTGATGTCATCCACGTCTTTGTTTGAATGGAAGCTCTCAGGACGTGTTGTTTAAATGCCGATTCACTTGGTGGAATGCGAACAAGGGAGCAGTCTTTGTTGGTAGCAAGTCTGACACGTAGCTTATTCAGATTGGTGTGGCAAGACTTATACTTTGCTTTTGGGTCATACAACTTTGCACAACTTTTCTTGCAACACATATTGAGGATTCAAGATCTGGGTCCTTAAGCTGTGAAAGGTCCGAAAGCTCAGCAGATGAAGAATTAATCAGCTTAAAAACAGATTGTTTTCCAATACCAAAGATAGCAGAAGTGGTATCACAACCAGTCAGAGCATGAACCGCTGGGAGAATTTCACAAATTATGCTCGACAGAGAACTACACAAGTCATGAACTGGTATATATCGCCTACCATCCTTAATGCTAGTAACCGAACCCATCAAAAGCCATAGTTAATCCGTATTCTGCATGCGTGGATAGTAATGGACACAAAGAACTAACACATCAGTGTCTGAACATTTGATAATGATTCTGCCTTTAACACTAGACTTACCAAATTGTTCGTCAGCATAAAGGGCATGCAAAATAATTATAGTATCTGCTTCTTCTTGGATACTGAACAAATCTACACAGTCTGTAACTTGATCATCTGCTATTTTTTTCACGACCTCTGGATTCCGGAAAGTCCCTGCTAAATATAAAGTTTGTCCAACAGGCAAGGGATTATTGGCGTTGACGAACTTTGAAATAAATTCTCCAAGAAAGCTGATCAATTCCTGCTTATTTCTATTGATCGACAAGAATTTTTTCCAGTCTGGGATGCTGTTGCCTTCATTTACATGATAGATCCTGTGTCCACCAGCTGCTTGAGAGCGACATTCTCTTTCAGCAGATTTGATAGAGTCCTTAAGGTCATACCTATCAAAGACATCTACAATTGTTTCCGCAGACTAAGAGCATCGACAAATGTTTCAAATAGAAGATCGCTAGATCACCAAAATTGGAGAACTTTTTCACATCTAAAGCTTTGTGAAGTATGGGATCTTCATCACAAACAGATGAAGAAGCATCGCTAAGATCATGGGTTCTGATAGACTTCATATCAGCCTTCAGACGGTTGGCCTTGTCGATAGCTTCAGAGAGACAAATGGAGCTGTACACGATATTAGACATACCCTGCCCTTGTTGACATTGAATAACGATAACATCACCAAATTGTTTCTCCAACTTTTGCTGAAGCCGATACGTTGTGTAAATTTCGCGCATATCTTCAGGGAGGAAAGGTACAAATTTCTCCAGTAGGTGGTTCAGGTAGAACACTTTCTTGTGTATCAGCAAGTCTTCTTGGATGGTGGAAACAAATTGATCAAATGCATTTTCATGCTCTGACATCGGAGGTTCCTCGATCTCTGTTTTGATATTTCTAAGCAAATATCGTGTTATACATGCTGAATGATACAAAGCATTTTCGGCAAAGTCTTCAGACGTCACTTTGAAGATCATTTCACTGTCTGATATTTGTTCCGCAACACGCTTAATACTTTGGATTCTATTTTCCGACGAAACTTTGTGCATTTTTCTGTCGTGTTTAAAGGCTTTGTGTTTGCAAAATGCAAGCTGTCCAATCGATTTCGGAAGCTCTAGATCGTGTCACAATAGTGAAATTATCTTCACTTGATGATGGATTCTGATTGCATGATGCTGAAGTCGGACGTGTGGATTTAAAGTTGGAACATGTTGACAGGTTTTGCTTACTGGTAAATGCTTTGTAACAGCTTTTGTGATATTTGATATTTCCAAATGGAGCATTTTCGACAGTTGTATATTCGTCAACAAGTTTTCTGTAAACTTCATCCTTCCGTTTATTCACGGCAGAAATAAAAGTTGACCTTCCCTTAGTAGTTGGAATACAAAGCCGTGCTGCCGTAAATACTTGACAAATGACACAACGTTGCCATTCGATGGAAGGTCTGCCCTTTTTAGCAGGTGGATGCGTTAATTTGACCGGACTACAAATTGTAGACATTACACGGATTTATTCTTATTTTTTCCGGCACGGATTCAACAATTAGTGAACGCCCTTAACATAACACTTATCAACATTATATTCACTTTATAATGTGTGCTTTAATGACTTTATTTGACCAGAATTATTGTTTCAAACAATTAACACACAAAAAACTATCAAATAAGTATATAAATGTTGCTAGTTAAACGAATTCAGTCGCACACACATTCTGTCATTATAATATCCTCGTCTGACAATAAGTCGGTCAGTCATTGGATAATGTTTGATTATTTTTTTTCATGTTTGAAAAGTAAACATGTTTTTCTTTTTAATTATGTTCCTCATCTATTCTTGCTCACATGTGTAAAGTTCCATGGAAAAAAGATCAATAATAATTACATACTGACCCATATTTGTTTACCCTCCCTTTTCCAAATGGCGTCCTATGACGTCACATAAAGTCGGTCAAAGTTCAATAAAGCACATGATTTTGTCATAGGCCAACCAAACTTAAAAAGTAAACCAGATTAAGAAAGTACAGTATTTTAGCTTTTTCAGTGTAATTAATTTGTCTGAGAAATTTCAAAAGATGTTTTTTTTAAATAGTTTGAAATTGAAGTATTAAAAATTAATTATTTGATGCAAATATTAAACTTGCTTACCCACATAAAAAGTATTTAATCCAGTGAATTTGGTGTTTTTGCTTTTGTCAATACAATCTATTAGACTGACATATTTTGGTAAAACAATTAATGACTGATTTCAATTTATTTTAATCACATTTATTATCACAGAGTGGTAACAATACAGTTTTGTTGATGCTATTTGTAATAATGACAGGGTTTTTTTTACCCAGACAATCTCATTTTTCTGTCTGGTTTAATTTAATTCTCTGTTCAATTTATGCTATAAATTTTGATTATTGCTGTTAAATTAATTCTTTTTCTATCTTCTCTGTGAATTTCATTTCATTACCCCAAGAAGTAATGGGTATATTTGTTATTAAAGCAGCAGTGGAAATGCAAAATAATCTGCCATTTTGTGACTAATGGAGAGCACTTGCATGTATTTTCCCGGTAAAATCGGCCATTTTCTAGAAAATGGTGGAATCTGAATGATCAATCATCATATTTTCAAAGTATTTTAAAATACAATTTGCTTGGCCTACATTCCAGAAACGGTCATGAACTGTGATGTCGATTATCTCAACACACCGGAAAAATACAAATGTTTGGGGAATACCATCGATGGAAACATATTTAACAAGCATAATGATCAGGAAAAAAAGACATTAGTAAAAAGGATCTTTTTTACTTGCATGGAATTTATTCAATTCAAACTTCTTTGTTTTAATCTCATCTTGTAATTTTGACGTTGAAAAGTATTCCCTCTGTGTTTATGTACGCTATGAATATACAGAATGACGTCATTGGTCTCGTGCTGCGCGAGAATTGTAAATCAAAACAAATGACCGACATTATTGCATGACCGAGCAGATGTCACGGTAGGATATACAGGTAAATAATTGATTACGGAACGGCAACGGACTGTCAGTTCGGAATTAGCTTGCTAAGTGTGAAAATGGTAAAATCTAGTATTTTTCAGTGAGTCCAACATTTATAATATGCGTTAGGAACTGAAAATTAATTTTATGAACAGTTTGCGTTTGGTTATCGACAAAAATGATAAAATTAATAATTATAAAGTGAAAAGATGTGACTGATTATCTGAAATAACAATAAAATGGTAGCAAAACTGATTTAATATCTACAAAAATGAAATTATTTACACATTACAGATGTGTTTCATACTTTCTTATGTCTTTCGCAGAAAATCAACCCATTATGTTTACAAAAAATGTTATGAATTGGAAATACTATACGTTTAAATGTAGATAGTATTTTGTGCATTTGAAATGATAACTTGACTTTAACTCCAATTTTACAAAAAACGCACCATACGATTTTCTTACGACCGGGCATACTCGAAAGTATAGACATTTGGCTATTACTAGTAAAAAATTCAGCAGTGTGTTAGATAGGTGCATTAAAGTAAAAAACTAAGCGTCTTTTCTGAAAATGTCACTCGACTATGAAACTATGAAAGAAAATGGTGATTGGACATTGTGATTGTCGTTTATTTTCCCCGTTATTTCAGTAATCTTGGAAATTCGAGAATTTGGAGTTTACAAAAAAAGTGTTCATTGCTCTTTGTCAAAAGCAAATTTGGAAATAACAATACGTGTATTGCATTTATGAATTGACATAGCAACCAATTATTCATTTTGATCTATTTTCAATATCATAAAACATATACGGGTCAGTTAAGATACCGAAATATGTTATAAGACTTTCTGTTGGATATGATACCAAAACCTTTCCGTCGGTTAAGGTCAAAATCTGCCAAAGCATTTCAATTTGTTATGGTACCGAAACCTGCAAAGCTTTTCCGTCGGGTAAGGTACCAAGACATGCCAAAACCTTTCTGTTTGTTAAGGTACCGAAACATGTCGAAACCTTTCCGTCTGCTAAGGTGCCAAAATATGCCAAAACCTTACAATTTGTTAAGGTAAAAAAAATCTGCCAAACCTTTCCGTCTGTTAAGGTGCTAAAATATGCCAAAGCTTGTTGAGGTACCGAACCTTGCCCATCCCTTTCCGTCTTTTAAGGTACAGAAAGGTGCCAGATGATTTCTGCCGATTGAGGAACTGTGCCCTTGTACTAAGATTTATTGTTACTATACGTTTCTGTCTACCGAATTATCAGGTCTAGACAATACATTTCCGTCTTTGTGCTTTTAAGACTTACAAAAACATTTTTTTTTTTATCTCGGAACCATCAAAAAACGGTTGTAAATGCTGTTGTCACATAATGTACAAGAAATGATCAGAAAGAGCATTATACAAATAATGTCGGGAAATTCTGTCTTATGCTAAAACAAAGTTTTTATTTTGAGAAGGTGTCATGTAATTATGATTAAATTCAAACTGCATAACATGATGGAAGGGGCCGCCAATTTAACATGATGAGAATTCTTGAATTTCCATCATGCCACACACAAGACAGCTCACGAGGAATTTAATCTTGAATCGATCGAAACTGCTATATGTACTTCTTGCATTTCCATTATGCCAGACACACAAAAAAATATGATGAATTTAATCTGTGATCGATCGTTGGTTGGAGTAGTCTGTACTAAACGTTAAAACCTAAGGTCATTGATGAACAATGTTGATTGGTGTTGGTCGACAATGCTACTAACCACAACAAATATGAACCGCGTGTTTCAGGAGATAGTGTTGGAAGTTTATTCGGCAGCACGTAAAACCTAAACGATTGCAATGAGGATGGATGGTCTGTCTTATGTCCTGTAATTTTCTATTATTGGCAATAATGAAAAGTACTCCTCAAAAATGACAACTGCGTAAAAGAATAATCTGGATGATACCTTTTTAATAATCGACGTACTGACTCGATTATTCTGTTCGGCTCTGAACAAAGGTAATGAAAATGAAGAGTCTGGTTTAAGGTTTAAACAGTTCTAGCGCTTCCAACAATACAGCTGTCTGTTTCTAAAGATGTTTTGATGCGTTAACATTTGTTAGGGGATATGCTACTCGAACAAAAAGTAAAAAAGGAGATATCTAATTTAGTGCGTACAAACCATGGGTATTGCGTCCCTCGGGGACAAATAGTCTTTCGACATAGTGATAGCAATAAAAACGTAGATATCTAAATTAGTGCGTACAAAGATGACTACTGCGTCCCTCGTGGACTAATAGTCTTTCGACATAGTGATAGCAATACAAATGTAGATATCTAAATTAGTGCGTACAAACGATGACTACTGCGTCCCTCATGGACTAATAGTCTTTCGACATAGTGATAGCAATAAAAACGTAGATATCTAAATTAGTGCATACAAACGATGACTACTGCGTCCCTCATGGACTAATAGTCTTTCGACCCAGTGATAGCAATACAAACGTAGATATCTAAAGTAATGCGTACAAACGATGACTACTGCGTCCCTCATGGACTAATAGTCTTTCGACCCAGTGATAGCAATACAAACGTAGATATCTAAATTAGTGCGTACAAACGATGTTTACTGCGTCCCTCATGGACTAATAGTCTTTCGACATAGTGATAGCAATAAAAACGTAGATATCTAAATTAGTGCGTACAACCGATGATTACTACGTCCCTCGTGGAATAATAGTCTTTCGACATAGTGATAGCAATAAAAACGTAGATATCTAAATTAGTGCGTACAAACGATGACTACTGCGTCCCTCATGGACTAATAATCTTTCGACATAGTGATAGCAATAAAAACGTAGATATCTAAATTAGTGCGTACAACCGATGACTACTGCGTCCCTCGTGGACTAATAGTCTTTCGACATAGTGATAGCAATACAAACGTAGATATCTAAATTAATGCGTACAAACGATGACTACTGTGTCCCTCATGGACTAATAGTCTTTCGACGTAGTGATAGCAATAAAAACGTAGATATCTAAATTAATGCGTACAAACGATGATTACTGCGTCCCTCGTGGACTAATAGTCTTTCGACATAGTGATAGCAATAAAAACGTAGATATCTAATTTAGTACACATAACGCGTTTCTGATATAACTTTCATCAGGTATTTTCATAGTCAAAAGTTTGGAAAGCCAAATAATTTAAAACTCTCTTGGAACAAGTTAACCAAAGGGCCTAAACAGCATAGCCAAATTCGGCCAAGATTACATGGACATTATTTAGGAACTGTAAATATATCTAATACACTATGCCATTGCCAAAGCACTGGCTATTGGGCGGGTAATGTGAATGTTTAAAAATAATAGTATGTATACACGAACGTAATAATACAGAGTTCCCAATATTTTTTAACTATTAGGCCGCAGCTAAATGTGTAGACATTTCAACTTCCAATATAAAGTAAGTTTTCTACAAAACATACCCAACAGTTTCACTGTACACAATTTATTTTCGATTTAATTACATAAGATTCATTAATAATCAATTCTTTATTCTATTAAACATTACACATACCAACAACGCTTGGTTCTAGATCTACATATATGGCTCTTGGTACGTGTTTTCCAAAGCTTGTCTCGTTGAAAAATGTGTTATACGACTCGTCTCCGCTCACCATGTTTGCTTTCTCGTCTTGCATGGTCCCATTAGGTTGAATATTATGCTCCAAGCAATAGAGTTCCCAGCATGCATTTCCTATTTGAACTCCTGCCTGTCCAACATGTATAGATATACACTCTCTCTGGAAATAAATATATAAAATATATGTTCATTATTTATATAATATTGATATATCTACTCCATGTTAAAATAAATCAATAAAAAATAAGAATTTTTATTTAAACATTTATTTCAATTTTCAATTTAAATTGAATCTCCGGTTTACCGTAATTTGGAACGGTAATTCCTTCTTAGACGTCATGTTGAAACCATAGCAAAATATCTGGTAGAATAGCGATGAGTAATTGCCTGAAAATCGTAGCAAAACTACACACACACAAAAACATTCATATTACGTAACGAAAACATCTGTCTGGTAATTCTCGACAGCAGAATCTGTTATTCATTGTCACTCCAGCGAAATCGATCACCTGACATGAGAATGTTCTTGGCGCGTGCAACTTCTATTAAATATCTCTTGAAAATGCTTCGCTTGAGTTCATAATGATGTTATTAGCATGCAATAACTTTCAAACTGCTTCCAGAATTATTAGTGCCATGATTACTAAAATTGTTGTAGAGATGTATTTTTACACTTGCCATAAGACTGAATACCTTGTGAATACCTTGTTGATACTGAGCAACACATAAGTCATATTAATTTGAACAAAGGCAAAACGACTCGCAAACGCCGATTTTAATAATGGCTTGGACAGACAAAAACAGGTCTGGACAATACAACAGCACTCAAACATGTGGCGTTGATATGATGGGCTTGGAGAGACAAAAACAAGTCTGGACAACAAAACCAACACTCAAACTTTCGGTGCTATGTGCCTGGACAGACAAAAACAAATCTGGACAACAAAACCAACACTCAAGCATATGGTGTTGATATGAGCTTGGACAGACAAAAATAAACCTGGACAGCAAAACCAACACTCAAGCTTGTGATGTTAATATGTGTTTGGACAGACAAAACAAGTCTGGACAACTAAACCAACACTCAAGCTTGAGGTGTTGATATGTGTTTGGACAGACGAAAACAAGACTGGACAACAAAACCAACACTCAATCTTGTGGTGTTGATATGCGTTTGGACAGACAAAACAAGTCTGGACAACTAAACCAACACTCAAGCTTGTGGTGTTGATATGTGTTTGGACAGACGAAAACAAGACTGGACAACAAAACCAACACTCAAGCTTGTGGTGTTGATATGTGTTTGGACAGACAAAAACAAGTCTGGACAACAAAACCAACACTCAATCTTGTGGTGTTGATATGCGTTTGGACAGACGAAAACAAGACTGGACAACAAAACCAACACATCAGGTGTCACTGGAAGGGATCACAGGCATATCAGTAGTCATTGTCATTAGGGAGACAACGCATGCTATCGGGTGTCACGGGAAAGCAACACAGGTTATCAGGTGTCACTGTCATTCGTTAGGGAAAACAAGCTATCACTGTCATCATGTAAGGAAAACAAGCTACCAGGTGACACTGTCATCAGGTAGAGAACACAGGCTATCAGATGTCACGGGAAAGCAACACAGGCTATCGGGTGTCACTATCATTAGGTAGAGAACACATGTTATCAGGTGCCACTGTCATTAGGTAGAGAACACAGGCTATCAGGTGTCACGAGAAAAGCAACACAGGCTATCAGGTGTCACGGGAAAGCAACACAGGCTATCAGGTGTCACGGGAAAGCAACACAGGCTATCAGGTGTCATTATCATTCGGTAGGGAACACAAGCTATCAGGTGACACTGTCATCAGGTAGGGAACACAGGCTATCAGATGTCATTGTCATTATCTATCTTGTCATTGTCATCAGGTAGGGAACACAGGCTATCAGGTGTCACTGTCATCGAAAAGGGGATACAAATTATCAGGCGTCACTGTCAATGTGTAGGGAATTACGTAAGCCGAACATCTTAATTATAGTCCAATTTCTGAGAAATTAATAAAGAAAAGTCTATTCTCGTTTTTCAGTCTAGAAATTTTTACTCGAACAAAATTTATGAATTAAAATAATTAGACGAATTTGATTAGGAAAACATGTTACTTTTGTTTTTGGAGTGATATTTTTTAAATTCTAAATTGTTAAATCAGATCTGTTTTGAACATCAATTACAAATTTAAAATTAAAATTACATTCCAGTGGATGTTATCATGATAGAACAGCTTGAACACAGTGGCAAATATACATATCTTGATATTAATTTGCAGTGAAAGTTAGTTTTTGGAGTGAAGGTTAGTTTTATCTACTGTTATCTATTCAACAAAACAGATGTGTGCATGAAATCTAGAAATATTTACCCATATCACTTAGAAACCATCAAAATAAGATGAAATAGGTGTATGTGATAAATAATATAGAAAAACATGAGAGAATAACTTGTATTTATAGTGTAAATTAATTCCGTTCTCAGATGAAATATTGTTAAAGAGGAAGATAACATATTAGCAAACGGTAACTCTTAAAGGTCAAAGTGCAAGTTCGTCATTATGTGTCCCGCTAGTCAATAGACATAAAAAAAGCATCTGTTGCTATTTAGTAGTCATAGGTTCGAATATCATTTTAAGAGCACCAAGTCTGTAAGGAACTTCTAGATGGTTTGCAATATTCATTCGATATTACTATTTTTGATGTAGTAATGCTACATTCGGATGTAATGTTTACATCCATTAGTGTTCATGAACTCTGATGTATACTGTATACACCAATTGTTCGAATCCCGTTCATGTCGAGGTGTACTCGATACACCATTATATGTGATAAAGTTTGTAAGGTCGGTGGTTTTCTTCGGGCTCTCCGGTTTCCTCCAATAAAACTGACTGCCAAATATAGCTGAAATATTGTTGAAAGTGGCGTTAAACACCACAACCCTAACCCCAATTGAATATACCTTACAAGTATATTGTCTTGTGTCTATTTCATTTTGCTGTTGCTCTATTTCAAGTATACTATGATGTCACCTTTAAATTTGAATAATTTACAACGAGAAAGGGTGACCAAAATAAGCAGAAAGTTTTATTTTGAAACTTTTTTCCAAATAAGTAAACATAAGACAAGTTGAATACAAGATCGAATGGGATCAGAAAACAAGTACAGGGGTGAACACTTAAATTCCCCCCCTTAAAAATGAATGTCGAGATAAACAGATGGATGACTGACAATAGATGTAGTTGGGTGAACGCATGTGAAATATTAGTCGAATCGTCAAACAGGCGTACAGACTTCCATCTACTACAGTGGAAATGAGCGTATATATAACTCAATAAACTATATATCATAACAAACTGAAGGTCATATTCATAGCTGAAAACAAATGTCAATATGAACGACTAATAGCAAGTAGTATTGACTCACTGTGGTCTTGCTCCTGATGCAATGCACACGTATTTCATAATACAAAAAAATGTATATATGTATTCATATAGATGTTATTACTACTCTTTCTGAAAATGTGTATTTCAAAAGTATGGATTGGGTTCTGATTTATTTATTATGTAACATTATGTGTGAGCATTGAAAAGTGAAGCCAAGGAAATATAATGAATATACGACCTTGGCACGTTATCCATTTCTTCATTGGGAAACCATTCTTTCATATTCAAAAACAAGTTCTCTGGATGACAACGGGTTTTTTTCTCTGTGTGCCATAATAATTGTATAACACAGACGATAGTATATTCGAAAAAAAAACCCACATTTAGCAGTACAAGTGATAAAAGAATTATTGAAATTTGCTTTTATAAGGTTAAAATTCGATAAAATACAAACCGCCCTCCAACTTTCCTCTCCGAAATAAAGACAGAAAAAATCATATGCTATCCCTTTTCTCCCTCCTCCCTAAATGGAAGACAAAAAATTATATATACTACCCTTCCCCTCCACAGCAAAAACAACAATATATATATACATGTATATGCTACCCTTTTCCCCATTCCTCCACGAATAAAGACAACAAAAAATATATACAATCCTTTCCCCCATCCCTAACGAAATGAAAACAACATAATGTTTCATTCACACAATTGAAAAAGACAAATTATTTATTTCTTACCATTTTCTTTTCGTTGTCTGTCTACCGATTCCTGATTGCCTGTCTTAGCTTGCTAAATAAAGCAGTATACGTTGTAGTCTGAGGTGTGTGAGGAACCGCGTACAACTAACAACTGACTAACGGTAGCTGATTTTCACAATGGTAGCGATGATGTCATCGACGAGTGAATGCAGCAGCTGATTCACAAACGAGTGAAAGTGTAAAAACTGATATATTCTGCAAGTTAGTCATGTTGTCTTGTCTGATCAATACACAATATTTAGATAAGAAAAGTGTAATTGAGTGCAATCATAATAATTTCTGTTGTTAGCAATTATAACGTGCATGAATTTATCTGTCTATGTGGTCTAGCCGGTTTCCTTTATTTTTTAAGACAATTCATTGAAAATCTGAAATATTGTTATTTTGATTAGCAATCAATAGCCATTGCTTCTTTGTTATTTATATTAGGCACCCCCCCCCTTTTTTTTTATTACAATCTACTTTGTTTTAAAACAAACAATATATATACATTTAAATCTGAAATATACTTATTTTAATTATTAATCAATAAATGTTGCTTCTTTATTATTTTCATTTGGTACTCCCCCTTTTTTATCGATTGTTATTTTCATTTGTTAACCCCCATCCCCCTTTTTACGCCTTTTTATTACCGACATCTTCTTCAAAGTCATTAAACTTTCCTCAAACAGTATTGTTAAAATGAGAATTATGTTTTAGGTGTTCTGTTTTCTTTATTTGTTGTTTAAATAGACAAACGTCATATGAATTACAGTAGACAAAACACTGAGATAAAAAGATTTGTAATAATGTAGAGTATTTTTTTTTTTATTTTGCATATCGCGGTTCTATCCGCTGGTAATGTTAAATCGCAATTTGTATTTTGTACAAAATGAAACTCTTTCACATTAAGCTAAATTTAAGGATTGATCTAAAAAAAAAATTCGGTTCATGAAGAAATAAACTCAAAAATGTGGTACACACTGTAACACGCGAAGCGGGTTACGCAAGGGTGTGTACCACATTTTTGAGTTTATTTCAAATGAACCGAACAAAAAATTGTGATCAATCCTGGAATTAATTTTTTTCTTGTCCTAAAAATATTTTGACGGATAATAATTGCTTAAAAAGAATTAAAATAAAAAATTTCCCAATTGAGACCCCAACATGTGACTTCCGGTTAAACATTTTTGTCTATGGAAAATAACAAAAATTTGTTATTCAATCAAAATCTCTTGAACACATCAAATTAATTTATATACAAATAAAAAAGGTTGCAAAATAAAAAAAAAGCAGTAGTTTCCAGAATGTATTTTGTTTGTTATTATTATATAGCAACTGACTATTTTTGCGAGAAAGTGTACCTGTTCGAAGAAATGTTTTACCCTTCCAAATATACCTAGTATGTTTCACATTTGAGCCTGTCCATTATATTTGACATAATGTCAAGATTGTAGCACTCCCATATAGTTTATAATGTAGCACTCCCTGAGTTTATCATCAGTATTTTCTGTGCGCTTTTGTTCTTGATTTTACCAACATGCAACATGCAACTCCCGTACGAGTGGTCGTGATCGTATGATAGTTGGATTTATAACTACCTGTGCAATCAGTGTCTATCACCACTAAAGTTGTAAGTTCGAACACCGTTCATGGCGAGGTGTACTCGATACAATATTATGTGATAAAGTGACTTGCAACAGGTCGGTGGTTTTCTCCGGTTTCCTCCACCAATAAAACTTACCACCACGACATAGCTGAAATATTGTTGAAAGTGGCGTTAAACACCATAAACCAACCAATCAACTCCCGTCCGAAAACGTTATACACATAAAACGCAAGTTCGGAACCCGCATGGAAAACATCAGTTTCCTACGTAAAACATGCGTTTTGTTGATATTGGTGGAATTGTTGACTCTCACTGTTTAACTTTCCTTTCATAGATTATGTGGGAATACCAGTATCATTATGCATTAAAAGTATGTGCCTGTAGTCTTCATAACTTTAAACTTTTCTGCTTTTCTTTTTTGTTATTTTTGCTACCTTTAAGATTTATATTTGAAGAGAATGATTTGGGATACATTGATTTCAAATGTTTTACTATATTTGTGTAATGTTTCAGGACATTACATAGAGATTCGGTGGTTATGGTGTTTAACGCAACTTTCAACAATATTTCAGTTATATCGTGGCGGTCAGTTTTATTGGTTGAGAAACTGGAGTACCCAGAGAAAACCACCGACCTGTCGCAAGTCAATGAAAAACTTTATCACATAATGTTGTATCGAGTACATCTCGTCATGAGCGGGACTCGGAATTCACAACCTTAGTGGTGATCGGGCACTGGTTGTTGTAAATCCAACTACCATACGATCACGACCATGACCCGTCCCTCGGAGATTTTCATCAATCTGAACATAACATATCATCTTCTAACCTGTGAATCTAGTTTTAAAGCATGATGTACAAAATGTACTTCATATAAACCAACCACATTAATACTATGTGGAGAATTTGCAAACCATTAACTAAAAATATATATTAATACCATGTCAGTCTTATCACGAATCCAGCGTGTATGTTCACCTGGACAAACATATTTCCCCCCCAAAAAAAATTTATTATCATATTTCTTCAAACAAAAAGAACATTTTTAAAGAGAAATTGACATTTTTTATTCAGTATTAGTATTTTTTCGAAATAAGTGGAGTTTTTGTTACATTTTCTGTTTTATACATGGGTTTCCGTTTTCTCTTTTTTTTTATTAAATAGTTTCTGGTTACCGCATGTATATATTATGTTTGTAATACATGACATATATCTAAATGTCACCCGTTAATGTTGATTGGTGTTTAACTGCATAATCATCGATTATTTGCTTATCGCAACATTGAATCTGCAAACATTAGCAAAATAATGTTCTGTGAATACTAAAGAAATGTCCAACGCGGGAGTCGTTTAATTCGATTAATAACACTTACTAAAGAAGTCTATTAATTATAAACAGTATAACATTAGATATTACAATGCTATTTAGGGGGGCCGTCGTGGTCGTGATTGTATGGTAGCTGGATTTACAACTACCTATGCAATCAGTGCCTATAACCACTTACGTTGTGTGTTTGAATCAAGCTCAGGTGAGGTGTACTCGACACAACATTGTGTGATAAAGTTTGTGGCAGTCCGGTGGTTTTCTCTGGGTATTCCGGTTTCCTCCACCAATAAAATTGACTGCCACCATATAACTGAAATATTGTTGAAGTGGCGTTAAACACCAGGCCTCGGTTGCACAAACTTACTTAAATTAAAGTGTCAATTAAGAATTAATTGACACTTAAATGTACTTGAAATATACATAGAATTAATTCACACTTAAGGTTGAATTGAGATTTAAATTTAATTGACATTTGTGCAACCCAGTCCTTAACTGTAAGTCCTATACTATCTTAAAATGTAGCAGCTTTGCTCATATATCGAATTTCTATTTCTAGTAACGACAGTCATCTGAAATGGAGTGTGGCTATGTGAATATTGGAAAGAGGATCACAAAAGGACAATTCAAGCCGAGCTTGGTTGAATTTGGCAAGGCCTTGTTTTAGAGGAAAATAATAACATATGACAGGCTAACAATGACGACGGGCGGATGTGCATCTCTACATTACAGAAAGTGTTCCAACTATACACTCCGACAAAAGTTAAGCACCACCCTATATTTTTATCGATATATTTTTTTTTACATCAAATGGGGGACTACGCGTGGAGCGAGCACATTGTCATGGTATTTTTGGCCTGTCAGATTACCATCAAGAACGTACAAGTCCAACTTACAGTGAAAGGAAAAACAACCCCAGAGAGTTACACCCCCACCCCCAAAAGCAGTTGTGCCCAAAATGTGGTTGTCCTGAAATGAAGTGTTTCGTTGGCGCAAAACCTTGCACGACCGTCAGTAGGGCGTAACAAAAAACGACTTTCAACAGACCAGTGAACACGTCTCCATGTGCGAATAGTCCACCCCAAATGATCATGTGACCAGTCAAATCGAGCATGGCGATGACCTAATGTCAACTGGACGTTTTATGGGTCGTTGCACTCGCATTCCCTGATGGTTGGAGGCGTCTGATTACAGTGCGTGTGCTAATGTGGCCTCCAAACGCTAAATTACACGAAGTGCACCAGCTGTACTGAACGGCCGTTGCCGCGCCCATCTGGATATGAGCCGGTCCTCTCTCGGCGTCGTTTTGCGAGGTCTACCTGCACGTGGACAGTAACATTCCGCGTTTGACGAAAACGCTGCATCAGTCGTACAATAATGGAATGGTTAACCCTGAAGTGGTCTGCCACCCTTCTATGGCTAAAACCACCGTTATGCATGCCATCTTTCTGGTATGGTTAATTTTCGCCGCACCATACCAAACCAATAGAAAATGAAACTTAAAACTCTACACAAAAAATATCAGCTTTCGTTCGCAAACACAAATGTTGAAAAGTACACGTGGCACTTGACACACCCTGTCATATACACATAAATAAAAATCGATCAATAACCTGTTTCACAGGTAAGTAAGTATGTGTGTACAGGTAACGAAAACAGCAAACCGATTTGAAATAAGTTCATTATTAGAAAAGATATTATTGAAACAAGTCAGATGGTGCTTAACTTTTGTCGGACTGTATATAATCGTAAAGGAAAAATTAAAATGGTATGAAAATAATTCCAGATGCATATCACATGATTTTATTCCTTGCCAAAACACGGAAGACTTGTGACTAAATATCAAAGACCTCATGATCAACATCTGGTGTTTTTCTGTTGTAATTAGGTCATATGCAACACAAAGTAATTAGTCACTAATGCTTCATGACATGTGTCACGGATGAAGCAGGAGGAGTTGACTCCTTGAAATTATTTATCAGTGTCATCAGTTTCCTTTGTAGTGTTGTTATTCAGCTTTGTATTCACAAGTCATATTTTACTAGTCACAAAAAAATGAGACAGCATAAACAAAGACACAGCATTAGTGGATTTATACAGGGGTGAATCAGAAAAGATAAAAGTCTACAAGAATAATTTGTATTATTTTAGCTTGGACAATAATATACTTTAAATATCAACAATAAACAACAATTGCAATATCTGCAAGAAAATGCATCAATATGTGACAATATATGATAATATATCAATAACATTGTTCTTTCATATCTTAAATAAAGAAAAACAAGAAACAAAAATATCAGTTGGTCAAAAAAATAATGGCTGCATTTCTATAGCATGTAAAGTTTTTTCAGAGACAAATAGAATTCAGTATAAATTGCCCTAGGCCTATTATAAAATAAATAATATAACAGCTGGATCTTCTTTCTGTATTACAACTGAACCAAATGTAAAACAAAATATACAGAGGAACATTCTTACCAAGATACATTCAAGTTAGTACTTTTTATGCTATTTTTTTTTTTACATACTTCTAAACACTCCTTTTCTCAGAAAAAAAATAGGCCCAAGTCGAGGATTAATCATTGTTTATTTCTAACCAACAGATAAAGCAAAGCAAATAAACCACTAAAACCCTCTAAGATTTACTTTAACAGAGTATAATATACCCGACTACAGTGCTTTTGTACATAGATGTTCTTGCTAACGAATATAAAATAGTGCTTTATCAAGATTCCGATGAGAACTGGAATATTGAAATTTGACCTAAAATTATTGCAATAGTTGTAATCTGCCTGTAACAACTGGAATACTGACATAGATGTAATGCAATATTGACACACATTGTAATCCACCTAGAATACTAACATTCCATTTAGAACCATTGTAATAAATATAATCCACCCGAAATACTGACAATCCACTTAGAATCACTGCAATAGTAATATTCCACACAAACCGTTTGAATACTGAAATTCCACCTAGAATCACTTGATTTCACCTACAGTGGTTGATAATTATATTATAAACATAGGAGTTTTCACTATTTATTTCATATAAAATCACAAATCACAAATATGTTCTTAAGTAATTTCTAGTCTAATGTTCATGAAATTTTTACCATTGAAAGTGGGTACTTCTTTATCTAAATCATTTAAAAAACATTAAAATTAAAATGTATTCATGGGTTGAACACAAATGTAAATTTTGATGTTATAATTCACCATTAATATACATGTATAGTAATATCGTAACATCACAATTTCATGTTGTGTTTACAAAAGGATTCTTTTAAAAGAAAATTTCTAAAATTATATGGAAATAATTTTGATATATTCTATTTAATTTTGCTTTTAATGGTCCAAGTTGTACGAAAATTTCTGTGTTTATAATAATATGATCACCTGTTATATAAGTTGAATAAAAAATACAGATATGTTCCTCTTCACAGTTTAACATGCGAATCAGTGTTACAATGTACCAAAGGTGTGAATTCGAATCCCGTTGAGGGAATAACAAAAAAATTATCTGCTCAAAATCTAACTCTCTAACACTGTTGGGTTGAAGGTATGGTTCGTCATTATGCTAAGTGAATCAGTGTTACAGTGTACAAACGGTGTGGGTTTGAATCCTACCGAGGGAAGAACAAAAAATGTATCAGCTCGAAATCTAACTCTCTAACACAGGTTGGGTTGAATGTTCAGACATTTACGTAAAAAAAATATTTAATGCAGCCCGGCATCATTTTGGGATCCAGTAGGGTAGATACATTATATGATTTTCACTTGTTTGAGATGATTATATATAAACATATTTTATATATTTCTTAGAAACTGTAAGAATTGGGGAAAAATAAATCATTTAAAAATTCAACAACAAAAAATGACAAAATAAAACATTTCTTTTTAAAAATGCTTAAATAAGCTGACTTATACAACAAAGAAAAAGTAACGATAATAAAAATACAAGTAAAACAACAAACAATGATTTCTGTTAAACAGAATAAGCAATTTCTAATATACCTCATTTAATGAGAATGACCATATTTGTACAAAAAACAATGAATTTTAAATCAATAAATTTACTAAAATATTGACCAAAAGAAAAACCAATACAAATAATTGATTTTTGTCAGTAGAAATTCATATTCATATGTATTTACCTTCCATATATTAATAAGTTTTAATAAAAATATCTGACAGGTATAATTACATACAGTATAAACAATCTAGTGAAGAAAATAAAGAAAATATATAGGTCTTTACCATTTGTTGTTTACTTCTATTATTAGAAATACATGTACATGTACAATGTTTTGTTAATGGTTAGACTTTTTTTTATCAATAATTCTTTTAAGCCAGTTATTTTACATTTACCTGACCTTGAATTAAGTTGAAAAAAACAACAACAACAAATAGGTATCTTTTACAATTTTCCTTAGTCCTGATAATAAATGTACCAATATTTCTGATATAATGATACTATAAGTTCCGCTAACAACTTGACAGAAATATTAGATGAGGTTAATCTCCCTCAGACATAGGTAACCATTGTCGATTTCGGTTATCCCCTTTGGGCCCTTTGTTTATTGGCTCCTAAAGACTTTAAAATTATTTAGCATTTGACTATGAGCCTACCTATCCAATGAAAGCAGGGGCAGATCCAGGGGGCACCCCCCCCTTAAATTGAAAAAAATATGATTTTTTGGCGTAAAATCATGATTTTTCACACGAAATACCCCAAAAAAAAATTTAAGTGCACCCCCCCCCCCCCTAACTTGAAATCCTGGATCCGCCCCTGGAAAGGTATTCCAGAAACATGTAATGTCCACTAACTTAGATATCTACGTTTTTATTAGTTCTGATGGTACCAAGATTTCTGATTTAATATATTCTGAAAATCATATGAAGACTGCACAAAAATGTTACCATTAATTAAGGCCATTCTATTTTCTTGATATATATGGTTTTTAATATGCTGGTAGAGGATGCTTTGCACCTTACTTCATATCTTCTATCATATCTTTAATAACAAATATTTATTGTTCTGTTATAAAATAATGCCATCCATCACATACAATCAGAGAGATTTTTTTAACAACATTCAATTTCGACTACCGGTAAAAATAAATAAAAATGTTGATATCAAATTTAGTGTGCAAAACATGTTTCTGGAATGCTCAAAGTAAACAAATTGGAAAGCCAAATATTTTTAAAATCTTTGGGAGCAAAAAAAACCAAACAGCCTAAAAAGGATCCATATCTCCAAAATTGGCTACGGTTACCTATGAGAATATATGTTAGCAAATAATTTCAAATGAATGCACAATATTTCAAGAACATTGTTATGAAATGTTTTAGTAGGTTTGGAAGTCAGAGATGTACAAAATGATGGTAATGAGAGACAAGGCACATCTCTACTATAATGATGATGAGTCATTGGTGTTTAATGTCACTTCCTACAATATTTCAGTTTTATTGATGATTTGTAAATTTTCTTTTGATTTTTACACACGATATTACATGTATCTATTAACAAGTAACAAGTGTGGTACATATTATTGCTGATTTCTATTTTATATTGACATCACTTTGACAAATCCTCTATAAACATACTATCATTGATATAGTAGGAGAGGGGCTACTGCAATAGAAAGAAACGACACAGATGTCCCATCCTGGTCTGTCTAGGAAATTTCATAATTGTAACAAAACAAATATTTAAACCTCAATCCTCCAATTTCTTTTGATTTCATTAACTACTAACAATTTCAATTTTTATGACTGATGCCTTACAACTATTTAACCAAAATAAAGTAATACAAATGCCAAATTCAGCCATAATTGGTCAGCTAAATTCAGATTGGTAACCAAATAACATGGCATGATGATTAGCATGATGTCATTTACAATGTGTCATGTTAAAATTCCTTAAACAGGGAGCAACAATGATATCATGACATATATTTATATATATATAATTGATGAAAAATTTACATTTCATGATGTCAAAAATGCTTAATAATCTTAATTTATATATATATTTTTTTACCGAATACAACTTTTGTTAGAAATTATTTAATATGAGAAAAACGTGTCTTATGTCTCTGTACCATGTGAAGTTTAAACTTCTTGACGAAGGTAAGATAAACTGTAAGGGTCAGTAATTAAACATTCTACTTTTTAAGAAGAAAAAATATATTTGTCTTATAAACTATGCAAATTTCAGTTTTGTGTTGAACCATTCGAAGATACAGAAATAGATGAGTGTGGAACTGGTTGAAGTGTTGCCATGGTTTCTGCTGCTAGCGCTACTGGTACCCCAAGTAAAACAGCATGGGAGCCAATAGCAGCTTCCACACTGTGTGATATATCAGATCTTGTGTTTTCTGATGCCTGTGTAATGTCAACAAACTGTTGCTGTGAGGCAAACTGTGTCTGGCCGCCATTGTTTTGAGATTGAGATGTTTCCACATAAAATGACTGCGGCGTTTCAATATGATGACCAGCTGATGTCACCAACTGATTTAACGAGGAGGATGATTTGTTTTCACCTAATGTGTGAGATGTATCCACATAAAATCCTTGCCGAGATTCAGAGTTTGATTTTGATGGAGTTGTTTGACTCGGAACAGACGAAACAAGTGATTCAACCGAGGTGACATTTCCTTCATTTGACATAGAGCCTAACAAGCCTTGTCCTGCCATCTGTGAATTATACTCTGCAGTCTCCATTCTTAGAATATAAGGTATAATACTGTCAATTTGAACATTACCAATCAATCCAGCAAAAAATAATTCCTCCATAATACTAGGCGTCATTCCATGTAACGGGGGCAGTCGTAGTAAAAGTTTTGCCAGACGGTCTGGGTTCGATGGATATGTTCGCTCAACATGAAGACGTAATTCTTGTTGAATCATATCCTGGATTTTTTCGATTTGTGGTGAATTTAACAATGAAGGGTTATCTGAAAAGATTAAAGGCAAATATTTAAATGACAATATCGTCTAGAAACGTAAAAATTTACTTCCTTGTAACAAGAGTGATATGATATACATTTTTATTTTCTAAAAATTATGCACTACTACTAGGTGCATTCATTTAATATAGATGATTTTTAGCGTATGAAATCTTTTCGCTTTAAAATTGTATAACATCATTTTTTTTTAAAGAAATACTGGAACATGTACGTAGCTGTATTATTCATTGGAGAAATTGTTCAGGATTATTCTTTTGAAAAATAATATTTAAGTCCTCTAAAAATAGTTTGAGATTATTCCTTTAAATAATAATATGGGATCTTTCCTCTGACAAATAGTACATTGTCATTCCTCTATAAAAATAGAATAGGGTTAATCTTCTGAAAAAAAAATAGTATAGGGTCATGCCTCTGAAATAATAGCATTATTTGAAGTTGTATGGGACCATTCCTTAGAGGTAGTATGGGATCATTCATTAGGGGTAGTATCATATGGGATTATTTCTGAAAGGTAGTATTGGATCATTCCACAGATGTAGTATGGGATCATTCTTTTAAGAAACAGTTCTGAATTATTCATCTGAAAAATAGTATTATATTACTAATGTGAATTTATCTAAATTTGTGGTTTGAAGAAAAATTGTCTCTTTGTGAATATGTAAATTTGTGGAACCCCTGCATAGTCAGTACACATACATTTATGGGGACAAATATTTGTTGAATTCTTAATTTTGCAGTTTAATACTATCCACAAAAATTGCTATTAGATGTGTGATATATTACTTTTTTTCAATCTGGGGTGAAATTACCTGTGTTTGGGTATTGAACCTTTGTTTGAATTATCGATTTTTACAGCAGTTGACAAGGTCAAGGAACTATATTGTATAACAAGGTGTGAAAAGATAATTGAACATACTGGGACACCTGTCAATATTATATAATATATTGTAGCATTGGTACAATATGAGTACACTTCAAAAGAAATGATAATATCTTTGATCAGGTCTTACTTAATGTTATTACTTTTGTATTGTTTTCTCTTTATTTGAATCGATCGTAATTACTTTCTATTTTAAGCTTGACCCAAGCTTGCCTATCTTTGATCACATGAACGGTTCATTATTTGATGAATTAATACTGATTAAACATATCTACATATTTATTATTTAAAACAACCATAATTCACGTAAAGAACGACAAAAAAATCAACTGCTCCATCCGTATCATTTTCATTCCCACTTTGAATTTGTTTTCTAATTACAACTTATATAAGAATCCTGGATTTTGATTGGTTAATAGCCGGTGTATTTTTCGTGTATTTTCAGATTTAGGATTAATTTCGTTCATTTTTACCGTTGCCGGGGTATTTGCATGAGGATTTAACTTTTTTACCCTCGCGTGCATCAAACCGACAAATTAATTCGGAATATTTCTTCTTTACCTTTATACGTAAAGTAATGTGATTAATCAAATTTGAAACCCGGAAGTGTTCCGAAGTAAAAGATTTAACTTTTTTTCCCTCTGCCGTGGTATTTGTGAAAACGTATTTCATTTTTTTATCCTCACGTGCCGCAAACCGCCAAATACTACCACTGTACCTGCTGAAGGGAACAGTTCAAAGCGTCCTATAGTATTTAACAACTGCCAAGTTACAAACAATTAAAAAAGAATACTCCTGAAAAGGACAAACAAAAGGTATTATTTATTTAGCCAGTGTTCTAGATAATATTCGGTGTAATTAAACAGATATATCATGTTTGGGAGGGGTATTTGCAAAAAATACCAGTCTTGAGACTATATTTCCCTCGTCTTTCGGCTCGCGAAATTTGTCGTCTCTCGACTGGTATTTTTCGCAAATATCCCTCCCAAACATGATATATCTGTTCAAAATTAAACATTACCGATAAACTTCCTGCATTCACAAAACAGCTAATTTTCACTTGCAAAATGTAGAATAATCGGTTTAAACTCTTTTAACAAAACTAATTTAACATTTCCCGGTCTAAAATTTATCAAAAATACATGGATTAACAAATACGTGATCTGTGGTAAGCAGTATTTTGCCGTTTGAACGAGGATTTCTGCCCTGAATGTTTTACTGAATCTCCCTGCGTTCTATAAATAGGAACTAGAATTTCCCCCAGATTTTTTGGGGAGGAAAGGGGGTGCGTTTAATAGACACAAAAAGACGATAATAATGAATCTACATAAATTTGGTAAAAAGTATAGGAATATAAAATTTGAAAAACAGTATATGATTACTCAATTGAGAAAAAGTTATGGGATTACTCATTTGGAAGTAGTTTGACATTTAGGACATATTTCTTTATATCTTTCTTTTTTCAGTTAGAAGATTTTTTCAACATTATTGTCAATATGAAAGATTGCAGAATGAACAGATTATAATCACAAATATCATGGAGTGATTGCTGTTTAATGCCAATTCAAAATTGTTTCAGCTATATCATGGCAAGAACAAGTTAATTTTCAATGAGATGATGAAGAAATCTGCTTTGTTCTAGACCAACATGCTGAGTTTGATTTTTCTAGTGCTAGCTCACTGAAACAACAGTACGCGGATAGACATGTTGCTCCACTCGGACACATTATTCTGATTCCGAGCCAACCAGTCTTTGCTCTTACTCCTTAATGCTGCGTGCTTAGCCGAGAAGCAACAAATACCAATTTCATAGTCTTTGGTTTGACCTACCACACTCGAGGCGAGCACATTAACCATTATGCCACCGATGCGGTTTATTATCACAGATAACAATTTATTATGTACATGTCTTCAAAACAATTTACTAATTCTACTCGTTTTTTAAACATACATTTCATATCCCACAACAATAAATGTATATTCTATATATCTCAGGTAGTCAGAGAATGTTCTAAAAAAAACTAGATATGTCGGAACGACACGAATGTCCCCGCTGTGAATATTAAGGATATGCAAATGTTTCACCCTTTTTTAATTCCCTCAGTAATAGGCTAAGAACAACAAACTATTGTTTAAGATCTGTATCCCTAAGCCTCCTTAAATTCACATATCAAAAATCAAGTCAATATCTCAAATCATAGTGAAACTAGAGGCTCAGCCCACTGAGCCTGTATCGCTCACCTGACAATAGAATGATACTGAAGCAAATTTCAAAGGGAGATAATCATTACCTTAAAAAACAGCAGCCATCTTGAATGGAGGGTGGGGCTGTCGGACACAATTTTAAAAGGGACATACCCAGGGACCATCTATGCCAAGTTTGGCTCCATTTGGCCAAGCTGTTTCAGAGGAGAAGATTTTTTGAACATTAGCCAATCAGAAAAAAGAATTATTCTTGGCGGCCATGTTTATAGGCCAAATGGAACGAAATGGAGAAACTTTATAGAGGACCTTACATAGATGCTTACTGCCAAGTTTGGTTCCATTTGGCCAAGTTGTTTCAGAGGAGAAGATTAAAATATGAAAAAGTTAACGCACGGACGACGGACGCCAAGTGATGGCAATACCTCACATGGCCCTTTGGGTCAGGTGAGCTAAAAAATGATGAAAAAAGGGGAATAACTCCTAGACGGGTAATCAGATTTACTTCAAAATTGCAGGGCATGTAGATCTTGACAAGCTGAACATGTTTTCAGTTTACACTCAACATCTATCTCTTATAGTTTTTGAAATAAAGGATGAAAAGTATTAACATTTTTAAAATTTGATGAAAAAAGGGCAATAACTTCAAGATGGGTAATCAGATTTACTTTAAAATTGTAGGCTAGGTTGATCTTGACATGCTGACCATGTTTGCTGTTTAAACTTAACATCTATCTCTTATAGTTTTTGAAATAAAGGACAAAAGGTATTAACATTTTGAAAATTTGACGAAAAAAAAGGGCAATAACTCCAAATTGGGTACTCAAATTAACTTCAAAATTACAGAGTAGGTAGATCTTAATATGCTGCACATGTTTGCAATTTAAACTTAACCTTTATCTCTAATAGTTTTTGAAATATCAGACAAAAATGTTTAAATTAAAAAAAAATAAAAAAGGGCAATAACTCCTAGACGGGTAATCAGATTTACTTCAAAATTGTAGGGCATGTAGATCTTGACATGCTGCACATGTTTGCTCTTTAAACTTAACGTCTATCTCTTATAGTTTTTGAAATAAAAAACGAAAAGTATTAAAATTTTGAAAATTTGATGAAAAAAGGGTAATAACTCCAAGATAGGTAATCAGATTTTCTTCAAAATTTCAGGGTAGTTAGATCTTCCTGTGCTGATCATTTTTACCCAGTCAGATTTCTGATATTATTAATGGTTTTTGAGTTGTTACCAAAAACGTGCAATTTTACCCTATGTTCTATTTTTAGTAACAGCGGCCATGTTTGTTGGCCGAATGGAATTAAATGAAGAAGTTTTATAGAGGATCTTACATAGATGCTTCCTGCCAAGTTTGGCTCCATTTGGCCAAGCAGTTTCAGAGGAGAAGATTTTTTTAACATTAGCCAATCAGAAACAAGAATTGCCCTTGGCGGCCATATTTGTTGGCGGAATGGGACGAAATGAAGAAACTTTCTAGAGGACCTTATATAGATGCTTTCTTCCAAGTCTGGTTCCATTTGGTCCAGTTGTTTCAGAGGAGTAGATTAAAATATGAAAAGTTAACGGACGGACGACGGACGCCAAGTGATGGCAATACCTCACATGACCCTTTGGGTCAGGTGAGCTAAAACCAGAGGCTCCCAGGAGCCTGTAATCGCTCACCTGGATCAAAGCTGCTTTCAATAACAACGCAACTGCACTGTGGCGGCCATCTTGGTGGGAGAGCCCAACTGCCGGACACCATTTTGGAAGAGGACCATCCAATGACTATTTCATCAAAGTTTGGTTTTAATTGAGCTACTGGTTCCAGACAAGATGGTTTTTATGTGAATTTCCCATAGGGTCCTATGTTAAACTAAGTACATCTTGGTCAGAGGGCGGGACCACCAGACACAAATTTGGTTCAGCGGTTTCAGAGGAAAAGATTTAAATGTGATCTTTTATCAAAATATGCCTAATTTGCATAATCGGTATAAATCGGCTGAAAGAAAAATTTCAAAAAAAAACCCTGAACATATGCTAAACTACTCCTTGCCATGTAGCTGCAGTTCAAATTTGAGCTCATTTTGACTTATACTAAAGCAGCAATGGACAATTGAAGAAATTTCTATTTTTAGTAACAGCAGCCATCTTGAATGGAGGGCGGGGCTGTCGGACACAATTTTGAAAGGGAACCACCCAGGGACCATCCCTGCCAGGTTTGGTTTAATTTGGTTCAGCGGTTTCAGAGGAGAAGATTTAAATGCGATCTTTTATCAAAATATGCCTAATTTGCATAATCGGTATATATCGGCTGAAAGAAAAATTTCACAGAAAAACCCGGAATATTTGCTAAACTACTTCTTGCCATGTAGCTGCAGTTAAAATTTCAGCTCATTTTGACTTACACTAAAGCAGCAATGGACAATTACAATTTCATCCCCCCTTTTTTCTATTTTGAGCTTGGCGGCCATCTTGGTTGGAAGTCGGGATCACCGGACACAATTTTGGAAGGGGGCCGTCCAAGAATCATTTCAGCAAAGTTTGGTTGAGATTGGCTCAGTAGTTTCAGAGGAGAAGATTTTTTTTAAATTTCATCCCCCCTTTTTTCTAATTTGCATAATCGGTCAAAATCGGCAAAAGTTCAAAGTTCATAAAAAATCCTGTCATACATGCTGAAAAGCTCATCATTATGCTTATACAGTTCAAATTTGGGCACATTCTGGCTTAAAATAGAGCAGTTTTGGCCATTTGAAGAAATTTCTATTTTTAGTAACAGTGGCCATCTTGAATGGAGGGCGGGGCTGTCGGACAAAATTTTGAAAGGGAACCACCCCTGCCAGGTTTGGTTTAATTTGGTTCAGCGGTTTCAGAGGAGAAGATTTAAATGTGATCTTTTATCAAAATATGCCTAATTTGCATAATCGGTATAAATCGGCTGAAAGAAAAATTTCACAGAAAAACCCGGAATATATTTTAAACTACTCCTTGCCATGTAGCTATATAAATATATAGCTGCAGTTAAAATTTGAGCTCATTTTGACTTGTACTAAAGCAGCAATGGACAATTGAAGAAATTTCTATTTTTAGTAACAGCAGCCATCTTGAATGGAGGGCAGGGCTGTTGGACAAATTTTTAAAAGGGACCCACCCAGGGACCATCCCTGCCAGGTTTGGTTTAATTTGGTTCAGCGGTTTCAGAGGAAAAGATTTAAATGTGAAAGCTTACGACGTACGACGGACGCCAAGTGATGGCAAAAGCTCACATGGCCTTTGGCCAGGTGAGCTAAACTAGAGGCTCAGGTGAGCCTGTATCGCTCACCTGACATAAATAAGCCCTCTTAAGAATGTCTGCATGCCGAATACATCTAAGTTTCACTATTCAAATCCCATAGGGTTCTACAATGTATGTTAAAACTATGTCTGCTCATGGCAGCCATCTTGGATGGAGGTCGTGGTCACCGGACACAATTTTGAAAATATACTACCCAAGGACCATCCATGCCATGTTTGCTTTAAATTGGCTGACTGGTTTCAGAGGAGAAGACTTTTAAACAATTTTCCCATAGGTCCTATGTTAAAACTATGTCCGCTGACGGTGGCCATTTTGGACCGAGATCGGGGTCACTGAACACAATTTTGGCAGTTGACCACCAAAGGACCATCGATGACATGTTTGCTATATTGGCTGACTGGTTTCAGAGGAGAAGATTTTAAAACATTTTTTCCCCATAGGGTCCTATGTTAAAACTATGTCCGCTGATGGTGGCCATCTTGGATGGAGGTCTGGGTCACTGGATATAATTTTGAAAGTTGACCATTTAAGGACCATTCATGCCATGTTTGCTTTAAATTGGCTTACTGGTTTCAGAGGAAAAACAATTTAAACATTTTTCCAATAGGGAACTATGTTAAAACTATGTTTGCTGATGGCAGCCATCTTGGATGGAGGTCGGGGTCACTGCACATAATTTTGAAAGTTGACCACCTAAGGACCATTCATGCCATGTTTGTTTTAAATTGACTTATTGGTTTCAGAGTTAAAGACTTTTAAACATTTTTTCCATAGGGTCCTAAACTAAGGTTAAAACTAAGTCGAGTCATGGCGGCCACCTTGAATCTCTGATCGAAGTTTAGTACATGACCACCCAATGATCATTCCTGCAAAGTCACAATTCAATTGGTTTAGTGGTTTCTGACAGAAGATTTTCAAGGTTTCAACCAATCAGAACACGTTATTGGCCCTGGAAGCCATGTTGAATTTCCGATCTACACAAATCTGGTAGAGTACCATCCAATGAACATTTATGGCAAGTTTGGTTGAAATCTGTTCAGCGGTTTCAGAGAAGAAGAGCTAAATGTGAAAAGCTACTGGACGGATGCTTACCCATAGCAAAACCTGACATGTCCTATGGCCAGGTGAGCTAAAAAGTGGTCACAACTGTTTTATCTAGGAATTACGGACATGGGTAACACTATATGTCCAGAAAATTTATTGTGTTGTGTTTCGTTTTATTTAAGGGATTTTCCAGGAAAAAATACCTGGGGGGGTCGGAACTCTGTCAATAATTTGGGGTACTACCACCAGAATTTTAATTATTTTTGGGGTACCACCACATAAATATAAATACTTAAAATGACCCCCACCTAGAAAATAGAAATTAAATTTGAAACAGACTGATCAAATCTGTAAGGCCTGTAATACTGTTTAATGGCAGTAATACAAGTGCAAGTGTGATCTATAAAGTGTGTTGCTTTTCTATTTTTTGAGGGGGAGGGTTTAAAACCAGGACAGGTATTTTTCAGTACATTTATAGGTATAACTTTTAAACGGAATGAGATATTTTCATGATGTAAATTCCATAATAAAGAAGATATTAAAGGCTTTAATTTGATATAAAGTTTTTAAAAAAATTATTGACATTTGATACCCTAAATCGTGGTAGGACAGTATTTTTCAATGGCAGAAAACCAGGACAGGTATTTTCAGTACGTTTATTGGTATAACTTTTGAACGTAATGAGATATTTTCATGATGTAAATTCCATAATAAAGAAGAGATTAAAGGCTTTAATTTGATATACAGTTTTTAAAAAAAATATTGACATTTGATATATACCCTAAATCGTGGCAGGACAGTATTTTTCAATGGTGGAAATGACGATAATTTGTATCAAAATATTTGTTTTGATCACATGTAACTCTTTTAAATCAAATGTCTGTCAAATAAATGTTACACCATTTTAAAGCTTATATCTCAAGGATTAATAATATGCAATTTATTATTTTTGGATAAATACTTTTTGAGAAATGGTGCCATTTGACCACGTTTCGTTTTCGACTGGTACTTTTTATCTCGGAACCCAGGAACGAAAATAAAAGAACCAGGTACCAGTTCATCATTCGTATTTCTCCATCTTTTACATAACATATCATTTGGAATATTTTGGAAGATAAAGGGAGACAATTTGGCTTAAAAATCACGCAAAAGAAGCGAAATCAAGGAACAAACAACCAAATATTATACACCGTTTAACGAACAACACAGTGACACGACTTGCCGGCAAGTAGGTCTATTTTAATATACCGAAATGGTAAAAATACCGACAACCGCAATTAATTAAATAGAAATTTGACAACAACCCCCAGAAAAGAAATACGTTTTACGCCCCCCACCTAGATAAACAAAAATCAATGGCGTTCCGACCCTATCGGGTATTATTTCCTGGAAAAGCCCTAAGTGAAAATTATGGAAATTGATCATTTAAGTAACAGAATGTTCTTAAACTAGATGTGTCGGAACGACACGAATGTCCCCACCGTGAATATTAAGGAGGCTCGCAAATGTTTCACCCTTATTTAATTCCCTCAGTAATAGGCTAAGAATAACAAAGAATTTCAAAGTTGATCTGTAACATATTATTATACACTCTCATACCAAAAATCAAGTCAATATCTCAAATCATAGTGAAATAAAGTGGTGACAACTAAATATTTGGCCAAATTTCAAAGTCCAAGGGCCATAACTCAGCCAAAAAACATTGGACCGAAACGAAACGTAAACTTGATCTGTAACTTATCATTATACACCCAAATACCAAATATCAAGTCGATATCTCAAAGCATAGCGAAAAAAAGTGGTCGCAACTGTTTTATTTCGGAATTATGGACATGGGTAACACTATATGTCCCGGCCACTTAGTGGTGGGGACATAAAAATGGCCAAAATTTTTATTGCAGTTCGATTAATTTTTTAAGTTAAAAGTTTGAAAGATGATCAACTACACCCGAAAAATCCCAAAGTGTAATACGAACCCATCCCAAATTTCAACTTTTAAGAAAATTACTTACCAGGAGCAAATAGCACTAATGCTTTAAGATAAGCAAACTCCTCAGTATCTACATTTAATTGATGCATGGACTGGATATAATTTTGTAGCTTGAGTATGTGGTCTATCACAACTTTAATACGCTCAGCAGAAGACTTGTCTACAAAATAAAATCAACACTTTAATACGCTCTGCAGAAGACTTGTCTACAAAATAAAATCAACACTTTAATACTGACTAGAAATAATTCAGTTACTTAATTATATGGTCCATCACAACATTAATATGATCACTTTAAGATGAGGGGCCGTTGTGATCGTATGGTAGTTGGATTTACAACTACCTATGCAATCAGTCAGTGCCTATCACCACTAAAATTTTGAGTTTGAATCCTGCTCATAGCAAGGTGTACTCGATACAACATTATGTGATAAAATTTGTCAGTGACTTGAGGCATGTTAGTGGTTTTCTCATTCAAAGACTTGTCGACAAAATAAATTAAAGTTCTTAATTCAGACTGGAAATAATTTTGTTACTTTGGCCAGAAATTGATATATAATTCTTTGGATTTTTGGATGAAAAAATGCAAGAAGGTGTTCACAGAACATGAGTGCTCCCTACTCCAGCTTAAGTAGACAGGGGCATAAAACTGCCAAAATTGAACTTGACATGTGTATTGTGGCAAAAAACATTGTGTAAAAAATTCACAACATTTGTGACGCTGAATTTGGAGCATGACATCAGAATTTTGCCATTTTTGAATTAATTATGAAGCATAACTCTGGCACCATAAATCTAATAATCAAAAATGTCTTTGGTGATACACTTACAATATCACGCATGGGTTCACATTTTCAACTGACCAATCACAATAAGACTACTAAATCTTTGGGTATCACAGTCGAGTACACATCAAGAGTTGGACAATATATTTAACTGTCTTACATATGATTGGACGGTCAAAGATGAATGAAAAGTTACATAAAATGACCCCAAAGATTGTAAGTTACCTTGATGTAGAGCTGTCTGCAGATGATTTAATATTGCCATTAGTATTGTGGATAAAGACATGGACTGTGAACACTGTGCTAAACCAAGCGTGAACAACTCACTCCAACAAGATTTCACTAGCACCGTCTGTATTTCTTGACTACAAGATATCAATAAAAAAAACTAATTCAATATGAAAATTTTAATTTGTGAGTAAATTTTTCGATCTTTGATAGATATTCACAAGTTACCATGGTAATATATTTATACAGGGGCCATCGTGATTTTGATCGCATGGTAGTTGGATATACAGCTCCCTATGCCATCAGTGCCTATCACCAGTAAAGTTGTGACTTTAAATCCTACTCATGGCAATGTGTACTTGATACAACATTATGCAATAAAGTTTGTCAGTGACTTGTGGCAGGTCTGTGGTTTTCTCCAGGTTTCTTCCACCAATAAAACCGACCATCCTAATATAACTGAAGTATTGTTGAAAGTGGCGTTAAACACCATAACCCTACCCCTATATTTATACATTTTGTGGCATTTAAGGTGGTACCATACACTTCAGGTAAAATTTGATCTGCTCGTTTAATTTTCTTATTTTTTTGGCAGTGTGTTTGAATATATCCACTGTAATAAATATCAAAATTTTAACACATTCCAACCAACAGACTCAGAGCTATATATTCACTAGCCACATAGCAGCTTTTCTCTCTGTGGTTTTGATCACCGAGATGCTTGAAATCTGCATAAAAACATCATATGATCAAAACGTTCAACTGATTTTAAAGAGTTATCTCCCTGTAGTGTATGGTACCCCCTTAAATTATGAAAAGAGAGTTTAAACTGAGACAGTCAACAATTCCACCAATATCAACAAAATGACAAGCACCTCTCACCTCAAATCATTGAACCATAATAATTCAATTTGACTGAATTATGACATCCTTGAAAACTTGATACCTTGATAACTATAGGGACTCTGAAATAATTAGAAAGGGGGAAGTAAGACCTTCAATCATAGACATAATCAAATCTGTATTTCCCAATCACAACAAATAAACATCAGGAATCACAAGATTTATGGAAAATAAAAATGCCTACTGTGATTCATGAGAAAAAAACTTTACTTTCCCTTCTAGAATGTGTAGGTTTCATAGTCTTATCACCCAAATTAATTTTTGACGAGATTATGATGATGCCTGCTTTGTACTGTACCAATAACCTTAGCAGAATTTTTAAAATGTTTGCTCTCTGAAAAAAATAGTCTACATGTAAAATTCCTCTTAAACACAATACAGGGATTGACCCATTAATCACTTTTGTAGAACAGTATGGGTGACGTCCAATGCATTGATAAAACATGTACCTGTAAACTGATGACTAACCTAAGAATCTGGAACGCATGTATTGATCTCGTCCAATGCATTGATAAAAACAAGAGTCTAGAAGCACTTTCACATATGTAATGTACATTTAGGTAAGCTGGCATTGGAGATGGTGTAGTCAAATTAAACTGGAAATTTGATGAAGACAGTATTGGACCTGAAAATATATGATCATCAATTACTGATTATAATTTATTTAATGTATTGATATTCTTAATTCTCCATGGGAAGCATTAGTGTGATTTCGTGTAGATAGTTCAATATGCATCATTAAATGTACGGTGAGTTAGGGAGGGGGGGTTAGTATTATGGTGTTTAACGCCACTTTCAACAATATTGTAGTTACATAGTGGCAGTCAGTGTTATTGGTGGAGGAAACCGGAATACCCACAGAAAACCACTGACCTGCCCCAAGTCACTGACAAACTTTATCACATAATGTTCTATCGAGTACACCTCACTTGAGTGGGATTCGAACTCACAACGTTAGTGGTGATAGGCATTGATTTCATAGGTAGTTATAAATCCAACTACCATACGATCACAACCACGACGGTCCCATACATGTAGTGTGATCTCATGTAGATAAATCAATGTGAAACACTAGATGTAGTGTGATCTCATATAGATATACCAATGGGAAGTATTTATGCTATTCAAAGATCACTCATGGGAAAAATGAATGTGCATGTTCTCTCTCTTAGATAGATCTTTTAAAATGCATTAATTATAAAGTTTTGCTATTCTAATTTACCAAGTCATACTTCAATAAATAAAATTATTATTCATCCATTTGTAGCAATGCTTACAAAATTTATAAATCAAAACAAATTAAAAATACCCTCCAATTCTATATAATCTCTGCTGTAATCAGCAGTCATTGCAGACGTGTCCATACTCAAAGCTGATTGGTCCAAACTAGATGATGACTGGTCCAAACTGGATACTGATTGGTCAAGACTTCCATCCACTAAATTTGAGTGATCCATATTCTGCAACATTGAAAAGGATATAATTTGTACATTTGTGATAATTTGATCCATTTAAATGTGCACAAGATTAAATCCAGATGTCATTTGAAAATGACATTTCCTCCAGGATAATTTGTCTTCAAAATTAAGGATTTAAAACTTTAATTGAGCAAGATAACAGGTTTATGAAAAAATTATCAACCCGCAGTGCATGAAGTATGGTATTAAAACCATCCCCCCAAATTTCCACTTCCAATTATCAAAACTCCTGTTGCTAATTACCTCCCCTTAAAATACACTATCCAAAGTAATGAATGGTTGCTGAGTACACCTACAACTAGTGATAATCACAAATCAACCAAAATAATGAATTCACTTAGGCTTCAAAACTTTTTTCTTTCTTTAAATAAATTCAAGGGAAGTAACTCTTAAAATGTTTCATTTGTACAATGCAATGGAATTCACTGCACGATTTTACAAAACTATTACTATTAAATGAATTGCAAAAAAATATATATCTGAAGATAAGCAAAATTACATAAATACATAGCGTCAAAAAAAGGTACATTGATGAAAAATGAAAATAATTTTTTTTTTAACATTATGACACGCATAAAAATCATGCATAAAGCCAGCTAGAAGATGTTTTATACCATTTTTCCATTCAACTTTATATTGTATATTTAAGATGACAGGGCTACAGTAGAACTTGTGCTACCTGTAGTTTAAAATCGGATAGCTGTTATACAGATTACTTTTATCACCTGGTAAAACAAGACAGCTGTTTGTCATTATTATGATAAACACTATAACTGTAACAAACAAAACAGCAGCTGTTATTTCCTGTGAAAAATTGATTTTTTTTTATCAATTGGCTGGTTATTTTTCTTTATTTCAAATCTCCCAATGCTAAAGAAAGAAATTCATAATCTCGCAGGTAGAAATTCCACACATGATTCTCGTGTAGGTCTTGCATATGATTTTGAATGAAAAGAAAATGTCATGATCATTATATGAATCAAAATTCACACGACTCTCTGTAACAAATTAATACAATTCAAATATGGAAATCATATGATAATTATACCATAAAAAAGGGCACTGAAATTATTTTTCCTTTGCATTTGGTAACCTAGGAAACAAAATGAAAACAACAACATAATTACCATGGCTGACAACAAATTCTGTATGTTTTTTGGTTCACTTGGGAATACCTGACTTGTTTGTGTTTGATTAACAGCTTTAGCCAGTGTGTCAAACGCTTTGGCGACTGAGCTTTGTGCAGGAGCAGACGTCGTATTTGGTGTTATCTGATGAATCAAATTCTGATCTGGATTTTCCTCAATATTTTTATTCATGGTTGCCAAAGTGGTGACAACATTAGCAAGGGTGCTCAGATCTGTAAAATAGGAATATTATGATTTAATTCTAATTAAAAAAATTCCACCATAATTTCTTTTGAACTTCTTTATTTCAACTTCACAATTTTTAGTAACAATTTTAGGGGTTAAGTGATTGCTTTCATGAGTCAATATTTGAGTACCATATACATGTAGTGAAACAAATAATATTAGACAATATTATTGCAACTTTTTATAAATATACGTTATATTTATATAATTTTACCCTTTTAATGTCTTGTAGGTGTCTTTTGTTAATATAAAACTTGTTCACACCAGGATATAGCTGAAATACTGATCAATCAATCATAAGTTATAAATATTTTGTTTATTTTTATGCCATAAATACAGCTGTTAACCTTGAATAAATAACTTTTAAATTCTAAGTAAAACTTTCATTGAATAATATCAAAAAGGACAATAACTCCTTCCAAAATAATCCAATCAAACTGTCGTAGCAATCTGTGAATCTTCATAATGTAATAAACAAACATGCTAAGTTTTGAGGATTTCCCATTTCAAATGTAGGAGTTATTGTGATACAATAGATACTGTTTTGTACATCTGACTTTTGAACCATAATTAAACATCAATTGAAGTACTAAAATCAATAAAAATGTACCAATTTACTCCACTTTGCTTTAGCTTTGTTAAAAAAAAGGTACCTCGCCACCTAGTATTTAAATATATTACGATTTTCATGTTTTACTTGAAAAATAATGGCTCTACTTTTTGTGATTTTATTAATTTCTTGAATTTAATATTTTCTTTTGAAATATCTTGGAACTAACATATCTCTATCATTGTAGTTTCAGTCCTTGGTCAAAATTTAAATTGTTCATTCATAAAATTCTTGAGATAAAGAAGTAAATCTATTATTCACATTTTAATTCTAAATATCATTTCCAGCATTTTCAAACATTATTTTGTGCTTTAACATTTCATTAATTGTGTGTGTGTTGGGTAACCTATATATGACGGTAGACTATTTGAACACTGCACTTGAGAGAGATCTTCTTGACAAATTCTAGTGATAAGGTGCGTGAGTGGGTGATTATTAACACCAAGTATCGATCTTTCAGTCATATTGTAGTGAGAGCAAACTACATTTCCAAGAGATGTAACAGTTATAGTTACCTGTGTTAGCAGTAGTTGGAACTGCTTGACTTGATCCTAGCAAAACAGTTCCATGCTCAGTTTCCATAATTCTCTCTTGTAAATTAGCCAACAAGTTGGATGAGATATTACTAGAACTATTCTGTTGTTGTTCTCTGTATTCAAACTGTAAATAAATATTTCTTACACATTAAAATCCAAACATCATACAATGTTTTAATTAATGAATCAATTTATCACACATTGTCATCGATGTATGCCTTGGTAAAATTTGATAGGACGAGAAATATCCACCAGATACATTATGTTAAATACCGTTTTTTGGTACGTATAGAACGCGGTCTTATGCTTTAAAATGATAATTTGTAGGTAAGATAAGATAAGAAAACTTTATTTTGATTCGGCACATAATAAAACAGTACATAAGAACAAGTATCAGACACTTTTTTCAGGTCATGCAGATAGTTGCCGGTAGCATAGCTTTGAGTTCACGGACGGCAATATTCCCAATGATCGATGAATTAATGTTCAAATAACATTAATTGTGTTCATTATATGTGTTATTTAAAATAAAATTGTATAAAAATTGCCTTTTTGAAAGGTATGTGAATATTCTCGATGTTTGTCAATAATCATACTTGTGCACTGGTGTTGCTGTTCGGAACTAATTGTCAATACGAATGCAGGAATAACTGTCAAATGTTTGCTATCAGACGTGTGATATTTTACTTTTTATCAATCTATTTTTTCCTGGGGTGAAATTACCTGTGTTTGGGCATTGAACCTTTGTTTGAATTATCGATTTTTACAGCAGTTGACAAGGTCAAGGACCGTATATTGTATAAGAAGGTGTGAAAAGATAATTGAACATACTGGGACACCTGTCAATATTATATAATATATGGTAGCATTGGTACAATATGAGTACACTTCAAAAGAAATTATAATCTCTTTGATCAGGTCTTACTTAATGTTATTACTTTTGTATTGTTTTCTCTTTATTTGAATCGATCGTAATTACTTTCTATTTTAAGCTTGACCCAAGCTTGCCTATCTTTGATCATATGAACAGTTCATTATTTGATGAATTAATACTGATTAAAGATTAAACATATCTACATATTTATTATTTAAAACAACCATAATTCACGTAAAGAACGACAAAAAAATCAACTGCTCCATTCGTATCATTTTCATTGCCATTTTGAATTTGTTTTCAAATTAAACATAACCGATAAACTTCCTGCATTCACAAAACAACTAATTTTCGCTTGCAACATGTAGAATAATCGGTTTAAACTCTTTTAACAAAACTAATTTAACATTTCCCTGTCTAAAATTTATCAAAAATACATGGATTAACAAATACGTGATCTGTGGTAAGCAGTATTTTGCCGTTTGAACGAGGATTTCTGCCGTGAATGTTTTACTGAATCTCCCTGCGTTCTATAGATAGGAACTAGAATTTTCCCCAGAATGTTTTGGGAGGAAAGGGGGTGCGTTCTATGCACCAGTGCGTTTAATAGACACAAAAAGATGGTAATACAATGTAGTTTCTATGGTCAACAAACAGGGTATTTAAATTTGACAGGGCAACAAACACATTCATAAATGACTACCGTATTTTATACATTACTATTTTAGATCTAGATAACTGATACTCCCTCACTACAACATGGAATGACCACTGATGTAGTATGGTACTATTAAAAATACAGGAAGTTAACATGGTAAATTTGCCTACCGTCTTAGATGATGTCACTAACTGTCAATGGCTAAGTTTTTAAATGCAAACAAGATAACATATTTCATTTAGTCAAAAGTTTTATAGACAGGCCTACAAATGTACTATCATAAAAAAATCCAAACACAAATATCAGATGCAAATCATTGTTCTAAAATTAAATGTGCTCGGTAGACAACCAGACTCGTATAAATTTTAGGTACCCATCAACTACTACCACTCTGCATACTTAAGAAGAGTTTGAAGATACCAAAGGGGTAATCAGAATCTGAAAATGGTAGAAGAACAGACAAAACAAGATGAACTGTGAGCTAATGCTCACTTATGATACCCCCGCTCTTCGGCAAACAGGAAGTAGGAATCTGACAGGTCAAAAAACGCTTCCCACAATATGGGGTACCTATATGAAGCTTGTGACCAAATATCCAATTTCTGCCATCAATAGTTGCTGAGAAAAATGTGACAAAAAATGTGTATAAAAACCAACTAAGTCAACAAACAGGAAGTAGGAATCTGACGGGTCCAAAAACGCTACCCACAATATGGTATACCTATATGAAGCTTGTGACCAAATATCAGATTTCTGCCATCAACAGTTACTGAGAAAAATGCGACGAAAAATATCTTGGAAGGATGGAGGGACAGAGGTAAAACAGTATACTCCCCTCCCCTTTTGGGGAGGGGGGGGGTATAATAATGGCCAAAAGAAAAAGGACAATCAACGATCTACAAAACACTACACAGAAAACTAAAGATCGAGCAACACAAACCCCACTAAAAATCGGCGGTGAACTCAGGTGCTCCGGAAGGGTAGGCAGTTCCTAAATCCACTAGTGGCACCCGCCTGTGTTACTCTAGTGCAATCATCATTCATTATTTTCAGATGCTATGTAATCGTAATTTTTATTTATGTAGGTATCGTCTACTAATGAAAAAATTATTCAAAATTACGATCAAAATGCCTTCATTACCTTAGGAGTAAACATCGGAACAGATGCTGAATTACTTGTAAAATCTTTTCTAATGTAGATCTTTTGTGTGGAGGTGGAAATACTAAGAGGTGACCTGACATCCTTTTCAGGTGGAGGTTTTCTTTCTTGTTGTACAGCTGCAAATAAATTATACAATAATCAGTTAACAAGCTCATAATTGTCATGTCAATACAATATAGATAAATTATTCCATCATTTTCTTCAGCCATCTCTAAATAGTTATCTCATATAAAATGATTTGAAATTTAAATACAAAACATAGCATTGTGACAAATTCAAAATTATGCAAATAATATAATCAGGTATAAGTTTTACATACAACTAGAGGCTCAGTGGGCTGAGCCTGTCTTGCTCAGCTTTCATTCTGCTTTGAGGAAACTTAACACAGAACCTTCCTTAGGGGCTTCCCACCAAATTTCGGTTCATTTGGCTAAGCAGTTTCAGAGAAGAAGATTTTTAGAAATCGACCAACCAGAAACAAGAATTGCCTATGGCAGCCATGTTTGTTAATAGATCAGGACAAAATTAGCAATCTTTATGGAGTACCTTCCATATATGTTTCCTACAAAGTTTCGGCTCATTTGGCAAAGCGGTTTCAGAGGAGAAGATTTTTAGAAATCGACCAATCAGAAACAAGAATTGCCTGTGGCGGCCATGTTTTTCAATGGATCGGGACGAAATTAGCAATTTTTACAGAGGACCTGCCATAGCTGCTTCCTACTAGGTTTCGGTTCATTTGGCTAAGCGGTTTCAGAGGAGAAGATTTTTTTAGAAATCAACCAAATAGAAACAAGAATTGTCTGTGGCGGCCATGTTTGTTCATGGATCGGGACGAAATGAGCAATCTTTACAGAGGACCTTCCAAAGATGCTTTCTACCAAGTTTCGGTTCATTTGGCAATACGGTTTTAGAGGAGAAGAATTTAAAAAAAATCAGCCAATCAGAAACAAGAATCGTCTGTGGTAGCCATGTTTGTTCACGGATCGGGACGAAATGAGCAATCTTTACAGAGGACCTTCCACAGATGCTTCCTCCCAAGTTTTGGTTCATTTGGCCAAGCGGTTTCAGAGGAGAAGATTTAAAAAAAATTGGCCAATCAGAAACAAGAATTGCCTGTGGTGGCCATGTTTGTTAATGGATCGGGACAAAATGAGCAAACTTTATAGAGAACCTTCCATAGATGCTTCCTACCAAGTTTCAGTTCATTTGGTTATAAAGGGGTTTCAGAGGAGAAGATTAAAATGTGAAAAGTCAACAGACGACGGACGCCAAGTTATGGCAAAAGCTCACATTGCCTTTGGCAAGGTGAGCTAACGCCAACTCAGCAATTTTTCAGCTATATCATGGTGATCAAATTTATTTTCAATGAGATGATGATGAGGTCCACTTTGTACTAGACCAACATGCTAAGTTGGATTTTTATAGTGCTAGTTCGCTGAACCAAGTCTGCGGATAGACATGTCACCCCTCTCCTGATTCCAAGCTATCCAGTCTTTGCTCTTTCTCCTTAATGCTGTGTCCCTAGCAAAGAAGCAATAAATATCACTTTTATAGTCTTTGGTTTGATCCGACCTGGGCTAGAACCCTCATGTACCGCACTTGAGGCGAGCAAGCTAGCCATTATGCCACTGATGTGGTTCGTTTCGATGACAAATGATAATACAGGGATTTAGCCAGGATTTTGAGACCATTAGTCACTTTTGCAGAACAGATTTTTTTTTTAAATTATGAATAAACAAGAATATAATGAGCTTAATCTTATAATCAGTTACATTGCCTTATTGGTTAGTAATGGAGATTGAAAACCTCCTAGGATGGGAACATACTCTGCAAATTAACAACCAACTGATAAAACATAACATTGCCACTATTTTGATCTCGATACCACACAAATTGTAATACCCCCCCCCTCCGAAATATTACTGTGCTTTGGTCTAATACCACACAAATTGTAATAACCCCCTCCCCCACCCTTTTTGAAATGTTACTGTGCTTTGGTCTAATACCACAACAATTGTAATAACTCATATTTGCTTAGTCTTCAGCAGAAAAAAAAATTCTGCCAGTTTGCCCAATGCCAATGGTCCAACTTCTATCTAGATTCTTTGTAGGAAATCAGTATAGAACAAACATCAAAAACTGAAGCAAGTTGTAAAATAAATAGTTATTTCTCAGACCTCATAATCAAATTGCAAAAATTGGAATAAAAATACTGTAGTATTTTTTTAATTGCAAACATGTGTCTGTTTGTAAATAGTTCTATAAATAGAATGCAATTGTTACCCGGATGCTGATCAATATAAAAAAAACTTATATGCGTCCTCGTGCAGTGCATTTCAACGATTTGAATAATGACCAACCTTTGCATATAAATGACCATATTAAATATGAGAACTAAGATTTCATTTCACAGAAATGAGAATAAATAGATCAAAAGTTTGTTTGGTTAAAAGTAGCTTCGGTGGATTGCGAAATCCTGTTGATCGTACCATTTTTATTTTTTTTTAGTTCTTCAAAGGACCTGTATACACGTCCTTAGTTTTTTTAATCAAAGTTATGACTTTTCGAGAAAATCACTTTCAAAATACTTAATGGATACGATAGATTTCAATAAACATGATATCGACATTTTCATAAATTTGGCAAAAATAGTTCATTATGGCAGACATTGAGATGAATCGTGCAATGAATGACGATTACTATTAATTATATATTTTGACGGCAACTTTCCCAATGCGAAATTTCGCCCATATGACGATTACAAAAATATGTCCACTTTAAATACATACTGTGGCATTTTGAGTACATGTCATAACTATAAAAATTTTATTATCGTTGATTGAATTCTTTGTCCAGGTGAGATCAAAGATTACGCAATCAAAACAAAAATTCTATAATCCGTTGATTAGCTTGTAACATGTACTAAAATTGTCATAGTAGTGACTAATTAGTTTTAATCAGCAAATGAAGAAGAATGGATTGTTACAAACATTTTTCTATGATTTTTTGAAAATTAAAGTGACGAATTGGGTACAGGAAATACTCGTCACTTTCGAAAAATCAATCGTCAATGACGAAAGTGACGAGCGCTAGCTAAATCACTGGAATATTAACTTTAATTGGTCTTACATTCAGCCCTCATTCCAACAGCTAAACATTTTTGAAGTCGACAGTACTGACATCTGTTTCTGTGTGGTTTATTTATCGGACAATCCTTCCCTCCACGGCAAGCATATCCAAGTTGTTTTCGTATACTTCTCTTAAAAAATCCTTTACAACCTTCACAACTAATAACACCATAGTGTCTCCCTGAAATATACAATTATATATTTTTCTTTAAATGACTAAATATAGATATTACTTTTACACTTACAACAGCTTGCAAATATAGAACGTAAACACAAGTACAGTGATTGACGGATTGCTGTTTAATGCCAACTTTAGCAGTATTTCAGCTATATTGTGATCGACATATAAATATGAATTCTACATCACTTACATGATTACATTGTGAGTTTTAAAACACAGGTTTCTACTATTAATTTGGGAAGGATATTCCTGACTGACTGATATAAGTACTTTTTATGGAATCACATAAACTGGTTTATCCCAGCCACATTTTTGTGCCTGTGCCATGGCAGGACATGGATTTCAAACACCATATGTCATGTTTTTTTTTGTCGTGTTCAGTTTACCGAGGTGAGAGGTGGTTGTTTGTTTTGTTGATATTGGTGGAATTGTTTACCATCACTGTTTAAACTTTCTTTTTATACTCAGTAATTGTAACTTGTTTTCTATAAGTCAGAAAGATGGTGGCTGTATGTCGGGAATCAGATTTGTTTTCATTATTCAAAATAAATACCTGAAGCCTTATCACCACAAACCACACAAGGATCAAACTTGGTCTCAATCTTAAGTTGAGTTCTCTGTCTTATCTGTAGCTGTTCATCCCTCAACCTATCAATTCTCTGGGCATGCTGTAATTCCTGATAACAAACAAATTCCTTCATAAATTGTGTCAAGTTTCAACTGCACACAACAAAATAATACATAAATTTGTGTAATAGTATGACTATTGTTCGGGTATGGTCTACGGATATTATAAAGTCGTCCACCTCATAAAAGGCCATCCCTTCTGCCATGAAGAAGTGGCCTATCTTGAGGATGACAATTTTGTAGTATTGTACTATCTCTGTGGATTCACAGTTTGGACGTATGACAGGGTTGGCATTTGGTTGAAGTAGCCTTAAAAGAATGGGACAACTGTGCTACATCATGATTCTGTTACAGTATTTTGCTAAAATAAATTAAACTAAGGCATTCCCTACTGACAGACTTTCTCATTAAAAAGTATAAAAAAAACAGGTATTAATCATACACTTAGCCCTAAGTGATCAAAGATTCTTGTAGAGTAAAATTTGACAAGTCTCAACCGAAAAGTTGCGAGTCCTACTGGTGCATTCCACATTATTTTTTTTAACGAATCTCAAACAAAGGTGATGAATCCAGGACTCGTCTAGATGAGTTGCAAGTATTTCTGAATGATCATTCTGTGCAAACTTTAAATGAGCTTTAAAAAGAAAGAACATGTACCACAAATGTACGTAGCTTACTTGTTGGTGTCGTGGTAAAGCAAACTTACAATAATTTTTTTCATACATGTGACCTCATTAATAAATCTTTTCTACACAATCAAAGGGAGATAAACCAAACAAAGACGTCTTGTTTTTTGCATTAATAAAAACATCACATTCATGATTCTGTGTGAATTTACAGTATCACTATCGTGGCAGCTGAGTGAAGAGAGTAAGAGGTCAGCACATCTTCAGTTTAACTTCACAATATACAATATATGGTTGAACGCAAATTCATCAGGAGGAACCCGAAGAATTTGTATTACAGTACAGGTAGAGACATGGTACTACATATCACTCTGAGAGACATCAGGTCAGACATGTAGTCTGATACAGGTAGATCACTGCATACCTGCTGTGACAATATACAAAATCTATCTGGAATACCTGATTAAGGTGTCATAAACTTGTACTGGGATCAATTAACATATCCAGGATACAAAAATTTGTATGGCTATAGCCTATATTGTTAAATTATTATCTTCTTTTTCAGGTATAATTTTAATATGAAGATGGAGACAAAGTGAAAAGTAAAGCAAATGATAATCTGAAATAAACCAGAGGCTCCCAGGAGCCTGTAATCGCTCACCTGGATCAAAGCTGCTTTCAATAACAACGCAACTGCACTGTGGTTGCCATCTTGGCGGGAGAGCGCAACTGCCTGACACAATTTTGGAAGAGGACCATCCAATGACTATTCCATCAAAGTTTGGTTTTAATTGAGCTACTGGTTCCAGACAAGATGGTTTTTATGTGAATTTCCCATAGGGTCCTATGTTAAACTAAGTACAGCTGTGCAGCCATCTTGGTCAGAGGGCGGGACCACCAGACACAATTTTAGAAGAAGGACCACCCAAGAATCATTTCAGCAAAGTTTGGTTGAGATTAGCCCAGTAGTTTCAGAGGAGGTTTTTTTTAAATTTCATCCCCCCTTTTTTCTAATTTGCATAATCGGTCAAAATCGGCAAAAGTTCAAAGTTCATAAAAAATCCTGTAATACATGTTAAAAAGCTCATCATTATGCTTATACAGTTCAAATTTGGGCAAATTCTGGCTTAAAATAGAGCAGTTTTGGCCTTATGAAGAAATTTCTATTTTTAGTAACAGTGGCCATCTTGGATACAGGACGGTGCTGACGGACACAATTTTGAGAGGGACCCACCCAGGGACCATCCCTGCCAGGTTTGGTTTAATTTTGTTCAGCGGTTTCAGAGGAGAAGATTTAAATGTGATCTTTTATCAAAATATGCCTAATTTGCATAATCGGTATAAATCGGCTGAAAGAAAAATTTAAAAAAAAAACTACGAACATATGCTAAACTACTCCTTGCCATGTAGCTGCAGTTCAAATTTGAGCTCATTTTGACTTATACTAAAGCAGCAATGGACAATTGAAGAAATTTCTATTTTTAGTAACAGCAGCCATCTTGAATGGAGGGCGGGGCTGTCAGACACAATTTTGAAAGGGACCCACCCAGGGACCATCCCTGCCAGGTTTGGTTTAATTTGGTTCAGCGGTTTCAGAGGAGAAGATTTAAATGCGATCTTTTATCAAAATATGCCTAATTTGCATAATCGGTATATATCGGCTGAAAGAAAAATTTCACAGAAAAACCCGGAATAATTGTTAAACTACTTCTTGCCATGTAGCTGCAGTTAAAATTTGAGCCTCATTTTTACTTGCAATAAAGCAGCAATGGACAATTAAAATTTCATCCCCCCTTTTTTCTATTTTGAGCTTGGCGGCCATTTTGGTTGGAAGTCGGGATCACCGGACAAAATTTTGGAAGGGGGCCATCCAAGAATCATTTCAGCAAAGTTTGGTTGAGATTGGCTCAGTAGTTTCCGAGGAGAAGATTTTTTTAAATTACATCCCCCCTTTTTTCTAATTTGCATAATCGGTCAAAATCGGCAAAAGTTCAAAGTTCATAAAAAATCCTGTAATACATGTTAAAAAGCTCATCATTATGCTTATACAGTTTAAATTTGGGCACATTCTGGCTTAAAATAGAGCAGTTTTGGCCATTTGAAGAAATTTCTATTTTTAGTAATGGTGGCCATCTTGGATACAGGACGGCGCTGACGGACACAATTTTGAAAGGGACCCACCCAGGGACCATCCCTGCCAGGTTTGGTTTAATTTTGTTCAGCGGTTTCAGAGGAAAAGATTTAAATGTGATCTTTTATCAAAATATGCCCAATTTGCATAATCGGTATATATCGGCTGAAAGAAAAATTTCACAGAAAAACCCGGAAAATATGTTAAACTATTCCTTGCCATGTAGCTGCAGTTAAATTTGAGCTCATTTTGACTTACACTAAAGCAGCAATGGACAATTACAATTTCATCCCCCCTTTTTTCTATTTTGAGCTTGGCAGCCATCTTGGTTGGAAGTCGGGATCACCGGACACAATTTTGGAAGGGGGCCATCCAAGAATCATTTCAGCAAAGTTTGGTTGAGATTGGCTCAGTAGTTTCAGAGGAGAAGATTTTTTTAAATTTCATCCCCCCTTTTTTCTAATTTGCATAATCGGTCAAAATCGGCAAAAGTTCAAAGTTCATAAAAAATCCTGTAATACATGTTAAAAAGCTCATCATTATGCTTATACAGTTCAATTTCGGCACATTCTGGCTTAAAATAGAGCAGTTTTGGCCATTTGAAGAAATTTCTATATTTATTAACAGTGGCCATCTTGAATGGAGGGCGGGGCTGTCGGACACAATTTTGAAAGGGACCCACCCAGGGACCATCCCTGCCAGGTTTGGTTTAATTTGGTTCAGCGGTTTCAGAGGAGAAGATTTAAATGTGATCTTTTATCAAAATATGCCTAATTTGCATAATCGGTATAAATCGGCTGAAAGAAAAATTTCAAAAAAAACTACGAACATATGCTAAACTACTCCTTGCCATGTAGCTGCAGTTCAAATTTGAGCTAATTTTGACTTATACTAAAGCAGCAATGGACAATTGAAGAAATTTCTATTTTTAGTAACAGCAGCCATCTTGAATGGAGGGCGAGGCTGTCAGACACACTTTTGAAAGGGACCCACCCAGGGACCATCCCTGCCAGGTTTGGTTTAATTTGGTTCAGCGGTTTCAGAGGAGAAGATTTAAATGCGATCTTTTATCAAAATATGCCTAATTTGCATAATCGGTATATATCGGCTGAAAGAAAAATTTCACAGAAAAACCCGTAATAAGTGTTAAACTACTTCTTGCCATGTAGCTGCAGTTAAAATTTGAGCCTCATTTTTACTTGCAATAAAGCAGCAATGGACAATTAAAATTTCATCCCCCCTTTTTTCTATTTTGAGCTTGGCGGCCATTTTGGTTGGAAGTCGGGATCACCGGACACATTTTTGGAAGGGGGCCATCCAAGAATCATTTCAGCAAAGTTTGGTTGAGATTGGCTCAGTAGTTTCCGAGGAGAAGATTTTTTTTAAATTTCATTCCCCCTTTTTTCTAATTTGCATAATCGGTCAAAATAGGCAAAAGTTCAAAGTTCATAAAAAATCCTGTAATACATGTTAAAAAGCTCATCATTATGCTTATACAGTTTAAATTTGGGCACATTCTGGCTTAAAATAGAGCAGTTTTGGCCATTTGAAGAAATTTCTATTTTTAGTAACAGCAGCCATCTTGAATGGAGGGCGAGGCTGTCAGACACAATTTTGAAAGGGACCCACCCAGGGACCATCCCTGCCAGGTTTGGTTTAATTTGGTTCTGCGGTTTCAGAGGAGAAGATTTAAATGCGATCTTTTATCAAAATATGCCTAATTTGCATAATCGGTATATATCGGCTGAAAGAAAAATTTCACAGAAAAACCCGGAATAATTGTTAAACTACTTCTTGCCATGTAGCTGCAGTTAAAATTTGAGCCTCATTTTTACTTGCAATAAAGCAGCAATGGACAATTAAAATTTCATCCCCCCTTTTTTCTATTTTGAGCTTGGCGGCCATTTTGGTTGGAAGTCGGGATCACCGGACACATTTTTGGAAGGGGGCCATCCAAGAATCATTTCAGCAAAGTTTGGTTGAGATTGGCTCAGTAGTTTCCGAGGAGAAGATTTTTTTTAAATTTCATCCCCCCTTTTTTCTAATTTGCATAATCGGTCAAAATAGGCAAAAGTTCAAAGTTCATAAAAAATCCTGTAATACATGTTAAAAAGCTCATCATTATGCTTATACAGTTCAAATTTGGGCACATTCTGGATTAAATTGGAGCAGTTTTGGCCATTTGAAAAAATTTCTATTTTTAGTAACAGTGGCCATCTTGAATGGAGGATGGGGCTGTCGGACACAATTTTGAAAGGGACCCACCCAGGTTTGGTTTAATTTGGTTCAGCGGTATCAGAGGAGAAGATTTAAATGTGATCTTTTATCAAAATATGCCTAATTTGCATATATCGGCTGAAAGAAAAATTTCACAGAAAAACCCGGAATATATGTTAAACTATTCCTTGCCATGTAGCTGCAGTTAAATTTGAGCTCATTTTGACTTACACTAAAGCAGCAATGGACAATTAAAATATCATCCCCCCTTTTTTCTATTTTGAGCTTGGCAGCCATCTTGGTTGGAAGTCAGGATCACCGGACACAATTTTGGAAGGGGGCCATCCAAGAATCATTTCAGCAAAGTTTGGTTGAGATTGGCTCAGTAGTTTCAGAGGAGAAGATTTTTTTTAATTACATCCCCCCTTTTTTCTAATTTGCATAATCGGTCAAAATCGGCAAAAGTTCAAAGTTCATAAAAAATCCTGTAATACATGTTAAAAAGCTCATCATTATGCTTATACAGTTCAAATTTCGGCACATTCTGGCTTAAAATAGAGCAGTTTTGGCCATTTGAAGAAATTTCTATATTTAGTAACAGTGGCCATCTTGAATGGAGGGCGGGGCTGTCAGACACAATTTTGAAAGGGACCCACCCAGGGACCATCCCTGCCAGGTTTGGTTTAATTTGGTTCAGCGGTTTCAGAGGAGAAGATTTAAATGTGATCTTTTATCAAAATATGCCTAATTTGCATAATCGGTATATATCGGCTGAAAGAAAAATTTCACAGAAAAGATCACTGGACACAATTTTGGAAGGGGGCCATCCAAGGACCATTCCACCAAAGTTTGGTTGCAATTGGCCCAGTGGTTTCTGAGGAGAAGATTAAAATGTGAAATGTTGACGTCCGCACGACGGACGAAAAGTGATGACAATAGCTCACTTGGCCCAAAGGCCAGGTGAGCTAAAAATGAGCTATTTTATTTATTTATTTATTTTGTTTTCTTACATACAAATAAAGATAAACATGAAAATTGTTGTTATATATTAAAAGTTATTATTGGAATTAAATATATTAAAAGTTATTCTTGGAATCAAATATATTAAAAGTTATTCTTGGAATCAAATATATTAAAAGTTATTCTTGGAATTAAATACATTAAAAATTATGACTGGAATTAAATTAAATAAGTTTATATTCATATCTTTTAGTACATTGTATAAAGAAATTGTATTTCCTAATATCAAAATAATTTTCTCAATTAAAAAAATTGGTCTTTCCTTAAAATTACTAAAATCAATCAATAAATCAATTATTACTTTTTAAATTATCATTTTTTTTTTTAGGGGGGGGGGGGGGGTGTATCTTTTTTATTTTATTTCATTTTCAATGGATATAGTTACATGGTAAAATATTTAATTAAGTTTGTAGTTATCAACGTTTGGAGACTTATTGTTTTTGCTCCGTTTCTTATTAAGTCTCCCAAACAAAGTTTGGGGGACTTATTGTTTTTGCTCCGTTTCTTATTATTATTATTATTATTCTTCTTATTCTTCTTTCTTTCCGTGCACCATGAACTTGTCCACGGCAGATCTCAGGAACTACAGGACAAAATTTTCAAGATGTCTGCCATTTTCAAAATGGCTGCCAAAACACGGCATAAAAATGGGGGGTAAAAATTCAACATTGTCCGATATCATCAAAATTTGATATGTGGGTAGATAGTGTCAGTGGCCGGTTTGGGAGACTTCATAATCGTTAGATTATAATCATATCTTGTTATTATTATTCTTATTCTTTTTATTCTTGTTATTCTCCTTTCTTTCTGTGCACCATGAACTTGTCCATGGCAGATCTCAGGAACTACAGGACAGAATTTCATGAAACGTGGTGGAGTTATAGATATATGTTTCTAGTTGATCCTAAAGTTTTCAGATTTGTGGTAAAGAGGGTCAAAGCCATATTTTTGGGGGTTCAAAGGGGGTGGGGGTTACTATAGAATCCTATGGGAAACTTGAAATTTTGTACATTAATGTTGATAACTTCTAACTGGATAATGATAGAGACATAAAATTTGACATGGTGATAGGTCACCATTAGAGGAGCAATTCTGCATTTTCAAAATGTCTGCCATTTTCAAAATGGCTGCCAAAACACGGCATAAAAATGGGGGGTAAAAATTCAACATTGTCCGATATCATCAAAATTTGATATGTGGGTAGATAGTGTCAGTGGCCGGTTTGGGAGACTTCATAATCGTTAGATTATAATCATATCTTGTTATTATTATTCTTATTCTTTTTATTCTTGTTATTCTCCTTTCTTTCCGTGCACCATGAACTTGTCCATGGCAGATCTCAGGAACTACAGGACAGAATTTCATGAAACTTGGTGGAGTTATAGATATATGTTTCTAGTTGATCCTAAAGTTTTCAGATTTGTGGTAAAGAGGGTCAAAGCCATATTTTTGGGGGTTCAAAGGGGGTGGGGGTTACTATAGAATCCTATGGGAAACTTGAAATTTTGTACATTAATGTTGATAACTTCTAACTGGATAATGATAGAGACATAAAATTTGACATGGTGATAGGTCACCATTAGAGGAGCAATTCTGCATTTTCAAAATGTCTGCCATTTTCAAAATGGCTGCCAAAACACGGCATAAAAATGGGGGGTAAAAATTCAACATTGTCCGATATCATCAAAATTTGATATGTGGGTAGATAGTGTCAGTGGCCGGTTTGGGAGACTTCATAATCGTTAGATTATAATCATATCTTGTTATTATCATTCTTATTCTTTTTATTCTTGTTATTCTCCTTTCTTTCTGTGCACCATGAACTTGTCCATGGCAGATCTCAGGAACTACAGGACAGAATTTCATGAAACTTGGTGGAGTTATAGATATATGTTTCTAGTTGATCCTAAAGTTTTCAGATTTGTGGTAAAGGGGGTCAAAGCCATATTTTTGGGGGTTCAAAGGGGGTGGGGGTTACTATAGAATCCTATGGGAAACTTGAAATTTTGTACATTAATGTTGATAACTTCTAACTGGATAATGATAGAGACATAAAATTTGACATGGTGATAGGTCACCATTAGAGGAGCAATTCTGCATTTTCAAAATGGCTGCCAAAACACGGCATAAAAATGGGGGGTAAAAATTCAACATTGTCCGATATCATCAAAATTTGATATGTGGGTAGATAGTGTCAGTGGCCGGTTTGGGAGACTTCATAATCGTTAGATTATAATCATATCTTGTTATTATTATTCTTATTCTTTTTATTCTTGTTATTCTCCTTTCTTTCCGTGCACCATGAACTTGTCCACGGCAGATCTCAGGAACTACAGGACAGAATTTCATGAAACTTGGTGGAGTTATAGATATATGTTTCTAGTTGATCCTAAAGTTTTCAGATTTGTGGTAAAGGGGGTCAAAGCCATATTTTTGGGGGTTCAAAGGGGGTGGGGGTTACTATAGAATCCTATGGGAAACTTGAAATTTTGTACATTAATGTTGATAACTTCTAACTGGATAACAGGCGATGAGAAAAACTGGTATATCTGTGGACTGGTAGTTTCTTTTTCTCTTGGTCATGATTTCAAAATATTGCGCCGAAATAATAAATGTTTGGAACTTTTCTGACCCTATCGTTGAAGTAATGCATTCGGAATTCAGTGGTCCGTCACTTCCGTCAATTCAACGAAAAATTTGGCAATAAATGTGTGAAAATCTTAACTCTGGAAAACTGTACAATGTATATATAATTCATCCTTAAATTTGGATTAGGGGAAGGGTGTTCAGTGGTTAACATACCTTCAGTTTAGCTGCCCAATCTACATTAGAAGTTGCAAACCCACCCGCAGGAACCTGTAAAACTTGTGTAGGTAATCCATCTTTCAATTTGGCTGCCAGATCTGAAGTTGACATAATTATCTGTTGTTGTCCTCCATTGGTTACTGATGTTGTGGTAGGTGTGGCTATCTGTCAATTTATAAACATGGATGCTAATATGTTCTGTATTACTTATTTTTTTTAGTGGTACAATAACACAATTATATAAATCTAGATGTGTTACCTGACCAGTACATAAAAGAAATCTTTGAAGAAGAATTAAGAAGTACTAGTGTTGCAAGCTAATTATACAATTATATGTATCGGTTCTACTACAATCTTACCATTACCGCATTGGTGGTGTAATGGTTAGCATGCTCGCTTTGAGTTTGGTAGATCGCCGGTTTGAGCCCCGATCAGGTCAAACCAGACTATAAAATTGGTATTTGTTGCTTCTCTGCTAAGCACGCAGCATCAAGGAGAAAGAGCTCGGAATCAGGATAATATGTTCAAGTGGGGCAACATGTCTACCAGCGGACCTAATCATTAATTCATTGAATATTATCTTGTTCTCCCTATGGCATAGCTGAAAAATTGCTGAATTGGCGTTAAACAACAATCACTAACTCAGTCTTTCTAGGAATTAATTTCATTGTCAATTCCTTATGTACATACACACCCATATATTTACATGTAGCTACAATACACATAGCCTTACATGAAACTAACTAGCCTAAAAAAAAATTAATATGTACATTGTTGTATTGGTAATAATAAAACAGAATATCTGTTCCATTAGCTTCCAATAATTAATGAAAAAAAAAATATCTTGTAAACTGAAAACATCAACAAATATTTTCATTCATGAATCTCTGAAGTTTTTTCTGATAAGATGATTTTAACATCAACATTCTTTATTTAGAAAAAAAAACATGTTTCTGCTAACATTCTAGAAAATAATATGGTAAACAAAATGTATAGGTAGGTAAAACATTTCTTTATTTTTTTTATCTAGATTATACAGGACGAGGACCTTGCTTTAACATTGTTTGTTAAAAATGGCCATAATAACTTTAGCTAAGCAACTAAAAATTAGAGTCAACTGTGTTAGCAGAAATAGAGGTGTTTGTTTTTGCCTTACCATTTGTTGTGCCAGATTGATTGGTATAGGAAATGTTCCAGGTTGAATTGTAATGGTCTGCATGTTGGCAGGTAAACCAGAGTTAGTAGCACTTGTAGTCACGCTGGCTAGAGATCCTAATGATGCAGGATTGATGACGTGTATAATATTGTCTCCAAGTCCACCCTCCATCGTAAAGAACCTAGCAGGATTTATTGTAGTAGCATTTGATACTCCAGGCGACGTTATGGAAGTTAAACCTTCGTCTCGGGACATTACTACTCCATCTGGAAGCTGACAAAAAAAAAAACAACAAGTACATTAGATAGTACTGAGAGTTTTGATCCGACGGTAAATTTGTACATAATACAATATGATGATCAGAAATATTAACCTCAACTTTCTTTTCAAATTAATTTAGACTGGTGTAATGGTTAACATGCTCACCTTAAGCATGGGTTCGAGCCACTGTCCAGTCAAATCAAAGACTATAAAATTGGTATTTGCTGCTTCATGGCATTTTAAGGACAAAGACTGGTTGGCTCGGAATCAGGATAATGTGTGCAAGTAGAGCAACACTGTTTTTGCAGTGGCTAGCACTATAAAAATCAAACTAAGTGTGTAGGTCTTGAACAAAGTCCACACCATCTTCTCATCAAATGTAACTTGTTCTCACCATGATTATGATATAGCCAAAAAGTTTATCATTTCACAGACCTTTGGCATTGAACAGCAATCACACTCACTCAAATCAATTACAGAGTTTGACAAATTGACAGTTGATGGTTTTGTAGCATGTTTAACATCAGTTTGAGACTCATCTTACTGAATCAATGGTCTAGCTGAGTGGTCCACATGTGTTTGAAATAGAACCTAATTTCTCTACTGTGGGATACACAGCATTGATTATCTGTTAGTTGTACTGGACTAAGTTGAGTGTCTTGTGTGAAATGTGCTAATGTAATGCAAAAAATAACTTTTCTGTCTAATGAATAGCTGAAGTTTGTACAGCAATCTTAGAAGAAGAAAAGGGTTTCCACAGGTTTTCTTGAAACCTTATTCAGGAAAATACATTTTGTAACTAAATGTTGTTCGAATTTTTTCTGTATATAGTGGTTTTAACTCATTAATCTGACATCAATTATTTTTCATTGCAACATCCAGAGTTTAATATTTACACTTAGTACATGTACATATTTCCACATAGAATCTGTGACTGAGATTAAAAAAAAAATCCATTCAACCATTGCTTATTGTTTTAAAATTATTTATAATATTTTTGTGAATTATAGCCTAATTTTAGTCAAATAAAAAAAAAATTGAAATTTTTACTATTATTTTTTTAATAAAATATCTCCTTTGAAAAATAAATTTATTTTACATTTAACCAGATGACAAATATTAATTTCAAATTCATCTGATTTATTTCTCATGGCCTATTTGTGTTTTAATTGGACAATGAATATTTTACCTGCATATAACATCATTTGTAATGTACATATTACATAACAAACTGTTGCATGCATTGTAATCAATAATTCCAGACAGTTCTCATTTAAATAATATATGCAAATGACCCAGTTTTCCCTGCCGGTACAGTGCATATGCAAAAGGACAAAGGTCGACGTCTTTACAAGAGTCTGTCGAAGTTTCCCAATACCAAGAAAGACTGGATGATTTTCCAAATACAACATCATGACATTTTCACATAAAATCTCGACATTAATTTTATATTTCATAAGAATATATTGTGTTCATAGAAACTGTGTAATGACGAAATGAAAGCCCTGACCGAGTCAAACCGGGACGAAACATTGAAAGGTCATGCACTTCCCTCACATGTAGCAAACGAAAGGTTATGTTTACACCGAAAATGACAATGTCCCACATTACATTGTTATCTACTGTGTAACCATTGCTAAGAAATAAAAACACGCAATCAAAATTAAAGAAATTTACATATTTAACTGTCAAATATGAAATTGAGACTTAAGAAAAAAAATCAGGAAAAAATATCCGAATGGCGGCTGCCTTGACAGACTTAAAAATGCTTTTCTATGAGTTTTTGATGATAACGAGATTTCAATGATCTGTTAGAATAGCAAAGTGTATGTAATACACAATAAATACTTACATTTTGTGAATATTTTATATTTCTTGGCCGGTAAATATCAACATCAACTTGGAACTCCGTGCCAGACGAATAAAGGTCAAGGGTTGTGACCTACACCTCGAGACGCACCTGAATTCTGTAATATGATTGGTCCACGGCGACATCACGAAAGGGCAAGCGCACCTGCCACTGCGCAATAAACAGGAAGTGGATGGGTCCCCACGTTTTCACGCTGAAACAAAAACATATGATTGTCCCTTGCTTAAATGATGTAAGTTAGTTCATAGGAAATTGTATCAATAAAATACCACGGTATTGTAATTTTACTATTGATGCAAATAAAAGACGGACAGTCCGTGTCTTGTATTCGTATGGAGAAACTTCAAAAGAGGGGGAAAAACTACATGTGTATTTTTAACAATCATTACACTGCCAGGTGGCAGTTCCAAAAATGTTAAAGTAAAACCTAAAGCAAATACAAACTGCTGATACTTAAAAGTCGTTTCTAAATAAAGATTTTTTTGCAAATGGTTTAAGCCGTGCTGACGTTTGAAATGTCAGGTATGGCTAGTTTAGATTACAGGGGCCTGTAAGTTGTAACTAAGACCTAAGTGTAACAAAATTTTAAATGGCTGTGAAAACTTGGGTTGGATTAGCATTTGAATATGAGATATCATAGAATCTGTGATACCATAGGGCCAAACTATATAATAGAGGTTTTAGTGCTGTTTGTTACAATATGCAAAAAATTATTTTATGTCTTGTGTGTTCAATTCCAGAAGAGGATTCCAATTTAAATATAGACTGTTTTGGGTAATATATTAATATATAATAATTGATTATCAGTCAATAATCAGAATGTGAAACAAATCAGCTATTTATTACATAATCAGTTTATTAAAGTCTTAAGGTTACAAAATTTATTTTCATCAACTATTTATTTTATATTCTGTGAAGACAATTAATGAATTATGGTTTGAGCATCTCAGCTATTGGCATTCTGTCTATTTAAAGCAATGCATCTTAATTTCGGCATGGTGCCGTGTAATAAGGTGTAGAGCAAAAACTTGTTGGTTCTTAATCAGGATAATGTGCCTGATTTGAGCGACATCTCTGTAGTGGACTGTTGTTTCAGCGAGCTAGTACTGTAAAAATTCTGCTAAACATTGTAGGTCTAATTAAGTCTCCCAAACAACGTTTGGAGACTTATTGTTTTTGCTCCGTTTCTTATTAAGTCTCCCAAACAAAGTTTGGGGGACTTATTGTTTTTGCTCCGTTTCTTATTATTATTATTATTCTTCTTATTCTTCTTTCTTTCCGTGCACCATGAACTTGTCCACGGCAGATCTCAGGAACTACAGGACAGAATTTCATGAAACTTGGTGGAGTTATAGATATATGTTTCTAGTTGATCCTAAAGTTTTCAGATTTGTGGTAAAGGGGGTCAAAGCCATATTTTTGGGGGTTCAAAGGGGGTGGGGGTTACTATAGAATCCTATGGGAAACTTGGAATTTTGTACATTAATGTTGATAACTTCTAACTGGATAATGATAGAGACATAAAATTTGACATGGTGATAGGTCACCATTAGAGGAGCAATTCTGCGTTTTCAAAATTTTCAAGATGTCTGCCATTTTCAAAATGGCTGCCAAAACACGGCATAAAAATGGGGGGTAAAAATTCAACATTGTCCGATATCATCAAAATTTGATATGTGGGTAGATAGTGTTAGTGGCCGGTTTGGGAGACTTCATAATCGTTAGATTATAATCATATCTTGTTATTATTATTCTTATTCTTTTTATTCTTGTTATTCTCCTTTCTTTCCGTGCACCATGAACTTGTCCATGGCAGATCTCAGGAACTACAAGACAGAATTTCATGAAACTTGGTGGAGTTATAGATATATGTTTCTAGTTGATCCTAAAGTTTTCAGATTTGTGGTAAAGGGGGTCAAAGCCATATTTTTGGGGGTTCAAAGGGGGTGGGGGTTACTATAGAATCCTATGGGAAACTTGAAATTTTGTACATTAATGTTGATAACTTCTAACTGGATAATGATAGAGACATAAAATTTGACATGGTGATAGGTCACCATTAGAGGAGCAATTCTGCATTTTCAAAATTTTCAAGATGTCTGCCATTTTCAAAATGGCTGCCAAAACACGGCATAAAAATGGGGGGTAAAAATTCAACATTGTCCGATATCATCAAAATTTGATATGTGGGTAGATAGTGTTAGTGGCCGGTTTGGGAGACTTCATAATCGTTAGATTATAATCATATCTTGTTATTATTATTCTTATTCTTTTTATTCTTGTTATTCTCCTTTCTTTCCGTGCACCATGAACTTGTCCATGGCAGATCTCAGGAACTACAAGACAGAATTTCATGAAACTTGGTGGAGTTATAGATATATGTTTCTAGTTGATCCTAAAGTTTTCAGATTTGTGGTAAAGGGGGTCAAAGCCATATTTTTGGGGGTTCAAAGGGGGTGGGGGTTACTATAGAATCCTATGGGAAACTTGAAATTTTGTACATTAATGTTGATAACTTCTAACTGGATAATGATAGAGACATAAAATTTGACATGGTGATAGGTCACCATTAGAGGAGCAATTCTGCATTTTCAAAATTTTCAAGATGTCTGCCATTTTCAAAATGGCTGCCAAAACACGGCATAAAAATGGGGGGTAAAAATTCAACATTGTCCGATATCATCAAAATTTGATATGTGGGTAGATAGTGTTAGTGGCCGGTTTGGGAGACTTCATAATCGTTAGATTATAATCATATCTTGTTATTATTATTCTTATTCTTTTTATTCTTGTTATTCTCCTTTCTTTCCGTGCACCATGAACTTGTCCATGGCAGATCTCAGGAACTACAAGACAGAATTTCATGAAACTTGGTGGAGTTATAGATATATGTTTCTAGTTGATCCTAAAGTTTTCAGATTTGTGGTAAAGGGGGTCAAAGCCATATTTTTGGGGGTTCAAAGGGGGTGGGGGTTACTATAGAATCCTATGGGAAACTTGAAATTTTGTACATTAATGTTGATAACTTCTAACTGGATAATGATAGAGACATAAAATTTGACATGGTGATAGGTCACCATTAGAGGAGCAATTCTGCATTTTCAAAATTTTCAAGATGTCTGCCATTTTCAAAATGGCTGCCAAAACACGGCATAAAAATGGGGGGTAAAAATTCAACATTGTCCGATATCATCAAAATTTGATATGTGGGTAGATAGTGTCAGTGGCCGGTTTGGGAGACTTCATAATCGTTAGATTATAATCATATCTTGTTATTATTATTCTTATTCTTTTTATTCTTGTTATTCTCCTTTCTTTCTGTGCACCATGAACTTGTCCATGGCAGATCTCAGGAACTACAGGACAGAATTTCATGAAACTTGGTGGAGTTATAGATATATGTTTCTAGTTGATCCTAAAGTTTTCAGATTTGTGGTAAAGGGGGTCAAAGCCATATTTTTGGGGGTTCAAAGGGGGTGGGGGTTACTATAGAATCCTATGGGAAACTTGAAATTTTGTACATTAATGTTGATAACTTCTAACTGGATAATGATAGAGACATAAAATTTGACATGGTGATAGGTCACCATTAGAGGAGCAATTCTGCGTTTTCAAAATTTTCAAGATGTCTGCCATTTTCAAAATGGCTGCCAAAACACGGCATAAAAATGGGGGGTAAAAATTCAACATTGTCCGATATCATCAAAATTTGATATGTGGGTAGATAGTGTCAGTGGCCGGTTTGGGAGACTTCATAATCGTTAGATTATAATCATATCTTGTTATTATTATTATTCTTATTCTTTTTATTCTTGTTATTCTCCTTTCTTTCCGTGCACCATGAACTTGTCCATGGCAGATCTCAGGAACTACAGGACAGAATTTCATGAAACTTGGTGGAGTTATAGATATATGTTTCTAGTTGATCCTAAAGTTTTCAGATTTGTGGTAAAGGGGGTCAAAGCCATATTTTTGGGGGTTCAAAGGGGGTGGGGGTTACTATAGAATCCTATGGGAAACTTGAAATTTTGTACATTAATGTTGATAACTTCTAACTGGATAATGATAGAGACATAAAATTTGACATGGTGATAGGTCACCATTAGAGGTGCAATTCTGCATTTTCAAAATTTTCAAGATGTCTGCCATTTTCAAAATGGCTGCCAAAACACGGCATAAAAATGGGGGGTAAAAATTCAACATTGTCCGATATCATCAAAATTTGATATGATGGTAGATAGTGTCAGTGGCCGGTTTGGGAGACTTCATAATCGTTAGATTATAATCATATCTTGTTCCTAATGGACATCATCTCATCAAAATGAACGTGAGCAGTAAACAACAGTCACCATATATTTATCAATACCACTGTTCTGGTTGTGCAAGATGAGTCAAAGGTCTTGGAACCCTTTTTTTAACTTGCCTGACCCATCATTTACCTTTAAATCTTCTTCTCAGAAGTCACTGGGCCAAATAAAACCAAGCTTGGAAGGAATGTTCAATGGATTGTTCTCTAAGAATTTATTGTTTTTCTTTTGTTCGGAAATTCGTCATAGAATCAAAGAGTTCCAAAGGTGCTTCAAAGGATGTTTTGTTTTTCCATGTGGATCATTTATATTTCAACCATTTTTAAATATTTTTTTCTCTATGTTATTATATAATTCTATTTATAAATGTATTATGCCAGCATATTTTGTTTGGCTCTTTCTGTTTCCAAGATATTATAAAGGGGCTCACAGTCTTCACGCTTAACTTTTTACCTTACAAGCCCACCGGGCCTGTGAGTTCAAATATTTACAGGCCCACCATCAATTCTACAGGCCTGAATTTGAAAACTACATTAATGACCATTAATTCAAACCACCAAAACTTAAAACATGATGATGTACCAAATATTATGTGGACATGTCAATTATGCATTAGGTAAGACCAGAATGCAAGAAAAAAACACAAAAAGGCACTTTATTATTTTGGATTCATGTTTATATTAATCTCCTGAAAATTCTAAAATCATATTGTCAATAGCATCCTCAGTATATTCTATATCATCACTGTCCACCTCCTCCTCCTCATCATCATCACAACCAATATTGTTATAAGACTCTAACAAAAACTTGTGGTGTCATCATTGCGGGTGACATATAATTTGGTGATAATTTTTAATTTGTACCCCCCCCCCCCCCCCCCCCTTTTTTTTTTTAAATATCACTATGCTTTGAATTAATACCACACAAAATGCAAAAAGTCATATTTGTGTAGCCTTCAGCAGAAGAAATATGTATATGCCAATTTGCTCAACGATCCAACTATATATAGATAGCTAGGGAATGCAAATATAGCACAAACGTTTTTTTTATTGACAGTCATAAACTGAAACAAGTAAAGATTGTAATTATTATTTGTCAGACCTCAAATCAGAGTGCAACAATGGAACAAAACTACTGTAGTTCAAAGTCTATTTTCTAACTGCAGAGGTATTAACGTAGACACAGGTCTGTCAGCAACAGTTCTATAAATAGATCGCAATTAATAAAAAATACCAATCGGATTTGGAAGCGAATCGAAAAAAATCTCCGTGCATTTCAACGAATTTTGAATGACCAACCTTCTCAAATATGAACATATTATATATGAGAACTCAGACTTTATGTCACAGGATTGAGAACAAAATTAATCAACAGTTTGTTTGGTTGAAAGTAGCTTCGATCAACATTTCCCATAGCACAGTGTCTGATTGCGCCCCTTTCTCGTGGAGCCAGTTTTATTTGATATTGAACGAAATTAAAGTTTCTTTAAACCGAAATGGATTACTTTTCAAGAAAGTCACTTTCAAAATACTTAATGAATAACATAGAATTCAATAAACACGATGTCAATATTTTCATAAATGGCACGTGGTAAAAATATGCGGGCAACATAGCCTAGGGTGACTCTTCAAAATTACAAGGCTACTTGAACTTCGCTTTTGACCAACGAGAAATCAAAGTCAACCTTCACAAGGCAACTACTTCACCCTCTAATGTGAGCCCTGCTTCTTGTCCTTTTTTAAAACCTACATGATGGTAAAAATATCAACCAATCAAATTGCAAAAAACAGACACACCTAAATCTATTTCGAATATAGGAAATTCTTTAAAGGACTTGTTTGCCTACCCATTTTTTGCATTGACTCGGCAGCAACTGAAAACGGAGAACAATAAACTAAATATCTACACACAATATCTTATGAAACTATATGCCTTTTTTTTTCACAGGCCCGTCAGACTTGTGGAACTACTCATTTTATACGCCCGTGTACAATTGTACACGCCACGGGCTTCGGACTACCACCTAATTTCGAAGACTGCATGATTTCCCTGTGGAAGGGGAAGAACCCTATTTATTTTGGGGTCATTAGGTCAAAGGTCAAGGTCACCATTGCTATAAATAGAATTTTTAACAACAGGATCGTTTCCACATGATTCATCATGTGGAAGGGGAAGAACCCTATTTATTTTGGGGTCATTACCATTATTCCGTTTGATAATTTATATAGACGGGCATATTTTGTGATGCACACATTTCTTGTTTATATTGTATTTTAATAGTTTAACAGTCATGATGAGCACCGGTCCTCTGGCCCAAGACCAGTAAATTTGTTCGGACCAGTAAATTTTGCAGTTTTTTTTTAAGAACTTTATAATAATAAATTCAAAACTTTGATTCTGACCAGTAAATTCAAATTTGCATTTCGAGGACTGGTTTAAAGCTTAACATAGAACCGTATGTGAAAATGAATAAAAAAAAATGTCTTCAAAATCTTGACGATTGAACACATACTAGTGTGAACCCTATGTAAAAATTGATATTATGAATAGAAAGTTCAAACAGTGATTGTCAACAATTCCACTAATATCAACAAAGCGAACAATCACCTCTATATATGTTCGAAAACATTGTAAAAAACCAAATTGATGGCCACACCTGTTGAAAATTGTAAATATAACAATTTTTTTTTTCTCAAAATATAGTCTTGATTGAACACAAACTATATGAATAACCAGATGAGTGATATACTCTCAGTTTAGCTCCTATTTACATGCAGTTTACCTGTTCCAAAGGGTCATGTGTGAGCCATTGCTATGACTTATCGTCCTTCGTTGCATTGTACTAGGCTAATTGGAACCAAATGATGTTTGTAAGGTCCTCTACAAAATATCATATTAACTCATCTAAATGGGTCCTAAACTCATCAGTTGTGTTTTGAACTTAAAAAAACCCCAAAGAAATGAACTTATGGGGCTTATAACATTTTGGTTGGGAGTCATCAAACTTTTATCCTACTGGAAGTACAAATGTATTATAAGTTAGTACAAATGTACAAAGATTCCCAATTTTATCTTGTTCTAGTGAAAAACATGACATGGATGGCAATTATTGGAATAGAACTATACACTTTTTTTTAATCCAATCATCTGATGCTGAGTTAAAAAAGTGCATCTATGACTATTTGAGTAAATTGAAGCTCCCCATATTCACCCTTCAAGAGTTCTCCCCATTCTTATATAACTTGCATGATATATTTTTCATGCTCCCCCCCCAAAAAAAAGAAGTAAGAAAAAGACAATGGTCATTCACAGATCCTGTTTTGTGGGATTGCCTGATTTGATTGGTGACAGTGTGGGATTTTTTTAGAGTTTGTTATTTATTTGTTTTTGCTGGTGAAGATCTTAGAGGGGAGCTTAGGTTTGGTACTCCATGAATAACAAGTTTAACTCAACCACTTTTTTTTGCCTGTCCCAATCCAGGAGTGACTGGACCTAGATTACTATTGGCTTCTGTCATTATTATATATGTTTATAGAAGGTTTAGGTTAAATATATATCTTTAAATTATTCTCATTTAATCATAGGGGCCATCATGATTGTGATCGTATGATAGATTTACAACTACCTGTGCAATCGGTGCCTATCACCACTAAAATTGTGAGTTCAAATCCTGCTCATGGCGAGGTGTACTCAATACATTAATGATTATGCGATAAAGTTTGTCAGTGAATGACAATGATTTGCAACAGGTCTGTAGTTTTCTCCGGGTACTCTGTTCCTCCACCAATAAAACTGACCACCACAATATAACTGAAATATTGTTGAAAGTTGCGTTATACAATATAACCTCTAAATAGAGCAGTGGTATGTGTTTGTATTTGATTATATTGTTTTCCATTTATACTGGTTGCTTTATACAGTGTATTTTCAAATTTGTTGATGTTACTTAGAAAATTATCCACTTTTCATTAGTAAGAAACAATTTGAAATAGTCCTTTATTTGTAATAAATGTGTTTCATTGCTTGAGTATGAGAACATACTGTCTTGTAGCAGTAAAATATGTCCCTCGTCTCTAAAGATTGCTACTTCTTGATAAGGAAACGTGAAAACAGAGATTCCAGCCTTATACATTCAAATCCTCAGTGTACATTGGAAATATTACTATAATAGAATACCGGGTAGACATCTAGACTAGTATAAAACTCCGTACATATTTTACATTCAATGAACATTTTATTAGAGAAAAATATACATTTCTTAATGATTTTAAAGTTAGACAGGCAATTTGTAAAAATCAGAATTAGTGCACATCCTCTTATGATTGAAATTGGTAGATATAAAAACTTGGAAACCGAAGAACGATTATGTAAACTGTGCATAGCACAAAAAATTGAGGATGAATATCACTTTTTAATCGATTGCCCCATATATAATAATAGTAGAAAGATTTGTTATCAGAATTATGTTCTAATTTCAATAATATGTCAGATAAATCAAAATTCTATTATTTATTTACCCATGAAGATCTTTCAATAATCAATATTTTTGGAAAATGTATAATAGAGTGCCTTGAGACAAGAAAACTGAAACAGGGTTTATGATACTGAAATATTTTTTTTCTCTTTTTGTTTATATTATTTTTTTTTAAGGTTCTGAACCCAACAAGAAACATTGTATTTATATATATATTTTTTTATATATATGTATAATTGCCTCCAATGACAATAATCAATGTATGCAATTTGTTTGCCCTTATTGATTGGAATAATAAATATTCTTATTCTATTCTTATTCTTATAAAACTTGAATTGTGCAACTGGGCCATCAAAAAATAATAAATAATAAATATTTAATTTCATACTTTTTGACATACCCTTCCCCTCAGAATAATGGGGAACGATTCTTCTCCTTTCATGTTTTTCTACATTTATATCATTATTAAGTCTCCCAAACAACGTTTGGAGACTTTTTGTTTTTGCTCCGTTTCTTATTATTATTATTATTCTCCTCTTTCTTTCTTTCTTTCTTTCTTTCTTTCTTTCTTTCTTTCTTTCTTTCCGTGGACCATGAACTTGTCCACGGCAGATCTCAGGAACTACTGGACAGAATTTCATGAAACTTGGTGGAATTATAGATATATGTTTCTAGTTGATCCTAAAGTTTTCACCTTTGTGGTTAAGGGGGTCAAAGTCATATTTTGAGGGGTTCAAAGGGGGTGGGGGTTACTATAGAATCCTATGGGAAAGTTGAAATTTTGTACATTAATGTTGATAACTTCTAAATAGATAATGATAGAGACATAAAATTTGACATAGTGATAGGTCACCAATAGGAGCAATTCTGTGTTTTCAAAATTTTCGAGATGTCTGCCATTTTCAAAATGACTTCCAAAACACGGCATAAAAAATAGGTGGTAAAAATTCAACATTGTCCTATATCATCAAAATTTTATATGTGGGTAGATAATGATGTCCCGAATTGATCCTTGACATTGAACAATTTCTACCGGTCGCCATTTTCAAAATGGCCGCCACAATACCGCACAAATTCAACATTGTCTGATTTCAACGACATTTCAAATGTCGGTAGATTATGATGTCCCGAATTGATTCCTGACATTGAAAAAATTCTACTGGTCGCCATTTTCAAAATGGCCACCACAATACCGCACTAATTCAACATTGTTTGATTTCAATGTCCTGAATTGATTCCCGACATCGAAAAATTTCTACCGGTCTCCATTTTCAAAATGGCTGCCACAATACCGCAAAAATTCAACATTGTTCGATTTCAAAGGTAGCTTTTGATTTATTTTTTAAACCTGTTGTCAGTGGCCGGTTTGGGAGACTCCATAATCGTTAGATTATAATCATATCTTGTTTGATTTAATTTTATTAGTAACCATACAATAAAAACCATGTGTATGAGTTCTTGTCAGTTTAAAATTATTTTAAATAGTCAACCTTTATTTAAAATTGTTTGAATTTAATCCGTAAAAGTAATTTTGTTTTGCTAAGAATTTATAGTGATTTTTTTAATTGGCCAAATCACATGAGAAGTTCGTGGTCGTGATCTTATGGTAGTTGACCTATCACCACTAAAGGTGTGAGTTTGAACTCCGCTCAGGCGAGGTGTACTTGATTCAACATTATGTGATAAAGTTTGTCAGTGACCTGCGATGGGTCAGTGGTTTTCTTCGGGTACTCCGGTTTCCTCCACCAATAAAACTGACCGCCATGATATAGCTCAAATACTGTTGAAGGTGGCGTAAAAACACCACAACCAAATCACATGTACTTATAAATTTAAGAAGTCTTAAGGTCATACAACTCCAAGTCGCACTTTTAATGACACATTTGCCTTAGAGCTTGATATTTGAGGTCTTAGGTTATCAATAATACTGTAGACAGATTTGGCAATCTTTAAGCTTACATATTGGCCTGTAGCATACATATGTAGCTTGATAAAACTGTGTTTGGTGTATTGAGTCATACGATTCTTGAGGAAAGATTTTAATGATATAGCTGTAAGACAAAGTCATGACATGTTGTATGAAAAAGGTACAGATGTGGGGAGATTTACGTATTTACAAATTACCAAATAGCACTTTTCATTTATAAATTGCATATTTAAGTATTATGGGGGAAAATGAATTTTGTACAAGCACCTTACATAAATTTGATATTTTCACATTTTCAAATTTTAATTTGAAGATCAAATTCTCTTTGCATAGTTAAAAATTGTTATGGTTTCATTAAAGCCAAAGTTTCAACACAGTTAACAGTTTAATAAACTGTTGGTGCAGCTATATTTTGGTCCCTTACTTGGCCCTTCATATAAAAATTAAGAAAGTGCCATTGTAGCTATTACTTATATCAGAACATGTACCAGTATTTTATTTTGTGAAGGATTTTTATGATGATGTCTAGGTTGCAATAATTTTTAGACTTGCATTTTATTTAATGAACGATAGTTCTGTTGGTTTCTGACAGAAGCATTGAATTTATGCTTTATTTCAAGAGTGATACATGTACATTTATTTATGTTGATTAGTGGGAGGAATTATTATTATTGAAGCCACATTTTATTTATTGAGTGATATCTGTTGATAAATGTATGTAGAATGAAGCATTGAAGTAACTTTTTATTTAATGAGTGATATTTCTGTTGATATCTAGACTGAAGAAGCATTGAAGTAACTTTTTATTTATGGAGTGATATTTCTTGAAGCATTGAAGTGACTTTTTATTTAACAAGTGATATTTCTTGAAGCATTGAAGTCACTTTTATTTATTGAGTGATATTTCTTGAAGCAATGAAGTGACTTTTATTTATCAAATGATATTTCTTGAAGCATAGAAATGACATTATTTATCGAGTGATATTTCTTGAAGGCTGAAGCATAGAAGTGACATTATTTATCGAGTGATATTTCTTGAAGGCTGAAGCATAGAAGTGACTTTTTATTTATCGAGTGATAGTTCTGGAAGCATTGAAGTCACTTTATTTATCAAGTGAACTGTGATATTTCTTGAAGCATCAAAGTGACTTTTTTTTAAGGAGTGATATTTGTTTACTTATCAAGTGATATTTCTTGAATCGTTGAATGAAGTGACTTTTTATTTTTCAAGTGATATTTCTTGAATCGTTGAATGAAGTGACTTTTTATTTTTCAAGTGATATTTCTTGAAACATTGAAGTGACTTTTTATTTTTCAAGTGATATTTCTTGAATCGTTGAATGAAGTGACTTTTTATTTTTCAAGTGATATTTCTTGAAACATTGAAGTGACTTTTTATTTTTCAAGTGATATTTCTTGAATCGTTGAATGAAGTGACTTTTTATTTTTCAAGTGATATTTCTTGAAACATTGAAGAGACTTTTTATTTTTCAAGTGATATTTCTTGAATCGTTGAATGAAGTGACTTTTTATTTTTCAAGTGATATTTCTTGAAACATTGAAGTGACTTTTTATTTTTCAAGTGATATTTCTTGAATCGTTGAATGAAGTGACTTTTTATTTTTCAAGTGATATTTCTTGAAACATTGAAGTGACTTTTTATTTTTCAAGTGATATTTCTTGAATCGTTGAATGAAGTGACTTTTTATTTTTCAAGTGATATTTCTTGAAACATTGAAGTGACTTTTTATTTTTCAAGTGATATTTCTTGAATCATTGAATGAAGTGACTTTTTATTTTTCAAGTGATATTTCCTGAAACATTGAAGTGACTTAATTTATCGAGTGATATTTCTTGAAGACTTGAAGTCTTTCTGTTGATATCAGTACTGAAACATTGAAGCTACTGGTACTTTTTTTTTATTTAAAGAGTGATATTTTTTCTAGACATTCAGTGTTTGATATAAAATGACGGTTAAAAAGTGATTTTTTTTCTAGACATTGTGTTTAATATTGAATGAAGAATATTTGAATGTAACTAGGATCTATATAACATACTCTTTGGACATGCATTTAATGATATTTCATTTGAATTCTAGGATGACAAGACAAGATGTGATTATTAACAATATATACCTGATTATATTGGTGGTGGAATATGTGACCTGTTTTAGTTGGGAATCCTTGAATATTCCAGATGAGCATGTCCCTTATTTTTTCACAAATAATGTAAACATTAAAAATGAATGTGAAAAAGAAGAGAATTGTTCATATAAGGTAAGAATTGTAACAGATTGTGAATTTTGTGAGTCAAAGAAAAATACTGGATACCCATTTGGGGGAGGGGGATTATGGTGTCTAATGCCACTTTTAACAATATTTCAGTTATATCGTGGCGGTCAGTTTTATTGGTGGAGGAAACCATGGTACCCAGAGAAAACCACCGACCTGACGCAAGTCACTGACAAACTGAGCAGGGTTCGAACTCGCAACTTTATTGGTGATAGGCACTGACTGATTGCACAGGTAGCAACTACCATGCTATCACGACCATGACAACCCCTAAATACCCATTTGGAGTTAAAAAAACCAATTACATGTACTTATAATTCATCTGGTGCTCTGAAACCATGATATGACAAGGGGAGTTTTTTTGTTTTTTTTTATATTATGAGATGACACTGAAAACAGATTTACCCACATCGTAAGTGTTCATATTCTCAAAAGGGAGAGTCTTAACTTCAGTTTATTGTTGTCTAAAATAAGATCATGTGGAATAGAATTATATAGCTGTAGCAATATTCTATTAACTTCCCCCATCTGATCATCAAAAAAAATATTTGTATTCAACTGTACATTAATGACCACTTTGATTTCATTAGATATTTTCATCCTTAGACCAAGAAAAAATACATGTGTTTCTGAGTCTAATAGGGTAGGTAGGTAGACAAACTTTATTTTTACCTAGATAGGTTATACAGGAAAAAGATCTGACTTTAAAGGTGCTTGTCCAAAAAATGGCAATAAAAAAACTTCAGGGTAAGGCCGGAAGGCACTATACAATTAGGGTTGGTAGGCTTAGTAGAAACACCAGTGTTTTTGCCTTATATATTTTTTTCCCCATAACTATCCAGGAAGTATCATTTTGTGTCTCTTAAAAATCCAAATTACCAGTTAATTTGTGATACTTAAATTTAAAACAAGAATTTAAAAAAAAAAATCCACTTTCAATGACTTGACACTTTTTCATTAGATTGGTCCTTCTAAAAGTTTTTGTACAGAAATAACTTGCAATAATGAAATAAAATAATCATCTTTGGACATACTGTAGATAGGATTTTTATATGGACATATTAATACCCCCCGCAACGAAGTTGTAGGGGGGTATACTGGTTTCACCATGTCCGTCCGTCTGTAGACAAATCCTATGTCATACGATAACTTGAGTTGTGTATCTTAGAATCTTTTAAAATTTTATCAGCTGTTTACTGGTGAAGAGAGGAGGATCCCTTTCATTTTTGACGATTTTCACTTTTGCCGTTCCAGAGTTATTGGACTTGATATGACGGAAAATAAGATTTTTACCCTATGTCGTATGATAACATGAGTAGTGTTTCTCAGAATGTTTTGAAATTTTATCAGCAGCTTACCGGTGAAGAGAGGAGGATCCCTTTCATTTTTGACGATTTTCACTTTTGCCATTCCAGAGTTATTGGACTTGATATGACGTAAAATAGGATTTTTACCCTATGTCGTATGAAAACTTGAGTAATGTTTCTCAGAATGTTTTGAAATTTTATCAGCAGCTTACCGGTGAAGAGAGGAGGATCCCTTTCATTTTTGACGATTTGGACTTTTGCTGTTCCAGAGTTATTGGACTTGAAGTTGATATGATGTAAAATAGGTTTTTACGCTATGTCGTATGATAACTTGAGTAGTGTTTCTCAGAATGTTTTGAAATTTTATCAGCAGCTTACCGATGAAGAGAGGAGGATCCCTTTCATTTTTGACGATTTTCACTTTTGCCATTCCAGAGTTATTGGACTTGATATGACGTAAAATAGGATTTTTACCCTATGTCGTATGAAAACTTGAGTAATGTTTCTCAGAATGTTTTGAAATTTTATCAGCAGCTTACCGATGAAGAGAGGAGGATCCCTTTCATTTTTGACGATTTTCACTTTTGCCATTCCAGAGTTATTTCACTGAAGCGGGAGGGCGGTATTAGTCCTTCTAGGACAGCTCTAGTTTCAAAATAAAATTAATAAGACATCAACCATTTCTTATCTAGAGGAGATGAAAAGAGGGGGTTAACAAATAATTTGTCTTGCCATAAATACATTTGTATGCTTTAATATTAGACCCCCCCCCCCCCCCCACACTTTTTCCCCACATGCCTTTTGTAAATTTTGAAAAAGAAAAAATTGCAGCAACTCCCAAAGAAATTCCAGCCCCCCTCTCCAGATAAGAAATGGTTGATCCATAAGTGAAATGAGAGATAACTCTCTTGATGTCTTTGGTTAAAGTTTGTCTTTTTCATATGAAATCCTATATACAACTTTTGAATAAAGCCAACCCAAGTGATTTGCCATAACAATTTTTATCAATTAAAAAAATATTTTTACTGTAAGAGTGAACTTTGGGTCCACTGACCCCAAAAAACAATTGAATTTATATTCACATGGAATTTGTTGTTTTCATATATAAGTTTTTGTTTATATTATACATGGTATATATATATATATATATATAAAGCAGAGTAAGTGTCATATACATGTACATGTATATAAATATTTAGAATATTGTCTATTGATTTTACCTGTAGCCTAACAGTTTATGTGGGTGTGAAAGGTCAGAGTCAGGTCATGATTTAATATAAACTCTTAAGGTCTAGTAAAGGTCATACTATTATTATTATGTTTGTCATTTTGCCTAATTCAAGATTTATAATATCTCTGTTGTTATTATTACTAATCCATACTATAGGGGAGAATTGTTGAGATTTAAATTTTTCTTTAAAAAATCATTTTTGGGACATTTTAATTATTAAGTTATACATTGTATATTGCTAAAATAAAAAAAAATAAGATATAAAAAAAACCCACCAACTTTTCATTTGGATTCCTGTGTATACTAGTACTTCTATAACAGACAAATATCCAGGATGCCTGTGTATACTGGTACTTCTATAACAGACAAATATCCAGGATGCCACCTATAGTTTAATGGGAAAGGGAGTAAGTTTTAACTTTTTATGATCTATTATTAAGTTTTTGCATTACTTCTCAATTGTGAAACAAATTATTTTTATTTCCAATTGTGTATCAAATTATTCACATCAGCATTTCTTGAGAATGAAAATTAGAATCCCCTGATGATGGCCTTTGCCGCTTTGGTCCAGGTGAACTATTGCCATCACTTGGCGTCTGTCGTCTGTCGTCTGTAAACTTTTCACATTTCAAGCTTCTTCTCCGAAACCACTGGGCCGATTGGAACCAAACTTAGCAGGAATGTTCCTTGGATGGTCCTCTACAAAGTTACTGTTTTTCGTTCCAGTCGGATATTCAATATGGCTGCCAAGGCCAATAATATGCTCTGATTGGCTGAAATTTCAAAGATCTTCTTCTCTGAAACTAATGAACTGACTGAACCTAAACTGTACATGAATGATCATTGGAATGTCCTTTACCAAGTTACTGTTTTTTATGCCGATCGGAAATCCAAGATGGCCGCCATTGCAGGACATAGATTAACATTGGACCCTATGGGAAAATGTTCAAATGCCTTCTTCTGAGAAACTACAAATATGATTAAAGCCAAACTGTACATGAATGTTCATTGGATGGTCCTCTACAATCTTAAGGTTTTTTGTTCCGATATGAAATTCAAAATGGCGGCTACGGCAGGACTTAGTTTAACATTGGACCCTATGGGAAAAATGTTTCAAAATGCTTCTTCTCTGAAACCACTTGGACAGTTGAAACCAAACTGGCCAGGAATGATCATTGGAAGGTCCTCTACAAAGTTTCTATTTTTTATGCCGATCGGAAATCCAAGATGGCCGCCACCGCAATACATAGATTAACATTGGACCCTATGGGAAAATATTCAAATGCCTTCTTCTCAGAAACTACAAATATGATTAAAGCCAAACTGTACATGAATGTTCATTGGATGGTCCTCTACAATCTTAAGGTTTTTTGTTCCGATATGAAATTCAAAATGGCGGCTACGGCAGGACTTAGTTTAACATTGGACCCTATGGGAAAAATGTTTCAAAATGCTTCTTCTCTGAAAACACTTGGACAGTTGAAACCAAACTGCCCAGGAATGATCATTGGAAGGTCCTCTACAAAGTTTCTGTTTTTTATGCCGATCGGAAATCCAAGATGGCTGCCACCGCAGGACATAGATTAACATTGGACCCTATGGGAAAATATTCAAATGCCTTCTTCTCAGAAACTACAAATATGATTAAAGCCAAACTGTACATGAATGTTCATTGGATGGTCCTCTACAATCTTAGGTTTTTTGTTCCGATATGAAATTCAAAATGGCGGCTACGGCAGGACTTAGTTTAACATTGGACCCTATGGGAAAAATGTTTCAAAATGCTTCTTCTCTGAAACCACTTGGACAGTTGAAACCAAACTGCCCAGGAATGATCATTGGAAGGTCCTCTACAAAGTTTCTGTTTTTTATGCTGATCGGAAATCCAAGATGGCTGCCACCACAGGTCATAGTATTAACACAGGGGAAAATACAGAAATATATTCTTCTCTGAAGCTATTGCACTGATTGAACCTAAATTGTGCATCAATCATTGGAAGGTCCTTTACAAACTTTGTGTTTTTTATGTTGATCGTAATTCCAAGATGACTACCACTGCAGGACATAGTTTTTACATAGGACCAATTGGTTTTTTTTATAACCAGGTGAACGATACAGGCTCTTGAGAGCCTCTGGTATCTTATTTATTATACTTTTCCTGTAAATTTATAATTTGCTCTTGAGCTGGAGGCCCATTCAGACATTGAATTCAATTTGAAGGCATGGTATATACTATATATGTCCTTGATTTAGTTTTGGTTCAGTCTGACATGTCCATTGTTTCTCATATGAAGTGTGAAATTAAATATGTTATAAACAGCTTTATTTTTAAGAGTTGAAACATATATATTTGAGGAATGACCATTTAACTTTTAGGGGGAGGGGTGTGTATGTTCAATTAGAAAAATAATTAATTGATCTCAAATATGCACAAAATAAATAATCTAACCCTTGCAGTTCTTAACAAGAAATTTTGGTACAATTTGAAAAAAATTAATTACAGATTTTTCATTTCCAAGAAAGAAATAATCTGATTTTTGTTTCGTGTGAAAATTTTGTTCTGCCGCAATGGGAAAAGCATACCCCCTTAAAAGTTAAATGATCAGTCCCTTAAATTCAGTCCTCGAAATGAAAATTTGAATTGTCTGGTTCGATTCAAATTCTTGAATTAATTTTTATATACATTTGTAGTTCTTAAAAAAAAACTGAAAAATTTACTGGTCTGAACAAAGTTTTAATGGTCTTGGCCAGAGGCCCGGTGCTCATCGTGAGGACTGCCTTATACAAGCATTTGTTAATATTGGTAGATGTCAGACTTGACGAGTGTTTTAAGTGAATTCAGTTAAAATTTTATCTTGTGTATAATGTAAAAACAAAATAAAATTTCAAGATATATTTTTAATTAGATTGAAAATACATGTAGAACTAAATATCATACCAGACAGCTTATGCTGACAAATCATACTTTCCTTTTCACAGCTAAATAATACTATCAGATGAAATAGATGGTGATTATAATTAATTATTATCTATCAAGATCATCGACCTCAGAAAGCATGGTAAATATAATAGACCTTTATGATTCAAAACCACTTGAGGATAGACCAGCATGTTATTTTTCATTATAATGTCCCATCAGTGGCATCAATGAAAAGAGTGATGTTCGTCTAACGACCTTTCACCCACATTGTTTTGGAAATTTCTCAATCTCTCTTGATTGTTTTAAATACATGTATTTGGTTGATTGATATAAATCCAAATAATGGTAAATAAATGTATATTCAACATGAGATTTCTCCATGAAAGAAACAGGGAAAATTTAATAAAATTCTGTCTGTAACTTTTATTGAGCATCAGCTGTTGCACGTTTATTGTCTTGTAAGTGTCTGTTTGAATATTTGTTATTGATTTTTCCCCCATTGTATTTTAAAGGAAAGTTTATCTATACAAAAGTGTTGGGGATATGAAAAGAATTGTCCTCCAGAATTGAGGATGAGAGCTCCATCTTGTCCAGAAGATAGTCGAGGATGGTATGTAATCAAGTATTAACCTAATCATAATGGTGACAGTATTTGTAAGATTTCCGATTTCTTTACTATGTGCAGTGAAATGTGAAGGACAGAGAGAATAGATGTATACTACATAATTCAAGCCAAATACATTTATGCAGTTTTTAGCAATAAAGGTTTTTTTTTCCAATTATACCAGAAAATTATTTAACATGGGAGTTATAAGAGCTTAAAATAATGTGTAACAGTAAATATTTGTGTGAGTTTGTACATGTAGTATACAAGATAAAATACAAAACCAATAGATGCTAAGAAGAGGGTTAGGGTAATGGTGTTTAAGTCCACTTTCAGCAATATTTCAGTTATATCATGGTTAATTTTATTGGTGGAGCACAGTACCTGGAGAAAACCACAGACCTGCCGCATGTAACTGACAAACCTTATCACATAATGAAAGCACAGTACCTGAAGAAAACCACAGACCTGCCCCAAGTAACTGACAAACTTTATCACATGATGTTGTATCCAATGCACCTCGCCATGAGCAGTATTCAAACTCACAACTTTAGTGGTAATAGGCACTGATTGCATAGGTAGTCGTAAATCCAACTACCATATGATCATGACCATGACGGCCCCTTATGCTAAGAAGAAATGGAGAAAAAATTAAACCATTATTTTAAGTTAGTTGATTTTTTTTTCATTTATTGAAATCAAACAGATTATACACTACTGCCAATTGACAACACATGTTTATTCAACATTGTCAGTTTATTACATTTGTATGTAATACACATGTCTGATTTTGAATTGTGATATGCATTATTGTAGGACAAAAGGCAAAGATGCACAAATTGAGGCATTTTGGAAATCAGCTGACTTTGGTTATATGAAGGAGAGGAGAGATGAAGTGAAAGTTCTGTGTAAACCTGAAAGTGAGGTACTTGAATTTCGGTAAATATAACTGGCCTGGTTCATAATCTCCACACATTCCTGGTAAAGACTTTGCTACAATAAAGATCGTAATATTTTGGATAGGAAATGATATTGAAATAATTCCATGTAAATTCAGATTACTGTTTATTACTACTTTTTAGGTCACCTGATCTAAAGGTTCAGCTTTTGCCATCAGTTTGCATCTATCATTTCATAAACTTTTCACATTTTTGATTGTCTCCCCTGAAACTACTTGTCAAATTAAAACCAAATTTAGCAGGAATAGGAATGATGTATGTAATGTCCTCTACAAAACTTCCTCAGAAACAAAAATTATGTTAATAGCTACTGTTCTGCATCTAGTGTGGACCATATCAGGAAACAGCAAAGGACCATGAGAGCTACAGTTCTACAGCTGTAGTTTACTAAGCGTGAAGCATTTAGGAGACTAACTAGTCTGGTATTCAGAGAAATGTGACTTGACAGTTTTAGATGTCTGCTGTGGGTTTTTGTCACCATAGTGTTCTGTGTACAGTATTGTAACCAGTTCTCTGTTTCTGTCTAGGTCAAACAGACATAAAAATAAGCATATGATTATTCACTTTTTGTGGAAAAGTACATATGTTAAAAAAAAAAAAATTGAATCATAAATGTGTACTATCAACACACCTTTTGCATATTCTCACTTTAATTCTAATATTCTATCAGTTTTTATCAGTATTTTTATAGGAGTTATTCCCCTTGCGACCGACAAAATTGTACCAGTTCTAATAAGAGCAACAGAAAGGAAAAAAAACCTTTGATTATAATTTTCTTATAATTTGTAGATATTTGAATCTTTTATAGAAAAAAAATAAATCAGGGGATAATTTTATAGCAAATAGAAAATAAAAACATTAAAACATAAAATTTTGTTCCAATTATAGTAAAAATATGTGTAATTTTCATTGAACTTTGCATGAAATGGAACCTTTTGCCTGGATTAAAGGGAAATAACTCCAGTGTTAAAGAAGTATTAGATTTTTCCCCTCTCATGTTATATTATTTCCACTCCTTAAAATATTTTAACCTTACTATCCACTGTCTGTTAATTGTAAACTTTCCTGATTGGTTGATGTCTATTTCAGGAAGATTCACTCTTGGAATGTTCTAAGTTTACAAGATATTGTCGAGCTAAAAATATTTATATGGACTTGACCAATGCTCGACTGAAACACGGCAATGATAGGTAAATTTATAAATTATTATATATAATTGTTATCCTTTCTCATAACACTAATATTGAAAAGAGACACTCAATAGATAAATTAGTGATAATTTATAATCTACCTTGTTGTGAAAAAAATACAACCAACCACCAGAAAAGAAAAGAAACTTACAGGGAAAAAAGTAATTGTAGGATTAGAGTTAGGGTTGTGATGTTTAATGCCAATATCAACAATATTTCAGTTATATCATGGTGGTCAGTTTTATTGGTGGAGGAAACCAGAGAAAACCACTGACATGTCGTAAGTCACTGACAAACTTGATCACATAATGTGTGTATCGAGTGCACCTCGCCATGAGCAGAATTTGAACTCAACACGTTTGTGGTGATAGACACTGGTGACATAGGTAGTTGTAACTCCAACTACCATACGATCACAACCATGACGGCCCCCAAACATATTGTAAAATAGAAGATTTCTTTGATGTCCAGATTTGTTAATTAGTAATATTTTTTTATTAGCTCACCTGACCCAAAGGGTCATGTGAAGTATTGCCATCACTTGGCATCCGTCGTCCGTCCGTTAACTTTTCATATTTTAATCTACTCCTCTGAAACAACTGGACCAAATGGAACCAAACTTGGCAGAAAGCATCTATATAAGGTCCTCTATAAAGTTTCTTCATTTCGTTCCATTCCGCCAACAAATATGGCCGCCAAGGGCAATTCTTGTTTCTGATTGGCTAATGTTAAAAAAATCTTCTCCTCTGAAACTGCTTGGCCAAATGGAGCCAAACTTGGCAGGAAGCATCTATGTAAGATCCTCTATAAAACTTCTTCATTTAATTCCATTCGGCCAACAAACATGGCCGCTGTTACTAAAAATAGAACATATGGTAAAATTGCACGTTTTTGGTAACAACTCAAAAACCGTTAATAATATCAGAAATCTGACACGGGTAAAAATGATCAGCACAGGAAGATCTAACTACCCTGAAATTTCGAAGATAATCTGATTACCTATCTTGGAGTTATTACCCTTTTTTCATCAAATTTTCAAAATGTTAAAACTTTTCGTTTTTTATTTCAAAAACTATAAGAGATAGACATTAAGTTTAAACAGCAAACATGTGCAGCATGTCAAGATCTACATGCCCTGCAATTTTGAAGTAAATCTGATTACCCGTCTAGGAGTTATTGCCCTTTTTTCATCATTTTTTTTTTAATTTAAACATTTTTGTCTGATATTTCAAAAACTATTAGAGATAAAGGTTAAGTTTAAATTGCAAACATGTGCAGCATATTAAGATCTACCTACCCTGTAATTTTGAAGTTAATCTGAGTACCCAATTTGGAGTTATTGCCCTTTTTTTTCGTCAAATTTTCAAAATGTTAATACCTTTTGTCCTTTATTTCAAAAACTATAAGAGATAGATGTTAAGTTTAAACAGCAAACATGTTCAGCATGTCAAGATCAAGCTAGCCTGCAATTTTAAAGTAAATCTGATTACCCATCTTGAAGTTATTGCCCTTTTTTCATCAAATTTTAAAAATGTTAATACTTTTCATCCTTTATTTCAAAAACTATAAGAGATAGATGTTGAGTGTAAACTGAAAACATGTTCAGCTTGTCAAGATCTACATACCCTGCAATTTTGAAGTAAATCTGATTACCCGTCTAGGAGTTATTGCCCTTTTTTCATCAAATTTTCAAAATTTTAAAACTTTTCGTTTTATATTTCAAAAACTATAAGAGATAGACGTTAAGTTTAAACAGCAAACATGTGCAGCATGTCAAGATCTACATGCCCTGCAATATTGAAGTAAATCTGAGTACCCGTCTAGGAGTTATTGCCCTTTTTTCATAATTTTTTTTTAATTTAAACATTTTTGTCTGATATTTCAAAAACTATTAGAGATAAAGGTTAAGTTTAAATTGCAAACATGTGCAGCATATTAAGATCTACCTACCCTGTAATTTTGAAGTTAATCTGAGTACCCAATTTGGAGTTATTGCCCTTTTTTTTTTGTCAAATTTTCAAAATGTTAATACCTTTTGTCCTTTATTTCAAAAACTATAAGAGATAGATGTTAAGTTTAAACAGCAAACATGTTCAGCATGTCAAGATCAAGCTAGCCTGCAATTTTAAAGTAAATCTGAATACCATCTTGAAGTTATTGCCCTTTTTTCATCAAATTTTAAAAATGTTAATACTTTTCATCCTTTATTTCAAAAACTATAAGAGATAGATGTTGAGTGTAAACTGAAAACATGTTCAGCTTGTCAAGATCTACATACCCTGCAATTTTGAAGTAAATCTGATTACCCGTCTAGGAGTTATTGCCCTTTTTTCATCAAATTTTCAAAATTTTAAAACTTTTCGTTTTATATTTCAAAAACTATAAGAGATAGACGTTAAGTTTAAACAGCAAACATGTGCAGCATGTCAAGATCTACATGCCCTGCAATATTGAAGTAAATCTGAGTACCCGTCTAGGAGTTATTGCCCTTTTTTCATAATTTTTTTTTAATTTAAACATTTTTGTCTGATATTTCAAAAACTATTAGAGATAAAGGTTAAGTTTAAATTGCAAACATGTGCAGCATATTAAGATCTACCTACCCTGTAATTTTGAAGTTAATCTGAGTACCCAATTTGGAGTTATTGCCCTTTTTTTTTTGTCAAATTTTCAAAATGTTAATACCTTTTGTCCTTTATTTCAAAAACTATAAGAGATAGATGTTAAGTTTAAACAGCAAACATGTTCAGCATGTCAAGATCAAGCTAGCCTGCAATTTTAAAGTAAATCTGAATACCATCTTGAAGTTATTGCCCTTTTTTCATCAAATTTTAAAAATGTTAATACTTTTCATCCTTTATTTCAAAAACTATAAGAGATAGATGTTGAGTGTAAACTGAAAACATGTTCAGCTTGTCAAGATCTACATACCCTGCAATTTTGAAGTAAATCTGATTACCCGTCTAGGAGTTATTGCCCTTTTTTCATCAAATTTTCAAAATTTTAAAACTTTTCGTTTTATATTTCAAAAACTATAAGAGATAGACGTTAAGTTTAAACAGCAAACATGTGCAGCATGTCAAGATCTACATGCCCTGCAATATTGAAGTAAATCTGAGTACCCGTCTAGGAGTTATTGCCCTTTTTTCATAATTTTTTTTTAATTTAAACATTTTTGTCTGATATTTCAAAAACTATTAGAGATAAAGGTTAAGTTTAAATTGCAAACATGTGCAGCATATTAAGATCTACCTACCCTGTAATTTTGAAGTTAATCTGAGTACCCAATTTGGAGTTATTGCCCTTTTTTTTTTGTCAAATTTTCAAAATGTTAATACCTTTTGTCCTTTATTTCAAAAACTATAAGAGATAGATGTTAAGTTTAAACAGCAAACATGTTCAGCATGTCAAGATCAAGCTAGCCTGCAATTTTAAAGTAAATCTGAATACCATCTTGAAGTTATTGCCCTTTTTTCATCAAATTTTAAAAATGTTAATACTTTTCATCCTTTATTTCAAAAACTATAAGAGATAGATGTTGAGTGTAAACTGAAAACATGTTCAGCTTGTCAAGATCTACATACCCTGCAATTTTGAAGTAAATCTGATTACCCGTCTAGGAGTTATTGCCCTTTTTTCATCAAATTTTCAAAATTTTAAAACTTTTCGTTTTATATTTCAAAAACTATAAGAGATAGACGTTAAGTTTAAACAGCAAACATGTGCAGCATGTCAAGATCTACATGCCCTGCAATATTGAAGTAAATCTGAGTACCCGTCTAGGAGTTATTGCCCTTTTTTCATAATTTTTTTTTAATTTAAACATTTTTGTCTGATATTTCAAAAACTATTAGAGATAAAGGTTAAGTTTAAATTGCAAACATGTGCAGCATATTAAGATCTACCTACCCTGTAATTTTGAAGTTAATCTGAGTACCCAATTTGGAGTTATTGCCCTTTTTTTTTTGTCAAATTTTCAAAATGTTAATACCTTTTGTCCTTTATTTCAAAAACTATAAGAGATAGATGTTAAGTTTAAACAGCAAACATGTTCAGCATGTCAAGATCAAGCTAGCCTGCAATTTTAAAGTAAATCTGAATACCATCTTGAAGTTATTGCCCTTTTTTCATCAAATTTTAAAAATGTTAATACTTTTCATCCTTTATTTCAAAAACTATAAGAGATAGATGTTGAGTGTAAACTGAAAACATGTTCAGCTTGTCAAGATCTACATACCCTGCAATTTTGAAGTAAATCTGATTACCCGTCTAGGAGTTATTGCCCTTTTTTCATCAAATTTTCAAAATTTTAAAACTTTTCGTTTTATATTTCAAAAACTATAAGAGATAGACGTTAAGTTTAAACAGCAAACATGTGCAGCATGTCAAGATCTACATGCCCTGCAATATTGAAGTAAATCTGAGTACCCGTCTAGGAGTTATTGCCCTTTTTTCATAATTTTTTTTTAATTTAAACATTTTTGTCTGATATTTCAAAAACTATTAGAGATAAAGGTTAAGTTTAAATTGCAAACATGTGCAGCATATTAAGATCTACCTACCCTGTAATTTTGAAGTTAATCTGAGTACCCAATTTGGAGTTATTGCCCTTTTTTTTTTGTCAAATTTTCAAAATGTTAATACCTTTTGTCCTTTATTTCAAAAACTATAAGAGATAGATGTTAAGTTTAAACAGCAAACATGTTCAGCATGTCAAGATCAAGCTAGCCTGCAATTTTAAAGTAAATCTGAATACCATCTTGAAGTTATTGCCCTTTTTTCATCAAATTTTAAAAATGTTAATACTTTTCATCCTTTATTTCAAAAACTATAAGAGATAGATGTTGAGTGTAAACTGAAAACATGTTCAGCTTGTCAAGATCTACATACCCTGCAATTTTGAAGTAAATCTGATTACCCGTCTAGGAGTTATTGCCCTTTTTTCATCAAATTTTCAAAATTTTAAAACTTTTCGTTTTATATTTCAAAAACTATAAGAGATAGACGTTAAGTTTAAACAGCAAACATGTGCAGCATGTCAAGATCTACATGCCCTGCAATTTTGAAGTAAATCTGAGTACCCGTCTAGGAGTTATTGCCCTTTTTTCATAATTTTTTTTTAATTTAAACATTTTTGTCTGATATTTCAAAAACTATTAGAGATAAAGGTTAAGTTTAAATTGCAAACATGTGCAGCATATTAAGATCTACCTACCCTGTAATTTTGAAGTTAATCTGAGTACCCAATTTGGAGTTATTGCCCTTTTTTTTTTGTCAAATTTTCAAAATGTTAATACCTTTTGTCCTTTATTTCAAAAACTATAAGAGATAGATGTTAAGTTTAAACAGCAAACATGTTCAGCATGTCAAGATCAAGCTAGCCTGCAATTTTAAAGTAAATCTGATTACCCATCTTGAAGTTATTGCCCTTTTTTCATCAAATTTTAAAAATGTTAATACTTTTCATCCTTTATTTCAAAAACTATAAAAGATAGATGTTGAGTGTAAACTGAAAACATGTTCAGCTTGTCAAGATCTACATGCCCTGCAATTTTGAAGTAAATCTGATTACCCTTCTAGGAGTTATTGCCCTTTTTTCATCATTTTTTAGCTCACCTGACCCAAAGGGCCATGTGAGGTATTGCCATCACTTGGCGTCCGTCGTCCATCCATTAAATTTTTCATATTTTAATCTTCTCCTCTGAAACAACTTGGCCAAATGGAACCAAACTTGGCAGTAAGCATCTATGTAAGGTCCTCTATAAAGTTTCTCCATTTCGTTCCATTTGGCCTACAAACATGGCCACCAAGATTAATTCTGTTTTCTGATTGGCTAATGTTAAAAAAATCTTCCCCTCTGAAACAGCTTGGCCAAATGGAGCCAAACTTGGCATAGATGGTCCCTGGGTGTGTCCCTTTCAAAATTGTGTCCGACAGCCCCACCCTCCATTCAAGATGGCTGCTGTTTTTTAAGGTAATGATTATCTCCCTTTGAAATTTGCTTCAGTATCATTCTATTGTCAGGTGAGCAATACATGCTCAGTGGGCTGAGCCTCTAGTTACTATTGTCTTGGTTACTTAAAACAACAATAAAACATATACATTGAAAAGGAGATGTTCTTGTTACAGATGTCAAGGAAAAATATATCATGAATAAAAAAAATATTACAAAAACATATAAAATATTTTGCCTCAGCCTCATAACAATTCACAGTATAAATGTAAACTGAACAATCTATTCATAAGAAGACATGACAAACGTTTTCAGTTCAGAAGTCGAAAAATAATTCATGCTGAGGTAAACAAATTTTCAACAAAGACATTTCAAATATTTTACCACATCCTCATAAGGCACTAAAAAAACATGTCTATTCATAACAAGACACAAGAAAACTAAACAGTGTCTTCATAACAAGACACAACCAACATACATACTTAACAATCTATTCATATCAAAACAACTGCATCGATGGTGTAATTGTGTGCTCGCCTTGAGTGATGTGGATCATGGGTTTAATTCCCAGTCACGTTATGTCAAACCAAAGACTAATAAATTGGGATTTCCTGCTTTTCCGCAAAGCACACAGCATTAAGGAATAAGAGCAAAGAAGGGTTGGCTTGAAATCAGGATAATGTGTCCGAGTGGAGGGTAAGGAAAAAGGATGATAAAAATATATACTGGTTGTAAGATACAGAGAAAATTTATTTTAGAGCAAAGACTGGTTTCCTTGGAATCAGGATAATGTGTCTGAGTGGAGGGTAAGGAAAAAGGATGATAAAAATAAATACTGGTTGTAAGATACAGAGAAAATTTATTTTAGAGCAAAGACTGGTTTCCTCGGAATCAGGATAATGTGTCTGAGTGGAGGGTAAGGAAAAAGGATGATAAAAATATATACTGGTTGTAAGATACAGAGAAAATTTATTTTAGAGCAAAGACTGGTTTCCTTGGAATCAGGATAATGTGTCTGAGTGGAGGGTAAGGAAAAAGGATGATAAAAATATATACTGGTTGTAAGATACAGAGAAAATTTATTTTAGAGCAAAGACTGGTTTCCTCGGAATCAGGATAATGTGTCTGAGTGGAGGGTAAGGAAAAAGGATGATAAAAATATATACTGGTTGTAAGATACAGAGAAAATTTATTTTAGAGCAAAGACTGGTTTCCTTGGAATCAGGATAATGTGTCTGAGTGGAGGGTAAGGAAAAAGGATGATAAAAATATATACTGGTTGTAAGATACAGAGAAAATTTATTTTAGAGCAAAGACTGGTTTCCTTGGAATCAGGATAATGTGTCTGAGTGGAGGGTAAGGAAAAAGGATGATAAAAATATACAGTTGACTCTCGTTATCTCGAATTCGATGGGACCATGGAAAAAATTCGAGTCAACTGTAGTTCGACTCAAGAGGAGCTATGAAAATACCGGAAGTGTAGTTTGTTTAACGATGAAAGGGAGACAACTCGAGCAAAATTTTGAAGAGTTAAAACCAGCATCGCATGTCTCGATTCTCGGAACGATTTAAAACTTATTCGATGTTTTTTTTTCTCTTAAATTCTTTGAATCTTGTGGAATGACTGATAACTACTAGATATCTTTTTTTTGTGTGTGTATGATTATGTTTATCTGTTGTGTTGCATTGATTCAATAAAGTGTAAAATAAAACTTTTCTCGACCGAAAATAACGCCAATTCTGAGAAATAGCGTGATTTCCCCTTTTATTACAACAGTTAATTAAGAGTAACTTTTTTTTCAAATCTCTCAAAATTGAGAAATTATACATCTTTAATGAAAATAATTTCCGACAAATAAATCAATAGATAAAACGCTTCCGTTGTGTACTTTTCACAATCATTGATGTATGCCGACCCAAACGCATTTATTATAAATCGATAATTTGCTATTGTACACATTTAACCCGTGTCATAATAGATTATACCAAGCCAATTCAAATATTATCACTAATTAATTTGACAGATTGTTAAAATAAACATGTGAAATAGCCTAAGGTAAAAATGTCAAAGTCAATGACTGGATGTTTCACCTGTGATCCGATTTTAATCCCAAGGTAATACACATGTTTTGACAGATAAATTTGACTTAACGAATGTAAATAATATGGTTTTCTACATCTCAGGACCAAAACTTTCATTCGAGACAACCGAAATTTCGACTCATCCGAATTTGACTCAACAGGAGTCAAATTATATATATGTATACACAACGAAGTTCGGGACAACGAGACAACGAGAGTCAACTGTATACTGGTTGTCAGATACAGAGAAAATTTATTTTTAGAGCTGAAATTTTTTATAGAATGTGATATTGATAAGGCCATCTAAAAAAAAATGTTCTGGTTCTCAGACAATGGATTTCCAAAAAAGGGCAAGGTAGGTAGGGTTTTTATTTTTTGTTTTTATTTCCAATCCAACATGGGAAGGGTTTTTATATTTTGTTTTTATTTTCAGCGGGTTAAAAACATAACGCAAACCAGTTCAATTCTACTATTTTGGCAAACAAACAACACAATAGTGTTTACTCAGAGAGATTTTGATTTTCCAACTGACACCTCGTTCTTCAGGTCAAAATTAACGAAAGGGTTTTTGTTTTCTCCAACCTCATTTATGTCGGTAAAATCACCCACGAATATACTCTTACATAACTCTGCAACTGTCATTGTTTTGTCAACAGGCAGGAAAGTCCACGGAACTAATTGTTTGGAACGTAACTGTACATTAAAACTGACGAGGACAGTGTTTTCACTCGTAGCCATGCTGAATTTTTACTTTCATTTTCGATTGATCAGTCATTCAAACGTTTGTCAAAACTCGTCCGCGTCACCGACATGCTTAACAACGTAAATTTGGCGGCAAATTTGAAAAAAAAATACGGCGCGGCGGCGATTTTTGTTCTGTACGGCAATAAAAACATCCCATCGGCCGAAATTTTGAGGGGGCAGCGTTGTCTTAGTAACAGAACTTTAATTTTATTTGGCCTAATATATCCATCTTATTTTCATTCCAAATAAAATGTACACAATATCTTCAATCTATCCTTCCATGATTTCAGTTAATATCGTTAATATTTTTCAGATTCCGAGAAAATGTATTTAAGCAAGGAGACATTGGTGGGAAATGTAAACTTAGTAAAAGTTTGCTTAAAGGTGAAGGAGAACACAAAAGTCCTTTACAATCATGGTAAGATACAGTACTTACATTGTTGCCATTTTAGGTATACAGTGAAACCAGTTTAAACCGTACCTCCTTTGGACCTGCTTTTGTGTTTGGAATAGACAGATGTTATGTTTATACTGGTTAACTTAACAAAGATTCCTACATTAGGACTTTATTGATAGGTTCCGGTTTATACAGGATTCCAGTTTATACAGGGTTCCAGTAGGGTTGCAGTTTATACAGGATTCCAGTTTATACAGGATTCCAGTTTATTCAGGGTTCGATTTAGAAAGGTTTCACAGTAATTTATTTCTATTTGAGTCTAACGTTTCTAAAACATTGAAGAGAACAGCCATGTAGTTTTATGTGAGAAATAACCCTTAATAAAGGCATTATGCCAAAACATTGCTTTTGATAAAAAAAAATTATATTTGAATGTGATATTCCCTTTGGAGTAAAAGAATTCAAGAATTCACTGTTGTCATATTAGGGTTTTGATATTTGCATAAAAGTAGAATTTACCATATTTGAGTATTTGTTGACGTTAGTTTCTGATTTTACTGTCACAAAAATCTTATTTATTGACATTATATACAATACTTAAGCACACAGTATTATAGGAGTAAGGACTTGTTAAATCTGGGATGGGTTAATGTGTACTGCTGACTTTCATATATATTATATGTTCTTGAAATATGTTTGGATTTTAATATTGTTGTTTTTAAAACACCAGGACAAATTTGATATCTGTACCATTATCTCTGTTTTACAGGTATGCAGAATTAGAAGAATATACATCATTGTCATTCCAACCAGAAAGTCAGTGTGAAATTGTGATAGATAAACCTACTATATTCATCAAGTTAGATGCAGGTAAATAGAATACCACCAGAAAGGAATTTTATATCACCCCCTCTACTTGTGGGAGGGGAGGACTTATTGTTTTCTTTTTCGTTAGTTTGTAATGCGGAACTCATACATTTTTAAATGAGAATTCCTAAAAACTTTGCATTCAAATGAACATTTGCATATCATTTGGGCATTTTGATCCGACAATTTTGTGAGTTATTGCCCTTTTTAACTTAGAATATTTCATAAAAAAAATTCTACACACAACTCTTCCTACATTTTAAATGAAATTCCTCATAAATCGGCATGCTTCCTTATTACAATATAGAGATTTGCATATTGTTATGGAAATTAGATAGAACCATTTCTGTAGGAGTTATTGTCCTTTTTAGTTCACCTGGACCAAAGGTCCAGGTGAACTATTGCCATCACTTGGCGTCCGTCGTCTGTCGTCTGTAGTCTGTCGTCTGTCGTCTGTAAACTTTTCACATTTCAAGCTTCTTCTCCGAAACCACTTGGCCGATTGGAACCGAACTTAGCAGGAATGTTCCTTGGATGGTTCTCTACAAAGTTACTGTTTTTCGTTCCAGTCGGATATTCAATATGGCTGCCAGGGCCAATAATATGCTCTGATTGGCTGAAATTTCAAAGATCTTCTTCTCCGAAACTAATGAACTGACTGAACCCAAACTGTAAAGGAATGATCATTGGAATGTCCTTTACCAAGTTACTGTTTTTTATGCCGATCGGAAATCCAAGATGGCCGCCATCGCAGGACATAGATTAACATTGGACCCTATGGGAAAATGTTCAAATGCCTTCTTCTCAGAAACTACAAATATGATTAAAGCCAAACTGTACATGAATGTTCATTGGATGGTCCTCTACAATCTTAAGGTTTTTTGTTCCGATATGAAATTCAAAATGGCGGCTACGGCAGGACTTAGTTTAACATTGGACCCTATGGGAAAAATGTTTCAAAATGCTTCTTCTCTGAAACCACTTGGACAGTTGAAACCAAACTGCCCAGGAATGATCATTGGAAGGTCCTCTACAAATTTTCTGTTTTTTATGCCGGTCGGAAATCCAAGATGGCCGCCACCACAGGACATAGATTAACATTGGACCCTATGGGAAAATGTTCAAATGCCTTCTTCTCAGAAACTACAAATATTATTAAAGCCAAACTGTACATGAATGTTCATTGGATGGTCCTCTACAATCTTAAGGTTTTTTGTTCCGATATGAAATTCAAAATGGCGGCTACGGCAGGACTTAGTTTAACATTGGACCCTATGGGAAAAATGTTTCAAAATGCTTCTTCTCTGAAACCACTTGGACAGTTGAAAGTAAACTGCCCAGGAATGATCATTGGAAGGTCCTCTACAAATTTTCTGTTTTTTATGCCGGTCGGAAATCCAAGATGGCCGCCACCGCAGGACATAGATTAACATTGGACCCTATGGGAAAATATTCAAATGCCTTCTACTCAGAAACTACAAATATGATTAAAGCCAAACTGTACATGAATGTTCATTAGATGGTCCTCTACAAACTTTACGTTTTTTGTTCTGGTATGAAATTCAAAATGGCGGCTACGGCAGGACTTAGTTTAACATTGGACCCTATGGGAAAAATGTTTCAAAACGCTTCTTCTCTGAAACCACTTGGATAATTGAAACCAAACTGCCCAGGAATGATCATTGGAAGGTCCTCTACAAAGTTTCTGTTTTTTTATGCCGATCGGAAATTCAAGATGGCCGCCACCGCAGGACATAGATTAACATTGGACCCTATGGGAAAATGTTCAAATGCCTTCTTCTCAGAAACTACAAATATGATTAAAGCCAAACTGTACATGAATGTTCATTGGATGATTCTCTACAAACAATACGTTTTTTGTTCCGATATGAAATTCAAAATGGCGGCTACGGCAGGACTTAGTTTAACATTGGACCCTATGGGAAAAATGTTTCAAAATGCTTCTTCTCTGAAACCACTTGGACAGTTGAAACCAAACTGCCCAGGAATGATCATTGGAAGGTCCTCTACAAATTTTCTGTTTTTTATGCCGGTCGGAAATCCAAGATGGCCGCCACCGCAGGACATAGATTAACATTGGACCCTATGGGAAAATGTTCAAATGCCTTCTTCTCAGAAACTACAAATATGATTAAAGCCAAACTGTACATGAATGTTCATTGGATGGTCCTCTACAAACTTTGCGTTTTTTGTTCCGATATAAAATTCAAAATGGCGGCTACGGCAGGACTTAGTTTAACATTGGACCCTATGGGAAAAATGTTTCAAAACGCTTCTTCTCTGAAACCACTTGGATAATTGAAACCAAACTGCCCAGGAATGATCATTGGAAGGTCCTCTACAAGGTGTGTGTTTTTTATGCCGATCGGAAATCCAAGATGGCCACCACCGCAGGACATACATTAACATTGGACCCTATGGGAAAATGTTCAAATGCCTTCTTCTCAGAAACTACAAATATGATTAAAGCCAAACTGTACAAGAATGTTCATTGGATGGTCCTCTACAAACTTTACGTTTTTTGTTCCGATATGAAATTCAAAATGGCGGCTACGGCAGGACTTAGTTTAACATTGGACCCTATGGGAAAAATGTTTCAAAATGCTTCTTCTCTGAAACCACTTGGACAGTTGAAACCAAACTGCCCAGGAATGATCATTGGAAGGTCCTCTACAAATTTCTGTTTTTTATGCCGGTCGGAAATCCAAGATGGCCACCACCGCAGGACATAGATTAACATTGGACCCTATGGGAAAATGTTCAAATGCCTTCTTCTCAGAAACTACAAATATTATTAAAGCCAAACTGTACATGAATGTTCATTGGATGGTCCTCTACAAACTTTGCGTTTTTGTTCCGATATAAAATTCAAAATGGCGGCTACGGCAGGACTTAGTTTAACATTGGACCCTATGGGAAAAATGTTTCAAAACGCTTCTTCTCTGAAACCACTTGGATAATTGAAACCAACTGCCCAGGAATGATCATTGGAAGGTCCTCTACAAGGTGTGTGTTTTTTATGCCGATCGGAAATCCAAGATGGCCACCACCGCAGGACATAGATTAACATTGGACCCTATGGGAAAATGTTCAAATGCCTTCTTCTCAGAAACTACAAATATGATTAAAGTCAAACTGTACATGAATGTTCATTGGATGGTCCTCTACAAACTTTACGTTTTTTGTTCCGATATGAAATTCAAAATGGCGGCTACGGCAGGACTTAGTTTAACATTGGACCCTATGGGGGAAATGTTTGAAAACGCTTCTTCTCTGAAACCACTAGAACAGTTGAAACCAAACTGCCCAGGAATGATCATTGGAAGGTCCTCTACAAATTATATGTTTTTTATGCCGATCGGAAATCCAAGATGGCCGCCACCACAATACATAGATTAACATTGGACCCTATGGGAAAATGTTCAAATGCCTTCTTCTCAGAAACTACAAATATTATTAAAGCCAAACTGTACATGAATGTTCATTGGATGGTCCTCTACAAACGTTAGGTTTTTTGTTCCGATATGAAATTCAAAATGGCGGCTACGGCAGGACTTAGTTTAACATTGGACCCTATGGGAAAAATGTTTCAAAACGCTTCTTCTCTGAAACCACTTGGATAATTGAAACCAAACTGCCCAGGAATGATCATTGGAAGGTCCTCTACAAAGTTTCTGTTTTTTTATGCCGATCGGAAATTCAAGATGGCCGCCACCGCAGGACATAGATTAACATTGGACCCTATGGGAAAATGTTCAAATGCCTTCTTCTCAGAAACTACAAATATGATTAAAGCCAAACTGTACATGAATGTTCATTGGATGATTCTCTACAAACAATACGTTTTTTGTTCCGATATGAAATTCAAAATGGCGGCTACGGCAGGACTTAGTTTAACATTGGACCCTATGGGAAAAATGTTTCAAAATGCTTCTTCTCTGAAACCACTTGGACAGTTGAAACCAAACTGCCCAGGAATGATCATTGGAAGGTCCTCTACAAATTTTCTGTTTTTTATGCCGGTCGGAAATCCAAGATGGCCGCCACCGCAGGACATAGATTAACATTGGACCCTATGGGAAAATGTTCAAATGCCTTCTTCTCAGAAACTACAAATATGATTAAAGCCAAACTGTACATGAATGTTCATTGGATGGTCCTCTACAAACTTTGCGTTTTTTGTTCCGATATAAAATTCAAAATGGCGGCTACGGCAGGACTTAGTTTAACATTGGACCCTATGGGAAAAATGTTTCAAAACGCTTCTTCTCTGAAACCACTTGGATAATTGAAACCAAACTGCCCAGGAATGATCATTGGAAGGTCCTCTACAAGGTGTGTGTTTTTTATGCCGATCGGAAATCCAAGATGGCCACCACCGCAGGACATACATTAACATTGGACCCTATGGGAAAATGTTCAAATGCCTTCTTCTCAGAAACTACAAATATGATTAAAGCCAAACTGTACAAGAATGTTCATTGGATGGTCCTCTACAAACTTTACGTTTTTTGTTCCGATATGAAATTCAAAATGGCGGCTACGGCAGGACTTAGTTTAACATTGGACCCTATGGGAAAAATGTTTCAAAATGCTTCTTCTCTGAAACCACTTGGACAGTTGAAACCAAACTGCCCAGGAATGATCATTGGAAGGTCCTCTACAAATTTCTGTTTTTTATGCCGGTCGGAAATCCAAGATGGCCACCACCGCAGGACATAGATTAACATTGGACCCTATGGGAAAATGTTCAAATGCCTTCTTCTCAGAAACTACAAATATTATTAAAGCCAAACTGTACATGAATGTTCATTGGATGGTCCTCTACAAACTTTGCGTTTTTGTTCCGATATAAAATTCAAAATGGCGGCTACGGCAGGACTTAGTTTAACATTGGACCCTATGGGAAAAATGTTTCAAAACGCTTCTTCTCTGAAACCACTTGGATAATTGAAACCAACTGCCCAGGAATGATCATTGGAAGGTCCTCTACAAGGTGTGTGTTTTTTATGCCGATCGGAAATCCAAGATGGCCACCACCGCAGGACATAGATTAACATTGGACCCTATGGGAAAATGTTCAAATGCCTTCTTCTCAGAAACTACAAATATGATTAAAGTCAAACTGTACATGAATGTTCATTGGATGGTCCTCTACAAACTTTACGTTTTTTGTTCCGATATGAAATTCAAAATGGCGGCTACGGCAGGACTTAGTTTAACATTGGACCCTATGGGGGAAATGTTTGAAAACGCTTCTTCTCTGAAACCACTAGAACAGTTGAAACCAAACTGCCCAGGAATGATCATTGGAAGGTCCTCTACAAATTATATGTTTTTTATGCCGATCGGAAATCCAAGATGGCCGCCACCACAATACATAGATTAACATTGGACCCTATGGGAAAATGTTCAAATGCCTTCTTCTCAGAAACTACAAATATTATTAAAGCCAAACTGTACATGAATGTTCATTGGATGGTCCTCTACAAACGTTAGGTTTTTTGTTCCGATATGAAATTCAAAATGGCGGCTACGGCAGGACTTAGTTTAACATTGGACCCTATGGGAAAAATGTTTCAAAACGCTTCTTCTCTGAAACCACTTGGACAATTGAATCCAAACTGCCCAGGAATGATCATTGGAAGGTCCTCTACAAAGTTTCTGTTTTTTTATGCCGATCGAAAATTCAAGATGGCCACCACCGCAGGACATAGATTAACATTGGACCCTATGGGAAAATGTTCAAATGCCTTCTTCTCAGAAACTACAAATATGATTAAAGCCAAACTGTACATGAATGTTCATTGAATGGTCCTCTACAAAATTTACGTTTTTTATTCTGATATGAAATTCAAAATGGCGGCTACGGCAGGACTTAGTTTAACATTGGACCCTATGGGAAAAATGTTTCAAAATGCTTCTTCTCTGAAACCACTTGGACAGTTGAAACCAAACTGCCCAGGAATGATCATTGGAAGGTCCTGTTTTTTATGCCGATCGGAAATCCAAGATGGCTGCCACCACAGGTCATAGTATTAACACAGAACCATATGGGGAAAATACAGAAATATATTCTTCTCTGAAGCTATTGCACTGATTGAACCTAAACTGTGCATCAATCATTGGAAGGTCCTTTACAAACTTTGTGTTTTTTATGTTGATCGTAATTCCAAGATGACGCAGGACATAGTTTTTACATAGGACCAATTGGTTTTTTTTATTACCAGGTGAACGATACAGGCTCTTGAGAGCCTCTGGTTAACTTAAAATATTACATGAAAAAGTTTGCATGCATGCTTACTACCATATGGAGATTTGAATAATGTTTTGGTAGACTGATAGAATCAGTCTTGAAAGAGTTATTGCCCTAATTGAAAACACTATAAAAAGTAAAGAAGCAGCCTTTGTACAGGGAACTCCTACATTTTAAATCAGTGTTTTATTGTGTCAGTTTGATGTGCACATTTTTTCAACTGCTTATAGATTGCATATAGCTTCTAAATGGTATCTTTTGTGTTCCAGATGTCATCTTGTATCATCATTTGAGACGATATTTTTCTGGTGTCAACTTGTATCATCATTTCTATGACTTTATTTTTCTGGTGTCAACTTGTATTATCATTTCTATGACTTTATTTTTCAGGTGTCAACTTGTATCATCATTTCTATGACTTTATTTTTCAGGTGTCAACTTGTATCATCATTTCTATGACTTTATTTTTCAGGTGTCAACTTGTATCATCATTTCTATGACTTTATTTTTCAGGTGTCAACTTGTATCATCATTTCTATGACTTTATTTTTCAGGTGTCAACTTGTATCATCATTTCTATGACTTTATTTTTCAGGTGTCAACTTGTATCATCATTTTTATGACTTTATTTTTCAGGTGTCAACTTGTATCATCATTTCTATGACTTTATTTTTCAGGTGTCAACTTGTATCATCATTTCTATGACTTTATTTTTCAGGTGTCAACTTGTATCATCATTTCTATGACTTTATTTTTCAGGTGTCAACTTGTATCATCATTTCTATGACTTTATTTTTCAGGTGTCAACTTGTATCATCATTTCTATGACTTTATTTTTCAGGTGTCAACTTGTATCATCATTTCTATGACTTTATTTTTCAGGTGTCAACTTGTATCATCATTTTTATGACTTTATTTTTCAGGTGTCAACTTGTATCATCATTTCTATGACTTTATTTTTCAGGTGTCAACTTGTATCATCATTTCTATGACTTTATTTTTCAGGTGTCAACTTGTATCATCATTTCTATGACTTTATTTTTCAGGTGTCAACTTGTATCATCATTTCTATGACTTTATTTTTCAGGTGTCAACTTGTATCATCATTTCTGTGACTTCGTCAATATTTATGCATCACAACATGTCAACAACTCGTTTTCAACAGATGTTTATATAGTCATGTGGGATACAGTGAGTATGTTATATTATATGGACTGTTAAGACTACCCAGGACCTTGTTTGCATATCAATCGGAATTTGATTTCAATAGAATACATGTTTTAAAATAAATTAGAATTGATCTACAGTCCAAAAACTAAAATAGCATAATTTACAGAAAGATAAATATTGAAAAAACATAGATATCTAATTTAGTTTGCAGGACACGTTTCTGGAACAACCGTCAGTAGGTACACTCAAAGTTAAAAGATTGGAAAGTCAAATAACTTAAAATGTTTGGGAGCAAAAAATCCCAAGAACTTAAACAGGATAGAAAAAACCGACTAAGGTTACCTATGCATGATGGAGGTTAACCTTAGTTTTGATACTAAGAACACACATGTAAGTCATGGCTTATGCTGCTATGAAATGGAGAATGGCATGAATAAATGAAATCTATTTAAATTGGAGAAAACATATATTCTGATGACTGAATCAAAATAACTTTTTTTTTAATTAATTGTAATGATTTACTCTGTAGGATACATTAATGCATGAAAAAAATATTGAATGTTTATTTCAGAGTGATCTTTTTTATCGAGACTTTTTTGATGTGACATGGAAAGCTTTTACAGATTATCCAATCATACGTCTTAATGAATATGACGGAAAGAAGGTTAGTTGTGTGTAGACATTTAATAATTTACATGATTTATTGACTGCAGAGCAGTGACATAACACTTAATTGGGTTTTTTTTCTGCATTTTTTGTTGTTGAAACCACTATTTTGATTCGCTTTGTCTAATATGGAAACAATTTCAATTCATGATTGTTAGGATTCTGAAGTAGGTTTGGTTGGATTATTCCTTGAATTGTACTCCTTAAATTTTTGAGCTGATAGTCCTCAACAAAGCTTTATTTTTTTTAATGTTGATAAGACATTAAGAATATTCATCACTGCAGGTAAATATTTAAAAGGACCCAATAGAGAATGTTAACATAACTTCTCACAAGCCAAAAATCTGATTGAACACTCATGGTACATGTACCTATATAATCACTGAATAATAAATTGATAATTTAATTGATTAAATTGTTCTTTCCTTAGGGTGAGTATTTGCTGGATAGAATTATAATAAAATCCTTATTTTCAAACGTTTCGGCCTCAAGACCTTCATCAGTGTTTTGTTTCATCAATCCTGTTAAAAAAACTACACAATAATATAATTTAAATCTAGGTGAGCCTCTTGTTTATTTTTGTTATATGGTATTTTGCTGTTTTTGATTGATTTTATGAATATCATTGCATTGATTTCAAATTTGTGATATTTTAATTTTGTATTTTCCATCATATATTGACTTACTATACCAGAAGTTGGTAGTTGTATTGTTACTGTGTATACACAGTAATGTGGGGGCTATCGTGGTCGTGATTTACAACTACCTGTGCAATCAGTGCCTATCACCACTTAAGTTGTGAGTTCAAATCCCATAGCAATATGTACTCAATGCAATATAATGTGTTGGTGTAGTGTTTTTTTTTATTGTGTATGAAGAATAACACATGTGTAGTTATAATGTATTGCATACCTAGTAACACATGTAACATTTACAGGTTTGCTTCAAAGATGCTGTGTTTTCATTGCTACCTAGAATGAGATATGGACTGTACTACAATATGCCTTTGGTGAGTAGACAGATGTCATTAAGATATTAGACCTCATCTGTGGTGTAATGGTTAGCATGCTCACCTCAATTGTCGTAGATTGGATCAAAGTATAGAATTGGTAATTGCTTCTTTTCCGCTAAGCACACAGCATAAAGGAGTAAGAACAAGGACTAGTAGCTGGCTCAGAATCGGGATGATATGTTCGAGTGGAGTGACACGTCTACCAGCAGACTGTTGTTTCTGTGAGCTATAAAGATCCAAGTGTGTTGGTCTAGTACAATGCGGGCATCATCATCATTTGATTGAATGTAACTTGTTTCAGCCACGATGTAACTGAAAAATTACTTGTTTGGTGTTGTTCAACAATCCGTCACTCACTTATATTATATAAATCTTATAATTGTGTACAGAGGTTCTGATTTTTATGTAAAAAAAATTTATGCTGCTGGTTTTTTTTTTAAACTATTATTTGTTGAATTTGAAAAAAAATAAATACAACCAGATGGACAATTACAGACTCATATTTAATTTTGTTTTAGATTCCTGGTTGTCATGGAAGCAGTTTCTTTAGAGCCTTTAATCAACATCTCCTTCATAGACTTCAAGTACAACAAGATGGTCCTTTGGTACGTAAAATAATTCCTCTCTGTACGTGTTATTCACATTATTGTCACACAATTGTCAATCCACAACTCCTTAATACACATCAAAATTAATGAAAATGTAATTTTGACCATCAAAATATCCTATTAAGTGATCAGTAAGAAAGGGTAATGATTTAAATGAACATGAGAGACTAACCAACATTTCGTCTAGACTCAAGTTAAGGAACAGCACTTTTCTAGCTGTTCTACATTTCACCAAAAAAAAAAAGTCACAGTGACAAAATATTATACTTCATCAATAAATATAGTAAGATACAATTTTCTTCTGCAGAAAGAAAAGATAAGAATAACACTACTATCTAGAACTACCAAGTACAGGAAGATTTTAAATGAAGATGAGGTATGTATGAGAAAGTACAGATTTTTTTTAGTAATATTGCAACTTATATTGTATCAAAAATGGAGGTATATATGTAAAAAAAAAAATTAACAAAACTTTAGACTTATTCTATGATGAGTGTAATTAAACATGTATAAAACTATATATGATACTCTGTTTTTCATCATAATGAAGAAATTATAAAAAGAAAGTTTAAACAGTGATGGCCATCAATTCCATCAATATCAACAAAATGAACAAATATCTCTCATCCCAACTGAACTCACTGAACACAAAAAAGACCACGACGTTGGAAATCCTGGTCCTGGTATCGGACAGGCACAAAAATGTGGTTAGGTTAAACCGGTTAATGGCATGCCAACCCTCCCCTTTTAATAACTGGATCTCCAATGGCAATGCATATACAAAGAAACGATAAAAAGCCTGCACATATTCGCTTCCACTCGAAAATACCACATACTATCACAAAAATGAATGGCAAAATGAACATGGACAGTTCAATAGCAGGGTAAATGAATGCTCATAGCTAACTGACTACCAACCCTTGTGATCTAAAGGCTGAATAAGAAAATTAAAAAAAATCTTCTTAAGAACATGTGATTGAAGTACAAGTGTATTCACTATTTGTTATGAAGCATCGTTGTTATATGGAGATTAAATTTTGTACCAAGTAATATCTCAGGGTCTATTGGGCTCAAGTCCTGGCAGATCAAAATATAGCATATGATACAATAGGCAATGGTTCAATAAATCTTCTTTTCCAGCAGACTGATAGTCTTGTGTGATCCTCTATTATATTTATATTACAGTTAGTTTCTACCATGAAGACTGTAGGAGAATTTGAAGTTAAAAGGGTAGATTTTAATCTGTAAGTTTACAAATTGTGTTCTGCTTCAAAACTGATTTTTATTTATATAGAATGAGCAAAACATATATCTATTATTGATAACTGAAGTTAAATTAATTGTGTGATTTTTTATTTTTTTATTTGTTTACAAAATCTGAGTTGTCTCACCTGTTGTTAAATAAAGAGTGTGTTCGGAATTCCACCAAGTTCACCCTTGGGGTCACCAATATCTAATTAAGATGTCCACCGATGGTTAATACTTTCGACTAAGTGTAACCAATGTAACTTGATTTTTACATTTGAGTTACACATAGAATCTATGATAGATATTTATTATTAGGATGGTGTTAAGTGAAGAAAATGGCGACAGTAGGGAAAACAATGCAATTAAAATTAGCCTTTAAATACTGACAATATGCAAATGATATTTTCATTTTGTGAGGTGTATAAAAGAAATCAAATCAATTATTGAATTTATTTTCCAATGACAGAATTGAAAGCTTACCAAAACTCGCTAATTATTTTACAGAAACTTAATTTGATTATGATGTTATAATGAATTATTGGTTTCATTGGGTGATTTTTGGAAGATATGTTCACCTGAGGTTATAAGTTTTGATAAATTTTCACCCATGGTTAACCCTTGGGTAATGATTGCAGTGAGTTTTGTAGAATTCAGAACATGCCCAAACTGTAACATTGTATGAGTTGTCTCCCCTTTCCTATTTTAATTTTGATGATATCTAATGCCACTTTCAACAATATTTCAGTTATATCGTGGCAGTCAGTTTTATTGGTGGAGGAAACCGGAGGACCAAGAGAAAACCACTGACTTAATTTTGAATAAATTCGGTGTATAAACATGTACTAATTAGTTAGTTCAATATTACTGCAAAATTTTATGAAGATTGTAGTATGGAACAGAATTAATTACTTGAAGATACAAGATTATACAAATTAGACTAGTAAAATTAAGTTATAAATTTGTTGCTTGTATTACTAAGAATGTAATAGATACATAAATATATATTTTGTATATTTCAGACATATGACTTTTTTGGAACAGCTGAAGGTAACTTATTTTAGTTAAAACAATAACATTTAAACAGAAAATACTGTTTTATTGGTTTGGTTTATGGTGCTTAACGGCACTTTCAACAATATTTCAGTTATATCATGGCGGTCAGTTTTATTGCTGGAGGAAACCAGAGTACCCGGACAAAACCACTGACCTGTTGCAAGTCACCAACAAACTTTATCACATAATGTTGTATCGCCTGAGTGGGATTCGAACTCACAACGTTTGTGGTGATAGGTACTGATTGCATAGGTAGTTGTAAATCTGACTACCATATAATCACGACAATCCCTAAAAAAATACTAACATCAATAGTACATGTAATAGTTAATTGTTTATTTCAGTTAATTTATTAACAAGATATTACAGTTTCCATTCCATTGATATCCCATCAGAAGAATATTATTTGACTCTTTAATATTCAATTATGCAAATATCAGCATTAAAACTAAATGTGAGATTTCTCAAGAATATTCTGAAATTCCTACATGGTACAAGGTTGGTTGGTTGGTTTATGGTGTTTAATGCCACTTTCAATAATATTTCAGTTATATCGTGGTGGTCAGTTTTATAGATGGAAGAAACCGGAGAAGACCACAGACCTGTCGCAAGTCACTGACAAACTTTATCACATAATGTATCGAGTACACCTCGCCATGAACGGGGTTCGAACTCACAACTTTAGTGGTGATAGGCATTGATTGCACATGTAGTTGTAAAGCCAACTACCATACGATTATGACCACGACGGCCCCTCATGGTACAAGGTAAATTTTTCAACTGAAGTAACAAAACCAGAGAAACAGGTGAATAGCAAACCGCATCGGTGGTGTAATGGTCAGTACGCTCGCCTCAAATGCGGTAGATTGTGGGTTTGAGCCCCAGTTTGGTCAAATCAAAGACTATAAAATTGGTATTTGCTGCTTCTCACACAGTATTAAGGAGTAAGAGCAAAGATTGGTTGACTAGTAATCAGGATAACGTTTCAGAGTGAGGCGATATATCTTCCCACTATGAAAATCCAACTAAGGATGTTGACGTAGCTGAAAAATTGCTCACTTGGCATTAAACAACTATCACTCATTCACGCTAATGTTTCTATTAATGACAGTGGCAGATTCAAGGCTGTATTTAAAAAATTTTTACACAAGTTTCCGTTTTGAAAATATATGAATACAGCATATTTAAACTCTAAATGAAGATATAAATACATATAAAATAATGAAAATTAATTAGAAAAATAATAGACTTATTAGATTTTTTTCGTGCTATTGCTCAGAACCTTGAACACTTTACAAAACTGCCAAAACACACATACACCAGACCAGGAGCAGCTAATATAACTTCTTTGTTGTATTCCATTTGCAACTTTGATTTTGTCATAGCCATTTCAAATGTCCCTGGTTTTTAAGAAAGGCATCAGCAGATCACTACACCAAGAGAGATCGCTTGACATATACAGAGCCTTAAAAGTGTAACTTTAGTTCAGAGCTCACTGGAAGACTACATAGTAAATGTTGAACAATTCAACCACCAGTGTTTTGAGAGGAGTGCTAAAATCTGTGAACCGCTAGACATAGAGCTAGAGATAAAAAGAAACTAGAATACGCTAAATGAAATGAAAACATGGTTTACCGACCTACAGGCAAGAACTGCTTTGGGGCTACAGTTGGTTCCATCTATCATTGAAAATATTGCTCCATAGCTGAGCCCCCCCCCCCCCCCCCCCCCCCATCAAAAGAGTCTCTGGATCCACCCCTGAATGAAAAAGTGAAATTTGACAATACTTTATTTTTTTTTGCGATGCATGCCGTCTTTAGTGTTCAATATATTTGTTTTTCCTCGTCATTTTTCTTACCAATAACTTTGAAAAGTACTCAAATTTCTCAGTTTGTCTCAAATGATTTATTGTACCCTGTGTAGAAGATTGATTAGAGATGGAAAAAATTAGAAGGAATTGAGTTATCTCCCTTATATGTATTTTTTTTTTGGTAAAATTTTGATTGCAGATTTCACAGAACAGTGATATTTTTATTGGTATTCATGGTGCAGGGCTGACACATGCTCTATTCCAACCAGACTGGGGTGTTCTCATGGAAATGTTAGTATACATAGTACTTGAAATGGACATTGAAATTAGTTTGGAATATTCTATGCTATTTTATCTTTTGCATGTAATTTCGGATATAATGGTGACAATTTTGGATATTCTAAATTTGTTTATGAAAAGTGAATTTAAAATAATGAAATGTCAGAGAAACAGATTTTGAAGATCTTGAACTTTCCATTTTTCAGAAAAGTTCATTTAACTAACAGATTTTGGAAGTTTTTGTTTTTTTTGTAAGAAACATGTCAGCTTTAAACACACACTGGTTTATCTTTTGAATACCATTTCAGATACAACTGTGAAGATTCTGGGTGTTATTATGACTTAGCCAGATTAAGAGGAGTTAAATACATGACGTGGGAGAAAAAGGACAAACTGTTTCAAGAGGATGAGGTAATGGTAATATTATTTATGAGGTAGACAGTGAAAGGTATCAGGACAAACAAAGTTCAAACATACAACCAAATGAGAAAATGGACAAACAAATGTTCTCAGAAACTAAAACCTTTTATTTTTATCTCAACTGTATATTAAAAGTCATTGAATGCTTCCTTATAACCTTTCAGTTTTTTGTATGGACATTAACAGTCACATCAAGACAGTATTTAGCTATGGGAATATGAATGAAAAACTTTTTCTTAAAACCTACAGGATGCATAACTAGATGATTGATACAGGCTCATGTTAGCCTCTAGTATATTACCGTCAATTATTTTTTTCTCAGTATGTTCCCATAAATAACCATGACTGTTTTTTCCATATGACAACGTCTGTTTCTCGAAGATTAAATGTACATGTATTATGTATAAAATTCAAGCTTTAGAACTCAGCATTTTTTACAATAATGCTGCTCATTCTGTTATATATGAGTGTTGACATTTAAGCCACATGTAGAAAACACTTGCTTGACCACATCATTTCACTAAGAGGGGATGTTTGGGTCCATGAAACTAGTTTAACGCCAACACTTTTAATGGAAATGCCTGTACAAAGCCAGGAAAGCGAGCATTCATATGTGTTTTAGAGGTATTGATTTTGCCTCTCTTTCTAAGATTTTTCTATTCAATTTTGGAATTGTTATGACAGAGTGGTATGTTTTTTCTTCTTCATTTTATTGACACTTATAGATAGAATAATAGGGTTAGGGTTATGGTTATGGTGTTTAGTGCCACTTTCACAGTGTGAAAACCATTTTTATTGCCATCACTTGGCGTCCGTCGTCCGTCTGTAAACTTTTTAAAAAATCTTCTCCTCTGAAACCACTAGGCCAATTTAAACCAAACTTGGCCTGAATCATCCTTAGGGGGTTCCCTTTAAAACTTATGTCCGATGACCCTGCCGACCAACCATCATGGCTGCCATGTCTATAAATAGAACATAGGGGTAAAATTGCAGATTTTGGGTAATAACTCAAAAACCGTTCATGAAAACAGAAATCTGACATGGGGTAAAAATGATCAGCACAGCAAGATCTACCTACCCTGCAATTTTGAAGTAAATCTGATTACTCATCTTTGAGTTATTGCCCTTTTTTCATCAAATTTTTAAAATTTTAATACTTTTCGTCTTATATTTCAAAAACTATAAGAGATAAAGGTTAAGTTTAAATTGCAAAAATGTGCAGCATGTCAAGATCTACATACCCTGCAGTTTTGAAGTAAATCCCATTACCCATTGTGGAGTTATTTCCCTTTTTTCATCAAATTTTCAAAATGTTAATACTTTTCGTCCCTTATTTCAAAAACTATAAGAGATAAATGGTAAATTTAAACTGCAAACATGTTCAGCATGTCAAGATTTACCTACCATGCAATTTTGAAGTAAATCTGATTACCCATCTTTGAGTTATTGCCCTTTTTTCATCACATTTAAAAAAAAATAATACTTTTCGTCTTATATTTCAAAAACTATAAGAGATAGATGTTAAGTTTAAATTGCAAAAATGTGCAGCATGTCAAGATCTACCTACACTGCAATTTTTAGCTCACCTGTATGAGCTATTGCCATCACTTGGCGTCTGTCGTCCGTCTGTAAACTTTTAAAAAAATCTTCTCCTCTGAAACCACTGGGCCAATTTAAACCAAACTTGGCCTGAATCATCCTTAGGGGGTTCCCTTTAAAACTTATGTCCGATGACCCTGCCGACCAACCATCATGGCCACCATGTCTATAAATAGAACATAGGGGTAAAATCAGCAAAAAAATAAATTAAAAAATCCAGAAAAATCCTTTAGAGTATATTGCAATTAAATTTGATACATATGTAATATTCTTTCAGAACTATGGTTGAGGACCCCATTCCCCATCAAACATGGCCACCATCGTTACTATAAATAGAAAATTAGTGAAAAAATTCATTAAAAAATTATTTTAATATCCTGTAAAGAGTCAAATGCAATCAAACCATATGGAAGGAATGCATATGTGGTCTTCTTTCAAAATTTTGATTGAAGACCTCCGGCTGTCATCCAACGTGGTCGTCACTGTTACAAAAAATAGAAAATTATTGTCAAAAAAACATATTTAAAATCCGGTAAAAAGCCAGTTGCCACCAAACTTTATGGAAATGATGCATATATGATCCACTTTCAAACTTATGGTTGCTAAGCCTGGTCGCTTATGAAAAATGGCTGCTATCGTTACAAAAAATAGATTTTTAATTTTTTTTTAATTCTTTAAATATTGTAAAGAGCCAATGTTGCTACCGAACTATAAAGGAACAATGCATATATAATTCTCTTTCAGACCATGAATGATGACCCCGACTGCTATCAAACATGGCCGTTGCCTCTTCTCAAACTTGAAAATTAGTGAAAAAAATCAGTAAAAAATAGAAAACTATTGAAAAAATTAGATTCTTCTCCTCTGAAACCGTTTGGCCAAATGAACCGAAACTTGGTAGGAAGTATCTATGGAAAGTCCTCTGTTGTGATTGCTCATTTCGTCCCGATCCGTTAACAAATATGGCCACCATAGACAATTCTTGTTTCTGATTGGATGATTTCTAAAAAATCTTCTCCTCTGAAACCGCTTTGCCAAATGAACCGAAACTTGGTAGGATACATCTATGGGAGGTTCTCTATAAAGACTGCTCAGTTCATCCCGATCCATTAACAAATATGGCTGCCACAGGCAATTCTTGTTTCTAATTGGTCGATTTCTAAAAATCTTCTCTGAAACCGCTTTGCCAAATGAACAGAAACTTGGTAGGAAGCATATATGGAAGGTTCTCTATAAGGATTGCTCATTTTTTCACGATCATTAACAAACATGGCCGCCACAGGCAATTATTGTTTCTGATTGGTCAATTTCTAAAAACCTTCTACTCTGAAACATGATAGGAAGCATCTATGGAAGGTCCTCTATGGGAATTGCTCATTCCGTTTTGATCCGTTAACAAACATGGCCATCATAGGCAATTCTTGTTTCTTATTGGTCGATTTCTGAAACAGCTTTTCCTCTGAAGCCATTTGGCCAAATGATATGAAACTTGATAAGAAGCATCTATGGAAGGTCCTCTATAGAGATTGCTCATTTCGTTTTGATCTATTAACAAACATGGCTGCCACAGGCAATTCTTGTTTTAGATTGGTCAATTTCTAAAAATCTTCTTCTCTGAAACTGCTATACCAAAATGAACAGAAATTTGGTGGGAAGCACCTATGGAAGGTTCTGTATTAAGTTTCCTCAGAATGAAAGGTGAGCGACACAGGCTCAGCCCACTGAGCCTCTAGTTTAAAGTTGCTCGCCAATCTGGCTAGTAACTATTGAAATCTATTCGCCAAAATTTAATTTCACTAGCCAACTATGGCAAGAGATCCCTCATTTGAACTCGCCATATTGTAGGGATGAATTTTCTCACTGCCTTAGCCTCTGGGTTTTTTTTATTTACATTCCTTTGGGTTAACATCTTTTCAGGTGAAGGTTTTCTTTTTGGCTTAAAATTACTTTAAAAAATTTCCTAATTCAAATTTACCGACAAGGTCAACATTTAGAACTTTTAGGATATTAACAAAATAAGTATACCATTTACGATCAGATGCACGATTATTTCAGTAAATAATTAACAACATCCGCTAAAATTTGGGCTACGACATGGTTACATGTCTGAAAGAATAAAGCATCTGTTTTTAAGGGTATTTCATAGGTATCTCATTCGCGATTACTAATCAGAAACGATAAGAAAATAGCAATCAATATCGGGACAGTCATGCAAGTTTTTAGTGTTTCCATAAAAACTTTCATGGTGCCCAAATCAAAATACGAGTGATAATTTGAATAAAAACTTATGTTTCGGTACTATTTTATTGGAAGATGTAAGTGAATCGTGTTCAATCAAGCCATTAAATCAATTTCAGACTATTTATTTTTACATCATACTGGCGAGCAGCAAATGATTGTATCTCGACCAGACATGTGAACTCGCCAGAATGGCTAGTACTTGGATGGAAATACTCACCAAAATCATTTTTCACTCGCTTTTGGCGAGTTGGCGAGCAGTGGTTTCCCACACTGCTTTCAACAATATTTCAGTTATATCGTGATAGCATAATAGTGATGAACATTGGTATTATATAGGTATGAAAAAAAACCGCACAGGAAAAAGATAAAATGTCATATGTACATTACAGGGTCATCATCCAACACTAGGTGCTCATTCTAAGTTTACTAATTATGGATTTGATGTGTCAGAGTTTATGAGGTTGGTATACAAGGCCGCCGATCATGTTAGAAATCATCCAGAATTTACCAGGGAAAAAAAAACCAAATATGGCCGTTCTTCCAAAGATGAACTGTGATGTTGTATCGTAGTAGAAATTCCAAGTAGTCATCGTCACAAAGATTTTGATATCCTGTTGTTGTTTTTTATACATGAACGAGTTATTTTGATGATACTATATTTTTACAATGAGGTTCATTTTTATGACATATTATGAATAAACTCCAGCTTTACAGTAGAATTTTAAGATTGTTTTATGATATGTCCTCAGCTGATAATTATTACATGTGCTAACCGTAGAGTTATTTAATTCGAATCAAATTATATGTGGGCAAATTGACTTGAGAGGAAAATTGATTATGAATGTACTTTTCAATGGATGTAAATTCCTTAGTTGGACCATATAAAATTCACAGCATTCCTACTTTTTTTATTGCCAAAAATATAATGTAACTGTAGGGTTTTGTGAGAAGAGAAGTAATATGCAAAAGTTGTCATTACAGTCAAACCTGTCCATGCAGTCACCTCTATTAAGCAGTCACATGTATTTAAAAGTCACCTTTTCATGTCCTGTCATAGAAAATTTCACATGAATTGAACCTCTTTTAAGAAGTCACCTGTCTTATAAGGCCACTTTTTCTTTGTCCAGAAAGTGACCTGTTAATACATGTTTGACTGTAATTAGCTATTTAATCAAGAGATAGATTCCATGTTTTTAAATTTTTTTCTCAACTGAAAAAGAAGAAATCCATTTCTGTGTTTTGACATTATTTGATGTCTGCTGTCTGTTGTATATCAACCAGATATATTTTTATCTACCTTTTAATTCTTTTCAAACTAATAAGCTGATTTGAACTAAGCTTGACATTGGTGGATCTTGTTGTTTATTGTTTATCTTTAACAAAATTGTCAAAAGTCTCACAAAATAACAGTTTTCTTAAGTGATGAAAATTTTATTTCATGGAGAATTTGCTAAATTTAGATTAATGGCTTCATGATTCATGAGAGTGAGTTATATTTTTTTATGTATACATATTCTTCTGAAAAAAAGTTATTACTTAGCCAAATTGCAGCCAATCGTATAAAGTATATTTGTATTGATAAAATTTTGCATTGTAAAGTCAGAATTGAATCAAATTTGACTAGTATTTACATGAGTATAATACAAATATTATTCTATGAACCAATCAAATTGTTTTAAATCATATTGTAAACCTGGTGAGCAAGTATTTGGTCGTGAAAGATTTTGTTTTATGAAAGTTTGCAAAATTTACCTGTTTTTCTTATATTAAGATAATTAATCAAAATAAATCTACATATACATGTATTTTTTACATAAATTGTTAGATTTTATAATTGAATTATTTGTATGTGGGGATGTCATTTTTATTGTTGTTGGGGGAACATTGTTGTTTTAATGTTAATGAGGGAAATTTTTATTGTTTAATGAAATATGTGGCCTGTATTATATACACTTTTTATAACATTTTACCAGGTGCCATTTTTTATATTATATATTTATTATTTGGTCATTGTCTTTAAACACTTGGTTTAATCACCCAAGTTTTGTTTTGTTTTGTATTACCGGGACATTATTGTATTATATTTAAAGATGTCATTGTAATTTGTATTACAGGGACATTATTGTTTTATATTTAAAGATGTCATTGTAATTTGTATTACAGGGACATTTTTGTATTATATTTAAATTTTAAAGTTGTCAGTTTAATTTGTGATAGGGTTTGTGTCTTGGTTGCCATGGTATGGTAGTTACAATTTACATTTGTCTATGCAATCAGTCTATTTTACTGCAAGAGGTATGTGTTGTGGCTGCAATCGTTTGGTAGTTATGATTTACACCTGTCAGTGCAATCAGTCTCTATCACTACATGGGGTATGTGTCGTGTCTGCGATTGTATGGTAGTTAGATTTACATCTGCATTTGCTATCAGTCTCAATCACCGTTCAAGATTTGCTTACACTCTCAAATTTTTTCTTCAAATTCCATTCAAACTTCACATGTACATATGTTTAAAACACAGATATGACCGTCTAAGCTCGTGGTCAAACATGTTTGTTTGGTCCATCAAATATTGGAAGGGAGTTGATTGGTGTTTAGAAAACAGGTGCACGGGTAAAGTTTGAAACAAATTTGAATGTGAATGCACCACTAAATATGCAACGTTAAATTCCAGGCTGTGGTTCAGAGTTCGCGAATACCTCAAATTTTCTTTCAGACATAGGACTGACAGAATGCAAATTTCTGCCAGTCCCACAAAAAAGTTGGTGGTCCTACAATTTGTGAAACTTTTAACAACAAAAGATGATTAGGCCATATTCATTATTAGGGTGAAACTGGAACATCAACAGCAACCAGCAAACCTGAAAATAAACAGTTAAAGACATCTAACAGCATGAATATTCCTAAATTTATATTTCAGTTGTTTCCTTTTATGTTCATTCAATGATAACAATGAATTGTATGCTGGGGTTTTTTGGGGGTTTTGCTCAGCTGTTTGTTTTGCACATGAATCTTAGTGGCCCTTTGAATTTTCATGGTCAACGACTGTACTAAACCGGAAGTTCTTGCACCCAGTGACAAACAAATTTTTGTTTTTCAAATTTGACGATTTGTTTGTACTAGCACTGGAATACTGAATGCACAGGGAACATGTCATATTATTTTCGTTAACATTATACTGCAACCATTCCCTGTTTTCTTGCCATTTGTTTTGAAATTTCCGTTCCGGCCGCTTTTCCTTTTCATAGAATTGCCTATCATTCTTTCTTTTTGTGTCCTCTCCGTTTAAATCGGGAGCATGCGGCCGTTTCCCTTGCCTTGTACCAGTCGAGAAGCGAATCGGCCACGCTGCCATTAATTGAACTGGTATCTGTTAGGAAGTTACGGTGCTGAAAAACATGGCAGCGAAAGATCGGGAATCAGTTCAATTATGATCTAACCAATTACCAACTATTTCCCAACGCACCACAATGGACTTTTTCGCGAGACGGACAGTCGGACCGGCTCAAGGCGCTGAAATACCGGACCTTATGAAATTTTGGCGGACAGGACCGACAATATTCGCGAACTCTGGTGGTTATTTGTACTCAATACAGCATTTTATGATAATGCATATCAGTGTCATGCTAGAGGATAGTGGAGTTCTCCATGTACTCTTATTTCCTCCACCATTAAAAGTGACCGCCACTTAACTTAAATATTGTTGATTAAAAGTAGGGTAAAACACCCATGACCCTAACCTAATATAATATGTACAGTAGCCCCCTCTTATAAGGCCACCCCTTTTACAATGAAAATGTGGCCTTATAAGAGAGATCATCTCTCTTTAGAGTGACAATTTAGTATTGTTTACTACCTGGGTTTATCTGAAATGTGACCTGATAAGAAGGGCCTTTGATATTACATTATTGTATTAATTCACGTGATTGACTAAGGATGTCTGGTTGGTTTATGGTGTTTAACGCTATTTTCAACAATATTTCAGTTATATCGTGGCGGCTAAGGATGTCTGAAAATAGGGTAATTACAATAACTGTAAGATCATTGAATTCCATTTATTTAACAAAACCGAAGATGATGAGTGTTCAGTGTAATGTTTTTACAATTTTTAACCTATAGGGAACATATATTCATGACAGTTTATTGTATGGACATATTTAAATTTCAATGAAATAAAATTTTACCTGAACAGAGTAATTAATTCATAATTTACTCTGAACAGGTAGTATAAAATTATTATGGTATGATCTCTGATACATTTTGAGTGTGGTCTGCAATATATATCATGAAAATAAGGTGCTATTTACATAGTTATACAAGGGTAGCTATGTTTATCATCATAGGACATTGATATGTCATTGTTCAAAAACATTTTCAGTAGACAGGACCTATTTTTGACTGTCGACTCCTTCCAAGTTTTCAAAGCAGATCCTTGAAATTTTGCCTAATGTTTGCACTTATATGAAGATATATACCAGGCATTATATATCTGTCTAGAATACTTGTATGAAGATATATACCAGGCATTATATATCTGTCTAGAATACTTGTATGAAGATATATACCAGGCATTATATATTTGTCTAGAATACTTGTATTAAGATATATACCAGGCATTATATATCTGTCTAGAATACTTGTATGAAGATATATACCAGGCATTATATATCTGTCTAGAATACTTGTATGAAGATATATACCAGGCATTATATATCTGTCTAGAATACTTGTATGAAGATATATACCAGGTATTATATATCTGTCTAGAATACTTATATTAAGATATATACCACGCATTATATATCTGTCTAGAATACTTGTATGAAGATATATACCAGGCATTATATATTTGTCTAGAATACTTATATTAAGATATATACCAGGCATTATATATCTGTCTAGAATACTTGTATGAAGATATATACCAGGCATTATATATTTGTCTAGAATACTTATATTAAGATATATACCAGGCATTATATATCTGTCTAGAATACTTGTATGAAGATATATACCAGGCATTATATATCTGTCTAGAATACTTATATGAAGATATATACCAGGCATTATATATGTCTAGAATACTTATATGAAGATATATACCAGGCATTATATATCTGTCTAGAATACTTATATGAAGATATATACCAGGCATTATATATCTGTCTAGAATACTTGTATTTAGATTTTGCATTATCCAACATTTTGTGCATGTCACATTTCACCTATTGAACACCTTTACCACCCATCCATTCCTACACTGGGGTGGATTTAAAAAAAACAGTTAATTCAGAAAAAGATGCTCCATGCTGGAGAATAACAACAAATTTTATATTGATTTGACAAATTTGAATACAGTCATACCTTCCTTAAAGGGCACTCTATATAATAAATAATTTGTCTAAAGGGCAGTCTCATTTATGAATAATTCATATAATTTTGACCTGTATATAAAGGGCACCTGCTCATAAAGGGCACATTTTCAGGTTCCATTGAGTACCTTTTATATTATACAGGTTTGAAGGTATGCATACATAATAACTATACAACAACCCTAAAATATACATGCATTTTTGTGGGATAAGAAACTTAGTTTGTACAAGGGTTAGAAACAAACTGGGTATTTATGCAGAATGTAAAAACTGATATCCATGACAATGTTTATCTTGAAATCTTTCCTTTTGTTTAAATGTGATGTAAAAATCACCATTTTTTAAAGTGAAAGCATTATATTTTTATTTCATCCATGTTGCCATGACAATGAAAGCATTAAATAGTCAATAGCTGTGTAACATAGAAAAAATTATACATCTTTCCTGTATACAGTGAAAGTGCCAATTGTAAGCATTAATGTTTGTCATCAAAATACAAAATTCTTATAGTTTGAAGACACACAGAAATATCCTATATTCTTGTATATAAGTATTGTCTCTATGTTGAAATAATCAAGGTGCTATTTTATACACAGGCATTTGACCGATGGACCTTAATTTCCCCGTGTTTGCCACGGGGGTACGTATTTATGACCAATACTATTACCGCCACAATGTATAACCATTATTTCCGGTGGCTGTTCAAACTTCAGAAGGTGGGAAATTCTGGGAATAAGTTCACCTCGTCATTCTGGGAATAAGTTCACCCCACGTCATTCTGGGAATAAGTTCACCCCACGTCATTCTGGGAATAAGTTCACCCCACGTCATTCCGCTCAACGATGTAGGATCCTGGGTCCACACGAATACTAGAAAAAAACAGTATTCTAATATTCTAGTATTCGTGTGGACCCAGGACCCTACATCGTTACTAGCCCTGAAAATATGTACACCCGTGGCAAACACGGGGGAATTAAGGTCCATCGGTCAAATGCCTGTGATTTTATATACTTGTTGCCATAAACAGGAGAAGTATTTTATATTTGTAATTTATTGTTGAATTTTAAACGATACATTTTATGAAGAATGTGATGTCTGCTTTAATAATATTTTAATATAGTCCATTAGTTTTTATTTTAGATAGCGATTCAATGCATTTAGATAGATAGCAAAGTATAGTGTTCATTACATTAGTAAAGATAGTATTGTGTCCAATATATAAGATAGCAAAGTATAGTGTTCATTATAAAAGTAGACAACACATTAAAGTGTTCATTATAAAAGTAATGATAGCAAAGTATAGTGTTTATTATAAAATTAAATATTAGCAAAGTATAGTGTTCATTATACAAATAAAGATTAGCAAATTAAAGTGCTCATTACAAAAGTAAAGATAGCAACATATAGTGTTCATTATTAAAATAAAAATTAGCAAAGCATAGTGTTCATTATATAAGTAAAGATAGCAAAGAATATTGTTCATTGCTAACATATCATATTTATATTTATTAGGGTTGTTTAATATGATTTATTGAACTTTTCAAAATGTGTTATTGTGTGACTTGTATATTATAATCCAATAGAATTGCAGTATTTATACCACATGACAATTTAATAAATTTTACAAATTGCTTCATTCATTGAGTAATAATTCTTTAGTAATATGGATGTAATTGAACATACACAAATTAAAGAAAAGGAACAGCACTTTTATTGCTATTTAACATTTCACAATACAGTAGCATCTTCAATAATGAACATAACTCATACCCTATAATGAGTGTGTAACAGTCCCTAGCCTACAGTTAAGTGGTAATCTTTACTATCTATTAATGCTACATCTAGGCATCTTTTCTGGTCGTATTGATGTTATTTTGTGAATTTCTCAGATGTTGGGTTATCAAAAAGAAAACATAATAGGCTGAAGTAAACTTACAAAAACTTACATCATTGTGCAAGCAATCACATGATATGGTTATAAATACAGACAAAAATCAACCACAGGGCTCCCATCAAGTGAATAGTAAGAAAACTAGACAATTTAATATAATTTCAGTGAGTGAGGGATTGTTGTTTAGCGCCAACTCAGCAATTTTTCAGCTATATCATGGCGAGAACAAGTTAATTTTCAACGAGATGATGATGTCCGCATTGTATTAAACCAACACGCTTAGTTGGATTTTTATAGTGATAGGTCACTGAAACAACCGTCTGCAGATAGACATGTCACTCCACTGGGACACATTATCCTGAATCTGAGCCAACTAGTCTTTGCTCTTTCTCCTTTTTAGCTCACCTTGCCAAAGGCAATGTGAGCTTTTGCCATCACTTGGCGTCCGTCGTCCGTTAACTTTTCACATTTTAATCTTCTCCTCTGAAACCCTTCAGCCATATGAACTGAAACTTGGTAGGAAGCATCTATGGAAGGTCCTCTATAAATATTGCTCATTTTGTCCCGATCCATTAACAAACATGGCCACCACAGGCAATTCTTGTTTCTGATTGGCCTATTTTTAAAAATCTTCTCCTCTGAAACCGCTTAGCCAAATGAACCGAAACTTGGTAGGAAGCATCTATGGAAGGTCCTCTATAAAGATTGCTAATTTCATCCCGATCCATTAACAAACATGGCCACCACAGGCAATTCATGTTTATGATTGTATGCTTTCTAAAAAAAAGTTTTGTGTGGAAAGGGAGATAACTAATTTAAATATAGATACTATGAATTGAATTACAGATAAATATGCCTCTAAAACCATTCAGCCAAATGAACTGAAACTTGGTAGGAAGCATCTATGGAAGGCCCTCTATAAAGATTGCTCATTTCGTCCCGATCCATTAACAAACATGGCCACCACAGGCGATTCTTGTTTCTGATTGGCTGATTTTTAAAATTCTTCTCCTCTGAAACCGCTTGGTCAATTGATCCGAAACTTGGTAGGAAGCATCTATGGAAGGTCCTGTATAAAGATTGCTCATTCTGTCCCGATCCATTAACAAACATGGCCACCACAGGCGATTCTTGTTTCTGATTGGTCTATTTCTAAAAATCTCTGAAAGCGCATGGCCAAATGATCCGAAACTTGGTAGGAAGCATCTATGGAAAGTCCTCTTATAAAGATTGCTCATTTTGTCCCAATCTGTTAACAACCATGGCCACCACAGACAATTCTTTTTTCTGATTGGTCAATTTCTAAAAATCTTCTACTCTGACACAGCTTGGCCAAATAGACAGAGACTTGGTAGGAAGCATCTATGGGAATTGTTCATTCCGTTTTGATCTGTTAACAAACATGGCCATCATAGGCAATTCTTGTTTCTAATTGTTCGATTTCTAAAACAGCTTTTCATCTGAAACTGCTTGGCCAAATGATATGAAACTTGGTAAGAAGCATCTATGGAAGGTCCTCTATAGAGATTGCTCATTTCGTTTTGATCCATTAACAAACATGGCTGCCACAGGCAATTGTTTTAGATTGGTCGCTTTCTAAAAATCTTATTCTCTGAAACTGCTTTGCCAAAACGAAACGAAATTTGGTGGGAGCACCTATAGGCTATGGAAGATTCTGTATTAAGTTTCCTCAGAGCAGAATGAAAGGTGAGCGACACAGGCTCAGCTCAGTGCTGAGCCTCTAGTTTTTTAATGCTGCATGCTTAGCAGAAAAGCAACAAATTCTAATTTTATAGTCATTGGTTTGACCCAAGCAGGGCTCGAACCCACAATCTACCACACTCGAGGCGAGCACGCTAACCATAACACCACTGATAATTTGAAGTTGGCTGACTAATCAGATGGACTGGATTTATGTTTTAGAAAATAACATCTAAAAATTGATAGATTGAACAATTGTGGTCTTACTGTGAGGTGAACATCCAGATATGTCAACACAAAGGGAGTTATTTTCTCAAGGGGAAACAACTCCTTGAGCGTTGACAATTCTGATGTTCAACAAGCAGTAATAGCTTTATTTAAAATTTTATGGATTTCCATAGGAATTGAGGCATGCTGAAGGCCTTCGCATTCAATGAAACCTTTCCAAATCTAACCCTGAATAAACCGCAATCCTGTATTTACCGAACATTTGATAAGAGTTCCAATGTAGGAAATCTTTGTTAATTTAGCCTGTATAAATCGAGCACATGTCTATTCTGAGTTGGTCCCAATAAGGTTCACTTTAGACAAGTTTTACTGTATGTAGGTTTTAGTACAATGTATTGTTTTTGTGTGTAATTAGATGTTTCCCATGTCTCTGGTTTTAGTAATGTTGCATGTTCAGTGTTTTTGTTTGTTTATTAAATAAAAACAATATTTTCTTAGTATTATATCTTTTCAGGAAATAATATAGCTTAAGTTAAACCCCCCTTTTTAGTAGGGTTTGTGTTGATCTTTTGTTTTCTGTGTAGTGTTTGTGGATCATTGTTTGTCTTTTGCCCATTGTATTGTCGGTCATTTTGGCCATTGTATTGTCGGTCAGTCATTTTATGACTTCTAATTACCACTTTGGTATTTTCAAACTTTTCATATTAATATTTATCCAATATCGAATTTATTTTAATACATGTCTTGTTTTAATTATGTAATCCCATTCATGGCGAGGTGTACTCTATGCAGCTTTATGTGATCAAGTTTGTCAGTGACTTGCGGCAGATCGGTGGTTTTCTCCATCAATAAAACTGACCGCCATGATATAACTGAAATATTGTTGAAAGTAGCGTTAAACACCATAACTCTCTCTCTCTCTCTTGTAATCCATCAATAGCTGCATTGGTTGCTTTCTTTGTGTTCGCTGTGTTGTGTTTTTTTGTGTGAAGATCAGCTTTCCCAGATTAGATGAACGAAATGCCAGTGTCCACATAGAATGATAAATACACTTCTGCTGGAGTTGTCTCCCATGTCAGGGGTCAGGAGGGTTGTTCAACAGTGAATGATGGGGTTGTTTAATATTGATAGGGATTTTAAACTGATGCTCTTTCAATTAAAAAAATCAAAGTTGTTTTATGACATGCGACAAATTTATATCCAATGTGAATTGGAGGGTTATGGTGCTTAACACCACTTTCAACAATATTTCAGCTAAATCGTGGCAGTCAGTTTTATTGTTGGAGGAAACCAGAGAAAATCATTGACCTGTTGCAAGTCACTGACAAACTTTATCGCATAATGTTGTATCGAGTACATCTCACCATTAGCGGGATTCGAACTCACAACATTAGTGGTGATAGGCACAGGTAGTTGTAAATCCCACTACCATACGACCACGATAGACCCTAAGAGTGAGGTATAATAATCTATCTTTTCATGTATTGGTACAAATACATTGCTGTCAGTTAAGGTGTTGCAAATGAAGACATTTATAAAATGTTCTTATGTTAGAATTCTTTGGTTTGATCTGATGTTTTATGAAAAGCAAGTTTAAATAGTGCTGAATCTGGCTTCAGACAGGCACACAAATGTGGTGGGTTAAATTCCTGATAGTTGGATCTCCCAACGATAATACAGATATAAACGAACAATAAAAAAACCTCCACAGATTCACTTCTACACTTCAATGGATGATCCTCTACAAAACTCGATAAAATATTTTTGTTCCAATCAGAAATGCACACCAGAAGAGGCCACATGATGCATACAATTTTTATGTAGACAATTTCTTTTTAAACCAAGTTGATGAATGTTTGCTTGATGTGCTGAATAATATTCTCTTTATGTATTATGCCAACAGGTTGTAATGTCACTTACCATTTTCAAGATATAAGGCTCAAACATCAAGCTCTCAATTTTGAATTTTTATGTGTATGCATGTTTTCCATTGAATTCAACAGAACATTTTCCTGTCTGAAGTATTCCAACAGATTTTTAGTACCTCCCACCATTTTCAAGAAATGAAAGGCCAACACCCCAATTTTTTTTATTTCTATTTGACGTCTGATTTTCATGGGTTCAAGTTTAACATCTATAAACCTAGGCTTATTTGAACACAAACACTGTACATGAATAACCAGGTGAGCCTCTAGTTGGTATTCTGCAGCAAATTGTTATAGAAGATTCAAGAAATATATTTTATAAATTTTCACCTTTGACTTTCCTTTGAGCAAATCATGCAAGTATGAAGTATACCATAACAACTGTCGCTGGGTAATAAAAACGTAGATATCTAATTTAGTATACAATTGATCAGCTGGAAATATGGAAATGATGAGTAAAATAAGAATTTTTTTCCTAGCTGCAATTTATGAAATATAGCTTGAGGTACTTTTTAGGTATGTATATAGGTCACACTTGTAAGCAATATGGGTTTAGGGTTAGAGTTATGGTGTTTAATGCCACTTTCAACAATATTTCAGCTATATCATGGCTGTCAGTTTTATTGGTGGAGGAAACCAAAGTACGCGTAGAAAACCACTGACCTGTCATAAGTCACTGACAAACTTTATCACATAAGGTTGTATCGAGTACACCTCACCCGAGCGGGATTCGAACTCACAACGTTAGTGGTGATAAGCACCAATTGCATAGGTAGTTATAAATCCAACTACCTACCATAAGATCACGACCACGACGGCCCCTAAAAACCCCTTTGAACACCAAGGACTATAAAAGTTGAGATTTTGATTGAACCACGACCATTAAAATTGAAACTTCAGTTAAACTACTATTAAAGTCTGGAATTTGACCTCCACCCCTAGATCATATCACATTGCAAGTATTATTGAACTCCCCTCTCCCTTGAAAAATCCTGGCTACGTCCTGCAGGCAAAGGCATAAAAAAGATTTTTGGTAATATTTTAATTTTATTATTTATGATAATTTATCTAATTATAAAAGATTGTTTTCTTATCTAAAACATAAGACTGAAAAAATACAACAAATTTATATCACAGATCTAAGTCAATACATTTTCAGACAAAGGAACATTAAAGATGTTAGATTCTCATCTATGTAAAAGGGGAAATTTCACACAAAATATGTATGAAATCTCGAGATTTGCTCTACATTTTGGTCTCATCCTGAATATAGCTGGACATTAAGCACTAATCAAATGATCAAACTCTACATTTTCGTCAAATTGCAGAAAACTGCTAAAAAATGACAGAATGAATATGCCTTGAAAAAAAGACTTTTAAATATTTGGAAGAATAAGACTTTTATAATTCCATTTCTAAAATTTTGTCTTAATGCTATTAAACTGATAACATTTACATGAAAAATGAGAATCTAAAATGGTATATGTTATTCCTGCTGAAACATGTCGATAACAATAAATTTAACACTAAACAGATTCAATTAATACTGACTAAAACACAAAGATATCAGCTAGAATAGATAGATGTAGCAGAGACTGGTTCCCTGCCTATAGTAAAACAGTGGCAGTATGTATGTATAGGCAGGAAGGGAGCCTTTTAAGTATTGAATCATATTTTACACCATGCATTATATCAGTGCAATGTCTCTGAATGTGGCACAAATTCTTCCGAGTTTCCTAGTTCCATTGTTATTGCTGACATTGTACAGTACAAGTGCATGCTGGGAGAAAACACTCCATCAATGACGTTGTAATTTCTAAATACATGTATAATACAACCTCCATTTCAAATAGAAAGATGGTGTTGGACCCTATCCGTCTTGATATATGAATATTCATGATAATATTTAGTCAGTGAACCAGTCGAAGATGTAGCACTACTATACACATTACATACAAATAGACACACAAAACAACAGACACATAATTAATGGTTATTATAAAGATGTCCATAAATAATAAACAGGGTTATGTCCCTTGTTTCTACTAGCAAACAGAGTTATGTCCCTTTTTTTTAACTAGCAATTGGAAAATTGTTTTTGCAAGGTCATTCATTGATAAAGCTACATGATATTATAATCAAGCCCATTTAGACTTTGGTTTTTTTCTTCATTAAATAGTGAAATATGGATCTACTTGACATTCTACAATTAACTTCCTGGAATTCAATGAATATATTAAATTCACTTGAGAAAAATATCTATGTATTATTATTATTAGAATATTGAACTACTGAAATGGCTACGCATACAGTATTGGATATACAATCGTCAAGAAAATGATATGTTAAATTTTTACATTTTTCGTTGAAGTCAAACTGAAATAAAATTCTACATTTCAGTAATAATATTATCCAGCAAAAAGTAGAAGACAAAAATATATAACGTATTTGCCGCTGCATAATCCCCAGCATTTTTCTTCAAAAAATTATCCAGAGGCTTATATACCAGTGGCAATTAAATTATAAACAATTTATATTTTCATTTTATCAACTTGAATTTCTCCCTCCCCAAATTTTGACACAAATTTCATCATCTTTAAACTGAGACAGAAAGTTAAAAAAAAAATCAACTGAAATTTGCACCCCCTATCCCTCCTCCCTAATGTAGACATAATCTTCAAAATTATGTGACGTACAATAAAAATTTACTCCATAATGTAAGCACCTCTAAAATGTACAGTGGATCCTGGATTTTCATAGACATCATCTATAAATTCACTAGAGTATTCCTCTGACATAAAGGGACCGATGCCTTTAACAGTAGGACAAAAGTTGTCCCCATGTTTTACATGAGAGTCATTGAAATGTTTGTGTTTCTTCCATATTGTTGGAGTTGTACTGTAACTTGGCGTGACAATCTTTGGAGGAGTGTTCATATCCAATCGTCTCATCAAGGCTTTCACCTCCGGTGTTTTTTGTGATCGTTTGGGTGGAGGCTTACTCTCTGAGATTTTGTAACGTCCTGGGACATGATACCAAGCAGATCTATGATGTATGCTCCTAGTCAAATCCCTCGGTGATTTGGACGTACCAAGCAGACTACTAAGAGAGCAGTTGGGTCCTGATGTTACACTTGTTGCATTGCCCATGTTTATAGCATGTGGATTCAGTTCTTTTTTAGATGTGTAACTCCGTAGACTACTTCCTGTATGATAACTGGTACCGTAAGAACTTCCACTTTTTGCACTGCTCTCTCTAGGAGGCCTGTTGGTGTTTTGTTTTGATGATCTAGAACTTTCTGCACTTCCAAAACGTTTAAATAATTTAACAGGACCACTTTCATGACCTTCGGATGTAAATTGTGTTCTTTTTTGAGATGGACCTTCTTCGCTCCTGGCAATATCTTCTCCAAAGCCGTCAATGATATTTTCTTGAATACCCGTAAGTTCGGGACTTTGTGCCATCATGTCACGATCCTCCCCATTTTCCTTGTTTTCAATAATAACATTTTTCACATAATCAGCATTTCCTGTAAAGCCATTTACCAGTTCTTTTCCAAATTTCAGTCTCCTCTCGACACTTTCTCTATGTAAAAGTCGAGCTGGTCTTTCTGTTTCGATCATTAATTTTTCTGAAGCAGTATAATGACTTGCGCTACTCATTCTACTTGTAGTGCGTTGACTCTGATGTTCATCTTTGCTTATTGGACGGGAACTTCCCCGACTTCTCATTCTAGATAAAGTCCTCAATTTTGACCTACGGTCCATATTTTTCAGGTCATTATCTCTCCAAGTCATATTACTGTATGGTCTTTCTAGCGTTCTGATATCAGTTTCCTTAGCAGGACCAAACTCATATTTCCCCATCTTTAACGTGACTTCTAACGTTTTGAGGTAGTTACGTACGGACACTGTATCAATATGGTCGCCACCTACAAAATAAAATACTGAAGATTTAAAGTTAGTTTGCATTAGTTTTGATAAATTTGACCCAAGTTGCAAAGTTTCTCTGGATTCTGATTACCCCTTTAGTATCTTCAAATTCTTAATGCATGAATATAGAAGTTATGGTCATGATAAGTCTTTGTGTACAGACAGATGTCTTGAAAGATGGACATGGTGAAACCAGTTAACCTCCCTACAACTTCATTATGAGGGGTGTATAAATATAACCCCCATCTTATAAGGTCACCCCTTCTGCAATCAAAATGTGGCTTGAAAAAGAGGGGTGGTCTCTCTTGAGGGCATAATTTAGTAACATTTTACTATATCAGTGTAACGGTATCTGGAATCTTGCTTGATCAGTGAGGTGGCCTTTTGTGAGAGGGGTCTAATAATAGGCAAACTCTTGAATAACAACTAAAATGGGCTTTTAAATTCTGCACTAAAAACCCACCATCTTCATAAGTTAGGTATAAAACAAAATGTGATTTATGTTATGTATATATATAGTGAAGTGGTTAATGACAAGTTTATATTGACTTATCACTATACTATACGTTACTTAAATCCCTTTATTGACTCTCCAAATTCTTTGTCAACTGTCAAATATTGCTTTATCAAAATGAAATATTACTGGTACAAAATTAGTTTGTTACTTTTCTTCATTATATTGTAATTTTTTGCATTGTTAATTACAAATTAAAATTCTATTTGCCAAAGAATTAGTCAATACCAGTACAATTGTTAGTGCACAGTGGCAATTTCCATGTTTTGTTCAGTAAATTACTGTACACATGACAGTCAATAAAAATTGGGTTAGGGTTAGGTTATGGTATTTAACACCACTTTCAACAATATTTCAGTTATATCGTGGCAGTCAGTTTTATTGGTGGAGAAAACGACCAACCTGACAAGTCACTGACAAACTTCACATAATGTTGTATGCAGTACACCTTGCCATGAGCAGGATTTTAACTCGCTCAACAAAAAGCATCTTTTCATATCATAGCATTGAAGATGTACAGGTACATTATTATTTCTCTTCCAATTGTACAGTATCAGTATTTCAAACATAAAAATAAAAATGTAAACTTTATTCAAACTTTCTTTTACATCCTCTTAGATTTTTAATATCTCTATTGGCAGAAATTCAAGTGCACAACTTTATATTCTTAATATAAGAAAGTAAGAAAAGAATAGGAAGAAAATAAAATATTTATTGACCCAAACACAGGGCCAAAAAACAGGGGGCCCAAAATCTGGCATACCATGATGATCATCATATAAAAAAAGGTAACAAAGTTTGCTTTTTTCCCCCCAGATACTTTACAGCTTAAAGTGATGTAAAACAATCCTTCAATCAATCATAAATGTAAGCTCAAGTAATTCTTGGTGTATATTATCACTCTCTATATTGATAGCCTATATTGACTATGTACAAAAGCTGAAGTCGAAGAAATATGATTTTGACACTTTGATATAAAAGAGAAGCTTAAATGTTTGATACTATCAATATTTAACATCTTCAAACTATCAAGTGTTATAAACCACTATTAAATGCCCCTTTTCTAAACCCATTGATAGCTATACTTCAAAGAAAAAATATGACATATTTGTAAATATATTACATTATGACATTTAAGATAGCTAGCTACTTCATACGAAACCATGACAGCATTCTTTCCAAGCGTCTTTGAAATAGGTCTGCTCTGGTTTGGAATAGGTGTATGAGGTGAAAATAAAAATTTTACTGGATTAAATAATATTTTATACAAACTGAAAGTGTACATACATGTAATCAAAAAAATCCCTCAAAATAATATTTTTCTTTCTTAAAAATCTTGACAAAGAACTAAAACCAGAGTCTCTGAAGAACCTTTATCGATTACATGATTTATATAGGCAATGAATAAAAAAGATTAAAAAAAAGTTATTGTCTAGCAAATGCCGCCACGTAGAATATGTTTAAAAAGTGTAGGAGGTAATTTCATAAGGGAATTAGAGAAAAAAAAACACCATTAAAACCAGACTTTAAAATAAAAATTAAAAATTTTGAACGATCATCACTTTTGGCCCCCTCCTTAAATCTGTCAAACAAAGTGCTACAACAAATCTACTGATATATTCCAGACAGAAATTTTTCAAAGTAATTCAATACAAAGAACTGCATACAAATTGGACTAAAAATACAAAAAATATCATTTTTGACCCCTTACACCTCTTTTACTCTGGCACCATGAAAACTAGGTCAAATTTGTTTTGAAAATGGAAGAAGAAAAATGTCATAAGGAACCTCAAGAAAAAACCCTTTCAAAATCTTAGCTTGAAATAAAAATTCAAAATTTTGGCTGGACCCATTTTGGCCCACTTATATTTTGAAACTAAGAGGCATACAAAATCTATTGGCATACCTCATAAAGAGAATTCTATAAAGACATAAAGAAAACAAATTGTCATTATTGGTAGTAAAATAATTCTAATGCAATTTGTTTGAATCGTCGGATTTGATTGGTTACTATTCTACGTAAAATTCTCAATCTACCAGTCGTAACTAAGGGGTTCAGCTGGAAGGATCCGCCATCTTGAAAACATGAAATCCTACATGTCATATTTACAACAATGCATAAAAATAATCAAAATGCCTACCTTGCACACTCATTTAAGTTAAATTTTATCAAAATTGAAGCATACACGAAGCCAAATGACGTCTGATCTTTACGTTTTAAACTGGAAGTCATCATATGATGTCATTTCGCGGAATTTTAATTTGTGTGATTTTTAGACCCAGGGATATGCAAGAAAACATTTTTGCATCTGTATTGTATTTTAAGCTTTGCGGACATAAATCTTGGTTTTACAGTCGCAAATATCTGTTTACCTAACTCTACTGCGTGTCGCTAGGTAAACTCAATGTGCGACTGTAAAACCAACTATTTACGTCCGTAAAGCTTAAAATACAATACAGATATCTCCTAAATAATCCACATATAAAATGAGAAAACACCCTTTGGGCCTTTTGTTCCTTTTGTGGATTTCCGATTGAAAAAAAAAGTCAGAGTAATGGCAGGAAAAGATGTTGAAAATGAAATGGAGACCAAAGTCCTTTTAAAATACAATGCTCTTTAATTTTTAAGGACAGACTGATAGTGATTAAACACTGTGGTCATTAATGGTTTTTCATTACAAACCTTAACAATTAATTTGCCTACCTTGCATAACCAGATGACCATTGGGTACTGGGGGTAAGTATTTACTGGTAATCCAAAACGACATTTTACTAGTCACTATTAATATGAATACTGGTATACTAACTATACAATCATTTTATCCATGAATAATAAATGCAGAAATGGTCCACTAGTATTCAACAAAAATATGAGTTTTAAATTGCATTGTTTAAAACCTTGTTCTTCATCCTGAGAAATGCAATTAATTTAAAGTGTTATCAAATATTTTGATCAGTCATTTCTTTTCTTCTTTATTTGTCCATAAAATACATTAAAATTTAAATTTTAATACAATATACTCCACTATAATACTATGTCTTATAATACATCATTTAACATGCACATTTAATTAATTTTTTTCCAACACAATCAATCAAATTCATGTGAATTATTTTTTTCTCCTCCAATTCCCAACGATGTCTACTTCTTATAAAGTACTTCTAATCTGAAGTCATATCTGTATATTTAAAACTATTACAGTTTCGTAATTAGGTATTCATTAAATAATTCTGTATTTAGATACGAACACTTTAAATAGCCGTCCATATATACCATCGTCTGATAAAATTTTGCTATAGAACACAGATTAATGTACAAACTTCATCCTAAAACTAATTTTCTCGGTCCATTTATAAAAACTGGGTATTAAAAGTTTCCATGTTTCTGATCCTAAATTTGGATACCGTATATTTTATCCTTTAATATCAACGTTAAGTATAACAGATTAAATGACTTTAAGGTGTAGGTCCACACGATTAGGCAGTGTTAAAGACACAATGGTCTTTTTCATTGAAACGTCAATGTTTATCTCTTCGCTAGTATGGTCAGGTAAAGCAATGCTTTGTGGTTTTTAACACCTAATTTTAACCTTTACATATAATTGTCAAACACAGGCATCAAAATTATCCAATAAAATTATAGGTATCAAGTTTTTATTTTTTTGGACAATTACTAGTATTGTTCTTTGTAATATCAAATTTTGGTGACAAAGCTTTTTTCTTTTTAGGTTGTATGAATTATTAGATGATTATTCAAATATCTTTTTTTATTTAATATTTAGGCCACCCCATATCAGGCCAAATTCCAGATGCACTGAAATACTAAAGTGTTCCCCTAACAAGTGGCCTACTCTAAAGTTTTTATTATCAATTCTGGACAAGCTCATATCCTTGTCCTGTATTACATAACGATGGGTAAAATTAAAAACAAATAAATAAAAAGTTTTGCCAACATATCTACCTTATTTTTTTCAAAGAATGTTAGAGGAAACACAGGTATTTTTTTCCCTGGCCTAACTGAGATATTGTTGAATTTTGGCATTAAAACACCCATAATCGTGGCTGCAATCATAGGGTAGTTAGATTTATATCTACCTATGCAATCAGTGTCTATCACCACTAAAGTGGTGAGTGATGAAGCTTAGTTTGTCAGTGACTTGCGGCAGGATGGGTGGTAGTTGTGGGATCGTAACTCTTATTATTATACTACATTGATTTTTTTTTTTAACGGCAATATACAATTATTTACTTTTAATGAGGTCTGGTCTACTCATGACTATACGGACAGTCCGTATAGTATGAAAATATGATGAACATTTTGAAAGTTTTGAAATTTTATAAATTTTGAAATTTATAAAATTTATAAAAATTTTATGAAATTTTATATGAAATTTTTGAATTTTTTTTTTTGAAATTTTGTAAAATTTTGAAATTTTGACCTTTTTTTGCAATTTGATTGACCGACTGGAAATGAAATCTCGTCTCTGGTTGAACAACGTTGAAACACCAAATAGACAATAGACAAAAATAGACACAAGCTCGAATATACCTCACGCGAGGTGTACTCACTGCACGCGAGGTATACTCACTCTGAGGTAGAGTTGAGATAATGCTGTTTAGGCCAATCAGCAAAAAGCAAAATTCCTTATCATTTAATAATAAGATTTATTGTTCTGCAGATATATGGTTTTCTCCTGATACTCAAGAATTCTCCACCAATAAAACTGGCCACCATAACATAATTCTAATTTGGTTTGCAATAATATTTTAACATCACAATAAACAAAAATTCTTGAAAACAGCAAATTATTCAATGGTTATATCAAATGTATCTTCTTAACCTCTTAACCATATTCACACAACTTAAACATGTAAAAAAAAAAAGCACTTCCACCTTTGCACTTCATTTGTTTGTTTCTTTTAATTTTTTTTTTCTTACTAAAGCACACCAAATAACATTGACAACGACTGATTAACACTTGATTAATTCTCAATACACTTCTACCTTTCGATACTAATTAAACCTTGAACACCAGATAACAACAGGGATACAGATTAATATAAGTTTAACCACTTGTTTCCGAATTCTATTGATTAATTTAAATGTCTATATAATTACTATGTGTATTATCATAATGTGTAATATTGAATTAATTAATAAAATATGTTTATACTAAATCAAGGACGTATATCCTTGACTAAATGTATAATTTTAGAATGTGATAAAATTCGACTCTTTTCAATGGAAGACTTTAAAATCCAACTGAAATATGTAATGTTATTTACATATTACATAATATTTAACTTATTAAATTAAAATCTGCTCACACACCAAACTAAATACCCTGTGATTTCTTGAAGACATCAAAAGGATCAATAATCTACAATGTATATTGTTACAACAAAATAATGGTTACATATATAATTAATCTAACATTTATTTTACTATAGGTTGGGGCCCTCAAAGGGACAATTAAAAATTTAATTTGTCTAATGCCAATTGATATTATTAAATTTAAATTTCATTTTAGATAAATATGAGCCATACAAGAGATAAATATATTCAGTGAATATTATGTATTTTAATTAATATACAAAGACAGGTCATACTTTTTGATTTTTTTTGATTGCAGAGTATTGAAAATTTTTGTTATCAAAAATCTTCATCAAATTTAATTAAACATATGATAGTCAATTTAATTCCTCAGGATTTTAAGGGACTTTTAGTTTGTATTTGTAAACTTAATACCCAGATTAATTACAGATTAGTTAATTAACCGTACTATTAAATAATGTTAAATCAACCCTCGATATATCCATACAAAACATTAAAGATCCTTCAAAACAAAAAGCCAAATAATCCAATCCAAATTTTAAGGGTAATAAGGGTGTGTGTGTGTGGGGGGGGGGGGGGGGGGGGGGGGGGGGGGGACGGGGACTATGGAAGGCTGAGTGCTTAAAGTCGTTGACTTCTGACCATAAACCTTACTTACATATGTAGGATTGCACCTCGATAACAACCTCAAGTTTTGACATTTCGACAGGAACAGGGAGTTAACCAGGTCACTTCTTCATAACTGTCTGGGCTTTCCTTCCCCAATTAAATCTGGTGGTCACAATATAGCTAAAACAATTGCTGTAAGTGACAATAAACACCAATAAGCAAAGCAATCCAACCCTCAAGAACAAAAACTCCAGAATGTCTTTAAAAACTTTTCCCAATCAAATAAACCAATTCTACAAGCAGATAAACTACCTCTATAACCAGATAAACCAACTCTATAACCAGATAAACCTACTCTATAACCAGATAAACTAACTCTATAACCAGATAAACCTACTCTATAACCAGATAAACCTACTCTATAACTAGATAAGCTAACTCTATAATCAGATAAACTAACTCTATAACCAGATAAACTAACTCTATAACCAGATAAACCAACTCTATAACCAGATAAACTAACTCTATAACCAGATAAACCAACCAACTCTATAACTAGATAAAACAACTCTATAACCAGATAACCTAACTCTATAACCAGATAAACCTACTCTATAACCAGATAAACCAACACTATAACCAGATAAACCTACTCTATAACCAGATAAACCAACACTATAACCAGATAAACTAACTCTATAACCAGATAAACCAACACTATAACCAGATAAACTAACTCTATAATCAGATAAACTAACTCTATAACCAGATAAACTAACTCTATAATCAGATAAACTAACTCTATAACCAGATAAACCTACTCTATAACCAGATAAACCAACCAACTCTATAACTAGATAAAACAACTCTATAACCAGATAACCTAACTCTATAACAAGATAAACCAACACTATAACCAGATAAACCTACTCTATAACCAGATAAACCAACACTATAACCAGATAAACTAACTCTATAACCAGATAAACCAACACTATAACCAGATAAACTAACTCTATAACCAGATAAACCAACCAACTCTATAACCATATAAACCAACTCTATAACCAGATAAACTAACTCTATAACCAGATAAACCAACCAACTCTATAACTAGATAAAACAACTCTATAACCAGATAACCTAACTCTATAACCAGATAAACCAACACTATAACCAGATAAACTAACTCTATAACCAGATAAACCAACACTATAACCAGATAAACTAACTCTATAATCAGATAAACTAACTCTATAACCAGATAAAATAACTCTATAATCAGATAAACTAACTCTATAACCAGATAAACTAACTCTATAACCAGATAAACCTACTCTATAACCAGATAAACCTACTCTATAACCAGATAAACCAACCAACTCTATAACTAGATAAAACAACTCTATAACCAGATAAACCAACACTATAACCAGATAAACCTACTCTATAACCAGATAAACCAACACTATAACCAGATAAACTAACTCTATAATCAGATAAACTAACTCTATAACCAGATAAACTAACTCTATAACCAGATAAACTAACTCTATAACCAGATAAACCAACCAACTCTATAACTAGATAAAACAACTCTATAACCAGATAACCTAACTCTATAACCAGATAAACCAACACTATAACCAGATAAACCTACTCTATAACCAGATAAACCTACTCTATAACCAGATAAACCAACTCTATAACTAGATAAGCTAACTCTATAACCAGATAAACAAACACTATAACCAGATAAACTAACTCTATAATCAGATAAACTAACTCTATAACCAGATAAATCAACACTATAAACAGTCAGATAAACCAACTCTATAACCAGAACTAGAGGCTCAGTGGGCTGAGCCTGTGTCGCTTGCCTTTCATTCTGCTTTGAGGAAACTTAATACACAACCTTCCATACATGTAGATGCTTCCTACCAAGTTTCGGTTTATTTGGCTAGGCAGTTTCAGAGGAGAAGATTTTTTAGATATCGACCAATCAGAAACAAGAATTGCCTGAGGTGGCCATGTTTATTAACCGACCGGGACGAAATGAGCAATCTTCATAGAGGACATTTCATAGATGCTTCCTGCCATGTTTCGGTTAATTTGGCCAAGCGGTTTCAGAGGAGGAGATTTAAAAAAATTGGCCAATCAGAAACAAGAATTGCATGTGGAGGGCCATGTTTGGTAATGGATCATAACAAAATGTGCACTCTTTAGAGAGGACCTTCCATAGATGCTTCCTACTAAGTTTCAGTTCATTTGGCTGATGGGTTTCAGAGGAGAAGATTAAAATGTGAAAAGTTAACAGATGACAGACAACAAATGACGGACGCCAAGTGATGCCAAAAGCCCACATTGCCTTTGGCAAAGTGAGCTAAAAAGAATATTAAAATGTGAATACCTACATGTAATGAATAGTATAAACATGTTAAAATATATCAGCATTAGTTAATTTCTAAGGGAGATAATGGCAAGAGTTATATTTCTTTTAACAGTTTAATGCAAGAGTTATCTCCCTTATAACAGTTTACTACAATGGAGCAAACTTTTTTAGAAATGAACCAATCAGAAACAAGAATTGCCTGTGGTGGCCATGTTTGTTAACGGATCAGGATGAAATGAGCAATCTTTATAGAGGACCTTCCATAGATGCTTCTTACCAAGTTTTGGTTCATTTGGCCAAGCAGTTTCGGAGAAGATTTTTAAAAATCGGCCAATCAGAAACAAGAATTGCCTGTGGTGGCCATGTTTGTTAATGGATCGGGATGAAATGAGCAATCTTTATAGAGGACCCTCCATAGATGTTTCCTACCAAGTTTCGGTTCATTTGGCCAAGCGGTTTCGGAGAAGATTTTTAAAAAATAGGCCAATCTTAAACAAGAATTGCCTGTGGTGGCCATGTTTGTTAACAGATCAGGATGAAATGAGCAATCTTTAGAGAGGACCTTCCATAGATGCTTCCTATCAAGTTTCAGTTCATTTGGCTGAGAGGTTTCAGAGGAGAAGATTAAAATGCAAAAAGTTAAAGGACTACAGATGACAGACGCCAAGTGATGGCAAAAGCTCACCTTGCCAAGCCAAAGACAAGGTGAGCTAAAAACCAACTCTATAACCATATAAATTAACTCTATAACCAGATAAACCAACACTATAACCAGAAAAACCAACACTATAACCAGATAAACCAACTCAATAACCAGATAAACCAACTCTATAACCAGATAAACCAACACTATAACCAGAAAAACCAACACTATAACCAGATAAACCTACTCTATAACCAGATAAACCAACTCTATAACCAGATAAACCAACTCAATAACCAGATAAACCAACTCTAACCAAATAAATCAACTCTATAACCAGATAAACTAACTCTATAACCAGATAAACCAACTCTATAACCAGATAAACTAACTCTATAACCAGATAAACCAACCAACTCTATAACTAGATAAAACAACTCTATAACCAGATAAAATAACTCTATAACCAGATAAACCAACACTATAACCAGATAAACTAACTCTATAACCAGATAAACCAACACTATAACCAGATAAACTAACTCTATAAGCAGATAAACCAACCAACTCTATAACTAGATAAAACAACTCTATAACCAGATAAACCAACACTATAACCAGATAAACCTACTCTATAACCAGATAAACCAACACTATAACCAGATAAACTAACTCTATAATCAGATAAACTAACTCTATAACCAGATAAACTAACTCTGTAACCAGATAAACTAACTCTATAACCAGATAAACCAACCAACTCTATAACTAGATAAAACAACTCTATAACCAGATAACCTAACTCTATAACCAGATAAACCAACACTATAACCAGATAAACCTACTCTATAACCAGATAAACCTACTCTATAACCAGATAAACCAACTCTATAACTAGATAAGCTAACTCTATAACCAGATAAACAAACACTATAACCAGATAAACTAACTCTATAATCAGATAACCTAACTCTATAATCAGATAAACTAACTCTATAACCAGATAAATCAACACTATAAACAGTCAGATAAACCAACTCTATAACCAGAACTAGAGGCTCAGTGGGCTGAGCCTGTGTCGCTTGCCTTTCATTCTGCTTTGAGGAAACTTAATACACAACCTTCCATACATGTAGATGCTTCCTACCAAGTTTCGGTTTATTTGGCTAGGCAGTTTCAGAGGAGAAGATTTTTTAGATATCGACCAATCAGAAACAAGAATTGCCTGAGGTGGCCATGTTTATTAACCGATCGGGACGAAATGAGCAATCTTCATAGAGGACATTTCATAGATGCTTCCTGCCATGTTTCGGTTAATTTGGCCAAGCGGTTTCAGAGGAGGAGATTTAAAAAAATTGGCCAATCAGAAACAAGAATTGCATGTGGAGGGCCATGTTTGGTAATGGATCATAACAAAATGTGCACTCTTTAGAGAGGACCTTCCATAGATGCTTCCTACTAAGTTTCAGTTCATTTGGCTGATGGGTTTCAGAGGAGAAGATTAAAATGTGAAAAGTTAACAGATGACAGACAACAAATGACGGATGCCAAGTGATGCCAAAAGCCCACATTGCCTTTGGCAAAGTGAGCTAAAAAGAATATTAAAATGTGAATACCTACATGTAATGAATAGTATAAACATGTTAAAATATATCAGCATTAGTTAATTTCTAAGGGAGATAATGGCAAGAGTTATATTTCTTTTAACAGTTTAATGCAAGAGTTATCTCCCTTATAACAGTTTACTACAATGGAGCAAACTTTTTTAGAAATGAACCAATCAGAAACAAGAATTGCCTGTGGTGGCCATGTTTGTTAACGGATCAGGATGAAATGAGCAATCTTTATAGAGGACCTTCCATAGATGCTTCTTACCAAGTTTTGGTTCATTTGGCCAAGCAGTTTCGGAGAAGATTTTTAAAAATCGGCCAATCAGAAACAAGAATTGCCTGTGGTGGCCATGTTTGTTAATGGATCGGGATGAAATGAGCAATCTTTATAGAGGACCCTCCATAGATGTTTCCTACCAAGTTTCGGTTCATTTGGCCAAGCGTTTCGGAGAAGATTTTAAAAAAATCGGCCAATCTTAAACAAGAATTGCCTGTGGTGGCCATGTTTGTTAACAGATCAGGATGAAATGAGCAATCTTTAGAGAGGACCTTCCATAGATGCTTCCTATCAAGTTTCAGTTCATTTGGCTGAGAGGTTTCAGAGGAGAAGATTAAAATGCAAAAAGTTAAAGGACGACGGATGACAGACGCCAAGTGATGGCAAAAGCTCACCTTGCCAAGCCAAAGGCAAGGTGAGCTAAAAACCAACTCTATAACCATATAAATTAACTCTATAACCAGATAAACCAACTCTATAACCAGATAAACCAACACTATAACCAGATAAACCAACTCTATAACCAGATAAACCAACTCAATAACCAGATAAACCAACTCTATAACCAGATAAACTAACTCTATAACCAGATAAACCAACCAACTCTATAACTAGATAAAACAACTCTATAACCAGATAACCTAACTCTATAACCAGATAAACCTACTCTATAACCAGATAAACTAACTATAACCAGATAAACCAACTCTATAACCAGATAAACTAACTCTATAACCAGATAAACCAACTCTATAACCAAATAAACCAACTCTATAACCAGATAAACCAACTCAATAACCAGATAAACCAACTCTAACCAAATAAATCAATTCTATAATCAGATAAACTAACTCTATAACCAGATAAACCAACTCTATAACCAGATAAACTAACTCTATAACCAGATAAACTAACTCTATAACCAGATAAACTAACTATATAACCAGATAAACCAACCAACTCTATAACTAGATAAAACAACTCTATAACCAGATAAACTAACTCTATAACCAGATAAACCAAATCTATAACCAGATAAACTAAATCTATTACCAGATAAACCAACTCTATAACCAGATAAACCAACTCTATAACCAGATAAGCTAACTCTATAACCAGATAAACTAACTCTATAACCAGATAAACCAACTCTATAACCAGATAAACTAACTCTATAACCAGATAAACTAACTCTATAACCAGATAAACCAACTCTATAACCAGATAAACCAACTCTATAACTAGATAAACTAACTCTATAACCAGATAAACCAACTCTATAACCAGATAAACCAACTCTATAACCAGATAAACCTACTCTATAACTAGTTAACCAACTATAATATTACAATAATTATGCACTCCATTTATATATAACAGGTAAGCAGTATCTGCTCCACTAGTGGCACCTGTCATGTATAACAGATTGTATCATAATAATCATAGAACAGTAATAGACTGTTTATGTCACATTCAGCAACATAGTGACCCTGTTAAATAGTAAAGTAAACCAGACTACCTTGTATAATATCAATGGGGAGATAACTCTACAGTAATTTTGAATGCACTATAATACAAATTTCATGCCGTTCTTTGACACTGTAAGTCAAAGATTAACTTAAGAAGTATGGCATGAATGGATTATCTGGATTAACAGATTAAAGACTGAACCCTTGACGAACACAAAAAGTTAGTATTTCATGATAATAAGAGAAGCTTGTTGCCAAAAGGAATAGGATTAATTATGGTAGTTTAACTGCACCTTTAAAAATATTTCCAATTATATCGTGGCGACAAGTTTTATTGGTTGAGTAGATTTAATAGAGTAAATCTAATAGAAGTAAATGATAAATGATAAAAAGTACACCTTGCCATGAACAGGAACCAAACTGACAAACTGTATAGGTAATATGCACAGACTGTATAGATTGATATGTAGTATCAATATTGAGCATGCCTGATGAAGGTTGTTCCAGAAACATGTCGTCTGCACTAAATTTGATATCTATGTTTTTATTTGTAGTGTTGAGTAAATTTTCAAACATTCAAAGAGTTATCTCCCTTTCAGAAAACCCTAAATAACATGCAGTTTTTCCTGATTCATTTGATGAAAAGCATGATGACTCATATTTTTGATATTCCATAGTTGCTTTTAATAAAAAAAAAAAAAAACAATTTCAGAAACTTGACAAGAAAAGATTTATTTCTTCTGAGGTTACGATTTTCCCTGTAAAGTCTATGTTAATTTCAAGTCAAAATGCAGATCTTACTAATTTACAAACCTTAATTCTTGCGTTTAAAGTATGGTGACCCAATATTTTTTTTTTTTTTTTTTTAATAGTTATATGATAAACTTTTTCTTGATGAATAATAATGAAACATAATAAATGATTTTAACCCTCTTCTTCCTTAAACAATCTTATTTGCATGTTTCCTCCATCTATTCATAATTTATAGTCTGCGAGTGTGTGAATAGACTATTTGCACGTTTCCGATTTGATTCTAAAATTATATCTATTTGGTATTTTTTTATAGTTATTTCCTTTACAGAGGGCAAACTGGTTCCTGTTCCATGCAAGAGCAATGGAAAGAAGACAGAATATTGAGTATAATTTATTGAGTAAGATACAGTGAAACCTGTCTAATCCAAACACTGAGTAAACCAAAACCTGTCTAAACCAAACACTGAGTAAACCAAAACCTGCCGAAACCAAACACTGAGTAAACCAAAACCTGTCTAATCCAAACACTGAGTAAACCAAAACCTGTCTAATCCAAACACTGAGTAAACCAAAACCTGTCTAAACCAAACACTGAGTAAACCAAAACCTGTCTAATCCAAACACTGAGTAAACCAAAACCTGTCTAATCCAAACACTGAGTAAACCAAAACCTGTCTAAACCAAACACTGAGTAAACCAAAACCTGCCTAAACCAAACACTGAGTAAACCAAAACCTGTCTAATCCAAACACTGAGTAAACCAAAACCTGCCTAAACCAGACAGACTTTTGAGTCCCATCTACTAAACGTCTATGTAATTTAAACCTGTGTAAACCAAACACCTGTTTAAACTGAACAATTTCCTCAGTCCCATAGGGGTTGGCTTAGACAGGTTTTATTGTATATGTTATTTTCATTGCTTTGTATGGGGGCACGTTCGACTGCATTAAAGGGGAGTAACTCCTACAAAAATATGAACAAGGGTATAATTTTAGAATCAAATCAGAAATGCACATATGGTCTGTTAATCCACATTTTATACTCCTCAAAAATAATATTTTTTATATAAATAGCTGTTCTTACATAAAATTTTCAGAATAAATAGTATACATACACATAGGAATATCAGGACTGTAAACCAATTTTTCTTTAAAATTTGGTATGATATGACATCAAGCTTTTTTTTCCATTTTTTCATATAGATGCTTATACATGTACAACTAGTTCTAATAATAAAACCCTAAATGCTTGCTTACTCGCAAGGGTTATAACGGGATGCCATTACACGTAATGGAGCAGCCGCCGAGATTTTTTGCACTCGCTTACAGAGCTTCTGACGCCTGCATTTATCAATAATAAGACATAACCTTTCCTATTGTCCATTATTATAACAAATTTTTATCACCTATCAGTATTTTAGAATGTAATTCCCACAAAATAAAAATATTCTCTCTGAACATTTTGAATTTTGTCATTTCCGGCCTTACTATTTGGATGTCGATACCATATTTGGCGATTTAGGCGTGAATGTTTACATCAGTGTGTAGTAAGAAATACCATATTTAGAAAAGCTCCGCCTTCCGTAGTTTCCGGTTATGGAAAACGATCGATAAATTTGAACAAGGTTGTTGCTACCTTTGAAAAGCATATATTTCTCAGCCAAACCGATTTAACAAGGACTGGGATCATCAGTAATAGTTATAATGAAATGTTTGAAGCATAAAAAGTGAGTTTTTATGTTTCAACTGCAACTTTTTTTTTGCTCCATTGTGACGAATGGGACCGCGTTGTAGCTCTGCCGAGACACAAGTTTGTCACAGGAGATACATTATTGCAGCTAATGTACAGCCAACTAATAAATAGCTCTTTAGTGCTTCCACATATTTTTATTATTTCATTTCATTTGAAAATTAAATAACAACTTCTGTAAATCTCTTAAATATGACTATTGTTTGATTGATAGAAATATTATTTATTCATGTATGTATTTATCATTTTGTATTAGAAATAAAATTATAAACTACTATATTTTGGTTCTCTGTTCTCTTTCACTTGTATTGCAAGACAAAAACGTTTACCTGAAGTTCAATGTGTTGGTGTTTATACACCCTAATCCCAATGTGTGTACAATGTTTATACACCCTAATCCCAATGTGTGTACAATGTTTATACACCCTAATCCCAATGTGTGTACAATGTTTATACACCCTAATCCCAATAATTGTACAATGTTTATACAGTAATTAGTTATTCCCACTTGAAATCATAGATTTCTGTAATGAAATTTTAAAAAGTGGGAATAGGTGGAATGAACCTACACAGTTAGATATATATATTATATAATATACCATCAATAAATTATAATCCTCTGCCATTTCAAACATCAATTAAAAATAACAGTCTTCCTGCTCATGGCTGTTATAATATTTCACATATTGTTCTACCCATTGATTTTTCAAAAAATCATTTATACTTTGCACAAAAGAGTATCAATTTGTTATGGAGATATCATTTCTTTGTACTAAGTATATGTTTTGATAAAACGGAAAAATTGTATTAAAATGTTTTATATCAATAACTCCAGTTGTGTATCTACTTATTGATTAGTAAATTTAACAATTTTTCACAAATTTCTAAGTATCAAGAATATATGTTTAAAAAAAAGAAGAAAAAAAAAGAGATTATATGTTTAATATGGTATAATTTACAATGACTACTTCAAAATGCAATTTTTAAAGCAACATATCAACTGGTTGTATATGCATCTTCAAGGTATACCAGTAATAAATAGTTTACACTGGTCAAAGATATTACTTGACAAGATTTACTTTAAATTAGTTTTTGTTATTACTACATTTTATACCTGATATTCATGTTGATGGTTTCAAATTGATAACTGTAAAAACACTATTCCTTAATTTTCAGTTTTACCAGGAATTTAAACAGATTTTCTCTCACGAAGGAAAAAGTCTAAGTGAGCTTTTTGCATCACTTGGCGTCCGTCATACTTGGCATCTGTCATCATTAATTTTTCACATTATAATCATTGCCTGTAAAACTGCTCAACCAAACAGAATCAAACTTGGCAAAGATAGAAGAAGAGGTTCATATTTGTACAATGGGAGGGACTAGCAGAGGCCCTAAATGGGAGAAATGAATAAATCTTAAAAACTTTCTTCTCAAAAACTAGCAATAGAAATTCTACAGTATTTGTGGTGCATCATCATTGTGATATGTTAATTTGTACCATGCAAAGGTCCAAGGGTATACAGAGTTTTAAGTCTTCAGGGTCCAAAGTAAAATACAGATTGAATTGGCAAAAATTTTACATACTCTCTGAAGAGCCAGTGATGGAAATTCAATTACATATGCTTTGAATCACCAATGTGATATGCAGATTAAAGCTTTTGTAAATGAATGTACCCAGGTTGTATGGGTCCAAACCCTGAAGTCCAAATTGTTGCATAGATTGCAATAAAGGTTACAGCCAGAAAACAAATGTAAGAGACTTTCTTGGTGACACCACATATACATGTAATTATTACCTAAGCTTGTTGTCTTGATGTCCAAAGCTCTTCTCAATAAACCAACAGATTCTATTTTAGCACCATAGCTTATTTCCTCCATCAGTAATTTACCTACAAACAAAAACATATATTTTCAAATATCCTCATACCTTTTATATATTCACCTTTTGCTAAGTTTAAGAATTTTGGTTCATCTTATTTGTACAGTTACAGCAAAAATAAAACAGTTACAACTACTCCCCAATGAGCAGTAGATTGGCCCTTTTTGCAAGTCAACAGTGTCTTTGTATAGTGTCCATTCCTGTAGATTGATGACTTTACCAGATCTAGTTCATAAAAAACAAACTAAAAACTTCCTTTTCATAATTTAACCAAATATTAAAAAATATGCCAGACAACAAAGGACCTGAAGTAAAAGACCAACCAAATAGTCTAATACTTAATAATGAGCTACAATATTATTTATCTAAGTAATCTGAAGACCATAATAACTGTGTTAATCCTTGGTCTCTGTCTTACTGTATACAAGTACATGTATTGCTTTCATTACAGAAAAAAAGTCATGACCCCATGCCTGTGACCTTACCTAATATCAGCAATACATCGTCTACATAAAAGTGTGTTGACCTTTAACAGTAATGTGTGTTGACCTTGACCTTTGACCTTAACTAATGTCTGTAATATGTCCCTTATAGATCAATGCATGTGTTGTGTATTGTCCTCTGACATTACCTAATGTGTTGTGACCTTTCACCTCTGACCTTACCTAATGCAAGTAATGTGTCAGCTACAGATAAATGTGATGCTCCTTGGCATGCCTCTCTAATTTTAATAGTCTTTCTGTATAAACTTTCTGCTCTAATTTTGTCATATCTAAAACAGAAAAAAAGTTATATTTAACCAGTAGATAACAGATCTTATATGAAACTAAAATGGTAGATATCTAATTTAGTGCACATGACACATACTGTTACCTAAATAACCCAACTATTATTTCAGTTTTGTATTTTAATAAACTCTCTGCTATCATTTTCTGATATATAAAAACTTTAACATTTTCTCTCTGATTTTGCATTAAAAGATTATATAAGTCACAATTATTAATCCCTCATCTGAAAAAAAAACCTGAAAATTGAACCTATCCCTTATTATAATTATCATGTAAATGACTGAGTTTAGAGTAATTTTCATGTCCATGGCCACTGAGTTTCCGAGTATCTTCCATGTCCATGGCCACTGAGTTTCTGAGTATCTTCCATGTCCATGGCCACTGAGTTTCTGAGTATCTTCCATGTCCATGGCCACTGAGTTTCTGAGTATCTTCCATGTCCATGGCCACTGAGTTTCTGAGTATCTTTCATGTCCATGGCCACTGAGTTTCTGAGTATCTTCCATGTCCATGGCCACTGAGTTTCTGAGTATCTTTCATGTCCATGGCCACTGAGTTTCTGAGTATCTTCCATGTCCATGGCCACTTTCATCTATATTGACTTCTTAATCAGCTATTGCCAGCATTAAGTTGGCCTTGGATATTTTTTTTTGGCAAATATTGTTTGCTTTTTTAGCAGAATCTTATTGATCCAGGTCAAGAAAAATTTTCATTTAAGACAATCGCACATATAAATGAAAGTAGGATGGGATATTCTTGGGTCATCTGTGACACAGATATTCCATAAATATTGCAGAAATTGGTGACCAAATTGTGTCTTTACAAGAATCTATTCCTTTTAAAAAAAAATAGTTTGAAATGCGTTAATTTTGCCTATTTGATGAAATGCCTATTTTCAATGATGCTTGCCATCTGGAAGGCAGTATGGTCTGCAAGATATAATTTTGAAAGGGGTTGTTCAAGGACTATTCCAGATAAGTTTGGCTTAAATTGGCTTCTGATTTCAGAAAAAAAACCTATAATATTTTGCTGAAATAGGCCTATTTGGCATAACGGGTGAAATTTCATAATACAGTCAAACCTGCCCAAACGACCACCTTCATTAAGCGACCACCTGCTATAAACGACCACTTTTATTCCCCAGACGATTTATACTATATATTTTAACTGGATTCAACAACCACCTGCATAACGCGACCAACGACCGCCAAAATGCATTCCCAAACGACCACTTCAACTTTTTTCAATGACCACTAACTCTTTTGCATGATGAGCTTACAACAAAAATGGGGAAACTGACAGGGGATGTTCCCCAAAGGTCACATTCATTTTCCGTATACACAAACCGGAAGTGATTTTTTTGTACCCAAAATAATGTTTTCTCTATTACTGTTGTTTTTAATTAAAAATTTGTTTATTTTTTTTTAATATTTCTGCCTTTTTTGACATTTTCGTGCAGGTTTAAATTTTATTAAATGATTTGTTGTTCCCAGATCGAATTTTCATGGTGTACATTATGACCATGTGGTATAAAAATTAGAACGTAAACAATAAATCAAAGGCTGTTTACACCTGAGGGTTTGTCTTAATTAAAGGTGAGTAGAAATCGATTTTACAAGCTTTTGAGTTGTTTTATAATTAAAAGAAAGTTTTAAAACATGGCTTCTAAAAGGAAAGTTTTAACTTTGGACGAACGGATAAAAGTAATTGAGTTATTGAGTTACTGATGTGCCAAATTATTTTCATAGACAATTTCAATTCTTTTATGGAATTTTATTAACTCTTTGACTTTTAAAATGTTCTATATTTCTACAATCTTTTAACATATAATACCATGTGCATGTTTAATCAAATAAATTTATATTTATTATTAATGATTCAATTATTTAACTCGTAGTAGAATAACAACGATCTATGACCACATTATTTTTCAGCTGTATCGTTGAACCTGTATTAAAGGACCACCAGCTGTAAGAGACCACTTTTGCATTCTCCCCTGAGTGGTCTCTTAATACAGGTTTGACTGTATGTAATTTAGCCATTCAAGTTTCATTTTTAAAAAGTTTTGTTGATTTGACGAAATTTATATTTTCAGAAACTGGACATCTTGGATTAAGAGTAGGGATATCTGAAAAAATTCAGGAGATGACCACCCAAGGACCATTCCTCTCCCAAAAAAAAATGCTTAAATTTTTCTAATAAGTCTTAGAATATACATGTGTGTTATTTGTTTTCAATATCTATTTTAAGATTTTATTAAACTGCTGGAACCAATTTCTTCTGAAGTACATACCCTTTAGAGTTATCTGCCTTGCCCATCAATTCAGCCAAAGCAAACAATGTATCTGCAACCAAGGGATGAGCTTTACCAAACCACTGTTCTCGTGTAGATAAAGACTGTCTCAAGTTAGATTCTGCATATATATAGTCTTCTTGTAGTGTCCTGAAAACAGAGATAATGTTCTATTATTTTTTTAACTTTTTTTCAGGCCAAGAAAACAATCAAATTGTTTTCCATTCCAATTAATAACGACAAATAAATTACAAATTTTCTTTAAACCAGACATTAATTTTCTTTGTTAAAAAAGGGCAACAAACCAGGTATGTTTCTTAAATCTTGAAAGGACAAGACAGGAAATCAATCCTAAGTAGATTTATAGAATATGTATATTGAAATATACAATATACATACTGGTACATTGTCAGCAAATATAAAATTTATTTGTATTAGCTTCTGGCGATCTTTCCTTTCCTGTTTTGAGGCAAGTACAAAATAATTCCTGAAAATGTGTGTACATTTTGTTTATGCTGCAATGTCATGTATGCAAAATAAATGTATTAAACTTAAGCAAAAAGGAAAAACATCAGACGTTTTGGTTGAATGTCTACAGCATGAACTGTGTTCAACTAGTGCATATAATGCTTCACTCTACATGCAGGGTACCAAGAACCTTTATATGTCTAGTAGACATGGAAAGCACCTTTATGTAGGCAGTAAATGTACTGACTACAGTATAAAAGAAGCTTATTTGATCAGTAACTTGATTCTAAAAGTCTGAAAGTTTGAGATATTTCACTTTATACTCATGCAACATAAATAGATATAATTTTCCCCAAAAAGGGGCAATAACTCTTTTTAACATGAATTTTTAAAAGTCTTCAATGAAAACTGGCCGTTAAATACAGGTAAACTGATACGATGGAATGGGATGACCGTGTTAGTGAGCTGACCACTTATATGAATTAAAATAACACATAAAGCTGTTCTGGAAGGTTTTAATTCAAGGTGATAGCTTAGGAAAGGTTGACTGTAATTTTACCTCAAAAGTCCCAAATTATACTGGATATCAGCTCTGGCTGTCATATTTCCACATTCTCTGACATATTCCAATCCTTCCTTGAGAAGATCCTCTGCACTTTCTAATAGCCCTTCCTTCATTCTCAGGTAACCAAGGTTACTAAGCAAACAACCTGAAAAGGAGAATACAACCAATAAAGTCTTGTTTCATTATATGTCCATATAATATTTTTTAGGTTTTAGGTTTTTAAAATGAGAAATTAAAACAATGCATATCTGCCAAAAGCTTTTTTTTCAGATATATTATGGCGAGAAGAAGCTCTATTTCAATGATTTAATGCTTTGTGTAAGACCAACGAAACTAGTTAGAATTTTATAGTGCTTGCTCATTGAAACAAATGCCCATGTGTAGATACATCGCTCCACTTGGACACACTTTCCTGACTCTGAGCCAACTAGTCTATTCTTTTAATCCCTAATGTTGTGCTTAGCAATAAAATAGCAAATACAAATTAAATAGTCATCAGTTTGACCTGACCAAGGCTCGAACGCACCACCTAATGCACTCAAGGCGAGCATGCTAACCATGACATGATTACACTACCAAGGTTTATTGCAAAAGACATGGAAACAAGCCTTGTGACATCATTTCCGGGAGTGAGAGTTTGGTTTATACAAGATTTCGTTTTATTCAGGATTCGACTTAAGACAGGTATCACAGTACATCAATATTTTCATGTTAAGCATATCTCAAATCACTGTCACCACTGTAAATTCATACCTTTCAAGTTAAGTAACTCCAAATCTAATTCTGTTTCTTCATCCTCATCACTTGTATCCATGACAATACGAAGGGATTTAACAAACCATTTTTCAGCTTCCTGCTGATCTCCTCTTTCTTGACAAAACCTTCCCAACAGCTCTTGAGATTTAGCTTGTAAAAACAAGTCATCTCTTGAAAGGGGAAAATTCTACAAAATAAAGGAAAATAATCTGAAAATCAGGAACCATAACTCTTGAATGAAAATTCACCATTTAATGAATAAGCATTGTTAGTAATTTCTTGATAAAAGACACAAAACATGAATTTCTTACTTGCAATATCAAAGCAATAGCCCAAACATAGGTATGAAATAGAGCTTACATTTCTGACAGTTAAAACTAGTATTACTGTGAGCACTAAGATATACCCCTGCTCCCCACATCTGTCCAACCTATTTCCATAACCAAAACATTACTGATTGTTCCGGCTAAAAATGAAAGGGACCCTCCTCTCTTCACCGGTAAGCTGCTGATAATATTTCAAAACATTCTGAGAAACACTACTCAAGTTATCATACGACATAGGGTAAAAATCCTATTTTCCGTCATATCAATTCTATTGAAACTCTGGAACGGCAAAAGTGAAAATCGTCAAAAATGAAAGGGATCCTCCTCTCTTCACCGGTAAGCTGCTGATAAAATTTCAAAACATTCTGAGAAACACTACTCAAGTTATCATACGACATAGGGTAAAAATCCTATTTTCCGTCATATCAAGTCCAATAACTCTGGAACGGCAAAAGTGAAAATCGTCAAAAAAAAAAGGGATCCTCCTCTCTTCACCAGTAAGCAGCTGATTTTTTTTTAAAAGATTCTAAGAAACACAACTCAAGTTATCGTACGACATAGGATTTGTCTACAGACGGACGGATGGACTTGGTGAAACCAGTATACCCGCCTACAATTTCGTTGCGGGGGGTATAATAATTTGATTTTGATAGAGGATAATAATGTAAAAAAATGAAGCTTATTACTACATGTTGTAGTAATATGTACTTCCTGTAGAGTTAGACACCATAGATGGTGGCGATGTAGAAAATCACAGAGCTGCCACACGTCACAGACAATCTTTATCACATAATATTGTATTGAGCACAACAAGAATATGTCATAAAATTTTAATTTTAAATTCAATGAACCTGCCATAATTTTTTTTATCTAATTAGAATCAAAATATAAAGCATGCTAAACCAGAAAGACTTGTGACATAGAATGAATCTATGCATCAAACATTTTTTTTTTTATATCAAACGTGTTCCAAATCAAAGACTAATATCCATCACCAGAAAAAAAATCCATTCTATAATCTGTGAAGAAAATAAGACAGAAATAAAGAAGTTTTCTTTAAAAGCTAAAAGCATTTATCTTGAAGTCCATTACTTCATAGCAAAATGCATTTGCAGTTGGGATTTTTTCTCTAACGTTTATTTTAGTGCACAATTACATTTTCTTCATTAAAATATAAAAGATATTTATAGTATAAACGAACCTTCTGTAGTTTGTCATTCAGTGATGTTAATATTTCCTCTGTTGTACTGCTATGTCCAATATCCTTGAGGAACATCCCTAGCAACCAAGCTAACTTTGTAGCATATGCTGGGTAGGCTGGTCCTGTCTTAGTAGAATCTGTAACATTATAGACCAGTGAGTCATACATTCATCAAATTTCTCATAGTCATTTCTTAGCTACCCACCTCTTTCCACTTATTTGAGATGTCATGGCCTTGATCAAATTGGTATTAAGATTCACAAATGACCATGGCTATGTTTTATTTACTGTTGTGACAATCTTGTTCTCCTTTTGTCTTTCATGACTTTACCACTTGATATTTAACAAGAGTGACATGACAGGTGTCACTAGTGGAGCAGGAACTGCTTACCCTTCTGAGTTCACTGCCATTTTCTCTGTAGGTTTCATCTCCATTTATGAGTTTGATTCCAGCAGGTGTTGAGTTGTACTCAATAAAACCATATGTGATAATATTCCATCTGTAACTTAGATCAGGTCTGTGGTTTTCCCATGATACTACGGTTTCCTCCACCAAAAACACAGAATGCAAGGATATAACTGAAATATTGTTTGAAGTGGCCATATTGTTCAAGTGGCATTTAAACACCAATAACCTAACAATCTTTAACAAGAAGCTAGATACTATAGAGTTACCTTTAGTGGCCGAGTCTACGTTTCTGTGTTTGGCTTCTGTCAGAAAAATAGTATCTATCCCATCATCTTTCACTAACGATTCTTTTCTTTCTTCATGCTACAAACAATTAAATCCAAATAAATTTCTATCATTAACAATGAGCTGCCTTAAAATTACAAACATAGAGACATTATTTTCTTTTATATTCACAATACTTAATTGTGTGTCAGTCTAAACTTCAATACAATATTACCCACATGGAGCAAATTAATTTAAAATGTGCTGTCCTGAAACAGATATGTATTGACAATTTTTGATTTCATTGTTTATGGCTTTTTATTAGAAAATATATCAATCACACTGCTTGTCCACATAAAATTAAAATATGATACATAAAGTTGCTTACACTTGATATTGAATCACTAATCATTTCCTTTATAATGGACAGTTCTCTGTCTGGTAAGGTGCCGTCATGGCTGTGATCGTATAATTGGATTTAGAACTACCTATGCAATAAGTGCACTAATGTTGAGAGTTCGAATCTCAATCAGGGCGAGGTGTACAACATTATGCAATAAAGTTTGTCAGTGGTTTTCTCCGGTTTCCTCCACCAATAAAACTTACCGCCACGATATAACTGAAATATTGTTGAAAGTGGCATTAAACACCATCAAACAAGCAAACAATCTGTCTGGTAATACATACCCTCTGTGTATCATTGTCTGAGAGACTTGTCATTTCCTCTATAACGGAGTCTGGTAATACATACCCTCTGTGTATCATTGTCTGAGACTTGTCATTTCCTCTATAACGGAGTCTGGTAATACATACCTTCTGTGTATCATTGTCTGAGAGACTTGTCATTTCCTCTATAACGGAGTCTGGTAATACATACCCTCTGTGTATCATTGTCTGAGAGACTTGTCATTTCCTCTATAATGGAGTCTGGTAATACATACCCTCTGTGTATCATTGTCTGAGAGACTTGTCATTTCCTCAATAACGGAGTCTGGTAATACATACCCTCTGTGTATCATTGTCTGAGAGACTTGTCATTTCCTCTATAACGGACAGTTCTCTGTCTACTAATGGAGTTGTGATAATTATAGGAATGGTAGGAGTGACTGGCTTCTCTGAAGACATACTAGAATGTACCTCATCTCCATCAACTTCATCCTATGTTAACAATAAAATATTATTACTTGAAATAACTAGATTTTCAATTGAGAGATATACTGTTATTTCACCCAGTTAAATAAATTGTTTATTTCACTGTGTGATGTCATAATACCAATATCATCACAATCAAGAATATTATTGAGCATCTGACAATGAAAAAAAGATCCCTTTCTGAAACCTCTTAATACCAATAAAAAAAATGAATCTACAAAACTAGCATACATTTGATCTTGACAACTTCATCCTGTTGTGAAACACACAATTTAGACTGTTCATTGTACTTTATTATCTCCCCTAGGTTGGAATTTTTATGACACACAAGTCATTCTTTTAACTTGTGTGCGACCACAAATTGATTTGATTGCCGTCTTTGTAAAATCTAAGCTATTTATAAAATAAAACATGAATGTAATAGCTAAAAAAAATTTAACACTATATATAGATGCTTGAAATTTAACCCCAAAAAAAGATGAAGCAGTTCAATTTGACATCTTCAATATCAACAAATTCTGGTGCTTTACAAACATATGAGATAGATCACACATGATGTCTTAATAACATCCTAAAGTTGCATTAGTTTACAATTTGACTCGAAATTTTTGCATATTTTTCCATTCAGCAACATTGAATACAAGCAAGAAGTTATTAGTAGATAATTAATTTAAGTCACTATACAATGCAACCTGTCTAAATCAAACCCCTGAATAAAACGGTATCCTGTATAAACCAAACTTTAAATAAAGTCCCAATTTAGGAAATTTTTTCTTAATTTAACCTGCATAAACCAAACACCTGTCTATTCTTAACACAAATGTTGGTCTCGATGAAATCCAGTTTAGACAGGTTTCACTCTATTTATAAAACAGATCTATAAATATTTAGCTGATTTTCCATTGCACTCTATATTTTTCAGGAACCAGTTTACCAAGTTTGCTTACCTCAGCATGGTAAACAACGGGATCCAGTATACCAAGTTTCATCAACATCTGTTGGTAAGTGGTGGTCACACTGATACCGTCATCTTTGAGAAAGTTCCAGTAGAAAGCCAGATCTTGTCGATTTGAAGGGTTCTTTTTAGAGTCGTCAAGAAAACCTTCAAGCATACTGAAATAGATTGTTTTATTGTTCAGTGATTCAATTTGACTTTTGAAATGTAAAACAAACTAGAGGCTCACCTGATCCTGTATCGCTCACCTGTTCATTTATACAATTTATGTTTAATCAAGTCTAGATTTTCAGAAAAAAATATTTATTCATTTCACATAGGGTTCTATGTTAATCTTTAATCCATTAAAATAAGATTTTTTGTCCTCTCATATCTCTGAAACAATAAAAGCTACGTCAACGAATCATTTGCCATACTCCAGACAGGAATTTTTCAACGGAATTCAATAAAAGAATATTTGATACAAATCCAACTTCAAGTGAAAAAGTTATCATTTTGGTTGTTGGTTCCCTTTATCTCCCTTTAATCTCTGAAACCACAAGAGCTAGGCCAAATCTGGTTGAAAAATAAAATGAAGGCAGGAAATTCAATACAGAATCTAAAGAAAAAGAAATTTCAAAATCAGACTTGAAATGAATATTCTACATTTTGGGTGTTGGCCCCATTTTGACCCCCTTATATCTTGGAAATGGTGTGAGCCATACAAAATCTGTTAGCATACTATATAAAGATAATTTCATAAGGAACAGAAAGAAAGATTGGTTGAAAAATAAACGCTCCACATACAAAATCAGACAAAACCCTTATTTGACATTTTTGGGCCTCTTTTTTCTTTCGTGTACTTCCAATCAACAGAAAAACAAATTTTAAATAGAACCATCCAATCAAAATGCCTACCAAGTTTGGTTCCAATAGGCCCAGTGTCTTTAGAAAAGAAGATTTATGGACGACGACAGATGACGACGTAGGACGCCAATAGATGACAATACTTCACATAACCCGTTTGGTCAGAAAAGAAGTATAAATTCACAAATTAATGATGAGATGTATTTATTAATGCATAAAATGTAATGGCACCAAGATCACATTCTTTTAATCTTGCATTTGTAAATATATTTTCTTGTTTGGATTCACATTAATAAATGAAGCATAAATTTGTGAATTTACAGCATCTTAAGACTAAAATATTAAAATATGTTCTGAATCATTTGCTTATCTTTGTATCAACCTTAAAATAAATATTTGATTTCTTCTTCTTCTTTTTTTAATGAAAACAAGAAATCGAACAGTGCTCACATTTAACTTACATGGGATTTGTCAACACCTGAACCAGTGAATTAATGTCACCCGACATCAATAATTGCCATGGTAACTCCTCCATAGTTCTCTGACAAAATGGCTGCTTCATGAAGAACTTTGCTAGGTGACTATGAAATTTCTTCTTTTGTTCTTTCCATTCGTTTTCTGGTTCATTTGAAGCTACCACAGCTCCTCCTGGCTTTAGTGAATCTATAAATAAAAATAAAACAATGCCTGTTGATATGACTATGTTTCTTGAAACTACCATAATTTTTTTCTTTATACAATTCTCGTAAGAAATGAATGCTCTAGTTAAGGGACAAGATCCATTTCTCAAAATCCTTACTTTTCATATAAAAAGGCAAGTTTTACCCAAAAAATACTATTATTAGAAAATGGTTGTCATTCCAAATTGACCATTTTTTTTCATTTTTTTTTGCTGAAATAATTTTTTTGTCTATTCTTTTCCCTTCCCAATGACAAAGTAACAAAAAATAATTAGTTACAAACCATCAAAGAGAGACAACTCCAAAACAATTCATATTTCAAAATACCAAATTTTTCACCAAAATATTTTTTTTGAAAAGGCTGTTTTTCAAATTTTATCTTATTATTGGTAATGGAAAGGGTCCATAATTTTTGTTCAAGAATCTCAGATGAGACATAAATTCTGATAAAATAAATAATAAATTCTTTAATTGTTCGACAAGAATCTGTGACGACCTAACGGACAGTTCAAAAACACACATTATACCCCTGTTTTCTTGGTAGTGGGGTGTAATTAAAAATCATCAACAGTTAAAAAAAAAGGATATGAAGTTAATTGTCTAATAAACATCTAAGAAAATTCATAGTAAGTATAAAGCCACATTCAAAGTGATGGATCAATGGACAGTTCAAAAATATTATACCCCTTGCAACTTGGTTAATAGCAGTATAATTAAATATCATCAACAGCTAAAAAAAAAGATATTTAGTTGATTTTCTAAACAACATCTAGAAAAAAAATTATAGTAACTATAAAGCTGTATATCAGACTACAGGGTTATTGCATAATAATTTGAAAGCATATTGTGGGTCTTCTTCATACCAGCTGTCACATGACCTAATTTTACTGGTCACAACTGGAAATTTACCCCTATCATCTGCAAAGTCTTGTATTTAACAGGGTAATTTTTCTGTGTAAAATAGTTAACACCAAAGTATTTTCAAAGTGCTGTATACATTTTAATTGTTTGACAATGATCATTGTGGTTACTTTCTCAAAATGACATGACAAATTAGTTGAAAAAACAAGGACAGTCTAATCCACTTATATAATGAAATTTTAGGGGAACATGAAATCTTTTCACGATAACCAAACTTCAATAAAGCCATACCTGATGTACGTTCAATATAACCAATTTCATTATAAATGGACTGTACTGTAATACTGTGATGAAATGTAAACCATGCTAGGGATTGTTACACAACTGTTACACACTCATTATCGAGTATGAGTTATGCTCATTATTGAAGACGCTACTGTGATTGTGAATTGTAGAACAGCAATAAAAATGCTGTTCCTTTTCTTTAATGTTTGTCTAAGTGTAAAGTTAGATAGTTTCATTGACATCTCACTACAAGATATGGTAGGAACCCAGTTTATGTTTACATCCATATCTCACTACAAGATATGGTAGGAACCCAGTTTATGTTTACATCCATATCTCACTACAAGATATGGTAGGAACCCAGTTTATGTTTACATCCATATCTCACTACAAGATATGGTAGGAACCCAGTTTATGTTTACATCCATATCTCACTACAAGATATGGTAGGAACCCAGTTTATGTTTACATCCATATCTCACTACAAGATATGGTAGGAACCCAGTTTATGTTTACATCCATATCTCACTACAAGATATGGTAGGAACCCAGTTTATGTTTACATCCATATCTCACTACAAGATATGGTAGGAACCCAGTTTATGTTTACATCCATATCTCACTACAAGATATGGTAGGAACCCAGTTTATGTTTACATCCATATCTCACTACAAGATATGGTAGGAACCCAGTTTATGTTTACATCCATATCTCACTACAAGATATGGTAGGAACCCAGTTTATGTTTACATCCATATCTCACTACAAGATATGGTGGGAACCCAGTTTATGTTTACATCCATATCTCACTACAAGATATGGTGGGAACCCAGTTTATGTTTACATCCATATCTCACTACAAGATATGGTGGGAACCCAGTTTATGTTTACATCCATATCTCACTACAAGATATGGTGGGAACCCAGTTTATGTTTACATCCATATCTCACTACAAGATATGGTAGGAACCCAGTTTATGTTTACATCCATATCCTTTCTCACTACAAGATATGGTAGGAACCCAGTTTATGTTTACATCCATATCTCACTACAAGATATGGTAGGAACCCAGTTTATGTTTACATCCATATCTCACTACAAGATATGGTAGGAACCCAGTTTATGTTTACATCCATATCTCACTACAAGATATGGTAGGAACCCAGTTTATGTTTACATCCATATCTCACTACAAGATATGGTAGGAACCCAGTTTATGTTTACATCCATATCTCACTACAAGATATGGTAGGAACCCAGTTTATGTTTACATCCATATCTCACTACAAGATATGGTAGGAACCCAGTTTATGTTTACATCCATATCTCACTACAAGATATGGTAGGAACCCAGTTTATGTTTACATCCATATCTCACTACAAGATATGGTAGGAACCCAGTTTATGTTTACATCCATATCTCACTACAAGATATGGTAGGAACCCAGTTTATGTTTACATCCATATCTCACTACAAGATATGGTAGGAACCCAGTTTATGTTTACATCCATATCTCACTACAAGATATGGTAGGAACCCAGTTTATGTTTACATCCATATCTCACTACAAGATATGGTGGGAACCCAGTTTATGTTTACATCCATATCTCACTACAAGATATGGTGGGAACCCAGTTTATGTTTACATCCATATCTCACTACAAGATATGGTGGGAACCCAGTTTATGTTTACATCCATATCTCACTACAAGATATGGTAGGAACCCAGTTTATGTTTACATCCATATCCTTTCTCACTACAAGATATGGTAGGAACCCAGTTTATGTTTACATCCATATCTCACTACAAGATATGGTAGGAACCCAGTTTATGTTTACATCCATATCTCACTACAAGATATGGTAGGAACCCAGTTTATGTTTACATCCATATCTCACTACAAGATATGGTAGGAACCCAGTTTATGTTTACATCCATATCTCACTACAAGATATGGTAGGAACCCAGTTTATGTTTACATCCATATCTCACTACAAGATATGGTAGGAACCCAGTTTATGTTTACATCCATATCTCACTACAAGATATGGTAGGAACCCAGTTTATGTTTACATCCATATCTCACTACAAGATATGGTAGGAACCCAGTTTATGTTTACATCCATATCTCACTACAAGATATGGTAGGAACCCAGTTTATGTTTACATCCATATCTCACTACAAGATATGGTAGGAACCCAGTTTATGTTTACATCCATATCTCACTACAAGATATGGTAGGAACCCAGTTTATGTTTACATCCATATCTCACTACAAGATATGGTAGGAACCCAGTTTATGTTTACATCCATATCTCACTACAAGATATGGTAGGAACCCAGTTTATGTTTACATCCATATCTCACTACAAGATATGGTAGGAACCCAGTTTATGTTTACATCCATATCTCACTACAAGATATGGTAGGAACCCAGTTTATGTTTACATCCATATCTCACTACAAGATATGGTAGGAACCCAGTTTATGTTTACATCCATATCTCACTACAAGATATGGTAGGAACCCAGTTTATGTTTACATCCATATCTCACTACAAGATATGGTAGGAACCCAGTTTATGTTTACATCCATATCTCACTACAAGATATGGTAGGAACCCAGTTTATGTTTACATCCATATCTCACTACAAGATATGGTAGGAACCCAGTTTATGTTTACATCCATATCTCACTACAAGATATGGTAGGAACCCAGTTTATGTTTACATCCATATCTCACTACAAGATATGGTAGGAACCCAGTTTATGTTTACATCCATATCTCACTACAAGATATGGTAGGAACCCAGTTTATGTTTACATCCATATCTCACTACAAGATATGGTAGGAACCCAGTTTATGTTTACATCCATATCTCACTACAAGATATGGTAGGAACCCAGTTTATGTTTACATCCATATCTCACTACAAGATATGGTAGGAACCCAGTTTATGTTTACATCCATATCTCACTACAAGATATGGTAGGAACCCAGTTTATGTTTACATCCATATCTCACTACAAGATATGGTGGGAACCCAGTTTATGTTTACATCCATATCTCACTACAAGATATGGTGGGAACCCAGTTTATGTTTACATCCATATCTCACTACAAGATATGGTGGGAACCCAGTTTATGTTTACATCCATATCTCACTACAAGATATGGTGGGAACCCAGTTTATGTTTACATCCATATCTCACTACAAGATATGGTGGGAACCCAGTTTATGTTTACATCCATATCTCACTACAAGATATGGTAGGAACCCAGTTTATGTTTACATCCATATCTCACTACAAGATATGGTAGGAACCCAGTTTATGTTTACATCCATATCTCACTACAAGATATGGTAGGAACCCAGTTTATGTTTACATCCATATCTCACTACAAGATATGGTAGGAACCCAGTTTATGTTTACATCCATATCTCACTACACGATATGGTAGGAACCCAGTTTATGTTTACATCCATATCTCACTACAAGATATGGTAGGAACCCAGTTTATGTTTACATCCATATCTCACTACAAGATATGGTAGGAACCCAGTTTATGTTTACATCCATATCTCACTACAAGATATGGTAGGAACCCAGTTTATGTTTACATCCATATCTCACTACAAGATATGGTAGGAACCCAGTTTATGTTTACATCCATATCTCACTACAAGATATGGTAGGAACCCAGTTTATGTTTACATCCATATCTCACTACAAGATATGGTAGGAACCCAGTTTATGCTTACATCCATATCTCACTACAAGATATGGTAGGAACCCAGTTTATGTTTACATCCATATCTCACTACAAGATATGGTAGGAACCCAGTTTATGTTTACATCCATATCTCACTACAAGATATGGTAGGAACCCAATTTATGTTTACATCCATATCTCACTACAAGATATGGTAGGAACCCAGTTTATGTTTACATCCATATCTCACTACAAGATATGGTAGGAACCCAGTTTATGTTTACATCCATATCTCACTACAAGATATGGTAGGAACCCAGTTTATGTTTACATCCATATCTCACTACAAGATATGATAGGAACCCAGTTTATGTTTACAACCATATCTCACTACAAGATATGGTAGGAACCCAGTTTATGTTTACAACCATATCTCACTACAAGATATGGTAGGAACCCAGTTTATGTTTACAACCATATCTCACTACAAGATATGGTAGGAACCCAGTTTATGTTTACATCCATATCTCACTACAAGATATGGTAGGAACCCAGTTTATGTTTACATCCATATCTCACTACAAGATATGGTAGGAACCCAGTTTATGTTTACATCCATATCTCACTACAAGATATGGTAGGAACCCAGTTTATGTTTACATCCATATCTCACTACAAGATATGGTAGGAACCCAGTTTATGTTTACAACCATATCTCACTACAAGATATGGTAGGAACCCAGTTTATGTTTACATCCTTTCTCACTACAAGATATGGTAGGAACCCAGTTTATGTTTACATCCATATCTCACTACAAGATATGGTAGGAACCCAGTTTATGTTTACATCCATATCTCACTACAAGATATGGTAGGAACCCAGTTTATGTTTACATCCATATCCTTTCTCACTACAAGATATGGTAGGAACCCAGTTTATGCTTACATCCATATCTCACTACAAGATATGGTAGGAACCCAGTTTATGTTTACAACCATATCTCACTACAAGATATGGTAGGAACCCAGTTTATGTTTACATCCATATCCTTTCTCACTACAAGATATGGTAGGAACCCAGTTTATGTTTACAACCATATCTCACTACAAGATATGGTAGGAACCCAGTTTATGTTTACATCCATGTCCTTTCTCACTACAAGATATGGTAGGAACCCAGTTTATGTTTACATCCATATCCTTTCTCACTACAAGATATGGTAGGAACCCAGTTTATGTTTACAACCATATCTCACTACAAGATATGGTAGGAACCCAGTTTATGTTTACATCCATATCCTTTCTCACTACAAGATATGGTAGGAACCCAGTTTATGTTTACATCCATATCTCACTACAAGATATGGTAGGAACCCAGTTTATGTTTACATCCATATCTCACTACAAGATATGGTAGGAACCCAGTTTATGTTTACATCCTTTCTCACTACAAGATATGGTAGGAACCCAGTTTATGTTTACATCCATATCTCACTACAAGATATGGTAGGAACCCAGTTTATGTTTACATCCATATCTCACTACAAGATATGGTAGGAACCCAGTTTATGTTTACATCCTTTCTCACTACAAGATATGGTAGGAACCCAGTTTATGTTTACATCCATATCTCACTACAAGATATGGTAGGAACCCAGTTTATGTTTACATCCATATCTCACTACAAGATATGGTAGGAACCCAGTTTATGTTTACATCCTTTCTCACTACAAGATATGGTAGGAACCCAGTTTATGTTTACATCCATATCTCACTACAAGATATGGTAGGAACCCAGTTTATGTTTACATCCTTTCTCACTACAAGATATGGTAGGAACCCAGTTTATGTTTACATCCATATCTCACTACAAGATATGGTAGGAACCCAGTTTATGTTTACATCCATATCTCACTACAAGATATGGTAGGAACCCAGTTTATGTTTACATCCATATCTCACTACAAGATATGGTAGGAACCCAGTTTATGTTTACATCCTTTCTCACTACAAGATATGGTAGGAACCCAGTTTATGTTTACATCCATATCTCACTACAAGATATGGTAGGAACCCAGTTTATGTTTACAACCATATCTCACTACAAGATATGGTAGGAACCCAGTTTATGTTTACATCCATATCTCACTACAAGATATGGTAGGAACCCAGTTTATGTTTACATCCATATCTCACTACAAGATATGGTAGGAACCCAGTTTATGTTTACATCCATATCTCACTACAAGATATGGTAGGAACCCAGTTTATGTTTACATCCATATCTCACTACAAGATATGGTAGGAACCCAGTTTATGTTTACATCCATATCTCACTACAAGATATGGTAGGAACCCAGTTTATGTTTACATCCATATCTCACTACAAGATATGGTAGGAACCCAGTTTATGTTTACATCCATATCTCACTACAAGATATGGTAGGAACCCAGTTTATGTTTACATCCATATCTCACTACACGATATGGTAGGAACCCAGTTTATGTTTACATCCATATCTCACTACAAGATATGGTAGGAACCCACTTTATGTTTACATCCATATCTCACTACAAGATATGGTAGGAACCCAGTTTATGTTTACATCCATATCTCACTACAAGATATGGTAGGAACCCAGTTTATGTTTACATCCATATCTCACTACACGATATGGTAGGAACCCAGTTTATGTTTACATCCATATCTCACTACAAGATATGGTAGGAACCCAGTTTATGTTTACATCCATATCTCACTACAAGATATGGTAGGAACCCAGTTTATGTTTACATCCATATCTCACTACAAGATATGGTAGGAACCCAGTTTATGCTTACATCCATATCTCACTACAAGATATGGTAGGAACCCAGTTTATGTTTACATCCATATCTCACTACAAGATATGGTAGGAACCCAGTTTATGTTTACAACCATATCTCACTACAAGATATGGTAGGAACCCAGTTTATGTTTACATCCATATCTCACTACAAGATATGGTAGGAACCCAGTTTATGTTTACATCCATATCTCACTACAAGATATGGTAGGAACCCAGTTTATGTTTACATCCATATCTCACTACAAGATATGGTAGGAACCCAGTTTATGTTTACATCCATATCTCACTACAAGATATGGTAGGAACCCAGTTTATGTTTACATCCATATCTCACTACAAGATATGGTAGGAACCCAGTTTATGTTTACATCCATATCTCACTACAAGATATGGTAGGAACCCAGTTTATGTTTACATCCATATCTCACTACAAGATATGGTAGGAACCCAGTTTATGTTTACATCCATATCTCACTACACGATATGGTAGGAACCCAGTTTATGTTTACATCCATATCTCACTACAAGATATGGTAGGAACCCAGTTTATGTTTACATCCATATCTCACTACAAGATATGGTAGGAACCCAGTTTATGTTTACATCCATATCTCACTACAAGATATGGTAGGAACCCAGTTTATGTTTACATCCATATCTCACTACAAGATATGGTAGGAACCCAGTTTATGTTTACATCCATATCTCACTACAAGATATGGTAGGAACCCAGTTTATGTTTTAGAATCTATGGTTGCAATTTACTTCAAAAGACTTCAGTTTTATCACAGCGACACTCTTTTCCATATTCTAAATCAGGTCATGATCTATGTTTGACCTTCATAGATGTTGACAAGTATGTTTTTGATGACACATAATCTTCCAAGACTACACATAGATATTGTATACAATCTACATTTGTATTGGTTTAAGATCTTAAAGTTGTAGTACATCGTCACAAGTTAACAATCTGGACTGGGTTGCGCAAACCTAAACTAAATTTTTAAGTCTCAATTAAACCTTAAGTGTAAATTAATTTCATGTTAAGTGTCAATTAAGTTTTAATTGACACTTAAATTTACTTGAGCTTTGTGCAAACCAGTCCTGACCTAACTCTCATGTTATGATTATTTAGTAGCAATTTCAAATTTGCACTGAAAAAAACAACTGCAAACATCTTTTTTACCTTATGATTAGATAATTAATTAGAATCATTATTTATTCGTAAAATAGTTTCAATCAAGTATAAAACTGCAAGCAAAACAATGCCATGATATAGCTGAAATGTTGCTAAGTTTAGTGTCAAACACCAATCAATCAATCAAAGCAAGCAAAACAAATTTAAAATGCTAAATAATTATATATTGTTATTAAAGGGTAGGCAAAGATTTTATGTATTGGGACAAAACTGTAAATATGATAATTCATATGGAATTCTGTTTGATGAGATGTCAATATGGAATGTAAAAAAAGCAATACAAAGCAAACGTATAATCAAAATTAAAATGTCTGTGCTATTAATTCGACAATCACTTAGACAATTTATTTATATTTCTTCTTCTTTTTCTTTTTTTTTTTTTTACCAATAACTGTTTACACATTTTGAGTGGCATAATTTCAAAAAACTTTATAAAAAAAAATTATACCAATAACCATTTACATATTTTGATTGGCATATTTTACAAGAAATAAGCAATCTGTAAGGTAGAAATGTTATACATTTTCTCCAAAAATCTGCATTGAAAAATTGAAAAATTATCATTACTATTCATATGAAAAATGTTTTAAAATCCACAATCTAAGTTAATGGGACACACATAGTATTTCTTTTAAAACATTGCTGTCATGATTATCTTGAGAAAAAAAATCGTCAAATTTACCAGGTACATGATTTATCATATATCTGCAGCATGTCTAAGTCAATGTTGAATATAGGCACAGAGGCACAGATGTTATTGGTTAGTTCAGGTCTAAAACACAGTTATATTTTTAGACGGGATCTCAAACCTACTAAGGCTAAACTGCTTCATTTGGTTCTTTTTACTGTCCCTCTTTTTAGCACCTCCTAAAATAGCATGCATACAATGAAACATATAATGAAATTCATCCTCAATCATCTGCTACTGATCCTTCCGAGTTTCAATCAGTTCTTTTTATAATCTCTCTTTATTAGCATCCCCTTAATTATGTACAGGGAACCAAACCAGGTGAAATGGATGAAATTCTTACCCCCTATTGACTGAAGTTGTCCTCCCTTGGATCCAAAGCGAAATGAATAGTTGCCTTGTTCCTTTTTGAAAGTTGGTCCTTTATTGCAAATAATCTTTGCTTTTTGGTAAAGTTTATTGACAAAGATATAGTAATAGTGAAAATGAATAAGAATGAATGAAAGATGTTTTATTCAAGACATAAAGAGAGTTAATTTATTGAGACAAAAAAAAATCACGTCAATCTTCTAAAATGGTACTGACGAAATTACAGGTGAAAATATATTCCCAAATCTAAAAAATACAAAAGGCTGCTTCCTAAACCATCTGGTGTTGTTGGATTGTGATAGATTTTAATTATTTTCATTCAATTTGAGTAATTTATAGCTTTTTCAAAAATCAACAATTAACTTGTGAAGTTTAAAACATCGGGAAAAATTTTAAAAATAGGGGAAGGAAATAAACTTTTTGCTGTTAATTACGACATTAAGGAGAGATAATCATTTTCTTATTATCTTTATTTATCAATACGATTTGCTTATTATGAGTAAATGTATTTGAATAAATAAATAATGAATTAGTTCAGTTTTGAAAATGAAAATTCATCTAAATTTCATGGTAACAGGGGTCATCACACTTGGCAAAAACAGGGTGACTTCTCTTTTTGTTGAATCAAAGACGAAGTGAGAGAGAATCTGGGAGACTTCCGAAGAGCTTATGGATATTTAAATGTTTCATTTCTCCCTACCGCATGTCTCTCTAGCTTTCACAAAACAAACGTGCTGCTCAAAAATCTTAAAAAAGATGCTATTAATGAGTTTGGAATAAAATATTGAATATCAAACCTTGTATTGGTTAAATTTCAGGAACATGGGAACTCCTTATGTGTGAATATGCAAGTATGATTTTGGTAAAAAAAATATACTGACTTCCAAAAACAAACAGGCAAACTAAAACTTCTCCCACATTACCTGGTTTGTTGAGTCCCATTGTAAATGTCTTTCGCAAAATGTACTAAATTTTTTGAAAATTCAGTAACCAATACTCCAAAAAATACAATAAAAGTGTACTATACTAAATCTACTAGGGAATGGTACAGCACGAAAATATAATAATACCGTATAAGTGGTTTTTTTTCGCGAGTACCTAATTTTCGCTTTATTCGCGATAGTCATCGATCAGCGAAAAAAAGAATCTGCGTAAATTTCCACCCTTTAGTACGTAAGTTTTTGTTCTTTCTTAAATAATTGTATAAGATCTATCATAGTATGATTGTATAGTGAATATTTAACAATTATATGTTCACTGTCATTCTTAAAGTTGTTGAAATGACGCTTTTAAAATATCCAACATGGGGGGAATCCTTCTCGAAAACAATACATATGTTGACAATGATCATGAATGAACAACAAACAATGCCTTATTATCTAAGTGATGAAATAGCATCCAAGCCATACAATTGTAACTGAGATAATTTATTGTTAATCGGATTAAATTTCACAGCCAGGAGCAATCAAACTTCCAGACTTGACATAAAAATTGACAAATACATTTGATTACTTCTTTTCTTTTTATTTCAATCATTAAAAGCTTGTGTAAACACAGCCTGACAGTCTAATCATTTGTAATTACGACACCTTAATAAAAAATACACACACACAAAATCTTATCGACAACATTATTGATTATTTTACGCACGGTTAGATATAGTCACACTTTTATTTTTAGTTTATTTTCGTATCAACTGTAAACTTTTACTGGTTCAAAACACAACTGCACTAGACTGACTAGAGAGTTTTAATTCTCTGAATAATTAACAAATATTATATGCATTTAATGATTTTGTGGAATAGTGCCCAAACAAGTAAAGAAATATGAAAATATTTGACAATAGTACACATTTTCGTTTCTAATGCAAAATAAAGAATCTGGACAAAATCCTGTGCATTTATAACCATAAGAAATTACGATACTCAATCATTTCAAAACATTTCCTATTTTGAATTGTTGGTCAACCAATTCAGATAATGTAATTCTAATATACTGGTCAATCCGCTAAAATTTGATTTTGGTTAAAGCACAGGATCGTGAAAATTAAATACCGCTAAAAATAAATACACCAATTTGGAAGAAAATCGCGAAATTTGGCTCCCGCGAAAAAAACCACTTATACGGTATAACTCTGTCCTATTAATACATGCAAATCTTACATAGATCCATGATATAAACAATGTAAATACTCTATATAGAATATTCTGAACATGCATAATACATTGAATTGTTAGATTTGACATTACATAAAATAATAGAATTCATCCTCGACAACCAAAAATACTTACGTAGTAAAACATATTCAACAATTTCTTTTAAATGCTGATGTGAAAAGTCTACTAATCCATTTGTTTTCTCATGTAAAAAGTTCCCAACACAGTCCATAAATTGTAACCAATCGTAACTTTTGACTTCACGAGTATTACGATATCCTAGTGTCTTTAATATTGCAAATATTTCTTCTACTGTTAACCCACTCCGACAGACAGCAAACAAACGAAAGGTATCCGGTATCCAACCTTCTAGTTCTGTATAAAACAATATCAAAATTATATATATTAAGGGTTAGGGTTATGGTGTTTAATGCCACTTTCAACAATTGTTCAGTTATATCGTGGGAGTCAGTTTTATTGGTGGAAGGAACCGGATTACCCACAGAAAACCACCAATATTTCGCAAGTCACTGACAAACTTTATCACATAATGTTGTATCGAGTACACACCTCGCCATGAGCGGGATTTGAACTCACAACGTTAGTGGTGAAAGGAACTGATTGCATAGGTAGTTGTAAATCCAACTACCATACAATCATGACCCCTATATATTTTAAATTATAGAAGATCTTTAAAATAAAAACAGTAATAATGATGCACTCTTAAAAAATTTTTTTTTTCAAATCCTCACAACATATATTATTTCATAGAACCATTTTCGACATCTACCAGTAATAATAGATGGTATGCTGTGACTAACATTACTTTATCAGTAAATTGATCAAAAATATTGCTTAAATCTTTGAATTCTTTTTAGATTTACAAGAAATTTGTAAGGAATGTGTATTGTTCAACACTCTGATTAATTAAGGATTGATCGCAATTTTTGTTCGGTTCATTTTCATTTTAAACATATTTTATTCATAAATAAACTAGTATTACTGTGAGCACAGCTCACTAAGATATACCCCCCGCTCCCCACATCTGTCCAACCTATTTCCATAACCAAAACATTACTGATTGTTCCGACTAAAAATGAAAGGGACCCTCCTCTCTTCACCGGTAAGCTGCTGATAAAATTTCAAAACATTCTGAGAAACACTACTCAAGTTATCATACGACATAGGGTACAAATCCTATTTTCTGTCATATCAAGTCCAATAACTCTGGAACGGTAAAAGTGAAAATCATCAAAAATGAAAGGGATCCTCCTCTCTTCACCGGTAAGCTGCTGATAAAATTTCAAAACATTCTGAGAAACACTACTCAAGTTATCATACGACATAGGGTACAAATAATATTTTCCGTCATATCAAGTCCAATAACTCTGGAACGGCAAAAGTGAAAATCGTCAAAAATGAAAGGGATCCTCCTCTCTTCACCCGTAAGCTGCTGATAAGATTTCAAAACATTCTGAGAAACACTACTCAAGTTATCATACGACATAGGGTAAAAATCCTATTTTCCATCATATCAAGTCCAATAACTCTGGAACGGCAAAAGTGAAAATCGTCAAAAAAGAAAGGGATCCTCCTCTCTTCACCAGTAAACAGCTGATAAAATTTTAAAAGATTCTAAGAAACACAACTCAAGTTATCGTATGACATAGGATTTGTCCACAGACGGACGGACGGACATGGTGAAACCAGTATACCCCCCTACAACTTCGTTGCGGGGGGTATAATGAAATGGATTGGATAGCAGGCAATAGCCTATATAAATCCTCTCGATAAATTGTTCGGTTCATGAAGAAATAACCTCAATCAGGTTGTACACACCGGGTAACCCGTGTAGCAGGTTACGCAAGGGTGTGTACAACCTGATTGAGGCTATTTCGAATGAACCGAACAAATAATTTCGATCAATCCTTATAAATTAATTCAAACTATTTTTGCTATGATATTTAAAAATATATTTATTTTTTCAAAATAAGGCAAATAATCGGAAATAAATTTAAATAGCCCCAAAGGTGCCTCATTTAAAGAAAATCACCTGATGACAATGGCATGCGACGCCTTGAGAACGACGTCTATTTTCAGATTCAGTACATATGAAAATAACCTCAACTTTTTAAACCAATCAAAACACGTATAAAATGACATGTGACTCTAAAATTAATTTATAATCAGTTGTTATAATATGCTATGCTTATCCTAACATCTGACAGAACAAGACTGGAGGTCATATCCAGATGAACTTTCATATATGAATACATTTTTAAAACATCAACCAATCAGAGAATTTTAAGCTTGTCATGCAATAATAAAAAAAACAGTGAAAGGCAATGTTAAGATTTTGCAAGCAATGTTTTCATTAGCAGATCATGAGTTCATCTGACATGACCTTTATTTATGTTCTGTCAGATGTTAGGGGGGAGTGTAGTGTATTATTAACAGCTCCTCTAAATTAGATTGCCTTGTTCAAGAGACTCTATAAATAACTACATCCCTACCAAGTTCATCTTCATCTTCTACATCCCCATATAGACTTTCTTTGGTCCAGCTGTATTCTCTAGTCCATCGTTGAAAACATCGAACACATATATCTCGCAATGATGAAATTTTGTCATAAGTTTCATCCAGATATTCGGCCAAATTGGAATGAACACTATACGATTCTATCTCATTTCCTAGAATCGTCAGAAACAATGGATTTTTTGTAAGTTTTACATCATTTATCTGTTGATAATGATTTTTGTTCAACATATGAAAATGCTGTTGTAAATGATCTTCCAAAAAGTCTATTTGTAATTTGATAGTGTCGAAGACAGGCATCGACACAAGCGCACAATCGGCTCTCTGTGATAATGCATGAAAGACAAGGTCTGATCGACTAGTTGTACATATAATTTTACACTGTGGTGGGAATGGGAATGGAAGCCACTGTAATTCTTTAACCTGAAATTACATACAAAATGTATAATCCACAAAAAATGAGATTTGATCGACAAGATGTGCATATAGTGAGTGAGATATTGTTGTTTAATGTCGAATGAGCAATTTGTCAGCTGTATCATGGTGAGAACAAGTTACATTCAATGAGATGATGATGTCTGTTTTGTACTAAACCAACATGTTCAGTTGGATTTTTATTCTGCTAGTTCACTAAAACAATGGTCACCTCAGACACATTATCCTGATTCCGATCCTACGAGTCTATGCTCGTACTTCTTAATTATGTGTACTTAGTAGAGAAGCACCATATAACAATCTTATGTCTTTGGTTTGGTTTGACCGAGGTTCAAACCCATAATCTCCCACACTCCAAGAGAGCACGCTAACCGTTACACCACTGATGCTGTTAGTTGTACATATAATTTTACACTTTGATTGAAATGGAAATTACATACACAGTTCCCTTTTTACATTTAAAACTATCTTTATATGGTAAATAAAGGTTACATGTTGTATTTAACTTCCATTTTTTTAATATTATTATAGTGTGAAATTTTTTCATATTAATTCGAAACAAATATTTGTGGTTTTTGTATGAACTGCTAGTTATATACATATACTGTAATATTTTAGAAATGCATGTAACTAAATACAATAATACCATATAAAATGACTCAATGTTATCCATGTACTCATATTGTTACTGGTTATGTATATACATGTACTGTTTTGTGGTACATAAGACACAGAAACAACACACTATTTTACATGTTGATGCTGAAAAATCAGTAAAAGTTAAATGCCATGCACTGATATGGGGGATGTAAAACAGTTCAGGTAACATAGCATGAATAGATGGACATACCTGTCTGATAGTCTTCCCAAGTGTACCTCCTATCTCATCCAGTCCATCTATTACAATGACAGATGGACCAAGCGATGCTACAGCATTAAACGCTTCACATACTTCCTGGAATGTCCACGGTCTATCATTATCTGTAATCAATGTACTCTCTCTATCTGAAATAGAACAACATTGAAAATTAAGGTCATTAAAACATTGAAGGATGAGACCATTTTAACTACACTGAAAGATAAGGCCATTTTATTGTCACTGAAAGATGAGGCTATTTTAACTGCATTGAAAACTGGTGTCATCTAAACCCCATTAGCATGGTGAGCCCATTCTAACCAGGCCATTTTAACAACATTGCAATATGAGCATATTAACCACATTAAAAGATGAGGTAATTTTAACCACAAGGAAATGTGAGACCATTTAACCACATGGTAAGTAAGATGAGTCAATTCTAACCACATTGAAAGATGAGACCATTTAATCACATTGAAAGATGAGACCATTTAATCACATTGAAAGATGAGTCAATTTTAACCACATTGAAATATGAGGCCATTTTAACTGCTTTGAAAGATGGTGTCATCTAAACCTCATTTGCAAGATGAGGTCATTTTAACCACATTGAAAGATGGGACCATTTTAACCACATTGAAAGATGAGGAAATTTTATCCACATTGAAATATGAGGCCATTTTAACCACATGGAAATATGATACAATTTCAAGCTATTTCAATAATGAGGCCATTTAGCTACATGGAAAAATGAGGAAATTTAAATCACATTGAAAGATGGGGCCATTATAACAATAATGAAATATGAGCATTTTTATTTTACAACAATAATAAATTCATGTGAAGAAAATTACCAAATATATAGGCAATTTAAAATACAAAACAAAAAAAAACAAGTGTCTAAGAAATATGCTCCTTCACTAAGTAAAAAGGGATGGGAAAAGAAAAACATATAAGGAAAAAGAATTATGACAACCGGATTTGGAAGACTTAAATTACAGAGTCTTCCTACTGAAGTCTAGAAATTACTAAAACTTATAATGTCTTTGAACTGTTAATCTAAATCAATAAAGGTAAAGTGCACCTAATGAAGTCTATATACTGTTATAACTTATAATGTCTCTGAACTGTTAAAACAAAATCAATGAAGGTCGATTAATCATAAAGTACTTATGACTTGTTTTAACCCTAGTGAAATACACCTGGTATTAGTCAATGTATTAGGATTATATATGTACCTATATAGATGTTTATCCACAATAATCCAGCTACTTATTATAGTATAGGTTAAATGGTTCCTATTCACTGAGTGGTGTTACAATACATTAAACATGTACAATACAAAATTCAATTTAAAATATATTCCATAAGATTGCCATCATACGTTAGTTATCTTAAATAATTATACTTTCTATAAATGGCTCTACCTACAAAGCATGGTAATATTATAGAAAACTATAATAAAAATGTAGATATCTAAACTTAGTGTACATGACATGCTTCTGGAAAAGTCATCCTCTCAGGTACGCTCCTAGTCGAAAGTTTGGAAAGCCAAATACGGTAATATAAAAGTTTTAGGGAGCATGTAAACCAAAGGACCTAAACAGAATAGTCATAATCGGTTAAGTTTACCTATATGACTGAGATAGGTTGACCTTAGTTTTAATAAATATACAATACTTGTGCACTGTCGAAGCATATAGGTAATATGTGTACGAGGCTTAGAAACGGGGGAAAAGGTGAAGCTTTGCCGAGCCTTTTCCCGTGTTTCGTGCCGAATACACATATTTACCTATATGCTTCGACAGTGCACATGTATTGTATTTATCCTGCAATTTTAAATCGTAAATAAACGTTTACTGGACGATGATAAAAGTATTTGAAATAATTTTGTGTATGTATTTGAAAACAATATCCCCCGATGTGCCCCGATCATACATTTGTATGTTCTATTTATAGCTGACCAATATCAAAAAAAATATTGGGCAGGCTATATTGGTTGGTAAATGCTGTCATTGCAGGATAAATTACATTATTTAGGAACTGTAAATTTGAAACAAATATATCTAATAAACCATGTCAGTGTTCAAGCACTGATTAGAGTAGATGATACCCTCAGGGAATAATAGTTCACCAACAGAGGTATGGACCAAATGATAGTAATAAAGACGTCCATGTCTAATTTAGTACGCATGACATAGTATATCTAGCTATGCTTAGTTCTAGAATCTGTATTAATGGCAAATAAATATTTCACTTTTCTATAAGACCATTTACATTATGTATTTACAAATATTAAGAAGATTGAAGTGAATGATTGCAAATATTTAATATCTTTGATAGGTGGTTGGTTTTAAGTGAGGAATCACTGGTGAAAAGCAAGAGGTTGACTTCTAATAAAGGGATCTCTGAAAGATTCTTAGAAGTTGGCTTCAAAAGACCTCCCTTAAATGAACATACAAAATATCAATAACATATTGTATTTCCAAAAGTACATTAAAAGTTTTTTTTTCAATATACAGCTATATTGGGGAGACCAACTTTTATAGATAAAGGAAGTGGCAGTACCAATACTTTACAATAGTCCCTCATATTAGGCCACTCTCACCAAAGGCCATCCCTCTTATCAGGCCATATTTCCGATGCACTGAGATAGCAAAAAATACCACTAAATTGTCCCCTTCAAGAGAGGTCACCCCTCTAAATAAGACCATTTTTTCATTGCAAAATGGATGACTTTATAACAGGGGAATTACTCTGTACCACAGAATGCCCCATCCCCTTAATATTTTAATTGTATGCAATTATTATCATAATGAATACCTTGTCGAAAAAATTCATAGCGTAATTCTTGAATGCAACGTCGTAGGAAGTATGCAATATCTGTATTTTTAGCACATGCACCAGTGTATTGATGAATAACTTTGATTTCTGGGTTCTCACTCTTGAATTTCTTAATCCAGTTAGCTATCAGTGTACTTTTCCCACAGCCTCTGTCACCATATACAGATAATACAGATTTATACTTAATTTCTACAGATTTTCTGAAATATAATTAAAATAAAATAATATATTATGTAAATCATATAATATTTAAAGATCTGTAAAATATCCAAGGTTTAACTTTAAGGTAATGGTGTTTAATACCACTTTCAACAATATTTCTGTTACATGTATATCGTGGCGGTCAGTTTTATTTGTGGAGGAAACCAGAGTACCCGGAGAAAACCACTGACCTTGTTGAATCAGAGAAAGCTTATATGAAAATCATTCACAAACATAAAAAACATAAATGTTGACACATATTGTATTCATACTTAACTAGCATACAGTTTGCTAAACATTAATAAGAAAAAAACATTTAGTAGGCAGAATCAGATACCAGGGAGATTTCCCATAATGCATTAGATTAATGTACTGGTCAACAGAGTGAGTGAGTGATTGTTGTTTCAATGCCAAGTGAGCAATTTGTCAGCTATATCATGGAGAGAACAAGTTACTAGTACATTTTGATCATGATATGATGAAGTCCACTTTGTACTAGACCAACATGCTTTGTTGGATTTTTCAGAAGCAATAGTTCACGAGTAGACATGTCACTCCACTTGGACACATTATCCTGATTCCGTGACAACCAGTCTTTGCTCTTACTCCTTAATGCTGCATCCTTAGCGGAAAAGTCCTTAAACTCAGGATCTAGTGCACAGAGGTGAGCACGCTAACCATTACACAATCGATGTGGTGTCCTTAGTACAAGATATACAGTAGTTCCCCTTTTATTAGACCTCCCTATTTGCATCATGAAAGTGGTCATATAAAAATGTGGTCAAACTGTAAATCTAAAATATCTTATATAACAAATATCATAGTAATCTAATATACTAATTATTAGTCTGTGGATTAATTTAGAAGATTTTAAAAGAAAGAAAAAAAGCTTGCATTACAGCAACCTGTCACAATTTTAGTTATTTTATTATTTTCTTAGTTTCAGAAGTATTTGATGATAAAAAAAGAACAGTAAATCTAAAACATACCACATAATATCAGACAGGTAGAGGAAAAAACAGAAAGATAAAACATACCACATAATATCAGACAGGTAGAGACAGATAGAGGAAAAAACAGAGAGTCAATAACACGAAAAATCTTAATATTTTGAATTTCAAAAGGAATTTTTTATGTTAAAAAACAAAATACATTTGTACTACAATCAATTTTTTTTTTTCAAACTGTATTTATATTCTGTGTATGATAAAATAAATCTGTAATATTCCTGAATTCAGCGCTTCTATGAATACCGTATTTAGCTAATATAATACACACTTGTGTAGCCTAATAAATAATTTTGTTGAGGGGTATGCATATAATACATCCAAGCATGACCAGTGACATTTTAATATAAAAAAAATTAGGTCACAGGAATTTCAATAAGATTACAGAATAAAAAGACAAGACATTACTTCTTCTTCATCATCTTCGTTAGTGTATGACTTCTTAATTTTGATGATTCTTCTTCAGGTTCAAATGGGGGTTCATCCAGAGCAGTTTGAGCAAACTTTGTCATTTTATCCATGGCAGTTTTGGTAGCAGGAGAGGTAATGAACACTTGTCGTCTGATATCAGCAAACACTTCATTGGCTGCCCAATCTCTGTATTCTTCTTGATCTATATAATATAAATTGGTTTACGTCATGCAGTAGCAATCATGGACAAAACCCAAAATAATAATAAAAAAATGTAATCATTGACAGGAACATGGATACACAACTTACCCTTAGAACAGAACACAAAAGAGTGCCTTGTGTCTGGAGAATGACACACTTGCATTAATGCACACACACACACACAAAAACTTATAACAGCTCCTACATGTAACGAGTAACAATTTTTAAGAGTGGCAGCTGGTGGCAGATTTATTCCGACCTTATTCAATCATCTTATCCATCTTTTGCTGTGGCAATCTAACATCCTACCCAAAGGTCATTCCCTGAGCTACCTTGACCTTGATATCCCCACGATTTATTGTTTGTAAGTTTGTTTTCATCAGGAAAATAACTGAAATACTGCTCACTTGACATTAAACAACAGCAATGGACCATCTGAAAAGTCTTTTGTGGGGGGGATGTTTTTCACTTCCACAATTTTTGTCTTTTCTTGTATTAATAAATGTTCCTAAAACTTTTTTACATATTTTTTTCTCTGTTGGTGCACCAAAGAGGGTAACAAACATTCAAAACTATTTGTGTCTTATATTTGTCCTTAATGTTATATTGGTACATAAGAAATGGGAACACAGGTGCGTAAACTTTGTGTCCTATCTAATATTTCAACATGTATCAATATATGCACAACAGAGTATTGGGAACGCATGTTCAATAATAGCACCTAAAACATTTTGTCAAAGCTGATATTTCAATTGGTACATCAAGAAAGAGGGATAAATGATCAATAATTAAATCTTTGTATCTTACCTAACGTTTCTATTGGATACTCCAGAAACGGGAACACATGTTCAATAATTTTACTCCAATCCTTCATCACATGATTTCCAAGTTCCTCTAATGTTTTGAAAAATTTCACAGGTATTCCTTTGTTTACAATTCTCTGTTTTAGATCTCTAATATTTAAATCAGCATACTCATTTTCTGGTAGATGAACTCGACTCTGTTTCTCTCTTTCTTCTGGTGATAAATGTCCATATTTATAATTCAAGTGTTCCGGTTGACGATAATAAAAATGGCAGTGTTTTGTATTATTCAAGAAAGCAGCTTGAATAATTTCTAATTCCGTCAAACTTGTATTCTGATGACCTTCCTGTAGCACCCAATCATATCCAGCAGACGCTGAAATGAGGTAATTTTTATCCAACCAATCAGTATCATCATGAATTTTTATGATTCGTTTTGGCAGTTTAGGAGCATCTAGAGACCTGTATGGTCCGTATGTTTCACCCAACAAGCAAATAAAATATGGACAACACTTACAAATATAATCTAAAAGAAGTTTTAACAGGTGACCACCGACAACTTGTTCATCATCGTATTCCCATCGAATGTCAACGGGTGAAAAATATCCTCCACGTAATTTACAAGTCTCACATATTTTGGGAAATACGTTTTCCAACAGGAAGTCTCTTTCTTCACTGAAATCTCCAGGTGTTGAGCAAATATATGGTTTGACTGGTTTCCTAATGTGAAATTTCTGATTTTGTTCTGGTTCCTCATCTTCATCTTCATCACTTAAAAACCCTTCCTGACCCATACTGGTTATGTCTGACACGTTTACTTCATCATAATCAACACACTTTCATTCTGTAAATATAAAGATTGACAATATATTGGTAGAATATATCTTTAATGCGTGTGTATAGACCTCATTTGAACATAATTAAAACTAAACAAATTTGAATAAGAAAATTCAAACCTTAGAATATTTAGTAGAAATATCAGATCTAAAGACCACTTCACTTTTAACCATTACTATAGGTGTGTAGGTATGTATACAAAGAGATATTACTTGCTGAACTTTACAATGCACAATTCTATTAATTATTTCAGTTAAATCCTAATTATATTTACTTTCGGTACAGTTCATGTAAATGTCACGACTGTTCTGCTTAACAAAAGTAATTTAATTTAAGCCGTTTTAAATTTTTTTACACGCAGAAAATAAAACTAATTTATCAAATATTTATATTGAATATTTACACGACAATTGTGTACAAATTATGTATCTGTCCATGAAATACATGTTTTCGTATTGTGATTAAAACTCCACGAAATATTTAGAACCTTTTTTTTGCATATTGAGATAAATCATCATTTTAAAGCATTCGGCTATTAGTCAGATAAGCTGTTTATTAAAAGGAATAGCTATTCTTTTGTGACTTGTACATTGGTTGTCAACTAAATATCTTATCAATAAAATCTACTATGTAAGTAATTACATGCATATGCCCTTGAAAATAAAAATATATATTGTTCCCTTTGAGACCATAGATACATTTAAACAGTAAATATTTTTTTCTTCAGTTTTTCTTTCTTTCTAAAATTAAATAAAATTAAAAAAAATTCAATATTTTCCCTGTTGGCAGCAATTTATCAGAAATGTTAGGGAACGACCTTTAAAATATTATATTGACCTCTTTGTTATTTCATTGTGTTCCAAAATTTTATTCTTAAAAAAATTCCTGTCACTTATCTGCGCTGAAGGTTTTTACTGGAAATTTATGTATTACTGGTATATGATTATTAATCTATGTAAAAAATTAAAAAAAAATCAGTCATTTTTTATTATTTCCACAATTTATTTCAGAAGATATCATTTATAATGTATTTTCTTCTTTTTTGTTTGATTTAATATATTAAAACATCAATTCTCATATTATCATATAGTAAAAAAGGTTATGTCTTTATAGAATCAGATAAAACATCATGAAATTTAAACAGATCTCTGGATAACTTCCTTGTTTTCAGCAAATTGTAGAACAAAAATTTTAAAAAATGCATGAACATGTAATTATTTATAAATGGTAGTCATGAATGAATAGACTTTTATTTACATTTGAAGTTTAAAAAATGAAAAATAATTATAGCTTAAATTCAAGGATAATTAAGTACATTTTTTTTCTTTTCCTTAAAATGAACCATTTTGATCAAATCATCCCCAGTGTCTGAATACAAGAATGATCCTGGTTAGAAAATAAAATAACTGAAATCAATGAAATATAGCTGAAACCATCTACACCCCCTTTCAAAATGGTCATTTCTGACCTGTTCTGACCGTGTTCAGCAACTTTCGGAAAACAATTTTCAGAGGAAAATAGCTGAAATCAGTGTTAAATAACTGAAAAAAATCATCCTTGTAAATAACGGTGAAACTTACTATCAAAAACTCATACGTCCAGGTAATTAATTTCCAGTCAAAAATGAATAATTAGTCTCCCACAAATTGCCTTCGGACAGTATACATCAGAGACCTTTGTTACCACAACTTTGTCAATATTTGACACAACACGTTCACTTAACCAATGTAATGAAATCAAAACAATTTACCATTAATAGGATTACATGTGGAATTACACAAAAAATAAACAACTTTAAATATCCAGATTAAGTTATACTAAGGGCTCATGACTGCAATACATGTATATCATATATAACATTACATTGACATTACCCTACATTGATTTTTCAATAAAAAAAACTTAATTACATGTATGTGGAAATTAATAAGAACAAGAAAGTAAATCCACCCAAAACTCATGTAAAACAAGAAAATACACCAAAATCTTGTGTAAACAAGAAATTCCACCCAAAACATATGTAAAACAAGAACTGAACATGTGTAAAACAAAGAGAACCAACCCAAAACTAATGTAAAACAAGAACATGTGTAAAACAAAGAGAACCAACCCAAAACTAATGTAAAACAAGAACATGTGTAAAACAAAGAGAACCAACCCAAAACATATGTAAAACAAGAACATGTGTAAAACAAAGAGAACCAACCCAAAACTAATGTAAAACAAGAACATGTGTAAAACAAAGAGAACCAACCCAAAACTAATGTAAAACAAGAACATGTGTAAAACAAAGAGAACCAACCCAAAACTAATGTAAAACAAGAACATGTGTAAAACAAAGAGAACCAACCCAAAACATATGTAAAACAAGAACATGTGTAAAACAAAGAGAACCAACCCAAAACATATGTAAAACAAGAACATGTGTAAAACAAAGAGAACCAACCCAAAACATATGTAAAACAAGAACATGTGTAAAACAAAGAGAACCAACCCAAAACATATGTAAAACAAGAACATGTGTAAAACAAAGAGAACCAACCCAAAACATATGTAAAACAAGAACATGTGTAAAACAAAGAGAACCAACCCAAAACATATGTAAAACAAAGAGAACCAACCCAAAACATATGTAAAACAAGAACATGTGTAAAACAAAGAGAACCAACCCAAAACATATGTAAAACAAGAACATGTGTAAAACAAAGAGAACTAACCCAAAACATATGTAAAACAAGAACATGTGTAAAACAAAGAGAACCAACCCAAAACATATGTAAAACAAGAACATGTGTAAAACAAAGAGAACCAACCCAAAACATATGTAAAACAAGAAAATCCACCAAAATCTTGTGTAAACAAGAAAATCCATCCAAATTTGTGTAAAACAAGAAAATCCATCCAAATTTGTGTAAAACAAGAAAATCCACACAAATTTCGCATTCAATTGTATAAACTGTTTAACTTGGAAAACAGTTGTATAAATATTACATAGAACACTAATAAATGAACTCACAGTACAGTATTACAGTATAAAATAAACTTACCGTCCAATGTTGAAATATCATTTGAATATATTCAGACTTTTATTTATTTCAATTCCTTTTACCAATGTTGAAAGATCACTTGAATATATTCAAACTATTATTTCACTTCCTAGTTCCTATTTATACGAATTTGTTAATAAAAGTTATAGTGCCATAAAATGATCTCCTCAACAAAAATCATAAACAGTAAAAATGTACAAATATATATTGATGGAACTTTAAAAACATTATTTCTTGTCTTGGCAAGTTTAATTACATTAAAATCAATATATCTACAGCATTTAATTACCTTTTACAGTCAACAGATTCTTATATCAAGCATTGGAAACAAATTACTTCACTTTCATACAAACAAATTAAAAGTCAATATATTTTTCTGCATACTCCATATATGTTCATTTTATTGGCTTTTAGTGGACAACCGTGTTCATGGCAAAGTATACTTGATACAACATTATGTGATAAGTTTGTCAGTGATATATATATATATTTGAGGGGCCGTTGTGGTCGTGATCATACGGTAATTGGATTTAAAACTACCTATGCAATCAGTGTCTATCACCACTAGCGTTGTGAGTTCGAATCCAGCACAGGCGAGGTGTACTTGATACAACATTATGTGATAAAGTTTGTCAGTGACTTGCGACAGGTCAGTGCTTTTCTCCGGGTACTCCGGTTTCCTCCACCAATAAAACTGACTGCCATAATAAAACTGAAATATTGTTGAAAGTGGCATTAAACACCATAAACCACCAACCACAACAACCATTTACTTTTAGGGGAAGGGTTGGGTTATGTTTTTTTTGTCACCAAAATTTTATAGATAAAAATAAATAATCTGGTCCTGCAGTTTTCAACAAGAAATATTGGTTAAATTTAAGAAAAAACGTTGCTTTTTCATTTAAAAAAATATAAAATTTTTGTTTCATGTGAAAAAATTCCTGGCTCTGGGGACCTTCCCTAAAGTCAATTGGTATTTCCCTTCTATTGTTGTCATTTCTGTGTTCTGATCAATTTATTGATTTATTGATGTTTAACATCAAAATAGCAGTATTTAAAAGATCTTGTTTACAAACATTAATCATGCCAAGGAAAACATAGTTAAGACACTGGTCTGAAAGGCTACCTCATATCATTAGGTATTAATAGTACCTCAGCAAGTTTCAGCATGCATGATTATAATGTCCTTAAAAACCCTTCAAATTTTGAAAATTGACACTTTTTGACTGCTTTATGTTGAGTTTATCTCAGAAATCTTAAGTAATAGAGAAAATCCATTGACTTACCACCAGAAGTGTTCAATACAATCAATGCAACAACAAAAAACAAAAACAAAACATTACAAAATTGCACGAGGCTAAATTAAAATTCTATTTACCTTACAAATACATGAAATTCTTTTTTATTTTCCCTCTTAGTCTTATATAACAAAATACCTAATTTTATTTAATAACCCATCAACAACCCATGAAGATTATCATTTTGCAAAAAGTAAAATGCATTACAATTTTCATGAAAAATAAGAAAATTCAACTTTTGGAAAGTGTCTTTTGTTATCCCCTTTCGGTTGAGTTTACCTACAAACTGTAAGAAATAGAGGACATTTGTTGAAATATTTCCATAGATTCTCACTGCAATCAACACAAGGAAAAATACTTCATCAAAATTGGATGAAAAATAAAAATTCTAGACACCTTCCAAATATGCAAAATTTCGTATTGAACCCCATTTAGAAATAAAATAGCAATTATGGTCCATCAATAACCAATAATAATGATCATTTTGTAAAAAACTGCATTAAAACTGGATGAAAAATAAGAAAGTTCAACTTTTTGAATGCATCTTTTGTTGGCCCTTTTCACTTGAGTTTTACTCTGAAACCATAATATAAAGAGGACATCTGCATGGGTTTATCTAAGTATTTTTGGGAATTTTTCGGTAGCAAATTGGGAAAAAAGTAAGGGTTTTGGCATTGGGAATAGGTCCGAATATCTGACCTAAATGAATCCTAGAAAATCCAAGATTGGTTGAAATGTTACCATTGGCGCTCGCCGCAATCAACACAAAGAAAAAAATGTATTAAAATAGAATGAATACTATAAATTCTAGACACCTTCCAAATACGCAAAATTTCGGAATTTGAGCCCTTTTAGACCCCTTTGTGAAATAAAATGGCAAGATTTTTTTTGTCCATCAATAACCCCTCAAAATTATCACTTTGCAAAAAACTGCAATAAAATTGGATGAAAAATATGAAAGTTCAAATTTTTCAATTCAGCTTTTGTTGGCCTCTTGCGGTTGAGTTTATCTCTGAAACCGTAATTAATAGAGTAAATCCCAGCTCAATAAATTCACAGTAATAAAAAACACATCAAAATTGGATGAAAAATAAAAATTCTTTAATGTCTTCTCAATATGGAAAATTTTGGAATTTGTGTGCATTTAGAAATAAAATACCAATAACCCATTTAGATTGATGATTTTGCCAAAAAATGCATTTAAATTGGATGAAAATTTAAAAAGTTAAAAATTTGAAAATTCCCTTTATGTCAAAACCCGTAATAGTTATGTGTTTTCCTGAAACGGATATTCCTAAGGATTTTTTTTTTTTCAAACATCAAAATTGAATGAATAAATAAACTCTCCATGTACAAATAACACAAACATTAATTTTTGCATCCTTGTTTAGAAACGGTTAAGGTTATAGCACCTAAAATCAATACCCACTGTCAACTAGAACTTAAGTTTTTGCATGGAAACCGGTCTCTCTACAGATGGATGATGACACAGCGCCATACCATAATAAGACCACCAAATTGTTTTGTGGTTATATAGAGGACAAGTTTGTGTTAGAAGAATTGGGAAAAGGTGAAGGGGTGACACAATAAATGAAGTTAATGATCTTGGTCACATCGTAATTAGTGATGTAAATGCAAAGTTACAAGTATATAGGGGTTAGGGTTATGGTGTTTAACACCACTTTCAACAAGGTAACCGGAATACCCGGAGAAAATAACTGACCTGCCGCAAGTCACTGACAAACTTTATCACATAATGTTGTATCGAGTACACCCCGTCATGAGCAGGATTCTGACTCACAACGTTAGTAGTGATAGGTACTGATTGAATAGGTACTTGTAAATCCAACTACATTCGATCACCACGATGACTGCCTCTATATATATTTCTCGGAAATAGAAAATAATTATTGATTAATTAAATACAGTTTAATGTCAAGTACGTAGTATGTTCATGACAAGAACTAGCTTACAAATATTAAATGAAGTAAAATGATGGCATTGGAATTAGGTCTATAAGAGAAAATATTTATTGACACAGGAAAAATGAGGATATAGTAGATATGATTTTAAAATTTTGTCTTGAAACAGCTGTCCACCATTGAACACTGCTAACACTTTCTATAACACACATAAAAAGTAGCTGGAAAACCTTTTTGTGAAAAAAAATTGTTTGTCCATAATCAACCAAGACCCATTTATTTCATCCCATCAACAAAGATCAAACAAATTATTCTTACTCATTTCAACAGAGGCCAAACAAGTGCAAATCTGATATACCAGTACATATTTTACATAATGAAAATTTAATAGTTTTCAGATTGAAATCAGGTGGTGTGATACAAGTTGAAATACTATAAATTTACTAAATGTACCCTTTCTAATTATTGAATAAGTTTGCAATATTATCATTCTGAATAGCTATCGGTAAGCCTGTGAAACGTAGTTAGTACAAACAAATGTGAAAATTAAAAAAAAATCATTGAAAGCGAAATTAACTTATTAGAAATATCACTTAATGCATATATGTGAACCTTCCGGCGGGAGCATTTTTCTCCCAATTTTGAGGGTCCCTTCCGTCCCTCCCGTCAACTTTCAAAATTTTCCACCCGTGAAAAAAATCAAGTACAATAAAATCTTGACCTACATTTTGCGATCAATATTTCTGGAAATTCCCCATTTGGAACTCCTGCACTGACGAAAAACGCCGAGATATACGAATGGTAAAGGTGAATGTCATATTTAATGATATCTGGTTATTGATCTGTTGGACACTTTTACAGGTAAATTGGGTCATGGTGATTAATCAAGGTGTTGGTGATTATACAACAATTATCCACTGATTGACAGTTAGTTGGGGATAGGGAAGTGGGTTTGTGGCACACGCTTAGATGATTAGAAGTGTGATAGCGGCAATTAAAAATAGTTATAAACCGTTGTGCAAACAGGAGTCGGACAACCTTTGATGCCGAGGAAAACTTCTTATTTCGATCAAACGTGCAATGAATTCATCTCGGATTGAGTTGTTATGGCTTGTTTGGGACCAAAGCCAATCAAAGTATTATTTAAGGACCAAGTTCCAGGATGGAATTGATAAACCACAAAAATGCCGAAACGTATGCTATCACCCAACGCACCAGCAGCAAAGTGACTTTTTAATTTTAGTGCTCTATGACTTTATTGTTCAGAAAATTCTGTCTTCATTGTTATTGCTTTGTTATAACCTTATGATTATGAATGATTATGAATAAATTATAAATACAGTTTTTATCCTTCATTCATCATATGAAACACTACTAATAAGACAGAAATGTAAACAATATATATTGAAATGGGATGCAGTTGGCTCAATACTGAAACAAACAAAAGGAAAACATCAATAAACAATAAAAACACGCATCAAATATGTCAATAAAAAATCTCCAGTTATGAGACCAAATCTCCAGCCAAAAATTTACAAATCTCTAGTTGTAGCATAGCAACTCTATCACATGTATGTTAATCAGGAATAGAAATTAACTTTTTTAACCACAAGTAAAACATTGCTTGTAGTTTTAAAAGATACAAGCAAAATTCAGTGTTATATAATATTTAAGAAGCATTTTTTTTTTGGGGGGGGGTTTACAACTAACATAATTATTGAATAGTGCCAAAAATGGAAAGAACAGTCAGTGTAGGAGCTACTACTATAACATGCAACAACCCAGGTTTTACATTCTATTTGACATGATTATTTTATTTCCCATCAACTGTTTACCTGACACTACATCTGTTTTGAAGGGGCAAGCAAATAAATGTGACAGTCAAAGTGAAATTTAGTGCATTCAGAACCATTTGTGGGTTTAATTTTATACCTTGGAAAAGGGTAATATTTTTGTATCTGGGGCAGGGCTCACCACACATAGTAAAAACAGGGCGACTTGACTTCTCTCTCTCTTGACTTAAGGGCGAAGTGAGGGAAAATCTGGGAGACTTCCAAAAATCGATCCAAATTTTAATGCTTCTTTCCCCGCTACCGCATGTTCCCCTACCTTTCACAAAAATGAAATGATCTTAAAAGGATGCAATTAACGAGTTTGGAATAAAATATTGAACATCAAACCCTGTATGGGTCACATTTCAGGAACATGGGAGCTCCTTTTATGTGAATATTGAAGAAAAAGTATGATTATTGGTGAAAAAAATACGGACTTGAAAAGACTGACAGGGCGACTGAAACTTCGCTTTTTGACAGAAATTGGGCGACTTCATTGAAACCAAGGCGAAGAAGTCGCCCACTTCGCCTGGTTTGGTGAGCCCTGATCTGGGGTATTTTTCGCGGAAGGGAAATGTGACTCCTGAAAAAAATTGAAAAATTTATAACACTTATATTAACAGACTTGTCGATGAACTTTTATCCAATGATATATATAGCCTTCCGAAGACAACATCCGTGTCCTTTCCATTTTCATCTTTTTTGTTTCGAAACCAACATCAACATTCAATTCCCAGAATTACATCATCCATTTAGGGACACCTACTGTAGTATTATACAAGTTTTTTTTCATTATTTTTGTCCAAGTTTGTTTCCCGGTTGACCAACATTGGTACTTTCATTTCATGTTTATTTTTAGGTGGAACATACTTTAAAAGCATGTTTTGCTGACATAAATACGTCAGCAGCGAGTCAAGCTTAACAGGTCAAAACCTCTTCGGGATTTTCTAGACTTTTCATTAGGTAGTACGTCAAACATTTGAACACATGTTATCTGAAGCACTGGTTTCCCAATCCCGAACAAAACTACGATGGTTGAGAACTAACGACACTGACAAACCAGTTGAATTGTAACCCCCAGCAGCGTAGGATATAAATAGACTACGTTTGAAAATTTATTCTAAAATTAAAAACAGAAAACACACATTTCTGAACAGGACAAAGGTAGAAAGGTACAATTTGTGTACACTTGCTGAAATATGCACACACATTTTTTGTCGTTCACGTGTCAATTTTCAGACGCAATATGAAAAAAACAGACGCATTTAGCGTCTTTGCGTCTGGTAATTTCGAGCCCTGTTAATGCGAATGAATTAGCCAATATAATGCATGGTTTGTGGTTCAACGTTTGTCCCTTCATACAACCTTATAGGAGATTGATGGTTCGTTGTTTGTGGAAAGCCAGTGGTCTTATCGAACACTAACTTGATTAAGTTAATTTTTATTAAAAAAAAATTGTGCTAGATACAATTTGAGAAACAAAATATTGTTACATATTCCTATCACTGTCCATTCATTACATAGACATTTTATTTTGGTCTAGTAGCTTATCTATCACTCACTTCTCAGGTCGTACCTGCTAAAAGTAAATAAGACACCCCCCCTTTTTTTTTCTTAATTCATCTGCCTTCCCTTGGTGACAATTTCAATGGGAACGACAGCCTACTCATTTAGATTGCATTCGACTGAATAAAACAAACCTAAATATGTAGTAATTTCATACAGATAGTTGACTGTTTTCTGTTATAATGTACATCATCGTAGCATTTAAATAAGATTCGTTGTTGATCACCAAGACTGCATGTAAACTAAAATAATCCGGAAGGAAATACTCAATCGGATGTAACAACGGCCCTTGCTATGGATTTATTCAGCAAATTTTGAAAACCAATCGTAGACGGCCAAGTTTAGAGAAGTCGGTCTTTACTTGTGATGATTTGATTGGTTATTTCCAAGGTCGTGGTGAAAGTTGATTGGCTCATTGTACCAAAAGGGAATCCCAAGAACAACACTGGGCAGGCGAGAGACGAAATTTTCACATGTTTTAAGCTGAAATCTGACAAATAATTTTCCTGTGTCAAGTTAAGGGATATTATCGAAAATATGAGGTGGAAGACGTTCTACTTAGGTCTACTTGGAGTACTTTTTATGAGTGGTAAGCATTTGTAGCACTCTCAGTCTCACCTTAATAAAACCCACTGCACTTTGCCGGCTTCCATAAAAAGCATTCTTCCTGTGGTTATTTTGTGGCTATTTATGTAACATTTGCATATAAGCGTCTTCTTTGAAGAATTATTTAATCAGCCATTGTAATGTTGTGGAAATATTTCTACATTTAATTAAACATGACCCACTTATTCTTCTCTGCCTCTGATTATTCTTAATCTTATTTCTATGATTCTACGACTGCTTATTAATATTAATTATTATGGAAAGTCTTGTAGTATACAAAAGAAGAGAGGGAGAAAGGGGATAACAGTGACGATTCACACTTGTTATATTCTTGTGAACAATCACAAATTACAGAAATGATATTTGACAATTTTTGTCTAAATGAATGACTGGCAGTCGTCATGTCTCATGATTAACATGATATCCATTTTTTTTTGCAAAGGTCAATCACAGCAAAATTCCACCTTATATGTATGATCTTCAGTCTAACCCAGAATTTTGACTTTTTTCACTTGAAAAGTTTCCCAAGTGCAGATAAGACTCCAAGAAAGATGCAGTTGTAATGTCCCTTTCTTTCCTCTTTTGGGTCACCTTTAACTTCAAATTATCCAAAGACGGGAGATATAGACATGTACATGTAGTTTCTGACTAAAAGTTGTAAAACCATACCTGTTAACCTCTGGGAACTGCTAGGGGGGAGATCTCCCCCTACCAACTCTTCTAAGGGGGAGAATTTGTGCATCACCTTTAAACGCACAAAATTGTACCTTGTAGTTGCATACATGTGATAGAGTTGCTATGCTACAACTGGAGATTTGTAAATTTTTGGCTGGAGATTTGGTCTCTTAACTGGAGATTTTTTTATTGACGTATTTGATGCGTGTTTTTATTGTTTATTGATGTTTTCCTTCTGTTTGTTTCAGTATTGAACCAACTGCATCCCATTTCAATATACATTGTTTATTAGTAGTGTTTCATATGATGAATGAAGGATAAAAACTGTATTTATAAATTATTCATAATCATTCATAATCATAAGGTTATAACAAAGCAATAACAATGAAGACAGAATGTTCTGAACAATAAAGTCATAGAGCACTAAAATTAAAAAGTCACTTTGCTGCTGGTGCATTGGGTGATAGCATACGTTTCGGCATTTTTGTGGTTTATCAATTCCATCCTGGAACTTAGTTCTTAAATAATACTTTGATCGGCTTTGGTCCCAAACAAGCCATAACAACTCAATCCGAGATGAATTCATTGCACGTTTGATCGAAATAAGAAGTTTTCCTCGGCATCAAAGGTTGTCCGACTCCTGTTTGCACAACGTCAACGGTTTATAACTATTTTTAATTGCCGCTATCACACTTCTAATCATCTAAGCGTGTGCCACAAACCCACTTCCTTATCCCCAATTAACTGTCAATCAGTGGATAATTGTTGTATAATCATCAACACCTTGATTAATCTCCATGACCCAATTTACCTGTAAAGGTGTCAAACTGATCAATAACCGGATATCATTTAAACACCTTTACCATTCGTATTTCTCGGCATTTTTCATCAGTGTGGGAGTTCCAAATGGGGAATTTCCAGAAATATTGATCGCAAAATGTAGGTCAAGATTTTATTGTACTTGAATTTTTTGTTGGGGGGAGATCGTGCGGGAGGAAAAGGTGTGTGCAGGAGATTAATGTCTCCCATGCGGGAGATAAGGCTCTTAAGCGGGAGACTCCCGCGCAAAGGGGGAGGGTTAACAGGTATGCTAAAACATGCGCAAAAATGTTGATGGTGTTAAACCAGTTGTTTGAATCTCGAAAGGGGACACTGCACAGTCTTATGGAAAGTGATTTTTTTCTTAGCTGTCATCTTAATCTGTTACACAATGTATTTGAATCTATGAACGTCGACTTCTCAATATTTGTCGAAATGCATCAGGGCACTTCTGCTTTTTCATGATACACATCCAGGGTTAAAATTGTGATCGATCTGTTTTTCTGTACGCGTATATGACCACAGGTGTAAATATTTACACCTATTATACATTTTGCATTTATTCAATAAACATATTAGTGCTAGGTAACTATGGTAACTAAAGTCTTGATTATTAAAAAAAAATTACTACATTATTTATTGAGTATTAATTCTATTATTCCATGTTGTTTGTTTGGTCTGAAATATAATTGCAGCTTTAGTTTTTTTACTACATGTCCTCTCACTGGTTGGACATTTGAGCAAATTAATAGAAACATCTTTCTTCTGCTGAAGAAACCCATAAAAAAGAACTTGAGTTACAATTATTGTGATCAAAAGCAGAAATTAGTTTTCAGAATTTAGAAGTTGTTGCTATATGTACATATAATAGGCAGTCATGGTCGTATGGTAGTAGGATTTACAACTACCTATGCATTCAGTGCCTATCACCACTGAATTTTGAGTTCAAACCCATTCATGGTGAGGTGTACTCGATACAACATTATGTGATAAAGTTTGTCAGTGACTTGCGACAGGTCAGTAGTTTTCTCCGGTCTCCTCCACCAATTAAACTGACCACCACAATATAGCTGAAATATTGTTGAAAGTGGTGTTAGACACCATAACCCTAATACTGTACATATAAAACATTTCAGCCCTGCAAGAGTTAAGTTAGACATAAAAAGTTTTTTGACATTAGATCCAGATAATTGTGTCCACCAAACAGGACAAACTTTCAAACAAGCATTATTAAAAAAAACCTGTTTACTACATCATCAGTACATGTAAATATGGGCAGGGTCATGAAACAGAATTTTGATTAAACACTATTAACTACTCCTAGATTCCCTATCAAAAAGTCACTTCTCCCTCTAATTTGAAAGTAGTGAGAGTCCTGTAATTTGATTCAAACGATCACACAAATAACACACTTAATAAAGAAAGGTGCACAGAAATATATGCAACACTAATCAGAGAACTGAACATCCATAATTTAACTGAATTCAGTAATATTGTTGATAGTGTACTTTGGGCTGGCATAAAACACTCATAATACTTAAGATAATGGATCTACTTAATAATACAACCTCTGTCAAGTTTGATGTTTTCACTACAGATTCAGTTGTATTGTTGCATGATGACTGCTGAAGATGATTTTGGAACATTGGAACAACTGTTTATTGGAGGAAGAATTATTTCATTAAATCCTTTTAGTTGGTTGTTTTTTTTTGTAACCACACTGATAAGGCCACTGTGGATCATGCTCTGATATTCTCCACTCAACATCTGTGGGACACTTGAAAGAAAATTCCTCTTTTCGTAGTTGTCCTGTTGCTGATTTGGCAATTAGATGATGTTGTAGCAGCAAAGACAATTTACTCAAATTTTGTGATTGTTTTAGGATTATGGTGTTTAGTGCCACTTTCAACAATATTTCAGTTATATTGTGGCGGTCAGTTTTATTGGTGGAGAAAACCACTGACAAACTTTATATTATAATGTTGTATCAAGTACACCTCGCCATGAGCGGGATACAACCTGACAGCGTTAGTGGTGATAGGCACTGATTGCATAGGTAGTTGTAAATTCAACTATCATACGATCGCGACTATGACAACCCCTTTTGTGATTGGTCAATAGGTCACATATATGATAACTAGTAATATAAAACCATGTTTTTTCGTTTCTTATAAAAATATGTCAACTAATTATATTCTGGTCCATCCTAATATAAATTAAGTGAAAATAATTCCCCATGATAAAAATGTATTGGAACTAATCAAATTCAAGATTAATTATTCATGCAATCATTGGTCAGAGCAATTTTCTTTCAAGTGTCCACTAGGTGTTAAGTGGAGCTTATCAGAACCTGATCAGCCATGAGTTACCAAGTGATTTTGTAACCTGCACACATTGTTAGCAAGATAAGATACAAAACAAGGAGTAATATTTATGATGAATTTTTCATATCTGATATTTTGATATTTTGGCATTTACTTTTTTTTTTGTACATCACATGTATATTTTGTATTTAATGTTTATTACTGGTAGGTTAATATTCTCTTCAGTTTTTGAGATAATACCAAGGGATACAAATAAAAAAACACAGAAAGTTATGCCAAAGAGATGGCAATCATCTATCAATAACAAATCGTGTATATTCAAGTGTTCCAGCTGCAGGACAGTTGCTATAGGATCATGTTGTTATTTCTACTCTTGTGTGAAACTGTTGTGTGTAATAACAGATCTAACTGAAGAAGCTGACATGTTGTATAATTTTAATGGAAAAAACAAATAAATTTGATACAATAGGGTGTGGATGTAAGTAAACATGAAGAAAATATATACAAAACTCGGGTAGAAATAAATAGAACAGTTTTTTTATGCTGTTGTTTACAGGACAATCGCTGTGAGCCATAGAGATATTAAAAATGAACATAATTCATACCACAAAATGAGTGTGTGATGGCTCCTAGCCTATACATTATAATGTAGATGACTACTTCATCTGTGCTTATTCCACACGTTCTTTAATCTTTTCGTATTGGTTCCATGCTCCAACTTTAATTCTCCTCATCCAGTTTAAGACCAAGTTACAAATTAGGTGTATCACATTCTTCACCTTTCCAGTAGTTTAACAGTTACAGTGTCAAGATTTTAAGGGCCTGTGTGGTGCACTGAGTCAGTAGTAAGGTAGCAGCGTATCGATTTTTGCCGATATGCCTTAATAGTATGACACACGGCTAAATTATATATCTTTGGAAAATGGAAAGAGCAGAACGTGACCCATCGAAATATCGATGTCGTCGTTATCTAGTGTGGTTACGTTATGAGATAATTTGGGTCAAAGGTCAAACCTGTATTTTTCAAAAAAATGTTATCAGACTTTTAACAATATCTTTTTTGCATTCATTTTTCGTTATTTTTATACAAAAAACAGCGGAAGTGGTTGAGTAATGATCAAGGTATATAACCCCGTATAATTTTACGCTTTAATTTGTATTTTACGGGTGTCAAGGTACCGTAACCGCGGAAAGGTAAACAAATCATTATTTTTCACTACTAAAAGCTAGGAGTGACATATGCATTGACCTTATTCTTTATCAGTTTTTTTTTATTTTATGTTAGAATCGTATACACTACATGCTGAAATTATTTTTTAAAGCATAGCATTCCCCTTTCCTGAACTCATTTGTATCACGAGCAGCAAGTTTCTGCCTTATAAAAACAGCTACATCAAGTACTGAACAAGCAGCAAACGAAAAATTCAGTCTCTAGCTGGAAACTTAGTTGATAAACATTGGATGAAAATAATTTAATGAAAAATATTTCCATGGAACCGGAATGCATGATATTAAAGTATTAAACAATAAATGTAAAATGGGGGGGAAGTGACATTGGTCCACAATGGTTTGTAAGAAGGAGGACTCGGTCTCTTGTTGGTTTAAAGCCCACCAACCACGTCAAGGTCAGAGACCAACTGGCAGGTTTGTTTGGTTTTTTTGTTGTTGTTGTTGTTTTTTTTTACAGATTCAGACTTCACTTAACAATTTCTTTCCTGTACATCTATCTGTAATAAGTCCACATCATCGTCGTCTATGCTTTTATTTCTGGACATTTGTGTGTTCGAATTGTGACATATTTCACCTGCTTGGCACGGACAAAGGTTGGTGCAAGTCAACCCTTGCTCAAAACACACACAACCACTTGAACAGACTGCTTTACCTTTACAAGTGCAAATAAGATCTTGTAAAAAGTCAGATGACATTTGACCTTGAAAGTAGACAGGAAGGAGTGATCCATGTCTTTTTTTCCAACCAAACTGCAAAGGACACTTAGTAGGTACTAGGAATATGAGTGAGCAAATACTTAGTTATGCACCCAGAGTGATACACCACCTTGTCTGTAAAAGTTGCATTACTCAATAACCCAGACATTTTGTAGTCATTCTGTCCTACTGCTGCGTCTTTCACATTTTGAAGGCGTTCAGCAGTTTTGATTTTGTGGATTTTTCTGTCCTTTTTAAAAGTCTGTTTTCCACAGAATATGCACAGTGCAATGTCTGTAGACGTGTCATCGGTTTGTTCGTTCAACAAGGGAACCTGTGATGTGTCTGGTTTAGGATCAGAGCCCACCGACTCAACCTTGAAGAAACCACAATTTCGTCTACTTGTGTATGTCTTATAGCAAGACCTGTGGTACAGCATAATTGTATCATCACTCATAAGATTATCAATATCAGAAACAGAATGTACTACTCTAAAAAACACACCATCTCTTGCTTCTATGAGGCTATTTTTACTTACTAACATTTCTCATTTCAATAAGTAACTCAGGGGTAGAGACCTGGCATTTAATACATTTGTCCCATTCAACTTCATTCCTACTTTTTTTAGGACTAGAAGGGCAAAGCTCAAGCGGGCTGCCAAATTGTGACATTTCCCGGATCAAAAACGTGTCCTACGAACTTGTTCCGTAAACTTCAAATTAGTGTTCACGAAAATACAAAAATAGAGTAAAATAAACTACATAGTTGTTCGCTCATTGTATTAAGATAAGTATATTCTACTAAAAGACACAATCACACGCCAAACAGAAGACAAAATGTTAAATATACTGTTTCAGTACACGTACTGAATAATGACTGGATTGTGTTAACCACAAATCGAATATCGACACGTGGTTATCCGTGTTTGCCACAGGCTAAATTTGATCAGATTTCACATCTCTTTAATCGCTAATTTCTATTGAATGATAACTTTAAAAATATTGATTTTTGGTACACAGGTGTACTAAGTAATGATGTATTTACTTCTATTAAAAATATTCTAGAATTCCTTCGGAACATTATTCTATACTTGAAAATAGGGTAACATTTTGGTAATATGTAAATATGGAAAAACTTCAAAAAAACAACAAATAAAAAGGTGTTAAGTTTCCCATTTTTAGTTTTAATGATATAATTAGCATATATTGTCTTTTGTGTCAAGCACTTTAATTTGATAACTTACATGTACATGTCTTGATGTTCATTTTATTCGTGTTGAAATTTTGTTGTAAAACGTACAGTTAGAGGGTGCCTTAAAAAATAAGAAAATGTGACCATGGTAGGTTACGACGACATAAATAAATAAAAACTACAAGAATGTTTACGTCAAAATATGAAAAAATTAGCTGTATGTCATACTATTAACCTAAACTCGAAAACTAGCGGCCTTTTTAAACACCCACTACCCTACTATAGGTAGTTAGATTACCTAACAACTCAACAAGCCTATCACCAATATGGCGTGGGTTCACGCCCGACTTTGTAAATTACAAAAAAGGGTGCACTCGACTCGCAGCTGCAAGTGATAAAGTTTACCAGTTGCTTGCCCATGGTTGGTGGTTCTCTCCGGATACTCCGGCTTCTTCCACCACTAAAACTGGTCGCCATGATATTGCTGAAAGTGGCATTAAGCACAAAAATCAAAATCAATCAAGACTTTAAAGTTCATAGGATTTCTGTACTTTGATATTAATAAATTTCACTTTAAATCTGCAGTGATTCAGCTAGGCACTGCCCACCTATTTCTCAAATTGTCCTGAAGAACTTTAGTTTTTACATATACAATGTACAAAATGTATGTACCTGTATGATGGATGTGGTTTGTGTAATGCTCCATAGATCTGAGACCTGCCACTATATTTTGACATGCACATCTTCAGTTTAGTTTTTGCATTTAGGTAAAGGAATACAAAATAAATGGTAGAGTAATTATTTAGGTAAACTGGTCTGTAGCCAAACTTGATGCAGTTTTATAGCATATCTTTTTAATTATTCTGTAATTAACAGCTTTATATCCCAGTTTACGAAACTTATGCAGTTCTAGAAAAAAAAAAACATAAATAGCTTCTTAGAAAAATTAATTTTGTTTTTCTAGGATTCTGTTTAGCTGATAATGATGACTCTGCCACTGTTGAAGAGGACATTGGAAAAAGTCGAGAGGGATCAAAGACAGATGATGAAGTTGTTCAAAGGTACATGTAGTAGCAAGTCAAATGACTACAGATTCATATTTCACAAAACTATTTAATTAATTGGTTCTTTTTTGTAAACTGTTACTGTTAGATGCTAGATTTTTACATAGTTAATAAAAAAAAAAAAAAATAATAATAAATATAGCCAATAATTTGACATGCATAAAAATAACTTGATTCAAATATTTACCATGCTATGAATTGCTATTTTAAAACAATACAAATAACTGTTAACATGAGCATCCTACAGTGTTCAGGGTTTCAGATTGGGGCAATTTTTAGGTCATTGACCTAAAGATTTTATAAATGGCCTAAATTTTTAAAACTTATAGGACATTTTTTTGGTTACATTATTAAGGCATGACTGATAGGAAATGCTGGTTTTAGGACAATTGTCCTGAACATGTCTGAGCATAGCAGAAACCCTGAGTGTTAATTACATAGATCATATTTCTTCATCTTAATTGGTAAGGTGTGGGGGGGGGATCATATTTGTAAAAAAAACCAAACACACACACACACAAAAAAACAATTCCAGAAAAATGAAAAGTACAACAATAGAATATTCTTATTAAAAATGATGACATTGATAAATATCTGAGAGATATTAAAAGACAGTAATCTCTGTAGGTGTACATGATGGAGGGAGCATAAATTACTCTCTGATGATATATCTATTTATATTTACCCGATTCATTTGTATTTAGTGCCAAGTGTTTATGTTTGTAACTTATTACGTAGGTACAGTAAACTTATAGGAGTAGTTGACTTTTGTTGGCTGTCTCTGTAAATAATTATACATATAATATCACACTTATTAAACCTCATTCTAAGCTATGGTGGTAGGCAATATGAAAAAAAATATCTCGTGATAATTGACAACTATGCAGGTTGGCTCTCGGTGTACATGGAATGTAAATGCTCCCCATGCATTATGTGCATGTAAGATTATAGCTTGACTCAACAAATGGTAACAATTAGAAAAGTGCATTGGGTTTTTTTTGTTGCTTTTTATTTCCCCACATGTCGCACAACACTGCGGTTACAAATAAATTTCTTCAGTTCGTTATTAGCATCAAAGTGTAAATAATAATTATGGATGTTACCCTCTAATTGTCTGCCACAAAAATAAATATTAACAAAGTCTTCACACCTGACTGTGTGATAAAAATCGCCATTTATTAATACACAAAATTGTTCACTCCTGTCTTCTCCTAGACTACTATGCGTTTAAACAATGGTGCATTAACGAAAGAAATAAAGTAAAGTAAGAGTGGAACCCTTCCTTTTTGTTTCACCTGCATGGCAGAGCAATTATACCCCTTCCCTCCTGGTAATAGTGTATACTGTAGCAATAACCAATTAGTTTGTCGTAAATATATTCAAAGCAATTTTCCAGCTCTTCTTAATTATGTCTAAAAATAGGACGGAAATGTTTTGAAATTTATTTTCAATTCCACCTGTTGTGTGAATATCTGAAAAGGAGTATTTCCCGTAGTTTACAAGAATTCCATAATAATACTGACATCTATAATATATACATGTAATAATGTGATTAATCAATGTATGATAATTAATTTACAACTGTAATTTTCCAGCTCCGCTTAAAATCTAAAAATAGGGACAGAAATGTTTTAAAATTTATTTTCCACCTCTTGTATGAATTTTTGAATAGGGGTATACCTGTTTTTACAAGAACTTCATAATTATGCTAAAGCTACATGTACATAATACATCATCATGTAATAATGTGATTAATCAATGTATGATAATTAATTTATAACTGCCTTCATCACATGTGTTTCTTTGGTCTCAATCAGATAAGATAATTGTCTGGACAATATTTACATGTATATATTAGATAACCCACTGCCTCATCTCTTCCATGTGTTTCTTAAACCCTTGATCAGATTATCCCCTGTAAACCACTGACCCACTCATTGGGTGATCTTTACATGTGGGCATCACAATCGGATGGATTAGAGAGGACAAAATTTATTGAAGTGGACACAACTTGTGTCTTGGTTAATTTAAACCAGACAGTACATAATGAAAAATCAACATAAGAATGTACATCTCCTTGTCTGTTATCTGTTTTGTATTATTGTAGAGCTCTATATATAAACACTTACAGGTAAATGTACTCTATGTAATCAAGACGAATACATAAGTTCAGAAGTATGGTTTTATAATTCCATGTCCTTAGTTAGCTCAGGAAGGCCTAAGATAAAATTGTTTGTTGTTTACTTAGCTACATGTACACACCTAGACCAAGACTGCCACTACACAACAATATTTAATGGTTGTTTCAGTAAAAAAAAAAATGTGTTTACCCTTTTTATTCAATTCATCAATGTTTTTATAGTGGAAGATGACAAAAAATATAATAAATTTCCAATACTCATACATAAATGTAATATTAAAATTCTAAATTGGTAATCAACAAACCATTAATTATTTAATTAGAACAAAATCATTAGCAGTATCTTATAAAGCTGCACAGAAGTGCACATAGTTATTAGAGCATGTTGAGTACATAAAATTCTGCGTTATGCACAAATTCTCATAAATTATCTGTCTTTCATTACAGAGTGTGCATTCTGACATCTTTTTTGCAAAATTCTGGCCTTTTATTTGAACCTGGTAAACAGGGGAAATGCACGGTTTATATATAATTTGTAACCTACCCGTGTCTTCCCATTTGTTCTTGTAGCCTGAAACAAACAAATTATTATTTTGTACTGGATATCATAGTTAAAATGATTTGACAATTTTTCCTACTTTCACTTTTAGGTTTTTTTTTCAGTGAAGAGTAACATATTTTAGATGAATAAATATTGTTCAGATGAAGGAACTAAGACCTCAGACATGTGTTTCCTATTTTCACTTTTAATCTGTTTATTTCAGAGAGAAAAAAACGATCGATTTATATTTAATGGATTAAATATGGCTAAGATGAAAAATTAATAGCAAAAAACATGTGTTTTCTTACTTTCACTTTTGTTTATTTCAGAGAGGAAGAAGCAATCAAGTTAGATGGATTAAATGTGGCTCAGATGAAGGAACTAAGAGACAAGGCAGAAAAACATGTGTTCCAGGCAGAAGTTGACAGGATGATGAAACTCATTATCAATTCTCTCTACAAAAACAAAGAGGTGTGCATTAATCAGTGATCCTCTCAACTAATTAAACATAAAACAGGGCTATGCCTTTCTTTGTTCACCACCAACTTCGTCAATTGTATATAAGATATAGAACAATAGACTATTCCATACAGAATTGCAATATTTAAATTTGTGGAAAATTAAGTACTTCTTCATTTGTTTGCAGAAATTGTAAATGTCAATTCTCTTCAAAAAGCTATGATTAGATATTAATACACGGAAGTGGAATTGGTTTATATCCACACATTTGTTTTTGGATCAGAAGTCAATAATATTTATATGTACAGTATATGCTCCGCCACAAGGCATCGGGGAAAACAAGTTTAATCCATGTCTGTCCATACATTTTCTACATCCAGCATTTGGTTTCAGCTCAAAAACTCAAGTTCCCCTTAAGCAAATCATTGCAAATCATTTGAAATTTATACACAAGGTCAGGGACCATGAAAATAAGGCCAAGTCTAACTTATGACTTTTATCCATTTTTCGGTTCAAGACTTATGCCTCTATTTACTTTAGCTGGATTTAGGGGCATCTGTGTTCTATGGACACATTCTTTCATTAGTTTACTCAGAATTCTTCCCTCTACAACTTGTTATATTTATAAAGCTCACAATTTTGCTTACATTGATTAACTTCAATAGATGTATATATACTATTGATGTAAATTATAAAGTTATTTGAATTGTTTTAATTCTATTTTCAGATTTTCTTAAGAGAACTGATTTCCAATGCATCAGATGCTCTAGACAAGATAAGATTTGTTTCGGTAACAGACAAGGAGGCCTTACGACATACAGATGAATTTAGCATTAAAATTAAGGTAACACTTGTTCCTTCATGGTGTAAAGATTGACCTATAGAAGATCATGGATTTGAACCCCTATCAGGTGAAACTAAAGACATTAAAATTGGAATTTGCTTCTTCACTGCACCATTACGGAGTAAGAGCAAAGACTGGTTGCTTGAAACCAGGAAAATATGTCCCAAGTTGAGTGGCATGTCTACCTGTGGACTGTTGTTTCAGTGAGCTAGCAATAGAAAAATCCAACTATTCGTGTTGGTCTAGTACAAAACAGACATCATCATCATATATTGTGATTTGATATAGATCATAGATATAAAAGCTTTTTAAGGCAGACAACTCTGTCAAAGACAGATCACAGCTGTATCAGTTGTGCTGGCAAATTACAAACCTCAAAGAAGTTGAGGTCAATTTAAAATAGGGTTTTAAATTAATCATAAATGTTCAAAAATGATACTGAAAGAAATGTAAATGGAGGAACTACACTGTAAAACACATAATTTGAATCAAAAGTTTTATGCTGTTTTGCAAGTTGTATAGATATCGTTAATAAATAGAATTGAAGTACACATGTGCATGGTAAAGTATAAAGAAAATTGATTGGTGCCAATTTCAATGGCTTACAGTACTTTAGCTGTCTAGATCTTTCAGCTATCAAATGACTTGTCAACATCTTATGCATAACAAATTTTACTTCAAGGCTAGTTTTATAAGGCTCATACTGTACTGACAATAAAATTTATTTATTTCAGTTTTTGACATTTCACCAGTATATAATATTTTTCTGACAGCACACTATACAAAAACCATGCTAAATGTTGATTATATTTTTTTTGACAACACACTATGCAAAAACCATGCTAAATGTTGATTATATTTTTTCTGACAATCCACTATACAAAAACCATGCTAAATGTTGATTATATTTTTTCTGACAACACACTATACAAAAACCTTGTAAAATGTTGATTACATGAAATACATTCTTTCATTCAGGCTGACAAGGACAACCACATCTTACATGTTATTGATACAGGAATTGGTATGACTAAAAATGATCTGGTAAGCAACTTGGGAACCATTGCTAAATCTGGTACCAGTGAATTCTTGTCGAAATTAGGTGATGCCAGCTCACAGACAGAAATGACAGATCTGATTGGACAGTTTGGTGTTGGTTTCTATTCATCATTCTTAGGTTAGTTGAGATATTTTAGATTAAATTAATCAGGACTGGGTTGCACAAACTTTATTTAAATTTAAGTGTCAATTGTAACTTAAATTTAATTGAGGTTTGTACAACCCAGTCCTGGTTATTACTTATTTTGTTTTACCAAAGAACCCAGATCACAGATTAAATGTGAGATCAAACAATAAAAAACCTGCACAGATTCGCTTCCATTAGAATGTTGAATTATTAATCACTTTGGAAATGTATCTTTCTGTAGAAAACATTTTCAAACTGAAATTCTACAAGATATAAAACATCTTTAAAATGTTAAATGAATTCTTGTAGCAAAAATATATTTCTTTGAAAATTGTATTTTTCAGTGTCTGACAAAATTATCGTCACTTTAAAATGTGAAATATATTTCTTTTGTGTTTTTCAGTGTCTGACAGAATTATCGTCACTTTAAAATGTGTAATATATTTCTTTGTATTTTTCAGTGTCTGACAGAATTATCGTAACATCAAAACATAACGATGATGAACAACATGTATGGGAGTCTGATTCATCGTCCTTCAGTGTTTCTAAGGATCCACGAGGAAACACACTTGGCAGAGGTACACAGGTTAGGTAAGAATCAAACTTGTACATTAAGGTCTCCTTAACCAAGTGGTTTTAGGTATTGGTTGTATATACTTGTGCATATATACACCCTTGTTCATAAGGTTTTGAAATTGAATCACATTTGGGTGTCTGTCAAATATTAAGTAAGAAATATACATATTTCAACATCTGGTTATTCCTTATTGATTATTAATAGCTTGTTCTATTATTTAACCAATGAAATGGGAAAAATTGTCATTGAGTAAATACTACGAGAAAACGCATGTTTGTAAAAGAATTTTTTTTTTACAGTCTGCATTTGAAAGAAGAAGCTCATGATTTCTTAGAAGAGAATACTCTTAAAGATCTGATCAAAAAATACAGTCAGTTTATCAACTTTAACATTTATATATGGTCAAGCAAGGTAAGTGTCCAATGTCCATATAGTCCATATCAGGCATCTTTGACAACAGCTCAAGCGAGGTGCACTCAATATATTATGTGATAAAGTTTGTCAGTGACTTGCGGCAGGTCGGTGGTTTTCTCCGGGTACTCCAGTTTCCTCCACCAATATAACTGACTGCCACGATATAACTGAAATATTGTTGAAAGTGGCGTTGAACACCATAACCCCTAACCCTAGACAATGAATTGCAAGAAATGAATACAAGTGCAAGTGTAATGTTGCTTGAGGATTGAGTGTTTGTAATGCACTTTATATAGGGAATATATGGTTGATGGGTTTCGTAACAACTTTTTACAATATAATACTATTCAGTTTCTGTTTAAAATTGTATGGTTGGCAGGTTTTCGAAAAAAGAGACTCCAAGCTACTCCCTACATTTTATTCTGAAATAGCTCAAAGCAAAAATAAAGAACAATACAAACTACTTCATAAATTAATACAACATAGATTTACATACAATTGAAATGAGATTTAAGTTGAGATCGTATTTCCAGTCAAAATTTAGGCAAATATTCTTTGCTTTATGTCACTTCATTACATCTCCAGTTAGGTCATCACTGAGTAGTAGTCCAGAGCTATCAGTCTTTCGATTTTGTGATCCTGTAAGAATGTAGAATTATTCTTTATTGTCTGCATTTATAAAAAAAACCAATTCTGTCATGTCTATTTATAAAAAAATTCTGACACTGTAAAACTTTACCTCTGAAAATTTAAATTGTTGATCAACATTTAACTATATGGACATTTTTTAAAGTATGGTTATTGTTTGTTTTTTAAACAGACAGAAGAAGTTGAGGAACCAATAGATGAAGAAGAAACAAAAGATGAACCAGAAAAGAAAGATGATGAGGAAAAAGATGAAGATGATGATGCTCAGGTAGAGGAAGAAAAAGAAGACGAAAAACCAAAGACAAAGAAAGTTTCTAAAACAGTGTGGGATTGGGAACTAATGAACAGTGTTAAACCTATCTGGACTAGAAAGTAAGTCACAAGATAATAGATTTAAATCACCTATATTTTGTGTCTGTCCCAAGGCCAGGAATTATGTTTCTATTGCATTCGTTTGAAGTGTAAGGTAAATCGGAGTAATGGTTCATGTTGATTTTGATAAAATGTTAACCCTCAGTGTTGAACATTCTTCTTTTTTTTGTTTGCAAATTGAATTCGGAAAATAAAACTTGTTTTCCTGAACAATTTGTGATTTGAGACAGATAAATACAAACTCCACCATTAACAATAGTTTATGGTTTTTCATCAGATTTAGTCAGTGCTTTAGGAATCAATCTTGTTGAATGTCAACAGTTTTGAAATTTACTTAAAACAAAAGATTTATAATGTTGTCTAATGGTAGAATAATTTGTTCAGACAAGAATAAAAAACAAAAGCTACAATTGTACAAACAGGACAATTTTCAATTTTAATAAAAAAAAATATTTAGATTTTCACCCTTTTGGGGCTTTTCTTAGTTCTAACAAGCTGAAAATATTAACACTAGGTTTAATGTTTGTTTTCAGGCCTGCTGATATTACAGATGAGGAATACAATGAATTCTACAAAACTCTTAGCAAAGACCACGATGAACCATTGGCCAAAGTTCATTTTACTGCTGAAGGAGAAGTTACATTTAAATCTATTTTATATGTGCCAAAAGCATCACCACACGATATGTTCCAGAATTATGGCAAAAATATTGACCATATTAAGGTTAGTTTGTATTTTTTATAAAATTTTATACTGTTGCTAGATTCCATGTTCATACAGACAAAATTTGACATGACATTCCTATTTATTGTAGTATTATTTATTTGAGATTATACATGCATTTACATGTGAACAAAAAACTACATGAGAAGGTCTTTGATCTTTGGATAACACACTGTACATAGACATTTTTTAAGGTTTAAATTATTCATTAAGAGTCAAGCCTGTTTTAAAGAGCACCTCTATATAATAAATTACTGTCTATAAAGGGCAGTCTCATTTCCCCCATTTATGAATAGTGCATGTAATTTTAATCTGTATATAAAGGACAAAAGCTTATAAAGGGCACATTTTAGGGTTGCCTTAAGCACCCTTTATATACAGGTTTGGCTGTATTTTGCAATGAAGAGAAATTTGAGTAATAACCATATTTATTTATACACACCACTTGATTACTTTGAATTTCTGAAGCAGCTAAAAATCAAATGTTGTTAAGATTATTTTGTTGTTGGGAATCAATCTTGAATAGAACATCTTGCAAGTATATTTTTAAAATTGATAATTTAAATATACATTGAAAGGGTATTTTAACTAAATGTCCCCACTGTTGTATTTTTTCAGATGTATGTAAGAAGGGTGTTTATAACAGATAATTTTGAAGATATGATGCCAAAGTATTTGTCATTTGTTAGAGGCATGGTAAGTTATTTCTTGATTGTTGATATAGAACACTGTATTCAATCCTTTTTATATCATTTTCAAACAGTCAAGTCAGTAGATAGTAAGAATACGGTTGTTTCGTATCATTTCCATTCCGTAAAAATTTTGTTATTTTCGTCCGCCAGATCACGTGATTTCGATGGGCTAATCGGCATTGAACTTCCGGTGTCAATGTACACAACAAAAACTCCAATCGATATGTGCCGTTTTAACGTTCGATCCTCAACTTAAAAAAATCTTAACATTTTCTGTAAAAGACAGATATCAATTAAATTATTTTATTTGTATCAAAGACTTCAATGCAGAGACAAATACTTCTTTAAAATTAAATTTGTTTTCTTTCTTTATTTGCGGCTGTCAGCATCATCAAAGGAAAACGATCTGCTTTATGTATATATTTCTGATATCAGACAGATAGTGGGGTACCGAACACCAGTATTTATTCAGCGGTTTCCTTGGCGTCTCCATATTACAATTACTTATAATCTACGACTATGATATGCTGACATTGTCACAGTAATAGCGTAAACACCGGAAGTCGCCTGCCGATTTGTTCAGACGTCGACAAGAAAAAGACGGAACGTGGTCGGAATTGACATGATTCGAAACAACCGTATTGATTAGAAAAGTGACAAAATGTTAAATGAATATCAGTAAGAATTTAGAGATTGTAAAATCTTAGATTGATGTTGGTATATATTCTGCAACAATACTTCTTTTCAAGCAAATAAACAATTGGTTTTAAAGAAATAATTTACTATGTGCAGGACATCATCCAATCAAATTTAAGGTTATAATAGAGGTTATAAATAAGATTAATAGAATAAATAGAGATTGATTTTGACCGACAGTTTTTTAAATCTACCAGAAACAAATAATCACTTTTTTTATTTACAGGTTGATTCTGATGATTTACCTCTCAATGTATCCAGAGAAACTCTACAACAACACAAATTATTGAAGGTTATCAAGAAAAAATTAGTTAGAAAGACACTAGATATGATTAAAAAGATAGGAAAAGAAGATTACGATAAGTTCTGGAAAGAATTCAGTACAAAGTAAGTCTGTAGTTACTTATGGATAATTTGAATGTATAGCAAATGTACAAAGTGTTTTCTGTGTAAAATTTATCTTAGATAAACAATTATGTCTGTATGTCCCTCATTTGGTTTCCGCTCAATAACTTAAGTTTCCCTAAATTCGAAATCTGTGCACAAGGTCAAGGATCAGAAAAGGCAGGACAAGTTAGATTTCAGACTTTACCTCTTTTTCTGTTGTGGAATTATGCTCCTGTTTACAGTGGCATCCGTGTCCTATCGACATATTTTTCCATTTTTTTTTCTTAGTATTTACTTCTGAATTGAAACTCCAGGATGATTTGTTTAAGTATTTATTTCTGATTTAAACACTTACCAGGATTATTTTAATTTAGAGGAACCTTTTTTTTTTTTTTTTAAGTTGTGAATTTGAATATCTATGATGTTTTACTTACAATAAATGTATTTGAAAATGAATCATATTAAAATCTTCAGAAATGGATGAATGTATGATATATTTATAATAGAATGTGTGGATTGCCCAGACTATGAATGGACCTTATATTTCATACAAGACATTAAAAAAAAATGGAAATGGCCCACCAAGCGTTGGAGTAGAGCCTACATATCATATTGGGCATAGAAAACCAGAAGTTATTTATTATATAACAGAAATCTAAGCAAACAAGAAGAATGTTCTTTTGACTACTGTGTTTGAAGGTGATATAATATCAACAGTTTAGGATGTCAGTGGAATAGCTGTTTACAGTCTGTTTTGTGCACATCCAAAAATACTTCAGTTCATTTCAAAAGTTATATGCATTATTTTTTGCTTTTCAGTATTAAATTGGGAGTTATTGAAGACAATTCAAATAGAACTCGTTTGGCCAAACTTCTGAAATTCTTCTCATCTAACTCTGACACTGAACAAACTAGCCTAGCTGAATATATTGAAAGAATGAAGGAGAAGCAAGAATCCATTTTCTTTGTTGCTGGTTCAAATCGGGAAGAGGTATAATCTTTTTGCTATACAAAATGTCTAAAACAGTTCCATACAAATGTATTTGAAAAAATTTCTTTGCAATTGTTTCAAATTTAAAAAAAAAATCTTATTTGTCTGTTTCATAGGAAATTAATTGATATTTTTTTTTTTTTTCAAAATCAGATGTTATGAGATTTTCAGTATCCACTAAATATGTGGTTAACGAAAATATTAATCAAACCTTATTCCACTTAAATTTAATTTATGAATAGTATTATTAAATAAAACAATCATACAACCAAAACAAGATCGATTTCAAATGTTATTTTGGTATTTAAGTTTATTTGAAATACAATCATTTGATTGGTTAGTTCAGTCATCTAATATAATTTGGATCTTTTCAGGTTGAAAAGTCACCATTTGTTGAAAAGCTGTTGAAAAAAGGATTTGAAGTTCTTTACTTGACTGAACCTGTTGATGAATATTGTGTACAAGCTTTACCAGAATATGAAGGCAAAAAATTCCAAAATGTCGCCAAAGAAGGCATTAAAATTGATGATTCTGAAAAGGCCAAAGAGAGGAAAGAAGCTACAGAAAAAGAATATGAACCATTGATGAAATGGCTCAAAGAAGATGCATTGAAAGATAAAATAGAAAAAGCTACAGTTTCTGAACGTCTAACCACCTCACCATGTGCTCTGGTTGCCAGTAGTTACGGTTGGTCTGGCAACATGGAGAGAATAATGAAAGCCCAAGCTTATGCAAAATCACAGGATGCTTCTCAAAGGTAACATATTTGAATGTTAATGTTTTTAAAAGTAATCTTTCTAAGAAGCTGAAATGATGACTTGTCTATTTCAATCCAATTTCAGTATTGAATGGATATTCTACAGCTGTTCATGTGTATATTTCTTTTGTCCTACAATTAGACCCCAAAAAAAATGAAATATTTTTATAACATTGTCATGGTAACATGAAGAAATCAGTATAATAAGAATAGCAAATGAACGAGGTATCCATGGATACATAAACAAATAAATTTGTACCAAATGTTCCAAACTCTAAAATGCAAGATTACAATTTATACTAGCACATATTATTTTTCAAATAATGCAATAGTTAGATTTTATATATGAAAATAAATGCTTTCATTTACACATTTCTTCTAATTTTTTCTTGCAGTTTTTACTCCAGTCAGAAAAAGACTTTAGAAATAAATACAAGACATCCATTGATTAAAGAATTAAAATCTAAAATTGAAGTAAGTATTTTTGCTACATTCATATACAAGTTCTTTTGTTTCAGTTAAAATGTTTGGATTAAAATTGCAGATTCATTAAAGATCAATTCAGTGGTCTGCTTAAATAGCTTTATTCAGTATTCAGAACAGACAGTTTCGTGGCATTATGTAAAACAAGGGATTTGGATGTAATCGTTTGAATAATGACAGTTTAAGTGTTTTGTGCATGCATGTAATGAAAAAGATTGTAGACTAAATATAGATACTGTGACACAATCTAAACAAAACATTAATTTTTCTTTACTGTAGGCTTAAAGGAATAATCTAAAGTGTGATTGATTGGTGTTTAATGCAATATTTCAACCATGTAATGACAAAAGCCACATATAGCATTACTAAAAGAAAGTTTAAACAGTGATGGTCAACAGTTCCATCAATATCAACAAAATGAACAGCTTCCTCTTACCTTAAATAATCCAATTCAAAGTTTTACACAAATTCTCCACCATTTATATGAAGTAAGATGTCAATATCTTACTTATTTATGACTGTTTGATTAAATGAACATTAATTTTAGAACGAAGCTTGATATTGACATATCTGATATACTGTTGTTATTAATAGAAACATACTAGTCAGTATATCTGACCAAACTATTGTAACTTTTTCGTCTAAACTCTATATATGATTTTTTACAGGCCAATGCTGAAGATCAAACTGCTAAAGATTTAGCAGTTGTTATGTTTGAAACAGCTACATTAAGATCAGGATATACTTTACAAGATGCATCAGGATTTGCGGACAGAGTGGAAAGAATGTTGAGACTTTCAATGGATGTTCCACTAGATGCAAAGGTATGGTGGATGAAATAGATCATCAAATGATTTAAAATGCTTTTAGTGTTAACGGTCACCATATAAGGACAAATTTGTTGTGTACTAAAGTTATATATTGTTCTCACCATGAGTTGAAGAACAAAAATAGATCTGGCCACGAGTTGAAAGAATAAAAATAGATTGGATTGCTCTGATATTTTGACCCCAAAAAAATACCTCTAAACTTTCCATATTTATTTATTACCATATGGAGATTCCTATATCATGATCTGACCATTTTTTTAAGGAGTTACTGCTTTTTTTTACTTAAAAATGTTAGGTCAAAAAGTTTGTACAATTCCTCTCACGTATTAAATGGGTATAATGATGTATCTGTCGAAAAGATGAACAATTTAGGGGGTGGGGAATAAGTTTTTGTCAAAACAACTTTTGATTAAAAGTGGAAATTTTATGTCAAACACAACTTTTAATTATGATTTGAATTCATATAAAAATAGATTTATTATTATTATTATATTTTTTTTAATTGAGGTCTGATCTATTTATAGATTGAGGAAGAACCAGAAGAAGAAGAGGTTGCAGCAGATCAAGATGATGAAGATACAGATGACAAGGTGAGGGTCATTATTTAGCCTATTCTAATCATAGAGTATTAAAGGCATACAAGCTGTCAGAATTGAATTTTTTTTTATATATTATATTCGATGTTTTATACTAATTGCAGTTGAAATTTTTCATAATATCATACGTAAATAGCCTAGAATGAAGGAAATACGTCGTTGTTTGATTTTCTTAGATCCTGTAAACAATTCAATGTTGACCCGTGCAATATTCATACGACCTGACAGTGAACTCATTCGGGAAAGCGTTTGTGCATGTGCGAAATTGTTTGTTGATGAAGAAAATGTCATTCTTACTAAATACCATTATATAATAATAACTGATTATCCCGGATCCAATTTCATAGATATATTTCTTAAATTATGTTAATTCTAATGCATTTATATGCAACATGCTTACCTCATTATCCATCCTCAGTTATTTATAGCAGTTACCACACGCTGTTCGGCAAACTTTGGAAATGCAACCGATTTATAATTAGATCGTGTTAATGGCGATTCCACCAACAGATGATGCTAAACATTCAAATTCTTTTCACTGATTACGCCATTATAACAGGTTTTTTAAACCTGGATTTTTGTTCAGAACATTTTATTAGTATAAAACATCGAATATTGGCAACTTTTAATACAAAGAAAAAATTCAATTCTGACAGCCTTTAAAGATAGAAAACAAGTATATATGGCATTATATAAATAACACAACATATTGGGACATACTTCCCATGGCAAAATTCTCATGAAAGTTTAACGACATTGTATAGTGATGGGCAAAAATGTTTTATAGATGATTTAGCAAAAAATATTCCTTATAAAATTTTGAAAAAAATACTCGCATGCTAGTATTCAGTCCTCGAAATGAAAATTTTGATTTACTGGTCCGAATCAAATTCTTGAATTGATTTTTATATAGTTCTTTAAAAACAATGAAAAATTTACTGGTCCGAACAAAGTTTTACTGGTCTAGGACCGGAGGACCAGTGCTCATCGTGAGGACTGAACTGTATTAAATACTTGCCTTGACCGTCATGAGACGTTTGCAAAATGTGAAGTGAAAAGTCTTTAAGACTCATAATACTAAGTGTAATATTTGGAGATTAAAATTAAGAATCGTGGGTTGTTATTTTTTTTAGTTTTGTTTAGGAAAATGAAATAGAGAATCTTATTATTTGATAAATAAATACTACAGATGCTATGATATCATAAACAAACAAAAAGATCTAGTACACGTGAATGTGATATTGTAATAGAGCAAACAAAAGACCTAGTACATGTGAATGTGATATTTTAAAAGAGCAAACAAACAAACAAACAATCTAGTACAATTGAATGTGATATTTTTAATAGAGCATGTATCTTTTTTGCTGTGTGACCATTTTTTTCCTGTCATACCTTTTCTGCTTTGCCTGTGTGTTACATCAAGTATGTCTTGGACAGATTCTGTATGTTAGATTTTAGTTTTGACTGAGGCATGCACACAGTATGTGCTCAAAGAAGTTCAAATTTTCAATTTTCATCTGCATAGTGATATTTTAGATTATATTTGGCACAAGTTTTACGAAAAATAAAAAAATATTGAGATATCATTCATAAATATTGTTATATTTTATTTTCATTAAATTTTAAAATTCATAGCAAATTTGAAAAATTTTAGTCTTGAGTAGTAATATATTTCTGTGGGAACATATTTTTTGCATGAAATGGAAACAAAAGGTTTGTTTTTTTTTATACTAACAACAAATTATAGATTGTGGTTTTTTTATCAAGACACACAGGCAAAAAAACATTGGTATGATGGGAGAAAATTTTGACAAAATTGTCATTTTTTTTTCTCTCATCTTATTTTTCAGAAAAAGGAAGAAACAACAGAAAATGGAGATCACGATGAATTATAACACACAACAAATTTAGATTTAACATTTTTGAATAATATTTGTGGAAATATTGTTGACAATGGTAATGAATGGAAATGTGTGTCAAGAATGGATGTTTAAAATAGTGCTATATTTGTCATGACACTGTCAACTTTATTTTCATTAGAACATTATTTTCGTTAGTGAACCACCATCTTCCATTTAATGGCCACTATATCTGATGTACTACTGCCGTGTGTGTTTACAGCATTGTCGAACATTTTTCAGCTGAGATTATGTCTTATTTTTTTTAGGGATTAAAAGTGTTGTCATAGCAATAACATATCTCAGATCATATTGGTCTTTTTGGTCAATAATGCTTTTGAAATAATGAATTGAAAACTTTATACATTAAAAATAAATATGAAATCCAAGACAATAACAAATAAAATGGTGTAGAATATTTTTTTTTATCGCAGTATAAAATACACATGCCATGTTGACAAAACGGATGAAAATGTGGATGACATTTTAAGAAAAGCTAATCATGTTCAAGTATAAGTGTATTTGTGAAGTAGATTATGTACATTTTTTTCATCCTACATAAGTTAAATGACATATAAAAAAATACAACCCAAAATTATAGAATTGAGGTATGAAAGTATATAATTACCACCATAATTACCAAAAACGACCCAAAATTGTATAATTACCACAAAATCTACCAAATTTATCACTAACAGGGAAATTCATTTCAAATTACCGATATGCATTTATCATCCATTCTCATTGTGAATTGTTTCTCTTCTCATTTTCTCCTGTAATATTCACCAAAATGCAACATTTGCAGAATCTTAGTGCTGGGATTAAAGATGTATTGTTTGGGACCACTTTGTTATTTACTAACAGACCCATCTATTAATTAACAAGGACCAAATGCACACAATCCCCTTTTTTTGAGTGAGATGTTTGTTTACTTATTATTGTGAGAATGTGATTGTAATTGAATCTTGGTACAAGTTCTTGTTTGTTTTTATTGAGAAATAAATTATATTTACAACTATAAAATGCTTTCAATTTGCTGAACCATATTGGCTGACTTATTTCATTTAAACATACCATCCACACCAAGGAAGGTAGATGATTATAATAGAACAATTATAGAGGTGAATTATTGTTTAAAACTGGTAGAATCTATCAAAAATCCACCACACGATGTGTTCCTGAGGTGGAAAGTGTGTTTAAATAGAATAGTCCTATTTATCTTTGTAATATGGTATAGTAATTGATGGGTCCATACTGTTTTAAACAACTAGGATGAGAATTGTATGGGATAGTGTTGTGGGTTTGATTCCATTTGACAAATAGGTGAAATTTGTGTGGTTGGTTTGATAACCACAATGCAACTCTAAAAGTAATGTGTTGTGACTTGGTGTGAAAACTCAGATTAAAATCAAATGTCATTTTGACATTAGTACCATGCTGTTGGACAACTAGGTTTAATCATTTAGTAAGAAAAGATATGGATGTAAATGGACATGAGAGACTATTCAACATTAGACTTGGACACAAATTCAAGAAAACGAGCATCGCTTTTATTGATGTTCTGCACTTCACAATCACAGTAGGGTCTTCAACAATGGGCAAAATTCATACCCTAAAATGAGTATGAAATAGCCCCTAGCCTGTAGTTGAGCGGCGCTCTACTTCTGTATGGTAAGGTGCCATTGCTTTGGTTTCTGACGAGAGTGATGTAACGCTAGTGCTAGAGTTTCTATATTTCTTATGGTATTGTGTCGATAGTTCACTACCTTTTGTTAGTAAAGGAGAAAACTGTATGGTAATATGTGGTTGTTTTTGTGTTTTACAACTAGGGTGTCTATGTGGTAATGTGTTGTTGGTTCCATGTTGCTTGACAACATGGTAAAGTGTCCTTAGTTTGATGCTGCTTGACATCTAAGGTTTAACTTTCTTGGTAATGTGTCCATGCTATTTGATTACCAGAGTGACATTTTGTTTTGCTAATGTGGATTATGTTCTAGTGTTTGACAAAGTCGGTGAAACTCTTACAGTAACGTGTACATGGTTTTGAAACTAAAACTTGTATGGCAATATATTGTTAGTTCCACACTGTTTTGACAACTAGGCTGAAAATTATGTGATGGTGTTGTTGGTTCCATACATTGTCTGTCCATCTTGCTGAAACTATTTTCTGTCCATCTTGCAGAAACTATTTCAAAAATCTTCTCTGAAACCACTGGTCCAATTTCAATTTTCAATTGACCTGAATCATCATTAAGATTTCTACAAAAGAATTGGATGACAGGACCAGCCTTTATTTATCCACTTCTAATACAAGATAAGAAGCAACAATATCATTAGTTACAATTAATCGGTGATGTAATGGTTAGCATGCTCTGCTCGAGTGCAGTAGATCGTGGGATCGAGCCCCAATCGGGTCAAACCAAAGACTGAAATTGGTATTTGTTGCTTCTCCTCTAAGCACGCAACATTAAGGAGAAAGAGCAAAGACTGATTGGCTCAGAATCAGGATGTAATATGTCCGAGTGGGGTGACATGTCTATCTACGGACTGTTGTTTCAGTGAGCTAGCACTATAAAAATCCAACTAAGTGTGTTGGTCCAGTACAAAGTGGACCTCATCATCATCTCTTTGAAAGTTAACTTGTTCTCGCCATGATATAGCTGAAAAATTGCTGAGTTGGTGTTAAACAACAATCACTTACTTTTTAACCCCTCACCAACGAAGTTGCGAAGGGATATAGTAACGCTACCGTCCTTCCCTAACATCCTTGTGAACACTCTAGAATCAACATCCTTCAATGGATTTTGACCAAACTTGGTACATACTTAGTCCTTAAGAGAGTCTGGAACCCTATTGATTTTCAAGGTCAAAGGTCAAGGTCACCGGGTCAAATTTTTAGGCGAGGGGGTACGCGACGCTTTGCGTTGCCCTTTTTAATTTTAATTTAAACACATTATTTATTTTAAATATGATCCAAGGGGAATAACTCTAGGAGAAATAATTAAAGAAAATTTTGAATTATTCTTAAAATCCACAACCATTTGAAATCATATTTGACTGGCAACTTCCTTGGATGATCCTCGACAAAATGTACATTTTTTTTAATAAACTAAACTTGATTTACTCCAAACTGTATACAAATAATCATTAGAGTGTTTCATACAATATCATTTTAACATGGATAAGAAAACCAAGATGGCCATCACAGCAGAACATTTTTAAGCTAGACTTGCATGAATATTCAGATGAGCCTCTAGTTTTGCCAATATGCAAATTAGGCTATTTTAACAAAAATTTACTTGAAAATATTCTCTGAAGAGACTTAAGTTGAAAAAAACATGGATTGAGTCATGCTTGGGTTATGTAGGTTTACATTTCAAAATTATATCTGATGATCCATCCAGCCAACCAACTGTTATCACAACTAAAACTAAGAGGTAAAGTATTATTTTTTTTACGGTTGAAGTGTCTGTAATTTAAACTTTAGGTAAATGATTTACATTTCTATCGCATAGTACTGGGTTTCTGTGAAAATTTAATTCTGAATTTGCAAATTAAGTCGATTTTGACAAAAATATAATTGAAAATCATAACAGATGAGACAGATTACACAAAACCTTAATATAATGTTCCTTGGGTGGTCCCATTTCTAAACTATATATAGGCCTCGTCCTCTATCCAAGATGACCGTCATATACTGAAGATAAATTCCTTTAAAATATTGAGTACTTCTTTGTTTTATGAAAGAAGTGACTGAAATTCAGTAGATACATGCTAAACATTTATAATTTAATTTGATGTGAATACTGCAATCTGATTGGCTGATCCGTCTGGGGCAACATTGGTTATACTTGATAACATGGGTTGGTATTGTGACGTTGCCAACATATTCGTTCGCCAACGACAAATTCAAATAGTTCCACGAGATAATAGTAATTAAAATCAAGGAATCATTTATTTTTGTTGTAAGAATTAAATTATAAGGAATATGTTCAATTTTCGTTTTGGGATTTTGACATAGAATTTGAATTTAGTATTTTTTGTGAGAATTATATAATTGTTAACATTTTTAATATTTCTTATAATTATTATTTTTTGTTGTAAATATTGAATATCAACATCAAACCTTCCTATACTTTCATGAAATCTACACAGAAGGTTCGTTGTGGTAGAGATTTTGTAACTGCACAAAAGTTTTGAAAGTAAATATATATTTTTAACCTTTTGACAGATTATTTTGATTTTTTGCAAACTTTAATGGATAGGAGAATGTACTGTTAAGGTTCTTTAAAACTTAAGCTAGTTGATCAACCAGTCGTATAACTTCGTCAAATCTTAACAGAAGTCAGAAGGTACTTTACATTTAAAAAATCGCACCTGTATGGACTGAGGGTCACATTTCAACATGGTTAAGCCTTTGGTTTGAGTTTATTTCCGCCAATAAAACTGACCGTCATGATATAAACAGAAATCGTTCTAAGTAACGTTGAACACCTTAATTTGTCAGGTGGGGTTAATTCATTACAATCTTAAAAACAAATTCCCAAAAATCCATTGACCCAAGATTAACATTGTCTCGATATACACATGTAAATATGTAAATATAAGCAAAAACTATTGATCTTGATTATAATGGAAGGTAGTTCACACGTGTTCCGATATACAAATGTACATGTACTGGTAGGTACTTCACACGGCCTTGTAAGTAATTGATCATGAAATACCAGTAGATAATGAATTCGGTTACATTCTAATAAATAAAAAAGTGGTATGATCATAGAGTTGATTTTGATTCTCCACTTTACTATTGCAGTTGTTCGGTTGCCCGAGAATAAAATTTGGATGGGAGACATTATTGCTTTATCATTGTTCGTATGTCTGAAAAAAAAAAGGAGCATGTCTTATATTGACAAGTCATACAGTATTGTTTTTCTAGAACAATTACATGATGATAACGCAGGTGTGAATGTGATCATGTAAAACACATTTAATTCTTCACCATATTCAATCATTAAACAAATTATCACACATTTTGTATATGACAAATGTCGTTAAACAGGTACATCTTTTCTGTAGTTGTCCCATAGTTTCTCTCCTGGATATTCATAACTTTTGATGTCTGTACCCACATTGAGGCTCATATGACGTATGGATAGGTATATTATACAATTATAGTCTCTTATCGGAGTGTTGTTTGATGTCAGTACTTCTCTACTGTCTAAATCATATGTCGTGGTCGATGGTTGTGTTCGTATGGTAGTTGGATTTACAAAACTACCTATGTAATCAGTGCCTATCACCACTAAAGTTGTGAGTTCGAATCCTGCTCATGGCGAGGTGTACTCGATACAACCTTATGTGATCAAGTTTGTCACTTACATGTAGCGGATCGGTGGTTTTATCCTGGTACCCCGGTTTCCTCCACCAATAAAAGTGACCGCCACGATATATCTGAAATATTGTTGAAAGTTGCGTTAAACACCATAACCCTAACCCCAATCTTGCATGTATTTGTTCATGAAATAATATAATTCGTCCCGGCAAGTGAAAATCAACAAATAATCAATTTTAGGGACCACTTAACCCAGGTGTCATATTCGTATGTCTACGTTTATACTGAAGTTTCATTCAGAAATAAAAGAGCCTTTTTTTTGCACTTTATAAAGGAAAGTCGTGGTAACGATCGTATGGTACCTTAGATTATATTGTGGATTTATATCTGCCTATGTAATCAAAACAGATAACCACTAATGTTGCGAGTTCGATTCCCGCTCGCATAGTCGCTTATTTAAGTGTTGTGTGACATAGTAAACAACCGTCCATAAAGGGCAATTACATGTTCTCCAGTTAATGCATTTGCATATAATTTGAACTTGTATATAAAGGGAGACTGCTCATAAAGGGCAATTTCATGTTCTCCATGCAGTTAATGCATTTGCATATAATTTGAACTTGCATATAAAGGGAGACTACTCATAAAGGGCACTTTTTCAGGATCCCTTCAGTGTTCTTTATATTCAGGTTAGACTGTAACTTCAGTACTTGCTTACTATTTATCACATGTCTACCACAGAAGGGACGTCACAGGTGTCTTGCAAATGCAGTATCAAAGCCACATACTAGATTACGCGTGTACGTAAATTTGCCTCACGCAGACATCTGTACAGGATCTGCTTTTCTATTAGTTATACTTATATCATCCCCTTTGAACCATTCGTAATCAAAACTGACAAGAGTTTTCATGAAACGGTTTGTCTTTTTGTGCCGAATTGACTTGCAAGACGGTACTCACAAAAGAAAATAGAACAACATTATATGTTGAAATATCTTTTAGAAACTACCATGCGTCTTCTCTGCCTCAACCAAATACGGATCGCCTTCAACAAGTTGAAGATTATTTCAGAGATTGCATAGGACAGTTGACAAAAAGTAAAACTAATTACAGTTTCATAAATTGAAATCAGGTTCTACATAATTTGATCATTGGATGGTCCTATATAAAATTAGTGTTTTTCCATCGATTGGAGCTTTACGATGACTATCACTGGAGAAATTACAATTACAGGGTAAAGTGGTACGAATCATCATTGTGATTATTGCTGATTTAAGCTTTTACAAGCGATGACCACAGGATCCATTGTATCCGAACCATATGCGTCCAAATATCTACATAAGCTACAACGAAACAAGAAGAAAACTAGAAATAGCTTTGTCAAGAAGCAGCACTGGAAATGTAATAAACTTACATATGACGTTAAATACCCCCATTGAAATGTAATAAACTTGTATATGACGTTAAATACCCCCATTGAAATGTAATAAACTTGTATATGACGTTAAATACCCCCATTGAAATGTAAGAAACTTGCATATGACGTTAAATACCCCCATTGAAATGTAATAAACTTGCATATGACGTTAAATACCCCCATTGAAATGTAATAAACTTGTATATGACGTTAAATACCCCCATTGAAATGTAATAAACTTACATATGACGTTAAATACCCCCATTGAAATGTAATAAACTTGTATATGACGTTAAATACCCCCATTGAAATGTAATAAACTTGCATATGACGTTAAATACCCCCATTGAAATGTAATAAACTTGTATATGACGTTAAATACCCCCATTGAAATGTAATAAACTTGCATATGACGTTAAATACCCCCATTGAAATGTAATAAACTTGTATATGACGTTAAATACCCCCATTGAAATGTAATAAACTTACATATGACGTTAAATACCCCCATTGAAATGTAATAAACTTGTATATGACGTTAAATACCCCCATTGAAATGTAATAAACTTACATATGACGTTAAATACCCCCATTGAAATGTAATAAACTTGTATATGACGTTAAATACCCCCATTGAAATGTAATAAACTTACATATGACGTTAAATACCCCCATTGAAATGTAATAAACTTGTATATGACGTTAAATACCCCCATTGAAATGTAATAAACTTGCATATGACGTTAAATACCCCCATTGAAATGTAATAAACTTGTATATGACATTAAATACCCCCATTGAAATGTAATAAACTTGCATATGACGTTAAATACCCCCATTGAAATGTAATAAGCTTACATATGACGTTAAATACCCCCATTGAAATGTAATAAACTTGTATATGACGTTAAATACCCCCATTGAAATGTAATAAACTTGTATATGACGTTAAATACCCCCATTGAAATGTAATAAACTTACATATGACGTTAAATACCCCCATTGAAATGTAATAAACTTGTATATGACGTTAAATACCCCCATTGAAATGGAAATTAAAATAAAATGGTACAAATGAAGGTTCCATGGTATATGGGATCTGAGTTCTTATTGTCCAATGTTTAGCATATGCTGCAATAGAGAAAATGGTTTTTTTTAATCTTCTTAAGAACCAGTTACAGAAATACTATTGAAAATGGCATGAATCATCATTGTGATATGCAGAATAAACCTTACACAAATAGACCATGGGGTCTACATAAGAACATAGACTACAATGGAGAAACATTTAAAAGTAACATTTCTGTAAGATCAGTAAATGAAATGATACTGCAAGTTACATAAATCGTCATTGTGATATGTAGATTCAAGTTTGTTCAAAATTAGACTGCATGGTATATGGGTTCATTGCCATTGTGTTCCAAATATTAAAACAAGCTGCAATGATAAAAATGTTTAAAAGAATAGTCATTAAGAACAAAATATTAAAATGCCATTGTATTTGGCATGGAGCATGAAGACACTGCTGTGGCCGTGAAATGTAGACCAGCAAGAAAACCTCTGTTCCTTTACTTGAATTTGTGTCTAAATGTAATGTTGAATAGTCTCTCATGTTCCTTTACTTGAATTTGTGTCTAAATGTAATGTTGAATAATAGTCTCTCATGTTCCTTTACTTTAATTTGTGTCTAAATGTAATGTTGAATAGTCTCTCATGTGCATTTACTTCATATGCTTTCTTACTAATTGATATGAAGGATAAATTTTGTACCAATGAATATCACATTGTTGAAAGTGTTGTTACATACACATATACAGCCAAATAGCCTTTGACATCATGCATCTGGCTCAATATTTGTTTTTCTAACTTGTAAAGATACTACATTCAATCATCACATCACAATAATATAATAGTATTGATACAATGATAACTTATTATTATATGTTGGAATAGAATATCAGAACCGAGGCTACAATATAATCTGCATCTTCTATTTCAACGTATGAAAGATACAGGAGATACGAATGCCGATATGATTAATATTGCCTTCTATTTTAATCTGCAAAATTTATGGTATTCGATTATCAATTTATTTGTTTACTGGTTTATTAGTCTTGAAAAACACCGTGCCAAGTGAATTTTATTTATAAAGGTCAAACTCATCTGATGAATCTATGTTCGCCGCAAAAATCCGGCCACAAGGAAATTGATTTTATTGGTCAGAAATTAGGCTCAAAAACACACGATGAGACAAGAGAGGCTGAAATCCTTATCTCTGCTCATGATTGAAGAAAATATTTTGCGCCAAATTAATTTTGAAGATTTAATCAAAGACTTTGCTAATAACAAATGTAGGAGAAAACTCTTTAAAGTGTAATTTTGTTTCTTTTTTGAAATATTGACAATACTGGCTCCTGTTGAAAGACACAATTTTTAGTATTTCTGTTTGCATCGTTCCCTTTATAACACTTAAAATTGAATAGCAAGTTAAAGACTTGCATTGTATCTGTTGTCCTAGTTATAAGTATATAATATGTTTATACTGTTGTCTGCTCTAAAGCATAGAGTACAATCACTGTATTAAATAATATGAAAAACAGATATTTAAATGATTTTATTATAAGAGGTTTGGCCTGACTGGAAATTGAATTCTGAATTTAATGTTAGGCATTTGACAATTATGTTGAATCTTGGCATCAAGGGATCGTGTTAATTTTTATATTATGCCAGTGGAAGATGCGGGGCACTCAGGTTGGCCTGTGTTTACGGCATAAATTGGTTTTAATCCGGCCCTGGTTCATTGGATGAATCGGTGGAAAGTTGGCATACGTGTGGTTTGGTAACCCAAGATGTCCGCCACCACAGGATATTTGTTTTTACATAGGCAGAAACCACAAAATTTTCCTGAACAACAATTAACAGTTAATGAATTATAGGTTCAGATGAGGATCTGGTTTATTTTTAAAGGAAACGATGTTGTTACACAGGTAGTAAATATCAATTTTGTGATTCCTAATGTGAAACCGTTGATAATTAAACTTATCATATAATTGACGTATCAAAAAAGGATGACTATTTTATATATTTTCTCATAGAAAAATTGATAAGTTTATTCTTACGTCGTTCCAACCACTCACTTTACTATTTCCATTTTTCATTTTGTATCATTTCAACAGCGCGACAGTAGCATTTAGCTATTCCTGCCGAATTTGATTTGGCATTTATGTATGCTTGCATGTTTCGGCTTTTTGTTTTAATATTTCACCAAATCCTCCTTCCTTAAAGATGTAAAACATGCTGTATTCACATTCTTTAAACCGATTTAGTAAAATACTTGATATCAAATGTCAAATATTGATATAAAGGGTGAATAGGAATTACTTGTACAAACAATCAAAGTTTAAACATATCTTATTTGTAAATAAAACAAGTGTGGACACAGAAATGTGCTGTCCAAAAGGCAAGTGTGGATGTCAATATTTTATATTATTAACTTTAAGAAAAAAAAAATTCATGGACACAGGGGTCCTGGATTTTTTTAATAAAAAACTAATCCTGGATTATTATTTTTGCTTAAAGTCCGGTCCTGTGTTTTTATTTCTTATTTTTCATCATAGCCCCCCTCCCCCTCCCAAGGGATATAAAATTGTATCATTAATAATAAATTAATAAATAATAAATTCAGATTTTCTATTTAAAATAAATCTCATTTACAAAACCACTGAAATTTGTTCAATTTTTAACGCTGATTTAAGCTTTAGTCGCAACAAATTTTTATTTTTCTCTTTAAACTGTTGAAACATAACATTTATTTAAATAAAATTCACACCCCCCCCCTTTTCCCTTTTTTCTTGTTTGAATCAATGATCAACAATATTCCAGAATCAAACAAATGAATAAATATAACATAGATTTCTTTTACATGCATCTTTTTACCATGCGAGTCAGTGTGTTTTAAATCGGTCATCCAATCAGGACGCTCATTATTCTTGTCCACGATAAAAATACATCGCTAAAATTACCTGTGGGTGTTTCCCCACTTCAACTCGTAAATTTACATAGAAATCGGAGATATTTCGTCATAAAACTTCACACATGGTTTTGTCTATCATATTTCTTGAAGACAAACATAAAATTTTATTGCATTTATCAATATTTTATGAGTATCAACAGTTTTTTCAACACCGTATCTGTTTCTCGATACAGCCGCAACTTCAACTCGTAAATTTACATAGAAATCGGAGATATTTCGTCATAAAACTTCACACATGGTTTTGTCTATCATATTTCTTGAAGACAAACATAAAATTGTATTGCATTTATCAATATTTTATGAGTATCAACAGTTTTTTCAACACCGTATCTGTTTCTCGATACAGCCGGATTACAGTGACCCGTGACCCAGATTAGCGCGTTCCACCAATTTTTTCTAAATATGTTGTTTAATCAATGGGATTCAACACGAGCATGTAATTATTATTAAAACTTAGGTTCTCCTCCCAAAGGCATGGGTGACTTTAGCAGATTTTGACTATCATGTTTCCACCATTTGATTTACTTGATTCCAAAGACCTTCAAATTATTTGGCTTTCCAATATTTTGACTATGAGAGTACTTGATGAAGGCTACTTCAGAAAAGCGTCGTGCGCACTAAATTAGATATCTACATTTTTATCGTTTTCCGTCACAAATATGATTACACTGTATGCTTATAAACAAATTAAAAAATGTAAGAAAAGAAAAACCAAAAACTTAGGAAAATATGAATTTTAAAACGACACAATAATAAACCAAGAAAGTCTGGAGAAAAAGGGCAATGGGTGATTAAGTTATACGCATATATTTGTACAACTCAACAGGACATTAAATAACAAAGATACTCCATTGTTATTGTGAGACAACCAAATTTCCGTAACATAGAATCCTCTTGTCGTGTTAATATTAGACGGCAATGCCCCAAATCATATTCAAAGTAATCCCAACTACATAACAAGAGTAAGCCAACTTTGAGTGGGTGTGGATAGTAAAAATAGATAAAGGTACAAGTGTCTGGATAAAAACAAAATTTATTCCAGATGACAAACAAGGATTACTATTAAGGGTGTTCAGCCTCACTTTCAACAATATCTTAGTTATATCATGACTGTCGGTTTTATTAGTTGAGAAATCTGGAACACCTGGCGAAATCACGCACTTACAGAAAACAACTGACAAAATCTTTCACGCTAAGTTGCATCGACACGGACAAAAAATTAGATTAGTCTAGCAATGTACTGCTAGAATAGATACACCTAGACATGGACAGGAATTCGACTAAAAAAAATAGTGGTCACTGTTTGTGTATTGGTACACACAGAGATGGACGGGAAGGTAACTCAAGAAATTTAGTATTCCATTGTTTGTATTTGTTCACCTAGACATGGATGGGAATTGAACACAAAAAAGGTTTTTATTGGTGCACTACATGCATAGGCAGATAGAGATCCAAGTACCACGCAATCATGATAACGAATTCTCTTATAAAACACAAAACAAACACTGTACTTTATATTTCTGGATCAAAATGCAGAGAAAACGATAATTAGGTGAATTGATAATGAAACCTCGGTTCAGTGATCCATAAATTTGCTGTTTTTATTTTTAATTCAAGAACCAAATTGTCGTGACGAACATTTTAAGGTTTAGGTCTCAACAATATTTCAGTTATATCGCGAACATTTTAACTTATTGATAAAGACATGTAATTAAAATATACTATAATTGTTTTTGCCAGGAAACTTGCCATTCTTGTGGAAGAAAGTTACTATGGTTTTCAGAAGACAGCAGCGAGAGTGATAAGAAAAAGGATAAAAAGAACTTCGTTGGTGTAAATAAACAATTAGACACCGATGGCGACGGTATACCAGATTATTTAGATGACGATGACGATAATGATGGAATTCCGGATGATCAAGATGATGATGACAACGGCAATGGAATTCCGGATCACCTTGAGAAAGATACCGACGGCGACGGAATCCCAGATTATCTTGACGACGACGACGATGGGGATGGTATTCTAGATAAAGACGACGAAGATGCCAATGGAAATGGAATTCCTGATTACAAGGAAAAAGACACCGATGGCGACGGGATTCCAGATTATCTTGATGAAGATGATGATAATGATGGAATTCCTGACAGTGAAGATGATGACGCTGACGGAAATGGAATTCCAGATCGCTTAGAAGTAGACACCGATGGTGACGGAATTCCTGATTATCTAGATACTGATGACGATGGAGATGGAATTCCCGATAAAGATGACAAGGATGCAAATGGAAACGGAATTCCTGATCATCTGGAAATTGATACTGATGGCGATGGGATTCCAGACTATTTAGATGATGACGATGACAATGATGGTATTCCCGATGCCCAGGATGAAGACGCTAATGGAAACGGAATTCTCGATTACATGGAAAAGGATACAGATGGCGATGGAATCCCAGATTATCTAGACGAAGATGATGATAATGATGGAATTCCTGACGATAAAGATGACGACGCTGATGGAAACGGAATACCCGATTATCTTGAAGTGGATACCGATGGAGACGGAATTCCTGATTATTTAGACGATGATGACGACGGCGATGGTATTCCGGACGCTGAGGACCCAGATTCCAACGGTGATGGAATTCCAGATAATAAACAACACTGCACGAGATTTGGATGTGGACAACTTAAGGATAAGGACGGAGACGGTATTCCCGATTATCTAGATAATGATGCCGACGGTGACGGAATTCCTGACGATAAAGAAAAAGACACAGACGGAGATGGAATTCCTGATTACTTAGACGACGATGATGATAATGATGGAATCCCAGATGATCAAGATGACGATGCAGACGGAAACGGAATTCCAGATCATATGGAAATTGATACTGATGGCGACGGAATTCCAGATTATCTTGATGATGACGATGATAACGATGGAATTCCCGATCATTTGGATGACGATGACAACGGAGATGGTATACCTGACGAAAAGGAAAAGGATACTGATGGAGATGGAATTCCAGATTATCTCGATGAAGACGACGATAATGATGGAATTCCAGATGTTGAAGATGATGATGCTGATGGGAACGGAATTCCAGATTATCTGGAAATTGATACAGACGGTGATGGCATTCCAGATTATCTAGACAAAGATGATGACAATGATGGAATTCCAGACGATGAAGATGACGACGCCGATGGAGATGGAATACCAGACGAAAAAGAAAAAGACACGGATGGCGACGGAATTCCTGACTACCTCGACGATGACGACGATAATGATGGAATTCCAGATCACTTGGATAACGATGACGACGGCGATGGTATACCCGATGATAAAGAGAAAGATACCGATGGAGACGGAATTCCCGATTATTTAGATGACGACGATGATGGTGATGGCATACCTGATGATAAAGATAATGATGCTGATGGCGATGGAATTCCCGATGACAAGGAAAAAGATACGGACGGTGACGGAATTCCAGATTATCTTGATGATGACGATGATGGTGATGGAATACCAGATAACCAAGATAACGATGATGACGGCGACGGAATACCAGACGATAAAGAAAAGGACAGTGATGGCGATGGAATACCAGATTATCTCGATAATGATGATGATAATGACGGCATTCCAGATGATAAAGAGAAAGATAGCGATGGAGACGGAATACCAGATCATCTCGATAATGATGATGATAATGACGGCATTCCAGATGACAAAGAGAAGGATACCGATGGCGATGGAATACCAGATTATTTGGATGACGATGACGATAATGACGGAATCCCCGATAATTTAGATGACGACGACGATGGTGATGGAATTCCAGACAATCAGGAGGACTCCGATGGTGACGGCATTCCGGACAGTTTAGATGATGATGACGATAACGATGGTATTCCGGATGAAAAAGAAAAAGATACTGATGGCGATGGAATACCTGACTATTTAGATAACGACGATGACGGCGATGGCATTCCGGACGATAAAGACAATGATGATGATGGTGATGGAATTTCAGACGATAGGGAAAGAGATACTGACGGAGATGGAATTCCAGATTACCTGGACGACGATGATGACGGCGATGGAATACCCGATGACCAGGACAACGACGATGACGGAGATGGAATTCTCGATGACAAGGAAAAGGACACCGATGGCGATGGTATTCCAGATTATCTTGATGATGACGATGATGGAGATGGAATACCCGATAACCAAGATAACGATGATGATGGCGATGGGATTCCCGACCACAAGGAAAAGGACACAGATGGCGATGGTATTCCAGATTATCTTGATGATGACGATGATGGAGATGGAATACCCGATGCCCAAGACAACGACGACGATGGAGATGGGATTCCCGACGACAAAGAAAAGGACACTGATGGCGATGGTATTCCAGATTATCTTGATGACGATGATGATGGAGATGGAATATCCGATGCTCAAGACAACGACGATGATGGAGATGGGATTTCCGACGACAAGGAAAGGGACACCGATGGCGATGGCATTCCAGACTATTTGGACAAAGATGATGACGGCGATGGGGTACCTGATGATCAAGATAATGACGACGATGGCGATGGAATTTCAGATGACAGAGAGAAAGATACAGATGGAGATGGAATTCCCGACTACCTGGACGACGACGACGACGGCGATGGAATACCAGATGACAAGGATAACGATGATGATGGCGATGGAATTCCAGATGACAGAGAGAAAGATACAGATGGAGACGGAATTCCCGATTATCTTGATGACGACGACGACGGCGATGGAATACCAGATAACCAAGATAATGACGATGATGGCGATGGAATTCCAGATGACAGAGAGAAAGATACAGATGGAGACGGAATTCCCGACTACCTGGACGACGATGACGACGGCGATGGAATACCAGATGACCAAGACAACGACGATGATGGAGATGGGATTTCCGACGACAAGGAAAAGGATACCGATGGCGATGGTATTCCCGATTATCTTGATGATGACGATGACGGCGATGGAATACCAGATAACCAAGATAATGACGATGATGGCGATGGAATTCCAGATGACAGAGAGAAAGATACAGATGGAGACGGAATTCCCGACTACCTGGATGACGATGACGACGGCGATGGAATACCAGATGACAGAGAGAAAGATACAGATGGAGACGGAATTCCTGACTATCTGGATGACGATGACGATAATGACGGTGTGTAAAATAAATACAATATGTTCGATATAAACAAACAAACAATAGCAAAAAGAAAAAGAACAAAATGACAAACAATGATCTACAAAATCCTATACAAAAACTAAAGATTTAGCCACTCGAATACCACTTAAACGAGGGTGAACTCAGGTGCTGCGGAAAGGTAAGCAGTTAATATGCGTCATGAAGAACGCAATAAAGACATTGAATCTTAAAATCATATCCTAGAGAGCAAATGATGAACATACATTTTGTCAAATTAATGAACTTTTGTAAGCCGTTAATGTACTCTCATTTTTGTGGCAATTAAAACGCCAGCCCTTAGAAAATTATCCTGAAGCTTTCTTGGGGTAAGAGTTTATTAATATGAAAACACTACACTATTCTGTGTTTATAATGCGTCAACAGGCAGAGAGTAATGAAGAGGATAAATAACATGTATTTTAGAGGATTTTCTTGTTTTATGTTGTGAGGAATTATTCCACTTACGTTAGTTCTCTGCAAGAAATGACAATTAGATTGACTTGTAAAGGATCTTATTCTGATATCTGTGTTTACTTGTAGGTATACCAGACCACTTAGATAACGACGATGATGGCGACGGTATTCCTGACGATAAAGAAAAAGATACAGACGGCGATGGCATTCCTGATTATTTGGATGCCGATGATGACGGCGACGGAATCCCTGACGACAAAGAAAGAGATTCCAATGGGGACGGGGTCCCAGATCATTTAGATGATGACGATGACGGAGATGGAATTCCCGATTCCGAAGATGACGATGCTGATGGCGATGGAATGCCAGATTTCAAGCAAATTGACACCGATGGTGATGGAATTCCTGATTATTTAGACGATGACGATGATAATGATGGAATTCCAGATCATCTCGACAAAGATGATGACGGAGATGGAATTCCCGATCATTTAGAAAAAGATGCTGATGGGAACGGAATTTTAGATCATCTTGACGACGATGACAACGATAATGGAATTCCTGATTATCAAGAAGTTGACAGTGATGGCGACGGAATTCCAGATTATCTCGATGATGACGACGACAACGACGGAATTCCCGATGAAGAAGATTCTGATTCAGATGGAAATGGAATACCGGATTTTATGGAAGTGGATACTGATGGTGACGGAATTCCCGATTATCTTGATGATGATGACGACAATGATGGAATTCCAGATATTTTAGATGACGATGATGACGGCGATGGTATTCCTGATGACAAAGAGAACAGTGACGGTGATGGAATTCCTGATTATCTTGATAATGATGCTGATGGTAATGGAATTCCCGACAGACTTCCGGACACAGACGGAGATGGAATTCCAGATCATCGAGACAAGGACAAAGACGGCGATGGTCATGATGATTTAAAAATAAAAAAGGGTAAAAAAGTTTTAAAATCAAAATCAGTAGAAGGAAAAGTTAAAGATGAAGATGATGAGGACGATGATAATGATGATGATTCTGAACAAATAAGTTTATTTTCAAGAATTGTGAACTCTGTTAAAAATTTAATACTTTCAAAAGACGATGATGATAATGATGATGATCAAGTTAAAAAGAATCCAAACCCATCAAGGAAGAAAAAAGAAGTCGAAGGCGAACACGATCAAGAAATAGATTTAGTAGATTTAGTTAAATCAGTAATTGGTGAAAAGGATTCCAAAGATGATAAAGAAAATAAAAATTCTAATAAAAAACAAGAACAGACAAAGAAAAGAAAAACGGGGTGATGGAAAGGCTTTTAATTAGGAGTATTTAATTGGGTGGGGGAAATCTTTCTCTTAGGAATACATATAAAAACGTGCGTGGTAAAGGTTTTTTAAAGGGGATATTTAATTGGGTTTTGGAAGACTTTCACTTAAGGCATACTTAAAGGAGTCAGGGAAATGTTTATCTTATAAATTCTTAAAGGGGTCATGTGTAAAACCTTTCTCTGAAGCATATCTTAAGGGGTTAGGGAGATGCTTTCTCTTAGGGATACTTAATTTATTCTTTTATTCCCATTTGAAAACAAAATTCAAATAATAATGCGGAAATTATCGTGTATATTACTAAAAATGCAACACGTTATAAAGTTAACAAATATGGATAAAACATTCGAAGAAAGTTGTGAAGGGGGGGGGGGTGGAGGGGGTGGAGGGGGAAGTAAACAATTAGTTAGTGGTTGGTGTTGGTATGTTCTATTATTAGGTGTATAAGTAAAAGGTAATTTAAATGGAATATAAAATGTTTTAGTTGTGATTGATTGTAATTTTGGTGTTTGTACTCTTGTGAAACTGATATAAGTCTTTCATGTGTAATTGCTTTAATTTTTAATTGGAAATGTGGATGATATATTTGTACATTTTATTTTGCAGAATCCTTGAGCTCAAAGTGTTTTTTTTTTTAATTTGTTTTAAGTTACACATTTTAAGATAAGAGTTTGTATGCTAATTTATCATTAACATTTAAACATATCTAATTTTATTTTTACAAAAAGTGCAGTCAAATATTTCTGCAAAAAGTGCAGAATTTTATTTGAAATTTCAATGTTAAATGAAGAGTCCTTAGAAATATCATTATTATTCTGTTTTACCAAAAGCTACTATTTATATAATTGTTTGTATTTTTGCATTTGTTAATCTTAAACACCTCCCAGTCTAGTCATCGAATAAATCATTAATTATTAAAAAAAAGAGGACAATATTAATTTGTCATACTTTTATGTGTTTAAGTTGTAGTAAAAGGTTAACTGTCCTTATCAGCAAGATTCAGTACTTCTTTTACTCATATCAACAACTTTGATTAAAAATTGTTGTCAACACATACCAATAAAAAAACTAAATAAAACTAACACATTTGCATAAGCCTAGGGAATGACCATTTTACTTTTAGTGGGGGAGGAGATGCTATAACTATTCTATAAATTATGTCGCTAAATTCTATGGAAAAATAAATTGATCTGAAAGATGTAAAAAAAAAAAATGATCTAACACTACAATTTTCAACGAGAATTTTGTTTTAAAGAAGGAATGCTGATTTTTCGTGTCCAACGAAATAAATAATATGATTTTTGTTCTGGGGAAAACATTCCCCCCGGCCCCACCTTAACAGTTAAATGGTCGTTCCCTTAGTATGTTATTATTATACCATGATGATGTAAATATCCGTCGATTCGACGCTAAAATTATTTTGTATGTTTCTTATTTATTGGGAGAGTCAATTTTTATTTTTACCTTGCCATCTACTCGAAATGATGTGATATTGTTTTATTTTTGATTTGAGGTGCACAGCAAATTATTTATTCATCAGGGAAAATATTATGGCTACACCAGTTACTTTTAAATATTATTTATATAAAAAAAAAGATACGTCATATTATTCCCATTGATATGAAATTATCCTTGATCTTTAGGGGGCCATTGTGGTCGTGATCTTATGGTAGTTGGATTTACAACTACCTGTACAATCCGTACCTATCACCACTAAAGTTGTGGTTGTGAGTTCGAATCCTGCTCATGGCGAGGTGTACTCGATACAACATTATGTGATAAAGTTTGTCAGTGGCTTGCGACAGGTCGGTGATTTTCTCCTGGTACTCCGGTTTCCTGCACCAATAAAACTGACCGCCATGATATAACTGAAATATTGTTGAAAGTGGCGTTATATATATATATATATAAGCCTAGCCTAGCATAAGTCTTGATCTTTATAGTAGACTTGCTCCTACAGTAGAAAATATACAACAGCATTGTACACAATTTCTAATTTTTTCAAGTTTCAAAATAAAATAAAATATCATTATCTTTTAGATTATTTGTTATGAAAGTTTGCTAAATTCTATTTTCAGACTTTTTTATTGTTAGTTTTATTAGTAAGATTTGCCTTTATTGTGTATTTTATTTATTTATTTATTTTTGTCATATGACCTCATCAATGTTGTTTTATATCCAACCATTTACATATGTTCAGTGCCAAAGTAAAAATGTGTTTTGTGGATTTAAAAAAAAAACGACAAAAAGAGTGAAAAAATAAGCCAAATACCTCAAAACACATAAATCCTTAAAAAGTCAACATGCCATATAGGGGAGTTTATTTTTGCAACTTTCCTTAAGCACGTCAGTATCATTATGTAAAAAATCAAACGAATACATTCAAACCATTTCCTAATATTACTGTGCGTTTGGGGTGGCTTAAAATGAACACAGGGCAATATTCTGTATATTAATGTCTTTTATTTAAACAAACTAAAACAATATTTGAGCTTAATAAAAGCAACAGTTCAGTATACTGTCGACACCTTTCAATAAAGAAATAATTTAGCACATTAACCGCGCCTTTCCATAATACAACCATCTTAACACATTAACCACACCTTTCCATAATACAACCCTTTTAGCACATTAACCACGTCTTTCCATAATACAACCATTTAAGCACATTAACCACGCCTTTCAATAAAGTGAATATTGTAGTTTATTGCCCATACCTTTCAATAAAACAATCATTTTAGTTCGACACCTACACCTTTCAATAGAGAATTGATTTAGCACATTAATCACGTCTTTCCATAATACAACCATCTTAGCACATTAACCACGTCTTTCCATAATACAACCATTTTAGCACATTGCCTGTGCCTTTCAATAAAAAAAAGATTTAGCACATTGCCCATGCCTTTCCATAATACAATCATTTTAGCACATTGCCTGTGCTTTTCAATAAAGAAATCATTTAACCTTTTGATCACGTTTTTCAATAAAGAAATGGTCTTTAGCACATTACCCATGTCTTTCGATTAAGCAATAATTTTAGTCCAATGTTCATACCTTTCAATAAAGCGATTAGTCCATTGCCCACGCACTTTAATAAAGGAACCATTTTAACACATTGTCCAAGCCTTTCAATTCAGAAATAATTGTGATCCAAACATGGTAGTTTCCCGTAAATGACTTCAATGAAAGATATAGTTTAAGAATATTGACACGCTTTAAATATAAAATAGCAGTTATATCTACTTTCAGCAACAAAAGTTAAGCTATTACAAAAGTATCAACGAAAAAACGACATTTAAGATTTTTATGTCTACTACTTCCGATAAAGGAACGACCATTTAACTTTTAGGGGAAAGGGAGAGGGGAGGAGCGGTCTACGTTTTTTCTTGAAAACAAATTCTGTCGCCAAATTTTATAGAAAAAAATCATTCACATGAAAGATAAAAAAAAAGATACTCTGACCCTACAGTTTTCAATGAATAACTTGTTGGTAACATTGGGAACACTTTACTGTTTCTTTTTTATGTATGAAAAAGGAAATAATCTGATTTTTGTTATTAGACACATTTTTAAGGTCTGAGGAAAACATAACACACCCCTAACAATTAAATGGTCGCTACCTTAAGAATGGCAACTGTCAATACTACGCTTTAGACAAAAAGAATATTGCTGTAAAACACATTAATGACTCCGACAATTCAGGAGAAAACATTATCACAATAACGTTATAGTTGTCAGTTTGTTTGATATGTTTAACTCATATTCACTAGCTTTAACTAATGTCATCTATACATGTTCAAGAATAAACTGGATTTTTGACCATATAAAGGATTTAAAACCATGTTCTTTTTCTTTGTTTTGATAATTGTTGTTACCCGTCATCATACTGTGGAGTGATCACATGAAGCGTATGATAAGAAGAGTTTGAAGATACGAAAGGGGTAATCAGAATCCATAAATCGTAGAAGAACAGGCAAATCAAAGGCCAAAAGAAAGCACAAAAGGACAATCAACGATCTACAAAACATACACATAAAACTAAAGATCAAGTAACACGAACCCCACTAAAAACCGGGTGTGAACTCAGATGCTCCGGAAGGGTAAGCAGTGCCTGCTCCACTGGTGGCACGCGTCGTGTTACACTAGTGTTTAACCCGTTGAGAAGTAATGATGTGCTTACGACAAATGGACAGTATCCGTGGTCATTTGTGACACAGATATTCCGTAACTGTTAACGAAGTCATAGTGGCCACCGTAAAATTTTCGAAGTGGTGATTCCAACTTTAAGCACATTAAACGTATGATAGCACACTGGGTCGGTTACATGATCTACGAACGGGTTATTCACAACTAGTTTTTTTTCCTGTAATTTCAAAATTTCTAAAACCGACAGGCAAAATATACAAACCAACTTTTCACCAGCTTATGTCTTGGTCATCTCTGTTGTCGGATGTTAGAGTGGTTATGATTGGTTATATTGCTGTGTTTTGATACAACAGTGGTTGTGATTGGTTATATTGCTGAGTTTTGATGTTAGAGTAGTTGTAATTGGTTATATTGTCAACAAGTATTGCTTAACCTTTTATTTTCAAAACTGGCTGGCATTCATATAATAGACAACAAAACACAATGGAATGTGGCAATTTTGAAAGGTTGTCATGATCTGTGTTAGTCTATACCCATCTATGTGTCAGGTGACCATGGAGAATAAATTACCATGGTCCAAGGTAGTCTCTAACCATCTGTTTGTCAATGAAAACTTATGTCTTATTTAGTGTACAATCTGCACATGGCGCTTTTCTTAAACATCAGGTACGCTCAACGTCAAAAGATTGGAAAGCTAAATAATCTAAGTCAATAGGAGAAAGAAAACCAAAAGGACACAAACTGGATAGCAAAAATCGTGTAAGTTTACTTATGCCCGAGTGAGGAGAACCCGAGTTAATAATTAGTTCAGTATTTAGGAAGTGTCAATGTCAATAACTAATGGTCAAGATATCATGTAAATGTCAATAACTAATGGTCAAGGTATCATGTAAATGTCAATAACTAGTGGTCAAGGTATCATGTAAATGTCAATAACTAATGGTCAAGGTATCATGTAAATGTCAATAACTAATGGTCAAGATATCATGTAAATGTCAATAACTAATGGTCAAGATATCATGTAAATGTCAATAACTAATGGTCAAGGTATCATGTCAATGTCAATAACTAATGGTCAAGATATCATGTAAATGTCAATAACTAATGGTCAAGGTATCATGTAAATGTCAATAACTAATGGTCAAGGTATCATGTAAATGTCAATAACTAATGGTCAAGATATCATGTAAATGTCAATAACTAATGGTCAAGGTATCATGTCAATGTCAATAACTAATGGTCAAGATATCATGTAAATGTCAATAACTAATGGTCAAGGTATCATGTAAATGTCAATAACTAATGGTCAAGATATCATGTAAATGTCAATAACTAATGGTCAAGATATCATGTAAATGTCAATAACTAATGGTCAAGGTATCATGTCAATGTCAATAACTAATGGTCAAGATATCATGTAAATGTCAATAACTAATGGTCAAGGTATCATGTAAATGTCAATAACTAATGGTCAAGATATCATGTAAATGTCAATAACTAGTGGTCAAGGTATCATGTAAATGTCAATAACTAGTGGTCAAGGTATCATGTAAATGTCAATAACTAATGGTCAAGATATCATGTAAATGTCAATAACTAATGGTCAAGGTATCATGTAAATGTCAATAACTAGTGGTCAAGGTATCATGTAAATGTCAATAACTAGTGGTCAAGGTATCATGTAAATGTCAATAACTAATGGTCAAGATATTATGTAAATGTCAATAACTAATGGTCAAGGTATCATGTCAATGTCAATAACTAATGGTCAAGATATCATGTAAATGTCAATAACTAATGGTCAAGGTATCATGTAAATGTCAATAACTAATGGTCAAGATATCATGTAAATGTCAATAACTAATGGTCAAGATATCATGTAAATGTCAATAACTAATGGTCAAGGTATCATGTCAATGTCAATAACTAATGGTCAAGATATCATGTAAATGTCAATAACTAATGGTCAAGGTATCATGTAAATGTCAATAACTAATGGTCAAGATATCATGTAAATGTCAATAACTAGTGGTCAAGGTATCATGTAAATGTCAATAACTAGTGGTCAAGGTATCATGTAAATGTCAATAACTAATGGTCAAGATATCATGTAAATGTCAATAACTAATGGTCAAGGTATCATGTAAATGTCAATAACTAGTGGTCAAGGTATCATGTAAATGTCAATAACTAGTGGTCAAGGTATCATGTAAATGTCAATAACTAATGGTCAAGATATCATGTAAATGTCAATAACTAATGGTCAAGGTATCATGTAAATGTCAATAACTAATGGTCAAAGTATCATGTAATAAAAACGTAGATATCTAATTTAATGCACAAGACACGTTTCATGAATAACATTCACCAGCTACTGTCATAGTCAAAAGGTCGAAAAACCAAATAAAACATAGGGCTGATGTAACTTATACTCATCTGTTTTGCAGATTACCATGAATAAAGTAAAAGTACTGACTATAGTAGTCTATAACAATCTTTTTGTCAAGTTACTAGGACAATGTAACGCATGGGCTGTGGTAGTCTTTGTCCATCCGTTTGTTAGATTACCATTGGCATTATAAGACCACGGATTATGACAGTGTGCAACAAACTGCTTTGATAAATTACCATGGACAATATAACTCACGGGGCTGGAATACTCTATGCCATCTGTCCGGTTATCAGTGACAAAACTATGAACTATGGTTGTTTATAACCACTTGCCATAAGCACAAAAACTCGTTCTAAATATAGCCATCTTGTGTCAGATTTCTGTGGAAATATAAGACCAAAGATTATAGTAGTACCGGCAATAGTAGTCAATGACGCTATGGTTTTATATGAAAAGATTATATAAGAAATTTACATTTCTATATTCGTAATCTTCGTTAATATTATGTTACATTAGATATGTTAGAATAAGTATTGACCACTCGAAATTTGATGTGTTTAAGCAATCGGCAAAAAATGTGTTAAATGCCGCAAAAATGTTATGCAGTTTAGTTAATCTGCCTTATAGAAGATAGTAAGCTTGAGGAGTTATCGTAAAACTACAGTTTATCTCCCGTAGGCATATGTTCGGCAATAGTTTTTGTCATTCTTTCAGTTTTTTTTCTGCTTGGAGCCACCAAGAAGAAATTAAGTAAACAGTTTTGGCTTTTGTGTTTTAACGCCACTTTCAGCAATATTTCAACTATATCATGGCGATCAGTTTTAGTGGTGGAAGAAGACGGAGTATCCGGAGAGAACCACCGTCCATGGGCCAGCGACTGCTAAACTTTATCACTTCCGACTGCGAGTCGAGTGCACCCTTTTTGTAATTTGCAAAGCCGGGTGCGAACTCACGTCGTATTGGAAATAGGCTTGTACGAGTTGTTAGGTAATCCAACTACCTAACTCATTGAGCAACCCGGGGCCTAACTCTCGAGAATACTACTATATCCTAATATCATTAAAAAAAAATTGCAGTTAGCTCACAATACCTTCGAAAATAGCAATTCGACTCCTAGAAAACGTGCATTTATAAGTCGAATATGAAATGTTGAATTATACTGTTATCATACGAGAATACTGCAAGGACATCAGGGTCAAACACTTATATGTTCAAATGTAAAACTTCTCTTTGGTATTCGTCTATATATTTCCAAGCTACATCAATGTAAAAAGAACAATTTTATGTTACGGTGCTACTTCTATTCTCTTAACAATCATTGGTTGAATAAGTAGTTAGACCCACTTGTTCGATATATAACATACCACTTCTGATAACGGATTTTCTCATTACATAAACAATTATATAAGTAGATATGAAGTGGATTTTTTGTAATTATAGCTAAAACCAATTTCATACTTCAATTTTTATTTCCTTAACTTAAATCGTAGAATTTAGGATTCTCAGGAATCATGTTATCTCTCACATAGATGTCTAATGTAGTATACACTAAGAATCCTTTAAGCAACATTCATCAAGAACGCTCACCGTCAAAAGGTTGGAAAGCCAAAAAAATGTAAATATTAATCTCAAGTAAGTCTAGAGAAGATAATTCTGTATTTCACTAACCAACCAGCATGGCTATAGTCACTGACGTCGATAGGATATCAAGCTTCAATTTTGGCATATATCCTTTTATGAAACATCTCTGCTAAATTTATTCAAATAGGCCCAGTGATATCGTAGAAGAAAATTTTATTGATTTTTTTATACTGTATTTATGGACACACTTTAATGTTGAGAAAAATCGGATGTGTTCCGTTTGTCATAATCACAATTCCGTCCTGTCCCCATTCATTACTCGTCACCAACCGTGTAACAAGAGTAACAGGACAGATGTCACAAGTGGAGCAGGAACTGCTAATCCCGGAAGAGCCGAACGTTATATAATTGATTTCTTTCCGGTTAACTACTATCTTCTTTTAGTACATAACATATGAAAATGCTATATTTTGATTGGATAATTAATGTTTACTTTTTTGGAGCAGTGTATGCTTAACCAGGGCAACGGGTGACTATCCCTAGCCAAGAAAACTATGACAGTTTGAAACGATTTCCCGCTGGCGCTAAACATGTAGAATGGATTTTCCCGCGTTATTTTTATATAATTTTGGCAAGATTTAGCTCCGTTAAAATAAACGGCGCTGTAGTCTGTTTATCGTTTGTTGTCAATATGGCGAGGTTTGGCAATATAAACGACGACGAATTTACCTAGTTTTGCTATGTCCAGAATGAGATGTTATGTACTAAACATATTATTGCCTTCTCCCTCGAAACCAGTTTTCTTATAGTGTTGTCTAGTGAGGAATAGTGCCTCGGCTTGAGGACTATAGACCTCACAAGACACCACCATAGGAAAAGACAATAATAGAATACAGTACATAAAAAATAATATCACTTCGTCTTGTAGAAGACGTGTTGCCCAATCTGTAATTTTGTGTGCAGTATTTTGTCCACCATTGTTGGTTGATTGATTTGATTGATTTTTGGTGCTTAACGCCACTTTCAGCAACATTTCAGCTATATCATGGCGACCAGTTTTAGTGGTGGAAGAAGCCGGAGTACCCGGAGAGAACCACCGACCATGGGCAAGTAACTGGTAAACTTTATCACTTGTGGCTGTCCACCATTGTTGGTAAGTTTTGTTGTTGTTGGCCATTGTACTGTCTGTCCTTGTTCGAATTACTTCGAATTACGGTTTCTGATCATCCTGTGTTGGAATTGTCAATCTTTTTATCTATCAATAATTCTAGATTTGCAGAATTTCTTCCATTGATATATCCTCCAGAGCTGGTAGTTAAAGAGACCACAGATACAGCTTCGTCCGCATCATTTTTGGACTTATACCTCGAATTTGACGACAGTGGTCAACTCAGTACTAAATTTATGATAAACGAGACGACTTCAATTTTAAAATCATAAATTTTCCAAACATGCGCAGCAATATACCAGCTTCTCCTGCATATGGTGTTTACATCTCGCAATTGGTTCGCTATGCAATGGCCAGTAGCAATTATTCTGATTTCCTGAAACGTCATCTTCATCTGAGAAACAGGCTACTGGACCAGGGCTATTAAAAGATTCGCCTTATTCGATCTCTTAAAAAGTTTATATTCCGATACCAAGATCTTGTCGAAATATATTCCGTCTCTGCAGAAACGATTATAAGCGATGCATTTTCATATAGTGAAAATGTATAAAGATAAAGAAGTCAAGAAAAATGTCAAGGATATTTTTTTATCAATGTGTGACGTAAACATATTTTTGACATTTACGTCACCGAATATGGTACTGCTTTGACAACTATTTTACCTATTTTGTTCCTGTATTTAAATACTGTTATAGTGACAGCCGGAGCCTTTGAACCGTAATGAGAGCGGGAGGTTTGGCGCTTTAAAATCTGATTCAACCCACCATTTCTTTAGAAATGCCTGTACCAAGTCAGGGTCATTACGGTTTGCACAGTTTTCCGGTTGTTGACTGATTTTGTCTGTTTATATAATTATGAGTTTTGACTTTCCCTTTGTAAGATTGTTCGGAGTTCGGTAATTTTGTTAATACCCTTATTTAATACAGAATAAGAGATTATTCATCAAATGGTATTTATTAAGAATACAAATTACAAATATCCAAAATTTGCATTTAGCCATTTACATTGAATACAAATTGGTGTGTGCAAGTTTGACTATGATATAGGTTTGACTATGATATAGGTTTTAGCTTGGAAAGTGAACAAATGATATACAATATACGAAAATAGATAGTGACTAGAGTATTTATATATATATATATATATCCTTAAACAGGCAACGGGAAAACTGCATTGTGGGATTATAAAATGGTTTCCCACCCTTTCTATGCCATTGAAAAAATAAAAACCGTAAAGTATATAACTGTTATCATGTACTAACCATTGCTTATCTGGTCATCACTTTGATGTTACCTATATACATTTTTTATATTTAGAAATTTGAAAATCAGTGATAATATTTACATACAAAACAGTTTTAAATTGAAAAACACCCATCGCTTCTATCATCATCTTCATCTATAGTTATTTGATTAATGCATTTTATTTTCTTTATTTATGGTTTTGTTTGTTTTGCATGATTTATCTTATACATAACAAGGGCCGTCATGGTTGTAATCGTTTGGTAATTGGATTTACATCCATTTATGACGTAATGTTTTAACGCCACTATAGTTTCATTCAACAATATTTTCGTATGTTCTGCAATACAGAGCATGGTTTCACACTAGTAATAGTTTTAACGGTAGATACAGGAAATAGCCACACACACAAAACGTGGCATTAAAACGTAGAATGTCTAAATTGTACCAGAAGTCAACATATTCATACCTTCTTCACAACTTGTGTATCCAAGACAGCAGGGAAGGATAGAGGTACCACAAATGAAATACTGAATGGAAATATTTCGTATTACATTTCATTGGATTCGGTGATTGTTTCCGATATTGTCTCGTCTCGAGAGTATTATAAATGGTACATTGACAAACAGACAAACTACAGATCTATCTATTTTGAAGACACCACCCACCTTACCTCTTGCATTACCATATGACATAGAATCAAACTCAGTGTTTCTTCAGTGTTTCTTAGAGGAAATCTCGAAGTTTACAAACGGAAGTCTAATTCAATGAAACTAATCACCACCAAAAGCTGCGAATTCAATTTCCACCCATGTCGAGTCGAGGTATACTCAATACAACATTCGGTGATAAAGTTGGCCAGTGACTTGTGGCAGGTTGTAATTGGTTGTTTTCTCCTTGTACTATGGTGTCATATACGAAAATAAATTGACCATCACGATATAACTGTTGGTTTTAAAAACCAACAACACTAACCCTATCGCACATATAACATATTGCTTATTTATAACTTTTGTCATTTCACAAAACAAACACCCCACACATTTCATACTTATCTTGCATATGTGCCAAACGAGAAGAAGTTGATATCCTTAAAATATATAAACTTTATTTCACATTTTGAAATTGTTTGGTTGCATGGAAAATATAAATATTACATTTTAATGTAATAAATTTAATAACATTATTACAAAAACCATGAAGCATGTAATCCTCACTCATTCAATATTGGCTTCAATTAGGGCTATATATTAAACAAATCAACTAGCAGGGAGTCAACGGCGATCGGATATCAAGCTTCGATTTTGACACAGGTCTTTTTCAGGGAACTTCTTTGCAAACATTTGTTTAAATAGGCACAGTGATATCAAAACAGCAAATTTTATTAAGCATATTTTTCTAAGTTATGTATTGTGTGAACACTTTAATATTGACAAAAATCTGTTTTTCTTCTATTTAATTTATAAAAAAAAAAACAGAGGTACAAACCATCATATACATTTCAAAACGCATCAGACAAATTAATTTAAAAATAAATCTTTTGATGAATTTCGTCTTTATCCAAACCATGCTTTGATGAAAGAATTGTCTGTCAAACCAAATAATGACAAAGAATAGTAAAGTTACAATGACAAAAAGTAAAAAAAAATATAATAAAATAAAAACCATAGATCTCTAAAGTAAGCACGACGCGTTACTGGAAAAATAATAAACAGTTATACTCAAAGTCAAAAGATTGGATAGCCAAATAATTTAATTACAATGTATTTGGCTTTCAAGTCTTTCGGTTTTGAGCGTACCTGATGAAGGTTACTCCAGAAACGTGATATATAAGTTTATATTAAAAGGTTTAAAATTTCTTATTAAGAGTGTTTATATCACTAACATCTTAGATCTGTCTGATTTCATGAAAATAAAACACAGTTTATATACAACAATCCTATAATACTGAACTTAAAGTTCTCTACAACTGTCTTGTTCTTCTTTCCATAAAGACGTGATCACACCGAACAATTTAGTCCATGAAGATTGATGCAGCTTTGTCATTTTCTCACCCATAATGTCTCCTAAGACTTCTATTATGACAGGAACCAACCACTATAAGTAGATGCAAATCATTTTATTAATAGGCGTTGATGTCTGCCAGTCACTAATATCTGAGAATAATATACAATTGCAGACTATTCGTGTACGTTGTATGCTTTTATTTCCGCTCATTAGCTTGTGGAATTGAATACCACTTAATTATACAAGAAGAAAATGTCACAATTATCATCAGAAATATATATACATATAATTGCTGCTGTATATACATAATTTTACTTCTCACAAATTATGAATAATGAATTCAATTTTCAGTTATTATTATATAGTTAAGACAAATCGGAGAAGTATTGTCTCAGTGGTGATCGCGCAGAACATATAATATGCTTCATATGTTTCACATAGCAAGTTTTAAATACAATCTGTCTAAATAGTGACCACCTCAATGCTGTAATGAATAGTTTGCTCCTCTGGAATGCCGTAGATCGTGGGTTCAATTGCGAGTCGAGTCAAGACCAAAGACTGATTAGACTCGTAGAAACATGTCTACCCGTAGACTGTTTTTTTTTCTGTGAGATATCATTATAAAAATGCAACTAAGCGTGTTGGCTTAGTACAAATCAATCATCATCATCTCTCGTCAAAATGTAACTTGTTCTCGCAATGACATAACTTAAACTGAGTATTAAACTCATTCACTTTATTACTAAAGATGTTTTTATTCTAAAAATAGTGGAAGGAGTGATATTGCCAACCACAAAAGAAAAAAGAACTTCGATGAATATTTTTCAAACGCCCACTTTCATTCTTTGCACCAGGAAGATTTACAATTTTAGATTTGACAATGATAATCATTGTTTTCAAAGTATCCCTTTGTTAATCAAGTGAATTTAAAAAAAAAAAAAATCGCCAGAACGGTTCCAAAAATCACAGACAGTCAAAATTGATACCCTATCATATGCTAAAAAAATAATTTCTAATACCTCCTTATTTTTTCAGTTATCAGTTTGTATTTTTAGACATCACAATATACCTTTATTTCTTTTTCAGTAACAGTTCTTTCCATGTGATTTTTAGCATTTTTCTTTATTAATTCAGCAAGTGTTTCTACGTCACCAAGACTGTCAATAAATGATTTCAAGGCGTATACAACAGACAATGCATGGGCACGGAGCTTCTTATGAACTCTCACTTCTTCAATAGTTATTCCTCTAAAATCCTCGAACTTGTGCTGTGCTTCAGGATACAGAGTAAACAGTCTGAAATAAAAATAGAATTTACTAAATATCAAAATGTAACCCATTGCTATGCAAAAAAATATACAAAACTGCCCTAAAATACAGTTTAAGAATATAGCTAACCGTTCGTACTAAGATAATAACATATTCCTTGTACTAAGACAATAGTTAACCGTCCGTAGTGAGACAAACACATACTGTAGTGAATAAGACATTAACCTACTGTTAAATAAATTCAAGTCGTCGGAAGGGTAAACACTTTATAATCCACTAGTGGCACCAGTTATGTGGAAGGTCATTACTTTGAAGGGAAACGTACAAAATGAGCGATAGTAAACAATTTTCCAGATATCTCATGGCCACAACAGGTTCCTTTTTTGTGAGAAAATGATTATGTCTACGTTGTACTAGACCAACTCTCATAGTAGGATTCATATTGTGCTAGCTCACTTATTCGCGGAAAGCCAGGGAAGGTAATGTCGATCCACTTGGACAAATTATAATGACTCCGAATTAACTCGTCTTCGCTTCTCTCAATGATGTATGCAATAGCGAAGAAGCATCACATACAGATGTTGCCCGAGTCTCCAGATTGTCTATTTTGATTGCCTCTTCTGATTTCTCTAACATTTATTTATACTCTTGAAAACGAGGTTTTAAGTTCTTATTCACACATTTGTTACACTGCTGCAAGAATTCGCTACCATAATGACCATTTATATTTATTCCCCTCGGACCAAAATTAACTATAAAATATTGCTACATTAAACGAGGTGATACCTTTTCAAATACGGTGAAACTATAGGAAGACATTATGATACATGTAGTACCTAAGGTTGTGACAATGGTGTATGTACATCCTTTCGAGAGCCTGTGGTGGGGGTATATTTATTTCCTGCACCCGCATGATATGAAAAATCATACTAAACAATACACTGTAAATTCCAAATGTTGAATTTGAGATTGCTGTCATATTACTAGAAATACATGTCCATATGCAATCGCCACATGCTATATCTAGAGTGAATTCGGGCGAGGAGTTAAATGGTTCGCCCGCATACTATTGAATAGGTGCTGTAATATATATTGTTGTTTTGTTTTGTTGTTGTTTTTGTTGTTTTTTGTTTTTGTTCTTAGCAAACTTTTTATCTGACAAACCTACTTGACAAATATATTGATTCCATTTTCTTTCTTATCCCTCCATATAACATCAAAACTTTCCTTTACAGCATTTTCTTCTTCTTCCGAAAGTACATTGTCTGAACAGTTCGAACATCCGTTTTCAGACATCTTTTGCTAAGCATAACAAGAAAATTATACTGTTACAATATACTGTTACAATTCGACTATGTACTTTATATAAATATTGATGCTTAACAAAACTTTCGACAATTTTCCATTTATATCTCTTTAGTCAGTTTATTTAGTGGAGGAACCCGTATCACCTGGAGAAACCCATTGACATTCCGTAGGCATTTGCAAACTTTATCACATGGTGTTGTATTGAGTGTTCCTTGCCCTGGCAGATATTAAATGTCAACCTCTTACAAAGAGTTATCGTTCCTTACAAAATGCATAGAAACAACATGAAATATGTATATACTACCACATGATTGCAAGCAGAGAATCCCTTCAATCATAAAGTAATTAACGTATGATGTAAATTGTATATCATACAATTATTTAATGCCACGATATAGCTGAAGTACTGCTAAAGTTGGCGTTAAACATCAATTAATTAATTACAAGTATTAAATATAAAAAAAAATATCAACTCATCAAACAAATTGCAGAACCCATTTTGGATGCAATCGTTATACGAAACCAATATCGAAACCCATCGACAGTACCTGACTTAGCCACGGCGTAAACTAGCTTTGAGAGGACTTTAGTTGCCAAATGAATTATGATCGAAACAACCTTTATCAAGACCCCAAGCGTCTTACCCCGGGTATAGATATATGAACGGTTTTAGCCGTTGCGGGTACACTCACTTATCATTCATCACCAGGCTCATCTCAATGTCACTTTTCTCATAATTTATAGTTTGTAAACCTGATCTGGTCACGAATACAACTGAAATAATGTTCTGGTCACGAATACAGCTGAAATAATGCTCTTTTTCCATTAAACAACAATCAAGTAATCATATTTATGGAGCCGGAAATTTCACGATAACAGTTTTCCACAAGTTGTAACAATAGATGTGATTTATTTCAAATTTAATCTACCCATCTGTAATCTACAAGTTGTAACAACAGTAATAAATGAATACACAACTACCCATCTGTAAATAACAACAGCATTACTTGAATACAAATCTACCCATCTGTAAATAACAACATCATTACTTAAATACAAAGCTACCCATCTGCAAATAACAACAGCATTACTTAAATACAAATCTACCCATCTGTAAATAACAACAACATTACTTAAATACAAATATACCCATCTGTAAATAACAACAACATTACTTAAATACAAATATATCCATCTGTAAGTAACAACAGCATTACTTTAATACAAATCTACCCATCTGTAAATAACAACAACATTACTTAAATACAAATCTACCCATCTGTAAATAACAACATCATTACTTAAATACAAAGCTACACATCTGCAAATAACAACAGCATTACTTAAATACAAATATATCCATCTGTAAGTAACAACAGCATTACTTTAATACAAATCTACCCATCTGTGAATAACAACAACATTACTTAAATACAAATCTACCCATCTGTTAATCACAACAGCATTACTTATATACAAATCTACCCATCTGTAAATAACAAGAGCATTACTTAAATACAAATCTACCCATCTGTAAATAACAACAACATTAGTTGAATACAAATCTACCCATCTGTAAATAACAACAACATTACTTAAATACAAATTTACCCATCTGTAAATAACAACAACATTACTTAAATACAAATCTATCCATCTGTAAATAACAACAGCATTACTTGAATACAAATCTACCCATCTGTAAATAACAACAAACATTACTTATATACAAATCTACCCATCTGTAAATAACAACAAACATTACTTATATACAAATCTACCCATCTGTAAATAACAACAGCATTACTTGAATACAAATCTACCCATCTGTAAATCACAACAGCATTACTTCAATACAAATCTACCCATCTGTAAATCACAACAGCATTACTTCAATACAAATCTACCCATCTGTAAATAACAACAGCATTACTTGAATAGAAATCTACCCATCTGTAAATCACAACAGCATTGCTTAAATACAAATCTACCCATCTGTAAATAACAACAGCATTGCTTAAATACAAATCTACCCATCTGTAAATAACAACAGTATTGCTTAAATACAAATCTATCCATCTGTAAATAACAACAGCATTACTTGAATACAAATCTACCCATCTGTAAATAACAACAGCATTACTTGAATACAAATCTATCCATCGGTAAATCCCAACAGCATTGCATCAATACAAATCTACCCATCTGTAAATAACAACAGCATTGCTTAAATACAAATCTACCCATCTGTAAATAACAACAGCATTGCTTAAATACAAATCTATCCATCTGTAAATAACAACAAACATTACTTATATACAAATCTACCCATCTGTAAATAATAACAACATTACTTAAATACAAATCTATCCATCTGTAAATAACAACAGCATTACTTGAATACAAATCTACCCATCTGTAAATAACAACATCATTACTTAAATACAAATCTACCCATCTGTAAATAATAACAACATTACTTAAATACAAATCTATCCATCTGTAAATAACAACAGCATTACTTGAATACAAATCTACCCATCTGCAAATAACAACAGCATTACTTAAATACAAATCTACCCATCTGTAAATAACAACAACATTACTTAAATACAAATATACCCATCTGTAAATAACAACAACATTACTTAAATACAAATATATCCATCTGTAAGTAACAACAGCATTACTTTAATACAAATCTACCCATCTGTAAATAACAACAACATTACTTAAATACAAATCTACCCATCTGTAAATAACAACATCATTACTTAAATACAAAGCTACACATCTGCAAATAACAACAGCATTACTTAAATACAAATATATCCATCTGTAAGTAACAACAGCATTACTTTAATACAAATCTACCCATCTGTGAATAACAACAACATTACTTAAATACAAATCTACCCATCTGTTAATCACAACAGCATTACTTATATACAAATCTACCCATCTGTAAATAACAAGAGCATTACTTAAATACAAATCTACCCATCTGTAAATAACAACAACATTAGTTGAATACAAATCTACCCATCTGTAAATAACAACAACATTACTTAAATACAAATCTACCCATCTGTAAATAACAACAACATTACTTAAATACAAATCTATCCATCTGTAAATAACAACAGCATTACTTGAATACAAATCTACCCATCTGTAAATAACAACAACCATTACTTATATACAAATCTACCCATCTGTAAATAACAACAAACATTACTTATATACAAATCTACCCATCTGTAAATAACAACAGCATTACTTGAATACAAATCTACCCATCTGTAAATCACAACAGCATTACTTCAATACAAATCTACCCATCTGTAAATCACAACAGCATTACTTCAATACAAATCTACCCATCTGTAAATAACAACAGCATTACTTGAATAGAAATCTACCCATCTGTAAATCACAACAGCATTGCTTAAATACAAATCTACCCATCTGTAAATAACAACAGCATTGCTTAAATACAAATCTACCCATCTGTAAATAACAACAGTATTGCTTAAATACAAATCTATCCATCTGTAAATAACAACAGCATTACTTGAATACAAATCTACCCATCTGTAAATAACAACAGCATTACTTGAATACAAATCTATCCATCGGTAAATCCCAACAGCATTGCATCAATACAAATCTACCCATCTGTAAATAACAACAGCATTGCTTAAATACAAATCTACCCATCTGTAAATAACAACAGCATTGCTTAAATACAAATCTATCCATCTGTAAATAACAACAAACATTACTTATATACAAATCTACCCATCTGTAAATAATAACAACATTACTTAAATACAAATCTATCCATCTGTAAATAACAACAGCATTACTTGAATACAAATCTACCCATCTGTAAATAACAACAGCATTGCTTAAATACAAATCTATCCATCTGTAAATAATAACAGCATTACTTGAATACAAATATACCCATCTGTAAATAACAACAGCATTATTTGAATACAAATCTATCCATCGGTAAATCACAACAGCATTGCTTCAATACAAATCTACCCATCTGTAAATAACAACAGCATTGCTTAAATACAAATCTACCCATCTGTAAATAACAACAGCATTACTTGAATACAAATCTACACATCTGTAAATAACAACAGCATTACTTGAATACAAATCTATCCACTATCCATCGGTAAATCACAACAGCATTGCTTAAATACAAATCTATCCATTTGTAAATAACAACAGCATTACTTGAATACAAATCTACCCATCTGTAAATAACAACAGCATTACTTGAATACAAATCTATCCATCGGTAAATCACAACAGCATTGCTTAAATACAAATCTATCCATTTGTAAATAACAACAGCATTACTTGAATACAAATCTACCCATCTGTAAATAACAACAGCATCACTTGAACACAAATCTATCCATCTGTAAATCACAACAGCATTGCTTAAATACAAATCTACCCATCTGTAAATAACAACAGCATTACTTCAATACAAATCTACCCATCTGTAAATAACAACAGCATTACTTGAATACAAATCTATCCATCTGTAAATAACAACAGCATTACTTGAATACAAATATACCCATCTGTAAATAACAACAACATTATTTAAATACAAATCTACCCATCTGTAAATAACAACAGCATTACTTAAATACAAATCTACCCATCTGTAAATAACAACAGCATTACTTGAATACAAATCTATCCATTTGTAAATAACAACAGCATTACTTGAATACAAATCTACCCATCTGTAAATAACAACAACATTACTTAAATACAAATCTACCCATCTGTAAATAACAACAGCATTACTTAAATACAAATCTACCCATCTGTAAATAACAACAGCATTTTTTTAATACAAATCTACCCATCTGTAAATAACAACAGCATTACTTGAATACAAATATATCCATCTGTAAATCACAACAGCATTACTTAAATACAAAGTAAACCATAACAGTTATGTTTAATATTTATAACATATTTTACCTTAGCTGATATCACTTTATATCCCTATTAAAGTAATTGACAGATGACATAGGCGTATGTACAGTTTACACAACATGGAAACATACAAGTACAATGTATGACATTTAATCTCTCTCTCGTTAACATAGGAATTAATGTTATTTTTTCCACTATCTAATGATTCAGGACATATCCCTCAACTGACATCTCCTATGTTCACAGTTTAGCTTTTTACCTGCCAGGTGTTTATTGGTTTTCTTATATGCCAAGGGTTATTGATTACATAATTAATGCGAAAATCATCACCTCAATGTATTATGTAATATACAGAGGTAAATACGATTAGCGTTGAGGGGGTGTCGTGGTCGTGATCGTATGGTAGCTAGATTTACAACTATCTATGCAATCAGTGCCTATCACCACTAACGTTGTGAGTTCGAATCCCACTCAGGAGAGATGCAATATTTACAATATTATGTGATAAAGTTTGCCAGTGACTTGCCGCAGGTCGGTGGTTTTCTCCGGGTACTCCGGTTTTCTCCACCAATAACACTGACCGCCACGATATAACTGAAATAGTGTTGAAAGTGGCGTTAAAACCATAACCCTAACCCTTACCCTATACTGAAAATAGAATCTTTGAATATACTCCCATTAGTGTTTTCCCAAGACAATATTAGTATGATTCCGCACCATGCCTTTCCTTTCCAGCACCATGCTGCACCACATTAGATGTGTATATACCCTTGTCTAAGTTGTATTATTATTTCACTATTTCACATTAAAAGCACTTATATTATTATTATTTGGGTAAGATAAGAGATTTGGAATCAATATACATTTTAATATTTATAAAAACTTATATATCCAATGTAGTGCGCACGGCACGTTTCTGGAAAAACCCTCATCAGGTACGCTAAAACTAGAAAGATTGGAAGTCAAATCATTTTGAAAAGTTTTTGAGAGCAATAAAACGAAAGAATCTCAACAAGATAGCCAATATCGGTCAAGGTCATCTATGTCTAAGGGAGGAGAACCTTAGTTTAAATAATAATTGCATTATTGAGGACTGCAAATTTTAATATATCTAATAAACAATACCGGTGCCTCTACACTGACTACTGGGCGGATGATACCTTCGGGGACTATAATAATCCACCAACAGATATATCGACTCAGTGATAGTAATAGAAACGTAGATATCTAATTTGGTGCGCACGATGTGCTTCTGTAATAATCTTCATCAGGCACGCTCCAACTCGAGAGTTTTAATCTTTGGGAGCAATAAAACCAAAAGACCTCAGCAGGATAGCCAAAATCGGAAAAGGTCACGTATGCCTATAACATTGATAATACCAGACAATTAATAAAAAGTGTCCACCTATTCTCCTTTTTATATAAGGTTGCCCTCTCAATTCATAAAATGATACACAAATACCCTCTAATAGCGCAAATACCATGCCTAACTGAGTATATGGGGGAAACCACTGTCCATTTTGGCGTCACTCTCCATATCTACATAAAATAACCATAACATACAATCTTGTTGTTAAATCGATCATATTGCTATCACTACAGGAGGTATATATGTTTTAACGCTTATAATCTTTAGAGCGCTATCATCATTGATCAGATGAGGGAGGCACATACAATGAAAATTATCTAGAATTATCAAAAAGATGATTGATCGTCGTAGGAATACATTGTCTCCTTATTACAACTTAATACGTTGTATTCATCCCGTTGACAATGACGTACCTGCAGTTTAGTAATTTACCATTGTTGATGAGTCGGTTATGTAATGTAAGTTACAATTTTTGCGTAACGACATGTTGTTTTGCCACTGTGATTTGCTTTGTGTTATTTTATTGGTGTTGCTTTGTCTTCGTTATTTGATGTAATCATTGTTCTTTGTATAGAGATTTGTGCTATTTTATCTAATTGCTCTCAAGCTTTGTGTTTCATGTGTTAAGTATGGTGATTGTTACTATCAACATGTTCGTGATGTTGTCATTATACAGGGGCGGATCCAGGATTTCAAGTTAGGGGAGGGCGCACTTAAAAAAATTGCGCCGAGCGGAGGGAGGCGCGAACATTTTTGGGGTATTTCGTGTGAAAATTCACGATTTTACGCCAAAAAATCTTATTTTTTCCAATTTTAGGGGGGGGGGGGGGGGCGCCGCGTGCGCCCCCCCCTGGATCCGCCCCTGTTATACACTATCGGTTTCATGCACTGAACAGAAGATGGCGGCCTTTCGTCCTCCCGAAGCACCTGGTCTATCTATTTCTTTTTTTTTGTGTAGATGGAATTGTTTTTTTTTAATTTATTTGCTTTTGTTCTTATGATTTTCTGGTATTGCATTGCCTTATACGGATTGTGATTTGTACTCCCCATCAATATTTTGGTGGTATGTAGGAATATTCTTTTCCTTCTGTCCGTTCGTCACACGTTCGTGCAAAGAAAACTACAACGACATCTACTATTTCTATTTAAAGAACGTTTTCTTTGACTTGCATTGGTAATTACATTTGCAGTCGCGAAATAATTATGCAGTTATTAGCAAAGGACTGGGAGCTATAAGGGCCAAAATCGGACCCACCTCAGATGTCGATAAAATTTTCTCCAAAATGTATTCACAATATGTGCTTTTCAGAAATAAATACAGTTAGTTAATATGTGCATCTAATTCCTCACAGCGGACCGACAAAGTCAGGTAATGAAAAGCACTGAACGTCATTTTTTTCAGAATACAGAACGTATGTATCATTGTATTATAATGCATATCTTTAAAAAACAAAAACAAAACCAAAGCATAAATTTGACTTAATATGCAATGTGGATTGATTTCAGGAATAAAACATGTTCCGAAGCTGTATTATGAAATTAAAGTGAACGAATAGTAATGTCGCAAAGTCACCCATGTTCAACGGTTTGTTTCACGTGATAAAATCTCTCAATATTTTGATCGCTTCATTTGTCAGAGGTTAAATTATGATGCTGAAATTGCATGAATGATCTCAAGAAATCTGATCTGAAAATGTCATCTTTAAATATAAGAACTACGTACCACATCTATTATTTCACGTTCAAATTGTATTTTTTCGTAATTCATTCTTTCGTCACCTTAACAAAGCTTTAATCATTTAAGAAATATATCTTATACAGACCAATTTTGGTTTCATCGTCTGCTATGACATTGATAATGTACATATTGAGGTCATATCAATTCAGAAACTTATTAACATTGATTGTCGAAAACTGGTCGAAATTTTGGTATTAGCCTTAAAGAAGTAATAGATAGATTTATTTGGACAATAGAACTTTGTCATATTTGAAATTTGTTTAAACACTTTTTTAACCGTACTTTATTCTTAACGACAACCAATGCGATGATATATTCCAGTACATTTTTACGGACAACCATCACAAATCTATAAACACAGTGTATAACGGGACAGTTTTCAAAAACGGAAGTTGCTGTCTGACCAGGTAATGTTAGTTGCTTGCAGAAATTTCAACATTTTTGGATGATTATCCGTGATTTATTCTTTGAAAGTGGATCAACCGAAGCAACAAAAATGAAAAAAAATACTGCAAAGGTATGTCATTTATATTTCTGATCATTGAAACTGGAAATCGCCGTTTAAACATCGGTGGATGGTATATTTTCGCTCGAAGAAAGGGGTTAAAAATCTATTTTTTCTTCACGAATTCCTTAAATTATGTCAAATATTTTCTCACTATCTGATGAAATAGACATCGACGTTTTCAATGCAAGGAAAATATGACCGTAAACGCACTCATTTTCCTTACGTCGTTCTTCATTGTACGTCACTGTACGCCTAATTGCTAACGAATTAATTTCAAATAGGTAAACATCATAAAAATATTAAAAAACCACAAGAAATAAGGTTTGGTAAATAAGTAATGAAGTGAGTGATTGTTGTTTAACCCCAAACGAGCAATATGAAGAACTTGATATTTCCAAGAACTCTGGTAAACCTTACAAAAATACTAATTTTGACAAAGAAGACATTTAGGCAAATCACAAGTCATTCATGTCATCACTGAATATTCCGATAAATGATGAAAATTGTGAATTATCTACTTTATATTGGATACCAAAATTTCAGAAGAATCAGTATTTAAACTTGTTCAACAAAAGAACTACCGGGTATCTATAAGTATGACTAAAATTTTGCATGCAATCAAAGGAGGACTACTATCATACTGTGACAAAGTATATTCACGTGGTAACATCAATCAAAAGCACCGCATCGGTGGCGTAATGGTTTGTGTGCTCGCCTCGAGTGCGGTAGTTCGTGGGTTCGAGCCTCAGTCGGGTCAAACCAAGGACTATAACATTGGTATTTGTTGCTTCTCCGCTAAGCACGCAGCATTATGGAGAAAGAGCAAAGATTGGTTGGCTCGGAATCAGAATAATGTGTCCGAATGGAGTGACATTTCTACCCGCGGACTGTTGTTTCAGTGAGCTAGCACTATACAAATCCAACTCAACGTGTTGGTCTAGAATAAAGCGGACCTCATCATCATCTCATTGATAATTAACTTGTTCTCGCCATAATATAGCTGAAAAATTGCTGAATTGGCATTAAACAACAATCACTCACTCACTCAATCAATCAAAAGTGGATACTGAAAGAAGAGGATAATGTTAATTCTCGAAAATTTCATCTAGACAAATATTTGACTTTTTTGCCTTTTACACTTTCATTTCCTCTTTAAAGTAAATTATTCACAACGCATTTTACTTTAAAAAATGGTGGCAACGTTACAAGTTTATAGTATTGGGTCACAAATTAACTTATTTTGTCAAGCACGAAACGAAAAGTAAAAAGTGCTACACATAAAATGAAGCTATCAAAATATTGGAGTTCCTTATCGAAAACATATATTTGTAGAGTTCGAATGGCACAATTTTCAACAAATCATAGCTAGGCATCCCAATGGGAACAAACTATGCCCCTCTCCTCTCCAACTTTTTCTATACTCCTATGAGTCTGAGTTTATACAAAAACTTATCAAAGACAAAAAAAAGTAGAGAGACGTAAGCATTTAATCTCACTCCCAGGTATATTGATGATGTTCTGCCAATTAATAATACGAACTTTGCTAACTGGATTCCATTAATAGAGATTTCTTGATAATTGACCAACGAACGTATCTTTCAGTAACATAGCGAAATAATGTTAACTTACGTAAAGATCTTTTGAGGGAGACCTTATTGCAACATTTGTCTTCAATTGTTCATTGAGTGTAAGTGATTAGATATATATTTTTTTCATTTCGGTGTTTAAAACAGTTAAAAATTAATATCACTGGCCAAATAATGGTTTCACAGTGACATTACAGTCTGCATACAAAATTCATATTTTCCTCAAACGCTATTTATAGATATACTTCAAGGAGGGGTGCTTTTCAAATTTATTTATTTATTTTTGTTAATATTTCTGATTTAAATTTTCGCACAAATAAATAATTTTGCCAAACTTGGGAGAAAAAAAAATCTGACTAAGGAAAATCAAGCAGTATAATAGTTATGTAATACTGGATATTGAATGAAACATTTCTGATTAAATACCTTATTCAGAAAAAACTGCTGAGATCTGCTAATCTGGGTCACGGGTCACTGTAATCGGGCGGCTGTATCGAGAAACAGATACGGTGTTGAAAAAACTGTTGATACTCATACAATATTGATAAATGCTATAAAATTTTATGTTTGTCTTCAAGAAATATGATAGACAAAACCATGTGTGAAGTTTTATGACGAAATATCTCCGATGTCTATGTAAATTTACGAATTGAAGTTGCGGCTGTATCGAGAAACAGATACGGTGTTGAAAAAACTGTTGATACTCATACAATATTGATAAATGCAATAACATTTTATGTTTGTCTTCAAGAAATATGATAGACAAAACCATGTGTGAAGTTTTATGACGAAATATCTCCGATTTCTATGTAAATTTACGAGTTGAAGTGGGGAAATTTTATGTTAGATTTCTAAAAATCTTCTACTCTGAAACCACAGGTAAATTTACTTTAGCGATGTATTTTTATCTTGGACAAGAATAATGAGCGTCCTGATTGGATGACCGATTTAAAACACACTGACTCTGCATGGTAAAAAGATGCATGTATAAGAAATCTGTTATATTTATTCATTTGTTTGATTCTGGAATATTGTTGATCATTGATTTAAACAAGAAAAAAGAAAAAAAAAGGGGGGGGGGGTGAATTTTATTTGTGAATTTTACAGTTTAAATAAATGTTATGTTTCGACAGCTTAAAGAGAAAAATAAAAATTTGTTGCGACTAAAGCTTAAATCAGCGTTAAAAATTGAACAAATATCAGTGGTTTTGTAAATGAAATTTATTTTAAATAGAAAATCTGAATTTATTATTTATTAATTTATTATTAATGATACAATTTTATATCTCTTGGGAGGGGGAGGGGGGCTATGATGAAAATTTTAAATAAAAACACAGGACCGGATATTAAGCAAAAATAATAATCCAGGATTAATTTTTTATTAAAAAAAATCCAGGATCCTGTGTCCAGGAATTTTTTTTTTTAAAGTTAATAATATGGAATATTGACATCCACACTTGCTGTCCAAGCACATTTCTGTGTCCACACTTGTTTCATATGTAAAGAAAAATAAATGATTCCATTTTCCCAAAACCTGTCTGTCCCATGGTAAAACAATATCCCCTTTTAGACTTATTGATACCTTATCAGCGACGGTCGCCCGACCATTGACCGATTGTCGTGCAAAAATCGTGCGATTTTCGCTTTCTATTGTTTTTATTAAATAAGAGAAATGTCTTAGAAAAATCTACTGTATACTAGTTTAACCCCGTCACTTTTTATTGAAGTACCTGAACTAAGCCAGGATGGGTCATTTATATGTGTGTTAGAGATATCGAATTTACATATTTCTACGATTTTTCTATTGAATGTTGGAACTGTTCCGACAGTGTGATATATATTTTTTCATTTTATTATAATAGGTTATGAAAAAAACCAGCTGAGTTGCAATTGTTAAAAAAAATATGGTTGTGATCGTCTTCCGTAATTAAAATCGTCAAAATGAAATACAACCGAATTGATATCAAATGGTGACTTGTTTCAACCTCATTTAAAATATACCTTGACATTTTTTCATACTTGTACATCACGTTCACGATCTCTTATTACAACACTATTTCACTCAAGTGTACATTTTCTTTCTGTTCTAGTTAAAGGACTTTATCAAACAGAATCATACAGTTTACATGTAATGCAGTTGATACGCATTTAAACCACAGAAGAATATTTCTATTTTCCACACCTTGTGGTGTGGGGTCGCTATTGTGCATGTGAAATATTAATTGCAAACCCCATTGACTGGCTATTTGCTGCCTATCTAGAATATTTTAATTTTTTCTCGATCGACAGTTCAGAAGCTAGAAAACAATATGATGAATATTGTCTGTCAATCATGCAAACAATAACTTATGCACATGACAGAACGCATTTTCAAGGCACCGGATGGATAGTTCTCTTTGATTTAAGAGAATGGAACTGATAGAAGTTAAAAGTTTAATTTGGGTGCAAAAGGGGAAACTTTATATAATTTATGAAAAGGTGATGTGAATTTTAGGGATCCTCAGATTCAAATCCATTCATCTACTTTTCTACACTTTTATACATATTATACATATGTATATTTCAAATGATATTAATGTTATTTTAAAATATTTCCACTTTGTTTTACTTGTCGTTTTCTTTTAAGAGCACCAGTTTTATATTGATCATGCTCAGCAACGGACCACCTTCGTCAATTGTCTGCAATTGACGGAACTTCCATGAGATACAAATTCCATCCAATGAACTCCAACAAAAAGCATACTTTCAGCAAACCAATTATTTTCATTGATTGATATGAAAAGAAAGTTTATAAACAGTGATAATCATAAATTCTATCAATATAAATAAAACAATTACCTTTCAGCTTAACTGAACTTGAGCCGTCGTGGTCGTATGGTAGTTGAATTTACAACTACCTCATCCGGAACTCCTCGCGCCTTTCCCCAAGTGAAAAAAACAAGCTCGGATCAATCGTAACTACTCGGCCATTCTCGCTACCCTGCAAATAACCTCGTACGTACATAGTAGAAATTCTTCTTAAATTGTTTGCCGGAAGTTAAGTTAAGTTAAGTTAAGCCGCACAAAAATATAGTCCACGAAAATCCAATATGGAAGACATACTAAGTAAAATCTAATTATGCAAAACTAATTAAAATATAGAAAATTGCTTAAAATATAACTTTATCAAACTTTCATGTAACTGACATGTGAAAAGTAGTGCGATTTATACGCCTAATGCATACGAGGTTATTTGCAGGGTAGCGAGAATGGCCGAGTAGTTACGATTGAAGCTCGGATATGAATGTATTGATATGCGTTAAAATGCTGGTTATTCGGCCAGGGTTGTGAAGAGGAAGAGAAAATATCCTTTCCCCCAAAAAATAAAAAGTATTTTATAAAATAATTACATATCAAATTTTATCTATATTATTGCCAAGTAAGCATTAAAAATATAAAATCGATAAATAAAACTATTAATTATCTAAAATTTGACATTGACCTTGTCCTCTAATATGTAAACAAACAAGCATGGAGTTTTGGCGTTTGCACACATTAGATCAATTATCATGACTTCAAGCCAATCAGTCTTTGATGTTTCTTCTTAATACTGCATGCTTAGACTGTTAGCAGATAAATATCAACATGTAATCACCTAATTTCTCCTATACGAATCCTTGATGACTGAATCCCACGTTTCTTGGATGACGGTCCTCCATTGTTGTATCATGTGATTTCATAAGTCACGCGGTACAAAGAATATTATTCATATCCGAGCTTGTTTTTTCACTTGGGGAAAGGCGTGAGGAGTTCCGGATGACAACTACCTGTGCAATCGTTGCGTATCACCACTTAAGTTGTGAGTTTGAACCCCATTGATGGCGAGGTGTACTCGATAAAACATTATGTGATAAAGTTTGTCAGTGACTTGCGACAGGTCTGTGGATTTCTCTGGGTACTCCAATTTCCGCCACAAAAGTAGTAACTGAAATATTTTTGAAAGTGGTGTTAAACACCTAACCTCCAATGGACAAATGATGGATCAAAAGTTTGTGTATACAGTGCATAGCATAAAACACCTTTGGGTCAAAATGTGGCATATCTTTACAAGTACCAATAATATTACAACAATATTGTTTCCCACACAATTATGGGAACTGTTATACACATATCATGTCATTAAACAATGTACTGAAAAAGAAACAACTTCACTTCCAAATTTCAGGGGGGGGGGGGGGGTGCGCCCCCCCTCCCCTGGATCCGCCCTTGGTATTTAAATCTTCTTTGAGCTTAAATCATTGACGCAATATCGTGCGTAACGTCACATGCAAATTGTCGTTTGAACTCAAAAGCAAAGGAACGCATTCTGAAGTGGTCAATAAAGCACAATATCCGATAATAGCCGCAGATCCCTTGTAAATGAATGTATCAATATGAAAATCATAAAAACCAGAAAGGACTACAGAGAAAATTGGAAGTTCTCTATCCTAAAAGAACACTTCTTTCACTCGTCATTAGACATCTTATTATTTATTTTCTATTCAAAACAAAAACGAATTACGCTAAAAAATTTACAGTCCCTTGTTGGTTCGCTAACTTTTTTGGAAAAGCGATACGAAGTGCTCGTGCTTTTAACAGGCGTTTTTATGACCTTACAATGAAGGCAAAAAAGCCGCATCATTTCATTAAATTGAATGCAGAAACGAAAGCGGATATGCATATGTGGTTGTACTTTTTGGAATCGTTCAATGGTAAAACTTATTTTCCGGAGTGCAGCTGGACTGATAGTGACGTTTTGGAGCTTTTCACGAATAGCGCCGGGTCTGTTGCAATGGGTTGTGGGGCGTATTTTTCGGGGCAATGGGTTCATTTTTCAGGTAATGAAAAGCAGTGAACGTCATTCTTTTCCTTATACAGAACGTACGTATCATTGTATTATAATGCATATCTATAAAAAACAAAAACAAAGCATAATAAAACTCAATAAACAAAGCATAAATTTGACTTAATATGCAATGTGGATTGATTTCAGGAATAAAAACATGTTCTGAAGCTGTATTATGAAATTAAAGTGAACGAATAGTAATGTCGCAAAGTCACCCATTTTCAACGGTTTGTTTCACGTGATAAAATCTCTCATTATTTTTATCGCTTCATTTGTCAGAGGTTATATTATGATGCTGAAATTGCATGAATGATCTCATGAAATCTGATCTGAAAATGTCATCTTTAAATGTAAGAACTACGTACCACATCTATTATTTCACGTTCAAATTGTAGTTTTTCGTAATTCATTTTTTCGTCACCTTAACAAAGCTTTAACCATTTAAAAAATATATTTCATACAGACCAATTTTGGATTCATCGTCTGCTATTACATTGATAATGTACATATTGAGGTCAATAGGGGCGGATCCAGGATTTCAAGTTAGGGGGGGGGGGGGGGGGGGGCGCACTTAAAAAAATTGCGCCGAGCGGAGGCAGGTGCGAAAATTGTTGGGGTATTTCGTGTGAAAAATCACGATTTTACGCCAAAAAATCATATTTTTTCCAATTTTAGGGTAGGGGCTCGCGCCGGGTGCGCCCTCCCCCTGGATCCGCCCCTGGGACATCAATTCAGAAACTTATTAACATTGATCGTCGAAAACTGGTCGAAATTTTAGTATTAATCTTAAAGAAGTAATAGATAGATTTATTTGGACAATAGAACTTTGTCATATTTGAAATTTTTTAAACACTTTTTTAACCGTACTTTATTCTTAACGACAACCAATGCGATGATACATTCCAGTACATTTTTACGGACAACCATCACAAATCTATAGAAAAAAAAATGCCAAGGTGCGGGTTGAGAGAAGTCCAATATCTAAAGATCGCTTTTTTTCATAATATGGAAATATTTTGGGAAATGGTGTGAAGTAAAATGTTTAATGTGTAACGATTTTAGCTACGACTCTGTGAAAATTTTTATATTTTTTTTTATAAACTGATAACAAGCCTTGGAATCAGATATCCCATAGAAAGTGGTTATCGATAGATAATTGTTTTACAATCAAGTATTTCATATATATTTATGATGAGAACAAGTTTACAACCATATGATTAATCGTGTAGGTAAAATGTGTGTCGCTGCCATGAGTCTATGTATGATTGTTTTGATTGTCACTAGAAAAAGAGGAGATGGTAGATATTATTTTGCTTTGTGACAAACCAACAACAACACTCCTAATAAACTGTTGCTATCAGAATCTGCTGTAAGTTGTCTTTTACGTGTAATGAGTGTGTCCTTTACATCCGGCGCTAAGGGATGTATTAAATTCGTTCCTCATAGCTGTCTGGTGTCCCTTACACATAAAGTCGGCGTTTTCCTAGAGGAAGCCATTTGTTATTTTATTTATGTCAAATTCGCAGTCATGTTAGGATTCTAATAATAATAGGATATTATACATTATTATACAGCTATAATTTTAATCCAATCAAAAACAATATGGTTGTGATCGTCTTCCGTAATTAGAATCGTCAAAATGAAATACAACCGAATTAATATCAAATGGTGACTTGTTTCAACCTCATTTAAAATATACCTTGACATTCTGTAATACTTGTACTCGTACATCACGTTCACGATCTTTTATTACAACACTATTTCACTCAAGTGTACATTTTGTTCCTGTTCTAGTTAAAGGACTTTATCAATCAGAATCATACAGTTTACATGTAATGCAGTTAATACACATTTAATTCACAGAAGAATATTTCTATTTTCCACACCTTGCGGTGTGGGGTCGCTATTGTGCATGTGAAATATTAATTGCAAACCCCATTGACTGGCTATTTGCTGCCTGTCTAGAATATTTTATTTTTTTCTCGATCGACAGTTCAGAAACTAGAAAACAATATGATGAATAGTGTCTGTCAATCATGCAAACAATAACTTATGCACATGGCAGAACGCATTTTCAATGCACTACATACACAAACTTTTGATCCATCATTTGTCCATTGGAGGTTGATTTAAGAGAATGGAACTGATAGAAGTTAAAAGTTTAATTTGGGCGCAAAAGGGGAAACTTTATATAATGTATGAAAATGTGATGTGAATTCAGTGGTCAACCATCCCAGTCTGGTGGCAAAAAAAAAGGTATTGTTCTGATATGCCTAACGTTGTGTCTGCAAATTCCATCCAATGAACTCCAACAAAAAACCTACTTTCAGCAAACCAATTCTTTTCATTGATTGATATGAAAAGAAAGTTTATAAACAGTGATAATCATAAATTCCATCAATATCAATAAAACAATTACCTTTCATCTTAACTGAACTTGAACCGTCGTGGTGGTATGGTAGTTGAATTTACAACTACCTGTGCAATCATTGCCTATCACCACTTAAGCTGTGAGTTTGAACCCCATTCATGGCGAGGTGTACTCGATAAAACATTATGTGGTAAAGTATGTCAGTGACTTGCGACAGGTCTGTGGATTTCTCTGGGTACTCCAATTTCCGCCACAAAAGTAGTAACTGAAATATTTTTGAAAGTGGTGTTAAACACCTAACCTCCAATGGACAAATGATGGATCAAACGTTTGTGTATGTAGTGCATAACATAAAACACCTTTGGGTCATAATGTGAGAGCTATCTGTTGGATTGTGCCCCAAAAATATCTATTCCTTTTGGATCAAACTATTTTTCTTCATTTTAGAAGTAACATCGATAGACCATTAAACCCGTTACCTCCGTATCCCTGTAGTAATAACTATTTCAGTATCCCGGAAGAAAATATATAATCAATAATTGGGGGCTTATGAAAAAAAACTATTTTGGATGAAGTGGTGTTTATTTTATTTCTATCTTACATTTGTATATAACTGTTACGTGCCGACATACCATCGTTTTTTACGGCAAAGATTGCTTCTCAAATATCAAAACGTCATCTAAGCGCTTGGAATATTTGAACATTTTCCCGTCGTTTTTCAAGAAATTTAACACCTCGTGAAACCAAAAAAATACTTTTAACAGTATTTGTGTTTTATTTATTTTAATAATCTGGTAAACTACTTTTTCTGGTGCACGACTGCGGAGGTGCTTAATTTCTTCGAAAACCGTCCAAATATCGCGGGCAAAATTCCACGAAATACAGAAAACAAATAACGCTCATGACGTCACAATGACGTCAAATACGTATCGATTTTGTTGGAAACAAGTTTTAACATCAAAAGTATGATCTCGTCTATAATATAAAACATATCAGATTTTAATCAAGTATGTTCTGAGATAATGATTCATTAAATATGGGGCCATATATGGCACTTATAGTCCCCAGTTCTTTGTATGGCATTGACGCCGGATTACATGCACTGAGTTTTTCTCTTGGCTTTAATGTACACAAACTGTATTTAAAATAAATACAATTATTTACAGAAACATAAGTTATTTACTGATGAATTTCATTACTTGAAATGAATCATGAAATGTACAGATTGTGTATATAATGGTCTCATATATACAATCAGAAGAGTGAAAATATTGATTTAAAGGATCTGGATGAGGTTATAAATAAATTAATATTTAACAACCTCCACAATCCTCCACCAACAAAATATTTTGATATAATCATTAACCCTCTATACTCAAAACAACTGCTCAATTTGGTGTTGGTGGAAGACTGTGGAGGTATATAAAATAGCTAAAATGTACATTAAATATGTCGTTTATAGTCCATTTTAGCGGCATTATCCGTCTAAGTATGATGTCATTATGACGTCATAACGCACCCAATTTCACGGAAAGTTATATTTTTTGAAAATTTGTTTATCTAACAATTAAATTAGTAAATCGTTTTTATTCTATGTCGAGCATTATTTTTTAATATAATGTGGGGCCAATTTTGCACCTTAACGCCTCCCCCTCTTTGTTATATCAAATATGTATTAAATATGATTATTCTTTGGCATTAATTCATTTCCATTTTTGGGGTGAAACCCAGCTTTTAATGCAAACAAGAACTGAAACTTTGAGAATAATGTTTAAAAGCTTATTTTCATTGCATTGACATTTTAAGGAAAATAAGGAATTATATGAATAAAACAAACTGCACATGTAACAAAAATGTTAACAAAGAAAGCGGTAAGAAACGTGAATGGACAGATACTGTGTGCAATCCTTTTACAGTAGGAACATAAATTCTTTCAAACTGACTTGAATAAATATTTCAAGAAATATGCAAAATTACGAATTGCATTTCAAATGCAATCACAAAACATAAACACGATATACCCAGATATGAATAAACGTTAGAGAAAATCAAAGGCGCAATCAAGAATGGACAATCCAGAGACACTGGCAACATTGAGCACTCAATACACAGGACGAATACAATCCAGAGACACTGGCAACATTGAGCACTCAATACACAGGACGAAGACAAACACAAAATACAAAACAAAACTAAACAACAACAACAAACAAAACTAAACAACAACAACAAACAAAACTAAACAACAACAACAAACAAAACTAAACAACAGCAACAAACAAAACTAAACAACAACAACAAACAAAACTAAACAACAGCAACAAACAAAACTAAACAACAACAACAAACAAAACTAAACAACAACAACAAACAAAACTAAACAACAACAACAAACAAAACTAAACAACAACAACAAACAAAACTAAACAACAGCAACAAACAAAACTAAACAACAACAACAAACAAAACTAAACAACAGCAACAAACAAAACTAAACAACAACAACAAACAAAACTAAACAACAACAACAAACAAAACTAAACAACAACAACAAACAAAACTAAACAACAACAACAAACAAAACTAAACAACAGCAACAAACAAAACTAAACAACAACAACAAACAAAACTAAACAACAGCAACAAACAAAACTAAACAACAGCAACAAACAAAACTAAACAACAACAACAAACAAAACTAAACAACAGCAACAAACAAAACTAAACAACAACAACAAACAAAAAATAAAGCAACAACATCAACCAGAAAACAAAAACACAACACAACACAAAAAAACGAGAAAGATGAGCAATATGGATCACACCAAAAACCGGGGATGAACCCACGTGCTCGCAAAAAGAAAGCAGTTTCTGATTCTTATAAGACACCCGCCGTGCTACTCATATATTTGGTCAAGTCCGGTGTTAGTTTTGTTTTACACTTTACATTTGTAATAAGATAACTATGTTAATGCATATTTATATTAATTTTTCCAATGCTTTCTTTAGCGCACCTTGAAGTAAGGCTGGTTGTCTTGTGATGATATAGGTTAGCTATGGTTAACTATGTCCTTTACTCTATTAGTAAATGTTTGACAGTGACTTGTCACAGATCGGTAGTTTTCTGCGGTACTCTGGTTTCCTCCACCAAAAAAAAAAACTGACCGCCACGATATGACTGAAATATTGTTGAAATTGACGTTAAACACCATACACCAGACCAGTTCTATTAAGTAAGCGCATGACTGAAAAATAAAAAGGGAATCAGAGGCGCAGGAGTGGATCTGAAAGTTGGGGAAGCTTTTTAAGTTCCTCTTGTTGCAAAAACCTTCAACTAAGTTCAAATGTTTTAATACTGCAGTAAATACACAATTTCTATTGGAAAAAAGTGATGAAAATAAATTGATGGCATTAATAATATCAAAAGTATTTTTTCTCGCGACAATGTTGTGTGTGGTAAAATTAGAGTTATCATCCTGTTCGAGTTCCCGGGGAATTAGAATAGAAACATTCTCGTCTTGGGTTCACTGTTATCATTTTAAAGAAAGAACCAAAAGTTCAACATTAAGAATTAAAAAGAAACCCAAAATTCAACATAGCAAATGTTTTAAAAATAAAAAAATGAACCCAAAATTCAACTTAGTCGAGTTTAAAAAAAAAAAAAAAAAAAAAATCAACGTAACCGAGTTTAAAAAATTAAGAAAGAACCCCAAAATTCAACATAGCGGAATTTTAAACATTAAAGCCTGTATTATCAACTTAAACACCAGTTAGTTTACAAAGACACCAGACCTGATGTTGTACAAGTTCTTTTGTGTTTATTTTGACAGGACATAATTGTTGACCAAATTATTCATAAGTAGGTATACATTATACTAGTACTTGAATATCTAAATAATTAAAACTAAATATATTCAAAGTATTTTTCTGACACTTCATCTTTGGAAAATATTCTGAACACATTTAAATTGTATCCGAAATTCATCAATACTAGAAACATCAATATTTATTCTCAAAATTCGTTGTTTTAAAAAAAAACCCGTTCTTATTCGTTGTTTTCATCGACGTGTTTAAATTGTTGCCAACAATCGTGGATCTCAGAAACGTGCTCACTATTCAAGTATGCATTACATTATTAATATCTTAATTTCAGTTATTTGGTTGTTCCTTTTATAAGGCCCTTATTTATCAATCGCATTAATATTTAAATTTAAATTTTAACAGATAAAACAGAAATTATAGTTTTTTGGGTTGTAGCCCACTTTACTGGGAGGACATAAATTGGAAAATTTACAGGTATCTGGTTTAATAGACTTTGCAATCTATTTCCTTCACATAAACCTGGACTGTATCTGCTTTTTAATAAGTCCCCCATCTTCAATGAAATATGTTACTTACTGTATATGAGATAATCCTGTACTCTATAGACGTGTATACTAATATAAAAATAATCGATTCTACATGACAAGTAGTTAGGTTTTTATGTTAAACTAATACAATCCCAAGTGGAATATATAATACAACGCCGGAATTTGGTTCTTAAAATTCACAACTGTTCTATTGTTTGTAACAACCAGAAATTCTGCACTTCATTCATAAATAAGTATAAAGAGTATATAATGTATATCCTTGTCTACGTCAATGAATTTTATACAAGACCTGTTAACTTGAAATGTTTCACAAAACGTTGTTTATATATGCGGGAACATATGTTAGATTGAATCTATATCTAATAGGCTTAAGATAAATATAACCAGCTGCTTTCATATACGTTTTTTTTCAATATGTTGACACATATTAAATGTGTGCCTCCGTTTCTCATTACCTCAAGAAAAGTCTACAATATCGCATGATTATGGATACTGAATATTGAATACCATGTCATATTGATAAACGTATTTAAATATTTTACTTATTACCCTAAACGCATACTTCATAACTATTCTATATTTAATATCTGCCCATGAAGTCAATGCCGGATTTACCTATAGGCTTGGCAGGCTGAGCCTAGTGCCTCAAAATCTACAGGAATAAAGTGTGTAATATTTTTGACACTGTCATACATATGATTGAAGTCAATAGCGATATGAATTGTGCATAAGAAAACTAACTATTGACCAATGTGCAGCTATTGAAGGCTTGTACAATATTGTATTGGAAAATGCAGTGGACTATGCGCCAATTTACTGAAGTTCTGTCCCAATATTGCAGTCTTATCCGCAATCACCAATTTCGGAATTTATCATTCGTAATCGTTATGGCAAATGATTTTGCATTTTTATTAACTACAGACAAGCCTGCCCATGCGGTCACCTCTATCAAGCAGTCACCTGTATTGAAAGGTCACCTTTTTACTGTCCTAACATAGACAATTTCATATGAATTGAACCTCCATTGAGAGGTCACCTGTCTTATTGGGCCACTTTTTCTTTGTCCCAAATGTGATATTTTAATACAAATTTGACTGTATTTCCCAAAATTTAGGTGTCCATAACCAAGTTATCTTACTTGTGTACACAATGTATAACATAAATGTATTTATATACACTCGCTCGCGCGCATGTATGTATGTGTGTGTGTGTGTGTGTGTGTGTGTAAAATGTATTGAAATGTCTTATAAGCTGTACTGCTTTTAGAATAAAGCATTATTATTATTGCTACCTCAACAACACTGACATGCATGATATGCAAATTAGCAATGTTTCATAGGCAAAATGCAGCCAATATTATTTTAAATAATCCTCGTTTGTGTTACTTAATCTTTAGTTTTCTGTATAGTGTTCTGTAGATCATTGCTTGACGCTTGTACTTATTTTTAGGTCGTTGCTCTGCCTGTCCTTTTTCGATTTACCCTCTTCAAACTTTTCCTATCTGTGACACATATATTCGTTAATGTTTAACCAAGTCAAGATGGCGACCATAAAACTAACGACATTTGATTTGTGATTGTTTCAACTTTATCACAAGCCACCCTTGTTTCGGTAGCTACCTTATTAGCATCATCAACTCTATATCAAGGAAATCATGATAGGAAATACAAACTCTGTAATACAATATTATTTGATATGTATTCCATATGCGTGTTGTGATGTATTATTCCTACATTTAAATAAAAAGTTCACAATGGGAATATCGTTGTTATCTCTTTTGTCGTCAAGTTACGTTCTCAACTTATTTTGGTGTTGGTCAAGGAATAAAGCGGATTTAACTGTGGTACCCATGGGACACTCAGTTGAAAAACATGTCAACCAAGCATAAAAAAAATGTCATCAATCAACAATTCAGGCATGCATTTTAATGATGACAGTTTCAGAGAACATTTTGTGTTATGGTACAAAATAAGATTTGCCCTTCATTTTATAAAAAGAAGCTAAACTAATTATTTTAACCTGTCTTTGAGTTATCGAGTGGGTACTAGTTATTTAAAGGGTTGAGAAATCAGATGTTTTAATGCTATTGCTTGAGGAGATGGACCTTGATCAGTGCCGGATTTACCTATAGGCTCGATAGGCTGAAGCCTAGGGCCTCACCATTTAGGGGGTCTCCGGCCATGGTGCATAATATTTTTAACACTGTTATTGGACTTTCACATCTATGCTGTACTTTCAAAACAACCCTTCAGTAATTTTCCTTACACAGTTGCACTCCATTTCGGCATTTCAGAATATTTCAGAATTTTAAACACACCTCATCATCCTTGCCTTTATTGAAATTTATTAAGGACACTTCCAACTTCCTTCAGTCGTGTTGGTGGGGAATTAGGAGGGGGCCTTACAAGTGGAATAGCCTAGGGCCTTTCTTTATCTAAATCCGGCACTGACCTTGATCTATAGAATTTTGCAGAATCCACATCTGATTCACATCATACGTTTAGTATCTTGTGTTAGAGTAACTCTTAAACCAGGTTTTGATAGAATAGATGTTAATAATTTGATAAGAAGATTCGTTGTGCATTTTGAAAAACTTAGCAATATAACGATGTTTCTCATCTTTATTTGAAATTCCAAAAGGAACACAAAACAGACCTAAGATTGTCCAAGGTTTCCTCTTTCTTAAGTGTCGTCAAGGTATATGTTGGGTTGCTAAGTGAATTATCAATACCTAATTCTCAATTCCTAAAGAAGGCTATATTTATTCGGCTAACTATTTTGATAACATATTTGTTAGAAGAGTTTGACGATACCAAAGGGAGGTAATCAGAATCCGTAAATCGAAGAAGAACAGACAGCACAATGGCCAACAGAAAAAGTACAAAAGGACAAACAACGATCTACAAAGCATGCACATAAAACTAAAGATCGAGTAACACGAACCCCACTAAAAATCCGGAGGTGAACTCAGATGCTCCGGAAGGGTTAGCAGTTCCTGCTCCACTATATTTGTATAAATCGTCCTGTTATTGCCATTTTTGATAGGTATGATTAAACGATTCCATACTGATGTTAGCCGTTTTAAAATTATAAAGCAAAATAAAGTTATACAGAATTAAGGAAATTATCTCTCTAATAGCTGATGTTAAAATTCCTACCTTTTAAAAATCTTGTAATATTGCTACAAATGCATCCCAATTTTATTTCTGTAAGACTTGATATCATATAGTACGTGCATTTTTATTGAAATTAAAGTGCAGAATGTTTATTAGCTTTTTAGAATAGTATCCCCATTGCATGACATATCATTTTAGATTCGTATTAAGATGTTCCCCTTTTAGAATATATTATATAATTTTCATTTAATATGCAACAACAATGTCGTTAGATTAAATTTCTGAAACACATGATTTGTCCCTGACAAAAACACTCTTTAGATAGCGATTTATCTTTTTTGGTGCATACAAAAGGTGCTTATTATTTTTCCAACAGACCTAACTACAGATTCTACATTATTTTCAATGTAATAAATTTATTCTGTGCAAGGAGTAGAAACAAGTGGAAATGTGCGAATTTTACAACTAAAATGTATTCTTTGTGACAAATCTGTACGTGATTTAAAAATATTTGACCTCTGTTTCTATGATTTTTCTATTGAATTGTGTACCGGTAATTGTTCTGACGGTGTGGTATTTTTTGTTTTTCATTTTATTCCAGCTGTAACCAGATGTTCCATGGAACATTTTCATTTTATTCCAGCTGTAACCAGATGTTCCATGAAATATTTTCATTTGATTCAAGCTGTAACCAGATGTTCCATGAAACATTTTCATTTTTTTAGTTGTAACTAGATGCTCCATGGAACATTTTCATTTTAATCTAACTGTAACAAGATGTTCCATGGAAATTTTTATTTTTTTCCAGTTGTAACCAGATACTCTATGGAACATTTTCATTGTATACCAGTTGTAACCAGATGCTCCATGGAACATTTTCATTTTATTCCAGTTGTAACCAGATGCTCCATGGAATTTTGTTCCCTGTTGTAATCAGATGTTCCATGGAACATTTTCATTTTTTTTTCAGTTGTAACCAGATGCTCCATGAAACAGTTTCCTTTTATTCCAGTTGATGATATATAAACTATGAATATTTTGACCATTTCAAGAGCGGAACCATCGGATGAAATTTTTAAAATTTGACCATACAAGGCAAATCACAGCAATGTTTTGGTTACTTTGACCCAGTGGTTTCGGGGCTATCAGAGAATTTGAATAATCGACAGCAATCGGCAAAGTTAAAAATTTCAAGAAAAATCCTGCACGTATGGTTGACAACTCATTATTATGTATTGATAGTCTACATATTGAAATAGTTTACTTTTTAGTACTCTTCCACCTCTGATGGAGGGTGGGTTGTATGCTCTAAGTTTGGAAGGACCATCCCAATCAAGTATGGTTAGATTTCTCATCCACCTCTGATGGAGGGCGGGTTGTATGCTCTAAGTTTGGAAGGACCATCCCAATCAAGTATGGTTAGATTTCTCATCCACCTCTGATGGAGGGTGGGTTGTATGCTCTGAGTTTGGAAGGACCATCCCAATCAAGTATGGTTAGATTTGACACAGTGATCTTAGAGTACAAGATTAAAATGTGAAAACGGGTACTATCGACACCACCTGATGACATAATTCGCACTGTCTTTTACCAGATGAGCTAATACATTGTCTCAGTTAAATTCCAATCCAGCAGTCTTGCATAACAGACTAGATAAGGATTAATCAGTTACCAATAATGTCACCACCACCTCCAATATTGACATGAGTCCTCCTACAAACAATCATTCTCTCTTTATATAGTCTCCATTCCATTCTTAAAGATATGTGATGCATAATGCTGTACAGGTTTAGAGAAATCTAAATCTTCTGAAATATCGGATTTATTTAACTGACATCTTCATCAACATATCTGTATCGTTCGAATGAGAAACATGATTTTCTCATTAATGAGATCTATGCTAACCATTCTCTAACTGTTGTTTTCAACAAGTTGTCTTTGAAAGATGCAGAAAAGAGTATCACTGTCGAATGATACGTCTCATACTTCATGAGGAAATATATAACTTGTACCTTATCCACAGCCAGCATACACCATGTTAATCTAAAATGCCAACGAGTTGCAATCACTGTTTTATACAGGTGGCATTGATTTTACTCTTAGCTCCCAACAAGCACACAATCTGCTTTCAACTTGGTAATAAGAAGTGCACATGTATTACTTGTACTATCAAATATATCCACAAGTCATACTAACTTCATTATTTCCAGCTCTTGTATACCTTTCAGTGAAAAATAAACATCTCCACCACTTCAGAAATTCTCTGATCATCATTATGTGGAAATACAGAGTCTCAATTTGCATGCAAACATGTTTCCAAGGAGACTTAAAATTGTCATTTTTCTTAAATTGGAGTAGGGAACAAGTAGAAAAGGAGGATAGCATATCATTTATAAACCTTTGAAGAACTGATTTTACTCACATGAGTTCATTCCCGGTTTTCGGTCCATGATGCTCAATCTTTGGTTTTCAGTGAGGTCCGTGATGCTCAATCTTTGGTTTTCGGTGAGATCTGTGATGCTCAATCTTTGGTTTTCTGTGTAATGGCTTGTAGATTGTCGTTTTTATTTAGCCATTGTATTGTTTGTCTTTCTTTGAGTTACGGCTTCTGATTACCCCCTTGGTATCTTCAAACCTTTCTTCCTCGTCTTCTGATTACCCCCTTGGTATCTTCAAACCTTTCTTCCTCGTCTTCTGATTACCCCCTTGGTATCTTCAAACCTTTCTTCCTCGGCTTCTGATTACCCCCTTGGTATCTTCAAACCTTTCTTCCTCGTCTTCTGATTACCCCCTTGGTATCTTCAAACCTTTCTTCCTCGGCTTCTGATTACCCCCTTGGTATCTTCAAACCTTTCTTCCTCGTCTTCTGATTACCCCCTTGGTATCTTCAAACCTTTCTTCCTCGGCTTCTGATTACCCCCTTGGTATCTTCAAACCTTTCTTCCTCGTCTTCTGATTACCCCCTTGGTATCTTCAAACCTTTCTTCCTCGTCTTCTGATTACCCCCTTGGTATCTTCAAACCTTTCTTCCTCGTCTTCTGATTACCCCCTTGGTATCTTCAAACCTTTCTTCCTCGTCTTCTGATTACCCCCTTGGTATCTTCAAACCTTTCTTCCTCGTCTTCTGATTACCCCCTTGGTATCTTCAAACCTTTCTTCCTCGTCTTCTGATTACCTCCTTGGTATCTTCAAACCTTTCTTCCTCGGCTTCTGATTACCCCCTTGGTATCTTCAAACCTTTCTTCCTCGGCTTCTGATTACCCCCTTGGTATCTTCAAACCTTTCTTCCTCGTCTTCTGATTACCCCCTTGGTATCTTCAAACCTTTCTTCCTCGTCTTCTGATTACCTCCTTGGTATCTTCAAACCTTTCTTCCTCGGCTTCTGATTACCCCCTTGGTATCTTCAAACCTTTCTTCCTCGTCTTCTGATTACCTCCTTGGTATCTTCAAACCTTTCTTCCTCGTCTTTTGATTACCTCCTTGGTATCTTCAAACCTTTCTTCCTCGTCTTCTGATTACCCCCTTGGTATCTTCAAACCTTTCTTCCTCGGCTTCTAATTACCCCCTTGGTATCTTCAAATCTTTCTTCCTCGTCTTCTGATTACCCCCTTGGTATCTTCAAACCTTTCTTCCTCGTCTTCTGATTACCTCCTTGGTATCTTCAAACCTTTCTTCCTCGGCTTCTGATTACCCCCTTGGTATCTTCAAACCTTTCTTCCTCGTCTTCTGATTACCTCCTTGGTATCTTCAAACCTTTCTTCCTCGTCTTTTGATTACCTCCTTGGTATCTTCAAACCTTTCTTCCTCGTCTTCTGATTACCCCCTTGGTATCTTCAAACCTTTCTTCCTCGGCTTCTGATTACCCCCTTGGTATCTTCAAACCTTTCTTCCTCGTCTTCTGATTACCCCTTGGTATCTTCAAACCTTTCTTCCTCGTCTTCTGATTACCCCCTTGGTATCTTCAAACCTTTCTTCCTCGTCTTCTGATTACCCCCTTGGTATCTTCAAACCTTTCTTCCTCGTCTTCTGATTACCCCCTTGGTATCTTCAAACCTTTCTTCCTCCGTTTCCGTTCGTTTGTATTGCGTTTATCTTGTTGCTGATTATGTATCAAGATCGCCCATTTACTGGAATATCCCTTCTGGCTTGGGTACTATGAGATCGTTCTTTAATATATATTTGTACATATTAATGAGTGAATTGTCTGTAATACATGATTTTTTAAACATTATATTGCTGACATGAGTGGGCAGGAATCTAGAATTCAACTTCTTATCAATCATCACTCACTATCTTCTTTAATCATAATATATGATGCATCGTCATCCAATGAAACACTTTATTTCTTGTTAGTGGGTATATTTACGTCATAAAAACAATGGGGGAAAAACGAATGTATACACACACACAAAAAAGAGAAGAGCAGTGCAAATTTAAACACCAAGATATAAATATCGAATTAAATTTATAAGTCCAATAAAGCAATTATATGTAATAACTAGAGGCTCAGTGGGCTGAGCCTGTGTCGCTCACCTTTCATTCTGCTTTGAGGAAACTTAATACAGAACCTTCCATACATGTAGATGCTTCCTACCAAGTTTCGGTTCACATGGCTAAGCAGTTTCAAAGGAGAAGATTTTTTAGAAATCGACCAATCAGAAACAAGAATTGCATGTGGTGGCCATGTTTGATAACCGATCGGGACAAAATGAGCAATCTGCATAGAGGACATTCCATAGATGATTCCTACCAAGTTCCGGTTGTAGCCATGTTTGATAACCGATCGGGATGAAATGAGCAATCTTCATAGAGGACATTCCATAGATGATTCCTACCAAATTTCGGTGGTAGCCATGTTTGTTAATCGATCGGGACGAAATGAGCGATCTTCATAGAGGACATTCCATAGATGCTTCCCACCAAGAAGATTTAAAAAAATCGGCCAATCAGAAACAAAAATTGCCTGTGGTGGCCATGTTTGGTAATGGATCAAAACAAAATGTACACTCTTTAGAGAGGTCCTTCCATAGATGCTTCCTACCAAGTTTTAGTTCAATTTGGCTGAGGGTTTTCAGAGGAGAAGATTAAAATGTGAAAAGTAAACGGATGACAGACAACGGACACCAAGCTATGGCAAAAGCTCATATTGCCTTTGGCAAGGTTTGCTAAAAAGAATATTAAAATGTGAATATCTACTTATAATGTATAGAATAAACATGTTACACTATATCAGCATTATTTAATTTCTAAGGGCAAGAGTTATCTATCTTTTAACAGTTTAGGCAAGAGTTATCTTTCATTTAACAGAGGAGAAGATTTTTTAGAAATCAACCAATCAGAAACAAGAATTGCCTGTTGCGGCCATGTTTGTTAATCGATCGCGACAAAATGAGCAATCTTTAGAGAGGACCTTCTATAGATGCTTCCTATCAAGTTTCAGTTAATTTGGCTGAGGGGTTTCAGAGGAGAAGATTAAAATGTGAAAAGTTAACGGACGACAGACGACGGACTTAAGATGGCGGCAGGTGTAAACAGGTAGATAGAAGGGTCCGATTTTTTTTCTCTGAAATGTCATATTGTGAGATGATATACGATACCAATTTTATTTGAAGGATTGTGGAAAAGTTTCTCTGAAAGTATGTGTGACTTTATATCTTCTTTAAATTGATATTAAGAAAGAGATATTTCAATAGTAAAATTTTCTTTATTGTCGTCGATACTGAGTTGAGATCTACTCGCCATTGTAAACAAACTTGTGTGTACAACTGTTATATATTTTAAAATGGCTACGCCGTCAAATGTAAACAAAACAATAAATGATGAAAAGATTACTCCTGATGCAAAACGAGTAAAATTGTTTTCTGGGCCCGATGGTGAAAAAATGGATTCGATAAACGAATCACAACAGCCACAACCCTAAAGTCTTGATACCCAGTCTTTAATTCTCTGTAGTAGTGACGGTCAGTCATTCGATTTAGCAACTGTCATAAAAAATGCTATTTTAAATCCTGAATTTTTTAGCATGATGTCTACGTTACTGACAAAATCTATAGAAAGTTCAATAAAAACTGCTATATCCGAGGCCACTGTGGGTCTTCACAAAAAAATCGAAACACAAGAGAAAGAAATTTCCGATTTGAAAGCTGAAAGCAGTCAGATAAAAATTGAAAACAGACGATTAAATGATAATGTCTTTGATCTCATGGTGGATATTGAGGAGCTAGAGCAATATGGTCGACGCAATTCTCTTCGATTTCATAATGTACCGATTACCAAAGAGGAACTGAATAAAACTGATGATAAGATAGTTGATATTTGTAAACAACACCTAAAGATAGACATAACCCCAGATGATATCAACAGGTCTCATATAATCGGTAAAATCCACCATGAAGGTTTTGCCAGCTTATTTGTCGCTTCCGTAACTGGAAGATAAAGAATCAAATTTTTAAACAAAAGAAACAGCTGAAATCGAACGCTAACAAAATTTATATCACCGAAGATCTAACAAGGTACAGACAACAACTTGTATCCAAAATACAAATAGCGCGAAAGGAGAGAAGAATAGATTCCTTCTGGACAAATGATGGGCGAATTTGTCTTAAGAAAACATCAAACTCACCAAAAGTAATGATAAAATGCGTCGAAGATATTTACGCTACAATAAACAATTAAATATATACCACAGTCTTTAATCTATTACAAGTCTATCTTTTAATTACACAATGGAATGAACTGTTTTCCAAAATAAAAATAAAAATGTTTTGTATTTAAAGAATGTGATACTTTTTATACATGTTGTATCATTATTTATTTATTTATTTATTGTTGGTGTTCGTTTGAAATAAATATTGATTATAGCCCAATATTTGTATAATGATAATAAAAAAAAAAAGATATTTTTTGTTTCAGAAAAAAAATGACCTTTAACCCAAAAATAATGCAACTTTTGTTTAAATTATTCATTGTCTATTTGTTGTACAGTATTCATTTATCCAAATCTGTATGTTTTTTTATTCACATTTACTTTTTTGTTGAGATTTTGTTTCGGTGGTTTATTTGTATACAGTATTTAACCTTTGTTTGTCCGATAGCACGAGCGTGTATTCAATTATTGATTGATCGAGACCTGGTGGAAATGATTGATCCCGGTTAATGTAACAGTATTTAAAAATGTCAGGTGATTACATGTCACACAGAGTCTCGATCGGTATATTTTATTCACGAGTATATTCTATTGTGAGAAAGAAAATGTTTTTTATGACAAAATTTAAACCTTTGTGTTATAATTTAAATTTATTGTTTCATGCATCTTGTAATCTTGTCGTTCATATTGTTATGAATTATTTGCTCAAATCGTTTTATACAAATTTATCTTTCACAATGATCCTGTTGATTTTAATTCTGTTAGATAACGATATTGCTGAAAATCCAGGCCCTTTCTCTGATGAAATCTCTATCTTTCATGTAAATGCTAGAAGTGTTAGGAAAAAGCTTGACTATATAGAATCTGTTGGATTTGACTCCTCATTGATATGCATAACAGAAAGTCATTTAGATGACAAGGTGTTAGATGATGATATAAAGTTAGATGGATACTATGATAAACCCTTTAGAAAGGATAGAAACTGTTTTGGTGGTGGTGTACTTGTATATGTATCAACGACTTTAAAAGTAAAACGGCGAGTTGATTTAGAATACGATAATCACGAATTTATATGGTTACAGTTAGATTTTTCGAATAAATCTGTATTAATCTGTATAGTTTATCGGACACAAGGGGCAATTAATCCATTTTGGCGCGATTTTCAACACTCTATTGAGCAATCATTTAATTTTACCCAACAAGTAGTAGTAACCGGTGATCTGAATGTAGATTTCTTGCATGAAAAAAAACATGTTCTTAACGATATTATACAGTTATATAACTTAACAAATTTGGTCAAGGAACCTACAAGAATTGACATAATTTCTGGAATCGAAACTTTACTGGACCCAGTTCTTGTTTCTGATGATTGTGACTGTAGGGTTTGTTGAAGTTATTGATATAGATAAAACTATCAGTGATCATAAGGCAACAAAATTATATCTAAAAATCCCAGATGTGATACATAAATCTTATCAACGTTTGGTTTGGATATACAAGAAAGGCGATTTCGTGAAACTTAATAATCTGATTTCTCAATTTGATTGGTATAAGTTGTTGTCTAATTGTACACAAAATATAAACATGATGTGTGTGCGATTTACAGAAAAATATTTAGAGTTTGCCCGAGAGTGTATTCCAACAAAAACAATTACAATACGCGACGGTGATAAACCGTGGTTTAATTCTGGTATTAAAAGAGAAATGAAAATTCGCGATTCTCTTCATAAAAAAATGCGCAAACAGCCAAATATTAATAACATATGCAAATATAAGGTTCAAAGGAATAAAGTTAATAACATGATTATCCATGCAAAGCAACAGTTTTTTCTTAATTCAAACGACTTTCTTGACGAGAATTCGTCAGATCCTAAATTATTTTGGTCCCTTGTTAAAAAGCTAATGGGTAATGTTGGTCGTAGTTGTACGATGCCACCCCTTTTAGACACAGGGGCTAGGTGCGTCCGAAAAAAAATAAATAAAAAAATACTATATAATACTACAAGGGGGCGAACTCACTTGCTCCCATTTTTTTAAGTCGTCGTGTTAAATTGATCTTGATTGGCTGAAACACTCTGTTTCAGCCAATCAAAAAGCCCGTTAGAACTCTCTCAATTTTCACGTCTATGGCGTTTGTCAAGGATGCAAATGGGATTTCTTTCAAAAACAGACTTAAAGGACATATAAATTGGCGTAAGGTAAGAAATTTTATCATAATTTGAATGGATGAAAGTATTTAGCTAGTCAAAATGACTCGTTTACGCATGGGAAAGTCTGTACACAGATGGGAAGTGGTCATCCCAGCGTTTGTACGACTTCGGATTTTCACGCCGTTTTGTTTTGGTTCGTGTATGATACCTCAGCAGTTCGGAGGCCTACACTAACAATTGGGGTCTCTTTGGAAAGGAAAATTACTTGACTTTCGACTGGTGGAAACATTTTTTGGAAATATTAAGGCGTTCCGAAGTTACGATCAATTTAACACGACGACTTAAAAAAATGGGAGCAAGTGAGTTCGCCCCCTTGTAGTATTATATAGTATTTTTTTTATTTTTTTTTCGGACGCACCTAGCCCCTGTGCTTTTAGATACAGAAAATGATATTTTATATGTCGATGATATTGATAAATGCAACCTCCTAAACAGTTTCTTTTGTTCTATATCAAATTTGGATGATAATAACTGTAATCCACCTAACTTAGAGTTGAGAACAAATTCAAAGTTAGCCATTATAGAATTTACAATTAAGGAAATTTCAGATATATTAAAGTCCCTAAATATAAAAAAAGCCTCCGGGCACGATTTGATTAGTCATCATATGTTAAAAAACACAGCCAATACTGTTAGTATACCTTTAAAAATTATATTTGATTATTCCATACAAACTTCTACTTTTCCAGACCATTGGAAATTAGCTAAAGTTATGTCATTATTTAAAAATGCCTATATCCCTACTTAGCTATGTGGGAAAAACATTTGAAAGAGTGGTTTTCAAGCATGTATCTAATTATTTTTTAGACAACAAACTGTTATGTAAATATCAATCAGGTTTTATACCAGGATGTTCAACAGTACATCAGTTAATTGAAATATTTCATAAAATATGTATATCTCTAGATAAAAAAGATTTTTTTTGTTCAGTTTTTTGTGATATATCGAAGGCATTCGATAGAGTGTGGCATAAAGGTCTTACTGAAAAGTTAAAATCTTATGGTTTAAGTGAAGGTTTAGTTAAATGGTTTCAAGATTATATTTCTAATAGGAAACAAATTGTGTTCATTAATAATTCAGAGTCACGGATAGGGTTACTTAAAGCTGGTGTTCCTCAGGGTTCAGTGTTGGGTCCTTTACTTTTTCTGATATACATCAATGATATTTCTGATAATTTATCTAGCTTGGTAAGACTATTTGCAGACGATACTTCATTATCCTATTCATCAACTAACCTACTTCAAATTGAAAGAAAATAAATTAAATTCTGATATAAATATATTAAATACATGGGCTGAGACATGGTTGGTAAAATTTAATCCACAAAAGACAGAATTTGTCATCTTTAGTAATAAAAAAAATATAGACCAAGTAAACATTCTTTTTAATGGTGAGAATATTAAACAGGTAGAATATCATACTCATTTAGGTATTTGCCTTTCTAGTAACTGTAAATGGTGCTATCATATTAACAACACATGTCAAAGGGCGACCAAACGAATTCACATTTTACGAAAACTAAAATACTTATTAAGTAGATCCCATTTGAGTAAGATTTATAAAACATATATTTTACCTATATTAGAGTATGCTTGTGAACTGTGGGATGACTGTTGTATTCGTGATACCCAAAAATTAGAATGTTTGCAACTTGAAGCAGCAAGGATTGTAACGGGTCTACCTATTTATTCTAGTGCTGAAAGTTTATATTTTGAAACTGGGTGGTCAAAATTGGAAGACCGTCGGAAGTCTAGGAAACTCAATTTATTTTATAAAATTGAAAATAATATGGCTCCCACATACTTATCTGACTGTTTGCCAACTACTATTGGAGAAACAGTAACATATAATCTCCGTAATAATGATGACTATCGCACTCAGAGGTGTCGTCTGCAAACTAGTTCCAAGTCTTTCTTTCCTTCCACTATAAAGTTGTGGAATTCCTTACCTGATAGTGTAAAGTCTCTACCCACTTTTTCCAAATTTAAAAAAGCCATTCAGCCTGTCCAAATATCCGCTGGCTTCATTTTACAATATTGGCGATAGGAAAACTAACATAATACATACTAAGCTAAGACATAGATGTAGTGGCCTTAATGCCGATTTATATAGAGTAAATTTGAAGAATGATCCACGTTGTGTATGTGGTCATCTATTTGAGGATGCTATTCATTTTTTTCTTGAATGTCCACTTTATCAACACGATAGAACTTCTCTGTTTAACTATTTTAATAACATTGTTCCCATCTCTATAGAATATATACTCTTTGGATGTAACGTAATTAGTGAAGAATTGAATACTTTATTGTTCAAATCAGTGCAAAAAAGTTATTCGACAAACTTGTAGATTTAATAATTATTATCCCCAACCGTGATATTATCTCAACACAATTTATTAGTTTTATCCCCCCCCCCTTTTTTCTGTTAAATATTAAAACAATATTTAATATGTATGCTTAGTTTGACATGATTTTGCTTAATTTACTAATTATAATTGATATAGCCTGTACATTTGCTGTCATTTGATTTGTTTTGTTTATGCTATTAATGTATTAGTATGGAGAGGGACTAGTAAGTTGTAAAAACTTGTTCCCAATCCAATTGTATATATATATTGACAATAAAATCATTATAAAGTATAAAGACAGACGACGGACGACGGACGCCAAGTGATGGCAAAAGCTCACATTGCCTTTGGAAAGGTGAGCTAACAATCTTACAAATTTTTACCTTAAATCGAAACATTCAGTGAAAAAAAATCGTAGATATAAAATTTAATGTGCACGACGCGTTTATGGAATAATCTTCATCGGGTAGGCTCAAAATCGAAAGATTGAAAAGCCAAATCATTTAAATTTTGGCCTAAACATGACCAAGTATTCATGTACTTATTTTATAATTAACAACCACACGTATGTAAGCTGGTCGTTATATCATCTACAGAATATAGATAGTAATTGTTTGGAAGACAAACATAAGATATTTTTATTTTTTTTTTCTCCATTATTTCAAGAACGTGGAGTACAGTAACACTGGTGTGTTTCAGAAGGAAATGACTGTCGGTGTTTATAAATTGTCAGTCAAAAGTGCAAGGCACTGTAACATATTTAGCTAAGATTTACATATATCATCCAATCAGCATACGTTCTTTTTCGTGATCTCAAACAAAGATAAAAGAAAATAAAGGTTTAAAAATCAACATCTTCTTCAGGAAATAGTCAGCCCAGACGTCTGAAAACACTTTGTCAACACCTTCAAGTAGTTGTATACATAAATAAAATATGTCTACAACAAAAAGGGATTAATAATAATACAATCATCAATCAAAATGAATACGTGTAAAGAATTACATGGCATTTCCTCTTATATATCTCAAGACAAGCGTCTTCAACATTCTATTAACAATTATTGATCTTATCATACTGTATCAGTTACACGACTCACTCTTCATTTGCCTCTGCAGCACTATGTGAATTTATAATATTCTCTTTTTGCACGGATACAGTATTAATAGGCTTAGGTTTATGGTGTTTAACGCCACTTTCAACATTATTTCAGTTATAACGTGGCGGTCAGTTTTATTGGTGGAGAAAACCAGAGTACCCGAGAAAACCTGTCGTAAGTTACTGACAAACTTTATCACATAATGCTGTATCGAGTACACCTCGCCATGAACGGGATCACTATCAATATTGCCATACGATAAATTTTGAGTTACTGAGATATTGCTATGTTCAGACCCTCTGGAGTATCAAGTTCAATTACTGTTTATTTGGGAGAGGTCTCTTTGCGTCTAGTCTCAGTCTATATGTGCCAGTTATTTGTGCATTTAGGATGTTATTGAAATTAAAACACATACATAAATTTAGTGGGCAAGACACGTTTCTGGAATAACCTTCATCAAGGAATGTTCATAGTCAATAGATTAGGAAGCCAAATAATCTAAGTCTTTGCTAGCACGAAAACCAATGAGCCTATATTCGGGTCAGGTTACCAATGTCTGAGGGAGAATGACCTTAGTTTGAGTAAACTACATTATTTATGAGCTTTAATTTTCAAATTTGAATATATCTAATAAACCACTTCAGTGCCGAATCACTGACTACTGGGTGGACAGAGACTGATATGTCACCAGCAGACTGGGTGGACAGAGACTGATATGTCACGAGCAGACTGGGTGGACAGAGACTGATATGTCACCAGCAAACTGGGTGGAAAGAGACTGATATGTCACCAGCAGAAATATCGAATCACTGACTACTGGGTGGACAGAGACTGATATGTCACCAGCAGACTGGGTGGACAGAGACTGATATGTCACCAGCAGACTGGGTGGACAGAGACTGATATGTCACCAGCAGACTGGGTGGACAGAGACTGATATGTCACCAGCAAACTGGGTGGAAAGAGACTGATATGTCACCAGCAGAAATATCGAATCACTGACTACTGGGTGGAAAGAGACTGATATGTCACCAGCAGAAATATCGAATCACTGACTACTGGGTGGACAGAGATTGATATGTCACCAGCAGAAATATCGAATCACTGACTACTGGGTGGACAGAGACTGATATGTCACCAGCAGAAATATCGAATCACTGACTACTGGGTGGACAGAGACTGATATGTCACCAGCAGAAATATCGATTCACTGACTACTGGGTGGACAGAGACTGATATGTCACCAGCAGAAATATCGATTCACTGACTACTGGGTGGACAGAGACTGATATGTCACCAGCAGAAATATCGACACAGAAACAGTGATAAAATCTTAGATATCCAATTTAGTGCGCACAAAGCGTTTCTGGAATAACTTTCACATCACCAGGTATGTTCATAGTCAAAACATTGGAAAGCAGTTTAGGTTGATGTAGTTGTTGTTTCTGTCCATTGCCATTGAAATGTTTCGTATAATTCCAGTAGCTTACCCTTGTATTCTTATTATTTGGCTTTTAAATCTGTTGACTTTGAGAGTACCTGTTGATAGTTATTCCAGAAACACGTCGAACGTACTATCTACGTTTTTATTATATAGAGTTTGGAAGATGATGTTTTTTTGTCTCATAAACATCTTCGCTGTATCGATCATTATTTCTCAATTCTGAAGAACTCTTGATTTTCAAAGTGTAAGGCTTCACCATCTGGTGGTCATTGAAATGATCGTGTAGCTTTACTTCCTCTGGTCTCTAGCACATTAAGCACTTTCATAATGCTGTTTGTAAACAAGCATGAAAATGAAAGTAGCATACCACAATGTCGGAACAGTTACACAGTTACAAAATCCAACCGCACAATCATAGAAAGAGGCAACATCGACACCCCCTAACACACATATCAATGACTGCACACTTTCTTGGCTTGATACTTACAATTGTTTCTTTATTATCAACTTTCACAATATTTTCGCAATTGAATTTATGCATTTTGTGTCTTTTATCCATATATCATGCGATTATTCATAATTACATTGTCTGTATCTCACGTTATATGACATATTATTATTACTTGTCCCGTATATATATATATTTATTACTTATTGCGACACATATCTGAGTAATAATGTTTATAGGTCATAATAAGCTACATCTGTCACATTATGCTCGCTAACCAAAATTTGGTCGCCCCAAATCTAAGTGATCACTATCCGGTTTAGGCCCTTTGGTTTTATTCCTCCCAAAACTTTAAATAATTTGCCTTTCCCATCTTTCGATTTTGGATGTACCTGATGAAGGTTATTCCAAAAACGCGCCGTGCGCACTAAATTTGATATCTACGTTTTTATTGCTAGTAATTTTGTAACCAATATCAATGATATTTCATCATACATCTGAATGCATCAACACTTAATCAGTTTTGATGAGTTGCATTCTGTATAAAAATTAATTATGTCCTAAAAAATGGTTTTGATGCTTTCAAGTCAATATATATATATTTCTATTATGAATAGCTACCGTCTGTCGAAAACCAAAAAAGAAACAAACCCACATCAAATGTGTTTATAATAGACATAACAAAATGAACGGGGAGTAATTCGGCCTTTCATGTGTTACGAAATTATGTTATTGAAAACACTAAAATATGCTCCATTAAGAAATTACGTAATATAATGGTCACTGAAAAAGATATTGTGAATAGTTAATTTGAAAGGAAATGCTAATTGCTGTTCCATCAAACACTATAAATATTCGTTTATCTTTCATTTCCTAAGGAATTCTTACGAATCATATAATTCTTTCCTTTTCAAGAAATGATAGTAAATTAAGTCTCATCTACATTACTGTATATGCTTGTTTGATGTAAAGGTAGAAGAGTACTCACGCCAGAAGAAATATTCACATTACACAAAAGTGCAGTAGCTTTAGACGCCTGGAAGTCTTGTAGACAGTGAAGACTGGGTGCACATTTGTTAAACATTAATACATTATAAACGTTAGAGCTGTTTATTAACAAAATATATTTAAGAAAAACGTACAAATCAAAGTAGGCCGATTTTGTACACTTTATTTCAACATTATGTCAAAAGTATATAGAGAGGTAGACTCAGAATGTCTATGACATGTTTTTTTATCATTGTGTTGTGTTTTTGTTTTGTTTTTCTTGGTCTTGTTGCACGTTTCTCTGGATTGTCCATTTTTGATAGCCCCTTCGTTATTCTCTTGCGTTTATTTATACCGTCTACTGGTTTTTTTTATGGAACAATGTAGAACTAAATATTAGAAATAGCATAAATATATCCTGTTTTCAATCTAGAATAATTAAAGAAAATAGTTTTAGATCCCCGTTGTATTATAGTGAATGGTCCAGAAAACTACGACATTGAAGTAGGTAGTTGAACTCTTGATTTTATTTCGCATGAATATAACAAATGACCCAAAATGTCAATGGGGTGCACTGTTTGAAGATCCAATTCAATATCTAATGGAATGTAAAACGAAAGAGATTGCCTTTCTAGAAACTTAAGAAAAACTCACAAAAATATAGAAACATTATTCTTTGGCAACGATGAAATTAATACAAACGAAAATTTCCTGAATCTCGAAAAGACAGAAACAATATACAGGGGCGTAGCTAGCCTTTTTTGCAGTGCAAGCAACCAAACCTGGTTTCCCCCTCCCCGAATTATTTTTTTTTACTAGATGCAAAATGGTGCGTTCTGGGGTGTTTTCATGGGTAAATTGAATACATAAGCAACACATTGATTTCATGATTTTGTTAGACAGAATTTACTTAGAATTGCCCAAAATCTGTTATTCGTGTCTTAGCACACACGAACTTCTCCATAACTTTGTCTAAATCCATACTGAAATCGCGATGGATATGTATTAATGCTAGCGATGACAACCTATCGTTATTCATTGTTGATCGTACATATGTCTTCAACCGACGTTGTACTCTGAACGATCACTCTGCGGTAGCACTTGTTACCGGCATTGTCAACATGATACACAAGATGGTATCTATAGAAGGATATAGTACCGGGGTTTACCGCATCAAGTGTCTCACAAAGTGAAGTTGGCATCTGATCGCGAGGTGTTATATACTCCTGCGTGTTCGCCATAGACTTTGTTTTCCACTTTTTTTTTTTAATTTTTATTATTCCTTATTTGTTTTTTTTTTTTTTTTGCTCTTTATTTTTTTTTCATCACGCCGATGTGCACGCAACTGCGTGTTGGCGTATAGGGAGCTACGCGCCTGATATATGACATATCTTGTGGGTGTGATTTTAATATAACACTTTATCTCTAATAATCAAATCTACTTCACTTTGCTATGGTCAATTCGTGCATTCTCAAAATTAAAATATTCCATTTAATTGACATGTGAATATAAGAATATGTCAAGTAGCTTCTCATTAACATTTCAACGATAAAACTCTATTAAGTACAATTTATTTACAGCTACTTGACCTTCTTCTTGTTAATGTTTTATGTGGAACATTCTAAACTAATTCCATATTTCATTTAATTATGTCATATCATGACATATGATGATGGCATTATATACTATCTAATATTTAGATAATGGATTATTTAGACAATAGACAATATTTTTATTTGCACAAACACATTTACAATAAATGGTTATGGCGAACATTGACAATACACAATAACAAATGATTATGGCACTGAGTTAGGCCATGGGAGTGACAGTGGTTTATACATGTATATTAGTACAATATACATATTCATGGTAAAAAAGAATTAAACAGTTTTTCTTTTTATCAAGCATTCATCTATAAAATTAACAGTTGTCTTTAATACAGCATGTATGTTTTCAATTTGAGACACTCTATTGACATTTCATACAGATCAATGAAATCGTACAATCGAAGCAATGACTTTTGAGTGAATGAGTGAGTGATTGTTGCTTAATGCCAATTCAGCAATTTTTCAGCTATATCATCTCGAGAACAAGTGAATTTTCAATGAGATTATGATGAGGTCCGCTTTGTTCTAGACCAACTCGCTGAGTTGGATTTGTATAGTGATAGCTCTCTCTGAAACAACAGTCCACGGGTAGACATGTCGCTCCACTCGCACACATTATTCTGATTCCGAGCCAACCAGTATTTGCTCTTTCTCCTTAATGCTGCGTGCTTAGCTGAGAAGCAGCAAATACCAATTTCATAGTCTTTGGTTTGCCCCGACCGGGGATCGAACCCACGATCTACCACACTCGAGGCGAGCGCGCTAACCGTTACGCCACCGATGCGGTTAAAAGCGTAGCCTCTCCATCCTAAAGGTTGGGCGAGTGGCATAGTCAGTTCATCCCTTCTACCTGTGCATATCACTGTAGCCTATTATCTCCACTGCGTTAGATCGCAACCCTATTTGGACGCTTACAAAAAATGATGTGCTCGACTGGTGGCTATGGCAAAATACATTCCCATTGTCAACGGTTCTCGCCAGTCACTCCTGCTTGCCCTGTCATGACATATATGTAATACTACAAAAAGTGGCGCTAAATCTCATAAAATCATTCCATTAACACTCCTATAATATTTCTAAAATAGTTAATCTGGAAAACACATTTATATGAACTTAATAAACCTATGTTCATGAAAGGGTCGAGTTAACCTTTCTTGATGCATAATGTCTGTCGTCCTGTTCATCTTAAATATGTACAGCCTTTTATGATTTTATAATTGTTCTCCTGAACTTTATGGACACTTGATGAACTCGTGATATCCTACAATGTTATCTACTGTGGATATAATCCAATCCACTATTTTAGGTTACCATATCAACTAATTAGCTATAACTCGGTTTCAATAATAAAAGGTTTAACCCTGCCACTTTTTATTGTTCCAAGCCAGGAAAGTTAGCGGTTGTGCTAGTGTATCAGAGTATGGGCTGTCGATATTGCCTCTTTCAATTATTATTCTTTTGGATTTTGGAACTGCTCGGACAGTGTAGTATTTTGGAACTGCCAGGACAGTGTAGTATTTTGGAACTGCTCGGACAGTGTAGTATTTTGGAACTGCTCGGACAGTGTAGTATTTTGGAACTGCTCGGACAGTGTAGTATTTTGGAACTGCTCCGACAGTGTAGTATTTTTGTGTGTTTTTTTAGTGATAATGTGATATTCCGTTATGTTGACACGATAGCTTCATGGTTACATATTGTGTTGATCTTAGGGTTAGGGTTTTCGTGCTTAACGTCACTTTAAACAATATTTCAGTGACATTGTGGAGGTCAGTTTTATTGAGTTCCCGGAGAAAACCACCGACCTGTCGCAAGTCACTGACAAACTTTATCACATAATGTTGTATCAAGAATACCTCGCCTGAGCGGGATTCGAACTTACAACTTTAGTGGTGATAGGCACTGATTACCCAGGTAGTTGTAAATCCAACTACCATACGATCACGACCACGGCGTCCCCGTCTTCAATCTATACAGATCAACCAATTAATAATTTCATAAGCAGTGACATGATTCATTAGTTCAGGAGTACGTTAACATATAGATTTCTTATAGCCCTCCTTTAATCCAAGATTAAATTAAAAAAATTACATCTACTTGTCCTTTTTTGGACATTATGAACATATGTGCTGGTTAGTAAACTAAAACTACATCTAAATATAAAGTATCTGGTGCACATTATATTAATTCCATTTTATTCTATATTAGAGTCAACACTTCATTAACATCTGACACAATTTACGTTTTACTTCTGGGTTAAATTTAGTAAAAGCAATTGCAGCAGCTACAACATCTCGCCAGAAGGATCTATCGATTAGTGCCAATAAAGGAAAACCTCGAGAAAACCGAACGGATATAATAAAAAAAAAAAAAGTGAATTCTAGTTGTATTAGATGTTACTGTCTGTTGTTACCCTATTTACCAATTCTATTCAAAACTTTCAAAAGCCCGTTTGGCATCACTTTGAAGTCTATCTATGCCCTTGGCTTCCATTACCGCTCCTTGATTACAGCCTCCCCAATCAGCAAATGTTGATTTGCCTATCAGATTGTGAAAGGGATCGGCCGGATCCATAATGAAGGGAGGTGATCTAAAATTAAAAACAATATGTGTTACTATAAATACATATAAATATTCATCAAAGATTTATGTCAAATGAACACAATGTAACATTAATAAAAAAAATGTAATGATATAATGCTACACATCAGAATAAAGTAACAAAACATAAAAAACCAAAATCTGCATTAAGGTCTATATAAGTACTTTTGCCACCTAATATACCATTTAGATGACTGTTCTGAGAATAACCCTTCTATGAACGGAACTGCTACATGTACACTTCTAGAGCACACAAGTTGACCACTGGGGTTCATGTAGATCAATCGTTAACTAATTTCTGTGTAATATTTTTGTTTTTGGTTTTGATGGTTGTTTGTTTCATTTGGTCATCAATGTATCTGCCTTTCTTCAATTTACGACTTCTGATTACCTCTTTGGTATCTTCACACTTTTCTTATAGATGTTGGTTTATTTCGACAGTGTGTTCTTTGGTTGTCTTATCGCTGTTATTTGGTATTCGGCTCTGTCCTTCTTGTTTAAAAAAATTGTTTTTCTGGTACTCTACATTGGTATTCGGATAATAGATTTAAACTCATAAATCGACACATTGACGAAAATAGACGTATGCCCATTTACTTATTAGCTCTTTTATAAACTATTTTGGCTAAGGTTCTCCTCTCACAGGTATAGGTGACCATAACCGATGTTGGTTATCCTGTTTTGGCCCTTTTACTTACTTGCTCCAAAAGACTTTTAAATTATTTGGCTTTCTAATTATTTGATTACCAGCGTATCTGATGAAGGTTATTCCAGAAACGCGTCCTTCACACTAAATTTGACATCTTTACGTTTTTAATAGAAATAAATAACATTTGATACCATGGTAACAAGTGATCCTGCTTTCCAAAAACAGTGTTATTTTTTATGTTCATGCTGTCATTTTGGTAATGTGACGCTAGTTATGTACATTCTCTTCCAGCTATTCCCAAATAAAAAAGATCAAACGAACGAATGTTGAATTTATGTATGAAACTTACGGTTTATCAAAGTTATCTGGATTGTAATACTCTGTCCACAATATTTGAATGGTTCCAATATCTTTTAGCATAGCGAAAACTCTTTTTATTATCTTGTCTTCTGTCACTCTTCGATGTGGCTTACCAAGATCTTCCCAGGCTCGAATAACCAACAATTCAGCTGCATAAGATTTTAATATGTGCTGGAACTGAACATTTACAAAATAATTTTATTTAAACCTAGTTTTGGTTATTGGTAAAGAATGTTCAACGCCACTTTCAACAATAGTTTAGCTATATCGTTTCAAGTCAGTTTATTTATTGGTGGAGGAAACAAGATTATCCTGAAAAAAACCCACTGACCGGTCCTAATCGTCGTTGGTAATCTACGGTTGATCACGTTCCACTCATAACCAGAGGGTCAACTGACAAAGAAATCCTCGTAATCATGAATAATTCAGTATATTTAATACATCATGATTAGTTCCGACACAATGTTTCACACCCAATCAAACTGCAAAATTTAAGAGGACTTCCTTGCAAACTAAAATAATAAGAGGACGGAATCTGGTTGTGATCTTAGTGGGGTTCGTGTTACTCGATCTTTAGATTTATTTGTAGTGTTTTGTAGATCGTTGTTTGTTCTTTTTTCTTTTTTCTGTTGGTCATTGTGTTGTCTGCCCTTTGATTTATGGGTCCTGATTACCCCGTTGGTATCTTTAAACTCTTCTTGCATTTACCCGCGAGTTATCGATGATGAATGTTTTATTGACTAAACTCTATGTCACTCTTTCAAAAGTCAAACGAAACGGTCGGGTAATAAAACTATGTGAACATACCGCGTTGTGATTCTGAAAGATTGAATCTAGTACAGACTAAGTTCATCAATAGTTTATCCTTCACTTTGCATATATAGGGTTATGGTTTTTAACGCCACTTTCAACAATATTTCAGTTACATAGCGGTGGTACGCTTTATTGTTGGAGGAAACCGGAGTGCCTGGAGAAAACCACCGACCTGCCGCAAGGCATTGACAAACCTTATCACATAATGTTGTATGAGTACAGTTTGGTTTGAATGGGATTTGAACTTACCACTTTAGTGGTGACTGGCTTTGATTGCATAGTACATGTAGTTGTAAATCCAACTGCCATACAATTACGACCACGACTGCACCCTTTGTATATAGAGCTTTTATTCATGTGTCTATGGAAATTAAATAATGGCTTTTCTACCATTTCATTGTTTTTATCGGAAGTATAACATGGGGGCATATAATCGGATGTCCTCGGAATGTCTTTTAATCAACCGGTAGGTCAAATGAAGACGAAACATAGGTCATCAAAACACAACCTCAGACATAAACATAAACATAAGTTACTAATGAAAATCTAGAGGCACAATTAACGAAACAAGGTAAACAGCTGCTTGAGACAAAGATACATCCACGTAATAACTAATATTAAATCTCCGTAGTGAAAGTCGAGGACTTATTCATTTAAATCATCAACATGTACGTTATGGTGTAGTATAGTATTTAATTTTCAATGCAAAGGGGCAATAAATGGGCATGTATATAATAAGTGCCATATTTTAGAAATTTGGTACATGACTCGGAGTTTTGTCAAATCGTATATTTCAGTCCTTCTAACATGAAAAATTTAAATATTGTTGGGTTGTTACTGAAACGACTAAATACAGAACAGTTACGAAGCAAACCCGAAAAACGGTGGTTTTCATATCAATTGACCAACAGGTGATGAGTGGAGAGTATTGAAGCGTAATTAGCTATGAGTTGCCGTCTTACCGACAATGGCAGCAAGTCACTTAAAATTCTCAACTGGAGAGTATTGAAGCGTAATTAGCTATGAGTTACCGTCTTACCGACGATGGCAGCAAGTCACTTAAAAATTCTCAACTGGAGAGTATTGAAGCGTGATTAGCTATGAGTTACCGTCTTACCGACAATGGCAGCAAGTCACTTAAAAATTCTCAACTGGAGAGTATCGAAGCGTAATTAGCTATGAGTTACCGTCTTACCGACGATGGCAGCAAGTCACTTAAAAATTCTCAACTGGAGAGTATTGAAGTGTAATTAGCTATGAGTTACCGTCTTACCGACAATGGCAGCAAGTCACTTAAAAATTCTCAACTGGAGAGTATTGAAGCGTGATTAGTTATGAGTTACCGTCTTACCGACAATGGCAGCAAGTCATTTAAAAATTCTCAACTGGAGAGTATTGAAGCGTGATTAGCCATGAGTTACCGACGATAGATGCAAGTCACTGAAAAACTCGCCACTGAAGAGAATCGAAGTGAGATTAGCCATGAATTACCGACAATGGCCACAAGTCACTAAAAAAACTTGACACTGGAGAGAATCGAGTAGTGATTAGCCATGATTTATCTACGATGGCCTCAAGTCACTGAAAAACTCGCCACTGGAGAGTAGTGAAGCATGATTAGCCATGAGCTACCGACGATGGCCGCGGGTCACTGGAGAGAATCAAATTCGCATTCTTGGTTGTTACATGCATATGTGTAGCATTTAATTGTGTCCTCTAGTTCAAAGTGTCCGCCGGACACTTTTACATATGTTATAGTGTCCAGCAGAAACTATTTCATATCGCAATCTCTATAAAATATTGTCCGAGGGGACACTTTAACATAGGACACTATTATGTCTTACCATAACCCTAACTCCAACCCTATACTAGGGCACAATTGCATAGCACCGGACACTATTTCATATCGCAATCTCTATAAAATATTGTCCGGGGCGGACACTTTAAAATAGGACATTAATATGTCTTACATATCAAGGGCGTAGCTTACGTTGAGGCAACCGAGGCAGCTGCCTCGGTAAAAAATATATGCAAAAAAAATATATAAAGACAATTAAATTGTATTTCCATGTTCTTAATAAAGGGACAATAAATAAGTTAACAGACTAAGATTCAGTTACTGACGGAAATGGCACCTAGTTGAAGGGTTTAGGCCTCACTGCAACTTCAAGATGAAGAACAGCAATTATAAGGTGCTGTTCCTGTATAGCAATCACGAACATAGTATGTTCAAGTTTATATGTGTGATTTTGTCTAATGCAATCCATAATATTTTTGAATCGGCAATTAACAAAGTTTCTTGGACTAAGTTGTACATGTTAAATGACCATTATGAATGTACAATTGTGTATAGCTGTGACATATTTTTATGACTATTTTGAAGCAAAACTGGTCCGAAATATATTCTAAATTGCTCAAAATCGCTTATGGGGGGCATTGCCCCCCAAACGGGGCTTTGCCCCTGTACCCCACTGGAGGCCTCAGGCAGCCCCCAGACCCCATGCCTCGGTAGAATAACATAGTAAGCTACACCCCTGCATATGCACTGGTAGATCTACTACTGGATTGAGAAAATGACAACCTATCGGAGTATATGTAGAATAAAGGAATTCTCAACCCCCTTATCTTACAGCATGCTTGACAATTCTAGTAGGAAGGCATATATATATTATAAAAAAATTTAGAATTGAACAATTAAGATGGTGAATGGTTATGATGGAAGGGTATTTGAATAAGGCATGGTGTTCTATCCATGGGTTTCAAATTTAAAACCAATGAGCAACTTACATCATTTGTTTTTATCCAATATTTTAACAATCTTATGGTTCTTTTAATCTTCTCAGGCTGCTTCTTAACAAATTCCACTTGAACTGGGTTTAAACACCTGTGATAGTTTTTTCGTAGATTTGGATTACTCTTCTTATTCTTCATTTTCTGATAAATTGTATTCAACTCTGAACGTGTGGGATTACATGCTGAAAGTTAATTGGACAATAATATTTAGTTATTAGAAGAAGAAAATACAGTATGCTACTGTAAAAACTTTCACAATCAGCTTCTATCTGATGACGGATATGTACTTGACGAAATTTTATGTGGTTTAATTTGTGAGTGAGGTGCGGCAGGTCGATGGCTTTTTCTCCAGGTACTCTGGTTTTCTACAGCAATGAAACTGATCCTAAATAAATAGCTGTAAAATTGTTGAAAATTGTGTTAAACACGAATAATGAAAATAATGAAAAATGTCGGATAGACCCCATTTTTTCCGAAAAAAAAATATATACGAGCCGTCCCGTGCGAAAAGCTACAAAAACTCGGTAGCCGTCGAACGTCAGAAATGAAGTCTAGTATGTTTGATTTCGTCTGGTCGAGGTGGTGCATGCGTTGTAGACTTGTTAAGGTTTTCCACAATAAATTGATGCATTGAAGATGCGTCTGCTATTATTCCGTGACAGATTGTTCTTGTTTATGATATTTTAATTAATAAAAACAACAAATATATTTTTATCGCAAATCGTACCCGATCACAATACATGTGCATTGTATTTATCTTATTTTGGTTAAAATTAACTATTTGTTTCGTTTTAAAAGGAATTTCACTGTAACTGACACTTGGAAGTAAATTATATACCGATATAAGAACTTCAATTTCATTAATTTAAACATATTTTATTGTCTAAATAATGACAAAAGGATCAGACACAAGTTTTTCAACTTAGCAGTGTCATTCAACCCACCATTTCTTTAGAAATACCTGTACCAAGTCAGGGTCATTACGGTTTTCACAGTTTTCCGGTTGTTGACTGATTTTGTCTGTTTATATACTTATGAGTTTTGACTTTCCCTTTGTAAGATTGTTCGGAGTTCGGTAATTTTGTTATTACCCTTATTCTCCATATGCATACAATATACATAAAATTTCATTGCAATCAAATATTTTTCTAAAACAAATCATCTTTTATCTTCTTATGTAGAGAATATATTATAATAAGATTTAAGAAAATGAACGTTTGATTACAATGTCAGAACCCTTAAATGTAAACCATACTTACGATCCTCTGCAATATTTGCAATAGGAATTAAATCGACCTCTTGCCAAGAACTACCAATTTTGATCTTAAACTGTAGAGCGAAATCTGTCTTGTTAATATCCTTTACGTCATATTTAATCCTGAAAATATTTAAATATTCCTTATCCACTGTCGTCAAAGAGCGCCGGTTGAAAATGTTTCATTACCTTCTGGCATTTTATAAAGCGGTATTGTTTAAGAAGATTTTGTTTATGAATATACTGTATATAATGTATCAAGTTATCAGCTTTATGATTGGTATTGTCATATTGTCATTTTTAGATATAATTTTTCAGAGGAAAAGTCAATTAGTAACTAGTTATAGCCTAAAACTTGATGTCAACAGTTGTTCTTAAATTCCGGCTTTGTCAAATTGTAAGCATGATACAATGTATATGACAAAACCAGAACGAATGTACATAAATAAGCATTGTATTTTTCACTGTAGTAAGTCTAAAACTATTCACGATAACACGCCAGTGTAAATCATCATTTATTTAAGTATTGTAAAGGGTTTGTGTGCTTTAATTTCGAATATAGACTACTTTTTCATAGCATTATTTAATGATTTCAAGCTCATTATTAGCATTTGTCATTGTTTATGTCCATCAATTTATCCACATCTGAGTAATCGATGAGGTAAACCACAACAACATATGGGTAAAAACAAACAAAAATAATCGACTGATAACGACATCTTCTGATTTCAAGACACAATAATGGTGTATGATCATAATACTCATTTTTTTGTCGTCACCTGTATGTCAATCATGCTGAGCTGACATAACTGGATCCTGACGAACTATTTTTACCGGAGCTCTTTGACGACAGTTTTATCCATTTACTTCAAATTATGAAACATTAGTGCACTGGGTAGGTGGGGCTATTGTCGTAATATAGATCTTTTAAAGACAAGACATTAAGTAAATAATTAGTTGCACTGTATATTTATTGTGGTTGGGTTTTCTCTATCACAAGTTGAGGTCACAAACTCTCTCGTTGATGGGAATAAATAAACGTCAGAGAAAAACGAAGGGACAATCGAGAATGGGAAATCCAGAGACACAGTGAACATTGGGCACATGACACAGAACGAAGACAAACAAAACAAAAAACACAACACAGAAAACAATAAAGATTAGTAACACGAACCCCAGAAAAAAACGGAGTTGAACCTGATAGCTTACGAAGGGTGAACCTGATAGCTTACGAAGGGTGAACCTGATAGCTTACGAAGGGTGAACCTGATAGCTTACGAAGGGTGAACCTCTTTCCTATAAGACACTTGTATAGTCAAGTTTGGTAAAACTATGGTGGGTGATAGAGGAAAGATAAAGAAATCTACATAAAACGGAAAAGATCCATTGCCATTTGAGCTATGGATATTTCGTAACAATCAACTGATGGACGATTGTAGAATTTTTGTAACGGTGACTTCAATATATTCTCTGTGTCGTCGACTTTCAAGTTTGTTGAAAATGTTAAAATTTAAAAAATTTCTTGTACAACTTAAAATCCATAATGACATTTCACTCTTTTGAATCGTTTTGAATGTACGTGTTTATTCACATGTCATATTATTTAACATGGACTTTTCGGTCATTCTTTATACCGGAACATTAACATATATGAGGTGCATTTGTTTGAATATCCACCTCATAATGTTAACCATTTACAGTCGATGTAAGACAACATTGTTATATATAGGAAGAGCTATCAGTACTTGTTTTTTGGTTTTTGTTTTAATTACGATTATTTCATGGGAATATTTGAATTTGTCCTTGGCAAATGAATATGTTGGTGACGTCACAATACCAACACAGGTTATCAACTACATGTATCACCAATTTTTCTCCAGGTTGATCAGTAATCAGATTGCAGTATTCATATCAATTTAAATTAATTAGTTATGATTATGATTAGTCTCGTTTGTTTTGCATTGTTGCTTATGGTATGATTCACTCACCTCCTAAGGGTTGATGATTTTAACGTCTCCAGTATTTCTGGTAGCCTGTTACCTAATTCCTTTGCCGATGTTATGTCATAAATAGGAAACAACAAATCAACATCGGAATGTCCACATACACCAGTTCCCTTACCGAGGGATCCACCCTAAAACAAGAAAACAAACAAATAAACAAAATTAATATTACAGTCATGAAATGGGAACAAATATATAAAACTGTTAAAAGATGTTCGTTTTAATGTCATCAGAATTTTAGAAATATAAATAGAAAATGGTTTAATTTTCTCTGTGTCCTCCACCTATGAAATAGACCGCCATGATAAACTGTACTATTGTTGAAAGTGGCATTAAACACCATAACCCTAGAAATAGAAAAGGGTCGTTACATAGTTTTCTGTGTAGTGTTTTGTTGAACATTGTTTGTCCTTTTGTCATGTTTCTTCTGGCCATTGTAGTGTCTTTCCTTCTTCTGGTCATTGTAGTGTCCTTCCTTCTTCTGGTCATTGTAGTGTCTTTCCTTCTTCTTGCCATTGTAGTTTTTTTCCTTCTTCTTGCCATTGTAATGTCTTTCCTTCTTCTGGTCATTGTAGTGTCTTTCCTTCTTCTGGTCATTGTAGTGTCTTTCCTTCTTCTGGCCATTGTAGTGTCTTTCCTTCTTCTGGTCATTGTAGTGTCTTTCCTTCTTCTGGTCATTGTAGTGTCTTTCCTTCTTCTGGCTATTGTAGTGTCTTTCCTTCTTCTGGCCATTGTAGTGTCTTTCCTTCTTCTGGTCATTGTAGTGTCTTTCCTTCTTCTGGTCATTGTAGTGTCTTTCCTTCTTCTGGCCATTGTAGTGTCTTTCCTTCTTCTGGTCATTGTAGTGTCTTTCCTTCTTCTGGCCATTGTAGTGTCTTTCCTTCTTCTGAACATTGTAGTGTCTTTCCTTCTTCTGGTCATTGTAGTGTCTTTCATTCTTCTAGTCATTGTAGTGTCTTTCCTTCTTCTGGCCATTGTAGTGTCTTTCCTTCTTCTGGTCATTGTAGTGTCTTTCCTTCTTCTGACCATTGTAGTGTCTTTCCTTCTTCTGGCCATTGTAGTGTCTTTCCTTCTTCTGGTCATTGTAGTGTCTTTCCTTCTTCTAGTCATTGTAGTGTCTTTCCTTTAGTCATGTTTCTTCTTGCCATTGTAGTGTCTTTCCTTTAGTCATGTTTCTTCTGGCCATTGTAGTGTCTTTCCTTCTTCTGACCATTGTAGTGTCTTTCCTTCTTCTGGTCATTGTAGTGTCTTTCCTTCTTCTAGTCATTGTAGTGTCTTTCCTTCTTCTGGTCATTGTAGTGTCTTTCCTTTAGTCATGTTTCTTCTTGCCATTGTAGTGTCTTTCCTTTAGTCATGTTTCTTCTGGCCATTGTAGTGTCTTTCCTTTAGTCATGTTTCTTCTGGCCATTGTAGTGTCTTTCCTTTAGTCATGTTTCTTCTGGCCATTGTAGTGTCTTTCCTTTAGTCATGTTTCTTCTGGCCATTGTAGTGTCTTTCCTTCTTCTGGCCATTGTAGTGTCTTTCCTTCTTCTGACCATTGTAGTGTCTTTCCTTCTTCTGGTCATTGTAGTGTCTTTCATTCTTCTGGCCATTGTAGTGTCTTTCCTTCTTCTGGTCATTGTAGTGTCTTTCCTTTAGTCATGTTTCTTCTTGCCATTGTAGTGTCTTTCCTTTAGTCATGTTTCTTCCTGCCATTGTAGTGTCTTTCCTTTAGTCATGTTTCTTCTGGCCATTGTAGTGTCTTTCCTTCTTCTGGCCATTGTAGTGTCTTTCCTTCTTCTGACCATTGTAGTGGCTTTCCTTCTTCTGGTCATTGTAGTGTCTTTCATTCTTCTGGCCATTGTAGTGTCTTTCCTTCTTCTGGTCATTGTAGTGTCTTTCCTTCTTCTGGCCATTGTATTGTCTTTCCTTCTTCTGGCCATTGTAGTGTCTTTCCTTCTTCTGGTCATTGTAGTGTCTTTCCTTCTTCTGGCCATTGTAGTGTCTTTCCTTCTTCTGGCCATTGTAGTGTCTTGCCTTCTGGCCATTGTAGTGCCTTTCCTTCATCTGGCCATTGTAGTGTCTCTCCTTCTTCTGGCCATTGTAGTGTCTTTCCTTCTCCTGGCCATTGTAATGTTTTCCATCTTCTGGCCATTGTAGTGCCTTTCCTTCTACTGGCCATTGTAGTGTCTTTCCTTCTTCTGGCCATTGTAGTGTCTTGCTTTCTTCCATTTACGGCTTCTGATTGCTCCTTTGGTATCTTCAAACTTTTCTTATGTACAGGAAAATTTTAAAAGCTGCAGTTATTTTTCTGTTATATTCTACAGTACTGTAAATGCTATACATACTTTGATAACTCGCATCACTTTGTAATCAAACAGTTTAGACCTCAGAATCTCAGCTACACTATTTATAGTTTCCCCACATTTTTGCAAGTATTCTGTATCGGGATTGACGACACGGTCTATGAAACGGGTCAGCGTTTCATCATGACGCATTTCTTCAAAAACTTTGTCGCTAGTACATGTAGAACTAGAGCATAAAACGTTAGATGTGATGTCACACATAACCTGAAAAGTTAACAACAAATTTTGAAATAGATTAGTAATATACATGTACATAATACCATTAATGGTGAGTTCTCTATAATATTAATTAGCAAGTGTGTGTGAGTGATTGTTGTAATTGTCCCTCTATATCACGGCGAGAACCAGTTACATTCAGCGAAATGATGTTTTACTTGTAAAAATATAGAAAAAGCAACATTTTTAGCATGGAAGCAGAAAATGTTCAGTAAATCAAAAGGTTTAAGGTTATAAAAGGATGCTTAAGAAGCCAATTGACCTTTTTTGTCCATGTCAGAAGCTTGCCCCCCACACTTTCAGACCCACTTCTGGGTGTTATTTTTAAGAGTTTATAAAACTGCTGTGTGATCTACTTCTGTGAGAGAGTAATTTCGTGAAAATGTTCGATGACTAAGTGTTTTCTTCCAAGCAGTCGGATAAATCCTACAAAATGAATAAGTAAGCATTATTAAACTAAAGTTGTCTCCTTCCTTGCAGAATACTTTTAGTTCCAACACTTACAAAAGATAGAACATGTACAATATCAGCCCAGTATAAGCGGGAGAAAACTTAAACCTGTCATTCCTGCTGTCGCTACATAGATGATATTCTCTCATTGAAGAATGTTCGATTCGGTGATTATCTGGATCTCATTTATTCAAATGAGCTTGAAGTAAAGGATACTACTGACACTCAAAATTCTGTTTCTTATCGTGACATTCACCTTGAAATCAGCAACGGAAGAAGATTAAAAACAAACTCTACAACAAACGTGATGACTTGAGGAAGGTTATTCTAGAAACGCGTCGTGCGCACTAAAGTTGATATCTACGTTTTTATTTTTTAGTCAACTTCCATTCATCAGATGCAATATTTCAATAGTATAAGGGTGTAGAGTTTACATTCACAAATCATACGTTATTTTGGGGATTGTGCCAAGTACAGTGATTTTCCGGAGAGAGTGTAGATGTTGACGCAAAATCTGCGGTAGAGCATGGCTGGTTGGAAAGGGAACCGTTCAACTGCGGTTCATTAAACGTTGCATACTTCCCCATTCCTATTGATTTGCAGAGGTTCAGTGACCAATGTCACTGGAGTAAAATGATGAAATTGTATGTGGGTATATATAGCTACACTTATGCCATTTACTGTAGAGCGAGTGCGTGATTGTTATTTAACGCCAACTCAGCACTTATTCAGCTATATCATGAACAAAACAAGTTCCTTTTCAATGTAAAGATGATGAGGTCCGCTTTGTACTAGACCAACACGATTAGTTGGATTTTTATAGTGCTCGCTCACTGAAACAATAGTCCGCGAATAGACATGTCTCCCCACTCGGACACATTATCCTGATTCTGAGCCAGCCATTCTTTGCTCTTTCTCCTTCATGCAATGCTGTATGCCTATAACGGAGAAGCAACACATACCAATTATATAGCCTTTGATTTGACCCGATCGGGGCTCGAACTCACAATCTACCGCACTCGAAGCAACCATTACACCACCGGACGCGGTCGTATCAATGTTGTCTGTGTCGGTGGTGTAATGGTTAGCATGCTCGCATAGAGAGCAGTAGATCGTGGGTTCGAGTGATATTTACCTCAAAATTGATACAAATAATCAACTTTCAACCAGACCTTAAGAAACACTTAATTTTTTGGGTAACATGAAATCATCTTAGAATTAAGAAGACTACTTACGACTCTCTTTAAATTTTATGTAAGACATAATAGTGTCCTATGTTAAAGTGTCCCCCCGGACAATATTTCATAGAGATTGCGATATGAAATAGTGTCCGGTGCTATGAAAATGTGTTCTAGTATAGGGTTAGGGTAAGACATAATAGTGTCCTATGTTAAAGTGTCCCCCCGGACAATATTTTTTATAGAGATTGCGATATGAAATAGTGTCTGCTGGACACTATAACATATGTAAAAGTGTCATGCGGACACTTTGAACTAGAGGACACAATTAAATGATACATTTACACCTGTATCACGAGGGTTAGGATTATGGTGTTTAACGCCACTTTCAATAATTTCTCAGCTATATCGTGGCGGTTCTGTATCACTAAGTCCTCTTATTTTTCCTATAATTCGTAACATTAAGATTGGTCCAGACCACTTTTAAAGCATACTTTATCACTAGGCTAATGGAATAATGGCACTGCCTTTGCATCTCCGAAGTCAAAGTAGACGAAGAAACCGTTAGTTACAAGTGACAAGACGTGTATTGCGCGATTGGAACAATACTATTGGCTCCTTCTGCGATAAACAAATTATAAAGAATAACAGACTTGACAGTGGGAGTATATAATATGGGCTATGTGAAACTCTTCATGCAGATCTTGGAAGAAGAGTTTAAGCATACCAAAGGGGTAATCAGAAGCCGTAAATCGAAGAACGGGATGTATTGCAATGGCCAAAAGAAAAAGTACAAAAGGACAAACAATGATCCATAAAACACTATATCGAAAACTAAAGATTAAAGAACGTGAACCCACTAAAAAATTGGGGTGAACTCAGCTGCTTTAAAGGGTTAGCAGTTCATGCTCTGCTCTATATATACAAGTTGAAAGATAAACTCTTCTTCTTTTGGTATACAGTATACCATGATTTACCATCGACCTCCGATGATTATATACCGCATGGTACATTTCCAAAATCACTTCAGATTATGATAGTGCGAATGCACTTTGGTGGCCAAGGCCTAGGAATTTAACTATTTTAAAATTACATATTTAAACATGCAAAAGTTGTATAGAATATATAAAGGTCTAATGTGATAGCATACTCACGGTCAATATAACAAAATACACCTTCATTTTCTTTTTTTTAGATCAATGGAAAAATCAACATTAAATCATTGAATCCTACAATAAAAGATATTTATAGATGGAAAACCCATTTTCAATGTATTTTCGCTTTCGATGTCAATTTTCCGAAATCCAAAAATATTTACTAGATCGATGTTGTAATAACAAAACATCGAAATATGATAATTATAGATTATTATATCACACCGGGTATCCCGATCCGTCGTCCACGGAGGGGTCCGTAATCCACGGAGCAATCGGCAGTAAACAACGGTTGAGGTAGGTATGTTAAGTCTAATTTTATGAATATTTGGAGGGTGAATCCTGTATTATCAAGTTAGCTGTAGAAATGTACGATGTATAAGCTTCACGTGGGTGCAAGCTAACTTCAAATTGATAAACAATTAATGAAAATATCAATCCTTGAACTTGAAAATTTACTGAAAAGTAACGAGTTTTAGTTTTCAAGAGTTGATTTTATTCAAATTCAAATTCAAATAAGTTTTATTTTAAGTCGGCAAGTTAAATAACAATATAACATAAGCTCTTAATGAGCTTTTGAACCAATTTATAAAATTGATAGTCATTTTCCCTATTTTTTTGCAATCAAATTCAACATCAATGTATCTCACATCATTCATATTAAGGCCAGTACACTACTCTTTCTCATCTCTGTAAACTTGGCCATTTTTAAAGGATGGGTAGAAAAAAATAGGATCCGTAATACACGGAGCATGATCCGATCAGTAAATTACGGAGCACATAACTGAAATACAATTCTTTTTTTCATGTCACTCGAGTGTGATTGGGTAATATAGAGTTACACATGTAATTTCATCTGTCCGTCCGCTCATGCGTCGGTCAGTATGAACGTCCATGCGTCTGTCCATGCATCCGTCACACATATTATGATAAATCATAAATATTTGTCCATATTGATCTATGATAATAGCCATATTACCGGTATAATACTTGAACATGTTGACTAGTTTTATAAATGAATGAGTGGTCGGTTAAGGTCTATTGTAGGTCATACCCCAGAACTTAAGTCGCGACACACATTTTTGTGTACAGAGAACACACAAACAATTGGCTTTTCTTTGGCAAACTATGGTCTTTTTTTTACAGACAAAGCATTTATGTTGCACAAAACATTTACTGGACGGGGTCGGAAAAAAGTCGTCTTTTGTTGAAAATCAAGTCAAAATTCAAGGTTATTCAAATAAAATAGCGAAAACTAACCTAAAGTATTTTTTACTCGGTTTCTATAGTTAAGTAAAAAAATACCATTTGTTATACTTAACGATACTATACTTATTACCCCGCGGGAGTCTGCACACCGAACTAATAAAGGACGAAGTCCTTCTTACGGTAAGCTGTCCGATTTTTCCTTCTATATTGGTAGCCAAAAATCTGCTCACCGGAAGTTTAAAAAATAGATCTATTGATAATTTAGAAACGCAAAAGAAATCTATTTCAATGAAAAATTCCCAATTCTTTGATTATTTACTCTATGCAAAATTGAAATAAACTTTTGATAAAATTCTAATAAAAAAATCTCTTTCTACGAAACTCCTGATGGAAGAGCGGTGTAGTTAAAATGAACGCCATAACAAATCGGCTACACAATTCATTCAAAATAAAAGATAATAGCCTCACCGGACGCAATTACGAACGAAATAAAAAGTATGTCCCCTAATTGTTCCTTCAAAACATGAATTAAACAAATGCTTTTATAAATAGATACCCCGCTAAATTACTCGTGTTTTGGGAGAAAATTATTCATGCGCAGTTGTTTGTTGCAGACAGAAAACGATCGACAATTGCACTTGGAATCTATCGCTAAAATTCATTGAGGTACGCATATTTTGTTATCTTATGCCTGGAATTGGAAAGAATATGTGCCCGTATTCATAAAACTTCTTAACTTAAGTGTTCCTTAGACTAAGATTTTCCCAAGGATTTCCTTAGTTAAGGAAGATACTTAAGTGGTATTCATAAAATATCTTAAGTGGTTCCTTAACTAAGGAATACTTAAGTATTTGAAACTACGGAACTTCTCGTATTTTACCATTAAGTAAATGTAAATACCCTGTATATGAATGAAAAGGGGGCACACAGTTCTTAAGCTATTATTGTACATTGATGATTGATTTCATTGTTAATAAATATTTTGTATTGTATTTCAATTCCCGCTTACACTATTTTCACGTGCATTGTTTGACCAATTCAATGCATACATACATATATAAATTAAAACTGAAGTCGTATCAAAATCTTTAACTATTAAACATGTCTAAGAGAAAGCCAAACTGGACCGATTGAGAGAAGATGATACTAATGGAGGAATACGAGAAAAGAAAGGACGTTTTAAGAGCAAAATTTTCGTCAACAATTACTTCATCGACAAAAAATAGGTATGGGATGAAATAACAGAAGTGATGAACTCCCAAAATCCATCTGTAAAAAGGAACATGAAAGACATTCAACAGAAATGGGATAATATCTGCTCATCTGCAAAAACCGAGTTTTCGCAAAAAAAAAAGAATGCAGAAAAAAAACATGTATTTACGTTGATAATTATATATATCATGTGAACACAAGTAGTTATGCTTTTTTTAAATAGTACAAGATCGCCATGATAAGATAAGATTATTGCATAAGTTGTGTTAAACTGCTATCAATAATAAATAGTATTTTCAACTAATTTCTAGGAATAATGCCCTAACACTCATAGCTAACGGAGAAGTTGATACAGGAGTTTTCACAAAGGGAAGGGGGAGGCTGGCCGACATTTTCCATTTTCTTTTCAAAATCTTTGAAGTGGTGAACAAAAAAAAATGCCAGGCTGTGAACGGGGATGGGCGCCCGAACGCGCCGCCCGTAAATCTGCGAAAAAACCAGCATTTGAATTGGGCGAAAGTTGAGATTAGAGAACACTTAATACTTAGCTAAATCACATTAATTGAGCATACACGCACATATTATTCACACAAAACACCATTTTAGGACAAAATTAAGGATTATGTGCCCCAATTCTTTCCAATATTAAATATACGTACACATGTAAAATGTGTAGGAAATCCTCGGGCTTTATTACTGTCATGTTCATTTTGAAAATTCAACTCATTTTAGTACAAGTATTTATGTATGCAAGCTGAAATTTGTTTCTTATTTTTATTACATTAAATGAACTTATTTCATTTAAAGCCCGTTTTATTTTGAAACAGTTTCGGTTCTTTCGGAAATGTAATGTAATTTCCAGCCCTTTTTATCAGTGCTGTAGATATATCGCTAATTGCACGCGAGACAGATGGTTGCGATAATCCAAATGTGTCTGCTATCACCCCCTGAAATGATCCACTCGCGTAAAATCTCAACGCCATTAACACTTTCATATTTGGTGTCAAGTCTCGATTCCTAAATGTACTGCTTTCTAAGTCATCCTGTAACATATCACATATCATCATAATAGACTGTCGGTCAAATCTGTATTTGTCTATTAACTCGAAGTCATCGTAGATATCAAGAGGTTTTATACGGTCTCTGAATACTCGCTCTCTACGTAAAGCTCTTCTCCCAGCATGAAACAACCCAAAACGTCCGACATAGAACATGTTTGTATTGGTAATAATGCAATACTAGTAAGCTTTAATTATACCTAATTCATATACCCGCAAAGCACGTGCCATCAAATGGTACGGTTGTAAAAATATTTATTCATCCCGGAAAATGACCTTGATGGTGAATTTTATGTACATGTAAGATATGATATGGATTTGATGATAAACTCGAATGCCTATGAAATATTGCTAATATGGTTTGTTGTTATCTTTTGATTCATACAATATCACTTTCATAACTCGCAATCAATATAAATAGCAATTCATGAAAACTTAAGGAATCTACCCATCTACCTTAAAGTTAAGGGAAATCTTAAGTGTTTTCTTAGTTTAAGGACATTTATGAATACCACTTAAGTATAATGGGCGGAGTTTCCTTAACTTAAGGTTATTCTTAGGAAATACTTAAGATAAGAAGTTTTATATTTTATATTGCCATATTCAAGTATTTTAAAAAAAAAATCAATTTAAGGAAATATATTTTGTCCCTCATTTCGTGAAGGGACTGTTGCTTCGCTTAAAATTGTGACATTTTTACATAAAAAAAAAGTATTCCTCAACTCCAAGAATAGGTGAAAAATTGTAATTTTCAGAAAAAATGTTTATACTGTCACATCAAATTTGCAAAGAAGAAGTGGAGATTTGAGAACAAAGCTAAAAATAAACTGGAAACCGATATTACCCCCGTCGGGATTTTGTCAGAAAATATATATCGTTTGTTTGTTTGATAGAAATCACAATCTGTTATTATGCACACCTTTAGTATATATGCATAAACATGGACCCTAAAGCCATTAAAGCTCTACCTATAAAAAAAAACTGTAAAAGAAGTGAGCCTTTATATATCTGGATGGACGGACGTACGGATGGACAGGGGTTTGAACATAATATATAATATTATTAATTCTTTATAATAAAGCTGGTCGTCCGGTTATATGTGAGGGTTGGCATTTTATTCACATATGGAAAGCACTTCCATGAGAGCATCATTTCACTAAGGGGGCATACAACTAGTTTAACTCTGCCACTTTTTATCAAAGTGCCTGTACCAAGCCAGGAAAGTGGTCATGTATTTGTGTGTTAGGGGTATCGATTTTGTCTCTTTCTACGATTTATGTCTTTAATTTTAGAATTGTTCGGAGTGTGGTATTTTTGTTCTTTGTTTCATTAAAGCATATCTGGTTTTTTTGTATATATGTATATATAAATTATTGGTAATCCCGTTACTATTTTTGAAAATTGACTAGAATATCATCCAAGTCAGAAGACGATCAAAGGGGGCCATCTTTGTACAAAAACAACAACTATACAAATACAACGGTAAATATAAAATAAAAGATGGAGTAATACAAACTCCCACAAATACTATTCAACTCTTAATTTGCTTTGCTTCGGACACCTTATATTGTTTAACCATGCACAACTTTACTCCTTTCCCTCCAAATTATATGCAAATTATATTAGAAGTATGTTTTCAATCTGAGACACTATATTGACATTTCATACAGATCAATGAAGTCGTACGATCGAAGTAATGACTTTTGAGTCAGTGAGTGATTGTTGTTTAACGCCAATTCAGCAATTTGTCAGCTATATTATGGCGAGAACAAGTTATTTATCAATGAGATAATAAGGAGGTCCGCTTTGTTCTAGACCAACACACTGAGTTGGATTTTTACAGTGGTAGCTCACTGAAACAACAGTCCGCAGGTAGACATGTCGCTTCACTCGGACACATTATTCTGATTCCGAGCCAACCAGTCATAGTCCTTTCTTCTTAATGCTGCGTGCTTAGTGGAAAAGCAACAAATACCAATTTCATAGTCTTTGGTTTGACCCGACGGGGATTCGAACCCACGATCTACCACACTCGAGGTGAGCACTCTAACCATTACACCACTGATGCAATTGCAATGTCTTTTATCTTAGACTCATAACAGAAATATTTACAATTACAAACCAATATAGGTGTTCTTCCAAATTGTCAACTTTAAAAAAAAGTTGATTTCCTTTATATTTCTGATAGATGTGCTAGATCTAATGTTTAAATACAGATAAAGAAAGGTAAGTTTTCAAGATGGTTATTACAAAAATAGATAATAAAAGCCGTTTTAATATTAAAAGCACTTGGGTATTCTCCCGTTTTTAGTTGGGTTCACTCCCGTTTTTAGTTGGGTTCACTCCCGTTTTTAGTTGAGTTCACTCCCGTTTTTAGTTGGGTTAATTCCCGTTTTTAGTTGGGTTCACTCCCGTTTTTAATTGGGTTCACCCCCGTTTTTAGTTGGGTTCACTCCCGTTTTTAATTGGGTTCACTCCCGTTTTTAATTGGGTTCACTCCCGTTTTCAGTTGGGTTCACTCCCGTTTTTAATTGGGTTCACTCCCGTTTTTAGTTGGGTTCACTCTCGTTTTTAGTTGACTTCACTCCCGTTTTTAGTTGGGTTAACTCCCGTTTTTAGTTGGGTTCACTCCCGTTTTTAATTGGGTTCACTCCCGTTTTTAATTGGGTTCACTCCCGTTTTTAATTGGGTTCACTCCCGTTTTTAGCTGGGTTCACTCCCGTTTTTAGTTGGGTTCACTCCCGTTTTTAGTTGAGTTCACTCCCGTTTTTAGTTGGGTTCACTCCCGTTTTTAGTTGGGTTCACTCCCGTTTTTAGTTGAGTTCACTCTCGTTTTTAGTTGGGTTCACTCCCGTTTTTAGTTGGGTTCACTCCCGTTTTTAGTTGAGTTCACTCCCGTTTTTAGTTGGGTTCACTCCCGTTTTTAGTTGGGTTCACTCCCGTTTTTAGTTGAGTTCACTCTCGTTTTTAGTTGGGTTCACTCCCGTTTTTAGTTGGGTTCACTCCCGTTTTTAATTGGGTTCACTCCCGTTTTTAATTGGGTTCACTCCCGTTTTTAATTGGGTTCACTCCCGTTTTTAATTGGGTTCACTCCCGTTTTTAGTTGGGTTCACTCCCGTTTTTAGTTGAGTTCACTCCCGTTTTTAGTTGGGTTCACTCCCGTTTTTAGTTGAGTTCACTCCCGTTTTTAATTGGGTTCACTCCCGTTTTTAGTTGAGTTCACTCCCGTTTTTAGTTGGGTTCACTCCCGTTTTTAGTTGGGTTCACTCCCGTTTTTAGTTGAGTTCACTCCCGTTTTTAGTTGGGTTCACTCCCGTTTTTAGTTGGGTTCACTCCCGTTTTTAGTTGAGTTCACTCCCGTTTTTAGTTGGGTTCATGTTCCTCAATCTAGTTTTCTGTGTAGTGTATTGTCGATCATTGTTTGTCTATTTTTCTTTTGACATTTGCACTGTCTTTCTCTCTTGTGTTGGTGAAAAACATAGTCTCTCCACCCTAAAGGTTGGACGAGTTAGTCTAGTCAGTTCATCACTTCTACCTGTACTTATCACTGCAGCCTATTATCTCCACTGTGTTAGATCGCAACCCACTTTGGACGCTTACAAAAAATGATGTGCTCGACTGGTGGCAATGGCAAAATACATTCCCATTGTCAACGGTTCTCGCCGGTCACTCCTACTTCCCTGTCATGACATATATGTAATACTACTGAAAGTGGTGCTAAACCTCATAAGAAACAATCCTATCATTTTTCAAAAATAGTTAATCTGGAAAACACATTTATGTGAACTTTATTAATCTGTGTTCATGAAAGGGTCTCGATGCATAATGTCTGTCGTGCTATTCATCTTAAATATGTTCAACCTTTCACAAGCATGAACTTGTCAATAATTGTTCTCCTGAACTTTATGGAAACATGACGAATTCGTGATATCCTACAATGTTATGCACTGTGGATATAATAAAATTCACTATTTTAGATTACCATATCAACTATAATTAGTTATAACTCGGTTTCGATTATTAAAGGTAACCCTGCCACTTTTTATTGTTCCAAGCCAGGAAAGTTAGCGGTTGTGCATTTGTGTGCAAGTGTATGGGGTATCGATTTTGTCTCTTTCAATCATTATTCTTTTGGATTTTGAAACTGCTCCGACAGTGTAGTATTTTTTTTGTTTTTTGTTTTTAGTGATAATGTGATGTTCCGTTATATTGACATGATAGTTTATGGTTACATATTGTGCTGATTTTAGGGTTAGGGTTTTGGTACTTAACGCCACTTTCAACAATATATCAGTTATATCATGGCGGTCAGTTTTAATGGTGTAGGAAACCGGAGTACCATGATGAGAACCACCGATCTGCCGCAAGTCACTGACAACTTTATCACATAATGTTGTATCGAGTACACCTCGCCCAAGGACGTATACATTTGCAATTGTATACTCATGGCTATAATACTTACATGATGTTTATTTATTTGTCAAGTGAGCAGCTGTCCGCCATTATGGGGGTACGCCAAGGTGAACAACTTGCGATCTCGCGAAGTCACGCACATATCGCGATAGTTAGTTTCCGACTACATAGAATGTACACAGTTGCCAATCCTTTCTATATACGTCCTTGACCTCGCCTGAGTGGAATTTCGTATCTTTGAAGAACTTTATATTAAAAAGATACGAATAACATTTTTCAATTTGTAATAATTTCTTCCTATATACAAAATGTGCGTCTGCTACATTCGCGGACTTTTTACAAGAGAGAACATATGGCAAACCGGAAACGGGCAAACACAAGATTCCGGATTGCCGCAATATATCCATCTGTGAACATCCAACCATTAATAAAAATACCAAAAATAGATACACTACAGAAATTCGAACTCTCAACGTTAGTGGTGATAGGAACTGATTGCAGAGGTAGTTGTAAATCCAACTACCATACGATCATGACAGTCCCCGTGTTGATTTTATGTCTTTTTGGTTCCCTAAAGTTTAATGGAACAACATTTGAATGAAATTAAACTATTTCGCTTTTCGACCTTTTGATTATGAGCGTACCTGATGTAGGTTATTCCAGAAACGTGCCGTGTGCACAACATTCAATATCTACGTTTTTATTTGAAATGAGAATTAAGAACACACAGGTACTTAAATATTTCAAGTTAGGATAATACTTATTGTTGTCGTCTTGATTTTTCAAATTCAAACACAGAAATGATCTGGATTTGACATAGAATCAAAATAATCCATTCACTATGGTTAACATAAATAATATTCTCACTAGATGTTCAAAGCGGTGTTACAAAAGCATCAAACATAAAGCTGAATATAATGATAACAACATAATAAAAAATAGGAATAAAAAAAGATAAAATTGGATATAAGTACGTGAGTGCGTATTGTTTAACGCCAAATGAGCAATTTGTCAGCTATATCATGGAGGGAACATGTACAAGTTACATTCAATGAAATGATGATGATGTCCGCTTTGTTCTAGACCAACACACTAAGTTGGATTTTTATAGTGCTAGCTCACTGAAACAGCAGCCAGTGGGAAGACATGTCGCTCCACTCAGACACATTATTCTGATTCCAATCCCACCAGTCTTTGCTCTTACTACCGATTTTAGTGTCTGGTTTGACCCGACCGCGGCTCGACTCCTCGATCTACCACACTCGAAGCGAGCACGCTGACTATTATACAAATGATGCAGTTGAAATTAAATATAATGATGACCATATGATTAAAAAAAAACACAAAACATAAAACTCCATACGATCACCATACGATCTACCATACGATCACCACTAATAAATGGTCATCATTATGACCATTTATTAGTAATAAAAAACATAAAACATAAAACTCAATATAATGATGACCACCTTGATTACCATATAATAAAAATGTAAATAAAAAACATAGAATTGAGTATAATGATGACCATATAGTAACAAAAAAAACCCATAAAACTCAATATAATGATAACCATTTATTAGTAATAAAAAACACAAAACATAAAACTCAATATAATGATGACCATTTATTAGTAATAAAAAACATAAAACATAAAACTCAATATGATAATGACCATATACTAGTAACATAAAAACATAAAACTCAATACATTGATCACCATATAATAAAAATGTGAACATTGAGTATAATGTCTACATATAATTGAGTATAATGATGACCATATAGGAACAAAAAAAACCCATAAAACTCAGTATAATGATGACCATTTATTAGTAATAAAAAACAAAACATAAAACTCAATACCAATAACCCTATAATAAATATGTGAATAAAACATATAACATATATATGAATATAAATGATGACCATATAATAAAATAAAAACATTAACCATAAAACTCAATATAATGATGGCCATTTAATGAAAGCTTAAAATATAAGGTTATCATGATGGTGATATTATCTATTGGTAGCAAGTACATCACTTGTCATCTATTGTCCTCATTGTGAAGTCCTTAATCCTAAAAACCATGTAAGAAAACAAAGAATCACAGGTACATATTGGAAACAAGTCTTCAATCGGGGTAGGGTTATGATGTTTAGCGCCACTTTCAACAATATTTCAGTTAAATCGTGGTGGTCAATTTTATTGCAGGAGAAAAGCCGGGGGCCCGGAGAAAATCACCGACCTGTCGCAAGTCACTGCCAAACTTTATTACATAATTTTGTATCAAGTACACCTCGCCTGAGCGGGATTCGAACTTACAACTTTAGTGGTGATAGGCACTGATTACCCAGGTAGTTGTAAATCTAACTACCATACGATCACGACCACGGCCCCGGTCTTCAAACGGTTGTGGTACTGGAACTCTATACAGATCAACCAATTAATAATTTCATAAGCGGTGATATGAGTCATTAGTTCACGAGTACGTTTACATATAGATTCCTTAAAGCCCTCTTTTAATCCAAGATTAAATTAACATAATTTCATATTCTTGTGGTTATATGAATACAGAAGAATAGCAAGCTGTTTGGACGATTATGAAAATATGTGATGCCTAGTAAACTAAAACTACATCTAAATATAAAGTATCTGCTGTACATTATATTAATTCCATTTGATTTTATGTTATGGTCAACACTTCATTAACATCTGACACAATTACATTTTACTTCCGGGTTAAATTTAGATAAAGCGATTGCAACAGCTACAACATCTCGCCTGTTACTGTCTGTTGTTACCCTATTTACCAATTCTATTCAAAACTTTCAAAAGCCCGTTTGGCATCACTTTGAAGTCTGACTAGATCCCTATCTATACCCGCGGCCTGCAGTACCACTTGATTACTACCTCCCCAATAAGCAACTTCTGATTTGCCTATCATATTGTGATAGGGATCGGCCGGATCCATAATGTATGGAGGTGATCTAAAATTAAAAACAATATGTGTTACTATAAATACATATACATGTAAATATACATCAAATAATAACACATCATAAGAAAGTAACAAAATCTACAGTTAAGTCGATACAAGTACTTTTTGTCAACAAATATAGTATTCAAAAGACTGTTCTGAGGATAACCCTTCTACGAACGGAACTGCTACCTGTACAAGTCTAGAGCACACAAGTTCATGTAGGTCAATCGCAGCTCATTTCTGTGTAGTATTTTTGTTTTTATGTTTTGTTTTTGTCTGTTTCATTTGGCCATCAATACAATCGTCTGTCTTTCTTCAATTTACGGCTTCTGATTACCCCTTTGGTATCTTCACACTTTTTTTTTATAGATGTTGCTTTATTTCGACAGTTTGTTCTTTGGTTGTCTTATCGTTGTTGTTTGGTATTCGGCTCTGTCCTTTCTTTTTTTAAATTTGTTTTTCTGGTACTCTACATTGTCAGTGGTATTCGGATAATAGATTTAAACTCATAAATCGACACATTGACGAAAATAGACGTATGCCCATTTACTTATTTGCTCTTTTATAAACTATTTTGGCTACGGTTCTCCTCTCACAGGTATAGGTGACCATAACCGATGTTGGTTATCCTGTTTTGGACCTTTGGTTTACTTGTTCCAAAAGATTTTTAAATTATTTGGCTTTCTACTTATTTGATTACCAGGGTATCTGATGAAGGTTATTCCAGAAACGCGCCCTTCACACTAAATTTAACATCTTTACGTTTTTAATAGAAATAAATAACATTTGATACCATGGTAACAAGTGATCCTGCTTTCCACAAACAGGGTTGTTTTTTATGTTCATGCTGTCATTTTGGTAATGTGACGCTAGTTATGTACATTCTCTTCCAGTTATTTTCAAATACGATCAAACGAACGAATGTTGAATTTATGTATGAAACTTACGGTTTATTAAAGTTATCTGGATTGTAATACTCTGTCCACAATACCCGAATGTTTCCAATATCTTTTAGCATAGCGAAAACTCTTTTTATTATCTTGTCTTCTGTCACACTTGGGTGTGGCTTACCAAGATCTTCCCAGGCTCGAATAACCAACAATTCAACTGCATAAGATTTCAATGTGTGCTGGAACAGAACATTTACAAAATAATTTTATTAAAACCTAGTTTTGGTTATTGGTAAAGAATGTTAAACGCCACTTTCAACAATAGTTTAGCTATATCGTTTCACGTCTGTTTTATTGGTGGAGGAAACAAGATTATCCTGAGAAAAATACCCACTGACCTGTCCTAAACGTCGTTGGTAATCTACGGTTGATCACACTCCACTCATAACCAGAGGGTTAACTGACAAAGAAATCCTAGTAGTCATGAATAATTCAGACAATTTAATACATTATGATTAGTTCCGACACAATGTTTCACACCCAATCAAACTGTGAATTCAAATTCCTTGCAAACTAAAATAATAAGAGGACGAATCTGGTTGTGTTCTTAGTGGGGTTCGTGTTACTCGATCTTTAGATTTATTTGTAGGGTTTTGTAGATCGTTGTTTGTTATTTGTTCTTTTTTCTGTTGGTCATTGTGTTGTCTGCCCTTTGATTTATGGGTCCTGATTACCCCGTTGTTATTTTTAAACTCTTCTTGCATTTACCCGCGAGTTATCGATGATGAATGTTTTATTGACCAAACTCTATGTCACCCTTTCAAGTCAAACGAAAGGTCGGGTAAAAAAACTATGTCAACATACCGCGTTGTGATTCTGAAAGAACATACCGCGTTGTGATTCTGAAAGAATCTAGTACAGACTAAATTCATCAATAGCTTATCCTTCACTTTGCATATAGAGGGTTATGGTTTTTAACGCCACTTTCAACAATATTTCAGCTATATAGCAGCGGTACGTTTTATTGTTGGAGGAAACCGGAGTGCCTGGAGAAAACCACCGACCTGCCGTAAGGCATTGACAAACTTTATCACATAATGTTGTATCGAGTACAGCTCGGCTTGAACAGGATTTGAACTTACCACTTCAGTGGTGATAGACACTGATTGCATTGTAGTTGTAAATCCAATTGTCATATGATTACGACCACGACCTTTGTATGTAGAGCTTTTATTCATGTGTCTATGGAAATTAAATAATGACTTTTCGACCATTTTTTTGTTTTTATCGGAAGTATTACATGGGAGCGGCCCCGAGCATATAATCGGATGTCCTCGGAATGCCCTTTAATCAACGGATAGGTCAAATGAAGACGAAACATAGGTCATCAAAACACAACCTCAGACATACCTAAACATAAACATAAGTTATTAATGAAAATCTACAGGCACAATTAACGAAAGAAGGTAAACAGCTGCTTGAGACAAAGATACATCCACGTAATGACTAATGTTAAATCTCCGTAGTGAAAGTCGAGGACTTATTCATTTAAATCGTCAACATGTACGGTATGGTGTAGTATAGTATTTAATTTTCAATGCAAAGGGGTAATAAATATCGAAGCGTGGTTAGCCATGAATTACCGACAACGGCCACAAGTCACTAAAAAAACTCGCCACTGGAGAGAATCGAGTAGTGATTAGCCACGATTTACCTACGATGGCCTCAAGTCACTGAAAAACTTGCCGCTGGAGAGTAGTGATGCATGATTAACCATGAGATACCGACGATGGCCGCGAGTCACTGGAGGGAATCAAATTCTCATTCTTGGTTGTGATACATTTATATGCAATGGTAGATCTACTACTGGATTGAGAAAATGACAACCTATCGAAGTATATGTAGGATAAATGAATTCTCAACCCCCTTATCTTACAGCATGCTTGACAATTCTAGTAGGAAGGCATATAATATATACAGTATTACATTTTTTTTTAATTGAACAATTAAGATGGTGAATGGTTATGATGGAAGGGTATTTGAATAAGGTATGGTGTTCTATCCATAGGTTTCAAAGTTAAAACCAATAAGTGACTTACACCATTTGTTTTTATCCAATATTTTAACAATCTTATGGTTCTTTTAATCTTCTCAGGCTGTTTCCCAACAAATTCCACTTGAACTGGGTTTAAACATCTGTGATAGTTATTTCGTAGATCTTGATTACACTTCATTTTTTGATCAATTGTATTCAGCTCTGAACGTGTGGGATTACATGCTGAAAGTTAATTGGATAATAATATTTAGTTATTAGAAGAAGAAAATACAGTATGCTACTGTAAAAACTTTCACAATCAGCTTCTATCTGATGACGGATATGTACTTGACGAAATTTTATGTGGTTTAGTTTGTGAGTGAGATGCGGCAGGTTGATGGCTTTTACTCCGGGTACTCTGGTTTTCTACAGCAATGAAACTGATCCTAAATAAATAGCTGTAAAATTGTTGAAAATGGTGTTAAACACGAATAATAAAAATAATGAAAAATTTCGGATAGACCCCATTTTTTCCGAATAAATATATACGAGCCGTCCCGTGCGAAAAGCTACAAAAACTTGGTAGCTGTCGAACGTCAGAAATGGAGTCTAGTATGTTTGATTTCGTCTGGTCGAGGTGGTGCATGCGTTGTAGACTTGTTAAGGTTTTCCACAATAAATTGATGCATTGAAGATGCATCTGCTATTATTCCGTGACAGATTGTTATTGCTTATAATATTTCAATTAATAAAAACAACAAATATATTTTTATCGCAAATCGTACCCATCACAATACATGTACATTGTATTTATCTTATTTTGGTTAAAATTAACTATTTGTTTCATTTTAAAAGGAATTTCACTGTAACTGACACTTGGAAGTAAATTATATACCGGTATATGAACTTCAATTTCATTAATTTAAACATATTTTATTGTCTAAATAATGACAAAAATATTTAAATATTCCTTATCCACTGTCGTCAAAGAGCGCCGGTTGAAAATGTTTCGTTAACTTCTGGCATTTTATAAAGCGGTATTGTTTAAGAAGATTTTTTTATGAATATACTCTATATAATGTATCAAGTTATCAGCTTTGTGATTGGTATTGTCATATTGTCATTTTTAGATATAATTTTTCAAAAGAAAGGTCAATATAGTAACTAGTTATAGTCTAACACTTGATGTCAACAGTTATTTTTAAATTCCGGCTTTGTCAAATTGTAAACATTGATACATGTATATGACAAAACCAGAACGAATGTACATAAATAAGCAGGATTGTATTTTTCACTGACATAGTAAGTCTAAAACTATTCACGATAGCACGCCAGTGTAAATCATCATTTATCTAAGCATTGTAAAGGGTTTGTGTGCTTTAATTTCGAATATAGATTACTTTTTCATAGCACTATTTAATGATTTCAAGCTCATTATTAGCATTTGTCATTGTTCATGTCCATCATATTATCCACATCTGAGTAATCGATGAGGTAAACCACAGCAACATATAAGTAAAAACAAACAAAAATAATCGACTGATAACGAGATCTTCTGATTTGAAGATACAATGGTATATGATCATAATACTCATTTTTTTGTCGTCACCTGTATGTCAATCATGCTGAGCTGACATAACCGGAACCTGCCGAAATATTTTTATCGGAGCTCTTTGACGACAATTTTATCCATTTACTTCAAATTATGAAACATTAGTGCACTGGGTAGTTTGTTGAAAATGTTGAAAATTAAAACTTTTCTTGTACAACATAAAATCTATAATGACATTTCATTCATTTGAATCGTTTTGAATGTACGTGTTTATTCACATGTCACATTATTTAACATGGACTTTTCGGTCATTCTTTATACCGGAACATTAACATATATGGGGTGCATTTGTTTGAATATCCACCTCATAATGTCAACCATTTACAGTCGATGTAAGACAACATTGTTATATTTAACTCTGAAACAATCCTTAGATATGCATTTAGCATTAATGGGATACGTCATTATTAAAAATTGCTAGTCCTATCAACGGATGTAATTTTCTGGTGATTGCTGGTTGGTTGGTTTTATGGTGTACATGTATAACCAATTTTTCTCCAGGTTAATCAGCCAATCAGATTGCAGTATTCATATCAATTTAAATTAATTAGTTATGTTTATGCTTAGTCTCGTTTGCTTTGCATTGCTGCTTATGGTATGATTCACTCACCTCATAAGGGTTGATTTTAACGTCTCCAGTATTTCTGGTAACCTGGGACTTAATTTGTCTACCGATTGTATGTCATAAATAGGAAACAACAAATCAACATCGGAATATTCACGTACACCAGTTCCCTTACCGAGTGATCCACCCTAAAACAGGAAAACAAACAAATAGACAAAATTAATATTACAGGCATGAAATGGGAACAAATACATAAAACTGATAAAAACAATTTAGAAATAGAAATAGAAAATGGTTTAATTTTCTCTGTGTACTCCGGTGTCCTCCACCTATGAAATAGACCGCCATGATAAATTGTACTATTGTTGAAAGTGGCATTAAACACCATAACCCTAGAAATAGAAAAGGGTCGTTACAAAGATTAAAATCCCACGTTTTCTGTGTAGTGTATTGTTGAACATTGTTTGTCCTTTAGTCATGTTTCTTCTGGTCATTGTAGTGTCTTTCCTTTAGTCATGTTTCTTCTGGCCATTGTAGTGTCTTTCCTTCTTCTGGTCATTGTAGTGTCTTTCATTCTTCTGGCCATTGTAGTGTCTTTCCTTCTTCTGGCCATTGTAGTGTCTTTCCTTCTTCTGGTCATTGTAGTGTCTTTCATTCTTCTGGCCATTGTAGTGTCTTTCCTTTAGTCATGTTTCTTCTGACCATTGTAGTGTCTTTCCTTCTTCTGGCCAGTGTAGTGTCTTTCCTTCTTCTGGCCTTGGTAGTGTCTTTCTTTCTTCTGGCTATTGTAGTGTCTTTCCTTCTTCTGGCCATTGTAGTGTCTTTCCTTCTTCTGGCCATTGTAGTGTCTTTCCTTCTTCTGGTCATTGTAGTGTCTTTCCTTCTTCTGGCCATTGTAGTGTCTTTCCTTCTTCTGGCCATTGTAGTGTCTTTCCTTCTTCTGGCCATTGTAGTGTCTTTCCTTCTTCTGGCCATTGTAGTGTCTTTCCTTCTTCTGACCATTGTAGTGTCTTTCTTTCTTCCATTTACGGCTTCTGATTGCTCCTTTGGTATCTTCAAACTTTTCTTATGTATAGGGAAATTTTAAAAAGCTGCAGTTATTTTTCTGTTATATTCTACAGTACTGTAAATGCTATACATACTTTGATAACTCGCATCACTTTGTAACCAAACAGTTTTGACCTCAGAATCTCAGCTACACTATCTATAGTCTCCCCACATTTTTTCAAGTATTTTGTGTCGGGATTGACGACACGGTCTATGAAACAGGTCAGCGTTTCACCACGACCCATTCCCTCAAAATCTAACATCTTGTCGATAGTAGAGTATAAAACGTTAGGTGTGATGTCCCAAATAACCTGAAAAGTTAACAACAAATTTTGAAATTGATTAGTAATATACATGTACATAATACCATTAATGGCGAGTTCTCTATAATATTAATTAGCAAGATTGTGTGAGTGATTGTTGCAATTTTCCCTCTATATCACGGCGAGAACCAGCTACATTGAGCGAAATGATGTTCTACTGGTAAACATATAGAAAAAGCTTAATTGTTAGCATGGAAGCAGAAAATGTTCATTAAATCAAAAGGTTCAAGGTTATAAAAGGATGCTTAAGAAGCCAAGTGACCTTTTTTGTCCACTTGAACAGAAGCTTGCCCCCACACTTTCAGATCCTCTCATGTAGCTTGCCCCACACTTTCAGGTCCACTCCTGAGTGTTATTTTTAAGAGTTTATAAAACTGCTGTGTGATCTTCTTCTGTGAGAGAGTAATTTCGTGAAAATGTTCGATGACTAAGTGTTTTCTTCCAAGCAGTGATAAATCCTACAAAATGAATAAAAGAACCGCCTATCGCATAAATGCGCGACGTATCCCCCCGCACTTGCATAATATTTAGTTTTAGAAAGCAGCCTTGTAGTCTTAATGTATAACATACTTTATTGAAGGATGGAGTATATTGCAGCATGATCTGAATAATATACAGGAAGTACTCCACTTTGAACACTGTGTAAACCTCTGATGTAAATAAACATTTTCCTCCAAAACCCTTGCTTCAAATATTTCCATGCAAGAACCCGTCCAAGATAATGATAATTACAAGCCACATGCAAAATATTTTTCAAATCTATCCATGTTTACTAAAGTTATCGCGTAAACAAGACACAATTCTCAAAATTGGTGATTTTTCAACCAAAAACTAAGATTTTCTCCCAAAACCCTTGCTTCAAATATTTCCATGTAAGAACTCATCCAAGATAATGATAATTACAAGCCACATGCAAAACATTATTCAAATCTATCCGTGTTTACTAAAGTTATCGCGTAATCAAGAAAGTGTGACGACGGACGGACAGACAGACAGACGGACGGCCGCTATTACTATATTCCTCAGCGCTATCGCGGGGTGGGGGGGATAATAAGTAAGCATTTTTAAACTAAAGTTGCCTCCTTCCTTGCAGAATACTTTTAGTTCCAACACTTACAAAAGATAGAACATGTACAATATCAGCCCAGTATAAGCGGGAAGCAAACTTAAACCTGTCATTCCTGTTGTCGTTACATATATGATATTCTCTCATTGAAGAATGTTCGATTCGGTGATTATCTGCATCTCATCTATTCAAATGAGCTTGAAGTAAAGGATATTATTGACACTCAAAATTCTGTTTCTTAACGTGACATTCACCTTGAAATCAACAACGGAAGAAGATTAAAAACAAAACTCTACAACAAACGTGATAACTTGACTTTACGTTTTGCGCGTACCTGAGGAAGGTTATTCTAGAAACGCGTCGTGCGCACTAAAGTTGATATCTACGTTTTTATTTTTTTCCTATAGTCAACTTCCATTCATCAGATGCAATATTTCAATAGTATAAGGGTGTAGAGTTTACATTCACAAATCATACGTTATTTTGGGGAGTGTGCCCAGTCCAGTGATTTTCCTGAGAGAGTGTAGATGTTGACGCGGTAGAGCATGTCTGGCTGGAGAGGGGGCCGTTCGACTGATGTTCATTAAACGTTGCATAATTGTCCCCCATTCCTATTGAATTGCAGAGGTTCAGTGATCAATGTCACTGGAGTAAAATGGTGAAATTGTATGTCGGTATATATAGTAACACTTATGTCATTTACTGTAGAGTGAGTGCGTGATTGTTGTTTAACGCCAACTCTGCAATTTTTCAGCTATATCATGGCGACAGCAAGTTAATTTTCAATGTAAAGATGATGAGGTCCGCTTTGTGTTAGACCAACACGATTAGTTGGATTTTTATAGTGCTCGCTTACTGAAACAATAGTCCGCGAATAGACACGTCTCCCCACTCGGACACATTATCCTGATTCTGAGCCAGCCATTATTTGCTCTTTCTCCTTCGTGCAAGGCTGTGTGCTTAGCGGAGAAGCATCAAATACTAATTCAATACTCTTTGGTTTTACCCGATCGGGGCTCGAAACCACGACTATCGCACTCGAGGCGAGCACGCCTAACCATTCCATTACACCACCGGACGCGCTCACTCACATAAAAAAAAACCACAAATAATCAACTTATTTTTCTTTGTCTAGTCGGCCATTATGGCGGTGCGTCTCGCAATCGGAAACTGACCCAGAAAGAAGAAAGCGAATTATCGCTAAGGAATAGCTGATTAAAACAGCGCTATCACCATAATTATGTGGGTTTTTAATGAAATTAATCAATTATGATTAATATACTGTGATTGCACAGTTAAAAAAGATAAAATTTCAAATAATAATCCTGCGAAATGACATGCGTCTTTCCATAACCAAACTATCACACACTATGACCTTCAACCCTACACACACATCTCACGTGATACCGAAGTGCCAGCAATTATGTAACAGAATCAACTTTCTACCAGCCCTTAAGAAACACTTTACTGGTTAGGTAACACAAAAGCATTTTAAGAAGACTTCTTACGACTCTCTAAAATTTACACGAGGTTTGGGGGTAAGGGTTGTCGTGTTTAACGCCACTTTCAACAGTATTTCAGTTATATCGTGGCGGCTCTATCACAAAGGGCTCTTATTTCTTTATCATTCGTAACATTAAGGTTGGTCCAGACCACTCTTAAAGCATACTTTATCACTAAGACAAAGAAACCGTAAGTTACAAGCGACAAGACGTTTATTGCGTGATGGGAACAATACTATTGGCTCCGTCTGCGATAATCAGAAACCGTAAATCGAAGAACGGAGAGTATTACAATGACCAAAAGAAAAAGTACAAAAGGACAAACAATGATCCATAAAACACTATTCGCATCTATTCACTTAAAATCGTCCAGGACGAATTTCAAGCTACCATAGACCAAACAGGACACTTTATAAAAAGAGGGGCTCGACAAAAAAGATCGGACCTCCACGTTCAAAAAAATTAAAGGAGGGATCAACTCCCTTTTTCACAAATGTTCAGTTTTCATTTGATAATCTCTGAAAAGGTAAATTATAGCCCCCTTTAAAAGATTAGGTAGGTCGCGGTTGTGGAGAGGAAGGGGTATACATTTAATAAGAACTGTAATTGTGAATGAATCACTAATATTAATTTTGTTTTTTATCTGGAGTGATACAGTATCACAAGCATGAGACGATGCAAAAGGAAAAGTACCAGCGGCTATGCCACTGCAGCCGGTGCCAAGCAGTCCAAGACCAGAAAGGACGTCCCAGTGCCAGTTACGGAACACCTACCACATGTGGACACGCTCTCAAGGAGCATACCAAACCCTAGTATTGCCAAAACTACTGCAGATGTTGGGCCAACTCAGAACATTACCTTGTTGTACTCTAGAGAAGAAGTCGGCACATCATCTACTGTTGATACAGGTATAGCTCAGCAATTGGTTGTCCCCTACACACTGCCAAATCCAGTACCTAGTATTCATGCAACATTGGGTGCTTATGTATCACAAACACACAAAAACAAAATCATAAATGGAGAATATATCGATTTGGCACTTCTCCTTGAAAACACGACAATTTCCGAGAAACAAGAAAACAAGTTGTAATAATCGATGGTGTGCTTTCAACGAGAGATAAAACAAAACAAATCATCAACACTATTTCAAAATGGACGGATGCTTTTATCGGCACATCCTTCAAAATACCAAGCATTATTGAAATGTATGCACACTGTGCGCTTGGATTCGGGGTTCGGGGACTGGCATGGAAAATATATGACGAACAGTTTAGATTAAAAATGAGAATGGACTCGACAACATGTTGGGATGCTGTGAATCAGGAATTGTGGTTGTTGTACATGGTAGGTGGTTACAACAATGAGTTGCATTCCTCTTCCGCAGTATTCAACAATTACAGGCCATCAGTTAATAAATGCTACAACTTTAATTTTAAAGGAATATGTGAGCGCAACCCATGTAATTACAAGCAATTACAAGCATGTTTGTTTTAAATGTTCAGGGAACCACCCGGTCTTTTTGTTCACTCCTGGTATGGGGCAGGGAAATTCAGTAACTCAATTGTTGCACCCACGAACACCAAATGTACAAAACTTTGGATTCCAACATAATTTCAGACATAGAGTACCAGGAAAAAACAGCACCAGGTTCCATGGCCAAGGAGGTCCACGATATATCGGCCCTAGGTAAATCACCTCTAAAAATTGAAATTGTTCAAAGATATTTGCAGAATTATCCACTCAAAGAAGTCGCACAGGAGTTAAGTGATGGTTTTTTAAAAGGGTTTCGATTAAAATATACTGGTCCGAGAATTCATCGTGAAAGTCCCAATCTTTTATCTGCATTTCCGCACACGGAGGCATTAAAAGATAAGATCCAAAAGGAAATAAATCTAGGTAGAATTGCAGGTCCGTTCAAATGTTTGCCCATATCCAATTTACAAGTATCCCCATGTAACATTGTGCCCAAGTCAGATGGGGTAACTTGGCGTCTTATTTCACATCTTTCATACCCCACATTTAATGAGATCAATGATTGATCCTGTCCACTGTACAGTGCGCTACACCTCGTTTGACAGAGTAGTTGAAATGATGAGGAAACTCGGAAAACGAGCGGAACTTGGTGTTATCGATATTAAAAATGCATTTCGCTTGTTAAGGGTATTTCCTGGTGATTTCGATTTGTTGGGGTTAACAATTGATGAAAAGTACAACATAGATAAATGCTTGTCAACGGGGTGTTCTATTTCCTGCAACATGTTCCAAAAATTTTCTACATTCTTACATTGGTTAGTAGAGAAAACATCCGGACATAGTACATTGGATCACTATCTAGATGATTTTATTTTCGCGGGTCAAGAACATTCCGGGCGGTGTTAAAACCTTAATGAACTAATTTTTAAGTATTTCTCAAGAACTAGGTATTCTTATTGCAGATGAAAAATCGGTCGGTCCCGTGACAGTTTTAGCATTTTTAGGTTTGGAAATCGATACGGAGGATGGATATGGCTATTAGAATTCCGCAGGAAAAATTGGAAGCCTTAAAAGCGAATTTAATTTTCTATTCAAAACAAAAACGAATTACGCTAAAATATTTACAGTCCCTTGTTGGTTCGTTAAACCTTTTTGGATAAGCGATACGAAGTGCTCGTGCTTTTAACAGACGTTTGTATGGCCTTAGAATGAAGGCAAAAAAGCCGCATCATTTCATTAAATTGAATGCAGAAACGAAAACGGATATACATATGTGGTTGTACTTTTTGGAATTGTTCAATGGTAAAACTTATTTTCCGGAGTCTAGCTGGACTGATAGTGACGTTTTGGAGCTTTTCACGAATAGCGCCGGGTCTGTTGCAATGGGTTGTGGGACGTATTATTCGGGGCAATGGGTTTATTTTTCCTGACCAGAGACCTGGATTGAATCAGATATACTAAACGACATAACGTTTCTAGAGTTTGTTCCAATCGTGTTAGCACTAGCAGTTTGGAGAAACCGACTTCATAATAAGAAAATAAAGTTTAACATTGACAGCTTAGCACTAGTCGAAATTCTAAAGACGTCAAAATCAAAACGTGTTATGAATTAAATGCGTCCTTTTGTCCTATATATAATGCAAAATAATATAATGTTTCGCGCTCAACATGTTTTTGGAAAAGTCAACTGTATTTCTCACTCTATCTCTCGACAGCAATGACAGGGGTTTCGACGATTATCGCCAAATGCTCAGACCAATCCCGAAGAAATACCGGACGATTTTCGTCAGATGATTTACAACATGAAGCTGACAGACTTATAGACAAGTCCTTATCCCTAAATACAATGAAAACTTACGAAACAGGTCTTTCAGTTTTCAACAATTTTTTACAACTGCATGGTTTTGAGGCAGTTTTCCCATCATCTCTTGAAAAAGTAGTTCAATTTGTAGCATACATGTCTCTGAAAGACTTGTCAGTAAATACAGCAATATCGTACATATCTGCTGTGGGGTTCAAATGGAAAATTTCAGGTTGTTCGGATGTTACTCAAAATTTCATTGTTCATAAAGTTTTAGAAGGAATGAACAGATTAAAAATAGGGCAGATACAAGACTTCCGAGTAAACGTGCTATACTTCAGAGAATTGTTTCAATATTGCCAGGTACCGGTATTTGTTTCAATATGTATGAAAATAAATTGTTTAAGGCGGCATTTACGCTAGCTTATTGGGATTTGCTTAGGGTAGTGGAAATTACACTATCCAACAAGAAAAATATCAACAATATATTATCAAGCAACGACGTTCATATAGTAGCAGGTTCGGACAAGTTAACCATAATTTTACGCTTTTCAAAAACTGATCAGCTAGGAAAAGGGGTCAATATTGAAATTCCAAAGGTTGGAGGCTTGATGTGTCCAGTTGAAATCGTTTCTGAATACCTCACAGTAAGGCCTACAGAAGACGTGCCATTCTTATGTCATTTTAGTGGATCATTCTTAACCAGATTTCAGTTTTCGGCAATGTTGACAAAGTCATTAAAATACGATGGAATTGAATCGTCTAAATACAAAGCCCATTCGTTTCGCATAGGGGCTGCAGCTGCTCTATCGATGGCCGGGTACCCCATAGACGAAATTAATAATCTTGGCAGATGGAAATCCACTGCCTACAATCATATATTCGACCTCCAGCAATAGCTGTTCCAAAACATTCGATAAATATACAAATTATCAATCATTTCAGGGTTTTCGTCAGTTTGGATTTTAGGATCTTCCATTATAAAAGGGGCTTGGCTGTATACAAGAACTAGACCTGGAGGGTCTAATTTAACGTTGGAGAGACTTGCAATTAAGATTTGGTGGCAAGGGTACAGCGGGATGAAGTTGCGTGATGTCAAGCCTAAACTTCGGACAATGTCCTCTTTTGAAGAAGCACCAGACATCATTGTGCTCCATTGTGGGGATAATGATTTAGGACAACATAGTATTGGGGATCTCCGTGAACTGGCAAAATCCCAGTAGTAGTATGGTAGGAAGTTTTATACCGATCCTATGGGGACCGATTGCATAACCACGTCGTAACAATAACCCTGACTCTAATCATAACCCTAACCCTATGTAAAAAAGTATTTATAATTATCCCTAACCCTATGTAAAAAAGTATTTATTATTAACCCTAACCCTAGGTAAAAAAGTATTTATAATTAGATAATACGAATGCGATAAAATTCTTATCAATCAAAGTAAATGAAAACCATTGGTGCTATCTATAAAGCGATGTTTATCAGACAATCATACTGTAAATAGTTAAACAAAGTATTTAATAATTAGATAATAGGAATGCGATAAAATTCTTATCCGTTTAATCAAAGTAAATAAAACCCACCTGTACTAACAATACAGTAGATTTGTTATCTATAAAGAGATGTCTACCCCACAATTAATATGTATTTATAAAATGAGAACCACAAATTTATAGAATGAAGTATTTGTGGAATCTTAAGCTCGAAAAAACATCCACCTTTGCATTTTTGAGGTGATAAAAACTCTATGGAAATAACCCATAAAGAGGTACAATTTTGTCCGTAGCGTCATTTTTAAGCGTCCATTTTTAAACCATGGTATGTTTTGGTGCGTTAAAAAACGTAGCGAGTGCGAAATACGAGACGTGAAAATGCTATACGCGCGAATTTATTATCGTTTGCTGTGTATTTTGTACGATAAAAATGAACGCCACAATTTTCTAGAATGACGAATTTTAGACAATAGAAATCGAGTGCTTGTGAAATTTTAAGCTCGAAAAACCAATCACCTTTGCATTTTTGAGGTGATAAAAACTATGGAAATCACATAGAAAGCGGTATGATTTTGTCAGTAGTATCATTGTTAAGCGTCCATTTTTAAAACATGGTATGCTTTGGTGCGTTAAAAACGTAGCGAGTGCGAAATATGAGGCGTGAAATACGCGCAATTTTATACCGTCTTTAAATTATCTTTGGGAGGCCGATACCGCAGTGATGACGTCATATGCTAAAGAAAATGAAAATCATCGTTATTTCCTTCTAGTTGTGAACGCCGTCTCTAAATATGCATGGACCATTCCTCTGAAATCGACCAAAGGAATTGAAATAGTTATGCTATTTACACAGGGTTATTGTGCGTCATAAATTGCATAATAAGTCATTTTTGAAGACTTAAAATCCCGATCTATATATGACCATTCCTCTGAAATCGAACAAAGGAATTGAAATGGTCAGTGCCTTGTCGTCGGTGTTTTACAAAAGAATACAACGAAAAATGGACTGGTGAAATATTTAAGTCTACCCAAAGAATAATCCAATCTTTTGATCTTGAGCGTACCTGATGAAGGTTATTCCAGAAACGCGTCGTGCGCACTAAATTTGATATCTACGTTTTTATTACTAGTAATTTTGTAACCAATATCAATGACATTTCATCATACGTCTAAATTTTCTTTTGTAGTTCAACACTTAATCAGTTTTGATGAGTTGCATTCTGTATAAAAACTAATAATGTGCTTACAATGGTCATGGTGTTTTCAAGTCAATATTTCTAATATGAATAGCTACCGTCTGTCGCAAACGAAATAAAAAAGAAAAACCATCAGATGTACTTATAATAGACATTACAAAATGAACAGGGAACAATTCGACCTTTACATATGTTACGAAATTATGTTATAGAAAACATTAAAATTTGTTCTATTTAGAAATTACGTAAAAAGATATTGTGAATAGTTAATTTGAAAGGAAATGATAACTGCTCTTCCATCAAACACTATAAATATTCGTTTATCTTTCATTACCTAAGGAATTCTTACGAATCATTTAATTCTTCCCTTTTCAAGAAGTGACAGTAAATTAAATCTCATCTACATTACTGTATAGGTTTGTTTGATGTAAAGGTAGACGAGTACACACGCCAGAAGAAATATCCACGTAACACAAAGGTAAAAAAAAGTTTAGTAGCTTTAGACGACCAGAAGTCTTGTAGACGGTGATGGCTGAGTGCGCATTTGTTAAACATTAACGCATTATAAAGGTTAGAGCTGTTTATTACCAATATATTTAGAAATTGTAGAAACCAAAGTAGGCCGATTTTGTATATGTAAACGAAATTGGAAGACCAATTGATTTAAGCTTTTGACAGAAATGTAATCACAATATCCTTTCCAGAAATGTATAGTTGAAATAAGGGGTTTCCATGCAATTATGCAAGTCATTAGCTTGGAATATTCCCTGCAGGTATGATTTGTATTATATACCAATGTACCAAATATATGCACATCTTGCACAGAACATCCCGAATCCCCAAAAGACAGAGAGAATGTACATGCATAGCACATATTGTGGATGTGATTTTAACATAGTACTATATTTCTAATAACCAAACTTCCTTCACTTTGCTATGGCCAATTCACAACGTAGTCCATTATAATTGACATGTGAATATAAGAATGTGTCAAGTAGTTTCTCATTAACATTTCAATGAAAATACTATATTAAATACAATTATTATACTGCTACTTGACCTGAAAATGATTCTTATTAATGTCTTATGAGGAAAATTAAAAAAACAAAACAAATCTAAATTAATTCCATATTTCATTTAATTATGTCATATGATGGCCTTGTATACTATCTAATACCTAGATAATGGTCGGTGGTTATGATGTTTAATGCCACTTTCAACAATATTTCAGTTATATCATGGCGGTCAGTTTTATTGGTGGAGGAAACCGGAGTATCCGCAGAAAACCACAAGATGGCCATCGGCTCTCTTTAATAGAACTGATATTATGCGTATGACAACTTCTATGCCACAAAGATTAATAATATTATATATTATGCTAAAGATTATAGCATTCTTTATAATAAAGCTGGTCGTCCGGTTATATGTGAGGGTTGGCATTTTATTCACATATGGAAAGCACATCCATGAGAGCAGCATTTCACTAAGGGGGCATACAACTACTTTATCTCTGCCACTTCTTATCAAAGTGCCTGTACCAAGTCAGGAAAGTGGTCATGTATTTGTGTGTTAGGAGTATCGATTTTGCCTCTTTCTACGATTTATGTCTTTAATTTTAGAATTGTTCGGAGTGTGGTATTTTTGTTCTTCGTTTCATTAAAGCATTTCTGTTTTTTTTTGTATATATATAAATTATTGGTAATCCCGTTATTATTTTTTAAAATTGACTAGAATATCATCCAAGTCAGAAGACGATCAAAGGGGGCCATCTTTGTACAAAAACAACAACTATACAAATACAACGGTAAACATAAAATCTTAGACTCGTAACAGAAATATTTACAATTGCAAACCAATATAGGTGTTCTTCCAAATTGTCAACTTTAAGGAAGTTGATTTCCTTTATATTTCTGATAGATGTACTGGATCTAATGTTTTAAGTACAGATAAAGAAAGGCAAGTTTTCAAGATTATTATTACAAAAATAGATAATAAAAGCCGTTTTAATATTTAAAAGCACTTGGGTATTCTCCCGTTTATAGTTGGGTTCACTCCCGTTTTTAGTTGGGTTCACTCCCGTTTTTAGTTGAGTTCACTCCCGTTTTTAGTTGGGTTCACTCCCGTTTTTAGTTGGGTTCAATCCCGTTTTTAATTGGGTTCACTCCGTTTTTAGTTGGGTTCACTCCCGTTTTTAACTGGGTTCACTCCCGTTTATAGTTGGGTTCAATCCCGTTTTTAATTGGGTTCACTCCCGTTTTTAGTTGGGTTCACTCCCGTTTTTAGTTGGGTTCACTCCCGTTTTTAATTGGGTTCTCTCCCGTTTTTAGTTGGGTTCACTCCCGTTTTTAATTGGGTTCACTCCCGTTTTTAATTGGGTTCACTCCCGTTTTTAGTTGGGTTCACTCCCGTTTTTAATTGGGTTCACTCCCGTTTATAGTTGGGTTCACTCCCGTTTTTAATTGGGTTCACTCCCGTTTTTAATTGGGTTCACTCCCGTTTATAGTTGGGTTCACTCCCGTTTTTAATTGGGTTCACTCCCGTTTTTAGTTGGGTTCACTCCCGTTTTTAGTTGGGTTCACTCCCGTTTTTAGTTGAGTTCACTCCCGTTTTTAGTTGGGTTCACTCCCGTTTTTAGTTGGGTTCACTCCCGTTTTTAGTTGAGTTCACTCCCGTTTTTAGTTGGGTTCATGTTCCTCAATCTAGTTTTCTGTGTAGCGTATTGTCGATCATTGTTTGTGTATTTTTCTTTTGACCTTTGCACTCTCTTTCTCTCTTGTGTTGGTGAAAAACATAGTCTCTCCACCCTAAAGGTTGGACGAGTTAGTCTAGTCAGTTCATCACTTCTACCTGTACTTATCACTGCAGCCTATTATCTCCACTGTGTTAGATCGCAACCCACTTTGGACGCTTACAAAAATGATGTGCTCGACTGGTGGCTATGGCAAAATACATTCCCATTGTCAACGGTTCTCGCCGGTCACTCATACTTCCCCTGTCATGACATATATGTAATACTACTGAAAGTGGTGCTAAACCTCATAAGAAACAATCATTCCAATAACAGTCCTATAATTTTTCAAAAATAGTTAATCTGGAAAACACATTTATGTGAACTTTATTAATCTGTGTTCATGAAAGGGTCTCGATGCATAATGTCTGTCGTGCTATTCATCTTAAATATGTTCATCCTTTCACAAGCATGAACTTGTCAATAATTGTTCTCCTGAACTTTATGGAAACTTGACGAATTCGTGATATCCTACAATGTTATGCACTGTGGATATAATAAAATCCACTATTTTAGATTACCATATCAACTATGATTAGTTATAACTCGGTTTCAATTATAAAAGGTTTAACCCTGCCACTTTTTATTGTTCCAAGCCAGGAAAGTTAGCGGTTGTGCATTTGTGTGCAAGTGTATGGGGTATCGATTTTGTCTCTTTCAATCATTATTCTTTTGGATTTTGAAACTGCTCCGACAGTGTAGTATTTTTTTTGTTTTTTGTTTTTAGTGATAATGTGATATTCCGTTATATTGACATGATAGTTTATGGTTACATATTGTGCTGATTTTAGGGTTAGGGTTTTGGTACTTAACGCCACTTTCAACAATATATCAGTTATATCATGGCGGTCAGTTTTAATGGTGTAGGAAACCGGAGTACCATGATGAGAACCACCGATCTGCCGCAAGTCACTGACAACTTTATCACATAATGTTGTATCGAGTACACCTCGCCCAAGGACGTATACATTTGCAATTGTATACTCATGGCTATAATACTTACATGATGTTTATTTATTTGTCAAGTGAGCAGCTGTCCGCCATTATGGGGGTACGCCAAGGTGAACAACTTGCGATCTCGCGAAGTCACGCACATATCGCGATAGTTAGTTTCCGACTACATAGAATGTACACAGTTGCCAATCCTTTCTATATACGTCCTTGACCTCGCCTGAGTGGAATTTCGTATCTTTGAAGAACTTTATATTAAAAAGATACGAATAACATTTTTCAATTTGTAATAATTTCTTCCTATATACAAAATGTGCGTCTGCTACATTCGCGGACTTTTTACAAGAGAGAACATATGGCAAACCGGAAACGGGCAAACACAAGATTCCGGATTGCCGCAATATATCCATCTGTGAACATCCAACCATTAATAAAAATACCAAAAATAGATACACTACAGAAATTCGAACTCTCAACGTTAGTGGTGATAGGAACTGATTGCAGAGGTAGTTGTAAATCCAACTACCATACGATCATGACAGTCCCCGTGTTGATTTTATGTCTTTTTGGTTCCCTAAAGTTTAATGGAACAACATTTGAATGAAATTAAACTATTTCGCTTTTCGACCTTTTGATTATGAGCGTACCTGATGTAGGTTATTCCAGAAACGTGCCGTGTGCACAACATTCAATATCTACGTTTTTATTTGAAATGAGAATTAAGAACACACAGGTACTTAAATATTTCAAGTTAGGATAATACTTATTGTTGTCGTCTTGATTTTTCAAATTCAAACACAGAAATGATCTGGATTTGACATAGAATCAAAATAATCCATTCACTATGGTTAACATAAATAATATTCTCACTAGATGTTCAAAGCGGTGTTACAAAAGCATCAAACATAAAGCTGAATATAATGATAACAACATAATAAAAAATAGGAATAAAAAAAGATAAAATTGGATATAAGTACGTGAGTGCGTATTGTTTAACGCCAAATGAGCAATTTGTCAGCTATATCATGGAGGGAACATGTACAAGTTACATTCAATGAAATGATGATGATGTCCGCTTTGTTCTAGACCAACACACTAAGTTGGATTTTTATAGTGCTAGCTCACTGAAACAGCAGCCAGTGGGAAGACATGTCGCTCCACTCAGACACATTATTCTGATTCCAATCCCACCAGTCTTTGCTCTTACTACCGATTTTAGTGTCTGGTTTGACCCGACCGCGGCTCGACTCCTCGATCTACCACACTCGAAGCGAGCACGCTGACTATTATACAAATGATGCAGTTGAAATTAAATATAATGATGACCATATGATTAAAAAAAAACACAAAACATAAAACTCCATACGATCACCATACGATCTACCATACGATCACCACTAATAAATGGTCATCATTATGACCATTTATTAGTAATAAAAAACATAAAACATAAAACTCAATATAATGATGACCATATACTAGTAACATAAAAACATAAAATTCAATACCTTGATTACCATATAATAAAAATGTAAATAAAAAACATAGAATTGAGTATAATGATGACCATATAGTAACAAAAAAAAACCATAAAACTCAATATAATGATAACCATTTATTAGTAATAAAAAACACAAAACATAAAACTCAATATAATGATGACCATTTATTAGTAATAAAAAACATAAAACATAAAACTCAATATAATAATGACCATATACTAGTAACATAAAAACATAAAACTCAATACATTGATCACCATATAATAAAAATGTGAACATTGAGTATAATGTCTACATATAATTGAGTATAATGACGACCATATAGGAACAAAAAAAACCCATAAAACTCAGTATAATGATGACCATTTATTAGTAATAAAAAACAAAACATAAAACTCAATACCAATAACCCTATAATAAATATGTGAATAAAACATATAACATATATATGAATATAAATGATGACCATATAATAAAATAAAAACATTAACCATAAAACTCAATATAATGATGGCCATTTAATGAAAGCTTAAAATATAAGGTTATCATGATGGTGATATTATCTATTGGTAGCAAGTACATCACTTGTCATCTATTGTCCTCATTGTGAAGTCCTTAATCCTAAAAACCATGTAAGAAAACAAAGAATCACAGGTACATATTGGAAACAAGTCTTCAATCGGGGTAGGGTTATGATGTTTAGCGCCACTTTCAACAATATTTCAGTTAAATCGTGGTGGTCAATTTTATTGCAGGAGAAAAGCCGGGGGCCCGGAGAAAATCACCGACCTGTCGCAAGTCACTGCCAAACTTTATCACATAATTTTGTATCAAGTACACCTCGCCTGAGCGGGATTCGAACTTACAACTTTAGTGGTGATAGGCACTGATTACCCAGGTAGTTGTAAATCTAACTACCATACGATCACGACCACGGCCCCGGTCTTCAAACGGTTGTGGTACTGGAACTCTATACAGATCAACCAATTAATAATTTCATAAGCGGTGATATGAGTCATTAGTTCACGAGTACGTTTACATATAGATTCCTTAAAGCCCTCTTTTAATCCAAGATTAAATTAACATAATTTCATATTCTTGTGGTTATATGAATACAGAAGAATAGCAAGCTGTTTGGACGATTATGAAAATATGTGATGCCTAGTAAACTAAAACTACATCTAAATATAAAGTATCTGCTGTACATTATATTAATTCCATTTGATTTTATGTTATGGTCAACACTTCATTAACATCTGACACAATTACATTTTACTTCCGGGTTAAATTTAGATAAAGCGATTGCAACAGCTACAACATCTCGCCTGTTACTGTCTGTTGTTACCCTATTTACCAATTCTATTCAAAACTTTCAAAAGCCCGTTTGGCATCACTTTGAAGTCTGACTAGATCCCTATCTATACCCGCGGCCTGCAGTACCACTTGATTACTACCTCCCCAATAAGCAACTTCTGATTTGCCTATCATATTGTGATAGGGATCGGCCGGATCCATAATGTATGGAGGTGATCTAAAATTAAAAACAATATGTGTTACTATAAATACATATACATGTAAATATACATCAAATAATAACACATCATAAGAAAGTAACAAAATCTACAGTTAAGTCGATACAAGTACTTTTTGTCAACAAATATAGTATTTAAAAGACTGTTCTGAGGATAACCCTTCTACGAACGGAACTGCTACCTGTACAAGTCTAGAGCACACAAGTTCATGTAGGTCAATCGCAGCTCATTTCTGTGTAGTATTTTTGTTTTTATGTTTTGTTTTTGTCTGTTTCATTTGGCCATCAATACAATCGTCTGTCTTTCTTCAATTTACGTCTTCTGATTACCCCTTTGGTATCTTCACACTTTTTTTTTATAGATGTTGCTTTATTTCGACAGTTTGTTCTTTGGTTGTCTTATCGTTGTTGTTTGGTATTCGGTTCTGTCCTTTCTTTTTTTAAATTTGTTTTTCTGGTACTCTACATTGTCAGTGGTATTCGGATAATAGATTTAAACTAATAAATCGACACATTGACGAAAATAGACGTATGCCCATTTACTTATTTGCTCTTTTATAAACTATTTTGGATAATGTTCTCCTCTCACAGGTATAGGTGACCATAACCGATGTTGGTTATCCTGTTTTGGACCTTTGGTTTACTTGTTCCAAAAGATTTTTAAATTATTTGGCTTTCTACTTATTTGATTACCAGCGTATCTGATGAAGGTTATTCCAGAAACGCGTCCTTCACACTAAATTTGACATCTTTACGTTTTTAATAGAAATAAATAACATTTGATACCATGGTAACAAGTGATCCTGCTTTCCAAACACAGGGTTGTTTTTTATGTTCATGCTGTCATTTTGGTAATGTGACGCTAGTTATGAACATTCTCTTCCAGTTATTTCCAACCAAAAAAAGATCAAACGAACGAATTTTGAATTTATGTATGAAACTTACGGTTTATTAAAGTTATCTGGATTGTAATACACTGTCCACAATACCCGAATGTTTCCAATATCTTTTAGCATAGCGAAAACTCTTTTTATTATCTTGTCTTCTGTCACACTTGGGTGTGGCTTACCAAGATCTTCCCAGGCTCGAATAACCAACAATTCAACTGCATAAGATTTCAATGTGTGCTGGAACAGAACATTTACAAAATAATTTTATTAAAACCTAGTTTTGGTTATTGGTAAAGAATGTTAAACGCCACTTTCAACAATAGTTTAGCTATACTGTTTCACGTCTGTTTTATTGGTGGAGGAAACAAGATTATCCTGAGAAAAAAAACCACTGACCTGTCCTAAACGTCGTTGGTAATCTACGGTTGATCACACTCCACTCATAACCAGAGGGTTAACTGACAAAGAAATCCTAGTAGTCATGAATAATTCAGACAATTTAATACATTATGATTAGTTCCGACAAAATGTTTCACACCCAATCAAACTGTGAATTCAAATTCCTTGCAAACTAAAATAATAAGAGGACGGAATCTGATTGTGTTCTTAGTGGGGTTCGTGTTACTCGATCTTTAGATTTATTTGTAGTGTTTTGTAGATCGTTGTTTGTTCTTTGTTCTTTTTTCTGTTGGTCATTGTGTTGTCTGTCCTTTGATTTATGGGTCCTGATTACCCCGTTGGTATTTTTAAACTCTTCTTGCATTTACCCGCGAGTTATCGATGATGAATGTTTTATTGACCAAACTCTATGTCACCATTTCAAGTCAAACGATAGGTCGGGTAAAAAAACTATGTCAACATACCGCGTTGTGATTCTGAAAGAACATACCGCGTTGTGATTCTGAAAGAATCTAGTACAGACTAAATTCATCAATAGCTTATCCTTCACTTTGCATATATAGGGTTATGGTTTTTAACGCCACTTTCAACAATATTTCAGCTATATAGCAGCGGTACGTATTATTGTTTGAGGAAACCGGAGTGCCTGGAGAAAACCACCGACCTGCCGTAAGGCATTGACAAACTTTATCACATAATGTTGTATCGAGTACAGCTCGGCTTGAACAGGATTTGAACTTACCACTTCAGTGGTGATAGACACTGATTGCATTGTAGTTGTAAATCCAATTGTCATATGATTACGACCACGACCTTTGTATGTAGAGCTTTTATTCATGTGTCTATGGAAATTAAATAATGACTTTTCGACCATTTTATTGTTTTTATCGGAAGTATTACATGGGAGCGGCCCCGAGCATATAATCGGATGTCCTCGGAATGCCCTTTAATCAACGGATAGGTCAAATGAAGACGAAACATAGGTCATCAAAACACAACCTCAGACATACCTAAACATAAACATAAGTTATTAATGAAAATCTACAGGCACAATTAACGAAGGAAGGTAAACAGCTGCTTGAGACAAAGATACATCCACGTAATAACTAATGTTAAATCTCCGTAGTGAAAGTCGAGGAGTTATTCATTTAAATCGTCAACATGTACGGTATGGTGTAGTATAGTATTTAATTTTCAATGCAAAGGGGTAATAAATATCGAAGCGTGGTTAGCCATGAATTACCGACAACGGCAACAAGTCACTAAAAAAACTCGCCATTGGAGGGAATCGAGTAGTGATTAGCCACGATTTACCTACGATGGCCTCAAGTCACTGAAAAACTTGCCGCTGGAGAGTAGTGATGCATGATTAACCATGAGCTACCGACGATGGCCGCGAGTCACTGGAGGGAATCAAATTCTCATTCTTGGTTGTGGTACATTTATATGCAATGGTAGATCTACTACTGGATTGAGAAAATGACAACCTATCGAAGTATATGTAGGATAGATGAATTCTCAACCCCCATATCTTACAGCATGCTTGACAATTCTAGTAGGAAGGCATATAATATATACAGTATTACATTTTTTTTTAATTGAACAATTAAGATGGTGAATGGTTATGATGGAAGGGTATTTGAATAAGGTATGGTGTTCTATCCATGGGTTTGGTGTTCTATCCATGGGTTTGGTGTTCTATCCATGGGTTTGGTGTTCTATCCATGGGTTTCAAATTCAAAGCCAATAAGTGACTTACCTTTTTTGTTTTTATCCAATATTTTAACAATCTTATGGTTCTTTTAATCTTCTCAGGCTGTTTCCCAACAAATTCCACTTGAACTGGGTTTAAACATCTGTGATAGTTATTTCGTAGATCTTGATTACACTTCATTTTTTGATAAATTGTATTCAGCTCTGAACATGTGGGATTACATGCTGAAAGTTAATTGGATAATAATATTTAGTTATTAGAAGAAGAAAATACAGTATGCTACTGTAAAAACTTTCACAATCAGCTTCTATCTGATGACGGATATGTACTTGACGACATTTTATGTGGTTTAGTTTGTGAGTGAGATGCGGCAGGTTGATGGCTTTTACTCCGGGTACTCTGGTTTTCTACAGCAATGAAACTGATCCTAAATAAATAGCTGTAAAATTGTTGAAAATGGAGTTAAACACGAATAATAAAAATAATGAAAAATTTCGGATAGACCCCATTTTTTCCGAATAAATATATACGAGCCGTCCCGTGCGAAAAGCTACAAAAACTTGGTAGCTGTCGAACGTCAGAAATGGAGTCTAGTATGTTTGATTTCGTCTGGTCGAGGTGGTGCATGCGTTGTAGACTTGTTAAGGTTTTCCACAATAAATTGATGCATTGAATCTGCATCTGCTATTATTCCGTGACAGATTGTTATTGCTTATAATATTTCAATTAATAAAAACAACAAATATATTTTTATCGCAAATCGTACCCATCACAATACATGTACATTGTATTTATCTTATTTTGGTTAAAATTAACTATTTGTTTCATTTTAAAAGGAATTTCACTGTAACTGACACTTGAAAGTAAATTATATACCGGTATATGAACTTCAATTTCATTAATTTAAACATATTTTATTGTCTACATAATGACAAAAGGATCAGACACAAGTTTTTCAACTTAGCAGTGTCTTCTCCATATACATACAATATACATAAAATTTCATAACAATCAAATATTTTTCTAAAACAAATGATCTTTTATCTTCTTATGTAGAGAATATATTATAATAAGATTTAAGAAAATGAACGTTTGATTACAATGTCAGAACCCTTAAATGTAAACCATACTTACGATCCTCTGCAATATTTGCAATAGGAATTAAATCGACCTCTTCCCAAGAACTACCAATTTTGATCTTAAACTGTAGAGCGAAATCTGTCTTGCTAATTTCCTTTACGTCATATTCAACCCTGAAAATATTTAAATATTCCTTATCCACTGTCGTCAAAGAGCGCCGGTTGAAAATGTTTCGTTAACTTCTGGCATTTTATAAAGCGGTATTGTTTAAGATGATTTTTTTTATTAATATACTGTATATAATGTATCAAGTTATCAGCTTTGTGATTGGTATTGTCATATTGTCATTTTTAGATATAATTTTTCAGAAGAAAGGTCAATATAGTAACTAGTTATAGTCTAACACTTGATGTCAACAGTTATTTTTAAATTCCGGCTTTGTTAAATTGTAAACATGATATATGACAAAACCAGAACGAATGTACATAACTAAGCATCATTGTATTTTTCACTGTAGTAAGTCTAAAACTATTCATGATAGCACGCCAGTGTAAATGATCATTTATCTAAGTATTGTAAAGGGTTTGTGTGCTTTAATTTCGAATATAGACTACTTTTTCATAGCATTATTAAATGATTTCAAGCTCATTATTAGCATTTGTCATTGTTTATGTCCATCATTTTATCCACATCTGAGTAATCGATGAGGTAAACCACAGCAACATATGGGTAAAAACAAACAAAAATAATCGACTGATAACGACATCTTCTGATTTCAAGACACAATAATGGTGTATGATCATAATACTCATTTTTTTGTCGTCACCCGTATGTCAATCATGCTGAGCTGACATAACCGGAACCTGACGAACTATTTTTACCGGAGCTCTTTGACGACAGTTTTATCCATTTACTTCAAATTATGAAACATTAGTGCACTGGGTAGGTGGGGCTATTGTCGTAATATAGGTCTTTTAAAGACAAGACATTAAGTAAATAATTAGTTGCACTGTATATTTATTGTGGTTGGGTTTTCTCTATCACCAGTTGAGGTCACAAACTCTCTCGTTGATGGGAATAAATAAACGTCAGAGAAAAACGAAGGGACAATCGAGAATGGGAAATCCAGAGACACAGTGAACATTGGGCACAAGTCACAGAACGAAGACAAACAAAACAAAAAACACAACACAGAAAACAATAAAGATTAGTAACACGAACCCCAGAAAAAAACGGAGTTGAACCTGATAGCTTACGAAGGGTGAACCTGATAGCTTACGAAGGGTGAACCTGATAGCTTACGAAGGGTGAACCTGATAGCTTACGAAGGGTGAACCTGATAGCTTACGAAGGGTGAACCTCTTTCTTATAAGACACTTGTATAGTCAAGTCTGGTAAAACTATGGTGGGTGATAGAGGAAAGATAAAGAAATCTACATAAAGCGGAAAAGATCCATTGCCATTTGAGCTATGGATATTTCGTAACAATCAACTGATGGACGATTGTAGAATTTTTGTAATGGTGACTTCAATCTATTCTCTGTGTCGTCGAATTTCAAGTTTGTTGAAAATGTTGAAAATTAAAACTTTTCTTGTACAACTTAAATTCCATAATGACATTTCATTCATTTGAATCGTTTTGAATGTACGTGTTTATTCACATGTCATATTATTTAACATGGACTTTTCGGTCATTCTTTATACCGGAACATTAACATATATGAGGTGCATTTGTTTGAATATCCACCTCATAATGTCAACCATTTACAGTCGATGTAAGACAACATTGTTATATTTAACTCTGAAACAATCCTTAGATATGCATTTAGCATTAATGGGATACGTCATTATTAAAAATTGCTAATCCTATCAACGGATGTAATTTTCTGGTGATTGCTGGTTGGTTGGTTTTATGGTGTACATGTATAACCAATTTTTCTCCAGGTTAATCAGCCAATCAGATTGCAGTATTCATATCAATTTAAATTAATTAGTTATGTTTATGCTTAGTCTCGTTTGCTTTGCATTGCTGCTTATGGTATGAATCACTCACCTCATAAGGGTTGATTTTAACGTCTCCAGTATTTCTGGTAACCTGGGACTTAATTTGTCTACCGATTGTATGTCATAAATAGGAAACAACAAATCAACATCGGAATATTCACGTACACCAGTTCCCTTACCGAGGGATCCACCCTAAAACAGGAAAACAAACAAATAGACATAATTATTATTACAGGCATGAAATGGGAACAAATACATAAAACTGATAAAAAAAATTTAGAAATAGAAATAGAATTTTCTCTGTGTACTCCGGTGTCCTCCACCTATGAAATAGACCGCCATGATAAATTGTACTATTGTTGAAAGTGGCATTAAACACCATAACCCTAGAAATAGAAAAGGGTCGTTACAAAGATTAAAATCCCACGTTTTCTGTGTAGTGTTTTGTTGAACATTGTTTGTCCTTTAGTCATGTTTCTTCTGGTCATTGTAGTGTCTTTCCTTTAGTCATTTTTCTTCTGGCCATTGTAGTGTCTTTCCTTCTTCTGGCCAGTGTAGTGTCTTTCCTTCTTCTGGCCATGGTAGTGTCTTTCCTTCTTCTGGCTATTGTAGTGTCTTTCCTTCTTCTGGCCATTGTAGTGTCTTTCCTTCTTCTGGCCATTGTAGTGTCTTTCCTTATTCTGGCCATTGTAGTGTCTTTCCTTCTTCTGGCCATTGTAGTGTCTTTCCTTCTTCTGGCCATTGTAGTGTCTTTCCTTCTTCTGGCCATTGTAGTGTCTTTCCTTCTTCTGGCCATTGTAGTATCTTTCCTTCTTCTGGCCATTGTAGTGTCTTTCCTTCTTCTGGCCATTGTAGTGTTTTTCCTTCTTCTGACCATTGTAGTGTCTTTCTTTCTTCCATTTACGGCTTCTGATTGCTCCTTTGGTATCTTCAAACTTTTTTTATGTATAGGGAAATTTTAATTGGCTGCAGTTATTTTTCTGTTATATTCTACAGTACTGTAAATGCTATACATACTTTGATAACTCGCATCACTTTTTAACCAAACAGTTTTGACCTCAGAATCTCAGCTACACTATCTATAGTCTCCCCACATTTTTTCAAGTATTTTGTGTCGGGATTGACGACACGGTCTATGAAACAGGTCAGCGTTTCACCAGGAAGCATTCCCTCAAAATCTAACATCTTGTCGATAGTAGAGTATAAAACGTCAGGTGTGATGTCACAAATAACCTGAAAAGTTAACAACAAATTTTGAAATTGATTAGTAATATATATGTACATAATACCATTAATGGCGAGTTCTCTATAATATTAATTAGCAAGAGTGTGTGAGTGATTGTTGAAATTTTCCTTCTAAATCACGACGAGAACCAGCTACATTCAGCGAAATGATGTTTTACTGGTAAAAATATAGAAAAAGCTTAATTTTTAGCATGGAAGCAGAAAATGTTCATTAAATCAAAAGATTTAAGGTTATAAAAGGATGCTTAAGAAGCCAAGTGACCTTTTTTGTCCACTTGAACAGAAGCTTGCCCCCACACTTTCAGATCCTCTCGTGTAGCTTGCCCCACACTTTCAGGTTCACTCCTGAGTGTTATTTTTAAGAGTTTATAAAACTGCTGTGTGATCTTCTTCTGTGAGAGAGTAATTTCGTGAAAATGTTCGATGACTAAGTGTTTTCTTCCAAGCAGTGATAAATCCTACAAAATGAATAAAAGAACCGCCTAGCGCATAAATGCGAGACGTATCCCCCCGCACTTGCATAATATTTAGTTTTAGAAAGCAGCCTTGTAGTCTTAATGTTTTACATACTTTATTGAAGGATGGAGTATATTGCAGCATGATCTGAATAATATACAGGAAGTACTCCACTTTGAACACTGTGTAAACCTCTGCTGTAAATATAGATTTTCCTCCAAAACCCTTGCTTCAAATATTTCCATGTAAGAACCCATCCAAGATAATGATAATTACAAGCCACATCCAAAATATTATTCAAATCTATCCATGTTTACTGAAGTTATCGCGTAAACTAGACACAATTCTCAAAATGGGTGATTTTTCAACCAAAAACTAAGATTTTCTCCCAAAACCCTTGCTTCAAATATTTCCATGCAAGAACTCATCCAAGATAATGATAATTACAAGCCACATGCAAAACATTATTCAAATCTATCCATGTTTACTAAAGTTATCGCGTAATCAAGAAAGTGTGACGACGGACGGACAGACAGACAGATGGACGGCCGCTATTACTATGTTCCTCAGCGCTATCGCGGGGTGGGGGTGGGGGGGATAATAAGTAAGTATTTTTAAACTAAAGTTGTCTCCTTCCTTGCAGAATACTTTTAGTTCCAACACTAACAAAAGATAGAACATGTACAAAATCAGCCCAGTATAAGCGGGAGAAAACTTAAACCTGTCATTCCTGCTGTCGTTACATAGATGATGTTTTCTCATTGAAGAATGTTCGATTCGGTGATTATCTGGATCTCATCTATTCAAATGAGCTTGAAGTAAAGGATATTACTGACACTCAAAATTCTGTTTCTTATCGTGACATTCACCTTGAAATCAACAACGGAAGAAGATTAAAAACAAAACTCTACAACAAACGTGATGACTTGACTTTACGTTTTGCGCGTACCTCAGGAAGGTTATTCTAGAAACGCGTCGTGCGCACTAAAGTTGATATCTACGTTTTTATTTTTTTCCTATAGTCAACTTCCATTCATCAGATGCATTATTTCAATAGTACAAGGGTGTGGAGATTACATTCACAAAGCATACGTTATTTTGGGGAGTGTGCCCAGTACAGTGATTTTCCTGAGAGAGTGTAGATGTTGACGCGGTAGAGCATGTCTGGCTGGAGAGGGGACCGTTCGACTGATGTTCATTAAACGTTGCATAATTGTACCCCATTCCTCTTGATTTGCAGAGGTTCAGTGATCAATGTCACTGGAGTAAAATGGTGAAATTGTATGTCGGTATATATAGTAACACTTATGTCATTTACTGTAGAGTGAGTGCATGATTGTTGTTTAACGCCAACTCTGCAATTTTTCAGCTATATCATGGCGAGACCAAACAAGTTAATTTTCAATGTAAAGATGATGAGGTCCGCTTTGTGTTAGACCAACACGATTAGTTGGATTTTTATAGTGCTCGCTTACTGAAACAATAGTCCGCGAATAGACACGTCTCCACACTCGGACACATTATCCTGATTCTGAGCCAGCCATTATTTGCTCTTTCTCCTTCATGCAAGGCTGTGTGCTTAGCGGAGAAGCATCAAATACTAATTCAATACTCTTTGGTTTTACCCGATCGGGGCTCGAAACCACGACTATCGCACTCGAGGCGAATACGCCTAACCATTCCATTACACCACCGGACGCGCTCACTCACATAAAAAAAAAAACCAAATAATCAACTTATTTTTCTTTGTCTAGTCGGCCATTATGGCGGTGCAATCGGAAACTGACCCAGAAAGAAGAAAGCGAATTATCACTAAGGAATAGCTGATTAAAACAGCGCTATCACCATAATTATGTGGGTTTTTAATGAAATTAATCAATTATGATTAATATACTGTGATTGCACAGTTAAAAAAGATAAAATTTCAAATAATAATCCTGCGAAATGACATGCGTCTTTCCATAACCAAACTATCACACACTATGACCTTCAACCCTACACACACATCTCACGTGATATCGAAGTGCCAGCAATTATGTAACAGAATCAACTTTCTACCAGCCTTTAAGAAACACTTTATTGTTTAGGTAACACGAAAGCATTTTAGAATTTTAAGAAGACTTCTTACGACTCTCTAAAATTTACACGAGGGTTGGGGGTAAGGGTTGTCGTGTTTAACGCCACTTTCAACAGTATTTCAGTTATATCGTGGCGGCTCTATCACAATGGACTCTTATTTTTTTTATCATTCGTAACATTAAGATTGGTCCAGACCACTCTTAAAGCATACTTTATCACTAAGCTAATGGAGTGATGGTACTGCTTTTGCACCTCCGTAGTCAAAGTAGACAAAGAAACCGTTAGTTACAAGCGACAAGACGTGTATTACGTGATGGGAACATTACTATTGGCTCCGTCTGCGATAATCAGAAACCGTAAATCGAAGAAGGGAGAGTATTACAATGACCAAAAGAAAAAGTACAAAAGGACAAACAATGATCCATAAAACACTATTCGCATCTATTCACTTATAATCGTCCACGACGAGTTCCAAGCTACCATATCCCAAACAGGACACTTTATAAAAAGAGGGGCTCGACAAAAAAGATCGGACCCCCACGTTCAAAAAAATTAAAGGAGGGATCAACTCCCTTTTTCACAAATGTTCAGTTTTCATTTGATAATCTCTGAAAAGGTAAATTATACCCCCCTTTAAAAGATTAGGTAGGTCGCGGTTGTGGAGAGGAAGGGGTATACATTTAATAAGAACTGTAATTGTGAATGAATCACTAATATTAATTTTTGTTTTTTATCTGGAGTGATACAGTATCACAAGCATGAGATGATGCAAAAGGAAAAGTACCAGCAGCTATGCCACTGCAGCCGGTGCCAGGCAGTCCAAGACCAGAAAGGACGTCACAGTGCCAGTTACGGAACACCTACCACATGTGGACACGCTCTCAAGGAGCATACCAAACACTAATATTGCCAAAACTACTGCAGATGTTGGGCCAACTCAGAACGTTACCTTGTTGTACTCTAGAGAAGAAGTCGGCCACAGCATCTACTGTTGATACAGGTATAGCTCAGCAATTGGTTGCCCCCTACACACTGCCAATTCCAGTACCTAGTATTCATGCAACATTGGGTGCTCATGTATCACAATCACACAAAAATAGAATCATAAATGGAGAATATATCGATTTGGCACTTCTCCTTGAAAACACGACAATTTCCGAGAAACAAGAAAACAAGTTGTAATAACTGATGGTGTGCTTTCAACGAGAGATAAAACAAAACAAATCATCAACACTATTTCAAAATGGACAGATGATTTTATCGGCACATCCTTCAAAATACCAAGCATTATTGAACTGTATGCACACTGTGCGCTTGGGGGCAACAAGGGTTCGGGGACTGGCATGGAAAATATATGACGAACAGTTTAGATTAAAAATGAGTATGGACTCGACAACATGTTGGGATGCTGTGAATCAGGAATTGTGGTTGTACATGGTGGGTGGTTACAGCAATGAGTTGCATTCCTCTTCCGCAGTATTCAACAATTACAGGCCATCAGTTAATAAATGCTACAACTTTAATTTTAAAGGAATATGTGAGCGCAACCCATGTAATTACAAGCAATTACAAGCATGTTTGTTTTAAATGTTCATGGAACCAACCGGTCTTTTTTGTGCACTCTTGGTATGGGGCAGGGAAATTCAGTAACTCAATTGTTGCGCCCACGAACACCAAATGTACAAAATTTTGGATTCCAACATAATTTCAGACATAGAGTACCAGGACAAAACAGCACCAGGTTCCATGGCCAAGGAGGTCCGCCAAGGAGGTCCACGATATATCGGCCCTAGGTAAATCACCTATAAAAATTGAAATTGTTCAAAGATATTTGCAGAATTATCCACTCAAAGAAGTCGCACACGAGTTAAGTGAAGGTTTTTTAAAAGGGTTTCGATTAAAATATACTGGTCCGAGAATTCATCGTGAAAGTCCCAATCTTTTATCTGCATTTCAACACACGGAGGCATTAAAAGATAAAATCCAAAAGGAAATAAATCTAGGTAGAATGGCAGGTCCGTTCAAATTTTTGCCAATATCCAATTTACAAGTATCCCCATGTGGCATTGTGCCTAAGTCAGATGGGGTAACTTGGCGTCTTATTTCACATCTTTCATACCCCACATTTAATGAGATCAATGATTGATCCTGTTCACTGTACAGTGCGCTATACCTCGTTTGACAGAGTAGTTGAAATGGTGAGCAAACTCGGAAAACGAGCGGAAATTGGTGTTATCAATATTAAAAATGCATTTCGCTTGCTAAGGGTATTTCCTGGTGATTTTGATTTGTTGGGGTTAACAATTGATGATAAGTACTACATAGATAAATGCTTGTCAAAGGAGTGTTCTATTTCCTGCAACATGTTCGATAATTTTTCTACATTCTTACATTGGTTAGTAGAGAACAAATCCGGACTTAGTACATTGGATGACTATCTGGATGATTTTATTTTCGCGGGTCAAGAAAATTTCGAGCGGAGTAAAACCTTAATGAACTATTTTTTAAGTATTTCTCACGAGCTAGGTATTCTTATTGCAGATGAAAAATCGGTCGGTCTAGTGACAGTTTGGAAATCGATACGGAGGATGGATATGGCTATTAGAATTCCGCAGGAAAAATTGGAAGTCTCAAAAGCGGATTTAATTTTCTATTCAAAACAAAAACGAATTACGCTAAAAAATTTACAGTCCCTTGTTGGTTCGTTAAACTTTTTTGGAAAAGCGATACGAAGTGCTCGTGCTTTTTTTAACAGGCGTTTTTATGACCTTACAATGAAGGCAAAAACGCCGCATCATTTCATTAAATTGAATGCAGAAACGAAAGCGGATATGCATATGGGGTTGTACTTTTTGGAATCGTTCAATGGTAAAACTTATTTTCCGAAGTCCAGCTGGACTGATAGTGACGTTTTGGAGCTTTTCACGAATAGCGCCGGGTCTGTTGCAATGGGTTGTGGGGCGTATTTTTCGGGGCAATGGGTTCATTTTTCCTGGCCAGAGACCTGAATTGAATCAGATATATGTATACTAAAGGACATAACGTTTCTGGAGTTTGTTCCAGTCGTGTTAGCACTAGCAGTTTGGAGAAATCGACTTCAAAATAAGAAAATCAAGTTTAACATTGACAACTTAGCACTAGTCGAAATTCTAAATTCACAGACGTCAAAATCAAAACGTGTTATAAATTTAATGCGTACTTTTGTCCTATATACAAAGCAAAATAACATAATGTTTCGTGCTCAACATGTTTTTGGAAATGTCAACTGTATTTCTGACTCTATCTCTCGACAGCAATGGCAGAGGTTTCGACGATTAGCGCCAAATGCTCAGATCAATCCCGAAGAAATACCGGACCATTTTCGTCAGATGATTTACAACATGAAGCTGACAGACTTATAGACGGGTCCTTATCCCTAAATACAATGAAAACGTACGAAACCTTTCAGTTTTTAACAATTTTTTACAACTGCATGGTTTTGAGGCATTTTGGCCACCATCTCTTGAAAAAGTAGTTCAATGTGTAGCATACATGTCTCTGAAAGACTTGTCAGTGAATACAGCAAAATCGTACATATCTGCTGTGGGGTTCAAATGCAAAATTTCAGGATGTTCGGATGCTACTCAAAATTTCATTGTTCATAAAGTTTTAGAAGGAATGAAAAGATTAAAAAATAGGGCAGATACAAGACTTCCGATTACACGTGTTATATACTTCAGAGAATTGTTTCAATATTGCCAGGTATTTGTTTCAATATGTATGAAAATAAATTGTTTAAGGCAGCATTTACGTTAGCTTATTGGGGTTTGCTTAGGATAGGGGAAATTACACTATCGAACAAGAAAAATATCAACAATATATTATCAAGCAACGACGTTCATATAGTAGCAGGTTCGGACAAGCTAACCATAATTTTACGCTTTTCAAAAACTGATCAGCTAGGAAAAGGGGTCAATATTGAAATTGCAAAGGTTGGAGGCTTGATGTGTCCAGTTGAAAGCGTTTCTGAATACCTCACAGTAAGGCCTACAAAAGACGGCCCATTCTTATGTCATTTTAGTGGATCACACTTCACCCGATTTCAGTTTTCGGCAATGTTGACAAAGTCATTAAAATACGCTGGAATTGAATCGTCTAAATACAAAGCCCATTCGTTTCGCATAGGGACTGCAACTGCTCTATCGATGGCCGGGTACCCCATAGACGAAATAAAAAATCTTGGCAGATGGAAATCCACTGCCTACAAATCATATATTTGACCTCCAGCAATAGCTGTTTCAAAACACTAGATAATATACAAATGATCAATCATTTCAGGTTTTTCGTCAGTTTGGATTTTAGGATCTTCCATTATAAAAGGGGATTGGCTGCATGCAAGAACTAGACATGGAGGGTCTAATTTAACGTTGGAGAGACTTGCAATTAAGATTTGGTGGCAAGGGTACAGCAGGATGAAGTTGCGTGATGTCAAGCCTAAACTTAGGACAATGTCCTCTTTTGAAGAAGCACCAGACATCATTGTGCTCCATTGTGGGGGTAATGATTTAGGACAACATAGTATTAGGATCTCCGTGAACTGGCAAAATCCCAGTTGTAGTATGGTAGGAAGTTTTATACCGATCCTATGGGGACCGATTGTATAACCACGTCGTAACAGTAACCCTGACTCTAATCATAACCCTAACCCTATGTAAAAAAGTATTTATAATTAACCCTAACCCTAGGTAAAAAAGTATTTATAATTAGATAATACGAATGCGATAAAATTCTTATCAATCAAAGTAAATGAAAACCATTGGTGCTATCTATAAAGCGATGTTTATCAGACAATCATACTGTAAATAGTTAAACAAAGTATTTAATAATTAGATAATAGGAATGCGATAAAATTCTTATCCGTTTAATCAAAGTAAATAAAACCCACCTGTACTAACAATACAGTAGATTTGTTATCTATAAAGAGATGTTCACCCCACAATTAATATGTATTTATAAAATGAGAACCACAAATTTATAGAATGGAGTATTTGTGGAATCTTAAGTTCGAAAAAACATCCACCTTTGCATTTTTGAGGTGATAAAAACTCTATGGATATAACCCAGAAAGAGGTACAATTTTGCTCGTAGCGTCATTTTTAAGCGTCCATTTTTAAACCATGGTATGTTTTGGTGCGTTAAAAAACGTAGCGAGCGCGAAATACGAGACGTGAAAATGCTATACGCGCGAATTTATTATCGTTTGCTGTGTATTTTGTACGATAAAAATGAACGCCACAATTTTCTAGAATGACGAATTTTAGACAATAGAAATCGAGTACTTGTGAAATTTTAAGCTCGAAAAACCAATCACCTTTGCATTTTTGAGGTGATAAAAACTATGGAAATCACATAGAAAGAGGTATGATTTTGTCCGTAGTATCATTGTTAAGCGTCCATTTTTAAAACATGGTATGCTTTGGTGCGTTAAAAACGTAGCGAGTGCGAAATATGAGGCGTGAAATATGCTTACGCGCAATTTTATACCGTCTTTAAATTATCTTTGGGAGGCCGATACCGCAGTGATTTGAATCTTCTAAATACAAAGCCCATTCGTTTCGCATAGGGGCTGCAGCTGCTCTATCAATGACCGGGTACCCCATAGACGAAATTAATAATCTTGGCAGATGGAAATCCACTGCCTACAAATCATATATTCGACCTCCAGCAATAGCTGTTCCAAAACATTCGATAAATATACAAATTATCAATCATTTCAGGGTTTTCGTCAGTTTGGATTTTAGGATCTTCCATTATAAAAGGGGCTTGGCTGCATGCAAGAACTAGACCTGGAGGGTCTAATTTAACGTTGGAGAGACTTGCAATTAAGATTTGGTGGCAAGGGTACAGCAGGATGAAGTTGCGTGATGTCAAGCCTAAACTTCAGACAATGTCCTCTTTTGAAGAAGCACCAGACATCATTGTGCTCCATTGTGGGGGGTTATGATTTAGGACGACATAGTATTGGGGATCTCCGTGAACTGGCAAAATCCCAGTTACAATATGTTACTACTTTATTCCCAACAACAAAATTTATCTGGTCCAAAATATTGCCCAGAAGTAATTGGAGATATTCCGAAAATCGTAAGGCTATGGACCGTGTTCGTATCAGATTAAACAATGCTGCCGCAACTGAAGCATGCAGTTAGACTGGGTGGGGGATATGTTAAATATCCAGAATTAAAATTATCATGTTTTCAACTATGGGCAGAAGATGGTACTCATCTTTCCCCATTAGAAAAAGAGGTATTTCTGAACACCTTACAGGGTGCCTTGGAAACGCTTAAACTGTCAGGTGCAAAAGTGTACCCAATTTGAAGTCCTAGTTAAACTGGTTTGGTCCGGCTGTTATTATTGGAGCCGCTTCCCCACTTTGTGGCGGTGGTCGTGGCTTAGCAATGAGTTTGCCATGCCACGATCATTGGCATAAACGCGGCATCCAATTTTGTAAATTTACTTTCACTTGACTTCTGTACCCAGGGTTTTTTTACTTTAAAGTTTGTGCAGAACAATTAACAAATTCTAGCAACGATTTTAACTTTTTATCAATGTTACTTCAATTTCTTTCTTTGACAAAAAAAATTGTGCTTTGAACCGGATAATTTTAAAGAATTCAAACATTTGCGTATTATTGAATATTATTAAAGTGCTAAATATTGAATTGTGTGTTGAATATTGAACTTTAATATTGAACTCCATGCCACGAGTTGTGTGCTTTTGCTGGGACTGCAGCGTACAAGTATTTGCTGGCAGTCCCAAACAATTTTGAAATAATTGTATGCAGTCGTGACCAAACAATTTCGCCAGTGTAAATAATAAATCATAAGTTTAATGCTCTCTCTGTTTTATTTTGCCTTTTTGCCTAAGATGTTTTCAGCAATAAATCGAAAACTAAAGATTAAGCAACGTGAACCTACTAAAACCCTGGGTTGAACTCGGATATTTTGAAGGATAAGCAGTTCCAGATCTGTTCTAAATCTACAAGTTGAAAGATTAACTGTAAATATCAAACTTCAGATTACAATAGCGCGAGCGTACTTGGTCAAGGGAATTCAACTACTAGTATGTTAAAATTTACATATTTTTTAACTTGCGCAAGTTGTTGAAAATATGTAGGTCTAATATTAAAACATACTCACAGTGAATATATACACCTTAGATCTTTTATTTTAAATTGAATCCAACAATAAACGCTATTAATAGATGGAAAAAAACATTTTCAATGTACTTTTGCTTTTGATGTCAATTTTCCGAAGTCCAAAATTATTAACTGGATCGATGCACATTCACTCGGATACACTCTGTGATTTTCCTTATTTTCATAAAAATTTAATATTTTCCCTTTTAGTGCCTCTATTCTAACCTTTACGCAGAGTCACCTAATTATGACGTATTTTACATATTTTGATACAACCCATTTTTCTATAAATACTATAATATCAACTGGGTTGTATCAAAATGTGTAAAATACGTCAAAATTATGTGATTCTGCGTAGAGAAGGTTAAAATAGAGGCACTAAAAGAGAAAATATTTAATTTTAATGAAAATAAGGAAAATCACAGAGTGTACCCGAGTGCCTGTGGTATATATTAGCAGGACAGTGTCAGTCATTACCTATTTGGCATTACAAAAAATTGTCATACAGTGTACATTCAAATACATTGCTTACTTGTGTTACCATCGTTGTTAATTAATAGATAATTTTTAAAAGGTCTACTTTCGAAATAAAAATAAAATAAAATGTTTGTAATGTTTATATGTCATATATACACTGTGTTTGTCACCAAAGGGGTTCTAAAGTCATCGAAGATTACAAGCTTTATCTTAGTAAGCCGGCATACGAGTTTTGCGTCTACGTACGAAAAAACTGGAAATTAAAACCATTTCAGACCTTGAAGAGCCCTGAAAACCAACATTCCTAAAAGCTGTGAAAATCCGGCTAAGATATACATCCTTCCCCTGTTTTGTCCAATTATATGCCTTCTGTTCTTTGAATTTAATCTAATGTTATTCAGTTCATATTCGCCATGAATACGATATAATACGGAAAATGAAAAGATATGAATACTCACGATACCAAATCACTACAGTGCCTATCACCACTAACGTTGTGAGTTCGAATCCCGCTCATGCGAGGTGTGTTCGATACAACATTATGTGATAAAGTTTCTCAGTGACTTGCGACAGTATTTCTCCAGTTTCCTCCACCAATAAAACTGACCACCACGATCTAACTGAAATATTGTTAACAGTGGCGTTAAACACCATAAACCTAAACCAAACCAAATCAACTTCCATTCATCAGATGCAATATTTCAGTAGTACAATGGTTGGAGTTTACATTCATAAATCATACATTATTTTGGGGATTGTGCCCAGTACAGTGATTTTCCTGAGAGAGTGTAGATGTTGACGCGGTAGAGCATGTCTGGCTGGAGAGGGGACCGTTCAACTGATGTTCATTAAACGTTGCATAATTGTTCCCCATTCCTATTGATTTGCAGAGGTTCAGTGATCAGCGTCACTGGAGTAAAATGGTGAAATTTTATGTCGGTATATATATAGTAACACTTGTGTCATTTACTGTAGAGGTGAGTGCATGATTGTTGCTTAACGCCAACTCGGCAATTTTTCAGCTGTATCATGACGAGAACAAGTTCCTTTTCAATGTAAAAATGATGAGGTCCGCTTTGTACTAGACCAACACGATTAGTTAGATTTTTATAGTGCTTGCTCACTGAAACAACAGTCCGCGAATAGACATGTCTCCCCACTCGGACACATTATCCTGATTCTGAGCCAACCATTATTTGCTCTTTCTCCTTCATGCAATGCTGTGTGCTTAGTGGAGAAGTAACAAATACCAATTCTATAGTCTTTGATTTGACCCGATCCGGGCTCGATTATTTGTGTAAATTTTGGGTAATTATCACTCGAACCCACGATCTACCGCACTCTAGGCGAGCATGCTAACTATTACACCACCGACAGAGACAACATTGATACAACCGCGTCCGGTGGTGTAAATTGTCAATCATCAGTAGATTAACCAATCACAGCTGGTATATTTAACATGTGAGTAAACAGCTGATAGCAACACATGTGGTCAGACATAACCTCGGTCAAACATTCTCATCTAAACAGTTAAGTATATAGGAGAATTCTGCAAGTTTTTACAAAAAATGGTTAAAAGATGCTGTTGGGAGACATGTAATTCAGATACCAGGTATCCAGAAAGAGTCCAAAATGTCAGCTTTATTCCATTCCCGAAACCAAAGACAAATTTTGATGCTTGTTTGAGATGGATCAAAGCATGTGGAAGGCCTCATGAGCAACTTAATGTAAATAATAAAACCAAAGATAAATATGTTTGTTCAAAGGTATGTAATACCATTTATTTACATATACTTTTTAAATATTTTCTTATCATACATGTCAAAATCATAGTAATATAAATATAATATTAATTATGTAATCTTGTTTATATACATTCATACATTGTAATTTGTATTAAAGATGTAAACATTATACTTGCACTGCTATTTTCTTTATAGTTACATTTGTAAATGTTTTCATGATTAAAGTATTATTATTAATATCCATCCATAAAAATTGAAAACAAATTACTTAAAATAAACATAAAATATAAATTTTATATTATTTTTAGCATTTTGTCAGTGGGAGATCTTCTGATCAATAAAACATGAAGAAAAAAAATAATGAAAATAAATATAAAATATTTTTGTTTATATTTTAGCATTTTGTAAATGGGCAACCCTCTGATCAATATCCTGATCCATGTCCTGCCACAGGTGGACTAGTATTTGAAGCTAGGAGAAGGCTAAAAAAGAAAAAAAATTGAAACCACCGATGACACTGAAGTACCAAGTATTTCGGATTCAACAGTTGTAATTCCAAATATTCCAGCACATGATACCCAAAATGATAGAGTGTCAAACTGAAGAAGCAGGTACATTATTGATATTTTGAAAATATGGTAGTGCATGTAGTTTGTAAAATTCACACAGTTTATCAAACATGTTCCTTTGAAAATCTCTTGTCAGGAAATACTTTTGAAACAGCAAAATCTTCTTTTGTATTCACAATAAATTCACAGTATGGTGCTCCTGTAACTAAAAGCTGACCCTGCACTTGGCAATAATAGTCATGAGATTTATTCATGACATAGTTGTCTCCAACTTTCATCAAACAAAAATTGGGTGTCAATATAGCTTCTTCGATTTTCATATCTCTGGCGAAATACGGACATTTAATTTCAATTATGCCAGTTTCTGAATCCGAGCAAACTTTTCCATCTGGGGTTGCACCTAAAAAGCAAAAACTTGGATTTACAACTAATCAACAATCGTGTAAATGCTTGCTTGTAAATTTATCTGTGTACTTTTCCTTTGTTTTCACTTCATTTGCTATACCATATGATGTGGCAGCAGATGTAAATTGTTTTGGGTCAAATATGGACTTCAGAAATTTTTCATTTACATCCTTTTTTCTTTTCACAACTTTTGCAAAATTTGATGCTGTACGTCTTTTCTTCCTTTGGTCAATTCATTCTTGGGAGTCAAATTGACGGACAGTATTCTTTTCAATTTCGATGGCGTCATCCAGGGTAATTGATAAAAATTCATTACAACATTTGTAATTATCATCGATTATGAAATTACTCAAAATTGGGAATGTTGTATTTCCACATGGTGTAACTGTAGATTGCTGAATCTTTCTATAATGTTGTATTTCCACATGGTGTAACTGTAGATTGCTGAATCTTTCTATAATGTTGTATTTCCACATGGTGTAACTGTAGATTGCTGAATCTTTCTATAATGTTGTATTTCCACATGGTGTAACTGTAGATTGCTGAATCTTTCTATAATGTTGTATTTCCACATGGTGTAACTGTAGATTGCTGAATCTTTCTATAATGTTGTATTTCCACATGGTGTAGCTGTAGATTGCTGAATCTTTCTATAATGTTGTATTTCCACATGGTGTAACTGTAGATTGCTGAATCTTTCTATAATGTTGTATTTCCACATGGTGTAACTGTAGATTGCTGAATCTTTCTATAATGTTGTATTTCCACATGGTGTAACTGTAGATTGCTGAATCTTTCTATAATGTTGTATTTCCACATGGTGTAACTGTAGATTGCTGAATCTTTCTATAATGTTGTATTTCCACATGGTGTAGCTGTAGATTGCTGAATCTTTCTATAATGTTGTATTTCCACATGGTGTAACTGTAGATTGCTGAATCTTTCTATAATGTTGTATTTCCACATGGTGTAACTGTAGATTGCTGAATCTTTCTATAATGTTGTATTTCAACATGGTGTAACTGTAGATTGCTGAATCTTTCTATAATGTTGTATTTCCACATGGTGTAAATGTAGATTGCTGAATCTTTCTATAATGTTGTATTTCCACATGGTGTAACTGTAGATTGCTGAATCTTTCTATAATGTTGTATTTCCACATGGTGTAACTGTAGATTGCTGAATCTTTCTATAATGTTGTATTTCCACATGGTGTAGCTGTAGATTGCTGAATCTTTCTATAATGTTGTATTTCCACATGGTATAGCTGTAGATTGCTGAATCTTTCTATAATGTTGCATCTGTAAAATAAACAGATATTTTTTTTTATTTTATCTAATCTTATTTGTATTAACATATATTTTTGAAATTTATTGAAATTCTATATTCCAGTTTATTCAAACTTGGATTTGCTGTCATTTATATCAACAATACAGAAGCTAGAGGAAGAAAAAGTTTCACTTCTAACAGAAAATGAAAATCTAAAAAAGAAACTTGCATTCTATATTGAGAAGGACTACAACAAGAAACGGTTAAAATCACCAGCCAAAAAGAAGAACTTAATAAGACCAACGGCCTTTTCTGCTGAAAATGTTGCAAATTCAAAAGTCAAAAACATATTTGAATACTATACAGGTTTGACATATGTAAGATTTATGATGCTTGCCACGTTTTTGTTTCCAAATGATGAAACAAACCCTGTAACATACAAAGGAAAAAGAAAGGAAGTTCAAGACATGAAATTGAGTGAACAGCTATTTTTGGTATTGTGTCATTTACGCAATGGACTTCACATAAAGGACTTGGCTTACAGATTCAATATTAAGCAGCAAAGTGTAAGCTTGATCTTTAACAGTGTTATCCATTACATGTACTTAAAATTGGGATCTTTATCATACTGGCCACATAGAGATGTCATTATTGATAATATGCCGAAACAATACTGTGATGCATTTCCAACTTGTCTAGCAATTATAGACTGTACTGAAATAAGAACAGAGAAGCCAAAATCTTTGAAATCACAAAGTCAGTGTTATTCGGATTACAAGTCAACAACTACTCTTAAATCCCTAGTTGTAACTGACCCTAGAGGTTCTGTGATATTTGTGTCAGACTTGTTTTCTGGTTCAATATCCGACAATGAAATTTGCCATGAGAGTGAATTTTATGTCCTTTTAAAGCAGCTTAAAGAGATGGGATGTATACAAGACAATGACGGTATAATGGCAGATAAAGGATTTCGTATAGAAAAAGATCTACAAGAATTGAAATTAAAACTGAACATTCCACCGTTTGCAAGTCAAATGTCTGCTGGTGATGTCGCATTAACTCGAAAAATAGCAGCACATAGGATCCACATTGAGCGTGCAATCAATCAAATAAAGAATTTTAAATTAGTGAACAGAAGGATTCCTGGTACACTCTTCCATAGTTTTAATGAAATCTGGTGTGTTTCTTGTCTTCTTACAAATTTTCAAGATATTCTTGTAAAATAAAAGTAATAAGTGTTTTGTACTGTTATACTTACATGGAAATATAATGGTGACCCTATTTGCACCTGTCAAAGTCTGGTTGGTATTGTTGGAGCATTTTCCTGCAGCAAATATGATAGTGGAGTCTTTCTGTCTTCTTTTAGCTTAAGAATTTGGTTAGGGGTAGAGTTTGGCACTGTTTCCTCAGAAACTTCAGTGAAAATTGGTTTTCTTTTTCTGTCAGCTGGTGATTTTATAGTGTTAGCCAATGTCATTGACACAACGGCCTGAGGTTTTATTTTCCGTCCCCTTGGCTTGTGCCACTGCTGTGGTAAACTAGTGGCAGACAGTTCTGATAATGAGCAATTGTATGGACTAGCCCAACAACATGTGAACATGTTCCTGATAACCTGAAAAATACCAAAAAGGATATATTATATAAATAGATAAATAAATAAAAACAATCAAAATAAAATATTTTTGTTAATAACCCTTTCAATTGTTTGCATATATTTATACAGAAAATAACAGGTCTATTGCAAAATATTAATTTTATTTATTGTATTATAATTAATTAACTGATAAAGTGCACAGCAGTGTATTCATTATCTTATCTAATATAACTAGAACACATGTTAAATGTTTACATGTTGGAACCATCCCAGCAAACAAAGTAACGTTTATATAACGTTAACTTTATGTTGTACTTACGTTATAAATTAACGTTGTGTTGACGTCATTTGTGGACTCCGATCAACATTGTTATAACGTTTAAAATAACGTTATTTAGTAACGTAAAATTAACGTTACAGTAAAGTTTTCAATTTTACGTTACTTAGTAACGTAAAATTAACGTTACAGTAATGTTTTCAATTTTACGTTACTTAGTAACGTAAAATTAACGTTACAGTAACATTTTCAATTTTACGTTACTTAGTAACATAAGATGTACTTTTTTCAACGTAAACCAGTAACGTTGCAGTAACATTATTGACTTAATGTTACTTAATAACGTACGAGTAACATTTGAATGTTGCCTAGTAAAGTTACTCAAAAATTATTTTAATGATGTTTATTTTAACCTTAGTCTGAGAGGTTACTTGAATACTTAAATAAACGATGCATGCAAAAGTTCACAAAATTCCAACAGATCCCCCATTTATGGACACAGGGACCCAGGTCGTTGGATCTAACAACTCATACAAGCCCATCACCAATACAGCGTAAATTATAAAAAAGGGTGCACTCGACTCACAGCCGCAAGTGATAAAGTTTACCAGTTGCTTACCCATGGTCGGTGGTTCTTTCCGGCTTCCTCCACCACTAAAACTGGTCGCCATGATATAGCTGAAATATTGTTGAAAGTGACATTAAAACACCAAAAATCAAAATCTTACATTGTGACATTTCAGACTTTACAAAGTTCACTCATATTTGTTGACTGTTTTAAAGACAGGTTTCCTACAAAGTGACCAGGTTCAACGGTATATATACAAAATTAATTGGCTCAACATTAAAGTTTTGAAGACTGCTGCATCATCAATATCAATCAATCTTTATTTGTATATATTTATCATAAAATGGTCTCAGTTATTTAATGTATCATAATGATTAAATCAATAAATGATGTCCGACAGAATTGTTTCGTATTAAAAGTCAATTGTCTCCTCTGCCACCACCGCCTATCCTTTCTGCCACAAACTTCAAGAAATTGGCAGCACATTTGGTAATTTTTGCCTCATCTGTGTTATGACATGTCAGAAGATCTTCTGAAAGTAAAAATAAAGATTTCTATTACTATTTCTGATATATACCTGAACACACAAGTTAATGAGTTCATTGAAGTTTAATACACATGATTTGGTTTAAGTGAATGGTTTCTGTTACACTCAAATAATCACAAGTTGAAATGTTAGTCTTTATATCTGAAACATATCCGAGGTCACATAATATCCAACTTGTTCTCATTTCTTTAATGTGTATGCCAACAAAATTTAAATGACTAGGTACACAAGACTGCTGCTACTGTAGTTACCTTAAAGTTAGTCCTTAAACTGTATATTGTTTATTTGGATTTCTTCGCATGTATATTTGCATGTATAAAGCACCATGTAAATTTCACTGCTACTGTTTAAAATTCACTACAAATACCCCCGCCCCTCCTAAAAAATGTATTAATAACTTTAATATTTGCATAGTGTCCAATAACACAATCAATTATTATATTATCAAATTAAATGCTAACTTTATATAAAATATACTTATTAAAGATTTTACTTGAAGAACATCACAATCAAAATGAAAAGAATAAAACTTTGTAAATACTATTTAAGTAAACTCTTGAAAATCATAAACAAAATTACAATCTTAATAATAATCACTAACCTTTGATTAGTTTAAATAAGCATGACTTTGCAAAAGGGAATTTATCCTTCTTGCCCTTCATGTTCATCCCGGCCATCAGTCCATTACTCATACATCTGAAGAAAGAAAATCAAATACACAATGTATTATCAAAACCATTCCATGGAATTATACTGCGTTAAAATTGGATTGGTATAGTACTGACTGCAAACACAAAATGGACAGGATTTAACTAATAGCTATAATGGTTACTGTAACTCCCATTCCCTTGGAATGATATTGCAAATATGTATTATTCTGCACCTTTAGCAAACTTGACTAGGGGAAAAAACAAGCAAAATTGCCTTTGTGCAGACTACTGTTTGTCACACTTTCTTTTCTTAGATACTGAAATTTGATTTGTGACCTAGTATAATTTCTCTTCTCAAGTAAAATTCTTATTTGGACTATTTAAAAGTTTTCTATGTACAATGTATTAAGTGAGTGATGCTAAACACAGCAAGTTATAATTCTTGTTAAGCAATCAACATACCTTGACATGGCCTTTTTAAGAATTTTAATATCTAGCTTTAATCAAATGAAATATATAAATGTTCTTTAATTTTAGTACATTGTATTCAATAAATAACAAATTACAGGTAAAAGTATTGATTATTTACACGTAGAAATAAACAAAGTAGAAATAAACAAACGCATTCAGTTGTTTACACAAAACATGTTTCACATAATCAGTGTGAACACGGCCTGTGTTGATGTGGATTAATTCATTCCTTTGTCATTGTGGGAGATGTGACCAGTAAATCTATGATTATCAATAAAATCAGAAAAAAAACCACAGGAAAAAGAAACAAATTTAAATATTTTGTAATCATCACACAAAGTTATGTGATAGTGTACTAGATTTTAAGCCTTTACATGGTGTTGATCTTAGTTTACTGTCCACACTTTACGATCAATTGAGTCATGAAGCAAAGAACAACAACAATTTTGCTAATTTCTTAGAAGTCTGTATAATTTCCAGTTTGTACTCTTCACATATGAAATTTTGTTGTGTGACCTATATTATGGTCAACTTTTTGGAATTGTATCTTATAAAGCCATCTTTTTTCTCCAACTTTGGTATTTGTTGTACATTTTGCAACTTATTCTAATGCTCTATAACCGTTGAAAAAGTGGCTCAACAATCAAGCAACACCTTAATTAAACAATTTTTGTATGGCAGTTGTTGACCCATACATACTGAAGTGAGTCAGTCGTTCAGCAAATTTACACATGTATTTTACCAGCAAAAAATATAATAAAATGAAAAAAAAGGTGAACATGTGACACAGATGCCCCACTCTTGTTTAAATCAAAGTTGACAGACCTTTTGTGATTCTTAACACAGCCAAATTTCAAAACATTTGACCAAGTACAAGGCAAACTCAAGTTATTGAAGGGAAACCAAAACATGACGGAGGGAAAGACAGACGGACAGGGCACAGGGCCTTGTCACTATCCAGGTAAATATACTATCAATGTATAAACATATACAAGGGCGGACATCTTTTTTTACCCCCGCTCGCTTCAAGTCGTGTTTGTTTTTTAAATTCCTTTTATATATATTCAAAACCCTGTTTGGTTCAACTCCCAAGACCTTATTCTTTTCAAAAAATATCATGACCTCCCCTCGACTACCTCTTGTGAAGGCGCAGCGGTCGTTTTTGTCAGGAATTCGCCCGAGTAGAGAACAACATGGACCCAAAGTGAAAGTAACAGCGCCACCTAAAAAAAACCCGGAAGTTCGGAACTCTCGGGGTTTTAGCTTTGAGGTAAGGAAAATACCGTTAAGATTCAAACATCATTAAACGAGCGGGACGATTTGAAGTGAAAACTGAACATTTTTGACTTGTACATACAATGAATGATAAATGCCATTTTCAAGGCTTTTTCTTGATTGCTGTCCATTTTCTTTAATTTATTATTTCGTCTGTTATTTCCCGCGGTATCTTATACTTAGAAACACGATAACTAGCGAGAAAACCAAATATCGAATGGTAAAACCCAGAGAGTTCTGAACTTCCGTTTTTTTATAGGTGGCGCTGTTACTTTCACATTGGGTCCATGTTGTTCTCTACTCGGGCGAATTCCTGACAAAAACGACCGCTGCGCCTTCACAAGAGGTAGTCGAGGGGAGGTCATGATATTTTTTTAAAAGAATAAGGTCTTGGGAGTTGAAACAAACAGGGTTTTGAATATATTAGAAGGAATTTAAAAAACAAACACGACTTGAAGCGAGCGGGGGTAAAAAAGATGTCCGCCCTTGTATATGTTTATACATTGATAGTATATTTACCTGGATAGTGACAAGGCCCTGTGGACAGGGGTAAAACATAATGCAAAATTGGTCAACTAAAATAAGTAAATGCACACAAACCAATGTGTCCACAGATGAACGACAACGAATAACTACCCCAAAATAGAGTGTCCCTATCGATATTATACTTGCAGAAATAGTGTTTTAACATGTTGTATAATCTGCCGTTTTTGTTTTTTTTTCATTTTCATGAGTCACATTAACAGACAGTAAGTAGGAAGTCACAAACCTATATATACACTTTATTTATTTATATATAAAGTGGTTTTTTTTGTGCAACCTGTTTTCAGGATACTAAAAATCAATTACTTTCTGCTTCTTCATGTCTCTGTGTTGATACGCGAGCTCGATATTTGAACCGCTCGGCAATGCGCATGTACGAATTTTGTTACTTCCTGTTTCTAGCCCGCGAAAATTTAAAAATGATAAAACGAAATTTTTACCTACGGATTCGATTAACAGTTCAACGCATACATGGTGGTTACTAGTAGGAAGGAAGTCCCAGTAAGAGACTTATATCAAATTGAAACAGAGACATATTTGGCTCTGATTTTAATTAATGGATGTGTCTGAGGGGAAAAAAAGGGGGGTGGTACATGAAAATAAAATTATGAAGGGGTTGGCCTTCAAGTGAAATAGGGATTTTGCTCTTTTTGCACCAACTTCTTTATTTCTTTGACCATGTAGAGTTGTTGACTGCTAAAAACTATTTTAGCCTTTCTTTCAATTTGTGAGAAATACTTTTAAACGTTAAAAAAACGTTATAATAATGTTATACTTTAACGTTATTGCAAGGTTTATAAGTAAACGTAAACATATACGTTATTCAAACGTTATATAAATGTTACAAAAAAACGTATAACATGTAACGTAAGTTTTACGTTGTACAAACGTTATTATTTTACGTTATATTTTGGTTTAATACATAACGTAAAACACTAAACGCTAGTTAATCGTCAGGACAACGTTTAAGATTAAACGTTAATAATTGGACGTTGCAAAAACGTTTAAAAAACAATAAAAATTAACATTGTAAATAGGTCACTAGGTAACGTTTATTTTTTACGTCGATATAACATTATAATAACGTTATTTGTGTACGTTACCTAACTATAACGTTACTTTAACGTTACGCTTACGTTACGTGTTTGCTGGGATGGTGTGTTTGTGTATATAGTACAAATTCAGCATCTGCACACTTAATTAAACACAGAATTTATCAGAAGCTACAAAACATCAATAAATAAATACATTTATATTTCATTATATAAGTAAATATTACTTACCCTGCTACACAAGAACAGTTGCTGTCAGAGATGTACTTCTCATTTATTCTGACTGTAATATTCACTTTGTGTGGAGGCTCATTCTTCCTCATGGATTTATAACATTTAGCCTTTATATCAACTTCATCATCATTAATTTTAAACAAATTAACACTGTGAATGTATCCAAGAGTGTAATAATTATATCCTTGTTCTTTAGATCTCCCTGTTAAAGATTTATCCTTGAAATATTCAATATTTACAACATGTGGTAAAACATCCAACTTTGTAGTTACCGCCATCTTGTTGATTAGCTTGTCCTAGGATGCTGGGTTGCTATGTGTTGCTAGGGGAGGTGGGGCATATCATGGATTAATGGAAAGGTGTATGGTTAGCGTGCTCGCCTCGAGAGCGTTAGATCGTGGGTTCGAGTGATAATTACCCCAAAATTTACACAAATAATTAACTTTCTAGCAGACCTTATCAGTTATATCGTGGCGGCTCTATAATGAAGACCTTTTATTTTTCTATAATTCGTAACATTAAAGTTGGTCCAGACCACTCTTAAAGCATACTGTATCACTAAACTAATGGAATGATGACACTGCTTTTGCATCTCCGAAGTCCAATTAGAAGAAAAAACCGTTAGTTGTAATTTACAAGACGTGTATTGCGCGATGGGAACAATACTATTGGCTCCTTCTGCGATAAACAAATTATAAAGAATAACAGACAGTGGGAGTATATAATATGGGCTATGTGAAACTCTTCATACAGATATTGGAAGAAGAGTTTAAGCACACCAAAGGGGTAATCAGAAGCCGTAAGTCGAAGAACGGAGGGTATTACAATGGCCAAAAGAACAAAAGGTCAAACAATGATCCATAAAACACTATATCGAAAACTAAAGATTTAAGAACGTGAACCCACTAAAAACTTGGGGTGAACTCAGCTGCTTTAAAGGGTTAGCAGTTCATGCTCTGCTCTTAATCTACAAGTTGAAAGATAAACTCTTCTTCTTTTGGTATACAGTATACCATGATTTACCATCGACCTCCGATGATTATATACTGCAAGGTACACTTCCAAAATCACTTCAGATTATAATAGTGCGAATGTACTCAGGGGCGGATCCAGGATTTGTGGTTAGGGGGGGCGTGAGTAGGCGAGGGGTCTGGGGACCACTTAAGGTCCCCAGCGGGTCCAAGGCAGAGCCCTGGTAGGGGGCCCAGGGGGCTTCGCCCCCTGGAAGCTCTGGAGGTTTGAGGAATTACAGACATTTATTTGAACGACAATTTTGAACCAACCATACCATTTTTATCAGACCAAAAAAACTTGACTTTGAGTCTTAATTTTGTCGGATAATTGTTAACAGTATGTTTTTGTCAGATTATAAGAACCTAAAGTAAAACTTTTCTTTAACAACCGTGATGCGAATTGTTCAACTCATGACTGATCGATCACGATATTTTAACCCTTTAAAGAACTATTGGTTTAGTTTTAACGCATTCGTCATTTCACTAATTGGTCTGTACTTTCGGTGCTTGTCCTTTCGGGTGGTTCTAGTTAATACTGCCCATCCGGATGGAGCTTTTCTTTTCGTCGTTTGATTCATTCATTGAAAACGTATGATTCGACCGTTCTTGTTTATAGACAAACAAAAGCGGAAATTGTCAATACATGAACTTGATGATTTCTGATAAGCTAACGTAACTAAATTAGATGATCAGAATCATTTCATGCAGCATTAATGTTAACATATTAGTCTTTGTTTGTCTATAAACAAGAACGAATCATACGTGTTCAATGAATGAACCAACGGCGAAACGAAAAGCTTCATCCGGACGAACGGTATACTGATCATTTATCAATGGGTAGAGCTTTTTAGAATGATATCCCAAATTTACTCCTAATATCATTACTATTCATTTTGACTTACAGGTCACGAGTTAACCATTCATGAAAAAGTTGTTTGTTGAACTGCTTAATTAACGTTGTATAACATATGCTTTGCGAATTTTAGGGGGAGGGGGGCGCGCGCCCCCACGCCCCCTCTAAATCCGCCTCCGGTACTTTGGTGGCCAAGGCCTAGGAATTTAACTACATTGTATATTAAAATTTACATATTTAAACATGCGCAAGTTGCAGAAAATGTGTGGGTCTAATGTGAAAACATACTCACTGTCAATATAACAATATAGACTATACTCCTTCAATTATTTTTCAAAATATAGTCCACGATCAATGGAAAAATCAACATTACTGAAATTGAATCCTACAATTGATTATTATGATGCAATAATGTTATATTATGTATATAGGGAAGCGAAGTAATTCTTGATTAATTTCAGATAATAATCAGTTGCAGAAAATGTGTGGGTCTAATGTGAAAACATACTCACTGTCAATATAACAATATAGACTATACTCCTTCAATTATTTTTCAAAATATAGTCCACGATCAATGGAAAAATCAACATTACTGAAATTGAATCCTACAATTGATTATTATGATGCAATAATGTTATATTATGTATATAGGGAAGCGAAGTAATTCTTGATTAATTTCAGATAATAATCAGTTTTCCTACTTGTGATTCTGTTTTTCATTTGATTCTGTCATCATTCGTTGCATAACGAACATTTCCATGTCGTTCCATGTATTCTTGGAGTTGAGGATTACTTTTTTTATGTTAAAAATGTCACAATTTTAAGCGAAACAACAGTCTTTTCACGAAATGAGGGGCAAAGTATATTTCCTTAAATTGAGATATATTCAAAATACTTGAATATGGCAATGTGGTTTCTGTATGAATTTATGGTAAGTTGATGAATAATCTCATGCCGTCCGTTTACGTTTACATTTTTAACTCAAGATGTTAATTTTGATAAGATTAAGAGAATGGTTACATTACATTACCAAAACTTGACGGTTGTGTGAGATATGTTATATGCGTCGGGTCCATATTTCGTTTCGTTTCGTTTCTCAGTTTACATATTCTGTTTCGTTTCTCAGTTTACATATTTAGTTTTGTTTCGTTTCGAATCGTTGTGTTTCGTTTCGTTTCTGTTTCGTTTCTCACTTTACAGGGACCCCGTATATACAGTGTGTTTGTCTAAAGGGATTCTAAAGTCATCGGAGAGAGAGAGAGAGAGAGAGAGAGAGCGAGAGAGAGAGAGAGAAAGAGAGATGTGTCTTGTTTTGTATTATATTGTCTTGTCTTTTCTCTTTATTAATTTGTATTATTTATGATGTTATTGTCTGTATCTATGTTGAAGAGAGCTACTAGTAACCTCTGGCTGTATGTAATCCTCGTGAAATAAATATAGAATGAAAAGAAGTCATCGAAGATTACAGGTCGTAATTTAGTACGTCATACGAGCGTTTTGTCTACTTAAGAAACAACTGGAAAATCAAACCATTTCAAAACTTGAAGAGCCCTGAAAACCAATATTCCTAAAAGATGAACAAATCCGTCTAAGATAAACATTCTTCCCCTGTTTTGTCCGATTTCATGCCTTCTCTTTTCTTTGAATTTCATTTCATGTAATTCAGTTTATGTTCGTCATCAGGGGCGGATCCAGGGGGAAGGGGCGCACCCCCCCCTAAAATTTGAAAATATATGATTTTTTTGTCGTAAAATCGTGATTTTTCACACGAAATACCCCAAATATTTTCGTGCCTCCCTCCGCTCGGCGCAATTTTTTTTAAATGCGCCCCCCCCCCCTAACTTGAAATCCTGGATCCGCCCCTGATCATGAATACGATATTATACGAAAAATGGAAAGATATGGGGTAAATGTTCATAATACCAAATCACTACAGTGCCTATCACCACTTACGTTTTCAGTTCGAACCCCGCTCAGGCGAGGTGTGCTCGATACAACATTATGTGATGAAGGTTGTCAGTGACTTGCGACAGGTCGGTGGTTTTTTCTGGGTACTCCGGTTTCTTCCACCAATAAAACTGACCCCTACAACTGAAATATTGTTAAAAGTGGCGTTAAACAACATAAACCTAAACCAAATCAAATCACTACAAGTACATGGAAAAAACAAATAACCATAGAATATTGATGACACTTTGATTGTCACTCTTAATTTCAAGACTATTTCATGTTTAGTTGGTTAATGCTTCATTGAACCAATTAAGATGCATTCGTCATTTGAAGTTTCGGTGGTGGTAGAACAGGGCCGGCGCACAGGCACTTGTTTCTGGTAAATTTGTTTTACCTAGATACTATATATATACTACAAGGTACGTAACCGTTCATTTGTAAAAAATCTAGGTCATCGCGATTTTGGCGTTTTTTCAACTCGACGGACGCCAGCATGGAGGAATGGTCTACATCATCTGAAACTACGTTAATTTATCTACAAAATGATGTATAAAACACCTACCTTTGCTGAACCTCAACAATGCAACAGACCTTTTTCCACGGGTCAGTTATCAGCTTTCATCATCCAGTTGGTCACCTGGCAAGTTCTAACCCGCAGTGAAAGAAAAAATAAGATAAGTTGTAATAAAAATGCTATAAAAAATACTGAGATGTTAGAAAATTATATATATTGCATTCCAATAAAAAAAATTAATAAAAGTGTTTTAATTTCTTAGAATAAAAGTGTAGTTTGAATGCAAATCTGTGGCTATTTTTAGAATTCAAAAATTTGTGAACTTTCTATACAACCTCGGGATTTTTCCCTGAAGTATATCAACAGGACTGAAAATCTTATAGGCGGGAAAATTAATACAGCATCACATGTTTCTTTTTGCATCTTCTCCATTTTGATGAAAAATTATAAAAATAAACTTCAGAATTCCAGCTTGCTAAATGTAATGAGAAACTTCGACCAATCAAATACTTTACCTGAGTCCGACCTTGAATTTTTCATTCACTGCGGGTTAGAACTTGCCAGGTGACTAACTGGATGATGAAAGCTGATAACTGACCCGTGGAAAAAGGTCTGTTGCATTGTTGAGGTTCAGCAAAGGTAGGTGTTTTATACATCATTTTGTAGATAAATTATCGTAGTTTCAGATGATGTAGGCCATTCCTCCATGCTGGCGTCCGTCGAGTTGAAAAAACGCGAAAATCGCGATGACCTAGATTTTTTACAAATGAACGGTTACATACCTTGTAGTATATATATATATATAGTATCTAGGTAAAAAAAAATTACCAGAAACAAGTGCCTGTGGGCCGGCGTCTGAGAAAAGACCATTCAACTGCGGTTCATTAAACGTTGCATACTTCCCCATTCCTATTGATTAGTAGAGGTTCAGTGATCAATGTCACTGGAGTAAAATGATGAAATTTTATGTCAGTATATACAATGTAGCTACAGTTTTCGCCGTTTCCTGCAGGTATACATGTATATAGGCAAGATTCAAATATAATCGTTCACCTGCAGATCCTGAAACTGTGTATAGCATATTCACATTGCAAGATTAGAACCTTATTGATTTTCAGGGTCAGAGTTCAAGATCACTGAAAGAAAATGGTTGGCACACCTTTTGCCCTGGGCCGTTTAACTCAGGATCATCAAATTTGCATATTTATTCCCCATCATAAGAGAAAGAACCATATTGATGTTCAAGGTCAGAGGTCAAAGGTTAAGGTCATTGGAGGGAGTTAAGGATATATTGCAAGTTGCGAGAGGGCACTTCGTTTAGCGATGTCTAATTATTGCTTATAGTCATATTATTAAGAACCACATCGGTGGCGTAATGGTTAGCGTGGTAGCCTCGAGTGTGGTAGGTCGTGGGTTCGAGCCCCGGTCGGGTCAAACCAAAGACTATAAAATTGGCTTCTCCGCTAAGCACATAGCATTAAGGAACGCAGCGTTAAGGAGAAAGAGCAAAGACTGGTTGGCTCGGAATCAGAATAATGTGTCCGAGTGGAGCAACATGTCTACCCGTGGACTGTTGTTTCAGTGAACTAGAACTATTAAAATCCAACTCAGCGTGTTGGTCTAGTACAAAGCGGACCTCATCATCATCTCATTGATGATTAACTTGTTCTCGCCATGATATAGCTGAAAAATCGTTGAATTGGCCTTAAACCACAATCACTCACTCACTCATAGTATTAAGAACATTTAAGGTGAAGAAATTGCTTATCATTTTCCATTGAACATGTCCCCTTTTGTGGCGCCTATCTGACTGGACCGAAATGTTAAGATCCCTAGTGCTGTAACTCTCAAGGAGGGCAATAAGAATCATAAAATATGACAGTTATGAAAAAAGATACTCCCAGTGTTTGTTTTGGATCTTTTGTAAATTTAATATAATTTTGAAAACAAATCTCATTTCTAGTGACTTTTTTTTTTAAAGTAATAGTTTTTTTCTTAAGATATGGTATTAATGGCAATTTTAAAATAATTTAGCAAGAAAAGTTTAAATTTTGTTGTTAATATCCATTAAAAAAAATGTGTTTAAGATGCACTCGTGCAGACACCACAGCCTATTGAAGATGTCATCAAAGCTGCTGAAAGTACAGTCAACAATACTTTTGGTAGGTTTTAAAATTTAAGGGGTTTTAATAGGGACAAGAAGAGTTTGAAGATACCAAAGTGGTAATCAGAATCCATAAATCGAAGGACAGACAACACAATGGAAAAAAACCCCAAAAACAATGATCTACAAAACACTACACAGAAAACTAACGATCAAGCACCATGAACCCCACAAAAACCGGGGTTGAACTCAGATGCTCTTGAAGGGTAAGAAGAGTTTGAAGATACCAAAGGGGTTATCAGATTCCTTGAATCGAAGGAGGACAGACAATACAATGGACAAAAAAAACCCCAAAACAATGATCTACAAAATACTACACAGAAAACTAACGATCAAGCACCATGAACGCCACAAAAACCAGGGTTGAGCTCAGATGCTCTTGAAGGGTAAGAAGAGTTTAAAGATACGAAAGGGGTTATCAGAATCTGTGAATCGAAGGACAGACAATACAATGGACAAAAAAACCAAGAACAAAGATCTACAAAACACTACACAGAAAACTAACGATAAAGCACCATGAACCCCACAAAAACCGGGGTTGAGCTCAGATGCTCTGAAAAGGCAAGAAGAATTTGAAGATATCAAAGGGGTTTTCAGAAAATTTAAATGAAAGGACAAACAATACATTCATTTAATTTCCTTAAAAACTGCTTGTTTGTAAGATTTACTGTCACTACCAAACAGTTAGAAGAAAGAAGCACACAAATGTATACCAAATCTTCATCCATGGCATACAAGAGGTATATATTGTATTATAGTAGACAATAATTAGTATTGTGTACAATATAACATAATGATGAAATGATAAAAATTACAATTTACAAATTTAAAAATGTGTAATATGCAATAAATGAAGTTTTCGTAATTTTCCTCTGATGTGTGAATTGATAATTTTATTTGTTGAATACCAATTTTCGTGGTTCCTGTTAGTATCATAAAACCATGAAATTTAGTGAACCACGAAAAAGGATATGCAACAACTTGAACAAGAGAAGTTTGGAGTAAAGGTGCAGTCACATGATACAATTTTCTGTCTGGTTTTTCTTTCAACATGCTTTTGTCAGACATTTCAACATCGGTTGGTTTCCTATATCCACCTGACAGTTTGAGGAGAATTGTATTGTGAGAACAGTGAAAAAAATTGAGTCATATTAGAGTCAAATTTTAAAGTTGGACTGTGTGGTAACTTGATCATTCAACTAACCTGTGCCACAGATGCAGAATCACAAGGAAACCAGACAGTTAATCATAACGTGTGACTGCATGGTGGCTATCACGACTATGAATTCAAAAGTCAATGAATATCTCGCTATCCATTTATCTACGAAAATGAATGAAACCACAATACAAAATATAGTTATAAAATGCAGTGCCATTAACTAATCGTGTAAGTCTCACTGAAAATGTGCAATATTTTACAGGACAGAACATTCTTTGTCATATCTACTTTAAAAAAAAAAAAAAAACTCAGCAAATTAAAAGTTGATCATAACAAGAAGTTTGTTTCGTCCATGTCAAAGGTAATCAAAGAAGAGATATAGGGAATACACTTTCTGGTGTTTCTAAGATTGTAAAAGCTTTTCAAATCATTTTTTTTTAAATAATGAATGCTTCATGATTTTACAATTCAAATTACCCTTTATAATTATGTTTAATTAAGCACTGAAACGTAATCCAATTCCATACTCTGTCCCATAGGAAGTGGATGATGTCTAACCATGGTATTCATTCAGTAAGTATTGATACAGTCATGATACAGATCCTTGTCATATTAATATCACAAGTACATATGATATTTACTGTCATTGACAAAAACAAAATATCATATTTTGTTTTTCTTTTACCCTTTATAAATAAGCTTGGCATATTCTAGTTTCACGGCATATTCTAGTTCACAACACAACATACTATGACAGGTGCTTGGCAGTACCAGATGAAGCCAGCATATCCAAATGTATGTTGTCTTGTTAATGTTAGATTCCCGATCATATAGCATTGTACTGTATACATCATGTGATAAAGTGTGTCAGTTTGCAGCTGGTTCGAGTATTCTCGTTTTTTCCATCGTTTAAACTGACTTGCCGTGATATTACCTAACTGATGTTGTTGATAGTGGTGTATAACACCCATAGCACTAATCTGACTGTTTTTCAATGCGATACAATAGTTCCCTTGGTATAAGGGTACTCCAACTAAAAGGCCACACCTCTTATCAAGCCATATATCAGATGTACTGAGATAGTAAAATACTACTAAATTGATCCCCTCAAGAGTCTATTCTTCTTATCAGACAATTTTCATACCCCCCGTAAAAAAAGTTTGGGTGGTATATAGGAATCGCCCTGTCCGTCCGTCCGTCCATGTACCTTGTAAGCGCAACTCATCCTAAACGGCTTATTGGATTTTTATGAAACTTTACACATTTGTAGTACACTACCTGCAGATGTGCATGAAGGAATATGGTTGCTGTCTGAAATTTAGAAGGGGAGATAATTCAACTTATACTTTCACGAAAAGGGGGGTCGTGTACCTTGTAAGCGCAACTCATCCTAAACGGCTTATTGGAGTTTTGTGAAACATTTACACAGTTGTAGTGCAGTACCTGCAGATGTGCATGAAGGAACATGGTTGCTGTGCAAAATGTAAAAGGGGAGATAATTCAACTTATACTTTCACGAAAAAGGGGGGACATGTACCTTGTAAGCGCAACTCCTACTAAACTGCTTATTGAATTTTTATGAAACTTTACACAATTGTAGTACACAACCTGCAGATGTGCATGAAGGAATATATTAAATGTTCAAAAAGATTCCTTATTGTATAACTGGAATTGAATTGGGGTATCACTCAGTGAGGTTTCTCACAGTTCTAGTTTTTTATTGCACAAGTGGTAGCCTTATTAGAGGGTAACTACTGTACATGTATATAAAAACTCACTCAATGGTGTGTATAAGGTTAGGGTGATCATGAGTTTGATTCCCTGTTGGCACAAACCAAACACAATAAAATTGTTATTTATTGAAAGAAAAATTAAACAGTGATGGAAATAAAAATCCACCAATATCAACAAAACAAACAATTATATCTCTTTTCAAATGATTAAAAAAAAAGACCACAACCTATGTCGATGGAAATCCAGTTCCTGGCTTGGGACTGGCACAAAAATGTATCAGGCAGTAAACTGAAGAATGTGATCACAAACCTCTGCCTTCTTGATAATTGGATCTGCAACAGCAATACAGATATAAAAAAAAATGTCTGCTTAGCATGGAGGATCATGTAAAGAAAAAGAACAAAGACTGGTTGACTTGGAGTTAGTATATTGTGTCCCACTTCAGACACGGGTTTTGTGAACTCTTGTTTCTGTGAAATAGCACCAAAATCTTTCTTCGTGTGTAACGGTCTAGTTCAAAGAAGACATCATTATCATGTGGTCAACAAGAAATATGTTCTTCCTTTTGGTCACTTAGAGTTAAACAACAATCTCTCGCTCAATATTTTGGTTACCGCTATACCAATACAAAATCATTGCAACAAGACATAAAAAAATAGGCTTTTATCAGTTTTGTTGGTGATAAAATGTTGATATTTTTTAATTTCAGTACTGGAATGTAGTCTATTCTCATAAAAATATCCAATGGGAAGTAGATGTTGTGTAACCATGAGTTTATTAGGTGAGTATATACCATTATTATTTTAATAAAAATTTGAGATTGCTTTGGAAATGAAGGTCCTAGCTTGGGACAGGCACAACAAAATCTAAACTGGTATAATAATGAAAACTTCTAGAAATGGGCATAACACAAGTACGACATAAGTGAATTTTTCTTTTCTTAAAACATTTTTATTGAAATAAAGATAATGCCATTGTACATGTCAGGAGAGAACTTGTATTTTGTAAAGTGACCAGTAGTCAGCGTAAAACATGTAATTATAGGTTCCAGTTGACATGAATAACATATAAAGTGAACACTGTTATCTGGGGAGGACTTGTAATTGGAGGGCGCAGATATGAGTTGCATCTGACAAAATTTTGGAAATGTATAGCAGGTGCAGATTTCATCACTGAATGCCCATGTGTTTTTTTCTTGCAGTTTATTAGCACCATAGAAAATATTATTGTTTATTTCATATGGCATTTTTCAAGTTCTGATACCTTTTATGTTTTCAGTGTAATGTACCGAGCCATGGATGAAAGACAAAGGCACAGATGAAGAATGGAAGACATGTGCAAAGATCACAGATGAAGATGAGATGAAAGACACAAGCAAAAATCATGATTTCAAGATATTTGACACTGACAATTAAAGTGAAAATAAAAAAAACCCACTCATTTCACAATGAATGTATTAAAAAGGAATATCAGAACTAATTTTTTTTGTAATATTGTATGTTTTTGTAGTTATGTATATTAAGTATGCTATACGAGATATAAGATTTCAAAATTTTAATAAAATTGTAAATATAATCCCCTAAAAAAGGGGGGATTGAATAAGAAACGTCACATTTCTATGCTTAAGGTTAAATTATATTCCTTTTCTTTATTTTTAAAATTTTGCTTTGGTAGAAGTGGTGTATTGCTTTGTAACTTATGGTCTTGCTAGAAACAAACACAGGCTCTGTAAAGGATGGGATAACAGAATTGTACAAAAACAACAAGAAACACACACAAATAAAATAAAATAAAAAAATAAAACAAAATGTAAGCAGAACCTGTTCTTTTAAATTTTGGAGGGAATTTAATAAACAAAAAGTAAAATTCTAGACAGACCACCAATTGGTTATTTTTGTATATATGAGATATAAAGACTTCAACATTTTAATAAAATTGTAAATATAATCCCCTACAAAAAGGGGGATTGAATAAGAAAGGTCACATTTCTATGCTTAAGGTTAAATTATATTTGTTTTCTTTATTTTAAAAATTTTGTTTTGGGAGAAGTGGTGCGTTTCTTTGTAACTTATGGTCTTGCAAGAAACAAACACAGGCTCTGTAAAGGATGGGATAACAGAATTGTACAAAAACAACAACAACAAATACACACAAATAAATAAAATAAAAAAAATAAAACAAAATGTAAGCAGAACCTGTTCTTTCAAATTTTGGAGGGAATTTAATAAACAAAAAGTAAAATTCTAGCCAGACCATCAATCAGTTATTTTTGTACTTTTGTATTAGTTATGTCATGTCAGTCTACTTGGTTTAAAGCACTTAAAAGTTATATACTTTCCAAAATTCAAAGTCTAAGTATATTTTTTTTCGAATTTAATTTACATTTACATAAAAAAAACATTGTCAAAAATCTATTTTTTTAGCTTTAAACCAGGTAAGTAATGAATTAGCTTTTTTTTTTGCTGTGATAAAATGTATATAAAAATTATCCAGAGTTATTGCCCTTTAAATATTTTGAATTTGAATGTTTGCTTATTAAATTGTATAAATATGAATGTTGTACTATTACAGGAATATGGAAGCAAGGTTTAGCATATTTTGTGATAAAATCTATAAAATATGGCTTGTTTCTGACTTTTTTAGTCCTCTAATAGTCCAATTATTCCAATAATTATCATAGGTGCAGAACACTTTCTAATTGTTGTCATAGTTACTTACATGAATTAAAAAAGTGGAGATTCTGATGTTTTATCTTTAACATTTATTTTTTTTAAATCATTTTCAAAAATAATTCCATTTTAAAAATTTCAGTATAAACTTTAATCTTGAATTTTTTAAATATTTTAAAAATAAATTATAAGCTGATACATTTTAGAGAGATAAGTAAAAATTGTTTGTTAAATTTATTTATTGTCTTGCTTGTTTTGTTGTAAACCTCAGCTAACCGAGCACTAAATTTCCCCATCTAACAAAGCATTACATTTCCCTATCTAACCGTGCATTGCATTCCCCCTGCACTTTAATAGTCTGCTTCAATATTTATATTTTGAAACCGACTATTAACATGAACAAAATGAGCAAGCTGGTTGGCATAATAATTTAAATATTTGTTTTAATCTTTCAAAATGTATCATTTTGGTCCCACTTTGAACACTTTAGAAATAGAAGTCCTACTTTTGGTGAATTTTAGTTAAATGATTCAATAATTCTCTAAATTTCCAAAATTAAGATAAGTGCAATTATATGCATTAATTCATTACTAATGTAAATATTTTCTTTCTTTTTTTTAAATTTATTTTCTGTTTTTTGCAATCTGTTTTGACATTTTTTATTGTTTTGTTTTTTTATTTTTTTAATCAGAGATCTGCCATGACACAAGACCATGATCAGTAGTATACAATACAAGAAATTGGGAATGCCAATGATCATTATACAAATTCTGACATGACATAAAAATATTGTACATTGTATATATAAATTTTGTATAATTCAGTTATATCGTGGCAGTTCAATTAGTTGTAGTTGTGTATAATTAGAGGTAGTTATAATATTGTCATTCATTGAATGGATATGCAATTTTAAACCAAAGCTTTTTCCAGTGGACGCTATTGGTTTTAATGCTGGGTTTAAAGTATATCAAGGTGTATGTAATTTACTGCCAATTTGTCATATTTCTAGTAAATATAATTGTATAATATATCTAAATATCTATGTTGTATTAAATCGACAGCTGAGAAAAGAGTTCAGACATGCCTCGAGCTGGTCGACAAACTTTAGTTTGTGTTTTGTTGTATTGATAAGGGTGTGCTTGAATGAAGATGAGACATTTAAGAGTTATGTGAGGTATTATTATCACTTGATGTCCATCCCTCTTTGTCGTCCGTAAGCTTTTACTGAAACCACTGGACCAATTGTATTCAAACGTGGTAGGAGTGTCCATTAATTTAATTTAAACGTATTTTATTCAGAAAAGTACTGAAAGGGATTGGATAGCAGGACAAGCATATACATATCCTCTACTCGTGTCCATTTGATAGTTCTCAAAAAAGTTTTTGTTCACCAGGGCCGAAGGCTCAAATGAACTTTTCCTATCACTTTGTGTCTGTCGTCTGTCATCCGTTAACTTTTCGCATTTTGATCTTCTCAAGAACCACTAGGTCAAATTGGACCAAACTTTGATGTGATACTCTTTGAATGCTCCTCTTCCAAAATTATGTCCGATTACCTTGCCTAATATTAAAGATGGCTGTCATGGCCTCTGATTGTTTGAAAAATTGGAAATCTTTGAAAATCTTCTTCAGAACCACTGGATGGAGTAAAACCAAGTTTAGTCAAAATGCTGGAACTGCTCATCCTCCCAGAGCAGATGAGAGCCCCCTCAAATCAGATCATTGTTTTTACCCAGTTGGATATGCAAATTACAATCTGTTGTATCTTGTAATTCAAATTGATTTAATTGAATTTTATACAAATATATCATGTTAGTAAGTGTTATTTGCTATAAAAACCGGTTGAGAGGAGAGACAAATTTCCGAGCCGCCTTAGCGTTATCATTTTTTGCAAATAACCCTCACTTACAGGATATATTTGCTTAATTCCGGCTAATATTTAACAGCCAGTAAAACAGTGGCATGCAAGCAGGTTCAGAACTTCAGACCACCTCGTTCATTTGATCTCCAAGACTTTCATCAATCTAGGAAAACAGTAAAAAAAAATTCAAAGAAGTGTATTTCTGGAACAAAATCGAAAATATAACAAATCACTGTTTTGCTACAATACACAACACGTAAAAAAATAATGCAAATAAATTTGAAATGTATACATTTCAACGATTTCAAACATAACGGCTGACACTGTCGTCTGTCATTTTTCTTTACTTTATTTAGCATTGAAACCTGAATAATTAGAATTACATCAGCGACGTCATAAACCTATTAAAGAAGGGATTTTCCCTCGAGTGTGGTATTTGCCTAGTACCGTTCCCTGTGATGGGGGCAAGGCGGAAAAAACTAAGAATTGGTCAAAAATACTCCTTTTTTCAACCAATCAGAAGACAGTATTCATATATAAGGTGGAATTTGTCAAGAAATAACGACCAGTTTTTTTCTTCAGAATCTTGTATCTTGTAAGCTTAAAAAATTATGCCGTTTTCTATTCTAGGAATAGTATACCACTACATATATTTTCAATTGTTGTTGACATTTTCAGTTTTAAAATTTATATCAAATAAGTCTGCCCCTCACTTATTCTTTGGAGATTTTGGCGCTGTAAATGTCTCCTCTGCTAGCCTATTGTAGTTGGTGGAGACTGAGAGAGTATAAAGTATCGTAGCTGATAAGTGAAAAATTACATGGAACCTGTTAATAACTTTCCTGGTTTTTCAAAGTAGTGGTAATTTAAATATATATCGACATTAAAAGGGAGTTACCGCATCGGTGGTGTAATGGTTGTGCGGTAGATTGTGGGTTCGATCCCTGATCGGGTCAAGTCAAATACTATAAAATTGGTATTTGTTGCTTCTCGGCTAAGCACGCAGCATTAAGGAGAAAGAGTATAAAGACTGGTTGGCTCGGAATCGGAATAATGTGTCCAATTAGGGTGACGAGTCTACCCGCGGACTGCTTGGGTGAGATGGTACTATAAAAATCCAACTAAGCGTATTTGTCTAGTACAAAGTAGACCTCATCCTCATCTCGTTGAAAATTATGGTAGCTTGTTTTCGCTATGATATACAGTCCAACCTGCCCATGCGGTCACCTCTATTAAGCAGTCACCTGTATTAAAAGATCACAGTTTTCTTGTCCTGTCGAAAATTTCAGATGAATTGAACCTCTTTTAAGAAGTCACCTGTTTTGTAAGACCACTTTCTCTGTGTCCCAAAGGTGACCTCTTTAATATAGGTTTGACTGTAGCTGAAAAATTGCTGAGTTGGTGTTAAACAACAATCACTCACTCATGAATAAGTTATACATATTTTATTGTCACTCACTCATTTAAAAGGGAGTATGTTGTTCATAAAATAATGATTTTTGGTATAATTTGATTATTGGTTATAAAGAAATACATGTAGAATTGTAAATAAAGAGGTCAAAAATTTAAAAGCCATTGAATTTTGAGTTCGGCTGAAGTCAAAATCCAATATTGGGCATTAAATCTTTGTTTCAATGTCTATATTTGAAAAGAAATTAATTACAATCAAACCTGCATTGGTGACAACCTCTATTAAACAAAAACTTGTTTAATGTGACCTTAATTTTTATTTCCCTTCACAGTGCATTTCATATCAATTAAACCTGGATTAAGTGACCATCTGGCTTATGTGACCATATTTCACTGATTCCTTGGAAGGTCACATAAGGCAGGTTTGACTATGTTGATTCTTTTTAGAACTATATTTTATTCAACAACTCCTGGTTTGTACAATGAGCTAAGACCCCCTGGGAAGGTGACTTAGGGACCACTGTATTTTCTGTACTTTCCTCTAGATTTTATCTTTACATGTGATTTTGATTATAATTTTTTTTTTAATCTTCAAATAGAGTACAGGTGAATATGCAGTCAATAGTTTAGAAACAACAATCTTTCATTCCCATAAAAAAGGGGGAGGGCGTGGTCATATGGTAGTTGGATTTACAACTACCTGTGCAATCAGTGTCGATAACAACTAATGTTGCTAATTCATATCCCGCTCAGGCGAGGTGTACTCTATACATTATGTCATAAAGTTTGTCAGTGACAGGTCAATGGTTTTCTCCGTATACTCTGGTTTCCTCCACTAATAAAACTGTCTACCTGGATGTACATTCGCGGACTTTTTACAAAAGAGAACATATGCCAAACCGGAAACAGGCAAACACAAGATTCCGGATTGCCGCAATATATCCGTCTGTGAACATCCAACCATTAATAAAAATCCCCAAAATAGATACACTACAGAAATTCGAACTCTCAACGTTAGTGGTGATAGGAACTGATTGCAGAGGTAGTTGTAAATCCAACTACCATACGATCACGATCACGACGGTCCCTGTGTTGATTTTATGTCTTTTTGGTTCCCTAAAGTTTAATGGCATTTGAATGAAATTAAACTATTTCACTTTTCAATCTTTTGATTATAAGCGTAGCTGATGTAGATTATTCCAGAAACGCGCCGCGCGCACAAAATTCGATATCTACGTTTTTATTTGAAATGAGAATTAAGAACACACTTGTGAACTCCTTTACAGGTATCAGGTACTTAAATATTTCAAGTTAAGAAAATACTTATTGTTGTTGTCGTCTTGAGCTTTCAAATTCAAACACAGAAATGGTCTGGATTTGACATAGAATCAAAATAATCCATTCACTATGGCTAGCATAAATAATATTCTCACTAGATGTTCAAAGCGGTATTACAAAAGCATCAAACATAAAGCTGAATTTAATGATAACAATATAATAAAAAATAGGAATAAAAAAACATAAAATTGGATATAAGTAAGTGAGTGTTATTTAACCCCAAATGAGCAATTTGTCAGCTATATCATGGAGCGAACATGTTACATTCAATGAAATGATGATGATGTCCGCTTTGTTCTAGACCAACACACCGAGTTGGATTTTTATAGTGCTAGCTCACTGAAACAACAAGTCAATGGTAGACATGTCGCTCCACTCGGACACATTATTCTGATCCACCCAGTCTTTGTTCTTACTCCTTAATGCTTCAGAGAATCAACAAATACCGATTGTATAGTCTTTGGTTTGACACACCCGCTTGAACCCGCGTTCTACAGCACTCGAGGCAAGTACGTTTACCATTATACCAATGTTGAGGTTGAAATTGAATATAATGATGAACATATGATTTTATAAAAACATAAAACTCAATATAATGATGAACATATATTAGTAATTAAAATGAACATAAAACATAAAACTGTGAATAAAAAACATTAAATTGAGTATAGTGATGACCATATAATTACAAAAAACATAAAACTCAATATCTTGATAACCCTATAATAAACAAAATATTAAACATAAAATTGAATATAATGATTTTTTTTTGATTTTTTTTAAACATATTTTATTGTTCAATTAAAAACAATTGGATTGGACACAAGTTTCACAACTTAGAAACTTAGTATAATGATGACCATATAATAACAAAACAAACCCATAAAACATAAAACTCAATATAATGATGGCCATTCAATGAAAGCTTAAAATATAAGGTTATAATGATGGTGATGTTATCTATTGGTAGCAAGTACATCACTTGTCATCTATTGTCCTCATTTATGGTATCCATTGTGAAGTCCTTAATCCTAAAAACCATGTAAGGAAACAAAGAATCACAGGTACATATACATATTGGAAACAAATCTTCAATCGGGGTATGATTATTATGTTTAACGCCACTTTCAACAATATTTCAGTTATATCGTGGCGATCAGTTTTATTGCCAGAGAAAACCGGGGTGCCTGGAGAAAACCACCGACCTGTCGCAAGTCACTGACAAACTTTATCACATAACGTTGTATCGAGTACACCTCTCCTTTTTGGGATTCGAACATACAACTTTAGTGGTGATAAGTACTGATTGCACAGGTAGTTGTAAATCCAACTACCATACAATCACGACCACGACGGTCCCCATATTCAAACTTCTATACAGATCAACCAATTAATAATTTCATTAGTTCAGAGTACGTTTACATATAGATTTCTTATCGCCCTCCTTTGGGGCCGTTGTGGCCGTGATCGTATAGTAGTTGGATTTACAACTACCTATGCAATCAGTGTATATCGCCACTGATGTTGTGAGTTCGAATCTCGATCAAGGCGAGGTGCACAACATTATGTGATAAAGTTTGTCAGTGACTTGAGACAGGTCAGTGGTTTTCTCCGGGTCCTCCGGTTTCCTCCACCAATAAGGGCAACGTAAAGCATGGCGTATCCCCTCGCCTAAAAATTTCACCCATTGACCTTGACCTTTGACCTATGACCTTGAAAATCAATAGGGTTTCAGATTCTCTTAAGTATGTACCAAGGTTGTTCAAAATACATTGAAGGATGTTGATTCTAGAGTGTTCACAAGGATGTTACGGAAGGACGGACGGATGGTAGCGTTACTATATTCCTTTGCAACTTCGTTGGCGAGGGGATAACTATGTATAAAGTTTGGTCAAAATCCATTACAGGATGTTGATTCTAGAGTGTTCATAAGGATGATACGGGGTAAAGATTTGACCCTGTGACCTTGACCTTTAACCTTAAAAATCAATAGGGTTCCAGATTTTCCTAAGGATCTAAGTATGTACTAAGTTTGGTTAAAATCCTTTGAAGGATGTTGATTCTAGAGTGTTCATAAGGATGATACGGAGTAAAGATTTGACCCGGTGACCTTGACCATTGACCTTAAAAATCAATAGGGTTCCAGATTCTCTTAAGGACTAAGTATGTACCAAGTTTGATCAAAATCCATTGATGTATGTTGATTCTAGTGTTCACAATGATGTTACGAGGTAAACATTTGACTCGGTGACCTTGACCTTTGACCTATGACTTTGAAAATCAATAGGGTTCTAGATTCTCTTAAGGACTAAGTATGTACCAAGTTTGGTCAAAATCCATTGAAGGATGTTGATTCTAGAGTGTTCACAAGGCTGTTACGGAAGGACGGACGGTAGCGTTACTACATGTATATCCCTTCGCAACTTCGTTGGCGAGGGGATAATAAAAATGACCACCAGGATATGACTGAAATATTGTTGAAAGTGGCGTTAAACACGATCAAGCAAACAAAAGCATATCACCCTCCTTAAATTAACAAAATTCCATCTTGTTGTCTTATAAGAATACAGCAGAAGAACAAGCTGTTTGGATGACTATGAACATATGTGCTGCCTAGTAAACTAAAACTACATCTAAACATATAGTATCTAGTGTACATTATATCAATTCTATTTTATACCATTTTATTCTATGTTATGGTCAACGCTTCATTAACATCTGACACAATTTACGTTTTACTTCCAGGTTAAATTTAGATAAAGTAATTACAGCACAACATTTCGCCAGCAGGATCTAACGATTAGTGCCATTAAAGGAAAACCTCGAGAAAACCGAACGGATATAATAAAAAAAATGTGAATTCTAGTTGTATTAGATGTTACTCTCTGTTGTTACCCTATTTACAAATTCTATTCAAAACTTTCAAAAGCCCGTTTGGCATCACTTTGAAGTTTTACTTTATTACCACCTGTTAAATTGTCTATCATATTGTGAAAGGGATCGGCCGGATCCATAATGCATGGAAGTGATCTAAAATTAAAAACAATATGTGTTACTATATATACATATACATGTAAATATACATCAAAGATTTACACATCAGAAGAAAGTAACAAAATCTGCAGTTAAGTCGATACAAGTACTTTTTGTCAACAAATTTAGTATTTAAAAGACTGTTTGGAGGATAACCGTTCTATGAACGGAACTGCAACGCTTATACTTCTAGAGCACACAAGTTGGACCACTGAGGTTCATATAGATCAATCGCAACTGGTTTCTGTGTAGTATTTTGTTTTTTGTTTCTGTTTTGTTGTCTATTTCATTTGAACATCAATGTAATTGTTTGTCTTTCTTCAATTTACGGCTTCTGATTACCCCTTTGGTATCTTCATACCTTTTTTGATAGATATTGCTTTATTTCGACAGTTTGTTCTTTGGTTGTCTTATCGTTGTTGTTTGGTATTCGGTTCTGTCCTTTCTTTTTTTAAATTTGTTTTTCTGGTACTCTACATTGATATTCGAATAATAGAATTAAACTCTTAAATCGACACATTGACGAAAATAGACGTATGCCCTTTGACTTATTTGCTCATAAATACTTTTAATCCAATCTTTTGATTATAATGAATCAGAGCTAACCTGATAAAGGTTATGCCGGAAACGTATCGTGTGCATTAAAATGGGGTCGATATCTCTGCTAGTGAGCAAATAGGACCCAAGGGTATCATCCGTCCAGTAGTCAGTAAAAGTTAATTAGATGTAGCTCTTATTGACATTTACAGTTCCTAAATAATGTAATTATTAATCATACTAAGGTTCTCCTCTCACAGGTATAGGTGATCTTAACCGATGTTGGCTATCCTGTTTATGACCTTTGGCTTACTTGCTCCAAAAGACTTTTAAATTAGTTGGCTTTCTAATTATTTGATTACCAGCGTAACTGATGAAGGTTATTCCAGAAACGCGTCCTTCACACTAATTTTGACATCTTTACGTTTTTAATAAAAATAAATAACATTTGATACCAAGGTAACAAGTGATCCTGCTTTCCAAACATAGGGTTGTTTTTTATGTTCATGCTGTCATTTTGGTAATGTGACGCTAGTTATGAACATTCTCTTCCAGTTATTTCCAACCAAAAAAAGATCAAACGAACGAATGTTGAATTTATGTATGAAACTTACGGTTTATCAAAGTTTTCTGGATTGTAATACTCTGTCCACAATATCCGAATGTTTCCAATATCTTTTAGCATAGCAAAAACTCTTTTTATTATCTTGTCTTCTGTCACACCTGGATGTGGCTTACCAAGATCTTCCCAGGCTCGAATAACCAACAATTCAGCTGCATAAGATTTTAATGTGTGCTGGAACAGAACATTTACACAATAATTTTATTAAAACCTAGTTTTGGTTATTGGTAAAGAATGTTCAACGCCACTTTCAACAATAGTTTAGCTATATCGTTTCAAGTCAGTTTATTTATTGGTGGAGGAAACAAGATTATCCTGAAAAAACCCACTGACCTGTCCTAAGCATCGTTGGTAATCTACGGTTGATCACGTTCCACTCATAACCAGAGCGTCAACTGACAAAGAAATCCTCTAGTCATGAATAATTCAGTATATTTAATACATCATGATTAGTTCCGACACAATGTTTCACACCCAATCAAACTGCGAAAATTAAGAGGACTTCCTTGCAAACTAAAATAATAAGAGGACGGAATCTGGTTGTGTTCTTAGTGGGGTTCGTGTTACCCGATCTTTAGATTTATTTGTAGTGTTTTGTAGATCGTTGTTTGTTCTTTTTCTTTTTTCTGTTGGTCATTGTGTTGTCTGCCCTTTGATTTATGGGTCCTGATTACCCCGTTGGTATTTTTAAACTCTTCTTGCATTTACCCGCGAGTTATCGATGATGAATGTTTTATTGACCAAACTCTGTGTCACCCTTTCAAAAGTCAAACGAAACGGTCGGGTAATGAAACTATGTCAACATACCGCATTGTGATTCTGAAAGATTGAATCTAGTAAAAACTAAATTCAATAGTTTATCCTTCACTTTGCATATATAGGGTTATGGTTTTTAACGCCACTTTCAACAATATTTCAGTTACATACAGGTGGTACGCTTTATTGGTGGAGGAAACCGGAGTGCCTGGAGAAAACCACCGACCTGCCGCAAGGCATTGACAAACCTTATCACATAATTTTGTATTGAGTACAGCTTGGCTTGATTGGGATTTGAACTTACCACTTTAGTGGTAACAGGGTTTGATTGCATTGTAGTTGTAAATACAACTGCCATATGATTATGACCACGACCTTTGTATATAGAGCTTTTATTCATGTGTCTATGGAAATTAAATAATGGTTTTTCGACCATTTTATTGTTTTTATCGGAAGTATTACATGGGAGCGTAATATAATCGGATGTCCTCGGAATCACAGGCGCTCGTGGCACGACCACCCCCCTTTTTCTAACTTTCTGTTTACAAATTTATTTTCAATAAAATTTCTTTATTTCTTTATTATTTCATCTCTTTTTCCTTATTTTAGCTTGTTCGTGTCAATATTCATACAATCTTATGTTAACATCAAATTGCATGTGTCGACCCTTATACTAATAATACTAATAATACACAAGGCATGCAACTCGGCAGGTTTAAAAATCGTACCCCTGCTCGCTTCGAGTACATGTATTGCACCTTATTTCCATTATGACATTCAAACTAGGACATGTATCCATTCCTAAAAGACGCATCTTTTTGTCCCTGTTTTTGTTTTGTGCATACGATAGCTCAGTTCTCTAGAATTTTAAGATTTTCACACATTTATTGCCAAATTTTTCGTATAAGGACCCACGGCTGACGGAAGTGACGTACCACTGCATTAACTTCAACGATAGGGTCAGAAAAGTTCCAAATAAATATTATTTAAATGTGTGGAACGTTTCTGACCCTATCGTTGAAGTTAATGCAGTGGTACGTCACTTCCGTCAGCCGTGGGTCCTTATACGAAAAATTTGGCAATAAATGTGTGAAAATCTTAAAATTCTGGAGAACTGAGATATCGTATGCACAAAACAAAAACAGGGACAAAAAGATGCGTCTTTTAGGAATGGATACATGTCCTAGTTTGAATGACATAATGGAAATAAGGTGCAATACATATACTCGAAGCGAGCAGGGGTACGATTTTTAAACCTGCTGAGTTGCATGCCTTGTGTATTATTAGTATCTATATAGGGTCGACACATGCAATTTGATGTTAACATAAAATTGTATGAATATTGACACGAACAAGCTAAAATAAGGAAAAAGAGATGAAATAATAAAGAAATAATTTTTTTTTATTGAAAATAAATTTGTAAACAGAAAGTTAGGAAAAGGGGGGTGGTCCGTGCCAAGAGCGCCTGTGCTCGGAATGCCCTTTAAATCAACCGGTAGGTCAAATGAAGACGACACATAGGTCATCAAAACACAGCATCAGACATATCTAAACATAAACATAAGTTATTTAAAATGAAAATCTACAGGCACAATTAACGAAGGAAGGTAAACAGCTGATTGAGACAAAGATGCATCCACGTAATGACTAATGTTAAATCTCAGTAGTGAAAGTCGAGGATTTATTCATTTAAATCGTCAACATGTACGTTATGGTGTAGTATAGTATTTAATTTTCAATGCAAAGGGGTAATAAATGGGCATGTAAATAATAAGTGCCATATTTTAGAAATTTGGTACATGACTCACAGAGTTTTGTCAAATCGTATATTTCACTCCTTCTAACATGAAAAATTTGAATATTGTTGGGTTGTTACTGAAACGACTAAATACAGAACAGTTACGAAGCAAACCCGAAAAACGGTGGTTTTCATATGAATAGACCAACAGGTGATGAGTGGAGAGTATCGAAGCGTGATTAGCTATGAGTTACCGTCTTACCGACAATGGCAGCAAGTCACTTAACAATTCTCCACTGGAGAGTATTGAAGCGTGATTAGCCATGAGTTACCGTCTTACCGACAATGGCAGCAAGTCACTTAAAAATTCTCAACTGGAGAGTACTGAAGCGTGATTAGCCATGAGTTACCGAAGATAGACACAAGTCACTGAAAAACTTGCCACTGAAGAGAATCGACGCGAGATTAGCCATGTATTACCGACAATGGCCACAAGTCACTAAAAAAACTCGCCACTGGAGAGTAGTGAAGCATAATTAGCCATGAACTACCGACGATGGCCGCGAGTCACTGGAGAGAATCAAATTCCCATTCTTGGTTGTTACATGTATATGCACTGGTAGATCTACTACTGGATTGAGAAAATGACAACCTATCGAAGTATATGTAGGATAAATGAATTCTCAACCCCCTTATCTTATAGCATGCTTGACAATTCTAGTAGGAAGGCATATATATATTATAAAAAAAATTTGAACAATTAAGATGGTGAATGGTTATGATGGAAGGGTATTTGAATAAGGTATGGTGTTCTATCCATGGGTTTCAAATTCAAAGCCAATAAGTGACTTACCTTTTTTGTTTTTATCCAATATTTTAACAATCTTATGGTTCTTTTAATCTTCTCAGGCTGTTTCCCAACAAATTCCACTTGAACTGGGTTTAAGCACCTATGATAGTTATTTCGTAGATTTTGATTACTCTTCTTACTGTTCATTTTTTGATAAATTGTATTCAGATCTGAAGGTGTGGGATTACATGCTGAAAGTTAATTGGATAATAATATTTAGTTATTAGAAGAAGAAAATACAGTATGCTACTGTAAAAACTTTCACAATCAGCTTCTATCTGATGACGAATATGTACTTGACGAAATTTTATGTGGTTTAATTTGTGAGTGAGGTGCGGCAGGTCGATGGCTTTTTCTCCAGGTACTCTGGTTTTCTACAGCAATGAAACTGATCCTAAATAAATAGCTGTAAAATTGTTGAAAATGGTGTTAAACACGAATAATAAAAATAATGAAAAATTTCGGATAGACCCCATTTTTTTCGAATAAATATATACGAGCCGTCCCGTGCGAAAAGCTACAAAAACTTGGTAGCCGTCGAACGTCAGAAATGAAGTCTAGTATGTTTTATTTCGTCTGGTCGAGGTGGTGCATGCGTTTTAGACTTGTTAAGGTTTTCCACAATAAACTGATGCATTGAAGATGCATCTGCTATTATTCCGTGAGAGATTGTTATTGTTTATGATATTTTAATTAATCAAAACAACAAATATATGTTTATCGCAAATCGTACCCGATCACAATACATGTGCATTGTATTTATCTTATTTTGGTTAAAATTAACTATTTGTTTCGTTTTAAAAGGAATTTCACTGTAACTGACACTTGGAAGTAAATTATATACCGATATATGAACTTCAATTTCATTAATTTAAACATATTTTATTGTCTACATAATGACAAAAGGATCAGACACAAGTTTTTCAACTTAGCAGTGTCTTCTCCATATACATACAATATACATAAAATTTCATTGCAATCAAATATTTTTCTAAAACAAATTATCTTTTATCTTCTTATGTAGAGAATATATTATAATAAGATTTAAGAAAATGAACGTTTGATTACAATGTCAGAACCCTTAAATGTAAATCATACTTACGATCCTCTGCAATATTTGCAATAGGAATTAAATCGACCTCTTCCCAAGAACTACCAATTTTGATCTCAAACTGTAGAGCGAAATCTGTCTTGTTAATATTCTTCACCTTATAATCAACCCTGAAAATATTTAAATATTCCTTATCCACTGTCGTCAAAGAGCGCCGGTTGAAAATGTTTCGTTAACTTCTGGCATTTTATAAAGCGGTATTGTTTAAGAAGATTGTTTTGATGAATATATATAATGTATCAAGTTATCAGCTTTGTGATTGGTATTGTCATATTGTCATTTTTAGATATAATTTTTCAGAAGAAAGGTCAATATAGTAACTAGTTATAGTCTAACACTTGATGTCAACAGTTATTTTTAAATTCCGGCTTTGTTAAATTGTAAACATGATATATGACAAAACCAGAACGAATGTACATAACTAAGCATCATTGTATTTTTCACTGTAGTAAGTCTAAAACTATTCATGATAGCACGCCAGTGTAAATGATCATTTATCTAAGTATTGTAAAGGGTTTGTGTGCTTTAATTTCGAATATAGACTACTTTTTCATAGCATTATTAAATGATTTCAAGCTCATTATTAGCATTTGTCATTGTTTATGTCCATCATTTTATCCACATCTGAGTAATCGATGAGGTAAACCACAGCAACATATAGGTAAAAACAAACAAAAATAATCGATTGATAACGACATCTTCTGATTTCAAGACATAATAATGGTGTATGATCATAATACTCATTTTTGTCGTCACCTGTATGTCAATCATGCTGAGCTGACATAACCGGAACCTGACGAACTATTTTTACCGGAGCTCTTTGACGACAGTTTTATCCATTTACTTCAAATTATGAAACATTAGTGCACTGGGTAGGTGGGGCTATTGTCGTAATATAGATCTTTTAAAGACAAGACATTAAGTAAATAATTAGTTGCACTGTATATTTATTGTGGTTGGGTTTTCTCTATCACCAGTTGAGGTCACAAACTCTCTCGTTGATATAAATAAACGTTAGAGAAAAACGAAGGGACAATCGAGAATGGGAAATCCAGAGACACAGTGAACATTGGGCACAAGTCACAGAACGAAGACAAACAAAACAAAAAACACAACACAGAAAACAATAAAGATTAGTAACACGAACCCCAGAAAAAAACGGAGTTGAACCTGATAGCTTACGAAGGGTGAACCTGATAGCTTACGAAGGGTGAACCTCTTTCCTATAAGACACTTGTATAGTCAAGTTTGGTAAAACTATGGTGGGTGATAGAGGAAAGATAAAGAAATCTACATAAAACGGAAAAGATCCATTGCCATTTGAGCTATGGATATTTCGTAACAATCAACTGATGGACGATTGTAGAATTTTTGTAATGGTGACTTCAATCTATTCTCTGTGTCGTCGAATTTCAAGTTTGTTGAAAATGTTGAAAATTAAAACTTTTCTTGTACAACTTAAATTCCATAATGACATTTCATTCATTTGAATCGTTTTGAATGTACGTGTTTATTCACATGTCATATTATTTAACATGGACTTTTCGGTCATTCTTTATACCGGAACATTAACATATATGAGGTGCATTTGTTTGAATATCCACCTCATAATGTCAACCATTTACAGTCGATGTAAGACAACATTGTTATATTTAACTCTCAAACAATCCTTAGATATGTATTTAGCATTAATGGGATACGTCATTATTAAAAATTGCTAATCTTATCAACGGATGTCATTGTCTGGTGATTGTTGGTTGGTTAGTTTTATGGTGTTTAACGCCACTTTCAACAATATTTCAGTTATATCGTGGAGGTCAGTTTCATTTGTGAAGGAAACCAGAGGACCCGGAGAAACCCAACGACCTGTCACAAGTCACTGACAAACTTTATCACATAATGTTGTACACATCTCCCTGATCGAGATTCGAAGTCACAACATCAGTGGTGATAGGCACTGATTGCATAGGTAGTTGTATATCCAAATACCATACGATCAAGGACACGATGGCTCCATGGATGCCTGGTGATTTGAAATCCTACTACATGCAGTGTCTGCATCAATAATTATATTTTTAACTATATTGCAGACCAATCCTGAAACAGGAAGAGCTATCAGTACTTGTTTTCTGGTTTATGTTTTAATTACGATTATTTCATGGGAATATTTGAATTTGTCGTTGGCAAATGAATATGTTGGTGACGTCACAATACCAACACAGGTTATCAAGTACATATAATTACATTACTTCCGTTTTTCATTGAAATGTTACAATATGATGGGTTATGAAATGGTCACATGATTATAAAAGTGATGTTTCACATACCAATGAAACTCAAATCCGAACTTGCACGTTCCTCCACGACGACGTCAGATGTAAACAATCAATGGCGTAGTAATTTCCAACAGCAAATAATCTAACACAAATAAAATTCACAACGAAACATTCAACTATATTAAATTTTGGTGTGATTTAAATATAATTATAAGAATTGAATGCATTCTTTTGAAGTTTCATTGGGGTATGAAAGCGTTGATCGAACTACATTTTCAACATATTGAAAATGTACTTCGGTCAACGCTTTCATACCCCAATGAAACTTAAAAAGAATGCATTCAATTCTTAGGTATAACCACTTTTTCTCCAGGTTGACCAGCCAATCAGATTGTAGTATTCATATCAATTTAAATTAATTAGCTATGTTTATGATTAGTCTCGTTTGTTTTGCATTGCTGCTTATGGTATGATTCACTCACCTCCTAAGGGTTGATTCTAACGTCTCCAGTATTTTTGGTAACCTGGGACTTAATTCGGCTACCGATTTTATGTCATAAATAGGAAACAATAAATCAACATCGGCACGTTCACGTACACCAGTTCCCTTACCAAGGGATCCACCCTAAAACAAGAAAACAAACAAATAAACAAAATTAATATTACAGTCATGAAATGGGAACAAATATATAAAACTGTTAAAAGATGTTCATTTTAATGTCATCAGAATTTTAGAAATATAAATAGAAAATGGTTTAATTTTCTCTGTGTCCTCCACCTATGAAATAGACCGCCATGATAAACTGTACTATTGTTGAAAGTGGCATTAAACACCATAACCCTAGAAATAGAAAAGGGTCGTTACATAGATTAAAATCCCAGTTTTCTGTGTATTGTTTTGTTGAACATTGTTTGTCCTTTAGTCATGTTTCTTCTGGTCATTGTAGTGTCTTCCCTTTAGTCATGTTTCTTCTTGCCATTGTAGTGTCTTCCCTTTAGTCATGTTTCTTCTGGTCATTGTAATGTCTTCCCTTTAGTCATGTTTCTTCTTGCCATTGTAGTGTCTTCCCTTTAGTCATGTTTCTTCTGGTCATTGTAGTGTCTTCCCTTTAGTCATGTTTCTTCTGGTCATTGTAGTGTCTTCCCTTTAGTCATGTTTCTTCTTGCCATTGTAGTGTCTTCCCTTTAGTCATGTTTCTTCTTGCCATTGTAGTGTCTTCCCTTTAGTCATGTTTCTTCTTGCCATTGTAGTGTCTTCCCTTTAGTCATGTTTCTTCTTGCCATTGTAGTGTCTTTCCTTTAGTCATGTTTCTTCTTGCCATTGTAGTGTCTTTCCTTCTTCTGGTCATTGTAGTGTCTTTCCTTCTTCTGACCATTGTAGTGTCTTTCCTTCTTCTAGTCATTGTAGTGTCTTTCATTCTTCTGACCATTGTAGTGTCTTTCCTTCTTCTGGCCATTGTAGTGTCTTTCCTTCTTCTGGCCATTGTAGTGTCTTTCCTTCTTCTGACCATTGTAGTGTCTTTCCTTCTTCTGGTCATTGTAGTGTCTTTCATTCTTCTGGCCATTGTAGTGTCTTTCATTCTTCTTGCCATTGTAGTGTCTTCCCTTTAGTCATGTTTCTTCTTGCCATTGTAGTGTCTTCCCTTTAGTCATGTTTCTTCTTGCCATTGTAGTGTCTTTCCTTTAGTCATGTTTCTTCTTGCCATTGTAGTGTCTTTCCTTCTTCTGACCATTGTAGTGTCTTTCCTTCTTCTGGTCATTGTAGTGTCTTTCATTCTTCTGGCCATTGTAGTGTCTTTCCTTCCTCTGGCCATTGTAGTGTCTTTCCTTCTTCTGGCCATTGTAGTGTCTTTCCTTCTTCTGACCATTGTAGTGTCTTTCCTTCTTCTGGTCATTGTAGTGTCTTTCATTCTTCTGGCCATTGTAGTGTCTTTCATTCTTCTTGCCATTGTAGTGTCTTCCCTTTAGTCATGTTTCTTCTTGCCATTGTAGTGTCTTCCCTTTAGTCATGTTTCTTCTTGCCATTGTAGTGTCTTCCCTTTAGTCATGTTTCTTCTTGCCATTGTAGTGTCTTCCCTTTAGTCATGTTTCTTCTGGTCATTGTAGTGTCTTCCCTTTAGTCATGTTTCTTCTTGCCATTGTAGTGTCTTCCCTTTAGTCATGTTTCTTCTTGCCATTGTAGTGTCTTTCCTTCTTCTGGTCATTGTAGTGTCTTTCATTCTTCTTGCCATTGTAGTGTCTTTCCTTTAGTCATGTTTCTTCTGGCCATTGTAGTGTCTTTCCTCCTTCTGGTCATTGTAGTTTCTTTCCTTCTTCTGGCCATTGTAGTGTCTTTCCTTCTTCTGGTCATTGTAGTGTCTTTCATTCTTCTTGCCATTGTAGTGTCTTTCCTTTAGTCATGTTTCTTCTGGCCATTGTAGTGTCTTTCCTTCTTCTGGTCATTGTAGTTTCTTTCCTTCTTCTGACCATTGTAGTGTCTTTCCTTCTTCTGGTCATTGTAGTGTCTTTCATTCTTCTTGCCATTGTAGTGTATTTCCTTTAGTCATGTTTCTTCTGGCCATTGTAGTGTCTTTCCTTCTTCTGGCCATTGTAGTGTCTTTCCTTCGTCTGGTCATTGTAGTGTCTTTCCTTCTTTTGGCCATTGTAGTGTCTTTCCTTCTTCTGGTCATTGTAGTGTCTTTCCTTCTTCTGGTCGTTGTAGTGTCTTTCCTTCTTCTGACCATTGTAGTGTCTTTCCTTCTTCTGGTCATTGTAGTGTCTTTCCTTCTTCTGGCCATTGTAGTGTCTTTCCTTCTTCTGGTCATTGTAGTGACTTTCCTTCTTCTGACCATTGTAGTGTCTTTCCTTCTTCTGGTCATTGTAGTGTCTTTCCTTCTGGCCATTGTAGTGTCTTTCCTTCTTCTGGTCATTGTAGTGTCTTTCCTTCTTCTGACCATTGTAGTGTCTTTCCTTCTTCCATTTACGGCTTCTGATTGCCCCTTTGGTATCTTCAAACTTTTTTTATATACAGGAAAATTAAAAAAAGGTGCAGTTATTTTTCTGTTATATTCTACAGTACTGTAAATACTATACATACTTTGATAACTCGCATCACTCTGTAATCAAACAGTTTAGACCTCAGAATCTCAGCTACACTATCTATAGTCTCCCCACATTTTTTCAAGTATTCTGTGTCGGGATTGACGACACGGTCTATGAAACAGGTCAGCTTTTCACCAGGAAGCATTCCCTCAAAATCTAACATCTTGTCGATAGTAGAGTATAAAACGTCAGGTGTGATGTCACAAATAACCTGAAAAGTTAACAACAAATTTTGAAATTGATTAGTAATATACATGTACATAATACCAATAATGGCGAGTTCTCTATAATATTAATTAGCAAGAGTGTGTGAGTGATTGTTGCAATTTTCCCTCTATATCACGGCGAGAACCAGTTACATTCAGCGAAATGATGTTTTACTGGTAAAAATATAGAAAAAGCTTAATTTTTAGCATGGAAGCAGAAAATGCTCAGTAAATCAAAAGGTTTAAGGTTATAAAAGGTGCTTAGAAAGCCAAGTGACCTTTCTTGTCCATTTCAGAAGCTTGTCCCCACACTTTCAGGTAATCTCATGCAGCTTGCCCCACACTTTCAGGCCCACTCCAGAGTGTTATTTTTAAGAGTTTATAAAATTGCTGTGTGGTCTACTTCTGTGAGAGAGTAATTTCGTGAAAATGTTCGATGGCTAAGTGTTTCCTTTCAAACAGCGATCAATCCTAATGAACAAACCAGTATTTTTAACTAAAGTGGTCTCCTTCCTTGCAGAATACTTTTAGTTCTAACACTTACAAAAGACAGAACATGTACAATATCAGCCCAGTATAAGCGGGAGAAAACTTAAACCTGTCATTCCTGCTGTCGCTACATATATGATATTCTCTCATTGAAGAATGTTCGATTCGGTGATTATCTGGATCTCATTTATTCAAATGAGCTTGAAGTAAAGGATACTACTGACACTCAAAATTCTGTTTCTTATCGTGACATTCACCTTGAAATCAGCAACGGAAGAAGATTAAAAACAAAACTCTACAACAAACGTGATGACTTGACTTTACGTTTTGCGCATACCTGAGGAAGGCTATTCTAGAAACGCGTCGTGCGCTCTAAATTTGATATCTACGTTTTTACTTTTTCCCTATAGTCAATTTCCATTCATCAGATGCAATATTTCATTAGTACAAGGGTGTAGAGTTTGCATTCACAAATCATACGTTATTTTGGGGATTGTGCCCAGTACAGTGATTTTCCCGAGAGAGTGTAGATGTTGGCGCAAAATCTGCGGTAGAGCATGGCTGACTGGAGAGGAGACGATGTGCATTGAACGTTGCATAATTGTTCCCCATTACTATTGATTTGCAGAGGTTCAGTGATCACTGTCACTGGAGTAAAATGGTGACATTTCATGTTGGTATATATATATATATTTCACGAAAATCCGACGACGGGTTCTATACTTTTGTTACACAGATATAGGAGTAAAGGTTGTAAAATGTTACGCGTGACAGGCACTTAAAATACGTGTATGACTGTTTAATATTCATAAATCTTAATTATGCTTTATTCAATTAGAAGAAAATGTTATTAAACTTAATCTGCTATATTCAACGAATATCATGATATATAAATTATAGATATTTACAGGCAGGGGTACTGTAAATTTTTATTATGATTACAAATTATTCTGAAATTCGTTAAAAACGCAACACCTTGCGCGACGTCATAGTAATACTTATGTCATTTACTGTAGAGTGAGCGCGTGATTGATATTTAACGTCAACATATACAGTAAACGACCGCGTCCTGTGGTTGTGGTGTATAGATTTGGTATTTGTTGCTATATATATCAATGTTGTCTGTGTCGGTGGTGTAATGGTTAGCATGCTCGCTTAGAGTGCGGTAGATCGTGGGTTCGAGTGATATCTACCTCAAAATTGACACAAATAATCAACTTTCTACTAGACCTTAAGAAACACATAATTTTTTTGGTAACACGAAATCGTCTTAAAATTAAGAAGACTACTTACGACTCTCTTTAAAATTTACACCTGTATCACGGGGATTAGGGTTATGGTGTTTAACGCCGCTTTCAACAGTATTTCAGTTATATCGTGACGGTTCTGTATCACGAAGGCCTCTTATTTTTTCTATAATTCGCAACATTAAGGCTGGTCCAGACCACTCTTAAAGCATACTTTATCACTAAGCTAATGGAATGATGGTACTGCTTTTGCATCTCCGAAGTCAAAGTAGACGAAGAAACCGTTAGTTGTAATTTACAAGACGTGTATTGTGCGATAGGAACTATACTATTGGCTCCTTCTGCGATAAACAAATAATAAGTAATAACAGACTTGACAGTAGGAGTAAATATATATGAGGTATGTAAAACACTTCAAACAGATCCTGAAAGAAGAGCTTAAGCATACCAAAGGGGTAATCAGAAGCCGTAAATCGAAGAACGGAGGGTATTACAATGGCCAAAAGAAAAAGTACAAAAGGACAAACAATGATCCATAAAACACTAAGTCGAAAATTAAAGATTAAACAACGTGAACCCACTAAAAACTTGGGGTGAACTCATGCGCTTTGAAGGGTAAACAGTTCCAGATCTGTTCTAAATCTACAAGTTGAAAGATAAACTGTAAGGTACACTTCATAAATAACTTCAGATTATAATAGCACGAATGTACTTGGTCAAGGGAATTCAACTACTAGTATATTAAAATTTACATATTTTTTAACTTGCACAAGTTGTCGAAAGTATTATGTAGGTCTAATATTAAAACATACTCACAGTGAATATATACACCTTAAATCTTTTAAAATATATTCAACGATCAATGAATCCAACAATAAAAACTATTTATAGATGGAAAAACCATTTTTAATGTACTTTTGCTTTCGATGTCAATTTTCCGAAATCCAAAATTATTTACTGGATTGATGCACATGGGTACACTCTTGTAATTTTCCTTATTTTCATTAAAATTAGATATTTTCCCTTTTAGTGCCTCTATTCTAACCTCTACGCAGAATCACATAATTATGACGTATTTTACATATATTGATACAACTCATTTTTCTATAAATACTATAATATCAACTGGGTTGTATCAAAATGTGTAAAATACGTCAAAATTAGGTGATTCTGCGTAGAGAAGGTTAAAATAGAGGCACTAAAAGTGAAAATATTTAATTTTAATGAAAATAAGGAAAATCACAGAGTGTACCCGAGTGCCTGTGGTATATATTAGCAGGACAGTGTCAGTCATTACCTATTTGGCATTACAACAAATTGTCATACAGTGTACATTCAAATACATTGCTTGCTTGTGTTATCATCGTTGTTAATTAATAGATCATTTTTAAAAGGTCTACTTTCAAAATAAAAATTAAATAAAATGTTGGTAATGTTTATATGTCATATATACACTGTGTTTGTCACCAAAGGGATTCTAAAGTCATCGAAGATTACAAGCTGTATCTGAGTAAGCCGGCATACGAGTTTTGCGTCTACGTACGAAACAACTGGAAAATCAAACCATTTCAGAACTTGAAGAGCCCTGAAAACCAACATTCCTAAAAGCTGTGAAAATCCGGCTAAGATAAACATCCTTCCCCTGTTTTGTCCAATTATATGCCTTCTGTTCTTTGAATTTAATCTCATGTTATTCAGTTCATATTCGCCATGAATACGATATAATACGGAAAATGAAAAGATATGAATGCTCATGATACCAAATCACTACAGTGTCTATCACCACTAACGTTGTGAGTTTGAATCCCGCTCATGCGAGGTGTGTTCGATACAACATTATATGATAAAGTTGCTCAGTGACTTGCGACAGTATTTCTCCGGTTTCCTCCACCAATAAAACTGACCACCACGATCTAACTGAAATATTGTTAACAGTGGCGTTAAACACCATAAACCTAAACCAAACCAAATCAACTTCCATTCATCAGATGCAATATTTCAGTAGTACAATGGTTGGAGTTTGCATTCATAAATCATACATTATTTTGGGAATTGTGCCCAGTACAGTGATTTTCCTGAGAGAGTGTAGATGTTGACGCGGTAGAGCATGTCTGGCTGGAGAGGGGACCGTTCAACTGATGTTCAGTAATCGTTGCATAATTGTTCCCCATTCCTATTGATTTGCAGAGGTTCAGTGATCAGCGTCACTGGAGTAAAATGGTGAAATGTTATGTCGGTATATATATAGTAACACTTATGTCATTTACTGTAGAGGTGAGTGCATGATTGTTGCTTAACGCCAACTCGGCAATTTTTCAGCTATATCATGACGAGAACAAGTTCCTTTTCAATGTAAAAATGATGAGGTCCGCTTTGTACTAGACCAACACGATTAGTTAGATTTTTATAGTGCTCGCTCACTGAAACAACAGTCCGCGAATAGACATATCTCCCCACTCGGACACATTATCCTGATCCTGAGCCAACCATTCTTTGCTCTTTCTCCTTCATGCAATGCTGTGTGCTTAGCGGAGAAGTAACAAATACCAATTCTATAGTCTTTGATTTGACCCGATCCGGGCTCGATTATTTGTGTAAATTTTGGGTAATTATCACTCGAACCCACGATCTACCGCACTCTAGGCGAGCATGCTAACTATTACACCACCGACAGAGACAACATTGATACAACCGCGTCCGGTGGTGTAAATTGTCAATCATCAGTAGATTAACCAATCACAGCTGGTATATTTAACATGTGAGTAAACAGCTGATAGCAACACATGTGGTCAGACATAACCTCGGTCAAACATTCTCATCTAAACAGTTAAGTATATAGGAGAATTCTGCAAGTTTTTACCAAAAATGGTTAAAAGATGCTGTTGGGAGACATGTAATTCAGATACCAGGTATCCAGAAAGAGTCCAAAATGTCAGCTTTATTCCATTCCCGAAACCAAAGACAAATTTTGATGCTTGTTTGAGATGGATCAAAACATGTGGAAGGCCTCATGAGCAACTTAATGTAAATAATATAACCAAAGATAAATATGTTTGTTCAAAGGTATGTAATACCATTTATTTACATATACTTTTTAAATATTTTCTTATCATACATGTCAAAATCATAGTAATATAAATATAATATTAATTATGTAATCTTGTTTATACACATTCATACATTGTAATTTGTATTAAAGATGTAAACATTATACTTGCACTGCTATTTTCTTTATAGTTACATTTGTAAATGTTTTCATGATTAAAGTATTATTATTAATATCCATCCATAAAAATTGAAAACAAATTACTTAAAATAAACATAAAATATGAATTTTATATTATTTTTAGCATTTTGTCAGTGGGAGATCTTCTGGTCAATAAAACATGAAGAAAAAAAATAATGAAAATAAATATAAAATATTTTTGTTTATATTTTAGTATTTTGTAAATGGGCAACCCTCTGATCAATATCCTGATCCATGTCCTGCCACAGGTGGACTAGTATTTGAAGTTGGGAGAAGGCCAAAAAAGAAAAAAAATTGAAACCACCGATGACACTGAAGTACCAAGTATTTCGGATTCAACAGTTGTAATTCCAAATATCCCAGCACATGATACCCAAAATGATAAAGAGTGTCAAACTGAAGAAGCAGGTACATTATTGATATTTTGAAAATATGGTAGTGCATGTAGTTTGTAAGATTCACACAGTTTATCAAACATGTTCCTTTGAAAATCTCTGTCGGGAAATACTTTTGAAACAGCAAAATCTTCTTTTGTATTCACAATAAATTCACAGTGTGGTGCTCCTGTAACTAAAAGCTGACCCTGCACTTGGCACTAATAGTCATGAGATTTATTCATGACATAGTTGTCTCCAATTTTCATCAAACAAAAATTGGGTGTCAATATAGCTTCTTCGATTTTCATATCTCTGGCGAAATACGGACATTTAATTTCAATTATGCCAGTTTCTGAATCCGAGCAAACTTTTCCATCTGGGGTTGCACCTAAAAAGCAAAAACTTGGATTTACAACTAATCCACAATCATGTAAATGCTTGCTTGTAAATTTATCTGTGTACTTTTCCTTTGTTTTCACTTCATTTGCTATACCATATGATGTGGCAGCAGATGTAAATTGTTTTGGGTCAAATATGGATTTCAGAAATTTTCATTTACATCCTTTTTTCTTTTCACAACTTTTGCAAAATTTGATGCTGTAAGTCTTTTCTTCCTTTGGTCAATCCATTCTTGGGAGTCAAATTGACGGACAGTATTCTTTTCAATTTCGATGGCGTCATCCAGGGTAATTGATAAAAATTCATTACAACATTTGTAATTATCGTCGACTATGAAATTACTCAAAATTGGGAATGTTGTATTTCCACATGGTGTAACTGTATATTGCTGAATCTTTCTATAATGTTGTATTTCCACATGGTGTAACTGTAGATTGCTGAATCTTTCTATAATGTTGTATTTCCACATGGTGTAGCTGTAGATTGCTGAATCTTTCTATAATGTTGTATTTCCACATGGTGTAACTGTAGATTGCTGAATCTGTCTATAATGTTGTATTTCCACATGGTGTAACTGTAGATTGCTGAATCTTTCTATAATGTTTTATTTCCACATGGTGTAGCTGTAGATTGCTGAATCTTTCTATAATGTTGTATTTCCACATGGTGTAACTGTAGATTGCTGAATCTTTCTATAATGTTGTATTTCCACATGGTGTAACTGTAGATTGCTGAATCTTTCTATAATGTTGTATTTCCACATGGTGTAACTGTAGATTGCTGAATCTTTCTATAATGTTGTATTTCCACATGGTGTAGCTGTAGATTGCTGAATCTTTCTATAATGTTGTATTTCCACATGGTGTAACTGTAGATTGCTGAATCTTTCTATAATGTTGTATTTCCACATGGTGTAACTGTAGATTGCTGAATCTTTCTATAATGTTGTATTTCCACATGGTGTAACTGTAGATTGCTGAATCTTTCTATAATGTTGTATTTCCACATGGTGTAACTGTAGATTGCTGAATCTTTCTATAATGTTGTATTTCCACATGGTGTAACTGTAGATTGCTGAATCTTTCTATAATGTTTTATTTCCACATGGTGTAGCTGTAGATTGCTGAATCTTTCTATAATGTTGTATTTCCACATGGTGTAACTGTAGATTGCTGAATCTTTCTATAATGTTGTATTTCCACATGGTGTAACTGTAGATTGCTGAATCTTTCTATAATGTTGTATTTCCACATGGTGTAACTGTAGATTGCTGAATCTTTCTATAATGTTGTATTTCCACATGGTGTAGCTGTAGATTGCTGAATCTTTCTATAATGTTGTATTTCCACATGGTGTAACTGTAGATTGCTGAATCTTTCTATAATGTTGTATTTCCACATGGTGTAACTGTAGATTGCTGAATCTTTCTATAATGTTGTATTTCCACATGGTGTAGCTGTAGATTGCTGAATCTTTCTATAATGTTGCATCTGTAAAATAAACAGATATTTTTTTAATTTTATCTAATCTTATTTGTATTAACATATATTTTTGAAATTTATTGAAATTCTATCTTAACTTGTTGAATATAAATATAAAAATTTATATTCCAGTTTATTCAAACTTGGACTTCCTGTCATTTATATCAACAATACAGAAGCTAGAGGAAGAAAAAGTTTCACTTCTAACAGAAAATGAAAATCTAAAAAAGAAACTTGCATTCTATATTGAAAAGGACTACAACAAGAAACGGTTAAAATCACCAGCCAAAAAGAAGAACTTAATAAGACCAACGGCCTTTTCTGCTGAAAATGTTGCAAATTCCAAAGTCAGAAACATATTTGAATACTATACAGGTTTGACATATGTAAGATTTATGATGCTTGCCACGTTTTTGTTTCCAAATGATGAAACAAACCCTGTAACATACAAAGAAAAAAGAAAGGAAGTTCAAGACATGAAATTGAGTGAACAGCTATTTTTGGTATTGTGTCGTTTACGCAATGGACTTCACATAAAGGACTTGGCTTACAGATTCAATATTAAGCAGCAAAGTGTAAGCTTGATCTTTAACAGTGTTATCCATTACATGTACTTAAAATTGGGATCTTTATCATACTGGCCACATAGAGATGTCATTATTGATAATATGCCGAAACAATACTGTGATGCATTTCCAACTTGTCTAGTAATTATAGACTGTACTGAAATAAGAATAGAGAAGCCAAAATCTTTGAAATCACAAAGTCAGTGTTATTCGGATTACAAGTCAACAACTACTCTTAAATCCCTAGTTGTAACTGACCCTAGAGGTTCTGTGATATTTGTGTCAGACTTGTTTTCTGGTTCAATATCCGACAATGAAATTTGCCATGAGAGTGGATTTTATGTCCTTTTAAAGCAGCTTAAAGAGATGGGATGTATACAAGACAATGACGGTATAATGGCAGATAAAGGATTTCGTATAGAAAAAGATCTACAAGAATTGAAATTAATACTGAACATTCCACCGCTTGCATCGTCTGCAAGTCAAATGTCTGCTGGTGATGTCGCATTAACTCGAAAAATAGCAGCACATAGGATCCACATTGAGCGTGCAATCAATCAAATAAAGAATTTTAAATTAGTGAACAGTAGGATTCCTGGTACACTCTTCCATAGTATTAATGAAATCTGGAGTGTTTCTTGTCTTCTTACAAATTTTCAAGATATTCTTGTAAAATAAAAGTAATAAGTGTTTTGTACTGTTATACTTACATGGAAATATAATGGTGACCCTATTTGCACCTGTCCAAGTCTGGTTGGTATTGTTGGAGCATTTTCCTGCAGCAAATATGATAGTGGAGTCTTTCTGTCTTCTTTTAGCTTAAGAATTTGGTTAGGGGTAGAGTTTGGCACTGTTTCCTCAGAAACTTCAGTGAAAATTGGTTTTCTTTTTCTGTCAGCTGGTGATTTTATAGGGTTAGCCAATGTCATTGACACAACGGCCTGAGGTTTTATTTTCCGTCCCCTTGGCTTGTGCCACCGCTGTGGTAAACTAGTGGCAGACAGTTCAGCTGGAACTTCTTTTAAATTTAAATTCTGATAATGAGCAATTGTATGGACTAGCCCAACAACATGTGAACATGTTCCTGATAACCTGAAAAATACCAAAAAGGATATATTATAAATAGATAAATAAATAAAAACAATCAAAATAAAATATTTTTGTTAATAACCCTTTCAATTGTTTGCATATATTTATACAGAAAATAACTCGTCTATTGCAAAATATTAATTTTATTTATTGTATTATAATCAATTAACTGATAAAGTGCACAGCAGTGTATTCATTATCTTATCTAATATAACTAGAACACATGTTAAATGTTTACATGTTGGAACCATATGGTGTGTTTGTGTATATAGTACAAATTCTTATCAGCATTTGCACACTTAATTAAACACAGAATTTATCAGAAGCTACAAAACATCAATAAATAAATACATTTATATTTCATTATATAAGTAAATATTACTTACCCTGCTACACAAGAACAGTTGCTGTCAGAGATGTACTTCTCATTTATTCTGACTGTAATATTCACTTTGTGTGGAGGCTCATTCTTCCTCATGGATTTATAACATTTAGCCTTTATATCAACTTCATCATCATTAATTTTACACAAATTAACACTGTGAATGTATCCAAGAGTGTAATAATTATATCCTTGTTCTTTAGATCTCCCTGTTAAAGATTTATCCTTGAAATATTCAATATTTACAACATGTGGTGAAACATCCAACTTTGTAGTTACCGCCATCTTGTTGATTAGCTTGTCCTAGGATGCTGGGTTGCTATGTGTTGCTAGGGGAGGCGGGGCATATCATGGATTAATGGAAAGGTGTATGGTTAGCGTGCTCGCCTCGAGAGCGTTAGATCGTGGGTTCGAGTGATAATTACCCCAAAATTTACACAAATAATTAACTTTCTAGCAGACCTTATCAGTTATATCGTTCCCGGCACTATAATGAAGACCTTTTATTTTTCTATAATTCGTAACATTAAAGTTGGTCCAGACCACTCTTAAAGCATACTGTATCACTAAGCTAATGAAATGATGACACTGCTTTTGCATCTCCGAAGTCCAATTAGAAGAAGAAACCGTTAGTTGTAATTTACAAGACGTGTATTGCGCGATGGGAACAATACTATTGACTCCTTCTACGATAAACAAATTATAAAGAATAACAGACTTGACAGTGAGAGTATATAATATGGGCTATGTGAAACTCTTCATACAGATCTTGGAAGAAGAGTTTAAGCACACCAAAGGGGTAATCAGAAGCCGTAAGTCGAAGAACGGAGGGTATTACAATGGCCAAAAGAACAAAAGGTCAAACAATGATCCATAAAACACTATATCGAAAACTAAAGATTAAGGAACGTGAACCCACTAAAAACTTGGGGTGAACTCAGCTGCTTTTAAAGGGTTAGCAGTTCATGAAAGATAAACTCTTCTTCTTTTGGTATACAGCATACCATGATTTACCATCGACCTCCGAAGATTATATACTGCAAGGTACACTTCCAAAATCACATCAGATTATAATAGTGCGAATGTACTCAGGGGCGGATCCAGGATTTGTGGTTAGGGGGGGGGGGGGCGTGAGTAGGCGAGGGGTCTGGGGACCGCTTAAGGTCCCCAGCGGGTCCAAGGCAGAGCCCTGGTAGGGGGCCCAGGGGGCTTCGCCCCCTTGAAGCTCTGGAGGTTTGAGGAATTACAGACATTTATTTGAACGACAATTTTGAACCAACCACACCATTTTTATCAGACCAAAAAAACTTGACTTTGAGTCTTAATTTTGTCGGATAATTGTTAACAGTATGTTTTTGTCAGATTATAAGAACCTAAAGTAAAACTTTTCTTTAACAACCGTGATGCGAATTGTTCAACTCATGACTGATCGATCACGATATTTTAACCCTTCAAAGAACTATTGGTTTAGTTTTAACGCATTCGTCATTTCACTAATTGGTCTGTACTTTCGGTGCTTGTCCTTTCGGGTGGTTCTAGTTAATACTGCCCATCCGGATGGAGCTTTTCTTTTCGTCGTTTGATTCATTCATTGAAAACGTATGATTCGATTCGACCGTTCTTGTTTATAGACAAACAAAAGCGGAAATTGTCAATACATGAACTTGATGATTTCTGATAAGCTAACGTAACTAAATTAGATGATCAGAATCGTTTCATGCAGCATTAATGTTAACATATTCGCCTTTGTTTGTCTATAAACAAGAACGAATCATACGTGTTCAATGAATGAACCAACGGCGAAACGAAAAGCTTCATCCGGACGAACGGTATACTGATCATTTATCAATGGGTAGAGCTTTTTAGAATGATATCCCAAATTTACTCCTAATATCATTACTATTCATTTTGACTTACAGGTCACGAGTTAACCATTCATGAAAAGTTGTTTGTCGAACTGCTTAATTAACGTTGTATAACATATGCTTTGCGAATTTTAGGGGGGGGGGGGGGGCGCACGCCCCCCACGCCCCCTCTAAATCCGCCTCCGGTACTTTGGTGGCCAAGGCCTAGGAATTTAACTACATTGTATATTAAAATTTACATATTTAAACATGCGCAAGTTGCAGAAAATGTGTGGGTCTAATGTGAAAACATACTCACTGTCAATATAACAATATAGACTATAGTATACTCCTTCAATTATTTTTCAAAATATAGTCCACGATCAATGGAAAAATCAACATTACTGAAATTGAATCCTACAATAAAAGATATTTATAGATGGAAAACCTATTTTCAATTAACTTTCGCTTTCGATGTCAATTTTCCGAAATTCAAAAAATATTTACTAGATCGATGTTATAATAACAAAACATCGAAATATGCTAATTATAGATTATTATATGGCAATTTTCATATCACATGTCATATCAACCGGAGACACCTAATCAATTAGCCGAAGGCCCGAGGGCTTATATGGGTCGAGGGTTGCTGTGGCATGTGATATGAAAAATGCCATATCATAACCTATTTATCATATATGCTTCAATGTGTCTTTCTTAATATTTCAATCGTAACTACTCGGCCATTCTCGCTACCCTACAAATAGCGAGAATGGCCGATTGCTTAATATTTGTGACAGCTGGTCGTTTTCAGAAATCATAGTTTGATATGGGATATTAATTATTATGATGCAATAATGTCATATTATGTATATAGGGAAGCGAAGTAATTCTTGATTAATTTCAGATAATAATCAGTTTTCCTACTTGTGTTTCTGTTTTTCATTTGATTCTGTCATCATTCGTTGCAGTTGAGGATTACTTTTTTTATGTTAAAAATGTCACAATTTTAAGCGAAGCAACAGGCTTTTCACGAAATGAGGGGCAAAGTATATTTCCTTAAATAGAGATATATTCAAAATACTTGAATATGGCAATGTGGTTTCTCTATGAATTTATGGTAGGTTGATGAATAATCTCATGCCGTCCGTTTACGTGTTACATTTTTAACTCAAGATGTTAATTTTGATAAGATTAAGAGAATGGTTACATTACATTACCAAAACTTGACGGTTGTGTGAGATATGTTATATGCGTCGGGTCCATATTTCGTTTCGTTTCGTTTCTCAGTTTACATATTTCGCTTCGTTTCGTTTCTCAGTTTACATATTATGTTTCGTTTCGTTTCTCAGTTTACATATTTTGTTTCGTTTCGTTTCGTAGTGTTTCATTTCGTTTCTGTTTCGTTTCTCAATTTACAGGGACCCCGTATATACACTGTGTTTGTCTAAAGGGATTCTAAAGTCATCGGAGAGAGAGAGAGATGTGTCTTGTCTTGTATTATATTGTCTTGTCTTTTCTCTTTATTAATTTGTATTATTTATGATGTTATTGTCTGTATCTATGTTGAAGAGAGCTACTAGTAGCCTCTGGCTGTATGTAATCCTCGTGAAATAAATATAGAATTAAAAGAAGTCATCGAAGATTACATGTCGTAATTTAGTACGTCATACGAGCGTTTTGTCTACTTAAGAAACAACTGGAAAATCAAACCATTTCAAAACTTGAAGAGCACTGAAAACCAACATTCCTAAAAGATGAACAAATCCTTCTAAGATAAACATTCTTCCCCTGTTTTGTCCGATTTCATGCCTTCTCTTTTCTTTGAATTTCATTTTATGTAATTCAGTTTATGTTCGTCATGAATACGATATTATACGAAAAATGGAAAGATATGGGGTAAATGTTCATACGTTTTCAGTTCGAATCCCGCTCAGGCGAGGTGTACTCGATACAACATTATGTGATGAAGGTTGTCAGTGACTTGCGACAGGTCGGTGGTTTTTTCTGGGTACTCCGGTTTCTTCCACCAATAAAACTGACCCCCACAACTGAAATATTGTTAAAAGTGGCGTTAAACAACATAAACCTAAACCAAACCAAATCACTACAAGTACATGGAAAAAGCAAATAACCATAGAATATTGGTGACACTTTGATTGTCACTCTTAATTTCAAGACTATTTCATGCTTAGTTGGTTAATGCTTCATTATACCAATTAAGATGCATTCGTCATTTGAAGTTTCGGTGGTGGTAGAACATGGCCGGCGTCTGAGAAAAGACCATTCAACTGCGGTTCATTAAACGTTCCCCATTCCTATTGATTTGCAGAGGTTCAGTGATCAATGTCACTGGAGTAAAATGATGAAATTTTATGTCAGTATATACAATGTAGCTACAGTTTTTGCCGTTTCCTGTAGGTATACATGTATATAGGCAAGATTCAAAGATAATCGTTCACCTGCAGATCCTGAAACTGTGTATAGCATGTTCACATTGCAAGATTAGAACCTTATTGATTTTCAGGGTCAGAGGTCAAGATCACTGAAAGAAAATGGTTGACACACCTTTTGCCCTGGGCCGTTTAACTCAGGATCATCAAAGGACTGGGAGCTATAAGGGCCAAAATCGGCCCCACCTCAGATGTCGATAAAATTTTCTCCAAAATGTATTCACAATATGTGCTTTTCAGAAATAAATACAGTTAGTTAATATGTGTATCTAATTCCTCACAGCGGATCGACAAATTCAGGTAATGAAAAGCAGTGAACGTCATTTTTTTCATTATACAGAACGTACGTATCATTGTATTATAATGCATCTTTCAAAAAAAAAAAAAAAAAAAAAAAAAGCATAATAAAACTCAATAAACAAAGCATAAATTTGACTTAATATGCAATGTGGATTGTGAAATTAAAGTGAACGAATAGTAATGTCGCAACGTCACCCATTTTCGACGGTCTCCTGTTTTCGACGGTTTGTTTCACGTGATAAAATCTCTCATTATTTTGATCGCTTAATTTGTCAGAGGTTATATTATGATGCTGAAATTGCATGAATGATCTCATGAAATCTGATTTAAAAATGTCATCTTTAAATATAAGAACTATGTACCACATTATGTCGGTCAAAAGCCCACTAGGGCTTGTGTTGTATTGTTATTTAAATATGCCGACTATAAATAAAACTTATCTTATCTTATCTTATCTATTATTTCACGTTCAAATTGTAGTTTTTCGTAATTCATTTTTTCGTCACCTTAACAAATCTTTAATCATTTAAAAAATATATCTCATACAGACCAATTTTGGATTCATCGTCTGCTATGACATTGATAATGTACATATTGAGGTCAATATCAGGGGCGGATCCAGGATTTCAAGTTAGGGGGGGTGGGTGGGGTGGACTTAAAAAAATTGCGCCGAGTGGAGGGAGGAGCGCAAATTTTTGGGGTATTTTGTGTAAAAAAATCACGATTTTAGGCCAAAAAAAATCATATTTTTTCCAATTTTAAGGGGGGGGGGGGGGGGGGGGATCGCGCAACGGGTGTGCCCTCTGGATTCGCCCCTGGAACATCAATTCAGAAACTTATTAACATTGATTGTCGAAAACTGGTCGAAATTTTGGTATTAATCTTAAAGAAGTAATAGATAGATTTATTCGGACAATAGAACTTTGTCGTATTTGAAATTTTTTTAAACACTTTTTTAACCGTACTTTATTCTTAACGACAACCAATGCGATGATATATTCCAGTACATTTTTACGGACAACCATCACAGATCTATAAAAAAAAAATGTCCAATATTTAAATACCGCTTTTTTTTTATAATATGGAAATATTTTGGGAAATGGTGTGAAGCAAAATGTTTAATGTGTAACGATTTTAACTAGGACCCTGTGAGAATTATTTTTGTTTTTTTTGATAAACTGATAACAAGCCTTGGAATCAGATATCCCATAGAAAGTGGTTGTCGATAGATAATTGTTTTACACTCAAGTATTTCATATATATTTATGATGAGAACAAGTTTACAACCATATGATTAATCGTGTAGGTAAAATGTGTGTCGCTGCCATGAGTCTATGTATGATTGTTTTGATTGTCACTAGAAAAAGAGGAGATGGTAGATATTATTTTGCTTTGTGACAAACCAACAACGACACTCCTAATAAACTGTTGCTATCAGAATCTGCTGTAAGTTGTCTTTTACGTGTAAGGAGTGTGTCCTTTACATCCCGCGCTAAGGGATGTATTAAATTCGTTCCTCATAGCTGTCTGGTGTCCCTTTCACATAAAGTCGGCGTTTTCCTAGAGAAAGCCATTTGTTATTTTATTTATGTCAAATTCGCAATCATGTTAGGATTCTAATAATAATAGGATATTATACATTATTATACAGCTATAATTTTAATCCAATCAAAAACAATATGGTGTGATCGTCTTCCGTAATTAGAATCGTCAAAATGAAATACAACCGAATTAATATCAAATGGTGACTTGTTTCAACCTCATTTAAAATATACCTTGACATTCTTTAATACTTATACATCATGTTCACGATCTTTTATTACAACACATTTTGTTCCTGTTCTAGTTAAAGGACTTTATCAAACAGAATCATACAGTTTACATGTAATGCAGTTAATACGCATTTAAACCACAGAAGAATATTTCTATTTTCCACACCTTGTGGTGTGGGGTCGCTATTGTGCATGCGAAATATTAATTGCAAACCCCATTGACTGGCTATTTGCTGTCTGTCTAGAATATTTTATTTGTGTCTCGATATGATGAATATTGTCTGTCAATCATGCAAACAATAACTTATGCACATGACAGAACGCATTTTCAATGCACTACATACACAAACTTTTGATCCATCATTTGTCCATTGGAGGTTGATTTAAGAGAATGAAACTGATAGAAGTTAAAAGTTTAATTTGGGCGCAAAAGGGTAAACTTTATATAATTTATGAAAATGTGGTGTGAATTCAGTGGCCAACCATCCCAGTCTGGTGGCAAAAGAAAAGGTATTGTTCTGATATGCATAACGTTGTGTCTGCAATTGACTGACAGAACTTCACATGAGATACAAATTCCATCCAATGAACCACAGGCACTTGTTTCATTAAAAAAATATATGCCCCATCCTCTTCCTTACTTCAAGGTAAACATCTACCCTTTTCCCCTTCCCCACTTCGCCTCAATATTTTTCGCTAATTTGTGATCCTTTCGCTGACCCAATTATATCGTTACACTCCCGAGATATTTCTCTTTTTGACTGCCACATTTAAATATATCTACCGGGCCCCCCTCAGACAAATTGGACAAGAATAGTCGGCGAATGTGGCTTATTAAAAATTTCAGTCAATGAAACGGATACAACCACTTCCGATCCGGTTTATATTGATTTAGACATACACGGGTAATTCCGTGTCACGAGCGCCTGTGATTTATTTATAGTACATATAGAACAGAGTCGTTGGGATTTTGATAGCGATTAATTAAAATAGTTATAGAAGGTTGGAAGATGCTTTCACATAGAATGTATAAGAATACCTTTGTATATTGTTGGGTTTTATACGTGTATCTACATTTAAATTTGGAAGCTCCCCAGTCGCGATGTCAAAAGGTTATTGTCTATATGAATTTATATTTGTGGTTATGCTACTAGAAAATAACAATGTTTGAAGAAAACTTTTAGATTTGATTTTGATTTTGTATGATGTGTTGTCCATGTACATGTTGTTTGAATATACATGTAATCCTGAATTTTGCCAGGATTTTAATTCATTAATGTATTTGAATTTAAATTTAAGAAATAATTATGGTTTACAGCAATTGTATTCAATGCAGAAAATATGAAAAAAGAAAAAAGAAAAAAAAAGATATAGTTGTAGTTAAATAATGAGATACTATTTATTATCTCTAGTTGAGTGCGGGATCGACAGACTATTATAACTTTCGCCATTGAACCAAGGGACATAACTGTTAATCGTTGCCAAGCAGTTGTAGCAACAAAGTGGCCAAATGAAAAACTGGTAAGTTTCAAAATACTTAGACTATGGTGTTCTTTTTCAAATTTCTGTGTGTATGAGATATATATTTACACTATCATACAGATAAACACAGGGTTGTCTTCCATCAAACCGAACTAAGCAAGCTATAGACTAGTATTGATACTGATAGATTACCGTATTGATATTTATGACATGTCACATGGCATCTGCACTGCAGGTGCGAGATGCGATTTTTTATACACTTATCGCCAAGTTGAACATCACCCACGAGCACAAAGATTTTTTCTCCCAATTTTTTTCAGAAATCCAAATGTTGAAAGCTTTGCATCTGTCACATCCAGAATCTGAATACATTACGGTACAGAGCTATCCGGTGTGTACCAATATTGTAATTTATATATACGCTGTTACATTATATATTTCATTTCGTAGTACATTTCTAACAGAACAATGAATGCAAAAAAACCAAACCCCTTTTGTTTCATAGTTTACAATGTCCTGTGTGTTGGCGCATGCAATTTAAAGATAGCTCTATATATGAATAAGGGTCAGACTTTTGTATGAAATTGCTGGTGTATTCTCTTGTGAACACTTTTATGTATTACATACAATATGCATGGTCATTTATTAAATATAGAAGCCCATCGACCTGTTGCAAGTCGCTGACAAACTTTATCACAAAATGTTGTATCAAGTACACCTCACCATGAACAGGGTTCGAACTCACAACGTTAGTGGTGATAGTCGATCACAACCATGGCGGTCCATATTTATTACTGTTTTATGAATTTGTACACAAATATTATTCTGTAGAGGTGTTGTTCATAAATTTGCAACATTTCTAGATCTATATGCACGAATATTAAATTAAGGACTTAAATATTATGTAGGTGTCTCAATACTGATATTTTCCTACAATCTTGACTTTTTAGGAATCCACAATGAAAATATAAAATCATAATATTCTGAGTGGTAGGAAAATGGAGGATTCTACAGGAAGTGAGACCGAAGCTAAAATTAAAGCTGATGAAATTAGTACAGAAAAGCAGGAAGAAAGAAAACCAAGTCCAGAGACTGAAGAAAAAGATGAAGGAAGGAAATTAAGCCCAGAGAGGTCTAGTAGTACACAGAGCAGGAAGGATAGTGAGTCCGATAGTAGACCCAAAAGTTCTGATAGTGTGGATAGACCAAAAAGTAGTGGAAGTGGAACTGCTGGTAAACCACGTAGAGGAAAGAAGGCACCGAAGGCAGATGTTACGCACAGCTTGACATTTAAAATCACTGTGTCATTAGCTGTTCCTACAGGTTAGTTTACAAAATTACAAGCTAGTGATTATAATATAGATCAGTGCCTGAATTGGACGGTCGCCCAGTCGCCAAATGCGACTAATATCTTATTCGGGCGACCAAAAGCTGCTCCAAATTAGGTAGTCACTGGCCCAACAAAAAATGTCTGGGCGATTGCCTAAAAGACTGTTAAAAATTGTTGTTTTACCGAAACCGGGAAATAAACTGAAACTTCAACGGTAGATAACTCTTCTGTTCTAGTCGAAAACGGTTTGTTACGATCACAGCGATTGGTCCAAATACATTTTTGTAGCCAATGAATACACAGCTAATGTAATTTACTGTTCTCCCCAATTATTTATTTTTATCGAGCCAATCAATACACGTTTCCTACACGTTTTCATGTAATACACAAGTATTCACTAAATATTAGAAAAGAAACGTGTTTTTTTTTGTTTCTTTATGTCAATTTATAATGTTTGCGATCTGGTATCTTCCACGGTTCGGAAATTTATTCATTTAATCTGCTGCAAAATGTACATGTACGAATTTCATTTTACAGAAATCGGAAACCTTTTTGTATCAATCCTTAGGTAATCATTGAAAAACTTTTCCCCAACAACGGAGAGAAAATCGTTGACAGTAATGTCAAACTACGGAAACGATCTGGCCTGTCATTTCTTTTAAACTTTTCATAGTTCATCTCTTATATGTACACGGCTACATTTCAATGACAATTGGGAGTGTTTTCTTTTTTGGAACCAGAACTTTTGTTTACAAATTAAAAAATAACAGGAAAAGTTAACAGTTATATAACAGAAAATGACAGCACTGTTTGTTATTTCAACAAAGTGAGATAATTGTTTGGAATGAATAACCAACTGACATTACCCCGAACTGAGAGGTTATTTTACTTTAAAATCACTTCTTCATAGTGGATTGAAACAAGTGATGTCACTCTTCACTTTGGGGCCACCATTATGCCATTTGGGCCAGTGACTCTAATTTTTTACTGGCCCAAAATAATTTTTTCGGGCGAGCCAAAGGCTGGCCCTCATTTCAGGCACTGTAGATGTGTTATTATTTAACCAATCATTTGAATATTAGCTGCATTACCATAGCTCTTTTGGGTTTTTTTTCTTCATTGATGGTCACACAAAAAATTGAGATACGATTCCACAGGTATCAGACTATGAAAACTTTTTTTTATCCCCAACAACTTTTCATGCCTGAAATTTTTTTTCTTCATAATATTGAGATTTTTTAAAACATCCATAATATTATCAGTACTATGAAATGAATCCACCAGATACAGCTCACCATTTTGATAATTTTGAAAGATTAAATAAAATGATACAGAGGTATGCAGTGCCACCTGTCTTAACCATTTGGAAATTTTTGGGGTTTAAAATATACAGGTGTTTAGATTTTCAATGTTATTTGACATTGGGACAAAATTTGCTGTTCTGTTTACACATAATTTTGGTTTAGACAGGTTATACTGTAAACATTTTAAATATATAAATACAAACAATAACATGGTAATACGTTTTCAACATGGTACATTTTTTTTTGGGGGGGGGGGGGGACTTTTTTTGGTAATGTAATTATTTGTGGGAAGTATTTTTTGTTACCGTAATGTACAAAAAAGCATGAGACTTTTTTGTGTTGGAATTATATTGATGAAAGTACTACATTGTATTTATTGAAATTATTTATACAAACATTGATTTCAGAGGATATGAATGTAGCAGCCTTATCTATGAGTGGTATGTGATAATTATCTCTGTCACCCATGTATTTTTTAGTCACAACAGTTAGTTCTTACTGTCGGTCAATATAACTTTAAACTTCAATATCAGCCTTTATAAGAAAGACTTTACAGTTGACAAACAGTTCAGTTTGAAGTTTACTATTTAAATACTGCTTAATCAACTGTAAACAATACTGGTATTTAAAAAAAAAAAAAAAAAAAAAAAATACAGATATTTCTTGCACTCAAGTATTTACTGGTTACTAAAATTATATTTTCCATAATTAATTATATAGAAAATTTGGTAAGAAGGTTTTATATATTAAAATTTGTATGGATTTGGTGTAACTTTTCTTTAAAAAAAATTATGAAAAAACAACTTGTTACAAGTGCCTCTAAAACTTTTTCCGTCTGAGTTTTTTTTAGAATGAATTCACCATTTACCAAAATAATCTAGTATTGACTAACTGTTTTGACCATAGATGTATTTTTATATGTTAGTAGATACCTTTAGTTATTATTTATAGTCAAACTTCTTTACCATAATATTTGGTGTTAATTATTACAGATACTGCAATATTGTTAAGTCTGTTCAATATTAGTAATAAAAGTTTTTTTTTTCAAATTTCATTGTTTCATATGTTTGACTATAAATATTTTCATGAATTAAAAAAAATATCCCTTACTTTATTTTGTATTTTTTGCCTTTTATATTTTCATGGCATCCAATTCATGCATTGTATTATTTTTTTTTTTATCTTTTTTATCACACAAACTCAATTGCATGCTTATTTTTTATCTTCTTAGTATATATATATGTCACATTTATAAATATAGAGCACAAAGATATCTACTTTTCTAATTAAAACTCATTTTTTTCAATCAAAAAGTAAAAAAAAAAGAAATATATATATACCGTAATAATTCCTGTATAATACTCATTTTTTATCAGTGTTTTTTTTTGGGACCAACCTAACCCGAATAATCCAGTCGTTATATTATGCTCCCGCTGGTCGCTAAATTAATCCGTCAAACCGGAAATGGTAAATCGATATGACTTATGGGTATTACGAGATCGCCATTAGGCATGAATGGCACATAAAATAGGAGGAGCTAAGCAAGTGTTTGTAAATAATGTCCAATGGACAGTGTAGTATAGATTCTACTGCCATTTTTTGTTTTTCTTTGAATTTAAAGGTGTATTTGTCTTCTAAATTTGCAAATGCACAATCATTCTCCATGTCTGTTTTGTCAATATTTACAAACGGAAGTAAAGGAAGTCACTAATGTGCATACACGCTAATATCTGACATTTGATTGGTCGTCTGAACCAGACAGCAGCTGACAGAGTTTTTCCATTAAGCGCGGTCAAGCCCTCATCTAGCGAAAGTGCCGATAGAGGGCGCAGTATTATTCGAATTAGGACCAACCTGATATATTATGTGTATATTATACACTATTATTAAAAAAGTTACATACTACCTTACAATCAGGAATATAATTCAAAACAAGTGATATGTATAATACCTGAATGTGTACAATACACAAACGATAACGGTATGCAATTAAACTAACACAATTATTTATTTAGCTGTATGATATCATCTTAAGATTAATTTTCTGTTGACTATGATGCATATTTATCTTACCAAGTAAACATTATGATTTTTTTGTCAAAGATTTTTTCCTGTTTCAAAATTTCAAATATGTTCTTATTTTTTGTGTGCTTGTAATTCAATTTTCTGTGTCCCAACATGAATTAATTCAAGTACTCAGAAAATAATTATAAAAATTCCTAGTAGTTTTCACTGAAACTATATACAACATTTTTATTGTTTTGGGTTTTTTATATCAGGGGAGATAACTCTGTGTTATCAGAAAAGTATTTGTACAAAAATATTACATGTAGATCTATAGTATAATTTCTAAATGCTTACAGAATCACACAGCTTTAAAAGAATTTTATCTGCTGCTTAATACTTTAATGTCATTGTACATGTAATTATATAATTTCTATAGAACCTTTAACTTTAAAAAATAATCCTGCTTTGTAGCTCAAGAGCTTATTTTTTCTTTTATTAATACATTTTTGTAGTTTCACTCTTATGTGACAGATGATTTTATTTCATATAATCAAGTATTTGAGTTATATTTCAAAGAACATTAATATAACAATACTACAAACACACAGAAGGAAAATTGCCCGTAGCCATCGGCTGTCGGCAATCCTCCTTTAGTTTACTAAAAAAAAGAAAAATTACATACTACAAACAGACCATATTGTTACTTCATGTTATCCAATGAGATATAAAGGATATAACACCGGTAAGAGGGCAAGACGGAAAAATCTCAGACACCCAAGGGAAAGATTTCTGGTCCGTCGAGTTGGAGACCAATAGAAATCTTTCCCGAGGGTGTCTGAGAATTTTCCATCTTGCCCTCTTACCGGTGTTTGATTCTTTTTCTCACTAATTTCCCTATCTTGTATGTTTTCCGGTGTTTAATTTTATTTCTCACTAAGCATTTTTGTTTTGTTTACATTCCATTGAGAGTTTTCCCACAAAATTGTTTTCCGTTGGTGAAGTTAATTGTCGATTTATCAATATACATGTACATCCGTGAATTGGCAGTATTTTGTTTGTATTTCATAATAAAATACAATGTATTTAATAATATATTATGCTACTACAACAGCGATAAATACCTGTAAAAATTATTTGACTTTGGTCAAAGGGAGGTAATTTCTTTCTTTACGTTAGTTACTAACAAGGGAGAGCACTCTATTTTTTGCTCAAAGGAAGAAAACATTGACATGGTAGAAAGGGGTGAGAAAAAGTCAAACGCAGTGAAAGGTGCAATATCGTTAAATTGTTAGAAAGCAGAATAGTATACATAGATTAATAAAAAATACTTATGTGGTAGAATCGTGGTTTTATTGATGAGAATAAACACGGAACCATGGTGAAGAACGAAATGTAACATTTTTACGGGAAAAGTAGCGTGAAATTCTTATCTCACCCACGGGTTGAGACAAGGATATCTCACACGGCTAAAAATAGGAACTGTGCTGTCTCATTACTGAGAAAACTTCATCAAAGTAGACAAAACTAAAACATGGTCTCTAAACACATGTTGTCTCTTAATATAGGTAAATTTTATATGAAATGTACTAAAGTGGTTATTGAAAAAGATGGTCTTTTATGCATAAAACAGGTTTTTGTTTATTTTCTGTGGCATACCTTTTGATAGTTTTTTTTTTTTTTTATCTATGCTTGTTACTTGTCAACTACCTAATAATACATTTTATGTATATAAAAGGAAGGTATTTTTTAACTAATGTAATTGTTTTATTTATTATTTAGGATTCTACAATAGCTCAGAAGAAGATATTTCAGATGGTACCACATGCATGACTATATGATTACCCAATTAAATACATATACCTTGTATTTCAGATTCATAGTTTAACATGCATGACTGATTACAACTGTTTCAATATCTTGCATGTAATTTTTTTAACAAACTTGTACACTTATACAAATTTTGTCAATAGATAATGCATCTTCTGACAATAATGTTTGCATGGCACCTTTTAAGAACATATTTATTCCATTAAGATAAAAACCTGTAGAATTTCATAGAATTAAATGTACGAAGACTCACCACAAATTCTGAAAAATTCTGCATGTTTTGAAGATGTTATTTGTTATTTTTGCATGTGTATTTTTTTCACAAAAACCTGTATAAAGTTAATAAGTGTTGTATTAATGTTTAAATGCAATATGCATCGATATAGACTATGTAATATTAAATGATATTGACAATTCTCCAGTTAAAAGAAATTAAAATTTAACAATTTTAGTTAAGTGACAAAATTGAATTGAAGTACTAGAGTTCACTAGTTGTCAAATTTCTGAGCTATTTTTATTGCTAAGGGTGACCATGAAAATCCAGGGGCCTTTGTGATCGTGATCATATGGTAGTTGGATTTCTAACTACCTATGCAATCAGTGCCTATCACCACTAATGTTTTGAGTTCAAATCCCGCTCAGGCGAGGTGTATTGGATACAACATTATGTGATAAAGTTTGTCAGTGACTTGCGGCAGGTTAGTGGTTTTCTCTGGGTACTCTGGTTTCCTCCGCCAATAAAACTGACTGCCAAGATATATCGCAAATATTGTTGAAAGTGGCATTAAACACCATAACCCTCACCCCTTACCATGAAAATCCACATTTTCAGATCACTAGAATATATGGTTTTAAGACAGATCCCTTTCCATTTGTTGTCCAGTTTTGTTGTTATCTCTTTAATATTTTTTTTACTATAAAAAATGTATTATGAATAATATCTTCACTGTTTATTGTCAACCACTTTTTATTGAAATTTTTATCCAGCTTCATGTAGTGTAAATTATTATTGACTAATAAAGGGAAATAACTCATGTAAAAAAAACTAGCAGAAATAAGGGAAATAACTCATGTATCATGTTGCAATGAAATGATTACAAATTCTCACTTTAATATTTTTATAGTGGATGATGACGATGTACCAGATCTTAAAGAACTTATGAAGAAAAAGAAACGGACATTTGAAGTATCACGACCACAGGCATTCTTTCACACTGAATTCAATGTTCTCCCTGGGACAACCCCTACTGTAACAGATCTAGTATTGTATGGACCTTTGTTCAGACTTTTCAAATATCCTGAAGCAGCAAAAAATGAAAGGACTTGGCAGGAAGGAGATTTAACATGGGTAGCATGGTCTCATAGGTACAAGTTTTGTTTTACTGTATAGTCAGTAGTAAAAGAAATTGTAGCATAATTGAAATGATATACAGTTTGATATTCATATTTTTTGCAGATTTACAAGAACATATTACATTAAAAAAAAGCTTTGCAATAGTATATTCAAGCAATTTTATTTTCTCACAGAATGTTAGTGAAAATTAAATAGGCGCAAAAATACCTTAATATGCTCATTATACATTTTTGAAAGTTGTCATCATGGTATATAAAAATAGTGTAAGGGGGATTTTTTCTCTACCCTATACATGTAAAGATGGTTGAACAAAATATGTCACACTAAAATCAAGAGGCTTCAATTGTATGTACTTTCTTCTGCATGTAATGGCAGCCATCTTGAATTTTGTATGCCATTGTTTGCCATTTCATAATGTTTTGACAAGAATTTTGTAAAATGCCTTATAAATATCAAACATAAAAAACAATCTGGACCTCCATCAATGCATGGCAGCACATGTAGTTGGAATGGCATGAAAATCTATTTGGACATCCATCAGCACATGACAGTATTTATTTACTATCTTAAAACTAAGTCAACAATATACCAGTAAGTAGATTCTAAACTTTTTTAGAAGAAAAGACATTATATGGAACAAGACACTCATAAGCATTTCATTTCATACTTATTTTATTTTTTTACATTTATATTTTTAGCCAACAAGTGGATATAAATAAAGATGTACTGTTGAAATTATTTAACCACACGCTTGAGATGAGAGTCTGGAATATCAAAGAGAAACTCAAGCCTACGGCCAAAAATGACAGGCTGAATAAACCAATCAAACTGCCATCTAACAGATCAGGTAAATTAACCAATCACATGTCACTAAAAATTAGACAGAATTAACCAATTAAACTTACATTTAACAGATCAGGTAAATTGACCAATGACATGTCGCTAAAAATTCGAGGAATTAGCGAATCTACCTGACATCTAACAGATCAGGTAAATTGACCAATGACATGTCACTAAAAATTAGACAGAATTAACCAATCAAGCTTACATTTAACAGATCAGGTAAATTGACCAATGTCATGTCACTAAAAATTAGAGGAATTAACCAATCAAAGTGACATCTTACAGATCAGGTAAACTGCACATGACTAAAATTGTGAAATGAATAAACCAATCAAACTAATTTCTAACAGTTAAGGTAAACTTTATGGATTATACATGTATCTAAAATGATAAATTAGATAAACCAATCAAACACTACCATCTAACAATCCAAGTAACATGGCTGAAGTAAACATATGGCCATAAAGGGTAGATTGAAATTTGAATACACCAATGATCCCATCATGTAAGAGATCAGGAAAACTTATTTACTAAAACTTATGACAGTAAAGGTGTACACAATCAACTTTTTCCATCAAATTCGTTTCAAACTCTACCTGTTTCAATCTCAATTTGAAAGTTTTAATGTAAAAGCACTTTCAGACATCCTTTTAAGAATGCTAAACAAGTAAGTGTACCATAGAACTGTCACACACTCTGCTAATCTGCCAGATGTCATCCCTATTCACTATAAGTGCTTTTTTATTGTAAGATGAGGAATTTTGTACAGCCAATAATAACATTGAAAATGTTTGTGAAGCACTAAAAAAATATACATATATAATGAATTGTTGTGTATTTATTAAGACATACATTGTAAGGAGGTAAGTGATCATTGTTTTCTCCTCAATAGCAGCAGGAATTATGTCAGTAATGCTGGTCTATCAATGCTAAATGGATGGAACTTTTGTTGTTACACTGCTTAAAACATTTTGCATGAAACACATTTCACATCACATGTTCACAAAAAAAATAGTAAAATCACCTTTCATTGTCACTCTTTTGATCTAAATTCCTACATTTATGACATTTTTTTGTTTTTTTTTGGGATAAACTTCGGTGTTTCTATATAATTGATCATTCTTTTAAAGGGAGACAATAATTGAATCAAGACCCTTGTATGGAACAGTACAGTAGGACTCCTAGAGTGGGTTCTCAGAAGTATGCTGCGATTGTATATATTGAGTCATAAAATTATATATAAAAAGACAACAACATTCTAGTATTCATAAGGATTTTTTTTTCAAACAGAAAGCAACATTTTTTCAATAATAAAATATATTCAAACAGAGGTCAGAGGCCAAAATTTAAAAAAATGTGTGAAAATGAGTGTATGCAACCATGAGATACACAAAAATCATGACAGTCTGACTTTATAAAACATACAAGTACTTTTTACTTTTTTCAGGAGACAGTGAAAACAGAGGAGTAAAAGCTAAAGTAGCAAGACAGTTCAGAAACTTCAACAAACTACAACCAAAGAAGTCTAACGAGGCACGTCCCTTACCAACACAAGTCTCTTTTACAAATATTGAGAATGTTCAAAAGAAAAAAGAGGGTAAGATTTTGATTAAGTTTAAGTCACAGTTTGCAACATTAAGCGGTAGCCCGAAGCCCCTGACTAGTGAAAATGCAATGGCAGTAACCCCACCAATATTGTGCACATCCGTGAGAATGTTTATAGTCTTTACAGCTTCTACAGTAATCGCAGAGCATATCACGGTATCAACTTTCTGAAAAATGAACAACTGGTTACACAGAGTAACATACAGGCGAAATATATGCCTACGACAACAAATACCAGTCATCGGGATACACCTAATGACCAAAATAAAATAACTGCAATCAATCATAAATGCACGTACTTTGTCGTAGTTCTAATACTATATACTAATAATTATCTAGTAATTCTTGTTGCATTGTCAAATTAAAATTTATTTTCTGAAAATTAAATTTCGAAGGAATCAGTTTTGGCTACCTATGCCTGAGGGAGATTGACCTTAGTGTATAAAGTATAATTTGAGCCAGCTAATGATGAGTGCACCTGAGGCCGAATCTGTAATTACGTGATAAGAGAATAACAATGTACAACAACCCCATTGCCGTAGACCACTAGAACACTATGTACTCTTGTGTACTATAAACATTTCAGTACATTACAGTTGGATAGATCTAATATCTGTCATGTTTCTGGAACAATGCTTGTTATACCCCCACTCGTAGAGAGGGGGCTATATTGCAATCACCTTGTCCGTCCGTTTGTCCGTCCGTTAGTCCGTCCGTCCGTTTGTCCGTCCGTTCACACATTCGTAACAGATATCTCAGCTTCTACTGGAAGAAATGATTGCACATCTACTTACTGTTTACCGTGCGACTTACAAATGAACGAGTGGGGGTATTCTTAGCACGACGTAACGTGCAACATCTTGTTGCAATCTAATTAAAATTTGATGTTTGTTGTATATTTTTTAAAACAAAATTTGTGTCATGTAACCTTTCATTAATCTTTGACCATTCAATAACTGAAAAATTGTTGAAAGTGGCATTAAACACCATAACCATTCAATCATATACAAGTCAGTTAAATATATTGACCAAACGGACAACAGCTCTTGGTGTGTACTCGGTTTTGATGCATAAAGATTTAGTAGACTCATTGCTGATTGGTCAGTTTAATATATGAACCAATGGTATGACCCCCATACAAGATGTCATTAGATGTAAATGTATCGCCAAGGAAAAGAAATTAAAAAGGTAACAACAAACATGTAATTTTGATTAGATTGTGCTTGTTGTGTCCTACGAGTAGACATTTATCAACAATTTTATAGATATTGAGTGCATTATAGCTTCAGAAAATTTCTTTGTGGTCGTGATCGTATGGTAGTTGGATTTACAACTACCTGTGCAATCAGTGTCTATCACCACTAAAGTTGTGAGTTTGAATCCCGTTCATTGCGAAGTGTACCCGATACAACATTGAACATTATGTGATAAAGTTTGTCAGTGACTTGTGGCAGGTCAGTGGTTATCTCCGGAACTCCAACTTCCTCCACCAATAAAACTGACTGCCACGATATAACTGAAATATTGTTGAAAGTGGCATTAAACAGCATAAACACACAACCACAATAAGATTTCTTGATCTGTTAAAAAGAAAACTTATAATTTTAATTTTTTTTTCTGCAGAATTGCATACAGAAGCAACCATTGATGATGCAGATAAGAAGTCACAGAAATCTCGTGGTAGAGGATCTCCTACCCCTAAACAACTCATGGGTGTACCAAGTGTAGCTATAGAGGATGGCAGGTAAATTAAATCTTCTATGAATAAATTGGGAGAAATGTAAAAGTTGTAGATAACAAAAAATCTTGTGTAATACAGTAGTCCCCCTCTTGTAAGATCCCTCCCATCAAAGGCCACCCTTTTAATACATGCCAGATTTCAGATGCCCTGAGATAATAAAATACTACTAAATTGTCTCCCTTTTCATAACAGAAGGCATTGCCTTGTAAGAGGTGGAATACTGTACTTCAAAGACCAATCATCCATTTTAGAAATAAACTATTGGGGTTTCATTTATTGTTGTTGGTATAATTCTTGGGTCAATGGAAAACAAGTTGTTCATTAATATTTGAATTCATTATTTCAGTACTTTCCTATTGGCTGCCTATGTTAAATATACACTTCAATTTCTTAATCTGATAGAATCGAAGAAAGCTAATAATGTTGCTATACATCCCACTTTTAGGGGGTGACATATTGTTTTTGTCCTGTCAGTTCATCTATCTATCACAAAAGGTTTGTGCATGCAACTTCTTTTTGGATTAGATTTTAGAATTGTTCCGACGAGTGTTATTTGTTTTTCATTTTATACTGACTTCAGTACTTTGTGTTTGTCTTTAAATGATTGACCATTCTTGATGTAGTTGTCCTTAATTTTAAAAGGAAACACTTGATCATGTGACATCTACCTTAGAAAAATAATAAACTATCTTTGTCTTTTACAGAAATTCCTTCAGTCGCCTTGGAAGATTGGCCGGTCCTGATGGAGCTCCTCAATCACCTAAAAGGGAATCACCAAAAAATAAAGCTGGGAGTTCAGGAAAACAAAGTCACCATTCAGGTTCACCCAGTCACAGACATGTTAAATCATCAGCATCTGTGGGTAATTATCATCATGAAATTGCTGAATGTGGCATTAAGCGAAAATAGTTCATTCATTATTTTTTCATCATTCACTCAAATGAATTTAAGAAATCACAATCTCAACAAATTTGTTATATCAATATTTGAACTTTTTCCAGTGGTTAGATTTCATTGACAGCAAATTATTATGGTTAGAAAATTGATTATTTACAATTTTGTAAAATGTTTGATTAATAAAATCAAAAGATACAATTAAATTCAGTTTAGTTATCCCTTTTCCAAAGCATTGTATTGTACCCGGGATTGTAATATATCTTAAGCAATAATGTAATGTTTAAAAATGATAAAATTATTGATGATATAATGATTAGCGTGCTTGCTTAGAGTGTGATAGATCGTGGGTTTGAGCCCCAGTCAGTTCAAACCAAAGACTATTAAATTGGTATTTGCTGCTTTTTCGATATTAAGCATGCAGCATTAAGGAATAAGAGCAAAGACTAGTTGGCTCGAAATTAGGATAATGTGCTCGAGGGGAGCGACATGTTGTTTCGATGAGGTAGAACTATAAACATCCAACTAAGTACGTTGGTCTTGTGCAAAGCAGACGTCATTATCATCTCATCGAAATGTAACTTGGTGATTCCATGGTATAGCTGACAACTTGGTGATTCCATGGTATAGCTGACAAATTTCTCATTTGGTGTTAAACAACACTCAATTTGGTGACAAATAAATGGTTGTGTCCACACTTTGCTAGACAGAGTTAGTAATTTACTCTTGGCAGCTTTCTTCTGTTTTATTTTTCTCCAGTTAGCAGTATTCCGTAATAGCAATTATTTATATTATTCTTCATATAGGTGTATTAATTATTAATAATTTTTGTATTAATTTACAAAGCTTCTAGTAAAGGTGGTGGAATGGTGGACAAAGAAATAACTCAGATGCGACCAAAACGTCCAAAACGAGCTGATGCTGCAGCACGCGAGGCCACGGAGCATGCCAAACAATATGGAGTGTGTATGATACCAATCAAGATGTCAACATTGTTTGCAGGTAAAATAATATTTGTTTATTTAAGCATGTGAATCAAGAAAAGATTTTTTGGGGTCCAGTTTTATGTTTTTTTTACTAAAATGTGTATATATGGGGTTGGTTTAGTATTTGCTGTTTTGTGTCATGTAATATTATTTTTGTTTATAGTCAGTGACATAGCTAGGCACTAGATGATATGTAGGCGAGGGGTCTGGGGACTGCTAAGGTCCCCAGCAGGTCAAGGGCAGAGCCCTTTTATGGGGCCTTCTTTCACCTTTCTTAATGCTTTATTACATATTGATTTTGAATGAGTAAAAATGAATGCAAGATTTCACCAATCTAATTGGAGGACAATGGAATTGATGATTTATTTCAGGAAGACAGATGGACATGTCAGACACACTTTTACTCATGTAAACACCCGAAATACATTATATATATATAATGTTGAATATTTCTAAGAAGTTGCATAATAGACTCACAAAACAATTTTATAGAAAATTTATATAAAGATTAGAAAACGAGCTGTCAAAAGAAGGTTACAGCGTTTCAGCTTTGTAACAGAACCGCACTGGGATTGGTAGTCAAAGTAGCTGGACTTAGTTTCTATATGCCATATATGATGTATGCTCTCTATTTATTTTACTCAAAATTGAAGTTTATTTGAATTTGGTGGACCGTGCAAAAATCAGTAAACATAACAATTGTAAAATGGGTCCACAAAAGCTACAGTAACACAGCTACATGTTAGTGAATTTAAAGCTTAAAAAATTTAAATATTGGGCTTTCATTGAAATTTTAGATTCCTGTTCTCCCTACCAACCAAAGATAAATAAGGCTTACTGAATTTTATTTTAGATTACATTTTTAAGTTGTAAGAGATCTTTTTTAATAACTTTTCTTCATATTTTCATAATAAATTGCCCCCTAATAACAACATTTGAAAAAAAAAATCATACGTTGATAGGGAGAGGAGTAACAAATATATCTTCAAAGTACGGCAATGACTTATTATCTTTATTTTTGGTTACACAACGTCATTTGAAGTTCTCTGTTTAGGATTTTTTAAATAAACACCTTGTTGGAAATTTGAATCCAAAGGCACTATTCCATTTCTCTCTAAGAAGACTCTTTTTAATGATCACACTGTCAAGATTCGGTCATGGACAAACGGACATACTCTGTGCTTTCTGTTACAGTAGTAGCTGCACTATCCATTTGACTTTCATTTTGTAGGCTACTATCTGATCCTTGTGTCTAACTCAGTGGAGGGTTATGATCAGGCATGGGTGAGCTTCTCTTCTTTGGTTTGTAGAAAGAGTCTAGAATTCTTTGCATTTTGGCATTTGTTTTTGGCGGATATACAATGTAACAAATAAGTAAAAGAGTTGAAATCCGGATCAAATGTTGGCACCAAATTTATCATTGTTTATTCAAGTGGATAGAACGAACGTCTTCTAAAAGGTTCACTTTAACATTGTTTTATTTAAAATGATGATGAAACAACTATTACAAAGCAATATTTTAATGGGATGTGCAATTCTTCTTTTTTTTTCTTTTTTTTTGACGAAATGATATGTAGGCAACCGCCTACACTGCCTAATGTAAGCTATGCCACTGATAGTAACAGTCCGCAACTTTGTGACCTTAAATTTCTTTTGAACCGCATAGGTGATGTAATGGTTGGCATGCTTGCCTCCAGTGCGGTATATTGTGGATTTGAGCCCTGGTCGGGTCAATGCATAGACTATCAATTTGGTATTTGTTACTTCTCAAGTAAGCATCCAGCCCTATGGAGTAAGTAAGCTTGGTTGGCTTGGAATCAGGAAAATGTATCCAAGCGGAGTAACATGTCTACCGAAGGGCTGTTGTTTCAGTGAGCTAGCACTAAAAAATCCAGCTCAATGTGTTGGTCCAGTACAAAGTGGACATCATCATCATTTCATCAAAATATCACTTGCTCTTGCCATGATATGGCTCAAAAATTGCCTATTTTGTGCTAAGCAATAACTTCACTCACTCAGTTTCTTTTAACAACATAATGTTACAGTTGATTAACCGAATATCATGTTTTGTTTTGCCGAATTTTCTGTCTGATTAGATTTGATATGTATTATGTATTTTTTTTGACAGGAATGAAGTCCATTACAAACAGATTAGAAAGTCCTGTACCTGGTGTAGAAGATTGCTTTGTAACTATAGAAATCAGTGATTCTTTGATGGTTGAAGAACAAAAAAGAGAACTTAATCCAATGATATTTAAAATTTACTCAGCGAAAAACATGCCTGATACTCCTTTACCATATGGTGATCTTAGCTTGAGGTAATTAATCAAATTTTTCAGACAAACTAAAAAATACAGTCAAATCAGAATCAGTATTTGCAGGGTACAACTATTCTATAGGGTCATCCTGTGGTTGTAATAAAACTGTCCGCTACGATATAACTGAAAAATACCATAACCTCCCCCCCCTTGTGGTTGTACTGGATGTAATAGTTCACACAACTAACATCATACATCCCTGTATAAGGAGAATGCCATGATTCCTGTCTGTAATAGAACTCTTGAAGCAAAACATAACAATAACTGGTTGTTACATGTGGTCATTGGTGCAAAATATTTTAGGACCCTATCAAATATATCATCTTTTACATGTTACAATCAAAACTTATCCATATGACAATCACGTTCCCTCTTTTTTACATTTTTTTACTGCTGAGTGTTTGTTAAGTGGTTCTCATCATGAATATATCTGAAGTACTGCTCACTTCACGATAAACAAAAATCATTCAAGTATTGTATGTTTTTGTATAGAGAGATAGAGTTACTTCCCATATCATTACATTTCTTAGCAGTATGTTTAAAGATATTAGAGTTACCTCCCTTGTCACACTATACTAATATAAACAAGATTTTTCTTAAATTCCTGTAAATTGATTATAATCACTTTCACTAGAGTCAGTATGACTAGAATTTTAATCTAAATTGTATGATTGTCATCTTTTCATGTCTTTTTTTCCCCCAATTAAGGTCACTGGAGCTTATATAAGGGTGGGACTTTTATGAACAGAAATTACGGTAACTGTATTATTTTCTTTTTACAGATGTCAACCAGTTTACTGTAAATATAAATTTTATAAACAACCTGAACATATAAGTGTTGGCAGAGAACATGGCAAACATATTTACTGGGATGATATCAATGTTGTATTGGCAGGTAATTATACTATTATTGACTGGGGATAATATAAATGTTGTATTGGCAGTTAACTATACTATTATTGACAGGGGTCGATATCAATGTTATGTAGGCAGATAACTACACAATTATCTGCTGGGGGTGATATCAATGTTGTATTGGCAGGCAACCATACAATTATCGACTTGGTGATATGTTTTAGCAGTTATGTTGTAATATATATTTTTAATATTATTGAACGAAAAAAGAGACCAAAGTTTTTAGAATTTTTAATTTGCCTCTGTTCGTTTTTTGTAGCTGTTACTTTGATGAAGACTTAGGCTGTGTTACTGGTAATTAATACACAATGATTGAGATAAATTAACCTGTTATGTTTGTTTTTGACTGTTAAATAAAATAATTACACTTGTATGAGTCTATTGGTGTCATATGATAGTGAAAGTAATAATCACACAAACAACTACAACAGTTTAATCGACCAGCTAATGAATGATAAAAACTTGACTAAAAACTTTCCTAAAATTTTATTTGTTTTATTTTCAGGAACAATAGAACCATCAGAATTAAGACAATATTTAAATGGACCTGCTATAGATGTAGAAATACATGATAGAGACAGAAAGGGGGAGGAGTGTAAACCTAAGCCAGCATTGTTTGGAGATGACCTTGAGGATGAAAAGATCAGTAATGTTGGCACTGTAGCAAGTAAGTTACATTTTCATATAGCTTATGAGACAATATTTCCTTTTGTGAATGGCAGGTCGATGGTATTTTCCGGGTAGTCCGATTTCTTCCACCAATCAAACTAACTGCCACGATATAGCTGAAATAGTGTTGAAAGTGGCATTAAATACCATAATCCTAACCCAAAACTTCCTTTAAGGTTTTATGAAAATCCATTTTTTTTTCTACAAAAAATTTCAGTGAGTTGTTCTGTTAAACAAGTAAAAGATCAAGGTCACTTGTTCCAAAGAATGAAAAATTAAAAAAAATTTAAATGTTTGAAGTAGGGCTATTCTAGAATTTCTTGTGATGGTGTGGGGGAGTGAAAGACACTACCCATACATTTAAAATCAGAACTTCAGAGTTTTTAGATGGATATCAGTATATTTATGAGTATAATTTCTCTTGCAGGTCGTAGGACTATAAATAATCCCTTTATTGGTAGAAACAAGCCATGGGATCCATATGGTGTATCTAAGTTAGATCTGTCAGAGTTTTTACTAGGACATCAGTATCTTTATATGAAGGTTCCTATACACAACTGTGCCGTTCCAGATATTATGGGTTCTGGTGATAAAAATGAGGGGAAAATCGTTGGACTTCCAGGAGCTGTTGATGGGCCAGGTTAGTATCAAATCAGGAAAAGAATGTCTAGAATTGTTTTATATGACAGTCAACAGACTTCCTCACAAACATTGAAACCACACTGGAGGTATAAAGTTTAGCATGCTCGACATGGGTGTGGTAGATTGTGGGTTCAAGCCCCGGTCGGATCAAACCAAATACCATCAAATTGGTATTTGTTACTTCTCTGCTAAGCATGCAAGAGTAAGAACAAAAACTCAGTGAGCTAGAACTATCAAAATTAATCATCATTTGATCGAAATGTAACTTGTCTTTGCCATGAGATAGCTGAGAAATTGTCCAGTTGGCATTAAACAACAACTAATCACTCACTCACTCTCAAACATTGGTTTGATGTGATAATGTGCTTGTAGAATTATTTAGCATCCTTTTATATGGTAAATACAATACATTTTACCTATTCAATCAATAATACATGTATCTTCCATTTTTACTCAATACTTTATTTTGATATTAGTAGTGGACAGTCGCTTGTATCTTGGACACTTTGTTTGGTCCTAATTAATGCCATGTTAAAGGTCAAAGTTGAAATCATTATTGATTTTGTTTATAGTGGACAAGCCATTACAATCTGGACATTATGTACAGTCTAATGCCATGTTAAAGGTTAAAGTTGAACTAGCCTATCCATTGGTCAGTGTAGAGAAAGTATCAGCTAAGATTGAGTATCCATTGACAATTGAGGTAACAATATAATTTGACATTTTATCATTTAAGACTATTTCTGTTATGTAGAAACATCTGTATATGCATGCAATCAGTGCCTATCACCACTAAAGTTGTGAGTTCGAATCCCAGGTGGGGATGTACTTGATATAAGATTATGTGATAAATTTAGTCAATGACTTGCGGCAAGTTGGTGGTTTTCTCCGGGTACTCCAGTTTCCTCCACCAATAAAACTGACCGCCACGATATAACTGAAATATTGTTGCTGTCCATAGACATTATAAGTTATCTACGTGTCGACCCATGGGCATTGAGATTGTACCACCCTGAAGCACTTCTGTAGAGCCTGAGGCGAAGCAGAAGGCTGTACAGTGGTGCTGAAGGGTGGTACAATCTCAATGCCCACGGGTAGACATGTAGATAACGATTTTATCCCCGGTTTGAAAACAAAAACTGATTTTTAATGGATTTTCTTGTTCTTTTTATAATGTAATCATAACGTTTTTGTACTTGCGGAGTAAAATGCCATAGCTCATGTGAAAATGTGGGTGAATTTCGATAAAGTGTAGGGTTGTAATTTAATTTCTTGTATTTGGCGTGTATTGTCACGTGGATAGCGTTACATTATACATGACGTCACTAGTAATAGGATCGAGAATTCTATTGATAAAGAAATATGTGTCGTACATATTTTGGGTGGTATTAGTACGATAAATCAAATGAAGAATTGATGTGAAAACAATAATGACAAATTATTTTAAAATGATTGTATTCAAACAATTGACCATTTCTATAAAGACACAACATGACAACAAAATCAACGAATCAACAAAATGTTACACTACAGTACATGTTAAACATGACCATCAATACCGTAGGAACTTTAAATCTCTCAACATTATTTGGTGCATTGTTTTTTTTTTCTGCATTTATTGAGATGCTTGATTTTTTTTTCTCTCAAGAAATACGTCCTCCGTTCTCCATTCCATGTTGAATGCAAAGCACTTTGAGATTGTTTACATTTTACACCATCTTTACATCATGCACAGCAATGTAAAGACCCCCCAGTGACGTTACGTAACTACCAACTGGTAGCATGGGTTTTGTACCAACGGGTCATCGACCAATCAAAAGCCGACATTTTTATCAAGCCAGGGATAATATTTATTATGTAATATTATGGTATACAGAAAAATGCTGTATTTTCATTAGATGCCAAGCCGGGTACATCAGGCTATTTACACGTCTGGAATCATAGATATACATGTATTATGTGGTTCATATGATGAATAATGACATTGGTCTGCATGTTCTAGCATTTGTATTTTCTTTTCTGTTGTGGCTTACTGTCAGTTTTTGTGCTTGTTTGCAATATAAGCATGTTCTTCTTGGAAAATCTTTCAATGAAACTGAAATGTCATCGCTGTGACATAACGGATATTAAGGTTTCTCATGTATTCTACAACACAAAAACGACATCCGAGGCAGATAGGAATTAAAAGCTATGCACCATAATGCAATGGTTATTCAGGTGCTAGACATTTCACCTTTGTCAGCCTCAGATTCATATACCCCTCGCCTAATGGTTTGGTATATATAAATCCAAAGCCTTGAATGTGACATTATATACTCTGTCTAGTAACTGAATAACATATAGTGCTTTTGATATTTATCCATAAAAAGTATGTATTGAAGATTTTATTTTTATTTTCCAGTGTCCATTTGGTAGAGTGGTATTTCTTTTTGACTATAAGAACACTACATTGTTAAACAGACTACAAGATATTGTCTTAGAGATTAATGCTCAGGCCTTAGAACTTGATGATATGCCACCACATGTAATTAATGCTGCCTTGTCAACTTATAAACTGTCACTGTAAGTTATAGCATAATATAAAGTCTCATTATAACAGTATATTTTGTCTTATTGTTGTCCTTATCTTTAAAAACAGAAGTCTGTCGGGACCGTCGTAGTCGTATGGTAGTTGAATTTACAACTAGCGGTGCAATCAGTGACTATCACCACTAAAGTTGTGAGTTTGAATCCCGCTCAGGTGAGATGTACTCGATACAACATTATGTGATAAAGTTTGTCAGTGGTTTTCTCAGGGTATTCCGGTTTCCTCCACCAATAAAACTGACAGCCTCTATATAACTGAAATATTGTTGAAAGTAGCATTAAACACCATAAATCTAATCAGAAGTCTCTTTTTTATTGAAGGTAGGAAACCTACAAATATTGATAATGGTCAAAAGTAAAAATTTTCTTACCTTGTAGACAGATTATAGTAAGAAAGTTTGAACAGTTATGGTCAGCAATTCCATCAATATCAACAAAACGAGCAATCGCCTCTCACCTTCACTCACTGATATTTCACTCAGTAAAATAGAACCATTTATTTCACCATGACGTCACAATACAAACATCATCAGAATTAGAAATTTCATTGCATGTCGGACAATGAAAAACAAATTCTTATAATAAACATCTTATTACATCAATCAAAAGTGTAAAATTTATGTAATAGTATAACTGCTCTTGTATTCTGAATATTGAAAATAAGTCACTCCTAACCGAGAACGAAAGGCCATTTACTCATTCACTAATGACTGCGTTGTTCTGTTACTCATGTGCTAATGCTCATTCACTAATGACTGCGTTGTTCTGTTACTCATGTGCTAATGCTCATTCACTAATGACTGCGTTGTTCTGTTACTCATGTGCTAATGCTCATTCACTAATGACTGCGTTGTTCTGTTACTCATGTGCTAATGCTCATTCACTAATGACTGCGTTGTTCTGTTACTCATGTGCTAATGCTCATTCACTAATGACTGTGTTGATCTGTTACTCATGTGCTAATGCTCATTCACTAATGACTGCATTGTTCTGTTACTCATGTGCTAATGCTCATTCGCTAATGACTGCGTTGTTCTGTTACTCATGTGCTAATGCTCATTCGCTAATGACTGCGTTGTTCTGTTACTCATGTGCTAATGCTCATTCGCTAATGACTGCGTTGTTCTGTTACTCATGTGCTAATGCTCATTCGCTAATGACTGCGTTGTTCTGTTACTCATGTGCTAATGCTCATTCGCTAATGACTGCGTTGTTCTGTTACTCATGTGCTAATGCTCATTCGCTAATGACTGCATTGTTCTGTTACTCATGTGCTAATGCTCATTCGCTAATGACTACGTTGTTCAGATACTCATGATTTTTTTTTCGATATTTGGAATTCAAGAGTATTTATACTATAAATAGTTATAAATAATACAATAACTTTTTCTTGATATATTTCAAGCTTTGTATCTGATTAAACATTGTTTTATTCCTCCATAGAATTTGTAGTGAGGTATTTCTTTTTCATTGGCAATTTTAGTGTTTATGATGATAAACATTTTGTGATTTAATGACCTAATTTTTATGGTCCATTGATTTTATTAGTATCATTCTTTTCTTCTTCAAATTTGTATAAGAAGAAGTTATGATTAAGTGAGTTTCACAATAACTATACCTTGTGGATTCCATATTTGGTCCACACATTCGTCCAAGATTATAAATATCAGCCAGCCACTAATCACCTGGACATAGTGTTATAAAACGTTCACGTATGAGCCCAAAACTTGTATCAAATAAATACAGTATTCTGATTGGACAAAGTTGGAGTACAAGTAGGATAATCATAGTCAAAAATCTAAAGTTTTCCCTACATATTTACACATCATCGCTTCAATAAAGTGCCAAGTATTTCTTAGTAATAATTTCCCAGTAAAAGACCCTTACACAAACTTACGAGACCATACAAACAACTACACAACAATACAAGCATCATTTGACCTTGACTTCCTTGGCACCACCACGATATAGCTGAAATATTGTTGAAAGTGGCGTTAAACACATAGCCATAGCCTGATTGGCATTCTTGGTCAACCTTGTGTAACAATATTGAGTTATGAAATTTACACATTTGTCTATGCATGAACAAATAAGACATCTTTGTGTATTTAGACTTGTTTTTGCATGATTAATTTTCTGTAATTTCTAATCTTTTATTATATTTTGTATTTTCTAGTGAGCAGCAGAGAAGTAGAGAGCTAAATATAGTAACAGGGTTTCAGTTAATGGATGGGGATATGCATCTATTTATACTTGAGGGAATACGTGACAGAGCAGTATCTTCTCTATGGAACTCCTTACCTAAACCAGAAAATTCAGGTACAATATTGAAAAACAATCTATGCTATATTTTGAAATGATATGTCATGATGGCATATAAGTACCTGGTATACACAAAATTGATTCAGTTTTCCAGTTTACTTATAGTTGATTTACACAGGATTTTAGTGTAGACAGGGTTCTATTTACTCAAGATTTCAGTTTATTCACTGTTCTGTTTACATAAGAAATCAGTTTGTTCAGGATTGGGTTTACCAGTTTCACTGTTATACAATTTAATACCAAATATACACACTAACATCTAACAACATCCTCTATGGGGTCATGTCAACCAACCAATCAGTAAAGAGCCTATAAATTTTCGAAAGCTGTTGTCCGATTGGTCAATATATTGCATATGATTGGACTAGCATCAATGAAATGTCAACTGACATGACCCGATATGAGATGTTGTTTGTTATTAGTGTATTGCTCTTAAAAACAAAAGATACAACAAACATCTAATTTTAATTAGATTAAAATAAGAATAAGATTGTTTAATTTTATGTTGTTTCTTTTCATTTACAAAATCTTTTTTTTTAGATGTCAAAATATTATTCAACTCAGATTATAGTTTTGGAGATAGATTGTATGGACCACTAGATGTAGATCTTTGTCGAGTTAAACTTCATGAACCTTTATCCTTAATAGTCCAACAGCCATTGTTATATGTAAGAGATATGGTACCAAGACCTTGTTTTGATGCTTTAGTTAAACTGTACGAGGTAAGATAATGTTTGACAAGTTTACAGATGTGATTACTAGATATATTATATTCCATATGATAGATTTTATTTTAATTTTCTATTGAAATTGTACTAGGTATAGTGTTCTATTATTATATGTGTTGTCAGACAAGGTTTCAGATGAGAACCTTAATTTTTTTATGCATTTATAAATGATACTGTATATAGCAGACAAGGTACCAGAGCTAGTAGTGTTTGTCAGGATTACAGATTTGAACCTTACATACACTTTATTACTTAACAAATGATATTGTAGGTTACAGGCAATGTATCTTGGCAGTAGGATTCAATATATCTGGACAATTTGGTCCAATGTTTTTGGAGAATTTTAACAAAGCAACCAATTTTTTAAAATTTGTTAGAAGTAATGGTATAGTATTGCATTCCATTCAAATTAGATAGGAGGACTGAAAGTTTTATGTTTAAAAGATGAATTGATAATGAAAAATAACAATCAAGAAGGTGACAGGTTCAGATTTTGATAATTTTTTCCTTCAAATTCTGAAAGATACACATATTTTATTGACAGATTACAAAGTTAAGTCAAATGAAGAATGTCGTGAGAAATGATCTTTTCCCCACAGCAGATATGGTTATATCTATGAGTAAAGAATTTGGTGTACCACTGACACAAGAAGACTTTGAAGGTATTTTTCTGGACAACTTATAAATTTACAAACTGGTAAAAGGATGGGACATTTTGTCTAAAAAACGAAAATCAACACATTTCAATTAAGAATGCTGTTGTCCAAAATCAGTGACAAGTTTGAATATAAAGTTTATATGACAGTTCAAATACTCGTCTTATTTGAGGAGTGGCTGTTGTGGCTATGATCATATGGTAGTTGGATTTACTACTATCTATGCAATCAGTGCCTATCACCAATGTGAGTACAAATCCTGCTCATGGCGAAGTATACTATATACAACATTATGTGATAAAGTTTGTCAGTGACTTGCACCAGGTCTGTGGTTTTCTCTGGGTACAACGGTTTCCTCCACCAATAAAACTGACCACCACTATATAACTGAAATATTGTTGAAAGTGGTGTTATATACCATAAACCAAACCCACTCTAATTTGAGGAGGCAAGTTATTTAAAACCATTTTAAATTTTATGAATAAGTTTCTACTGATTGATGTATATAAATATATTAAATTATTGGCAGTGTGTTCCTGTATATTTATTAGATATCTAAAGAATTAATTTATTTACAGAATTACAACCATTAAGAGAAAGAACAATGGAGACAGAAGTCAAGATTGATGAAGAACCAGTAATGCTACGAGAGACGTCCCGTGTCTGGACACCTATTGATCATTTTAATAGAGATTATGTTGACAAGTTGGTTAGTCAAGAAAAGGATGTTTCTAAAGTGGATTATATCAAAGAAAATAAGGTATTAATAGATTGATTGATTGATTGATTGGTGTTTAACACCAACGTTAGTAGTATTTCAGCTATATCGTGGCATATTAATAGAAAGTTTTAGTCAGTGGAGTGATTCATTATTATATTATATATATAAAACAAGAATAACTGTACAGTAGAATATATTGGTTGTAGTTAAACAAAGGGGTGTTAAAATTCAAATTAAATTGTTGATGTGAAACCAGAAATTTTATTTCCCCAATTTGTAGTGTGTTTAAGCAAGTTGGTTAAATTTCCTAATATTTTTAATTACCATGGTGGTTAAATTTCTGCATGAGAATTCCTGTCAATTTCTGCATGAGAATTCCTGTAAATTTCCTTTTGATGGTCATTAACGACGGAACTTAACAACCTAAAAATAGGTTTGATGATTTGGTCAGAGGAGAAACATATTCTACTTCTGGTGCCAATGCCAAGTGGTTTACGATATTTCTCCACTCTCGATAGTTAAATATAGAATCTACATATTAAGATAAAAAAGTTGGTACATTTTTTAATGGTTATTTCAGAATTTGATCCCATTTTCTTTTTTTTCAGGATATGGTGAAATTTGCAAGTGATGTCAACAAAGTAGAAAAAGAATTAAACAAAGTTCCCACGGTCAAGGCAGATGTTACAGTAGCTCATAATTATAGCACACACCACTTAAATTCTACAGAACTTGGTAAAGAAAAACTACGGCAGATGTTAGCTCAGGTAAGCAAAATTAGGGGTACTCCAAAATCTTATCGTAGAAACAAAGATAAATTCTATACCCCTAACACACAAATACATGACCGCTCACTTTCCTGGCATGGTACAGGCACTTCAATAAAAAGGGGCCGGGTTAAATTAGTTTTATGGGCCCAAACCCCCCCTCTTCATGAAATGATGTGGTCATGCAGTATATATTTTATTGTATTTATAGAAATAGGCAAGCCTATTTTTAATGTGTTAGCGACACATCTTCTCTTTCACCAATGAAAAACTTTGTCCAATAATAATTTGTTTTTATATTTGTAGCATCCTGACCAGCGATACACTTACTGCCAAGACTATCACCACTCTATGACAGTTGTTCCTGTAAATGTTGAGGCTCTTAAGAAACAGGCTAAGACTGAGTCTAAAGCTAGATGGAAGACTGAGAAAGGATTTATATATCCTGGCTTTAGGTCTATGCAGGAGAGTAACGTACATCCACAACGTCCAGATACAGCTAGGAGAGATTCACTTCAACAGGTAAAAAAATAGATGTTTTTTTTGTGTGGGCGAGGAGGAGTCAGTGTCTAACTACACAGGAGAGATTCACTTCAACTGGTATCAACTGTTTGTGTGTGCTTGTGGGGGTGGGATTCACATAGGGACTAGATTTATTTAAAATTGTAAATGTAAACAATTGTATATTTTGCATCACAATCCATTTACATATCTAAAAGAGACTCAATTCAACAACAAATAAAATGAATGCTTTTTGGGAAGGGATATTTTATGTAGAGCTACAAGTATTATTAAGCACCAGAGCTCCACTATATATACCCCCCCTCCCCCTCAAAAAGAAAAAAAGGAAAACATTTAAAATCACCACAATCAGTATATCTACAAGATTTGACCTTTACCCCGGTAATTGTTCTCATCTTTTGTGATGAATGAGAACACAACAACACACAAATTATTTTACAATGTGTACAGCTGATAGTTAGTTTGTGTTCTTTATCTGAAAGTTAATAGAGAAATCAATATGTATTTAAGTGTTACACTTGTCTGTAAATATCCTGTCTTTACTTATGTCTAATTTCCTTTTTCGAGTGTCCTTTGGTGTTTTTTTTTACACATAGTTACTTATGGTAATAGAAAGGTCAAGTTTTATTTTTACAATATTCAATTTGATCATGTAGGATGTTAGTTCCATCCCCGGTCAGATCAAACCAAGGTATATAGAAGTGGTCTTTGCTGCTTTTCCTGTAAGGAGTTAGAGCAAAGATGGGTTGGCTTGGAGTCAGGTTATATAGAATCTAACACCGGCAAAAGTGCAAGACAGGGAAATCTCCGAGGGTGTCGGAGATTTCCCTGTCTTGCACTTTTTGCCGGTGTTTGATTTTATTTCTCACTTTTATCAGCTGTTTTTAGTTTCGTGTTTGTTTATGTACTTTTAGCAGACAATTAGGTAAACAATGTGAGTTATTTCCCCTTCATGTCAATCAAAAAAGTAGTTCCGTATTTTTGTGTATTGTGTGAAGGTTATTATGTAATAATATGGCTGATTGTTAGGATTTGCGTGTTTATAAAAGATTGAAAACTTATATACAGTGAATTGTTTATTTTAAAAAGGAAAAGCATGGAGAATTGGGGGGAGGGCAGTTGACATAAACTGTACAGCATGCATTTGCCGGTAATACGCACATGATTTTTTTGTCTTGCACTAGTGCAAGATAAGAAAATCTCACATCGCTAAAAATAGGAACTGGTCTGTCTCAAAAGTGAGAAAATGTGTTCAACGGGTATAACATATTTACCTGTGGATTGTTGTTTTAGTGAGCTAGCAGTATAAAAATCCAACTAAGCATGTTGGTCTAGTACAAACCACACTTAAACATCATCTCATCAGAAAGTAACTTGTTCTCTCCATAATAAAACTGACCGCCACATTATAACTAAAATATTGTTGAAAGTGGCATTAAACACCATAAACCAACCAACCAACCTTAATATAACTAAAAAATTGCTCTCTTGGTGTCAAACAGCAAGCACTCACTCAACCCTTTGTAAGTCACAGTGAAACATGTTTCAAAGCAACATCATTTTCATGAACAGTTGTATTCATAATAAGTTTAAGAAAGAAATTCAAATTTTAGGACCAGATAATGCTTTCTTTTATTCCATGCAAGATAATTTACAGCATGAGCATATATCTTTGTTCTTTATTCAATTATTCCTTGTGCAGGATTGTAAAGATATAAAAAAAACCATGTTTATTCTGTTTATTTTTACAGCCTTGGCTTGAAAACATGCTCCATGTTGGAATATTACAACCTCCACTTGACAGAGACAATTTCCCATGGCAACACAGATCGGAAGACCTTGAACTTTACAGAAGGCCTGCTACAACATTCGGAAGGGAACCAATTACTATTCACCTTGCTGGACAAAAATTAAAACAGGAAAAATTACAAGCTCTTAGGAATGATTATGAGACATGGAAATCAAAAATTGTTATAAAAGACCCTAGAGGACATTTTCACCGTAGCCTACCAGCAACAGAAATGGACGATAAAGGACAGAATCAAATAGATAAATTGAAAGGTTTACTGAAAGACAAACCAGACAAATTAAGTCTAAAGAGACCTGGTTTTAATCTTAAAGATATTCCACCATTAAATGTTGTTTTGAATCCTAGTGTGGACACTTTGTCACGACTTGAAGGGAAACCATGTTTACCTGCTGTGCTTGGTGAAGGAAATGAGAAAACCAAAGGATTTAATCCAGGACCCTTTGAGGAATGTAGTTGGGCTGTAGAGAAGAATAAAATACCAGTAGCTGATTATGAACATCACAAATTTACCTTTAAAAAGGGATATGACTTTAAGTAAGTACTATTGTTCTTGTTAGGGGCTGTCATGTTCGTAATCATATGATAGTTGGATTTATAACTACTGCTTCCTATGCAATCAGTGCCTATCACCACTAACGTTGTGAGTTTGAACCCCGTTCAGGTGAGGTGTACTCAATACAACATTATGCTGCTGCTGGTGAACTATTAGTCTCCCCTCTATGTGCGTACCAGATGAAGATTATTCCAGAAACACATCGTACACACTAGATTACAATTTCTGCCGTTGACGTCACATAAACTTGTTGGAATTATCAGGGGTTCTTCATCCACTGAATTTTAAATTTCATATAAGATTATATGTCTTAAAGCTATTGACACGTAGGAATATTCACATATATTTATGGGGATCACAAAACAAAATTATATTGCGATTACATCTGTTGAAATCTGTCAATTAGCCTGACATATGGTAAGTTGTGTTTGTTTAATTACTGGAATTTTCTTGTAATTGATACTATACAAAACAAACATATCATGTATCATTTCAAAGCATGTTTTTTTTCTCATTGAATTTATTACACAGGGGTATATTAATTTGTTAAAAAAAATTGCATTGAGGATAATATAATACCAATAAGACATAAATGAATGTGGAGTTTAGATAAAATATCAGATAATTTTATGCAAAAGGCTAAAGTGTAGGTGTCTGCCATCTTGATTTTCTTATATATCTTGTTTGTCTCAATAAACTTATGCTGATATTGGTAGATATTCATGTAAACCAGTTTACATCTTTAAACTGTATTACTGTTCTAAATATATGCCATAATCCTGTTTTTATATTCATAATTTTGTGTACTTCTTATTATGGTGAAGAAATCATGAAACTGAATATAAACAAATACAGTATATCTTCATTTCTAAATTAGCAAGTTGTTGAAAATTTATGTTTTTAAAGAAGTGCTAAAAGTGGAAAAATTGAAAAACAAAACATTCTGTAATGTTCCTTTACTTTCCATTATACTAAATATATATAGTTTGATTTGGTGTTTTTGTGTTTTTTGTTCAGATTTTATGATCATATGTGTACTTTTTATGAAGGACAAAGCATTAATTATTTTAAATTATTTTATTTTTTAGTGCAATTCACAAAGAACGAGCTTTATTATACAGAAAAGACATTAAACCTCTAAATGACCTGGAGAGAGATAACCATTTGTTCAGAATTCCAGATGACCCCAAAAGATTTGGATCACTACCAGAACTAACATTAGGACCTGAAAGTCCTGGATTCTCCCCACCGGATCAAGCTCAAGCTTCTCACACTTCACTGAATAAATCAATTGTTGATGCACTGAACTCTCAAACAAACATTATGTCAGAGTCACCAGCTATACCTAAACAGAACAACAGTCAGTTAGAGACTGTAGTACAGTAAAACTAGGTCAGGTAGACATTAGTGCTCAACAGGGCACAAACTTATTGTATGTGACAGTCTGAATATATTGATTGACAAGTCATTTAGACCAATCATGAATGACCACATGCTTGTCTCCATTAAGACGTGTGGTCTCTGTTTATTCACAATGATGAAGACAATGATTTTATATGACAAGCAGTCTCTATTACAGAAAGTCGTTTCTCTTATTATACTGCAATAAAGCAGACCTGGCAACAGGATGTAACAAAGAAAGGGTTATTGTGTTACCAAGTTACTATGAATTCATTTGTCATTGTGTGTACCAGTTGTCATGGGAACCAGTATGTTATGAAGTTCCTGTCAGAATTATCATTGAAACAAAGAAAGAATGAGTTTTGAAAATCTTATATTTTTTATCAATTTCATGTGTTAAATATAGTCATTACTGCTGGTGCCTATTGAAAAAAGATTACTATTGGTACCCATTACTGGTACCAATTAGATAACGATTAATACTGGTACCCATTCTATAATCATTACTTCTGGTACCAATTGGATAACCATTTATACTGGTACATATTGTATAATCATTGCTGCTGGTACCATTAGTCTACCAGTAAAACTGGTACCAATTAGATTACCAGTAAAACTGGTACCCATTGTATAACCATTACCATTTCACACATTGGTTGTACATGTACTGTGTAGTATGTTAGCATGTTGCTTGCCATTCAAACATGCTGATCATGGTTTATACTATAAAGCAATATTAGTTATTTCATTTGTATGGTACTGAAAGTCATACTGCTGTAGTTAAAACAAATTCTGAGCATAGTAGATTCCAGTAGAGTTTGATGATGGGAAGAGAACTTAGAATAGTCAGCTCAGGCTCCATTGACATCTTCTGTCATAGCCTGACAAACACCAGCCTTCCATAATTTCCACTTCTCTGTTTTTAATTGTACATTTCTGGAAGTTTTTTAATTGTAAGTGGAAAGTTGCTGACTTGACCACATGTATATAGTTTTCAATGCGATAATACTCTGAAAAGAGGGATTCATTTATTGAAAGAAGAAGAAGAATATATATTTCTGTACTCAACTGTTAAGAATGAATTAGCAATGAATTCAAACTAAGTAAAATTAAATGTTTGTTGTAGCTTTTTTTTTTTTTTTTTTTTTGCTATACACTCAAATCGAACGACATCCTGTTTAGGATCATGTCATATAACCTTTCATTCATCTTTAACCATTAAATCATATACAAGACATCTAAATCTATAGCCCAATCGTACAACAGCTCTTGGCAAGTACTCTGCTTTAATACCTAAAGATTTAGTAGGATTGTCGTTGATTGGTCGGTTGAAAATATGAACCCTGACATGACCCCACATGGAATGTCGTTATATGTTTATAGTGTATCACCAAAGAAAGAAACTAAAATATACCACAAACATTTAATTTTAATTAGATTGCAATGAATTCGTTTTTTATGCTGTATTTTTTAAATCTACCTGTATTAATTATTTGAATACCCTCAGGTGTGATATCTATTCATGGTGTTTATTCTAGTAGAAATCTGTCTTTCTGTTAGATAAAAACCTGCTAATATTTAAAAAAAATCATTTAACCTGCTGAATTTGTACATATCCATACCTTTATTGATGAAAACCTCCTAAATTTGTATATGTCATTACCTTAATAAATAAAAACCTGCTAAATTTGTATACATCATTACCTTTATAAATAAAAACTTGCTGAATTTGTATGTCATTGCCTTTATAAATAAAAACCTGCTGAATTTGTATGTCATTGCCTTTATAAATAAAAACCTGCTGAATTTGTATGTCATTGCTTTTATAAATAAAAACCTGCTGAATTTGTATATGTCATTACCTTTATAAATAAAAACTTGCTGAATTTGTATACGTCATTTCCTTTATAAAAAAGCATGCTGAATTTGTATGTCATTGCCTTTATAAATAATAACCTGCTGAATTTGTATACGTCATTACCTTTATAAATAAAAACTTGCTGAATTTGTATACGTCATTTCCTTTATAAAAAAGCATGCTGAATTTGTATGTCATTGCCTTTATAAATAATAACCTCCTGAATTTGTATACGTCATCGCCTTTTTAAATAAAAACTTGCTGAATTTGTACATGTCATTGTCTTTATAAATAAAAACCTGCTGAATTTGTATATGTCATTGCCTTTATAAATAAAAACCTGCTGAATTTGTATGTCATTGTCTTTATAAATAAAAACATGCTGAATTTGTATGTCATTGTCTTTATAAATAATAACCTGCTGAATTTGTATGTCATTGTCTTTATAAATAAAAACCTGCTGAATTTGTATACATCATTACCTTTATAAATAAAAACCTGCTGAATTTGTATACATCATTACCTTTATAAATAAAAACCTGCTGAATTTGTATGTCATTGCCTTTATAAATAATAACCTGCTGAATTTGTATATATTTTGTGTATACAAGTCATTGCCGTCCTAGGAAAAAAAGCTGCTGAATGTTTACAAATCATTGCCTTTATATATTGCTTAATTTGTACATATTTTGTATATACACATCATTGTCATCAAAAATAAAAATAAATACGACTGATTCTGTACATATATTGTGTCTATAAATCATTATTATCATTTTAGAATTAACTTCTGAAGTTGTACATACAATCTATTATGATCAAATTCAAACTGAATAATGTAGATTTCAGATGTAAAATATTTTTATATTAATATTTTAAGATATGTCTGAACACATCGGTGGTAAACTGCTGTCATAATATTAAATGTTTTTTTTAGGAAGTGCCTTTTTAGTACATGTAGTAACAATAGATAGTTTGTATAGTATTACATGTATAGTGAAACCTGTAGCTTTTGTGTTCGGAATAGACAGGTGTTTAGTTTATACAGGTTAATTTAACAAAGATTTCTGACATTGGAACTTTATTATCCCCTCGCCAACGAAGTTGCAAAGGGATATAGTAACGCTACCGTCCGTCCGTAACATCCTTGTGAAGGTCAAGGTCACTGGGTCAAATTGTCTACCACATAACATCCTTATGAACACTCTAGAATCAACATCCTTCAATGGATTTTGACCAAACTTGGTACATACTTAGTCCTTAAGAGAATCTGGAACCCTATTGATTTTCAAGGTCAAAGGTCAAATTTTTAGGCGAGGGGATATGCCACGCTTTGCGTTACCCTTGTTTAAAGTTCGGTTTATACAGGATTTTGGTTTATTGAGGGTTTGGTTTAGACAGGTTTATACAGGATTCTGGTTTATTGAGGGTTTGGTTTAGACAGGTTTCACTGTACTTCTCAGTAATGATTAAAACATTATATAGAATTACATGTACAGTCAAACCTTCTGTGAATGGAACACATGATTTTTTTTTAAAATGAAACCAAATCATTGAATTTTAGGGGACTCAAGTCGGGCCTTGTATTGTACATGTTGTTTGACATATGCATTATTATGGCAGGATTCTTTAACACCATTTAGGAGGCATAGCGCATCTGATAGAATGTCGGCACTTTTGATTCCCATGTTCCTGGCAGAATCAATAGTTTTAGAATACTTCTGAGGATGATGTCCAACAATATGTGTGTTTCAATGGCCGGGCGAAGTTTAAATGTGATAATTTTTATTATTTTTATTTTTAAATTTTATTTATGTTATTATATGAGAGAAAAAAAGAAGCACTTCACATGTTGTATTTTATAAACAGCTGATAGTTTTGAACACATGTTGTAATTGTTATGTGTTTAATGGTGCCTCATGTTATATAAATATGGTAGATTTTAGCATGATAAACCATGACTTATTTTATTATACATTTATTACTTATCATTTGTCATTGTTGCTATTTGATATTCTATGACAATGCTGCATTTTGTGGTCCCTCAGTTTAAATCTGGCATAATAAGTGTATCAAAAATTAAATGTCTTCTTTTTAGTCCAAAACTGCAGAAATTACCTGTTGTTATACAAGGATATAAACATCATGTGATACACATATCTGTGATATAATGTGTACTAATTTTTGTATTGTTACACTGCCAGCTATTTATTACAGAAATAATCAAGTGTTACAAGCAATTAAAAAGGGTTATTCCAAATGTAAAATTTGAAGGCAACAATATATTTTTTGTTATTGTCATATAATATTTTAAGCTTTGCTTTATCTTGTATCTTGTATATAGACTGTATATACAGTAATGGCGAATTATTCACACCAACTTCAATTTTGGTACACAAACTTAAAAAAATATTTTGTTCAAATTTATGTTTGTAAAGAATTATATGTATTTAAAGAATTATGTTATACTGCAACTGAGGGGATGCATCAAAAGTTGGAGCAGTACTAATTCTAAGCTTACTACTAGTCAAAGATTTACTGAAATACATACAACATTATATAGGTAGAATGATCCACAATTCCTCCCACCACAACTTATTTAATGCATTAAAAGGTTTTCAGCAATCTATTAAAACCAGTCTATTTTTAGTTATATTACAGTAGTCGGCTGTGTATAATGCTACCTTTTTGGCAAAAGAATTTGACAAGTCTGGGCAAGTATTCAAATGACTGTGTGGGTGAATATAATACACAAAACAGGAATTTGGTACATATTTTTACACATACATGTACACTATACACCACTAAATACGGTATTTTACATACATTAGATGTTGACTTGCACAAGAAAAAAAACCCTAATAACTTTCAAATTTGTTGTAAATAAAATGTAAAACAAAGAAATACCAGACTGTCGGAACAATTCCAAAATCAAATATCAGAATCGTAGAAAGATGCGAAATCGATGTACCCCTAATACAAATACAGGACTGCTCACTAGCAAAGGAAAATTTGATGTAAAATTTACTTAATATGAAGAGAAATGTGGAGGAATTCTGAAATAATCAATGATTCTAACAACATGTATTCTGAAATCTTAGTATTACCTTACATGGTATATTTTTGGCTTTGTTTTTTTTTTTTATAAATAAAGTAAATATTTGATTAGTAGTAAGAAGATCTTTCATCATTTATTTATGTATGTTACACTAATTTGTTTTCTGTGATAAACACTTGTTATATTTGTGATTCAGTATTCATTACAGTTTTTTTGTCAAGAGTTGTTTTATTTATACAATAAAAATGAACAAAATGATAACCGTATGTTGATTTAACAGAAACACACTAAACTGTCCTTTTGGTAGGGTTAAATTGTCTTAATTATAAGTCTAGAAACCTGTTTTGTTTGGTCTTAATTGTCAATTTTCAGGTTTGGTTTATGGTTTTTAACACGACTTTCAACAATATTTCAGTTATATCATGGCAGTCAGTTTTCTGTGTGGAGGAAACCGGAGTACCCAGAGAAAACCACAGACCTGTTGCAAGTCACTGACAAACACAGATTGTTGTAAATCCAACTACCATACGATTGCACAGGTAGTTGTAAATCCAACTACCATATGATCACGACCACGACAGCCCCCTCAATTTTCTGTGAATGGTCCGTTTTGTCATATTTCATCGATTTCCTTGTTTATTCAACAGTGTAGACTTGTTACCAAAGTATTAAATTGATCAATACTTTCACATAATAAACTTTGTGTTGAAAGACTAAACAGGTCCATTAGAAGAAAAATGTCTCAGTATGAAAAGCTGACACATCAGGATGGAGTGAGTGATTGATTGATTGAATGTTGTTTAATGCTAAATGATTTTTTTCCCCAGCTATATCAATAATGACGAGAACAAGATACATTTCAAGGTGATACTGATGATGTTTGCTAGACCAACATGCTTTTTTGGATTTTTTTAGTGCTAGCTTACTGAAGCCATAGTCTGTGGGTAGACATGTCATTTCACTCAAAACACAATTATCCTGATTTCATGCCAACCGGTATTTTTCACTTACTCCTTAATGCTGCATGAAGCAACAGATACCAATTTCATAGTCTTTGGTTTGACACAACCAGGGCTCAAGCTCATGATCTAGGACACCTGAAATGAGCCCGCTAACCATTACACCACAAATGCAGTTCCATCATGTTGTTGAGAGACTAAATAGATCTATTAAAAGTAAGTCTCAATATGAAAAGTTGACCAACCAGGATAGAAAACTAATTATACGATACCAAAACTGTGGTCATATAATAGTGGAGGATAAACGGACATTTAAAAATAAAAACAGTGGGTTTTTTTTTTTTACAGAAAGCCTTTATTGTAGTCTTTTGCTTCTATCAATTACAAACAGTATAAATACTTAGTTAAAATTTTACAAAAAGCATGACATATATATATATACCACAACACTTCTCTCTCTTGGAGAGAATTCAAAAAAACATAAATAAGAATCATATTATATGTAAAAATTGGCCTAAATATGTGCTAAAAAAAAACAATGTTTAAAAAAAATATTTAAAACATTTGTTGATTACATAATGATAAATCCATTTCTGTAAAATTTTCTGTAATCAAATATTTATAAACACTTACTATTATGTATAAATGTAGTTCATAAATGTGGATGTCATTTTGTTGATAACAATCAATTTTCGATGCCACACTTGTATATATATTTTTTAAAGATTTTGTCGAACATAAATTTGTCCCAACAAAACTCATTTTCCTTCCAAACAAATTTTTTTTTAACCAAAAGGAAAATAAATAATTCCGCTTTAATCTAACAATGATACAATTTATGCTTAAAAAATGTGAAATAAAACATGAACGCTTTTTTTGTCAGCGATGAATTGACGGCATGATGTAGGTCTGACCACAAGTTAGATTATTACATTGCTATTCTGAGATAATCAAGCCGATAAATTTGGAAGTTGATCAGATTTAATCTGTATGCGTTGTGATTACAGGGTTCATGACTGAGTCAAAACATGACACAGTGGAAAGAGGTCACAATTTATTTACAAATCTTTATTGACAATTGTTAACAATCAAGCATGCATAATTTTGAACTATAGGAGGAATTAGGATCTAAGGTCAGGTGTGACAGACAATGCTAGATGATAGACAAAGTGATCTATGTTTCAGCCACGCTACACAAGGCAACAAACATTTCATTACCATAAAAAACACAACCATCACATGTACATACTGATTAAAAAAATTGAAAATTTTATGGTAAATAGCTGCTAAAATAATTTAAAAGGTCATTCCATTATTCGGACAGTAAAATCTTGAACTGGTCGAAAAATATTAGCTTTGCTTCTGATTGGATGAACAGCTGATAAATATTTATAGCATCTAATGGGGGTATATAATAATCAAGATGGTTGCTGACATTTGCACTTTGGCCTTTGAACACAATTTTATATAAGATTCAAGATGGCTGCTGTTACCTTCATGGTACACAAGATAATCTGTCAAGTACACCATTTATGATGCTTCAAATTAAACTAATATTTTTCTTGATTGCTTACAAAATACAGAATCATCATGTTGTTCTTATTAAGATGTGAAACCATGAAAATCCTGAACTATACATAGGCCCTATTAAAAAATCTTTTAAATTACATTACATTACATGTTACATTTGTATTTCCCATCTATACATTGCCAATTATAAAACTGATAACCCCCCTCCCCCCCCACTGCAAATTTATCACAAAGTACAGTCAAACCTGTATAATACAAATCATGGCCAATAAAGGTCATTTTCATTTTCTCCATTTAATGAATAGTGCATAGAATTTAAATCTGTGTTTATAAGGCAACTAACTGTTCAAAAATGGCACATTTTCAAGTTTCCTCCAGTGTCTTTTATATACAGGTTTGACCGTATACCTATAATTACATATTGGTTCTTTTAAAAGAAAATAATAGCACCAAGCATTATCATATGACACGCACATATATATATTTCTAAAATTATATTGAAATACATGGAATACTGAAATATTGTATTCACTTCATAAAAAATCGAGTGACATGATGATGAAAATTGTTCAACTGGAGATACAAATATAGCTTATACATGTATTACATAGAAAACAAATTGTTCAACTGGAGATACAAATATAGCTTATACATGTATTACATAGAAAACAAATTGTTCAACTGGAGATACAAATATAGCTTATACATGTATTACATAGAAAACAAATTGTTCAACTGGAGGTACAAATATAGCTTATACATGTATTACATAGAAAACAAATTGTTCAACTGGAGATACAAATATAGCTTATACATGTATTACATAGAAAACAAATTGTTCAACTGGAGATACAAATATAGCTTATACATGTATTACATAGAAAACAAATTGTTCAACTGGAGATACAAATATAGCTTATACATGTATTACATAGAAAACAAATTGTTCAACTGGAGATACAAATATAGCTTATACATGTATTACATAGAAAACAAATTGTTCAACTGGAGATACAAATATAGCTTATACATGTATTACATAGAAAACAAATTGTTCAACTGGAGATACAAATATAGCTTATACATGTATTACATAGAAAACAAATTGTTCAACTGGAGATACAAATATAGCTTATACATGTATTACATAGAAAACAAATTGTTCAACTGGGGATACAAATATAGCTTATACATGTATTACATAGAAAACAAATTGAAATCCAGAAAGAATGAGTTCCAACATAATATACAAGTTGTATTAACAATAAAATTACACTCCTTAATACATATTTCCCAAGATTTCTATCCGATTTTATGTAAATTTTCGTGACTAGATTTTTTAGGTAAGACAAAAAAAAAAAAAAAAAGTTAGAAAAGCAATCGAAAGACAGATAATGGGGTATACCTGTTGGACAGTAAAATATATAATTAATATAATAAAAAACATAGATATCTAATATTAGTGTGCACGACACATTTCTCCAACTGGAATTGCAAGTACAGAAAGAAATTTCAGACAGGAGAATCATCTGAGCCTGTATTGCTGACCTAAACAATTTGATTATTATCCAATGATAATTAATGTACAGTTTTGGTTTGATCACATTTGTTGTTTCAGAGAAAAAATCTTGTTATTTCTATAAAGTTCCCCCACAGGGTCCAGATCCCTATTTTAAATTATGTCCCTCTGTGGCAGTCATCTTGGTTTTACATAGATTTCAGAAACTAAAATTTGGCAGAGGACCATCTTTATAGAAACATTCTCACTGTTTAACAGTATATTCCATCATGTGGCATTTTATTAAGGACCATCCAATGAACATTCTTGCCAAGTTTGGTTCTATTTGGTCCAGTGGTTTTACAGAAGAAGATCAAAATGTGAAAAAATCACGACAAAGACGATGGACACCAAGCAATGGCAGAAGCTCAAATGACCTAAAAATTATTTTTCCTTCATTACAATTAATTAAATATAAGTACAAATTGACAACACATATAAAAAGAAAGCATCACTGGTTTCATAAAATGAGATTCTTATAGAAATAGATATATAAAAAAAATAACTTTACAAAAAAACTGCATTCTTCATATGGACAAAGAGTTACCCAGACAAATTGGGCGATACAATGTATTCATTTTTACAATATAATAAAAATATCAAAATGTGCATAGCATTCTCTAAAGATAAACTATAAAACAAACGTTTAGAAAAATAAGTATAATGGCTTGTAAAATTTCACGATTTGAAAAAGATAAAACATCCAACGTATTTGACATTTTATGTAATCATAATCCTGAACAAATGTTCATTACATTATCAGTTAGCTTTTTACTTTGGCAGCTTAATTTTTTTCCACTAATATTTGAAACACACAAAATTACCTACACATGTTAAAAAGATTACGTTTTTTAAGGGCATTTAATGCCACTTTTAAGATATTTAAAGTAATTTTTTAGCTATATAAATTACAGGAGGCAAGTTTTATTGGTGAAGGAAACCAGAATAACCAAAGAAAACCATCGACTTCCTGAAGGCACTGACAACTTCCTCACATACATGTGTTTCACAATAAACTGTGCACTGGCAGGAGTCAGACATACAACTTTAATGGTGATAGGTACTAATTGTATAGACAAATATAACTCCAACCAATTATGATTGTAGTCATGACAACCTCCACCTATTGAATAACAATGATACAGCATACCTGCCAATTCCCTACAGGGAAAAAAGATATCTCCCTCTTTCTAAGTTTGGCATGTCAAGAAGAATTAATTTACAAAACACAAATATAACAAAAATAAGTTGGATTTACAATTTAGAAACAAAGATCACAGCTGAACTTAAAGACAAGCTATAAAACTTTTCTTTAAAATAAATCTCCAATGTAAAAATCTGGCAGGATTATAAGATTCTAATATTACACACAAAATTTATGGCACACTGATTCAAGGCATCTGTCGATTTTTCCTTAAAAGCAGAACATAATACACTGATTCACTGAGTAATCTCTTCATTCAATCTAGTACAGTGATTGTAATGATTGTCAAAACACAACCTTATATTCTTCTGTCAGTTAGCCTCCTTTGTATGGAGAACCACATAAACAAGCCAAAACATTCAGTCAATAACCAGCACTTGTATCCATATCAAACTGTCAGAAGATCTCAACCTACTACTTCCAGGTACTCAGATGAACCCCCTGGTTCTATTTTGGTAGTTAACGGTTCTGTAACATCATTTGTTTCATCTTTTGTGACAAATTTCTCGATTTCTGAGTGAACTTCTTGGAATGTAGGTCTATCATTAGGGACTTCTGTCCAACATTGTAACATCAACAAATACCTGTAAAACATTTGTTAATTATTTCCATATACATAAAAATTAATGGTTTACCTGTAAAATATTCAATGATTATCTCCCTTTTGATAATCTATAAAATGTTCATTATCTCCCTTTAGATAAACATTAATGGTACATCGGTAAAATATTCATTGATTTACCTCCCTTCACAAAAACATTAATGGTATATCTGTAAAATATTCATTGGTTATCTCCCTTTATATAAACATTAATGCTATATCTATAAAATACTGATTATCTCCCATTAGATAAACATTAGCATATAGGTTAAAGATTTTGCCCTGTAATGCCCATCAAAAACAACTTGACTTCAGTAAAACTAGTAGAGGAGAAAGCTCTTTTCGAATTGCTGCAGTCACATCATTCTGCACCCATGGTATATCGAACCCCATACCCATGGTATATCGACCCCCCTGCTCATGGTATTTTGATCCCCTACCCATGGTATTTTGATCCCCTACCCATGGTATATCGACCCTCCTACCCATGGTATATTGAACCCCTTACCCATGGTATTTTGACCCCCCTACCCATGGTATTTTGACCCCCTAACCATGGTATATCGACCCCCTACCCATGGAATATCGATCCCCCTATCCATGGTATATCGACCCCCCTATCCATGGTATTTTGACCCCTCTACCCATGGTATATCGATCCCCCTACCCATGGTATTTTGACCCCCCTACCGATGGTATTTTGACCCCCTCTACCCATGGTATATCGACCCCCCCTACCCATGGCATATCAACCCCCCTACCATGGTATTTTGACCCCCCCTTATTTCTAATCACGAGATAGGCAGGGGGGTCAAAATACCTATCTCGTGATTAGAAATAAGGGGGGTCAAAATACCATGGGGGTTCAATTTACCATACAGGGGGGGGTAGTTTTCAATAAGGGGGGTCAATATACTATGGATGAAAATTGACCCCGGGGTCAATATACCATGGGGGTCAAAATACCATATGACACCGGCATAGCTTATTATTCAACTTGGCAGTCTAATCCAAATTTTAAAATGTTTTTTTTTTTTTACTTTTTACAATGCAAAAAATGTTGACATTTTTGTTCTGTAATTTTTATGTAGAGGTCTCAATACTTATCTTTAAATAACTTACAAAGTTTCAGGGCACTGTCTTGGCTTCTTTAATCTTTTTCCTCCATTTAAGTAGTTTTTAATATTCTGAGGTTCTACATCAGGATAAGGAGTTACTCCCCTTGTTAATAGTTCCCATAGCACTATGCCAAAAGACCACTGAAAAGAAAAACAATTTTCAGTTTTCGAAAAGGGTAAACTTTCTGGCTGCAAATCTACAAAACAAAGATCTATAATTCTCCAAAGCAATATGAGTAATGCTTTTTCTCCAAAAATGACAGGGTTGTCGTGGTCGTATGATAGTTGCATTTACAACTACCTATGCAATCAGTGCCTATGACCACTAAAGTTGTCAGTAGGACTCCCGCTCATGGCCAGGTGTACTGGATACAACATTATATGATAAAGTTTCTCAGTGGCTTTCTCAGAGTTCTCCGGTTTCATCCATCAATAAAACTGACCACGATATAACTGAAATATTGTTGAAAGTGGCATTAAACACCATAAACCTAACCTCTAACCCAAAAATGATAAAACAAGTAGACATCTTATGCTTAAAAGTGTCAATTGGTTGATATCCCATCAATCCTACGAATCTTGCATATTATTCAGAAAATGTCTTATCAACAAGAAATCTCAATGACATTAAGATGCTGCAGTGAACGCTGTCTAAATCTATCCTCCATTGAACCCAATTTCTGTGTTCGGAATAGACAGGTATTCATTTTATACAGGTTTAATTTTAATTTACAAAGATTTCCTACATTGGGACATTAATTAAAGTTCAGTTTATACAGGATTCTGTTTTATTCAGGGTTTGGTTTATACAGGATTCTGTTCTATTCAGGGTTTGGTTTATACAGGATTCTGGTTTATTCAGGGTTTGGTTTAGACAGGATTGTTTTATTCAGGGTTTGGTTAATACAGGATTCTGTTCTATTCAGGGTTTGGTTTATACAGGATTCTGTTTTATTCAGGGTTTGGTTTAGACAGGATTGTTTTATTCAGGGTTTGGTTAATACAGGATTCTGTTCTATTCAGGGTTTGGTTTATACAGGATTCTGTTTTATTCAGGGTTTGGTTTAGACAGGATTGTTTTATTCAGGGTTTGGTTTAGACAGGTTTCACTGTACAAATAATCTATTGCAATATTATAATATAAAAATTACACTTCATTGGTTGAAACCTTCTCTTATGTAAATCTAAATTAGCCAATTATAGTAACTATATACTCACAATATCTGACTGAGTAGTAAATTGGAATTTATCTAAAGATTCTGGAGCAAACCATCTCATGACTTGTTTTCTTTTATCATCCTCCAAGGAAAAATCAGCAGTAAATAAATGTGCATAGCCATAATCTGTTATCTTTATCTGATTGTCATTGGTCAATCTGAAATTAAAAATCAGCCGTAAATAATATGTTATCTTTACTTGCTTGTCATTGGTCAATCTGAAATAAAAAATCAGCCGTAAATAATGTCATTTTACTTGCTTGTCATTGGTCAATCTGAAATTAAAAATCAACTGTAAATAACATGTCATCTTTACTTGATTGGCATTTGCCAATCTGAAATTTAAAATCAACTGTAAATAATATGTTATCTTTAATTGATTGTCATTCGTCAATCTGAAATTAAAAATCAGCCGTAAATAATATGTTATCTTTACTTGCTTGTCATTGGTCAATCTGAAATTTAAAATCAACCGTAAATAATATGTTATCTTTATTTGCTTGTCATTGATCAATCTGAAATAACAAATCAGCCATAAATATTATGTTATCTTTACTCGATTGTCATTGGTCAATCTGAAATTAAAATTATTAAATACAGTAGAGTTCGTTTATAACGAAGTCCAGGGGACTCTCGATCTTATTTCGTTATAGGCATCGTTCGTTATAAGAGAAATAATGTAGAATTACCTCCCCTTTTGAAAAATGATGTATTTCAAAAAAATTATTTCACGTGATGTGTAACTGTTTTGTTTGCTTTGTTTTGTTATTTTTTGACAGATAATAATGTTTTTACTTTGATGATTTTGTTGTAATAAAATACTTTCAGCGGATTTTGCTCCGAGTCTTTGTTTTTTTGGTAACACCATTCATAATGCAAGCTATGTTGAGGAATAAATTAAACACACTTAAAATATAACATCGTTTTTCTGAATAGATAAAAACAAAAACAAGAATTGTTGAATAAAATTTATTAATTCAGCAGTTAAAATAAAACATTACTTCAACATTATCTATTGTAACAAGATCTATTGCCCTTCATACTGATTACTGAATGATCACCACAAGGATGTGTTACCATATTTATGACAATGTTCAGCTTGCAGTGTGAAAAAAAACGGTAGAATTAAAATTTAAGAGCCGCTTTGTTGTTTAATTAAAGAGTCTATCATCAAAGAAAAAATAAACAATAGCGAATGAATTAATCTCACACATGACTTTGTTTTTAATTTCTTTAGCTTGTGCATCCATTCATTAAAATTTAGATTACGTTTTATTAATTTTTAATGCAATAAATTAGTGTGTGTGTTATTAATTGACAACTTGTTAATCACATCATTAATACCCATTTTATTGTTTGAATATTTTAAAGAGAAGTCTTGATTGACATCATTAACAACATCACAGGTGGGATTATTGATTTTTTCAATTACCGATAACGGAAGTGTCAAGTGCCATTCTAATATGTGATCGTCCGTGTGTAACGGAAGACAGGTAAATGATTTGTTTGTTCAGCAATTTTCTTGGTTATATCAGGTCAATTTTGAGTAATAAAAACATTGTTTGGGTTTAAAATTCTCTTCGTTATAGGCCTGATTTTCGCTATAAAAAATTTGCAATAGGCCTTCCAAAATACATTGCTTAAATAGCGATTGGACCGGGGATTTATCTTTACTTCATCATAAGACTGATTTCGTTACAAGCCTGTTCGTTATAAACGAACTCTACTGTACAATGAGTTCTGGTAATAAATATTTCAAATTGTAAATAGATTACTGAATTAGAATGAAGAGGTATTTTTTTTTATTACACATGTAATGTGAAAGAAAACTATACATATATCCATAGCAGTATTTCTGATAAGGGGATTGGTCTCTGGACCAATCTAATTGAAACTAGATCTCCACACATGATCCTTATTTTCTGTTGGTTGTTTACTAGTTGCTGTGTGGGAGATTTAAAAACACTCATTTAGGGGTCGCATCAGGGGTCAACATGAATGTTATAAATTGACCAATCAGTGACTCTTCTACAAAATCCAACAGACAAGACAAGCATATGCGTTTTGGAATGCACCTGATTGCACCGAATGTATTCACAACCCCTAAAAGAGCGTTTTTAGATCTCCCACACAGGGACTAGTAAACAAACAATAGAAAATAGGGAGCAAGGGCAGATATCTAATTTTAATTAGATTGGTTTCTGGACCTCATTCTCCTAAACATCTGATTTTGTATCTTTAACGGACTGTAAAGATAATTGTTACAATGTAGTATTTGTTTGTTTCATACAATTGTTTTGATACTCTTCTTCCTGCCAATTTTCCCCCTAGATATAATATATATACTTACATACAATTTCTAACTGCTAAATTACCATGAACGATTTTGAGGTCTTGTAAGTATACCATTCCATCTGCAATTTGTTCACACATTTCTAATAAATCTGCTACTGTTAAATTCTGAGAGAAAAAAAATTATCTGGTTTTATTTTTTTTAGCACAAAAAATTGCTATATTAATTAATCTTTACAAAAATATGACATTTGTTTTATTCTATAGAGAAATGTCATTTTGTCATTGAAGACTAGAGGCTCCAAGTAACCTGTATAGCTCACCTGGGTATAATAACATCAGTCAATAAAACTTGATAACTTCAGTCAAAAAATAACAAATGTAGCCCTCGTTTGGGCAGGGGTTCCCCCTTTAATGTAAGTTATCAACATTGCTGTAAGAAAAACATAAATGTCAATGATTCTCAAAACTTAGCTTTTGCTACTTCACATTTTGTAAGAGTTGCTTCCCTTTGATTATTCAAGTAACCAAAAGCAGTGAAAGTCAAACAAAAAAATGCATTTCAAGAGGAATAACTCTTCACACAGTTGTCGGACATTTTCAACTGTGAGAACTTTTTTGTAGATCTTGACATGATGAACATTTTGCAGTTTAAACTTTCCCGCTATCTCTGATAGTTTTTGAGATATAAGATGAAAGTATTAAAATTTAGAACATTTGATGAAAAAAGGGCAATACCGTATTTTACGGACGATAGGTCGATATTTTTTTTCCTCAACAGACTGGCTTCGACCTATTGTCCACATCGACCTATACAAGGATGAAGTTAAAAAAATCTGGAATCCCTAAAAAAAAATCTCGATAAAAATGACGATTTTGTTTACAGTATACCTTGAATTTGCTGTATGTTTTTTTTCTGAATAAGAAGACTGAAACCATCGATGTTCTTGGGGAATAAAAGTATACTAACAAGGGGTGCAATTCCGGGAAAAAAATGTTCAACATCCGAAAAAAATCAATAATATTCAATGATTGAAGTGTTAGCGAAAATCAGTTCAATATTGAATTGTATAATAAAATATATAATATAAAAAATGTATGTTGTTGAAAAAAAATCACAGGGTGGATCGTTTTACAATATAAAATTATTGTCACAAAATATCTAAATATAGCTATATAGGTTTTCCATCTACCACGAGCATGCGCACAGGGTTTTAGTAAAAAAATGGCGGTTGCATTACATCTCACAATAATTTGAATACACGTGGAGAACAAGCTTTTTATAGTAAAAATATACTGGAAAATAATTATCGATTTCGTTAAACTAGAATGTTCTACACTTGAATTGGTCAATTAGGAACAAATAAAATAATCACCATGAGATAATCAACACAGGTGAACATCAGTCGGCACTTAATTATCCTGATCAGCTGATTGAAAATTTACTGGACCGAGACGATCACATAATTTGTGTACTACTAATTAAACACAGTTTAAAGGTATGTCAATAAAACTGCACAAGGTGATACATTGTTTTGACAGCTTGATTATTTTATTGTATGAACATCCGTTTACCATCTATTGTGACACCCACAGATGGCCTGATTTGAATGTCATCGATGTCTGGCTTTACAAACCAGACTCCCCATAAAAAACAAGCTTAAAAACAAAATTTTATTTTATTTAATTTTCATAATTATTTCGTTTATGACACATTAGAGTAGTATTCTTGAGTTAATACTTACATATACTTACCGAAGAACATCGTTATAGGACAAATGTTTACCGATGTAAAAAAAACAAAACACAAACAGTTTGATGTGACGATACTAACCCAAGTTGTCATCGGGCATCCTCGACCTATGGAATGCTTCGACCTATCTTAGTATTTACCCAAAAATTTAGCCGAAAAGCAGCAATTCGACCTATCGTCCCCATCGACCTATAGTCCGTAAAATACGGTAACTCCAAAATGGGTAATGGGATTTACTTACAAATTGCAGGGTATGTAGATCTTGACATGCTGCATATTTTTACAATTTAAACTTAACCTTTATCTCTTATAGTTTTTGAAATATAAGACAAAAAGTATTAAAAAAAAGGGCAATAACTCCAGGATGGGTAATCAGATTTTCTTCAAAATTGCAGGGTAGTTAGATCTTGCTGTGCTGGTCATTTTTACCCTGTCAGATTTCTGATATTATTAACGTTTTTTTAGTTATTACCCAAAAACATGCAATTTTACCATATGTTCTATTTTTAGTAACAACGGCCATGTTGATTGGTGCACTGCATCACCAGACAAAATTTTGAAACTAGACACCTTAGTGATGATTCAGACTAAGTTTGGTTCCAATTGGTCTGGTAGTTTCAGAGGAGAAGATCTTTGAAAAAGTTTACGACGTACGACGACGACGGACGCCAAGTGATGGCAATAGCTCACATGGCCTTTTGGGCCAGGTGAGCTAAAAAGCTGATAAAACAAGATGAACTGTGAGCTAATGCTCACTTATGATACCCCCGCATATATGTTCAATGTGCATAAAAACCAACTAAGTCGGCAAACAGGAAGTAGAAATCTGATGGGTCCAAAAACGCTTCCCACAATATGGCATACCTATATGAAGCTTGTGACCAAATATCAGATTTCTGACATCAACAGTTGCTGAGAAAAATGCGACAAAAAATATCTTGGACGGACGAAAGGACGGACAGAGGTAAAACAATATACCCCCCTCTGGTGGAGCGGGGGTATAATTATTTAATGGAACTTAAATTATTGAATGAAAACCCGAGAAATTGGTATTGATTGCTCTGCAAATCAAGGGGCGTAACTCCAAACAACTGAAAAAAAAATAAAATCAATTTCATCATACACCCATGTTTATTTTTCAACCAGATTCCAATGAAAATCCAAAATTTAATTTCATTGTACACCCACCTTTTAAACAATATTTTCCCTAGCCAAAAATAAATTTCATTGTATACCCACCTTTGGTCTAGTACAAAGCGGACATCATCTCATTGAAAATGAACTTGTTCTCGCCATGATATAGCTGCAAAATTGCTGAGTTGGCATTAAACAACAATCACTTACTCACTCACCTTTGATGTATCTTTAACATGAGATTTGAGATCTATACTTTTAATATATGACGTTACTAAGATAGGATCCTCTACAGCTCCTAGACACACTCCTATGTAAGGCAAAATATTTGTATGTTGCATATCTCTGAATGTCACCATGTGTTGTACAAAGTTATCTATAGATTCTGTATCTGTGGGAAAACCTGTGAAAGAGAAAAATACTATGAATAAATTGGGTACTGATAATTGATGCAGGTTTCAATATTGAAAATACAAAATTTAATTAATACCTATCATTAAAGAGAAGAAAGAATTTTTTTTTGTAAACATTGATGGTCAACAATTCCACTAACAACTACCTCTTACCTCAAATCATTGAACACATAAAAAGATCATGATAAATTTGTCATTGGAAATCCAAATTCGGCCTTGAGACAGGCATAAAAATTAAGTGGGCTAAATCAGCTAATGGGACCCCAACCCAACCCTCTCATGAATGTATTGACAAAAAACATTTTTCCTTTATTATTTTACAGAGAATCATTCTTACTTCCATAGACATATTTTAAATTACTTAGAAGAATTTAACAAAGGGAAAGAAATCATAATATAATTGTAGCATATAAGCTAAGAAATTCTTAATCTTAGTATTCAAATCATCCCCCTAGTCCAAATTTATTTACACCATGATCAAAAGCATTACAAAGAACCATACCATGTATAAATTCAAGTGTAAGACAATCCCAGGCTGTTTTAAGGTCTTTTTATGTACAAAAAACATGCATAGCATTAAATACATAAAGAATAATGGTAGTTATGAAGGTCGAGACACATATTATCACAGCAGGTTTAATAGGATGAGTTGCGATTATAATGATAATATTTGTAAAGACCTTCAAAACTTATGTTAACTTTAATTGTTTTTATTGATAACGTCATGTGTTTGATGTCACACTGACAATATTCAGTATAATCTTGATGATACTGACAATATTACTTCATGAGAGCAAAGGAAAAATTTCAATCTACCCATAAACGTGTTTCGTGTGCAAATTATGATGATTTTTTTTTTTTTTTTACAATTTCAGCATTAAAATATTTTTTCATGATTGTTATGTAAAATTTATATAAGAAAAAATGCGTGTAAAAACATAATATGTAATTGGAGCTAATCATATTTTACAAACATTTTTTATTTTCATGATTTTTGTGCATTACTATCCATACACAAAACACAAGACAGGGGTAATTTATATCACATGATATGCACATAGTATTGTTACCTATTATTAGAAGAAATATCTTTCAAAAGAAGTAAACGATAGGCACTTTTGCCAATATACCAAAGAAATGCAGCATTGACTCAAAATAAAATTTGTCTCTGAATTCTAGTTGAAGTTGATTTTAATACAATATTCAAAAGTAGTTCTTTGGGGTTTTATTTCTTATCTGTAAGTAATGATTTTTAATCAGACTTCAGAATGATAAAAAAAAGTTGGTGATAACATTTCAATCTGTAACAAATGAACAACTCAATGTAAACTTTCAATCCTCCAAAAGAGTTTCTTTTTAAAATATGAAAATGGATATCATATTTGTTATGAACATTGAACTGATCTAATAGCATCACTCTGGTCAATATGGCAATTTGTTTACTACATTCCATCTTTAAGCAATTTGTAAAATCTACCCCAAACATTTGACTGACCTTGTAATACTTTTATAGCTACTTCTTTGGACACTTTGTCATCTGCTGCCTTGTAGTCTACTTTATAAGTGTTACCATAGCAACCTATACATTAAAAGGGAGATAATCGTGTATGCCAAAGAGAAAATTATATCTATACATTAAAAGGGAGATAATCTTGTTTGCCAAAAAGAAAAAAAAATACCTATAAATTAAAAGGGAGATAATCTTGTATCTGAAAAAGAGGGAAAATATATCTATAAATTAAAAGGGAGATAATCATGTATGCCAAAGAGAAAAAAAACCCACTATAAATTAAATGGGTGATAATCTTGTATATGCCAAACAGGAAAAATTACCAATGTCCTTATAAATAAAAGACAATATGACACAGGTTTTGATCTACAATCTACAGTTACATCTGTCTTTCCTTAAATGTTTGGTATCATTTTCTGTTTCACATTTGCTCTTGAACACTCATGGACATATAACTACTTAGATGCATTACTGAAAATGTTGTCTCATTTTGCCATTTTTCCTTTGGCCATTATGTTGTTTCTTCTTCTTCGATTTACGGATTCTGATCACCCCTTTGGTATCTTCAAACTCTTCTTACATTTTTTTATAGTTTAAAATGTATTCTTTCTATCCAATAATATTTATATATTGATATGCAGTATTTTATTAATTATTATAACTTTATTGTTTACCTTTAATATTTAATAAAGTAAAGAGCATGAAATTAGGAATCCAGATATAAAACATTTGTGTAACTTTATGAAAAATGTAATCTATTTCATGAAAATTTATATAACATACCTTTTCCTAGTAGATCGCCAATATCAAGTTGACTACGAGCTATAAGGAAAGTTGATATATTCTGTTTCACAGCATCATCTGTGATACGAGACAGTAATTCACTAATATATGGTCCAGAGTCTGAAAATGTAGGGAGAAAATTTTATTTTCCTATTGAGAGAGTGAAACAAAGAGATATCTGAGATAAGTCATGTGATACCAAATTATGCTGTATATTTCTCTGGAACAGGAAATTAAATATACAATATAGGTATATTGTCGGAAAATATATAATTTATTTGTACGAGTTTTAGAAACAGGTAGAAAACCGAGCCTTTGAATAGCTTTTATGTCCTGTTTCACAGCGAGTGCAAATAAATTTTATATTTACTGACAATGTACATATATTACGTTTATCCTGCAAATGTCAAAAATTCCAAAACAACTGCCAAATTGTCTGAAAATAGCTGAAACAAGCGTCTTTCAAATGGTTTTCAAAAGTGTCCTCTGTGAAATCTGCACTTATACTGTTACTGTTTTCACCATTGCTCTATATGAATCGGGTATCAGAAAAGCCTTATTAGGTTCATGACAAAATAACACTAAAGTTTATTTGACCCTTTTTATTTGTATTCAAAACCACACAATAAGCAGGAACACTTTTTATGTTCACCTAATACTTCAAATACACTAATTAATCATATAATCTTAGAACTACTTTTTAGGGTTAGCGTTATGGTGTTTAATGCAACTTTCAACAATATTTCAGTTATATCATGGCGGAGGAAACCAGAGTACCCGGAGAAAACCACTGACCTGCCGTAAGTCACTGACAAGCTTTATCACATAATGTCGTATTGAGTACACCTTGTCTTAGTGGTATTCGACCTCACAACGTGGTGATAGGCACTGATTGCATAGGTAAGTATAAATCACAACCACGATGGCTCCCAACTACTTTTTAAAAACAAATATGACAAACACCGGGAGACTTACCATTGTAAGGAATTTGTCCATTAAGGTCAGCTTTCACAGAAACTAAGCCAATTTCTTCTTCTTCTTTAACTGTATCATAGTCCTTTAACATATCTGGTATGGCATTCTTTGTGGGACCATTCTTTCTCTGTCGTTTGATAATACAGAAGGCTAGCAGTAGTATTATAGCTGTAATTGGTATAACAACTCCAAGAATTATACCTAAAGCAATGGGTTTGTCTCCAGGCTCTGCCTCATAGTAACTAACATAACCAATTTCCTTTCGGAAGTTTCCAATTAGAATCTGTCAAAAAATAAATCGGTAAAAATATAATATTTGTTTGTTGCTTAACATCCAGTGGCAAATATTGCATGCATATTCAGGACGACTGTTAAAATAGTTCCAAAAATCATGTAGCTTATATGTTAATTTTTCCCTTGATAAATTGCCACCTTTGCTTATCATCAAAATATGGCTTGGTATAAAAGGTGGCCGTATAACAAGTGTTTACTGTACAGAGATGCCCAGTGAATCCCCTGGCCTTGGGCAAGGGTCTGGAATGAGATGCCCAGTGAACCCCCTGGCCTTGGGCAAGGGTCTGGAATTTTAACACTTGAGGTGGCTAAATGGGCCTCTAGAACCATTATCTATAAAACCATACTAATTCTCAGGAGCTAATTGGGGATTTCGCCCACTGGCCACTTCCCTGGATCTGATGGGGACAATAATACTTGTCTACAAAATGTAAAATCCTGTATCCCTGATTGTATGTAGTTGACTGTTGTGTCTAATATTGTTAAGCAGGAAAGGAAGTCATCAAGAAGTCCAATACTTACAAAAACATTAGCATTTCCTTCTCTGTCTAACTTCTCTGGTTTATCTGGTGCTGTACAGTTCAGTGTGGTGTCTGAGGTAAATATATCTCTACATTCAGTCATCCCAACGTATACCTTTTTGTCTGTTATGTGGTGAATACTCTGGAAATTCCCCTGAAGATTTAGAAAAAGAATTAAAAGATTTGGAGATGATTATTTTTAATCTTCTCAAGATTAGGAAGAGAAATACTGTCAAACCGGTCTTATGTGATCTTCCAAGGGAACATTGAAATAGGGTCAAATTAGACAGGTGGTCATTAAATACAGGTTTAATTAATATGAAATGCACGGTGAGGAGAAATCAAAATTAAGGTCACATAATACAAGTTATTGCTTAATATAGGTGGTCACTAAAGCAGGTTTGATTGTATAAGCAATTGAGAATTTTATTTAATATACTAAAACATAATTACCTGGGGAAAATTATCACAGCATAAATCATTACTTCTTGTAAAATAATTAATAAGTCTGTCTTCTTGTGTTTTTATTCTAGATAATTTGTTTGGTCAAACTTATTAAATTCTCTGCTAAGCATGCAGTATTAAGGAGTAAGAGCAAAAACTGGTTGGTTCCGAATCAGGATAATGTGTCTAAGTGGAGTGACGAATCAGGATAATGTGTTTAAGTGGAGTGACGAATCAGGATAATGTGTCTAAGTGGAGTGACGAATCAGGATAATGTGTCTAAGTGGAGTGACGAATCAGGATAATGTGTCTAAGTGGAGTGACGAATCAGGATAATGTGTCTAAGTGGAGTGACGAATCAGGATAATGTGTCTAAGTGGAGTGACATGTCTACAAGTAGACTATTGTTTCAGTGAGCTAGTACTATACAAAATCCATCTCAGCATGTTGGTCTAGTACAAAGAGGACATCATCATCATCATCATCATCATCTCATCAAAATTACCAGCAGACTGTTGTTTCAGTGAGCTAGCACTATAAAAAAATCCACCTAAGTGTGTTGATTTAGCACATCATCATCTCATTGTTCTCACCATGATATAAGATGGAAAATTGCTCAATGGGCATTAAGAAACAATCACTCACTCAATTTATTTACAATGTTACTGATTGAGAACAAATATTGGGTGTACTGAAGTCTCAGAATGGATATCAGAAAGATTTATATTAAATATAGGTACAGTAATCTTTACACAGGGTTCATACACTTTTTTGTTGAGCAAAATCAAGGACTTTCCAGGACAAAAATTACAGTTTTCAAGCACCTTTTTCTGAGCATTTTCATATATAAAACCTTGTTTAACCTTACCTTTCTTCAAGTGAAAATGCCTGTACCCAGTCAGGAAAATGATGGATGTCCAATGTCAGTGGTAGGAAATGTCAAAACTTTTGTTGCAGCATTGTGCTTTATGAATATCTGGGCTATTTCAGAGTTGGCCAAAACTTTTTTTCTGTCTGACATTGGGTCAGAGGAAACTGGGGTTCTGTCTGACCCATGGCCTTTGTGTTTGTCCCACCATTTTTTTGTAATATTGTATATAACCTGTCACATTTTATTTTTTATACAGAACTGAATGCAAGATTACCTATAGTCATGATCATTAAACAACTCAATTAAATGTTTTTCTGTATACATATTTCTATCTAAAAAGATAAGGCAGATATAGCCAACAATCTGTATCTAATGGTCCGATCACGTTCCGAATATTATACATCAATGTCAGTTTCCGGTTTACCTACATTTTTAATTTCAATTAAGAATATCAATCTGTTGTCATCTTCAATATATAAGCATCTCAAAACATATTTAATAAAACACAAACAATCTTTGATACTTGGGGAGTGTGGAAGTCAACTTATTTCTGTACTCAGTAATATATTTCAGTTTTAATGTTCCACGTTTTGCAGGTGCTCGTTCCTACTTAAACGAAAGAATGTTTACATTTACGTATAGGAGTTTCGATTACAAATAGGAACGTGTCGGTCTGACAGAATAAATAAACAAATTTCAAGTCTCTGTCTGACATTTTAATCAAACTGAATTTAATGCCATTGGCAGTGGAAACTGGGAGGAAATAAATTTCAATCGCCAACTGGACGACCACAAAGTAATATTTTCGTGACGGACATTGGGACAGACATGGTTCATTAATAGATACGATAACGTAACCATCAGTCCGCTTTTGCTCCAGCCAGGTCCGATGATTTTCGCCAACTCTGCTATTTCTAAGCCAAGCATGGTATTGTGGTTGCTCTAGCCATTTGTTCAGGAATTTACATTTTCCCGGCATCTTAAACTGGCAATGATCAAGGTCACTGACGACCGACGGCTGATCATGCAATGTTTTATTTTCATAATTTTTAATTTAGAACATAAGTGGACACGTTTGATGTTATACCCATTAAGAAATACGTTCAGGAAAACCCATGAATCATCACGGAAACCAATTAAAACAACAAGCTTGAAGCCAGGTGATGGGGATTACATTAATGCATATTTTTTATTTGAGCGGTAAAATTCCGGAAAACACCGTTTCATAGAAATAGAGTGATTTTCCACAAATAGCGCATAGTGATACAGGAAGGTCTATTTATATTTCCACGGGTAACTGAGGTTGTTGACATCGATTCAACGTCTTGGAAATTGAAAATGACTGTTAACATGCACTTATTTCGCGGGAATAAGATTGTTCAAATGTAAAAGTAGTTTTCAAGGGTTTTCAAGCACCTTTATTGGAATTCAAGTACTTTCAAGTCCTTGATTTTGCTACTTTTGTTTCCAAGTACTTTCAAGGATTTCAAGCACCTGTACGAACCCTGTTTACAAATAGTTCAAATTATATTTCATATAAACATTTAGCATCTGGTGACCTTCCAAGATTGAAATATACCTTAAATATCAAATAGAAATGTACTTTAATTATCAGATAGAAACATACCTTAATTATCAATTGTTGGCCCTTCTTATATTCTACTCTATGATCGTCTCCGTCAAACATATGTACTATAGGGTCAGGATAGTATTCCATAGCACCAAAGGTTAGAGATATATTCCTGTATGTCGTCACTCCATCAAGGTTAAAGCCGTAATGAACATCTTTAGGATTGTTTACAGTAATATTCTCTCCAGGAAAATGTAAAGCTGGCGTCTTACATGTTAACCAAAAGGTATAGCCATTTATATCTTTCAGGAAACACATCTGTATTAATAATAAATTACAATGTACACATTGGTTAATAAAGAAAAAAAAAAAAAAAATTAGATACCAAAAAATACAACACTTGGAACAGCTCCAAAAAGCAACAGGAAAATCCCAGAAAGAGGCAAAAAAAAGAACAAATTTGTTACATAATAAATTACAAGTACCCATTTTTAAGTTACCATGTACACATGGCTATATATAAACGTACAAAGTATATATATATTTCAAAATAATGAATTTCAATGTAAGCTTTTGTAAATTAAAAATAACTATTTGTAGAGAAATATAATGGCAATATTCAAATCTATTAGAGCTATTTAAAAGCAAATATCGGCATCAGCCAGCGATGTATAATTAATTGGCTTTGACAGCTTGGTTATCCAGTCTTATCAATGAATTATGTAACTTTTAGTAAGAACAGCTTGAAGATAACAAAGTGTTAATTAGAAGCCGTAAATCCAAGGTGAGACAATACAAAAGAACAAACAATGATCTGCAACCCCTGTATGGAAAACTAAAGACCTAGCAACATGAATCCCACTAAAAACCAGGGGCGAACTCAGGTATGAAGTGACCTTTTATTACATAATTATAAATTCTTAAGATATTCGTAATGTGTCCAAGGAAACATAAAAATTACAAATAGGAACTTTAATATCCCTTAAAATGTTACTTACAGAAGTTATCTTTTTATCTCCTACTTCAACAAAGAATTCAGCTCTTTGTACCATTTCAAGTCTCTGGCCAACTACAGCTATTTTAATTCCACCACTGAAAAAAAAATGGTTGTTTTTTATTGAATAGCTGCTGAAGAAATGAAATCATTAAGAAAAAGACAGTTTCATAAATATTATAGGAATAGGATTAAGGTGTTTAATGCCACTTCCAACAATATTTTCAGTAATATCGTGGCAGTCAGTTTGATTGATTTAGGAAACCGGAGTACCCAGAGTAAACTACGATATAGCTGAAATATTGTTGAAAGTGGCATTAAACATCATAACCCTAACCCTTCATACACAAAAATGTTTCATTTTTCATTTTTAATGGTCTTCTAGTTAGATAATTAATATAATTTGTTCACTTCCCGATATAACTGAAATACAACTAAAATTGGAGTTAACCACCAATCAATCAACAATTGTATACTTAACACAGTTGGTAGCATTCAGTAATCACCACAATACACATAAAAGGCCACCCACAACCTGAGTTCAAAATTTTGACAGATACAGATCGAAATTAATCATCAAATCTTATGTCGGACTATCATCCTTCAAATGATAGCCTGTACAATATACTCACCTCAAAATACTTGCTCTTGGATTGACAGAGAGAATTTCAGGATCATCAACATAAGTAAACTTGGGAGACAACAATCTTTTATATCCACCAAAACTAACTTCTACTTCTGCTTCATCATTACCAGTCTGGGCTGACCCTAAACAGGTCAAGGTCTTTTCTTCAACACTAAAATAATACAAATATGACCTTCAATCATTACCAGTTTGAGCCGACCCTTAACATGTCAAGGTCCTTTCTTCAACACTGAAATAATACAAATATGACCTTCAATCAGTACCAGTTTGAGCTGACACTAAACAGGTCAAGGTTTTCTCTTTAACACTGAAATAATACAATTATGACCTTCATCATTACCAGTCTGGACTGACCCTAAACAGGTCAAGGTCATTTTTTTCAAAACTGAAATAATCCTAATTACCTGTCTAAGCAGACTCTAAACAGGTCCAGGTTTTCTCTTCACCAATGAAATAGAACAAATATGACCTTTGTCCTTCATTATTACCAGTCTGAACTGATCCTAATACAGTTTGTTAGGAGGGTTGTCATGGTTACTTACTTTGTGACTTGACATGGACTACCACCAACATCCACAGTAACACTGGTCCCTGCGTTCAAATAATTTCCACCAATAGTAAGCTGTGTTCCTCCAGACCTTGGACCTTTTCTGGGCTTTAAAAATAATACCTCTGGTTCCTGTGAAGAAGACAGAAAAATTATACATCTTTTTAAAACCATAGTATCCCACTGGCCTGAATATCAATTCACTGCCTTTGTATGTATCTATGGTAACACAACAACATATAATTATAGAATTGATTTAATTGTTCACTGAAAATAAAATTAAACAAGAAATGTGTGCATCACAAAATACGCCCGTCTATATAAATTATCAAACGGTATAATGGTAATGACCCCAAAATAAATAGGGTTCTTCCCCTTTCACAGGGGAATCATGTGGCCAAGATTGGTAAAGTTCCAATATACAGAACTAAAGTTATTGTGCAGAAACAATCCTGTTGTCAAAAATTCTATTTATAGTAATGGTGACCTTGACCTTTGACCTAATGACCCCAAAATAAATAGGGTTCTTCCCCTTCCACAGGGGAATCATGTGGCCAAGTTTGTTAAAGATCCAATATACAGAACTAAAGTTATTGTGCGGAAACGACCCTGTTGTCAAAAATTATATTTATAGTAATGGTGACCTTGACCTTTGACCTAATGACCCCAAAATGAATAGGGTTCTTCCCCTTTCACAGGGGAATCATGTACCCAAGTTTGTTAAAGATCCAATATACAGAACTAAAGTTATCGTGTGGAAACGACCCTGTTGTCAAAATTTCTATTTATAGTAACAGTAAGCTTGAACTTTGACCTAATGACTCTAATATAAATAGGGTTTTTCCCCTTCCACAGGGGAATCATGTGGCCAAGCTTGGTAAAGATCCGATATACAGAACTAAAGTTATTGTGTGGAAACCTGTGTGGACAACCACTGCCCACCGCCCGCCATACCCAATCACATAATACGGCCCGTCTCGAGATGGGTGTATAAAAAACGAGATTGCTATGCCATAGCCAATGTCCCCCGCCTATTCACAGAGATCTGTGTATAAATTACTTTCATTAGTTCCTATGACTGAAATGGACTAATCTTTAAAGAAGCTGTGTCGTCAATAATCAGTCAAGAATTTTGCTTGTGTTCTAGCAAGCCTTTATATGGGATCTATATTAGAAATCATTTGTTATTAAAAAATGTTATACAGAAAAAAGTTTTGGATGTCAGGAAATTTGGGGAAAGAACTACTTTGAAATTGGAGCACTTCGAAATTTTATGCATTTTGGTGGCCATCTTAAAAATGGCTGCCAAAATGACCGCCATTTTGAAATTGCATTGGTCACGATCACATTCCTCTAAAAACCCCTAAATATCAATTTTCTTTGTAATTGGAGCATTGGAGCACTTCGAAATTTTTTATGTATTTTGGCAACCATATTGAAAGTAGCTGCCAAAATGGCCACCATTTTTAAATCACATTTGTCACTATCACATTCCTCAGGTCGAAAATCTTCTAAATATCTATCTTCATTGAAATTGTAGTACTTTGAAATTTTGATGTGTTTTGGCAGACATCTAATTTTTTTTCTCAAATTTTGCCCAATTTCGAACTTAAGCTAGAGATTTCTAATATAATGCTTTTGTGTAAGATTGAAATCAATTGGTCAACAAATAAAAATCTTAGAGCGCTTACAACATATCTCGGACGGACGCCCAGCATTTCCATATCCCCCGCTCCGCTTTGCGGGGGACAATTATGAATTGTCATTTACTTATTAAAATCATTAGAATTATTTGGAGTGAGTGAATAAATGTTGATAAATGCAAAATGAGCAATTTTTTCAGTTATATCATGGCAAGAACAAGGTACATTTCAATGAGGTGATGAAGGTGGCTTTGTACTAGACCAACATGCTTAGTTGGATTTTTAATAGTGCTAATTCACTGGAACAACATTCTGCAGGTAGACTTGTCGCCCATTATTCTAATTTCGTGCCAACCAGTATTTGTTTTTACTCCTTGATGTTGCATGCCTAGCAGAGAAGAAGCAAATAACAATTTCACAGTCTTTCCTTGTCCCGTCTGTGGCTCGAACCCACGATCTACCATATTCGAGGCAATCACATTGATCATTACACCACTGATGCAGTTCAGAATTATTTGGTCATTAAACAATAAATCAGTAATAAATTAAGTTCTCATTATTCAAACACTTGTAAATATATGTATAAAACTAGAAAAGAAGTATGCCCCTGCACTTGATAATTATGGACAAAGTTGTTTTGTTAGGAGTGATTTTAAAAAAATGAAGTGTGTCTACAAGACACAAATGATGCCCCCGCCTGACCATAAGAAATTATAAACAAGTCAACCTCCATTATGTGTATAAACATTATACAAAATATTAAAGTTGTAGCTCCAATACTGTAGGAGATAGCCGAACAAACCATGTATCTATATCCGGACGGACGAACAAAACAACTAAGTCTAACTACCTGTCATTTTGAGAATATTTGATGAAAATCAAAATCCTTTGGACATGCACACCTCCATTATGTGTATAAACATCCTGCAAAATATTAAAGCTGTAGCTCTAAAATTGTAGGAGGAGTTGGCCGAATAAACCATGTTCCCTTTATGCAGCTAGTACGAAAAAACTGTAGGAGATAGCCGAACAAACCATGTATCTATATCCGGACGGACGAACAAAACAACTAAGTCTAACTACCTGTCATTTTGAGAATATTTGAAGAAAATCAAAATCCTGTGGACATGCACACCTCCATTATGTGTATAATCATCCTACAAAATATTAAAGCTGTAGCTCCAAAACTGTAGGAGGAGATAGCCGGACAAACCATGTATCAATATCCGGACGGACGAACGGACGGACAGGGGTAAATTAATATGCCCCCCCCCCCCCCCCCCGACTCTTCGTCGCGGGGGCATAAAAACACAAATAATATTCATGATTGATTGACAGTTCACTGCAATGAACTTTTTATTCATTTTCCCCAAAAATGCATTTAAAAGATAGATGTAAGCTTACCACAAATGAGAAATTACTACGAGATTGAGCTGTATAAATATTTCCTACTGTGACTTTGACCGGACCACTGCTGACCTTTGTGGAGGGCTCTGTTTCACATTTAAACCTATAATATACATGTAGTAGTATAACATAATGTTTGCTATATTATATGATTCAAATAAATGGATTTGTTTGTTATTGTTTTTTGTGATTTAAATAAATGGATTTGTTTGTTAATGTTTTTTGCGATTCAAAATAAATGGATTTGTTTGTTATTGTTTTTTTGTGATTTAAATAAATGGATTTGCTTGTTATTGTTTTTTGTGATTCCAAATAAATGGATTTGTTTGTTATTGTTTTTTGTGATTTAAATAAATGGATTTGTTTGTTATTGTTTTTTTGTGATTCAAATAAATGGATTTGCTTGTTATTGTTTTTTGTGATTCAAAATAAATGGATTTGTTTGTTATTGTTTTTTGTGATTCAAACAAGTATGGACACAGAAATGTGCTGTCCAAAAGGCAAGTGTGGATGTCAATATTTCATATTATTAACTTTAAAAAAAAAAAAATTCATGGACACAGGGGTCCTGGATTTTATTAATAAAAAAAATAATCCTGGATTATTATTTTTGCTTAAAGTCCGGTCCTGTGTTTTTATTTCAAATTTTCATCATAGTCCCCCTCCCCCTCCCAAGGGATATAAAATTGTATCATTAATAATAAATTAATAAATAATAAATTCAGATTTTCTATTTAAAATAAATCTCATTTACAAAACCACTGATATTTGTTCAATTTTTAACGCTGATTTAAGCTTTAGTCGCAACAAATTTTTAATTACCTGTGGGTGTTTCCCCACTTCAACTCGTAAATTTACATAGAAATCGGAGATATTTCGTCATAAAACTTCACACATGGTTTTGTCTATCATATTTTTTGAAGACAAACATAAAATTTTATTGCATTTATCAATATTTTATGAGCATCAACAGTTTTTTCAACACCGTATCTGTTTCTCGATACAGCCGCCCGATTACAGTGACCCGTGACCCAGATTAGCACGTTCCAGCAGTTTTTTTCTTAATAATGTTGTTTAATAAATGGATTTGTTTGTTATTGTTTTTTGTGATTCAAATAAATGGATTTGTTTGTTATTGTTTTTTGTGATTCAATTTATTTGCATTTATCTTATTTGTGATTCAATTCAATTGTATTAGAGCTTGTGTTGTACTCGTTGTTTTGACATGCCGACTTTAAATAAAACTTATCTTATTTTATTTGTCTTTTTGTGATTCAATTCAACTGTACTTGTCTTATTTGTGATTCAGTTCAACTGACAAATTGTATTTGCTTGGTTTTTTTAGGGGGGGAGGGGGGAGGGGCAAACTTTTTTTTGAACTTACATGAAAGAGGGTTGATAATGTTCTGGTAACACTGTACATCTAACACCAGCTACAGTAACTCCTGACTGAATGTCTGTAGATGTTTTACCAAGATTTATACCACTGATTGACACATTTGTCTTCCCTCCAACTGGCCCAACTGATGGTGAGAACTGAAAAAGAAAATAAAAAAAACCTGAACACATCTTTCTGACCAACAGGTTTAGAAAACTATAAATTCTGCAATTTTTTTTACAAAAGGTAAATATCTCATGTATTTCATTCTAAAACCAAATATCACTAAAAATAGGTATTAATGTGTAATATCACTAAAATATAGGTAAACTGTTACAAAAGTCTCAGAACATAGAGGATTCTTTATAAGACCCTGTCCCTGTTTGAAACCCTAAGATATATCTTTAGGATTACCAACACTAAAAGAGTTTATGCATAAATTTGAAACCATTTCCTATGAAGAACTGAAGTCATAAACAGAAACCAAATATGGGATGTACTAACGTACGGACATGGGTAATTCTTAATGCCTCCACAGAAACCTAGCGACTGGGGCATACAAATCATGAGTAGAGCACATATCATAATGTCTTCACCACAAATCATAGCTACCCTTAGAATATGTATATTTAGATATGTAGTTGTCAACCTATCTTGTTTGGTAGCTATACAATGTTAACTAAAGAACAAACATTTCCATTGTTATACTGCAATCAGTACATTTACTGCCTATAAAAAGGTGTATGTATAAACCTTTTCTTTATACGTCTACTAGACATATAAAGCCTCCTGGTATTATGTGTCTTATGTTGACAATAGACACTGTTCAAACAATGACTGCGCTGTAGACACCCAATAGACACTGTTCAAACAATGACTGTACTGTAGACACCAAATAGACACTGTTCAAACAATGACTGCGCTGTAGACACCCAATAGACACTGTTCAAACAATGACTGCACTGTAGACACCCAATAGACACTGTTCAAACAATGACTGTACTGTAGACACCCAATAGACACTGTTCAAACAATTACTGCACTGTAGACACCCAATAGACACTGTTCAAACAATGACTGTACTGTAGACACCCAATAGACACTGTTCAAACAATGACTGTACTGTAGACACCCAATAGACACTGTTCAAACAATGACTGCACTGTAGACACCCAATAGACACTGTTCAAACAATGACTGCACTGTAGACACCCAATAGACACTGTTCAAACAATGACTGCACTGTAGACACCCAATAGACACTGTTCAAACAATGACTGCACTGTAGACACCCAATAGGAATTTCAAGAAATAAGAAATGTTTTCATTGCCTTTCTGTGTCTTAATTTTTTCAATTGCTTCCATGCATGACATTGCAGTATAAACATAATATAAATACATTGTCAGGAAACATCAAATGCAATTTTACTTGCTTCGAAACAGGAAAGAAAAGCTCACTTTTCTTCCTGTTTCTGAAGCTCGTACAAATACTTTTATATTTGCCAATAAGGCATGTATATTATATATTTATAACAGGGGCACAGGATGTATGGCACATTAGACTTTTACCCTTAGAATCTGTGGATTTTGACATGTAGCTGATATTGTCTATTTATAGGAGGGGTTCAAGGAGCATGGCACACTAGCTTTTTACCCTTAGAATCTGTGGATTTTGACATGTAGCTGATCTATCCTGCCAGGTAGAATTACAATGTTTTTGTAGAGAACAGTATGTTCCACACCATCCACATTCATACTCAGGCTGGAGGCTCAAACACTGTCCACAATTTGTCACCAGTAACGGACATTTAAATATTCTTGCTGAAAAAAAAAAAGAAGAGATGTCTTGTACAAAAATATTGACCACCAAGCAGTTATTTTTATTTAGATAATTCTGATTAAATAACTTTTTTCAACAATTATTTTGTTTAAATCCAAGCACAGTGAAACCTGTCTATACCGATCCTAAAATAAATCTCCTGTTTAAACCAAACTTGAAATAAAGGCCCAATGTAGGAAATGCTTGCTAATCTAACCTGTATGGATTCAACATCTATCTATTCCGAACACAAATGTTGGTCCAAATGAGGTTCTGTTTAGACAGGTTCACAATATAAACAATAATCCATCTTATTTTCTTAGGGCTATGCCATTAAAACATACATAGTTACCATGGGAAGGCTCTTTGAATATAGAGTAACTCCCCATGGAAGCAATTTTCCTTTGTCTGTTGCATTTTCAATTGTTATAAAACGTTTTAGATATGTTCAAACACTCTTGGAAGTTATTTAAAAGTGCTTTAACTAGGTTTTGTTTCCATGTTCAACTACATCAAAATACTTTCTTATTAAATTCCTTATTGTAAGGAAAATTTGAGACATTTAATCATTTCTTTGAAGAATCTTTTGGAGAACAAAGCATTTGGCATGTCATAAGGACCTGAAATTCATAGGATTGTTCTACATACCTGTATAAATGTTTTATCCACAGGTACTTTGGGAATTTGAAACCTCAGCAATAAAGGAAGATTAATATTAAAACTTAAATTCTCCTTATAAATGTATCCAGAACTTAATTGTCTTGTTCCAATGTAATTTGAAATTGAACTTATGATGGAAGAAATGACTGATGCCCTCAAAAGATGGATATTTATCTGCATTTTTACCACCTCCACAAAAACATTTTCATTTACTCTGAAATTTTAATGCCCTAACTGAAATTTTTGTAGGATCAACCAGAATATAACAACTCTTTTGTAAAAAGTACTTAAAATTAAATTCGAAATGATGAAAGTCTTACCTGATATCCCTGTGGGATTATCCAGTACATAATTGTCTTGACCCCATGTAACTTTAAATTTAGCTATCACAGAAGGTGTAAGATCTTTTGTGTTGAATTCAAACTGAAATAGATTTATGAGGCATGTATGTATGTTACACTCAATCTAATTAATTCATATTTTATCATATCAGAACTCTTGATTGCAATGGAGTGAGAGTGATTGTTGCTTAATGCCAAATGAGCAATTTTTCAGCTATATCATGGGGAGAACAAGTTACATTTTGATGATATGATGATGTCCGATTAGACCAACATGCTTGGTTGCATTTTTTAAGGCTACCTCACCGAAACAACAGTCTGCAAGAAGACATGTCGGCCCACTTGAATACATTATCCTAATTTCGAGCCAACCAGTCTTTGATTTTACTTAATAATGCTGTGTACTTAGTGGAGAAGCAACAAATACTAAATTAGAACTTATGATCAACCACACTTGAGACAAGCATGCTAATCATTACACTTGAGACAAGCATGCTAACCATTACACTTGAGACAAGCATGCTAACCATTACACTTGAGACAAGCATGCTAACCATTACACTTGAGACAAGCATGCTAACCATTACACTTGAGACAAGCATGCTAATCATTACACTTGAGACAAGCATGCTAATCATTACACTTGAGACAAGCATGCTAACCATTACACTTGAGACAAGCAGGCTAATCATTACACTTGAGACAAGCATGCTAACCATTACACTTGAGACAAGCAGGCTAATCATTACACTTGAGACAAGCATGCTAATCATTACACTTGAGACAAGCATGCTAACCATTACACTTGAGACAAGCATGCTAACCATTACACTTGAGACAAGCAGGCTAATCATTACACTTGAGACAAGCATGCTAACCATTACACTTGAGACAAGCATGCTAACCATTACACTTGAGACAAGCATGCTAACCATTACACTTGAGACAAGCATGCTAACCATTACACTTGAGACAAGCAGGCTAATCATTACACTTGAGACAAGCATGCTAATCATTACACTTGAGACAAGCATGCTAACCATTACACTTGAGACAAGCATGCTAACCATTACACTTGAGACAAGCAGGCTAATCATTACACTTGAGACAAGCATGCTAACCATTACACTTGAGACAAGCATGCTAACCATTACACTTGAGACAAGCATGCTAACCATTACACTTGAGACAAGCATGCTAATCATTACACTGTCAATGTGGTTTATAATTGATGCAAAAACAACTTTGTGTGAGTAACATTAATTGCTAACAGAAAAATTAGGCTTATTTATGATTTCTTAGAAATATTGTGCTAACAACTATACCATAAGCTGACATGTTTTCCTATATGATTTAGACTTAAAACACTGAAGTGATAGAATCTCAAATAACACAGAAATGAAGAAGCACAAACTGGAAATTCTTTCTGTAATTTAATATAAATTGACATGATTACCTGAACCGTTTCACAGGTCAAACTTGATGAGGAGATACTTGCTGGGACTACTTTTTTCACAGATAAATACTCAAATATACAATGTATGTTGTCTCTCTGTTCAGTCTGAAATATAACATAGAAACAAAATTATGTAAACAACAAAACATGAAAGAAAATATAGAAAATAGTTAAACAACAGCACTTTATGAAATTTCTGGATGTTTATTGTTTAGATCTATATGCTTCAGTGTCTAGTACAAAAAAAAAAAATTATTTACCTATCAACAGCACCCAAGATGAGCAGAATAATCGACATCAATTAGAATAAACAAATAAATAAAAGATTATAAACAGAAGATAAAAAAGTGCTTTGTAAATAATTATGTTGATTTGAAAAAAAAATAAAAATCATATAAATAACAATACATTTTTATTTATTTATTTTTGATTTTCTGTTTCACCGGTGTTGTTATGATTTCTATGTAAAGTTTGATTTAATGTAATATTCCCTATAAGGGTGATTTTCAAAAAAATGAAGACTTTTCATTTTCAGAGAATAATTTGAATATTGAATGAATGATATGAAAGAAAGGTAAATATCTTAAAACAAGCACAATGGTAACAGTTATCTTCATGCAAAGTATCATGGAGATTGCTCTTCTGGTTAAAAAGTTATCCTCTAAAAACTGGTCAAATTTGTCAGGAGTGTGACAAACTTTAAATTGCCTTAACTTACCTCGATGATAGAAAAAATAAAATAAAAAAATATATTAAAGAAAGATGGTATTCTATAATTTCGTACCATTTTACTTCAAATATCTAGATGCTTTGTGACCCTATGATTTTGCGATAAAGAATTATTCTATTTTTTAAATTAGTGTACGTGAAAAAATTTAACTTGGAAAATTGTACAAATGTCAAATTAAACCTTAATAGTTTTTCATTGTTGAGACTAATTAGTTCAGAAAAGTCAAAATATGTTGTAAAAAAACATTAGTTATAATAATTTAGTAGTATTAGACTGGATGAATATCATAGTTGTAAAATTGGGCTTGCATAAGGAGAGACACAAAAAATGTCAGGAGTGTGACATTTTATCTTAATTGTATAGTACTATGTTGTATGCTTTAATAGTTCACATTTTCTTTATTTTCCAAAAGCTCCAGACCCAATCAAAGAAAAAAGTTGGAAATAGCTCTGATATATGACATAGCATAGCTAGGAAATCAAAATAACTAATGTCAGGAGTGTGACACTTTTAATAGGCATATCTTTTAAATAAAAAAAATAATAAACCATGCTTCTACAAACTTCCAAAATGTTTTCAATTTAATTACATATAAACAATAAGTAATAATTATAGTATTTTTGTATATTGCAAGACACCTTTCTCATAATAAGTGATGATAAAGGGTTATATTTTCTTAAAACATATCAAAATAATATGGATTTTTTCCAAATGAAAAATTGATGTATGTTGCTTTAGATAAACATAATACTTACTTTAATATATCTTGCCTTTCATAAAACATTTTCATTCTTTTGATATAGCATTTTTGAAAATTTATCAATAATTTTTCATTCAACAGTAATATGTCACACTCCTGACATAAAAACATTAAATGTCGATTGCAATTGCAGTAGGAAGTTTTTTTGCAGAGTAAATTATTGAGAAACATTGGGAAACTAATTTGAAAACCACTAAAAAGTAATTTTATACTAAGAAAAGATGATCTATTACTAGTTTTAATAAATATCAAATCCATTTTAACCATTTTTGATAAGATAAATTCCTAAAGGGCAAATAATTAGCACACTCATCATTAGAAAAAGCAAAAACATAATTTTGAATCTTCTTTTAATATTTACTGTTAACTTAAGAAATATAAGCTTTTGAAGAAATAAAACTTTTAGTTTGGAAAGAATAAGTTGGTTATATTATTTTCGAGAGGGAGTCAGGAGTGTGACAATTTTATTTAAGAAATAGATTATTTTGTAAGCATATAGCCTCCATAAAACTGCTTGTAATTGTCTCGGGGAATTATTTAATCTTCAATAAGCACTATACTCTTGAAAAGATGTATAAATGGTTGAAAATTGAGTTGTCATTATTTATAATTATGATAGTATTACTTAGAATATGATAAAATATGATTGAAAAAACATCATTTAATGCAAGAATGAAATATATTCAAGGGAAACCTTTTTTCAGTCAAAATATATTATGTACTACTACTTAAAAAAGTTATTGTGACCAACAATGATTGCATTTAGCTTGATATTAGGTGTATTTATCTTTTAGAAAAATGTGTCAGGAGTGTGACAAAACATAAAAAAATGGACAGTATTTTCATTTGGTTACCTCTAGTTTATACCACCAATGATCAACTTAACTTAACTTTTGTTATATTTATTAGGCATATATAAATAATTGATTTACAACTATTAAGCCTCATTAGATCATATTTTTTATGCTTGTATGAAAACTTTAATTACCAGATTTTTTAAAATATACAGTAAAAATAGTGTTTCTTTGTTATACTGAAACTGTTTTCTCATGATATATACAAGTTTGGTACCAAAATGTGCCTATTTCATATCATTATCAAATGGAAATACATTTAGGTCTCTTACCATACCCAAAAGAAAATGATACCTCTGAGGAAGTAAATCTGTAATTGTTATCATTTTAACACTTTGTTGCTAATAAAAGTTGAAAAAAAAAATGTTTGTCTTCATATATTGCACTGAGCAACTGCATCTGAAAAATATATCATATTGACATTATTTTACGACCAAAATTATGTCAATTTGTCCAATTTGAAATTTCACCCTCTATGTCACACAAATTCTTCATTTTTTTGAAAATCACCCATAAGTGGTATGTCACGACTATCTTACCTTAAGATTAATAGCTCTAACAGCTATCTGTTTACTCTCCCCAGAGTGTACTACAACTTCTGTGGCAGATGATGGGCTTTCAACTCTCGGACACTCGTCAGCATTTGTAATTCCATTTGCCTTCCAAAATAGAACGAAATTTGATAAAAATCACACAGAAATAATGCTTAAATTGGATAAGTAAATTAAAATTCCTGAATGTTTAACATATAACATTTATTTTCTCTCATGAAACAGATATCAAAGATACAATAGAGTCATTCTAATACATGTATATATTTTATGACTTCCAAATAGTTGTGAGTTCGAACCACGTTCATGGCGAGGTGTACTGGATACAACATTATGTGATAAAGTCGTCAGTGACTTGTGACAGGTTCTATTTGTGATTTTCTATGGGTACTCCGGTTTCCTCCACCAAAAAAACTTACCACCACGACATAACTGAAATATTGTTGAAAGTGGCATTAAACACCATAAAACCAAACCAAATAATCTCCCTTTATTTTCCATTTGTTTGTGGCAAGTTGATGTTGAATATATTTTTTAATGTATTTATGCCATATACAGTGATAATTTTGTACATGCATTCTTCTGAAACTAGTATATCCGTGATCTATTTAGTATCTACAATGATTGGTTGTTGTTAAAACTAAAAGGAGCTACTAATAAAAATTCTCTAAACCTGTCCTTCTGAATTACAGTATACCAAGGACACAATCAGAAAACATAACATTTTCAAAACATTACATATTCAAATTCACTTGAGATCGAAAAAAAAGTCACATATGATGCATGATAATGAACCTATGATGTAACAATATACCAAATACAGTCACACCTGCCCATGAGGTCACTTCTATTAAGCAGTCACCTGTATTAAAAAGTCACCTTTTTTTTGTCTTGTCATATAATATTTCTTATGAATTTAACCTCTTTTAAGAGGCTACCTGTCTTATAAGGCCACTTTTCCTTTGTTCCAAATGTGACCTCTAAATACAGGTTTGTCTACACAAATGTATCTACAATCTGTAGATGTGTGTATATAGTCAAGTTTTTCCTTCAAATTCACTTTAAACTTTACCTGTGCCTCTGTTTCAATATTGTTTCCATGGCAACAATATATTTACCTGTTTTGAAGCTGTGTTTGTTGTTGTACTGACACATGTGCTATCCTGGTACTTCCACATACAGGTAAAGTTAGAATTGGCACAATCTGTACAGCTGTAAAATCACCAATAGAATAAATAAACAGTTGAAATTAAGTACATGTAGTCATTTACCTCTTATAAGGTCATCCCTTCTGCAATGGAAAAGTGGTCTTATATTATGAGGGGTGTAACCCTAACCCTAACCCTAATGGCTTCTCTTGAGGAGGACAATTTAGTAGTAATTCACTATCTCAATGCATCCAAAATCTGGCCTGCTAAAGAGGTGGTGACCTTTGGTAGGAGTAGAGGGGGTCTACTGTGATGACCGTTGGTAGGAGTAGAGGGGGTCTACTGTGATGACCTTTGGTAGGAGTAGAGGGGGTCTACTGCGATGACCTTTGGTAGGAGTAGAGGGGGTCTACTGTGATGACCTTTGGTAGAAGTAGAGGGGGTCTACTGTGGTGACCTTTGGTAGGAGTAGAGGGGGTCTACTGTGATGACCTTTGGTAGGAGTAGAGGGGATCTACTGTGATGACCTTTGGTAGGAGTAGAGGGGGTCTACTGTGGTGACCTTTGGTAGGAGTAGAGGGGGTCTACTGTAGTGACCTTTGGTAGGAGTAGAGGGGGTCTACTGTGATGACCTTTGGTAGGAGTAGAGGGGGTCTACTGTGATGACCTTTGGTAGAAGTAGAGGGGGTCTACTGTGATGACCTTTGGTAGGAGCAGAGGGGGTCTACTGTGATGACCTTTGGTAGGAGTAGAGGTGGTCCACTGTGATGACCTTTGGTAGGAGTAGAGGGGGTCTACTGTAATGACCTTTGGTAGGAGTAGAGGGGGTCTACTGTGATGACCTTTGGTAGGAGTAGAGGGGGTCTACTGTGATGACCTTTGGTAGGAGTAGAGGGGGTCCACTGTGATGACCTTTGGTAGGAGTAGAGGGGGTCTACTGTAATGACCTTTGGTAGGAGTAGAGGGGGTCTACTGTGATGACCTTTGGTAGGAGTAGAGGGGGTCTATTGTGATGACCTTTGGTAGGAGTAGATGGGGTCTACTGTGATGACCTTTGGTAGGAGTAGAGGGGGTCTATTGTGATGACCTTTGGTAGGAGTAGAGGGGGTCTACTGTGATGACCTTTGGTAGGAGTAGAGGGGGTCTACTGTAATGACCTTTGGTAGGAGTAGAGGGGGTCTACTGTGATGACCTTTGGTAGGAGTAGAGGGGGTCTACTGTGATGACCTTTGGTAGGAGTAGAGGGGGTCCACTGTGATGACCTTTGGTAGGAGTAGAGGGAGTCTACTGTGATGACCTTTGGTAGGAGTAGAGGGGGTCTACTGTGATGACCTTTGGTAGGAGTAGATGGGGTCTACTGTGATGACCTTTGGTAGGAGTAAAGGGGGTCTATTGTGATGCTCACTTGACATTAAACACCAATCAATCAACCTAAATAAATGTATCTATCTATAATAAACTGGCTTAGATGACTGGTAATCTGAACACAAGATATTGATAGGAGCATATATGTAGCTCTTTTTCAGAAATAAACAACACCCCATTAATTTGTCATTTTGAATCAAGAGCAGTTTGGGACTTCTGAAATCCAATATTTGTTCACAATCAGTAACATTGTAAACAAATTGAGTGATTGTTGTTTAAGTGAGCAATTTTTAAGCTACAGTCAAACCTCTATTAAGCAAAAACTTGTGTTATGTGACCCATATTTACAACACTAATGGCAAACACGATATGGTTGAAACAAATTTATCAAAATAGCACCATCACTTGTGTTAAGGGAGTTATAAGAATTAGGATACTGACAGTTATGAATACTATAAAGAGAAACCAACACATTGCTATTTAAACATTACTGGAAATGGAGTACACTCAGTACATCCAATTTTCCAAACCAAAGAAATATGTATACACTATCATTATTGAAATATTTACATACCGGTATATGCCATGATATTGCTAAGATGGAATTAAACAGCAATCAATCATAATATTTACATACCTATCATGAACTCTACAGTCATATAATGGTACACTTCTTTTAACAATAGGATGTCCTTCAATGTGGAACTCTACTTCAACGTCATGGTAATCTATTAATGGATTAAATATACATACAACTACACAACACATCTATAGTGTAGTACGATGAGTTGAATCTAGAGACAGATGGGACTGAGTTGTATCAACTTCATCTGCATAAAATAGTGGCTAATTTATTTTTAGGAGGGTTAGGCTATGGTGTTTAATGCCACTTTCAACAATATTTCAGTTATATCGTGGCGACCAGTTTTATTGGTGGAGGAAACCGGAGTACATGAAGAGAACTCACCGACCTGCCGCAAGTCACTGACAAACTTTATCACATAGTGTTGTATCAAGTACACCTCACCTGAGAGGGATTCAAACTCACAACATTAGTGGTGATAGGCACTGATTCATTTTCAATGGAAGCAACTCTTAAAACAATTGCAACATATAGTTCTTGATCCTTTAGCTTTATGCACAGATCTACAAAACTGTTCATTCTCTGTATATTACTATTTCAGAGATAACATGTTCCAATATTATGCCATTTTTAAATTTCAAGGGACATAACTCTATCAGGTCTAAATGATATGTACAACAAAATTTGAAAAATTTTCTGTAAATATAACAATTTACAAATATAATATGGCAATCTCGTTCTGTTTCGTTCTCATTTATCTTTTGTAAGTCTAAGTTTTAATATTGATTAGTATCATTTTATTAAAATACATTATTTCAAAATATTTGCTTAGATAGTCGAGCATTACTGTTTAAATTCTAGTATTCAATGTACATGTATACAATATCTGAAATAAATACTAGTTAAACTAAACATGTTTGTGTGTGTTATGGAGAACTGTCATGAACATTTGAAGTGTAAGATCTAACCCTACTATGTTCTATTGTTTATAAACTCCTGTTTACACCATCTTGCATTCAATGTTTGGATTAGATCATCATTTACAGCACAGGTAGATGATGAATCTAGCATTTAAACATCATGACTGTCTAGTTAGCTGTGAATTTGACATTGTACGTATGTTTATAATAAAGTCATCAGGAATCTTCCAAATCTAAATGAAGGATTGCTTATATGCTTGTGGACTTTGCCAGCCAAGGGTTAAGATCTACCTCCTCTTCTCTTATCCCTTGGTAGCATTAACCAAATATGCATGGTCACAGTTTTAAATAGATGCAGCAAACAATAGCTGCAATGACTCAGAATGCATGTAGCAAAAACACATGCTTTGTAGAAAATATAAACATAAAATGGACACATGTAGGCATTGCCATGAGGCATGTATCTCGTGTTTTCAGATAACTGTGAACATATTTTAACAGGAGGTGAAATGAATGCCTCGTGTTGATTGGCTGAAAATTACATCATTATAAGGGATAAAATAGACAAAATCCAGCAGATGGCAAATACAGCTAATGCTGCCACGAGTGAACAGGATGGGGACACAGATCGTAACCTTTGGCTAGCAAAGATTGGACATTATTAACAATTCACAAATGGTTTCTTTCTGAAAATATTTGGTTCAATTTTTGTCTCTCACAGAGAATGGTTACAGCTTGGGTTTCTAGAACCAGTTTTCTATTTAATGCATTGATTTATACACAGACTCAAAAGGATAACATTAACCTTTTATTGTATCTACTTTTATAATTTCACGTATTCTTTGCCAGTATTAAACATATTTGTTTTCTTTCATCTTGAGGTGAGTGCATATGTTGTCAGGTCAGAGTGTTTTATTTTTATATATTTATGTACTTGTATGGTTTCGTAGGGGCGGTAAAATTCTTGTTGTAAGTCATGTCACATTTGACTGGGTCACTGGAACTACATGGTAATCTGTACTGACATACATTGTGAAATTCTACCTTCAACATTGTATATTATAATATGTGATGACAAACTGTAAATGCTGGGCAGTCATAAAAGGTGGGTTCTGCATAAATAATGACAAACTGTAAATGCTGGGCAGTTATATAAAGAGGGTTCTATTCTACTAATGACAAACTATAAATGCTGGGCAGTCATAAAAGTAGGGGTTCTGCTCTAATGTACAAATTTTAAAAGAAGCTATGATACATTTGAAATGTTTTGATTTGCAGATTGTCAACCATTATTGTTTAAATTTTAGATTTTTTTTACTAAGATATATTTCTTTTGCTTTTAGTATGATAAACCATGACATAAAAAAATGCAAATGTTTTTCAATATTTTCTTTTCAAGCTAAAAAAAATCATTACTTTTCAATCATTTTAGCAGGCAGCAGGTCCACCGTGTACAAGCAAACATTAGGAGGGGGTTGTTTTGTAAACCAAGGGGTGTACGGTTTTTTTAGGTTGTTTTTACCAGTCGTAGAAAGAAAAGTGAGTATGAACTATAAATAAAACGTAGAAAGGGACAATGTTATATACCACAGAACTCAGCAGAAAATGGGCTTTCATTTGGTATTTTTCTGGGTTCTCTGGAGCATCCTGGTTTTGCAAACACTTCAACAGTTTGCATCGATGATGGATGTTTACCTAGGGGGGACACTCATGTTTACTTGTGGGAGGTTGTTCGAATATATCGATGCATAGACGCTAAAAGAAGAAGTTTATGATTATGTGGAGGATTTCACTGTGAAGAATCGTCAATTATACTATAATTTGTGTTCTGTCAGGTTAGGGTAGGTATCACATTTGACAGAAATTGATGATAATTTCAACTGGACCCCCCAAAATGAGAAAATATGAGCAAACTGTCGAAGTGTTTGCAAAACCAGGATGTTCCAGAGAACCCAGAAAAATACCAAATGAAAGCCCATTTTCTGCTGAGTTCCGTGGTATATAACATTGTCCCTTTCTACGTTTTATTTATAGTTCATACTCACTTTTCTTTCTGCGACTGGTAAAAACAACCTAAAAAAACGTACACCCCTTGGTTTACAAAACAACCCCCCCCCAATGTTTGCTTGTACTCTGTGAGGTGTTTCTAAAAACATTTAGAAAGTCATTAAATTTTCATGTTTTTTTAACTTATACATTTTGAAAGTAATTAAACTCTAAAGAAATATTATGGATGGAATCTGTCTTAAACTTTTGTGAAAATTGAATTTCTCTTTTCTATGTATGCTTTTTCTCATGAACTTTTTTTGTCTAAAAACCATATTACTATTCATTCATTGGAAATACCTAGAATAATGATCACAACAATTTACCATGAAACTACGTTTTATGCAATTTGGACCTTCATTAAGAGACCACCTGTATTAAATGACCACTTCTTGAGTGGTCTCTTAAGGCAGTTTTCGCTGTATACATAATCAAAATGAGGTAAAATGTAAATGGTTGCTTCAGTACATTAGTAAAGCGTCTAAAAGCATGAGTTAGTTAGTTAGCCCAGCATTCACTCACCCTTACCCTTCCTTACAACTGGAAGCTGGTCAGGTAGTGGACATTTTATAACATCTTTTTCAATCGTCGCTGCTGTTTTGGTCTTCATCGTCATAGAGACAAAGGAACATTGTAAAACTAAGTTGTCCGAGCGTGGTGCTAACATAATGGTGTCTAATTTGAATTGAATCTGTAAAACAAACAATACAATGATATGATTTTTCTGTTAAACACAAAAAATGTGTCTCAGTGTGGTGCCAACAAAATGATGTCTAATTTGAATGAAATATGTAAAAAAAACACAGTTTTTCAATGATCTGGCTTGTCTACTTAAAGAGACAAACCCAAACTATGTAGATCTAAGATATATGAAAAAGTTAATATAATGTTTTGAAAATTACAAATTCAAATATTAAAATGTTCTCATGCCTCTCATACTAGTTTGAAACTAGTATCACTGTGAGCACAGCTCACTAAGATATACCCCCCGCTCCCCTCATCTGTCCAACCTATTTCCATAACCAAAACATTACTGGTTGTTCCAACCAAAAATGAAAGGGACCCTCCTCTCTTCACCAATAAGCTGCTAATAAAATTTCAAAACATTCTGGGAAACACTACTCAAATTATCATACGACATAGGGTAAAAAATCCTATTTTCCGTCATATCAAGTCCAATAACTCTGGAACGGCAAAAGTGAAAATCGTCAAAAATGAAAGGGATCCCCCTCTCTTCACCTGTAAGCTGCTGATAAAATTTCAAAACATTCTGAGAAACACTACTCAAGTTATCATACGACATAGGGTAAAAATCCTATTTTCCATCATATCAAGTCCAATAACTCTGGAACGGCAAAAGTGAAAATCGTCAAAAATGAAAGGGATCCTCCTCTCTTCACCTGTAAGCTGCTGATAAAATTTCAAAACATTCTGAGAAAAACTACTCAAGTTATCATACGACATAGGGTAAAAATCCTATTTTTCGTCATATCAAGTCCAATAACTCTGGAACGGCAAGAGTGAAAATCGTCAAAAAAGAAAGGGATCCTCCTCTCTTCACCAGTAAACAGCTGATAAAATTTTAAAAGATTCTCAGAAACACAACTCAAGTTATCGTACGACATAGGATTTGTCTACAGACGGACGGACATGGTGAAACCAGTATACCCCCCTACAACTTCGTTGCGGGGGTATAATAAGAGTGAGTGAGTGAATGATTGTTGTTTAACACAATATGAAGAAAACCATCGACCTGCCACAAGTCACTGACAAACTTTATCACATAATGTTGTAACAAGTACAGCTGGGTTCAAACTCACAATGTTATTGGTGATGTCACTGATTGCATAGGTATAGGTAAATCCAACTACCATACAATCACGACCATGACTCCCCTCAAGTCGTTGGAATTGCGTGTGTCAAGTATTTTTTTTTTTTTTTTTAAATTGAGTTCAATCGTGGACATTGATTGAATTAAGCTATATAGTAAGAAAGGATATGGGCTTATGGGTGTAAATGAACATGGCAGACTATTCAACTGTAAACTTAGACAAAAACAAAAGCAATGGGACAGTGCTTTTATTGCTATTCTATATCTCAGTCACAGTAGGGCTTCCAACAATGAGCATAACTCATACCCTAAAATGAATGTGAAATGGCCCCCTAGCCTATACTTAAGCGGTGTGTAGTGTATTAATCTCACATTTTGATCTGTTGGCCAATTTTTACCTGTTTTTGATTTTCGTCTACTTCAATTGTTTCGTAACTTAGACTTGTTGGTTGCATTTCCACCATTTTGGCACATGACATTTGCATCAACCAATGGGGAACAACTGATGAGCGTGGACAAGCATCTACTTCCGTACATCTAAAACATTTGATATATTTAGATATTACCATTAAAATTATTATAATATTAATTTTATGTGTAATCATTCAAAAAATTCTGTAAACCAAAATGTTTCTTGTTGACTTTAAAAAAAAAGTATCTTTAATGAAGCCTTTATCAATAAATAAGTTTTTGATACCGTTAGTTCAATTTTGGTTTCGACATTCATCGAAACTAAATGTGACATTATGAGACACAGTGTAACTGTCATCTGACCTCACAGTCATATAATTTGTATTCTTACTCAGCCTTTTTATCTATATTCGTGTGATCAACAACTTGAGTATTTTACATTGGCTTACACTGTATGACTATTAATTTCGTCTCACCACCCAGTATAAATCCTGCAAGCCCAATCATCCACAAAATGCTACCAGCTTTCAGATACATCTGATTAAACATGATGTTAATCTAGTTTTGTTAGAAGGTTTGAAACTTATTACATTATCCTAATACAGAGAAACCTGTCTAAACCAAAGCCCTGAATAAACCAGAATCCTGTAACCTGCCTAATCCGAACACCTGTCTATTCCGTACACAAAAATGATCCCAAGGAGGTTGGGTTTTAGACAGGTTTCACTGTAGTACATAATAAATAGCTATGCTACAAGAACATGTATATATATATTACCTATTTTCCATTACACACCATCCACACACAAGATCCACTCCTACTGAACATTCATTACACATAGTTCTCTCTCCACAATGCAGTGGATTCACCAGCAATAACTGAAATATTTTTGAATAAATCATCAGCAAATTAATTGACATCAAACAGTATTTGATCATTGCATTGATGTTATTTGAGGCATAATTGTTATCTTAGAAACCCACAATTTAACTTTCAGGCAGGGGGATCTTCAAAAAGTAAGTCTTCAGGACCAATAATATAGCCATTACCCTGATACCTTGACAATTTCAAATACAGTTGTTCCCTTTCTTATTATTGCCACCCATTCTTCAATGAAAAAAGGGTCTCTTGAGGAAGACAATTTAGTAGTATTTTACCATCTCAGTACATCTGAAATTTGGCATGGTAAGAGGGGTAGTCTTTGGTGGGAGTGGCCTGATTAGAAAGGTGACCTTTGGTGGGAGTGGCCTGATTAGAAAGGTGACCTTTGGTGTGAGTGGCCTGATTAGAAAGGTGACCTTTGGTGTGAGTGGCCTGATTAGAAAGGTGACCTTTGGTGGGAGTGACCTGATTAGAAAGGTGACCTTTGGTGGGAGTGGCCTGATTAGAAAGGTGACCTTTGGTGGGAGTGGCCTGATTAGAAAGGTGACCTTTGGTGTGAGTGGCCTGATTAGAAAGGTGACCTTTGGTGGGAGTGGCCTGATTAGAAAGGTGACCTTTGGTGAGAGTGGCCTTATAAGAGTGGGGACTACAGTAATACAACATTCTAAAGTTTTATTAAAAATGTCCTACATTGGGAAAAGCTTTTATATAATCACCACCTTGTAAGATAACTTTGCTAAGAAATTTCACACATGACACTAATGAAAAGGTTTTTCTTTAAAATTGCTAATTAATATTTGTAGTTCAAAATATTGTTTGAAAAGAATATGTAGGAACAGGATTTTTCCAGGAAAACAAAAATACAAGACATTCAACGTGATTTACTTCTAAAATAAATATCACTAACAAAGAATTTACAAAAGACAATAACTTTACCTTATTTGAGGATAAAGCATACACTTTTGATTTGTCAGGATTATAATCTAACTTGGTAATTGGTCGTCCTATATCAATATCAATCTCCTTGACAACAGTCACCTGGCTATCAGAGGATACAATCAACTACAACAGAACACATGATAAGTTTATAACTAATATTAGCACTAATATATTCTTGGCAATAAACACTTGGTTTCCATGTGATACAATCAAATGAAAATGATAAGAAACTGTTCAAGAACCAAAATTGCAATAAAAGCATACATGTATAATGATAGAAAGATTAGAGTTTGTTCAAGTTTGACAGAGTTACAGCCCATTTTCACAGAAAAACTTACACTCTATCCCCAAAAAGATGGTTTATGGTGTTTAACCCCACTTTGAACAATATTTCAGTTATATCAATTTTATTGGTGGAGAAAACCAGAGTACCCGGAGAAAACCACTGATCTGTCGCAAGTCACAGACAAACGTAATCATATAATGTTGTATCGAGAACACCTCACCATGAACGGGGTTCAAACCCCCCAAAAAGATACATTGTAATAACATTAAATGTAATCTACCTTCAAAATACGCCAGGTAAATAAAATCTGTATTTTAGTAACAATCGATACATCAGTCAATACAGGTTGAGAATTTCACCCACTTAGCCTGGATTGGTGAGTCCTGTTCCCAACTTAATTCATCTAAGTAAACTGTATGGTATTATTTAATAACATTAATCTTTGGTTTCAAGATCACAAAAGAAGTTAACTGGCAAGGCATCAGCAGAGCAAGTCAACTATGTTACATTATATTTGTGATGATCAAATATAGATTGATGTCATCAAAAATTCAAATACATAGTTACTAGTACATTGTATATTGTTCTTTCTAATCTGCCTAAAGAGATGAATTACAGATACATTGTTGTATAGATATAGATTTTTATTGACAAGAAATAAATTTTTTGTCATTATCAGACATCATCAATTATAGAATTGATGCCATGAAATTTTACCCCTTGTCAACCTTTTCAACCAGAATCAGTCACTTTAGCATTAAACATTAAAAGTTTCATGAATTACATATCAATTTTAATTAAAAAAGGAATAACAGTTTTTGCTATTATCAAACATCATCAATTCTGGAATTGACGCCATGAAAATTTCAACCTCGTCGAATCAGAATCATTTTACTGTATTATTAAATAATAAGGTTTCATTAACATAACTCCCAACCTTTTTTAGTTGGCCATTGCTAGATCCTAAGAATATAACTTCAATAAGATCTTTCTTGTTGGCTAGGACAGAAGTTAACGTCAATTCTGGGAACTCTATCAATGCTACTTCTGCAATAGGATTTCTGCCCTCAATGGATGGATACTTGTCTGCATTTTTCCCGTCTCCACAGAAACTTTTTGGTTCACTCTGTAATTAAAATTGAAACTGTATAAGTTTACAACATGGCTAATTTCATTAATTAACTCACATTTTTTTTTATTCTTCTTTGCAGGTTCGTCTTAATTTTTTTTTTTTTATCATTATCATATTCTTCATTTTAAAAGGCATGCATGCTGAGCACAATCAAAATAATATATTTTTAACATAAATAAATGTACAATGTTATGATGCATATACATTTACATGTAAGTAACAAATACTCATGTCTTTTATTTTTTCAATTTAATTTTTTTTGCAAAAGTTTTTCAAAATTCTCGAATCTTACTGCTATCAGCACTAAAACATGACCTTGGTAGAAGACATCCATTTAAGGAACATTCCTACAGTTCAGAAAGGCATGCAATATCTGAAAGCTATATTCCTGACAAATTGGAACAGTATTAACCATGTGATTTCTGAGATAAGATTAAAATTAGAAAGGTATACAAATGTACATGGTTTATAAAGACAAGAAAAGTTTGAAGATACCAAAATCGTAATCAGAAGCCACAAATTGTAGAAGGTCAGGCAATGAATGATGATTGCCTAGTCCTATACTATAGGGTTTGGTTTATGGTGTTTAATGCCACTTTCAACAATATTTCAGTTATATTGTGGTGGTCAGTTTTATTAATGCAGGAATATCCAGAGTATCCAGAGAAAATATTCCATAAGTTTTAAATTGTTTCCTTTTAAAGTTTTTTTTCTTAATTGTGGGAAATTTTTATTCCCCACAAAAAAAAAATATTAAAGAAAACGACTAGAAATGTACGGAGTCTTATATTATTGTACTAGATGACCCATTTTTTTATTTTTTCGTCAGTTTTTTCATTAACACATTTTTTGTTATCTCTCCCCTTTACACCCTTATTTTCTTGCAGCATGTCTCCACATATTTCAAAGTATCATACCAGTAATAAATGGAATCAGACAGCTGCTTCCCCTATCATTTTTACTTTGGTGATTTCAAAAATCATCCTGCATTAAAGAAATGTAAATTCTGTTTCAGTATTAACAGTTATAACAGCATGTACCTAAAATATGTAAAAACCATAATTTGTATTTTATAGCTTTGTAAAAAACCTCTGCAGAATACATCAAAGTCTTATAGAAACTTTTTGGCTCCCTGATAAAGTCGTCTGCCAGATGAAAACCATCTGAATCAAAGAAATGTTTGTGCTGTAACTTTACGGTTTCAGAACTTGGGATAGACAAGACAACAGGGAACACAATCCTCCTTGTCAGTCCTTAGAGAAAATATAAGTTATGATGAACTTATCATAATGATAACACAAATTGATGTTCAAGACGAGTCATCCTCCTGACTCTTAATTCCTTGGATGGACAGTAAAAAAATACCCCTAATTTTAGTTCTTAATACATTATCATGATTATGAAAAGAAAGTTTAAATAGTGATTGTCAACAATTCAACCAATATCAACAAAGTAAACAATAAACTCTTTGAATATAAAAAAGAGATCATAACATATGACTTTGTGAAATCCACATCCTGGCTGGGGACAGTCACAAAATTGTGGCAGGGTTAAACCAGTTTAAGGAATCCCAAACCACAATTTGGATCTCCCACGGAAAAACATACATAATCAAACGGCAAAAAAACCTGCAGATTCGTTTCCACTCATGATCAATAAGACCATATACTTCTGTATCACAAAAAAGAATGACAACATAAATATCCGGAAAATATGGACAGTACAATGGCAGGGTCAATGAAAGCTTGTAGTTAACAGACTACTAGCTTAAAAAGTACAGTAAAGCCTTACTACAAATGTAGATACTTCATTCTCAATTCTAACCACTTGTCTTATATATAAAACTGTCATTTTTCACTTGTGTAAATTATATATATTGCTTTTCCAGTGTCCTCCAAATATATACCTGTGGGAGTAGTCCGTGTATGTAAATATACATTTTTTTTTTATGTAATGGAAAACAGCAGCAGACAGACATGGGGTAATCGTAATTTGTAATCATAATCAGTTGTAATCGATTACATTTTTTCGTGTAATTGCATGTAATTTATTTCTGTAATCAACCATTTTTTAGATTACATGTAATCGTAATGTAATCAATTACATTAATTTTGACCCTGTAATCATGATTACATTTAGATTACATTTCTTCATTTTGACTTATTTTGTCTTAACTGAAACATATACTGTACATGTATCTCCTCAGATATTTAATGTATGATTTATGTAAATGAATTTTCTTCATGATTTTTATTAAACAAATAATGTAGAATGGCTTACTAGAAAAAATGTAAAGTTTATTGACATCTAAATTATAAATAAAAAAATATGTTATGAAATTCAATTGTTAAAAACTCCAAAAAATTTATTAAAATAAAGTGACAATCAGAACATGATCAAAAGATATTATTCTATGTTTAATTGCAATCAAAACTATAACAGCTACAAAAAATATTAAGTATTAATTATGGCTTCAAAGACTTGATATCAAAACAAATAATATCTCAATTTCAATTTCTTTAGGGTTTCAAAATTTCAGTGAAAACAGTTCGTCTGCTTGTGTAAAACACAACAAGCTCTGAAATTTTAAATTATCTGACACAACTTTCAAGATTTCATATATTAAATTGCTTCCATGAAAGACTATCACCATGTCCTCATGATTCTTATAAGATAAAGAAATATTTTATATGAACCAAATCATAGGTATCTCATGAAGATTTCTTATACAAGTTTAAAAAGAGATCTACCTTTGTAAATTTCAATAAAGATATTATATAAAAAGTAATATGTAAATAATTATAATTTTCAGAAACATTTATTTATGATGCTCATAGTAGAATAACAAAATATTTTCAATCATGCATATTACAAATTAACTGATAAATAGCAAGTTGTAATATTTGTAAAATTTTGGATTTGGGGCTTGTATCTGATATTTCTGCTTCTTATTTTGGTGCAAATTTTCCTCTTAATATTGAATTATATGATAATTTTCATTATTTGTGGGTTATAGTAATACTACCCAACTTGTAATGGATATTTTATCAAATCTATTTACATAAATTAAGGATTTAGTTTTCATATTTAGACTGAGAAATTGTACATATTTTTAAGCAAGTTTTTAGAATCAGAATGACTTGTTTTTTTATCTTCTGAATTATATATCAAGGACACATTAAAATGGTGTGAAATTTAGTAATGGTGATTGTTACATAATTTGGTGTCATAAATAAGACCTTAATTACAAATTTTATCTGTGGCACAGATTAACTGCTAGTTTATTATCCACAATAAACTTTTGATAGGATGTTTGAAATTATTTGATATATATTATTAAAATGTGCAAATGTATGTTATAATATTTACTAATAGTATAAGATGGAATGAATATTTGTCATAGTAATAAGACACAACATATTTTATTTTATGAAAAAAGGAAAATGAGAATTGCTGTTTATAATTTACAATGTACTGTATGTTATTGCATCACGCAATGATCACATTAAACTGAATTGTAATTCATAGTTCTGAGTCAGAAATACATTACATTAAATAAGAGATATTGGACAGATGCACAGGAGACAAAATAACATAAAACACTAATATATTGGTTGTCATGACATTAAATGTAATCAGTAATGTAATCGATTACATTTACAAAGTAATTGTAATTTAAACGATTACATTTGAAAATTGAAGTAATCGTAATGTAATGTAATCATGAAAATTGTAAAGTAATTGTAAGGTAATCGATTACATTGTACATTTGAATGCAATTGACCCCAAGTCTGGCAGCAGACAGACAGAAAATTGTCCTTTTATGTGTGTATCAAGATGGTTTGATAGTAAAACCTCCTTAAACCTTATGTACTGGTACTTCAATGAAATAACTATTAAGATGACTCCACTCCTAGTACTGGTACTTTATATCTGGTGAATCAAAAGGTTTACAAAGTAAACACTTGAATTAAAGGTTCAGGAAGGTCATTTAATTGAACAATATACCCTGTAATACCTTTCATTTGTTTGGGCGGGGGGGGAGAGGTTTGTTGTTGGGTTTTTTTTGGTTCTTTTGTTGTTGTTTTTTTGTTATACCAGGATTTTTTAAATTAAAATAATAACTGTGATTGAAATTTATTTACAAATGTACCAGAAAACCCAAAGATGTTCAAAAGTAGTGGGCATAATGAGGGCTATTTCACATTGTATATTAGGGTATTAGAATTATTCTTATCATTTGAATCTCAACAGTGAGGTCTGTAACAATATAAAAGCTGTTTCTTTACTTTAATTTGCTTTTAAGTGTAAAATGGGAAACACCACTGAAACATGAATAAAAAATGAATAAAATAAACCAGTAATTAAGTGCTCATGAGGTGTTTCTGGAATAACCTTCATCAGGTTTGCTCATACATGTACATGTAGCTAAAAGATTGGAAGGCCAAATAATTTGAAACCATGAAAACCAAAGGTCCTATACAGGAGAGCCAAAATCAGATGAGAGTACATCCAATGCCCCTCTAATGACAGATTTAAACATATTTGGCAATCAATGTCATTCTAATCTCAAAATAATCAGTAGATACACTTGTAAGTTATTTTTTTTTTTAAATATGAAAAAACTTCTTTTAAAGAAAAAAACTTGCAGATAATAGTAATACAATATCTTTGTATCTTTATATCTAGTGTAGAGGCAGTCTTGTTTTGAAGGGTCTGTGAGATTGCCGAGCGACATTTTTTTTATCTATGTTCTCCAGATTTAATACAATAAACCCTTAATATGCTGGACACATACATTTTTGTAGGTTTAACTGACCCAGTATACACACAGATGTGCATGATCTCAGTTGATTTTTATCTCAGTGCTTAATAGAATTATGGCAAACATAATTTGTCATAATTTCTACAGAAGGTCAAGATTTAATTCCTTTTGACAGATTTATGAATGAATTACATATTATCTAGATAATATAATATACAATGTATATAATTACACTTTCATAGACTGTTCTAATGACATTTTTCATATTTTGATACTGATGATTTTTTTTTTATGAAATGTAACATGTTGGAAGACCTGGCAGGCTAGAAATGAGCACATGCTGGAAGACCTGGCAGGCTAGAAATGAGCACATGTTGGAAGACCTGGCAGGCTAGAAATGAGCACATGCTGGAAGACCTGGCAGGCTAGAAATGAGCAGATGCTGGAAGACCTGGCAGGCTAGAAATGAGCAGATGTTGGAAGACCTGGCAGGCTAGAAATGAGCAGATGTTGGAAGACCTGGCAGGCTAGAAATGAGCAGATGTTGGAAGACCTGGCAGGCTAGAAATGAGCAGATGTTGGAAGACCTGGCAGGCTAGAAATGAGCAGATGTTGGAAGACCTGGCAGGCTAGAAATGAGCAGATGTTGGAAGACCTGGCAGGCTAGAAATGAGCAGATGTTGGAAGACCTGGCAGGCTAGAAATGAGCAGATGTTGGAAGACCTGGCAGGCTAGAAATGAGCAGATGTTGGAAGACCTGGCAGGCTAGAAATGAGCAGATGTTGGAAGACCTGGCAGGCTAGAAATGAGCAGATGTTGGAAGACCTGGCAGGCTAGAAATGAGCAGATGTTGGAAGACCTGGCAGGCTAGAAATGAGCAGATGTTGGAAGACCTGGCAGGCTAGAAATGAGCAGATGTTGGAAGACCTGGCAGGCTAGAAATGAGCAGATGTTGGAAGACCTGGCAGGCTAGAAATGAGCAGATGTTGGAAGACCTGGCAGGCTAGAAATGAGCAGATGTTGGAAGACCTGGCAGGCTAGAAATGAGCACTTAGTAGCATGCAAAGAAAAATGCAAGAAACTACAAGTGAAAAATGTACTAAGACTGTAAGGAAAGAGGAGCTTAAGCCAGTTTTACATAACCAAGTTCAATTCATTATATTTTACTGTACAAATGTATTAAAAAGGTTAGATGTTATATATCATGTAAATAACATGCTTGAAAGTTGGCAAGACCTAAAGTTTTAGAATGACCTACTATTTAAGTGATGATGTAAATGTGGAGAAATTCAGTATTGGGACAAATGGAGTGGTTGTCAATAAAATGGGTTTTTTTTCTGACTAAATGCTTTAGTTCTTTGTGAATCAATGCACATTACATTACATGTACATCATTGAAATAAAACTAAAAACATCTGATGAAAAGGTGAAAAAACTGATGTTTGACAATCATTTTTCCCCACAAAATCCACAAAATTTGGGGTGAAATTTGTGACATTTGCAACAATGGGTTGCTATAATATAACTATTACAAGTAAAAATAATGGCACTTCTGAAAGTGCCAGCTTATTTGGTCAGATATATTGATAAAGCTTTTGTATTTAATGAATTAATTTTTTTTTCGTAAGGAGGAATATATATTTTTGTTCCAAAAGTTTCATGTTATGTTCATAACCAATGGTGTCCTTCAAAAGTATCTACGAATTGTATGCATTACGATGATTCAGAATGATTTAATGAATTTGATCAGTGTGTATTGGAAAAAAATAACAGGGATGAGCTATATCACCAGAGGCTCTCAAGAGCCTGTATCGTTCACCTGGTAATAAAAAAAACCAATTGGTCCTATGTAAAAACTATGTCCTGCAGTGGTAGTCATCTTGGAATTACGATCAACATAAAAAACACAAAGTTTGTAAAGGACCTTCCAATGATTGATGCACAGTTTAGGTTCAATCAGTGCAATAGCTTCAGAGAAGAATATATTTCTGTATTTTCCCCTTATGGTTCTGTAGAGGACCATTCAATGAACATTCATGTACAGTTTGGCTTTAATCATATTTGTAGTTTCTGAGAAGAAGGCATTTGAACATTTTCCCATAGGGTCCAATGTTAATCTATGTCCTGCGGTGGTGGCCATCTTGGATTTCCGATCGGCATAAAAAACACACACCTTGTAGAGGACCTTCCAATGATCATTCCTGGGCAGTTTGGTTTCAATTATCCAAGTGGTTTCAGAGAAGAAGCGTTTTGAAACATTTTTCCCATAGGGTCCAATGTTAAACTAAGTCCTGCCGTAGCCGCCATTTTGAATTTCATATCGGAACAAAAAACGTAAAGTTTGTAGAGGACCATCCAATGTACACACATATGGACAGTTTGGCTTTAATCATATTTGTAGTTTCTGAGAAGAAGGCATTTGAACATTTTCCCATAGGGTCCAATGTTAATCTATGTCCTGCGGTGGTGGCCATCTTGAATTTTCGATCGGCATAAAAAAAAAGAAACTTTGTAGAGGACCTTCCAATGATCATTCCTGGGCAGTTTGGATTCAATTGTCCAAGTGGTTTCAGAGAAGAAGCGTTTTGAAACATTTTCCCCATAGGGTCCAATGTTAAACTAAGTCCTGCCGTAGCCGCCATTTTGAATTTCATATTGGAACAAAAAACCTAACGTTTGTAGAGGACCATCCAATGAACATTCATGTACAGTTTGGCTTTAATAATATTTGTAGTTTCTGAGAAGAAGGCATTTGAACATTTTCCCATAGGGTCCAATGTTAATCTATGTATTGCGGTGGCGGCCATCTTGGATTTCCGATCGCCATAAAAAACATAAAATTTGTAGAGGACCTTCCAATGATCATTCCTGGGCAGTTTGGTTTCAACTGTTCTAGTGGTTTCAGAGAAGAAGCGTTTTGAAACATTTCCCCCATAGGGTCCAATGTTAAACTAAGTCCTGCCGTAGTCGCCATTTTGAATTTCATATCGGAACAAAAAACGTAAAGTTTGTAGAGGACCATCCAATGAACATTCATGTACAGTTTGGCTTTAATCATATTTGTAGTTTCTGAGAAGAAGGCATTTGAACATTTTCCCATAGGGTCCAATGTTAATCTATGTCCTGCGGTGGTGGCCATCTTGAATTTTCGATCGGCATAAAAAAAAAGAAACTTTGTAGAGGACCTTCCAATGATCATTCCTGGGCAGTTTGGTTTCAACTGTCCAAGTGGTTTCAGAGAAGAAGCATTTTGAAACATTTTTCCCATAGGGTCCAATGTTAAACTAAGTCCTGCCGTAGCCGCCATTTTGAATTTTATATCGGAACAAAAAACGTAAAGTTTGTAGAGGACCATCCAATGAACATTCATGTACAGTTTGGCTTTAATCATATTTGTAGTTTCTGAGAAGAAGGCATTTGAACATTTTCCCAAAGGGTCCAATGTTAATCTATGTCCTGCGGTGGTGGCCATCTTGGATTTCCGACCGGCATAAAAAACAGAAAATTTGCAGAGGACCTTCCAATGATCATTCCTGGGCAGTTTGGTTTCAACTGTCCAAGTGGTTTCAGAGAAGAAGCATTTTGAAACATTTTTCCCATAGGGTCCAATGTTAAACTAAGTCCTGCCGTAGCCGCCATTTTGAATTTCATATCGGAACAAAAAACGTATTGTTTGTAGAGGACCATCCAATTAACATTCATGTACAGTTTGGCTTTAATCATATTTGTAGTTTCTGAGAAGAAGGCATTTGAACGTTTTCCCATAGGGTCCAATGTTAATCTATGTCCTGCGGTGGCGGCCATCTTGAATTTCCGATCGGCATAAAAAAACAGAAACTTTGTAGAGGACCTTCCAATGATCATTCCTGGGCAGTTTGGTTTCAATTATCCAAGTGGTTTCAGAGAAGAAGCGTTTTGAAACATTTTTCCCATAGGGTCCAATGTTAAACTAAGTCCTGCCGTAGCCGCCATTTTGAATTTCTTATCGGAACAAAAAACGTAAAGTTTGTAGAGGACCATCCAATGAACATTCATGTACAGTTTGGCTTTAATCATATTTGTAGTTTCTGAGAAGAAGGTATTTGAACATTTTCCCATAGGGTCCAATGTTAATCTATGTATTGCGGTGGCGGCCATCTTGGATTTCCGATCGGCATAAAAAACATAAAATGTGTAGAGGACCTTCCAATGATCATTCCTAGGCAGTTTGGTTTCAATTATCCAAGTGGTTTCAGAGAAGAAGCGTTTTGAAACATTTTCCCCATAGGGTCCAATGTTAAACTAAGTCCTGCCGTAGCCGCCATTTTGAATTTCATACCAGAACAAAAAACGTACAGTTTGTAGAGTACCATCTAATGAACATTCATGTACAGTTTGGCTTTAATCATATTTGTAGTTTCTGAGTAGAAGGCATTTGAATATTTTCCCATAAGGTCCAATGTTAATCTATGTCCTGCGGTGGCGGCCATCTTGGATTTCCGACCGGCATAAAAAACATAAAATTTGTAGAGGACCTTCCAATGATCATTCCTGGGCAGTTTGGTTTCAACTGTCCAAGTGGTTTCAGAGAAGAAGCATTTTGAAACATTTTTCCCATAGGGTCCAATGTTAAACTAAGTCCTGCCGTAGCCGCCATTTTGAATTTCATATCGGAACAAAAAACCTTAAGATTGTAGAGGACCATCCAATGAACATTCATGTACAGTTTGGCTTTAATCATATTTGTAGTTTCTGAGAAGAAGGCATTTGAACATTTTCCCATAGGGTCCAATGTTAATCTATGTATTGCGGTGGCGGCCATCTTGGATTTCCGATCGGCATAAAAAACATAAAATTTGTAGAGGACCTTCCAATGATCATTCCTGGGCAGTTTGGTTTCAATTATCCAAGTGGTTTCAGAGAAGAAGCGTTTTGAAACATTTTTCCCATAGGGTCCAATGTTAAACTAAGTCCTGCCGTAGCCGCCATTTTGAATTTCATACCGGAACAAAAAACGTAAAGTTTGTAGAGGACCATCTAATGAACATTCATGTACAGTTTGGCTTTAATCATATTTGTAGTTTCTGAGTAGAAGGCATTTGAATATTTTCCCATAGGGTCCAATGTTAATCTATGTCCTGCGGTGGCGGCCATCTTGGATTTCCGACCGGCATAAAAAACAGAAAATTTGTAGAGGACCTTCCAATGATCATTCCTGGGCAGTTTGGTTTCAACTGTCCAAGTGGTTTCAGAGAAGAAGCATTTTGAAACATTTTTCCCATAGGGTCCAATGTTAAACTAAGTCCTGCCGTAGCCGCCATTTTGAATTTCATATCGGAACAAAAAACCTTAAGATTGTAGAGGACCATCCAATGAACATTCATGTACAGTTTGGCTTTAATCATATTTGTAGTTTCTGAGAAGAAGGCATTTGAACATTTTCCCATAGGGTCCAATGTTAATCTATGTCCTGCGATGGCGGCCATCTTGGATTTCCGATCGGCATAAAAAACAGTAACTTGGTAAAGGACATTCCAATGATCATTCCTTTACAGTTTGGGTTCAGTCAGTTCATTAGTTTCAGAGAAGAAGATCTTTGAAATTTCAGCCAATCAGAGCATATTATTGGCCCTGGCAGCCATATTGAATATCCGACTGGAACGAAAAACAGTAACTTTGTAGAGGACCATCCAAGGAACATTCCTGCTAAGTTCGGTTCCAATCGGCCAAGTGGTTTCGGAGAAGAAGCTTGAAATGTGAAAAGTTTACAGACGACGGACGCCAAGTGATGGCAATAGTTCACCTGGACCTTTGGTCCAGGTGAACTAATAAAAAGTTAAACAGATGGTCCCTATAATAATCGTGAAATCGAGGTTTTATTTTGGGATTGTTGTCATGAAGTTACCAACAGAACGTTGGCTAATAATAGAATTGTGAAAGCCGTGACACTTCCTAAAGTGTACCATAATCTACTGTTAGTGCGGGACTTTCCTCAACGTCACGCAAAACTGGGTATCTTGCAGAAATCTTTGATGTAGTTCACAATAATGTGTTGTCGTCTCGATAATGGTGGACAGTTATGAACGCAACAGGTAAGTCATGTACCATGATTTCAACTATTTTTTTAAACTTCATGTATATGTTGGGATAAAGACGACTTACAGGCAAATTTCTCAGTACATTTATTTACATTGTGAAGTAAAAAAAATAATCACTAGTCTGTTATTTTCCAATAAAATCTTCATTCTAGTCACCTTAGTCGCGAATCACTGTTGTAGTCCTATGTTATGAACGCAACGTTTGATTTGTTTTCACTTTTATATCTTGTGAAACTTCACATTACGGTAATGATTACCTACAATGTCAGTTTCTTTCTTTTTCAGACTATCCAGTGAATTAGACAATTAAAAGTTTAAGAATAAAGTATTTAGTGGTGCTATTGGTGTCCTTGTTACTCACAACACTTTTTTTCTTTTTTCGCTACCATACACTGAAGATACTAAGATAAAGATACCAAAATTACTTTCAAGTGTATAAACACAGCCATATCAATACTATGATGATTAAAACTTGCTAGTATATTCTCAGGAAGATATAAAATCAAATTTATTTATGCACAAGGTTACAAGTGTTCGTAAGTAACAGTGTCCACATGATTAATCATTCTTAAGTCGAAGATATGAATATTTATTTTAAAATTTTCAACCATATTTTACAACTGTTATATATAAGGTTATTACTGAATACAAAAGGGGTCTTTTAAATATATACAACAGTCTATAAAAAGCTGCATTTGGACACTATGTTATGAACGCAACAGACATTGGACACTCTGATGCATCACAAAATTATGAGAAAATGGGAACAGAATTTATCTTGCCATTACTATTTTATGAAAATATAGACATTTTGCTTTGCAAAAACTCTCAAGGATCTTTTAATTAAAGACTTCTATTTTTTACTTATAATGTCACACTTTATGTCCCAATACTGAATTTCTCCACAAATGTAATGAAAGTTGACCTACTTTTTAATTGATTATGTAGTCTGTAGATTGATCTACTTTTCAAATGATGATGAAAGCTGACCTACTTTAATACTGATGATATAGTTATGCCATAATGGTTAGGGTGTTTAATGCCACTTTCAACTATATTTCAGTTATATCATGGCGGTAAATTTTATTGGTGGAGGAAACCGGATTACCCAGAGAAAACCACAGACCTGTCGCAAGTCACTATCAAACTTTATCACATAATGTTTATCGAGAACACCTCGCCTGAGCAGGATTCGAACTCGTAACGCTAGTGGCGATAGGCACTGATTGCATAGGTAGTTATAAATCCAACTACCATATGATCACGACCACGACAGCCCAAATGAAAATTTACGTACTTTTTAATTGATTATGTAGTCTGTAGATTGGTCTACTTTTCAAATGATGATGAAAGCTGACCTACTTTAATACTGATGATATAGTTAAGTTATACCATAAAGAGTTATTCATAAAAGATAATGTTGACAATCTAGGAAATAAATAAAGTCTCAATAAGATTAACAAGGGTTTGAACACAAAGTCTTAGACCTTAAATACACTTCCTATACTCTGTTGGGATTACGGTTGAATAATTACTATTAAAATCATGATTTCAGTTAAATTATGACTATTCAAAGTCCGGATTTTGACAGCATGCCACAAGACCATGTTGCATTGCGAGTTTAGAGTTTAAAAAATGCCCCATCCCCTACCCCCTATGAGTTACAGGCCTGCTTAGTAGAATATTCTGCTATTCATATTTACTTAAATTGAACATTTTGTTTCAATATGACCATTAATGCATCCATATTGAACAGTCTGGAAAAAAAACCACACAAACGTAAAATAGGAAAAATCTATAAATATTGAGAAAAAAATACTTATTAAGGTATTAACTAAATCCTTTAATTGTGCACCAGGTGAAATTTTGAACATACCAGACCATTCACTTTCAAACCCTATTGTACTGTAATTATTATTATTGGTAATCATGACAATGTCTTATTATTAGTATACATTGTATACAGACTAGATAAAAGATTTTATAGCTGTTCCTTAATAATGAACAACTCAACAACTTAAATGAAGGGTAAAATTGGTCTTACTAATATAACACAGTAATGTCATGGAAACACATCCCATCTTAACAAGTTTTTTGTGCTTCTTAAAAACCAAATGCTCCACTGCCAGATGTCGTGATTCTCCTTTGAAGTCATAAAAATAGGAGGGTGAAAAGGAGAAAAGAGTTATAGTAGTCAGTTAATTTAATTTTAGACATGTATGTGCCATTGGTATGTGAAATATTTGTAGACAAAAAGGAAAACCAAGCAAAACATTTTCTAAAATTTTCTTAATATTTTACCCTGTTTGAATATTTTATGATTTTTCCCCCTTATTTTTACAGATCTAGTAATATTTTTAAAAATTTTAATGTTTTAGTTTTTGAGATGTTACATTATCACATTCCCCTAATAGTACGGGAACGATTCTAGAAAAAGATGCGTACTTTCCGAATTTAATGGACCGACATACCTCACGGCTGATATTTTGCAAAATGATTAACTATACATTATATTATCATTTAAGCCCTGTCGTAGAATTTTCCCATGGTGCATTTTTTTGTTAGAGCTCTTGAAAGTGAAATTTCGTAGATTTTTCAAATTACAACTTCAATTACAAAAAGGCGTAAGAACATTAAACAAAGTAAATTGTTGACACAAAAAAGTTATTGTCAGAATTTTCAAAAAACAAGCAAACATAGAAGATTTAGCATCTGACGGATAGCTAAATAATTATTGAGCAGTACCTGTCAATGTGAATATAATTTAATGAATTACGCGTAGACAGTTTTAAGGTGAATAAATTTGTATATTTATCAGTTCTTTCACACTCTATAATTACAAATCACTCAAAAAGGTACAAATTTAACCTTAAAACAGCAATTTTTCGAAACCACTGACTCATTAAATTTATGAACGTTTTCATTCTCGTTACTTTCCCCTGTATTAATTTCACCCTTATTCAAGACAATATACGTGTCGTGAAGTCTTGTTTTGACATTATCGTTCGAATACGTTTGTGAAATACATAAATCATTGTTCATTGTTGAGTTTAAAAGTGTTTTGTGCAAGTTCTTTTTTTTTAAATGTATGGTTTTTTTTTAAGTGAGTTTTACTTTTTTGTTTTGGTGGTTTAGTTAGCATTTTAGTACCGATTGGAATAGACATGAAATGTTCCGGAAAAAGTTTCGTTCTGTATATATAGTCTTGAACACTTGAAAGTTTTATATTGTTGTTTAAATTTGTTTTATGATATACCTTATTTTTGTTTTGTGTTGAATTTAAGATTGTTTTGTACCAGTTTTTATTCCAATGTGGTCATTTTAATTTGTCACTTATTGCCAATCAGACTATATCTGATTCGTTCTTGGAAATGTGTAGTCCCGTAAAGTTTGCTCACTCACTATCGAAAAAGAGTCGAACGGTCAGCAGTTGGGAATTATGCACTCGAATTATCCTCCAGTCTATGTTTGTCAATCAACAAATGGTTAAAAGAAACAGTAATGGGCGGATCGTGATTAAATCTTCTGATACTGATGTTTTACTGCTTTCTCTCCACTTCTATTTCAAAATGACCAATATCGATGAGCTTTGGTTTCAAACGGGTAGCATAACGTCAGTAAAAGACGGTCAGCGATTTATACCAGTGCATGACCTATATAACTCACTTGGAGCTGAAATGGCAAACATTTTACCAGTAGCTCACTCCCTTACTGGGTGCAACACAACGTCATCCTTTTTTGGTATTGGCAAGAAGACAGTTTATAAAATTCTAAAACAAAATACAACAAAATACCAAACTTTGACAAATCTAGCTAGTTCTGATGTTGATACATGTGTTGAAGCAGGCAGGCTGTTGGTAGCTGATCTATACGACCCAAAAGGTAGTGCTAAGTCTGTTCACAGAGATCTAAATAAACTCAGGGTAAAATTAGCTTTGTCAAAAGATTCCTCTCTTGTCAAACTTCCTCCATCTGAAGCAGCATTTAGACAACACATACTTCGTGTTGCATTCCAAGTGTATGTATGGACACATGCTAATGAAGCTAAACCACCGCCTAGGTCACTTTTAGAGTATGGATGGAGAAATGAGAACAAATACTTAATGCCAAAGTACTTTGAAGGACCCATGACGTTTGACTTCTTGCAAGACCTTGTATGTATGTGTAAAGGCAAGTTCATTTGCAGCAAGAATTGTGTTTGCGTTGAACAAAATTTATCGTGTACGAGCATCTGCGGTTGTCAAGGAAATGAAGAATGTAGAAATCAGCTGTCACACCAATTGTCGGTAGCTGAAAATTTGGGAAACGACGAGGATTGTCCAAGCGACATCTGAAGCAGATACCTGAATGAAAAAAGAAGAAAAAAGAAACCTGCCATTGGTCTCAGACCTTGACGCAGTTGGTGGGCTTTCAACTAACAAGAGACCTCTGTAAAAGGCATATTATACTTTTTACCATTGTAATTATACTCTTTTATTAAAAGTAAATCAATTGTTGTCCTACTTTTAGGTTGGTGTGGTAGAGTTTAGACTTTATACACCCCGTTATTTCTCGTAAGATTTTTATGAAACTTTCCAGAAAATATCTGCATATACTATATTTTTCTATGATTAAGCTCCATTTGTAATTTCTGTATTTTCTTTTTCAATTTTGATGCACAAATTTTAAAAATACATTTTTTGTACTTCCCGACGGCAGGGGCATATATCAGTAACCTTTACCCGATATTTTCAAACAAAAAAGAAATTATTTGATCAAAAACATAACACTACATAATGCCAACATTTTTTAATTGTAATAGTAAACTGTTTTCAAGGAAAATATCCATTATATAAAAAAATTGTGATTTTCGACATTTTCCACAAATGACCTTTAACCCCAATATTGCAAAAACTGCACCATAGTGGAACTCTACGACAGGGCTTCATCGAAGCACCTCGGTAATATCTTTTAAATAAGACCAAAAGTAGTCGTGAGGTATTCCGGTCCATTAAATTTTCGATTTTTACTTGATTTTTCCTCCACTATAAGTTTGGTCAGCTGCTTAAAGGGGAGAGGGGCTGGTGGCTCAAAATATAAACCATGCAGCCAAATTCTACCACTCAGGTAAAAATATTAATATCCTGCCAACCCAAGTTAAAACTCCCAACAAATTATGGCTTCCTGTCAAAGATGTTATTTTAATTAAACTTACCGATTTTGGACAAGGAGTTGGAATGTGCATATGAGGTGGTCCTATGAACCCAAGACCATCCTGGCATTGTTCTACTGTTTCATCAAACATCATTATAATATCGGCTAAACTGTAACGACACAAAGCGGATGACACTCCTTCATCTTCTCTCTGTTGGTATATAACAAAAAGTTTGGCCGAAGCTTCCTCGAAGTAAGCTCCTTTTGCAAATACATACGGTTTGTTATTATCCTTGTAGCAAAGTAACGGAATTTCAACGTAGGATCGGAAATATTTATCCTTATGGCATATCCGTATAATCTTTGTCTGGACGGTATTGTCGTCAACTGACTTAGCCTGAGTTGTTATGAAATAAACATAATTTCCATGATTAAATCCAAATAGAAAGTTAACTTGAAAATCTGCTCTCAAATTTTCCAAAAGGAAAATTTTTGTTCCACCATTTTGGTCCCTGAATGAAAATTCTAAGTTTTCCAAATCTCGACTAGATAAATGAGGTACCATATCGCGATACACTTTCATTTCTTCTCGCTGGTTTATATTATTGTACTTGGAACCCACATACAAAACTTTTTTATTAATTCCTGGAGCTATCAGTAACACATCCGAAGATTCCGGAATGTGACCAACGATAGGTTTATATATTTCCTTTTTGACGAAAGAAATATCTTTCATCAATCGTATTTGACATGATCCTTGATAAATATTTGAACATACAATGATGGTCTCCCTTTCATAGTCTATAACTAGCCCCTTAGTGAAGCTATTTATAGAATTTTTAGTCAGATTGCATGGTATTTGAGGTGGTGGACACAAAGGGCTATCTAATCTCGGCCCATTTTCCACCAACTGTATTGAGTTAAGTTCAGGGGACAGTCTGATAAGTGCATTCTGTCCTCCGACATATATTTCTCCTGTGTTTTTATCAATAACAAATTGCTGCAGATGCCGCCGATCTCTGTATGACTTTTCCACTTTCATAGACGACACATGAATAATACACAGAACTAGAGCAGGTAGAATAGACATGGTGATAGTCATCTGAAAAAAAACCAAAGGTTAAAGGTAATTACTTCCTTGAAGAATATTATATCTTTAGACAAAAGTCAAGTGTAAGTTAGCTAGGAGGAATTGCAATTGCAAGATTCCTCTTGTCAGTCTTAAAATGACTTAGTAGGGTTATGATGTTTAATGCCATTTTCAACAATATTTCAGTTTATCGTGGCAGTCAGTTTTATTGGTGGAGGAAACCGAAGTACCTGGATAAAACCACAGATCTGCCACAAGTCGCTGACAAACTTTATCACATACAGTTGTATCGAGTTCACCTCACCATGAGAGGGATTCGAACTTACAACTTTACTTGTGATAGGCACTGATTGCACAAGTAGTTGTAAATACAGCTACCATACAATCACGACCATGACGGCCCCTTCGACAATAAATAACCAGAGGCTCCCAGGAGCCTGTAATCGCTCACCTGGATCAAAGCTGCTTTCAATAACAACGCAACTGCACTGTGGTGGCCATCTTGGTGGGAGAGTGCGACTGCCGGACACAATTTTGGAAGAGGACCATCCAATGATTATTCCATCAAAGTTTGGTTCTAATTGAGCTACTGGTTCCAGACAAGATGGTTTTTATGTGAAATTCCCATGGGGTCCTATGTTAAACTAAGTACAGCTGTGCAGCCATCTTGGACAGAGGGCGGGACCACCCGACACAATTTTGGAAGAGGACCATCCAATGACTATTTTATCAAAGCTTGGTTCCAACTGAACAACTGGTTCCAGACAAGAAGATTTTTATGTGAATTTCCCATAGGGTCCTATGTTAAGCTAAGTTCGGCTGTGGGGGCCATCTTGGTCGAAGGGCCGAACCTCCGGACACATTTTTGGAAGAGAACCATCCAATGACTATTTCATCAAAATTTTGTTCTTATTGAGAAAATGGTTTCAGACAAGAAGATTTTTTATGGGAATTTCCCATAGGGTCCTATGTTAAATTAAGTTCGGCTGTGGCGGCCATCTTGGTCGGAGGTATGAAATGCCGGACACAATTTTGGAAGGGGACCACCCAAGGATCATTTCAGCAAAGTTTGGTTGAGATTGGCTCAGTAGTTTCAGAGGAGAAGATTTTTTTTTAATTTCATCCCCCCTTTTTCTATTTTTAGCTTGGTGGCCATCTTGGTTGGAAGTCGGGATCACCGGACATAATTTTGGAAGGGGGCCGAAGGGCCAAACTGCCAGACACATTTTTGGAAGAGAACCATCCAATGACTATTTCATCAAAATTTTGTTCTTATTGAGCAAATGGTTTCAGACAAGAAGATTTTTATGGGAATTTCCCATAGGGTCCTATATTAAATTAAGTTCGGCTGTGGTGGCCATCTTGGTCGTAGTTCTGACATGCTGGACACAATTTTGGAAGAGGACCACCCAAGAATCATTTCAGCAAAGATTAGTTGAGATTGGCTCAGTAGTTTCAGAGGAGAAGATTTTTTTTTAATTTCATCCCCCCTTTTTCTATTTTTAGCTTGGTGGCCATCTTGGTTGGAAGTCGGGATCACCGGACATAATTTTGGAAGGGGGCCGAAGGGCCGAACTGCCAGACACATTTTTGGAAGAGAACCATCCAATGACTATTTCATCAAAATTTTGTTCTTATTGAGCAAATGGTTTCAGACAAGAAGATTTTTATGGGAATTTCCCATAGGGTCCTATATTAAATTAAGTTCGGCTGTGGCGGCCATCTTGGTCGTAGTTCTGACATGCTGGACACAATTTTGGAAGAGGACCACCCAAGAATCATTTCAGCAAAGATTAGTTGAGATTGGCTCAGTAGTTTCAGAGGAGAAGATTTTTTTTAAATTCCATCCCCCCTTTTTTCCAATTTGCATAATCGGTCAAAATTGGCAAAAGTTCAAAGTTCATAAAAAATTCAGTAATATATGTTAAAAAGCTCATCATCATGCTTATACAGTTCAAATTTGGGCACATTCTGGCTTAAAATAAAGCAGTTTTGGCCATTTGAAGAAATTTCTATTTTTAGTAATGGTGGCCATCTTGGATGGAGGGCGTGGCTATCGGACATAATTTTGAAAGGGACCATCCCTGCCAGGTTTGGTTTAATTTGGTTCAGCGGTTTCAGAGGAGAAGATCTTTTTATCAAAATATGCCTAATTTGCATAATCGGTATAAATCGGCTGAAAGAAACATTTCACAGAAAAACCCGGAATATATGTTAAACTACTCTTTGCCATGTAGCTGCAGTTAAAATTTGAGCTCATTTTGACTTATACTAAAGCAGCAATGGACAATTAAAATTTCATCCCCCCCTTTTTTCTATTTTTTGCTTGGCGGCCATCTTGGTTGGAAGCCAGGATCACCGGACACAATTTTGGAAGGAGGCCATCCAAGGACCATTCCACCAAAGTTTGGTTGCAATTGGTCCAGTGGTTTCTGAGGAGAAGATTAAAATGTGAAATGTTGACGGACGGACGACGGACGAAAAGTGATGACAATAGCTCACATGGCCTAAAGTGAGCTAAAAACTACCCTACATTGGTCTTCGTTTATGTTGCTCTCTGAATCCATAAAATGGCACAAAAACCAGCAATATCTCTTACTAAATTTCTGGGGAAATATATATACTAGCTATTAATATAACACAAATTTGTCCTTCTAGACCCTCAATATTTCCATCTTCATAATTCAATCATCAAAAGAAAATTATAAACCAAGAATTGAACCTTTTTCACTCACAATCATAAATTATGCTTCATCCTGTAATTGATGATTTTAAGCTTTACAAAAGAGCAAATAGATATTATTATTATTATGCCTAGATAGTCTGTGATCTCAAACACTGTGTTTTATGTAGCATGTCTAACTAGCTTTTCACAAAGCTTTCATTATTATATAAGCACATATGTTTTGGATTGTATTGAGTTAAAGAGATATTTAAATATGCATCTGCTGCGGCCTCAAGTGCCTCCTTGGGTACTTGTTTATTAAGTTAAAGCCATCTTCTCTCTTTTATTCTTTTTTTACAGAAAGGAAACAATTTGTTATTCATTCTTTTTACAGAAAGGAAAGTATTCGTTATTCATTTTTTCACACAGAAATTTGAGCTGTGTTTTTTTTTTATTCATATACTTTTAAACCATTTTCAATGGTTATTATTATTCGAGTGTAAAATTTTTGTGGATTTTATGGATCAGTGATTATGAACACCTACGAAAAAATTTACGAAATAAATGTAAAACTTCATAGATCTTTTACGAAACAAATGGATGTTCATGAATGAGGGATTATGAATACTAGTAATAAAATTAACATATAAAACTAATGAACTTATATCCATTTAATCCTTGAATCTCCTAAAACATTGAAAACTGGTATCCATGACAATACTTTCTTTCACAATACAGGTAATAAGCAATGAAACTGCACGCATTGTCGTGCTGTAATATCCCCACTCGCTCTACTTAAGTTGATGTGTAGTAAAGTATTAGATTATAGTGGGACTTAACGTGGTGGAGAGGCATAAAGGAGGGTAAAGAGTGTTGGAATCAAGAGATGTGTATCCTCCCAGGGCAGTTGGCTAGTAAACGTTTGGAATGATGAAAAATGATGTACATGTATTACAGATTATTAGATATAAATATTATACATAGCTAATTAAGGAAATAATTTATAGCAGCAGCTCGTAAGAGAACATGAAAAGGGCTACAACTCTTGCAAAGATCAACCATCCGTGAAATTGGTATAATATGCGCATGCTCAGATCATGGCCAACCAAGATACCAAATATGAATAAAATGCGACAAAAGACAAATGACTAGTTGCGTACACAAGATGTGCGGACGGACGTATGGTCAAACAAACATGAAAAGGGCTATAACTCTCGCAAAAATCAACCATCCGTGAAATCGGTATAATATGCTCATGCTCAGATCATGGCCAACCAAGATACCAAATATGAATAAAATGCGACAAAAGACAAATGACTAGTTGGGTACACAAGATGTGCGGACGGACGTATGGTCAAACAAACATAAAAAGGGCTATAACTCTCGCAAAAATCAACCATCCGTGAAATCGGTATAATATGCGCATGCTCAGATCATGGCCAATCAAGATACCAAATATGAATAAAATGCGACAAAAGACAAATGACTAGTTGCATACACAAGATGTGCGGACGGACGTATGGTCAAACAAACATGAAAAGGGCTATAACTCTCGCCAAAATCAACCATCCGTGAAATCGGTATAATATGCGCATGCTCAGATCATGGCCAACCAAGACACCAAATATGAATAAAATCCAACAAAAGAGAAATGACTAGTTACGTACACAAGGTTTAGGGACGGACGAACGGACGGACAAGGGTATTCCAGTATACCCACCACTCTGCGAGTGGGGGTATAATTAGTCATGTACTTTTAACATGTACATGAACATGAAAGAAAATCCATACAAAACTAGGGTAAAAATCTAAAACTTAGCACATTTATTGCAGTTCTTCATCTAAAAGTCACAGCAGTCCTCAAAATGAAAATTTGAATTTACTGGTCCGAATCAAATTCTTGAATTTATTTTTATATAGTTCTAAATAAAAACTGAAATATTTACTGGTCCGAACAAAGTTTGACTGGTCTTTGGCAGGAGGACCGGTGCTAATCGTGAGGATTGTCACAATATTAAGCCTTCATTGATGAAGAAAGTGCACATGACCTGTATTCTAATCTTGTAATCAAGAAACACTAAATTTGAGCTTTATCATCTCAAAGAGTCTGGATGTCCCAAAGATTATTAAGTGATAGTAACATAATTTGGTACTACAACTAACATATTCTGCCTTCTTTGCTAGTAGTCAGTGAATCATGAGAATTCATTGTTAGAACCCCTATTTGAATATTCACCATGTTTATGATGTCATTGTTTATGTAAATGTGTGTAGTCTTTTCGGTTAAAACAAATCTGTTAAATTTTTGTTTGTTTCATATTTCTGTTTGATAAAATCATAATTTTACTCAGCAAATATTTGCTTTAATGAGAGAACAATTTAATTATTTCTCTTTAGCCTCTAAACTTCTAGATATCAAGAAATGGGTGTTGGGATTCCATTAACTGGTTCAACCTAGTAACATTTTTTTTGTCTGTCCAGATCCAGATTAATCCAACTACCATATGATCACAACCCTTGTGGATTATACTTTTAAACAAGACATTTGAGTGAGTGAATGAGTGATTGTTGTTTAACGCCAATTCAGCAATTTTTCAGCTATATCATGGCAAGAACAATGAGATGACGATGAGGTCCGCTTTGTTCTAAACCAACAGTACACATTGAGTTGGATTTTTATAGAGCTAGTTCACTGAAACAACAGTCCACGGGTAGACATGTCGCTCTTTCTCCTTAATGCTGCATGCTTTAGCGGAGAAGCAACAAATACCAATTTCAAAGTTTTTGGTTTGACCCGACCGAGGCTCGAAACCACGATCTACCGCACTGGAGGCGAGCACACTAACCATTACGCGACAGATGCGATTAACAAGACATTTGAAATCATAGAATTCAAATGATTATATGAAATAACTTAATTTTGTGAAACTGAAATTGAGAGTAAAATTAACTTTTTGTCAATAAATTATATTCTATTATTAATAAATTTAAACAATTTGCATAAATGTTAGGTGAATTGTTTTCTGTACTGACTCAGCTGCCTTGTATCAATTTCAGTAAAACATATTTTACAGCATATGTTTCTTCAAAGTTTACAGGACATGCTTTCTACAAGTTTGTAAGACATGCTTATTTTCAGTCTGCATCTTTAGTCAAAACAATATTACTGGTATTCAATAAACTGATACACATGATAACTATAACAAGAAAAACACAATTGTATATTTAGTTTAGTTGATCAACAACCTAATCAATATTAGAAGTTTGTTGGATCTTATTTTACTCAGGGTTTTCAATATTTTCAAGTGTATCAGTACTTCACTATTTATAAGTGGTACTTTTAAACTAGAGGCTCAGTGGGCTGAGCCTGTGTCGCTCACCTTTCATTCTGCTTTGAGGAAACTTAATACAGAACCTTCCATACATGTAGATGCTTCCTACCAAGTTTCGGTTAATTTGGCTAGGCAGTTTCAGGGGAGAAGATTTTTTAGATATCGACCAATCAGAAACAAGAATTGCCTGTGGTGGCCATGTATGTTAACCGATCGGGACGAAATGAGCAATATTTATAGAGGACATTCCATAGATGCTTCCTACCAAGTTTCGGTTAATTTGGCCAAGCGGTTTCAGAGGAGGAGATTTTTGAAAAATTGGCCAATCAGAATCAAGAATTGCCTGTGGTGGCCATGCTTGGTAAAGAATCATAACAAAATGTGCACTCTTTAGAGAGAGGACCTTCCATAGATGTTTCCTACTAAGTTTCAGTTCATTTGGCTGATGGGTTTCAGTGGAGAGGATTAAAATGTGAAAAGTTAACAGATGAGACAACAAACGACGGACGCCAAGTGATGCCAAAAGCCCACATTGCATTTGGCAAGGTGAGCTAAAAAATATTCATTTGAAAAATTTTCATGAATACACAACACACTTTAAAATTAGGAGGTACCAAACACCATTTAAATAGGGTAAAAGTATCTGGTACCGAACCTTATTGAAAGGTCTGCTAACCTAGTACATTATCCAAAATAAAAATATGGAAGACATTTTGCCCACATTTCCAGCTAAAGAAAACAGGAGCATAACTCCTAAATGGAAAAAGTGGTAAAGTTCCGAAATGGAACTTGGCTTTCTTATTATGGATCCTGACCTTGTGTATAAATTTTAAATGATTTGCTTATGGGGAACTTGAGTTATTGAGCGGAAACCAAATGCAGGATGCAGACGAACGGATATACGAAAATGCATCCACTTTGAGATGAATTCATAAAATAATTGTGATAAATTTGACAAAAATGTTCAGTTGTAATCAACCTTTATACCAATATAAATTTTCTTTTTAATAAACATTCCATCATTCTTTAAAACCATTGGCTTATACTCTGACAAATACAGGAATAAACAGACGTTTTTTTCAAAATGATTGCCTCCTGCACATTCTTTGTCCTTTATTTGCATTTTCCCCCCATTTTTGTACATTAATTTAATGAAATCGATAAAACTTGCAAGACATAATTATGGGTGATATCTTAAAATTGTTCGACCTACTATTCTATTAAAGTGTATTCAAGCTCAACCAATAAATTCTGGTTTGAATATAAAATTGTCTTTTGAAGTTGAAGCATAAACTGCAATACTTTGTGAAAATTAATAACTCAGGAAATAAAATTCTTCTCCTCTAATGAATGGATACAATACATCAAAATAATATGTTTTTGTTCAATTTGATATATGAATTTCCTGTCAAATAAAAAACCACTGCAATTTTATAAGATAATCAAAAATATTACATCATATTGTAACAGGTTTTTCACAGGAGCTAAAAATACTTTCAATGGAAAACACAATTTTCTTTCCAATAAGGTGGTTTCAATCTAGGCCACCCTTAACAAAATGTTAGCTTGCACAAACACAACCCATATGGGTGTAGGATATGGGTAGGTAGGTAGGGAAAAAAATGTTTTTCCTTTAAAAAAAGTGCTACAACTTGGAATAAGATACATTATTGCTATGGAACGTGAAAAAAAGAACTTAAGTAGGCACCTTTTTTTGCTGAATGAGTGAATAATGGTTGTTAAACACCAGATGAGCAATTTTCAGCTATATAATGGCAAGAACAAGTTACTGGTACTTTAATGAGACGATGATGATTTCTTCTTTGTATAGTGATATCTCTCTAAACAAAACCCTGAATAAAAATCAGAATCTTGTAAAAACCAAACATTAAATAAAGTCCCAATGTCTTCAAACTAAAAAAGCAGATGAAATGAACTTTTGAACATCCACAGAAGTTTCATTAAAATAATTGAAAATGCACACTGAAATGTGATTATATGTCGATATAGACATTCCACAAATACACTTTATATCATTGCTGATACTCTAGTATTGAATAATATAACAAGAATGTTGAAATCAATAGAGAATTCCAATATCTAATTTAAAAAAAAATAATAATCAAAAGAAAATTGATTAAATTATGACAATAACAATTTTGTCTTTATTTTATTATTATTTTTTTTTTCAAATAAGGGGAAATAACTCTAGAAGGACAAAAGTCAACAAGATGAACTGTGAGCTAATGCTCACCTATGATACCCCCCGCTCTTTGGCAAACAGGAAGTAGGAATCTGACAGGTCAAAAAACGCTTCCCATGATATGGGGTACCTATATGAAGCTTGTGACCAAATATCAGATCTCTGCCATCAATAGTTGCTGAGAAAAATGTGAGGAAAAATGTGCATATATGTTCAATGTGTATAGAAACCAACTAAGTCGGCAAACAGGAAGTAGGAATCTGACGGGTCCAAAAACGCTTCCCACAATATGGCATACCTATATGAAGCTTGTGACCAAATAACAGATTCCTGTCATCAATAGTTGCTGAGAAAAATGCGACGAAAAATGTGCATATACAAATGTATGTTAAATGTGTATAAAAAATCAACAAAATCGTCAAACAGGAAGTAGGAATCTGATGGGTCCAAAAACGCTTCCCGCGATATGGGGTACCTATATGAAGCTTGTGACCAAATATCAGATTTCTGCCATCAATAGTTGCTGAGAAAAATGAGCATATATGTTCAATGTGTATAAAAATCAACAAAGTTGGCAAACAGGAAGTAGGAATCCGATGGGTTCAAAAACGCTTCCCACGATATGGGGTACCTATATGAAGCTTGTGACCAAATATAGGATTTCTGCCATCAATAGTTGCTGAGAAAAATGTGACGAAAAATGTGCATATATGTTCAATGTGTATAAAAACCAACTAAGTCGGCAAACAGGAAGTCGGAATCTGATGGGTCCAAAAACGCTTTCCACCATATGGGGTACCTATATGACGCTTGTGACCATATATCAGATCTCTGTCATTAATAGTTGCTGAGAAAAATGTGACGAAAAATGTGCATATATGTTCAATGTGTATAAAGACCAACTAAGTCGGCAAACAGGAAGTAGGAATCTGACGGGTCCAAAAACGCTTCCCACGATATGGTATACCTATATGATGCTTGTGACCAAATATCAGATTTCTGTCCTCAACAGTTATTGAGAAAAATGCGACGAAAAATATCTTGGACGGACGGACGGACAGAGGTAAAACAGTATACCCACCTCCCCCTTCGGAGAGCGGGGGTATCATTATATTTTTATCAAGGCTGTCTACCTACAAACTTCAAGTCTTTCAATAAGGGGCTGTACCAGGTACCTCCTAATTTCAAAGAGTGTTGCATAAGATATTCATGTAACATGTTCAAATTTAATGAAAATGTACCTCCTGCAAATAGTGAAGTACTGGTATACTTGAAAAATATTGAAAGACTTGAAACTCATTTCGAGAATTATAGTTAATAAAGAATGCAATGTGAAAAAAAATTACCTTGATATTTATTTGGCATACCTGTACCACCCATACTCACTAGAGTTATGGATCTTTGGAACATCTTGCCCTATCAGACAACATGGTAAGGTATTTTTAGACGATAGAGCCATCCAACCGATCTGTTCCCACCGATTACTATATCAGGAATTTGTAGATGACTTGGCCAACACTCAAGTGTGTATGCAAAGGGAATAAATAAGCAGTTCCAAAAAAAAACAATAATAAAGAATTCCCAGTCTCCTATTTGTAGACAACAAAGTATGTGTTTACTTAAAATTAAACCAACCAACTTGAAAGAAGTTTGTGTTAATCAATAACCATGGATAGAAGATCACAGAATCAAAAATAGGCAATAATTATCAAAGAGTGATTAAATCAATTAATGCAATATGAGTCATCTACTGCACATGTCATAAAGGATGCATGGTGACATACATCAATAATTACTGCACAATGACTGTATAGAAAAGTTTTTGATCTTACAGATTATAAAGACAATGGGTATTCCAACACAAACTGAAATCAAATCCAACTTTCCACAGACTGAAACAAGGAAATATTATATTAATGAACAGTTATTCAAATGTAATGGTAGTGAGATACATGAGATTAAATTATCAGGAGGGGAGGGTTGGGATTTTATTGAACAGGTTTAATCCTGCCACATTTTTGTGTCTGTCTCAAACCAGGACCTGGATTCCCTTGAGCAAGTGTTGTGGCCTTTGTTGTGTTTAATGATTTGAGGTGAGAGGTGGTTGTTAGTTTTATTGATATTGATGGAATTGCTGACCATCCCCTTTTAAGTTTACTTTCCTTAATGTATATGGCAAGACATAAGATTAGATCTAAGGTCCAAAAGGTTGGTCCAATACAATCTGCTTAAGAGTATTACTTGAAAACCATAACTGATGGAGGAAATCCATCTGGAACCCTTGTTGCAATCAAATCAAAGTTAAGAAATGCATGAAACATGACAAAATTATTTGACAAATATAAATTGTGATTATTTTACGAATATGTGAAATTTCGGAATTCAAGCCCCATTTCTAAAATTTAAAAAAATCTATGGCCCATCCATAAAGATAATTCTTTGCAAAATACCCCATTCAAATTGGATGAAAAATAAACATGCTCAAATTTTAGGAAGTGGCACTTTTAAATTGCCCTCATCGGTCAAGTTTAATTCTCAGAATCGGTAAGACATAAAGGAAATCAGTCAACATTCTACTTGCAGCTACCAGCGCAATCAATTCAAAGAAAAGAAAAACAAATCAAAATTGGATGGAAAAAAATTCCATATACCTTTCAGATATGCACAATTTCTGAATTTGGGCTCTTTTTAGACCCATTTTCGAAATAAAACAATCGTAAAATTATCATTTTGCAAAAAACTGCATTAAAATTTGATGAAATTTTTTTTAATTCAAATTTATTTTGAAATTCCCCCTTTTATCCCCTATTATGTCAAAAACAGTAATAGTTACATGATACCAGTATGCATATTTGGTAAGGGATTTCCCTAAAGGAATCACATCAAAATCAGGTGAACAAAAACTCTCCATGTACAAAACAGAAAACTAATTTTTACTACAATACCCCAAATAAACCCAACCTTTATTCTGTTCCAAAGATCTTTGTGTTAGAAATTCAGAAAGATCGGTCAACTACTTACTAGTACCAAAGTTATCACATGGAAACCATTGTGTCTACAGAAAGACAACGAAAATGACAATGACAGACCCATAACATAGTACTTCGACACAATTTTTATGGACATATAAACAAATTAGAGATTCATCCGAGCCTCTATCCCTCAACTAGTTTCAATATCTGTTTACACTTATTGGAGTTTCTGAGAAGTTTATATTCTAACATTTTTCCATTTGGTCCCTTTTTAAATCCTATCTAAAACTATGTCATTTGGTGGTGGCCATCAGATCTAATAAAAAACCTAAAGGATGCTTGCTTATTCCAACAATATTTGCTTTCAAATAATTCGTTGAAGAATATTACTGGTATACAGATATATCATGTTTGGGAGGGGTATTTGCGAAAAATACCAGTCGAGAGACGAAATTTAGTCTCAAGACTGATATTTTTCGCAAATACCCCTCCCAAACATGATATATCTGTTTAATTACACCGAATATTATTTAGAACACTGGCTAAATAAATAATACCTTTTGTTTGTCGTTTTCAGGACCTAACATGATGTATCTGTTTAATTCTACTGAATGATGTTACATAAAACGCACAATTGATAACGTTTTACAAATTTTGTTACAAGCGTCTCGGTGAAGGGTAAAAACGGCAAATACGATTGTTACATAAAACGCACAACTGATAACGTTTTACAAATTTTGTTACAAGCGTCTCGGTGAAGGGTAAAAATGGCAAATACGATTTTTCAAATACCATGAAAAAAAGTTAAATCTTATGCAAATACACCTACATGAAGTAAAAATTATGCAAATTCACAATGCAAGGCCTGAATTTGTAAAAAATATCACGGCTATTAACCAATCAGAATCCAGCATTCTTATATAAGGTGTAATTATTTTTAAAACACTCCATTTAGAAAAGTCGGGAGCCACTGTATGGTGAAAAGTATCTTCACAAAAGAAATTAACTGTCCAGTAAATGCAGACAGATGGTGCACGTTTCTACTGAAGTTAGAGTCTAAAATTGTATAACTGAACAAAGAATCAATTAAATAAAAATAAGAATTCCACAAATCCCATTTAAATTGAAAAAATTATTAAACAAGATGCTATGTATCGTATTCCCAACTCAACACCCTTTCATTATCAAAAATTCAGTTATCAGATTTATTTGTATTTTAAATAGTTCAAACACAAAGAAAAAAGTTTCAATTTGAATAAACAAATATAGTACACATACCTTTTTAAATTTATAAATAAAATCCTAGTCAAAATTACCAGGTGTATCATAGAATCACAGGTAAAAATATCATCTCCTTCAAAATAAACTCAAAACTGCAGAAAAATCAGCTGTCCAATTCCTAAAAGATAGAATAGAGCATGCTGGGTAACACAGTCGTCTGCTGTTCTGATTTATGGAAGGAAAAGTGATAAAATTAAGTCTGCTGTCAAACTCATAGATTATTTTAATAATGGTAGGGTAAGGTGATGTGTGCACTCAACTTGAAGTTAATGTAAAAAATATTCATCTAGATCTGTTGCCTCATGTCTCCATTAAAATCTTCCCAACAAATGTATTCAGTTAACAAAATGAGGGTCTAGAATTCACCCCAATATACAAATGAATATTAAATACTGGTTTATTTATGAAGATATAGATGCATGCCTAGCCCTGTTTCTGATTAAAAATGGGAGAATCCCCTTGCATACCTAATTTTTGTTCATGGATCCCTTTTGCATATCATGTTCTGACTCTAATCTGTTTTGCAGGATCTCCTTGCATTCCCAGTTCTGTTTTTGATTTATTTGTATTTTTGTATTCTTGTAAGCCCTTAGTAATGTTTATTATTCAATTTCAAAATGTGTGACAATGTGAACACACCATCAAATACAGACCTCAATGACAAATTAATATTTAAGCATTCACTAAAGCTGTTCAAATTCTATATAAACATGGATCTGAATATATTGATATATGAAATGTAAATAACAGACCCCCCCTCCTAACCACCACAAATAAACAAAAACAAAAAAATAGGTAAATCTCCACATTTTATTCGAATTACAATTTTTCAAACATTATCTAAGGTCAATTCTTGTCTGATTTTAATAAAATTTCTATCAACAAAAAAAAAAATATGCATAGTACTATAACTGTATTGTTTTTGACTTGAAAATCATTTTTGTGTTGAACTAGTAAAATCTTATATTATAAAATAACACTGAAAAAAGAGGGGAAAAACATCTAATTTGATCAAGAATTGGCTTTCGAATAATTTTTTGAACAATTGTGATTTCAAATGAAATATAATTAAAAAATATAAGTGAGGAATACTTTTTGCATGTCTCCATCTCTCTCTCTGTGCCTACAAAATCTCCTTCTCTCTCTCTCTGTGCCTACAAAATCTCCTTAAGTGGGAACAACACATGTAAACTTTGACCTAGGGTTTGGGGTTAGAGTTATGGTGTTTAACGCCACTTTCAACAATACTTCAGTTATAGTGTGGCATACTTGGACGTATATTTTTCACTTAACATTTTAATTTTGTTTAGTACATAATCTTTTACAAAGTTGTTAGTCAATCAACACCTGTTCACCATAACCATGTACAAAGCTTACAATCTTTGTACATGTTACATAATAAAACTCTAAATTATTAAATTATGTAATCAAAATTCTTTCATCAATTGAAGATCTTTCATTAATGTGTGTTTCCTTAGAATCTTATAATCATGTTACCATGGCAACCAGCCAGTAAGACTTTGCATAAATTAAAAGTGCCAATGAATGTCAAAAATCAATTTTTAGATAAAGTTGAATGCTTACATCAAATTATTAAACAATTGAGTTGGTCAGGCTACACAACACATATCAACAAAAATATGTTGCTAACCTCATAAATATTAGAAATCTTAACCTTGACCTAGAGCTATGGTTGTGACCTTTTTACACTTAATATAGCTGTATGCCATGTGACCATATCAACATAATATATATATCAGGGTCCTATGGTACCGTGGGAGTTAAATTTGAAAAATGGCAGCGAAAATTGGTTGAAATACCATGTGAATGCACAGTATCATTGGACTATACTAATAGACATTTCTTATTTTTGTGTATGATCTAACATTTTATCAGGTTTTTGATTTGTCCTCTTTAACAGTTGATGACAATATGAAAGGATCATTCCCTTTTGTAGTGTTTTAAGAATTCCAAAATAAGCACAATTTTCTGTTGTTTTGTTAAAATAAATAGAAGTGACATTTTCGGAGTCAGGTGTTGGGTACAGAATAATTACCCCTCCACCTCAAAAAATATCTTTGTAATTACAATTTTATAACAACTCGGTAACAGGATTATCAAACTGTAATTGACTAGTATTAATCATCTTTTTCTCCCCTCAGTTTATATTGACCAAGGTTGTCAGATTTAAGAATGAAATGACATAATGGCAGACTAAATGACACATACAACTTATTTTCTCAAAATTAAATAAACTCCTCTGGAAACCAAAAAAAATAAAAATGGCAAGAATTGTACCAAAAGACAAAGAGGTTAACACCCTCATAAATCCATCTGTCTCTCCTCAGTAAGTAATCAAAGATCAGTACTATCTATGAGGACCCCTCTCTTTGATGTGAGTAAATGGCAAGAGACAGAAAATACTAATATAACGACTTTCACACCTTTATGATACACAAGGAATTTAGAAAGAATTATTATTTTGTCTGTGTATCTCTGGAATTAATTAATTGAAATGTATAAAAAATGATCATTACAATTGTTAGGTCAATGGGGTTCCAACTGGTTAGAACATTCAGATGGGGGATTAATCTCCTCTAGAGGAATTCATAATGTGGCAGATTTATATTTATCATATTTAACAAAAATTTCTCTATTACAAAATGTCATAAATAAAAATGTACTTATACTAGATGTAATTTAAGTATAATGTATGTGTACATTAAAAATGTGCACACAACAAAATAATTTGAATTAGTTTAAGAAACTTTAATAGGAGATATAATCCTTTTATTATGCTGACTATGATATTAAAATTGTAAGACAAGCATGCAATTTCTTCCAGTGTTGCATGAAAGAAAAAAAAGAAAACCAACATCTATACAAATTTTTGTATAAATTTAATAATAAATAATAAAAATAAAGTAATGTTGCCAACAGTTTAGTCAAAAATAACAGACTTTTGCCTTTGGATTGAAGTTATTGTCCCAGTAGTCTTGAAAAGACCCAAAGTCTGTAACGAGTGCAGATTATCGGAGCTTGGTCAATCGTGAGTTACCAACAATGGGAAAGAACTTAGGTTTAACAACAAGTCCTTCTCCACCCAACCTCTCCCTCCAAGAAAGGGAAGTGAGTGATTGTTGTTTAATGCCAACTCAGCAATTTTTCAGCTATATGATGGTGATTACAAGTTAATTTTCAATGAGATGACGATGAGGTCCGCTTTGTACTAGACCAACAGGCTTAGTTGGCTTTCATAGTGTTAGCTCACTCAGGGGTTTCAAAGTTTTTTATAACAGGAGGTACTTCTTAAATTTTAGGAGGTACCTAAAAAATTAGGCCGGAAGCTCCCGAAATCTAGCATTTTGTGGACCAAAAAATGTACTTCAGCGACTGCAAAACATTAAGTGTTTTTGAAAGAAAAATCCCATTAACTTTCTCTTTAGAGTTCAGATTTCACCAAGACCATGCATAATGGATTCCCCCCCTCCCCCCAATTTCTTTATTGAATATTTCAGTTTACAGACTTCAGCCAAGATTATTCATGGATAGTCCGCCATATCTTAAAAAAAAAACAAAAGGACCATAAAGAGCTACAGTTCTGCAGCTAGGCTTGACCAAGCCATTGTTATCAAAGCTTGAACTTCTCAAAATTCTTTTGTTGGCTTTGTCCTTTTCTTTTTCACAATACCTTGGCTTGTGTGTTTTTTTACTTTATTACCAGTAATTAAACTCATCAAAGACCATTGGCACGGATCAAGACATATAAGTGTCATAATTAATGAAACATAAATTTAATTTGCAATCATCATTATCTGCTAATAAAATTTATAATTTTAATAAATAGATCAATACAAATATAATTAAACAAAAACAATATATATTGTTACTTTCACGACTTAAGTGCAAAAAAAAAATGTTCGAACAAAAACGATTCGCGAAAAGACATTTATTAACATTTGAATCACAAAAGTTAAATTATTTTGGAAAAAAAAGTGGGTCCGGCGTTTTGACATTACAATGTAATTCGTATTTGAGCCATGTCCGGTCCTTTTTCAAGATTTCTAGTAATTTTCTATGCCCCTCGTACCCCCTTTTAAAAATGCTTTTCAGCACACTTTCATTTCTGTGAACAACTGCGGTAGGGCCCCGTCAAAATATGTAAATAAATTAGCCATGTAGGTTTATATTTTTTTTTTATACCGGAAGTTAAACAATATGGATGGAGTTAAGCAACAAGACGGTACGCCCCAAAATGAATCGAACCTGGGTTTTAAATGGATAAACAAATCGCACAAAATATTGTGTAGTCATATATTCATAATACATAAATGATCATACTTATATTACTGAAGATTACACTAGTTTGTGTTTGAACATAATTTGTAATCGGTCATTTTTTATTTTGAAATGATGTCAGCTTTGTTCCGGTCCGAGTTTTACACAAGGATGAAAAGATATTGGGGCGAAAACATATCTATTTACCGCATGCGCAACTGCATTTACTATTCTAAGGTACAGACTATAGTTATTTTTAAAACAGGGAATATCCCGTCAACTTGGTCGTGGTTGAACGCAGTTGTTCGATTTGAATGCGAGAATTCAGCAATTGACGTGATCATTAATTTTTTATGAAAAATATTCCACAAGCCAATCGTACTTGTGGTTTTGACCACCGCTAATTTTTGGGGGGTTTAGTAATTTCTGCCGGTACTATACACGATCTCAGACGGGTAAAAGTACCGGGTACCGGCCCACTTTGAAACCCCTGCTCACTGAAACAACAGACCACAGATAGACATGTCGCACCACTCCGACACATTATCCTGATTACGAGCCAACCAGTCTTTGCTCTTTCTTTTCTCCTTAATGCTGCATGCTTAGTGGACAAGCAACAAATACTAATTTTATAGTATTTGGTTTGACCCGATCGGGGCTCGACCCCACGATCTACCCGCACTTGAGGTGAGCATGCTAACCATTACACTATGGATGCGGTTCTGTATTCATATGGATTCTCCATATCATGGGCATATGGCAATTAGCATACAAAGTTTGAAGAATTTAGGAGCTGTTCATACAAACTTTTGTGACAGACGGACAGGACGAAAACATTCCCCCCACCCTTTTTCCCCAGAAGTGAGACATGAATTACATCAAAATAGAGAAAGTCATAAAATTACAACAACTCGGAAAAAAGACAACAAACCTTAAAAATAAAAATATTAATGGCATCACACAATGAAATGTACATCACACAATGAAATGTACATCACACAATGAAATGTACATCACACAATGAAATGTACATTACACAATGAAATGTACATCACACAATGAAATGTACATCACACAATGAAATGTACATCACACAATGAAATGTACATCACACAATGAAATGTACATCACACAATGAAATGTACATCACACAATGAAATGTACATCACACAATGAAATGTACATCACACAATGAAATGTACATCACACAATGAAATGTACATTACAATATCAAAGTACAATGTATGTTAAAATGAATAGAAAAGAAACTTACAGAACGAGTTGAAGAAATTCTATTTCAATATCAAAGTACAATGTATGTTAAAATGAATAGAAAAGAAACTTACAGAACGAGTTGAAGAAATTCTATTTCAATATCAAAGTACAATGTATGTTAAAATGAACAGAAAAGAAACTTACAGAACGAGTTGAAGAAATTCTATTTCAATATTAAAGTACAATGTATGTTAAAATGAACAGAAAAGAAACTTACAGAACGAGTTGAAGAAATTCTATTTCAATATTAAAGTACAATGTATGTTAAACTGAACGGAAAAGAAATTTACAGAACGAGTTGAAGAAATTCTATTTCAATATCAAAGTACAATGTTTGTTAAACTGAATGGAAAAGAAACTTACAGAACGAGTTGAAGAAATTCTATTTCAATATCAAAGTACAATGTATGTTAAAATGAACAGAAAAGAAACTTACAGAACCAGTTGAAGAAATTCTATTTCAATATCAAAGTACAATGTATGTTAAACTGAATGGAAAAGAAATTTACAGAACGAGTTGAAGAAATTCTATTTCAATATCAAAGTACAATGCATGTTAAAATGAATATGAAACGAAACTTACAGAACGAGTTGAAGAAATTCTATTTCAATATTAACGTACAATGTATGTTAAACTGAATATGAAAAAAAAAACTTACAGTAGGAGTTGAAGAAATTCTCAGTTATAAATGTTTAGATCTTGTTATGTAATCAACTTTCTGCCAAGTCTGGACTGTTACATTTGATGTGCCTATTTTATGGATGTTTTATGAGAGTGATGTTTCCCTCTTAATTGTACAGGGGAGCACATGCCATTTATTAAAGGAAATCAAACATATAATATAACTTTATAACTACAACATAAAAATTAAATGGTTCATCAAAAGCTTTCATTTACTTAGTACACACAGACAGATGGAATTTATTGCCTTAGAGAACTTCTCCCTTGGAATTTTCCACACTTTTGCCAAACTAAAATTGATGTACACAAAATCTCAAAATGATACCTTTACATTACATCTATTCATAATTAATTAATTATTTTATTAAAACAAATGCATAATATTCATAAAGTTGATATACACAAAATCTCAAAATGATACCTTTACATTAGTAAACGATTATAAGCGATGCATTTTCACATAGTGAAAATGTATAAAGATAAAGAAGTCAAGAAAAATGTCAAGGATATTTTTTTTTATCAATGTGTGACGTAAAAATATTTTTGACATTTATGTCACCGAATATGGTACTGCTTTGACAACTATTTTACCTATTTTGTTCCTGTATTTAAATACTGTTATAGTGACAGCCGGAACCTTTGAACCGTAATGAGAACGGGAGGTTTGGCACCTTAAAATCTGATTCAACCCACCATTTCTTTAGAAATGCCTGTACCAAGTCAGGGTCATTACGGTTTTCACAGTTTTCCGGTTGTTGACTGATTTTGTCTGTTTATATAATTATGAGTTTTGACTTTCCCTTTGTAAGATTGTTCGGAGTTCGGTAATTTTGTTATTACCCTTATTTACATCTATTCATAATTAATTAATTATTTTATTAAAACAAATGCATAATATTCATAAAGTGATTTTCTCAGGATACCCCAGTTTTCTCCACCAATCAAACTGACTGCCATGATATAACTGAAATATTGTTGAAAGTGGTGTTAAACACCACAACCCTAACCCTAATATTCATTATTATCTGAAACTAAAATCTTGTTTTTTAATATTGTAAAAAAAATATATTAATTAAACGTCATAAAATATATTTCAAATTCATATGATGATAACAGCTATAATTGAATAGATTAAAATTTCAAAAATAAAATTCGAAATATTTCTAATTTTATTGTAAATGAAAAGCTTAAAGCAGTTAAAAATAAAGACAAGTAGCAAATCAGATTTTTTTTAATGTCATATGATCACTGGATCTCAAACATCTATACAATTCCAATGTATCAAACCCAAGGATGGCAAAATAATGTATTTCTATGATGTTCTGTATATGACTCACATCACTTTATACAATAATGTCAAGAATTACATATTTTCTCTAAAAAAAATGATAAGTCATAAACAATAAGCTAACAACCTTGAATGTTAAACTGATAATAAAAGTTGAAAAAGTTCACACACAAAAAATCTATACTTTTGAAAAAAAACAAAACATCACATTCATGGTTAGGTTGAACTGACAAATTAAAATATCTGCTTCTGTGCAGAATACATTATATTATTTAGAAAAAAAAATGTAGAGTTTCTTGGAACTCTATGTCATATATTTTTTCAACAAAAGATGAGGGAAAAACAAAGTAGATAATGTAACAGAAAGATACTAGTCAAATTATATAATTTGACATTAAACAATGTTTAACTAAAAGTGTTTTTTTTCTAGTACAAAACAGACATCATCCTCTCATTGAAATGTATTCTGTTCTCGCCATGATTATCTGAACAATTACTCACTTGGCGTTTAACAACAATTACTCAGTGACTCACTATATTTTTCATCTGTCGATCAACTATCATCTAATAGCATCCTTTTCAGGATTAAGTCAGCTAACATTCCATAGAAACTCTCTTCACCTTCATAAAACCACTATTGCTTTTGAATATCTACAGATTTTGAAGGCTAGTCTTTGATTGGTCGTTTTCAAATCTTAATCCTGACATGACATAATATCAAAAGTTTTAAGATTTTAGTGGATTGCTGGATAAAATAAGAGAGGGAGGATTGGGACCCCATTAATCGTTGCTTGTCCATGGTCGGTGGTTCTCTCCGGGTACTCTGACTTCTTCCACCACTAAAACTGGTCGCCATGATATGGCTGAAATATTGCTGAAAGTGGCATTAAACACCAACAATCAATCAATCAATCAATCCCATTAATCGTTTTAACCCCACCACTACAGCAGCATGTTAACATCAAAAGCAAGTGTGGACAAAAACCATGGCTTAATGTTAAATGACCAGTTCCTGATGAGAAACCTTTTCAAAGAGATATTAAGACTAATCACAGACATGGTATACTTCTGTTAATCTATTATTACTGAACACACAAAGGTTGTATTTTTCATGGCAATTTACTTCAAGCAAGGCATAGAAATTATAGATATAATAATTCTTACATCAGTGATTGTGTTATTATCTATTCACTGTCAACACCAGATTATGGTAAAACAATATTACAAGTTTGTAAACATATCTTATATTTAAAAACAAGTGCTTTAAAAAACAATTGTCTAAATATTTGGAAGATTTGAAAGTGAAAAGAGTTTTACACTTAAATGAACAAGCTTGCTTGTCTCTATGATTTTCCAGTTAGATTTTGGAACTGTTCAGATAATGTGGTATATTTTTGTTCTCCATTTTTGGAACTGTTCAGATAGTGTGGTATATTTTTGTTCTCCATAGAACTGTTCAGATAGTGTGGTATATTTTTGTTCTCCATAGAACTGTTCAGATAGTGTGGTATATTCTAGTTCTCCATTTCATCTTATCTTTAAAGGTTCGTGTAAGATGTACATGTCAATATTTCCAGGGATGATATATAAAAACTAGAGGCTCAGTGGACTGAGCCTGTGTCACTCACCTGTCATTCTGTTTTGAGGAAACTTAATACAGAACCTTCCATAGGTGCTTCCTACCAAATTTCAATAAATTTGGCCAAATGGTTTTAGAGAAGATTTTTTTTAAACTGGCCAATCACCAAAAAGAACTGCCTATGGTGGCCATGGATATTTTGTACAGGCTAAGCGGCTTCAGAGGAGAAGAATTTTTAGAAATCGACCAACCAGAAACAAGAACTGCCTATTGCGACCATGTTTGTTAACGGATCAGGATGAAATGAGCAATCTTTATAGAGCACCTTCATGTGTCTGCTAGTGATAGAGGTTAATTATTTGTCTGTTTAAACATCTGCAGACTTTTTGAAATTCGTCGGACCGTCAGACCGAGCGAGCAGAAAATTACAAGGACCGACAATACTGCCAAGTATACCAGTCCGGGTGTCCGACAACAAATTTTGTTTTGCACCGGAAATCGGAAATGCAACTGGTATGCCGGAACGATCAGTCGACTCGGAATTAGATTCTGCTTCAAATGACATTTACTTCTTAAACATGCAACTGTTCCCATGGTAATTCTATTAATCATTGTATTTTTATAGTTTAAACTGGATGTGATGCATCAACGCGACCATTTCGTGTGTTTATATTTGAAAACATGGCAGGTCTGGTTTTTATTGTTCCCATCACCAATTCCATTTAAATTTTAGAATATTGTAAATTCCGGTCCTGCAGAAAATTATTGGGTGCAGGACCTACATGTAGGTCCTGCATATTGAATTTTGTTTTCAAAAAGTCTGCATCTGCTAGAATTCTGCAATATTACTGGAGAGTGAAAACAAAATTGATAAAAAAAAAAAATTGGTCTTGTTCAATGTTTGCTAGTGTCCTGCAATATTACAGGACAGTGGACACAATGTTTATAACAAAATCATCAAATTTGTTCCATTAATAATAAAAAGTTATGGGTGTAAATAAACATGAGAGACTATCCAAGTTCACACTTAGAAACAAATCAATGTAAAGGAACAGTGCTTTTATTGCAGTTGTATATCTGCTAGTGCTTAAGGAAAGGGGATATAAAATCTATAAAAATCATTTGTCTGTTTCAACATCTGCCAGTCTTCTGTAATTTTAAAATTCATCAGGAAAAGAAATGGTAGATAAAAAAAAAGGCAAGTAAAGCATCTCAAAAATCATTTGTTAGAATTGTAAATTGAGGTAATTTGTGAAAGCACTCAACTGATGTATTTAATGTATCTATTTTCTTAAAGTCGTGTTTACAAATTGCATGTACGCCGCTAGTTTTAAATCTCAAAATTGCATAAAAACCATTACATCTACTTGATCAAGACTTTAACAGTTAACATTTTTTTTAGCAACATTTCTGCTATTTCATGTCAGACATGAGAAGTATATATATATGCAAAAATAAAACTGAATGTTCTAAAAGTCTATTACAGCTTTTAAAATGGTCTACCTTTAATATGGTCTGTGAACTAAGTACCGATGATTTAAGTGTCAATAAAAGATTCTTTAGAATAAATTTTATTTTTTACAAGTGTCTTATTTGATCAAACCAAAGGCTCATATGTGCTTGTATCAGTATAATCACTGACCTGGCAATAAAAAGATCTCTTTATTAAAACATTTGTGGAAGTATTATTCTATTTTAAACCCCAATCAGCATGAAAAGACAATCTTAGTACAGGGCACCACAAATTATGGGTGCATTCAGTTTTGTATTTTTTTAAGAAGATGATTTTCATCACTTTACCTTTGCATCTTACGTGGAACTATGTTCTGTGGTGGTATCCATCTTGGATATCCAAAAGACACAGAAAACATGAACAGATTAGAGGGTTATAATATGTACATTAATGACTTATAACTATGAACTGTGTTTATTATTGCTTACAATGGTTTATGTTTCATTGCAGATGACTGTGGTCATTGTTCAACATTAAAGACTTGTATGAATAAATAGACATTGTTCTTATTTATGACCACGGCTATAGATTATTGAAGACCTGTGAAGAGTAACACTTAAAACAATAATGCCTGCAGTAGTGTTCTATTCCTGGATGTGATTATGCTACTGACGATGCAGCTATCGTTGCTGCACTCATCACTGCTCATTGCACAACACACGCTCCAGGACCAGTCACGATAGCAAAAGTAGAAAAAGTGAAAAGACCTATTATTTCAACAGCTGGCACTAGTGAGGAATGGGTGTATTTTGAATCACGATGGTCCGATTACACTGAAGCAACAAAAATTGCCGGCCGTGACAAGGTAGTTCAACTGCTAGAATGCTGTGATGAGCAGCTACGTAAGGACTTGACACGATCAGCAGGAGGTAGCCTAACTAACAAAACTGAACAAGAAGTATCAAGAAACTTGCTGTTCGTGAGGAAAATATGATGGTGGTCACACTTCATAACATGTGCCAAGACCGTGACGAACCAATACGTAGTTTTTGTGCACGTTTGCGTGGACAAGCCGGTGTTTGCAAATTTTTAATAAAGTGTCCTGCTTGTAACACAGATGTAAACTATACAGACACAATTATTCGGGACGTTCTCGCACTGGGCATTTCTGATCCTGAAATCCAACTTGATCTCCTCTGGGACAAAAACCAGGACATGACTCTTGAGGAAGTCACTCAGTTCGTTGAAGCAAAAGATTCAGGAAAACGATCTGCATCTCGACTGCAAGATTCTCAGGTGGTACAAGCAGCCAGCAGCTCTTACAAGAAGGCAAAGCAGACAGCTGTGAGCGACAAAAATGAAATTTGCTCATATTGCGGCAAAAAGGGACACGGCAAAAGTGTACCAGCTTGTCTCCGTAAGTCAGATTGCCCTGCATATTGCCATAAGTGTGGATACTGCAGTCGTGAACACCACTTTGAAAAGGTCTGTAGGAGTAAAGAGAAATCAAAAACTGGGATAACTACTCATAATACCAATGATTGTGAAGGTGCCGTGTTTGATGCACTGTGTAGCATATCCAGCCATTCACAACAAAGAAATGGCAGATCATCATCTTTACGACAATTTGTCAGATACCTGGATCAGAAAGGCATCGAAACCACAACCATTTGTCAACCTTGCTATAAGAATCTTACCGGAGGATTACGAAGCGTATGGTTTCAACATTACTACAAGAACAAATACTATTGCAATCTCTGCTATGGCAGATACAGGATGTCAGAGATGCCTCGCCGGTATCAAAGTCATCCATCGATTCAGAATGAACTCATTCAGGTCAATATGAAAATGCATGCTGCCAACAATAAAGGTGTCACGATCCTTGGTGCAACCATACTCCGCATCTCCGTCAAAGATGATCAAGGTAGGCATGTCGAAACGAGACAAATGACTTATGTTACTGACAACTCTGATAGAAGTGCTATAAGTATAATCTAGTATAACTTATATATAATTATTATAGTATGAATAACCATATTTCATTTCTTTCTTACACATTAACCTATATACAGAAGACTGGAAGGACTTTTTCCTCTGTTAACCATATCTGTCTAGTGGCTGTATCATGCCTTGAATGTTACCGACTTTATTATAATACCAGGTTAAACATTAAGCAAACAACTGATATGGTTTTCAGTATTAACAAACCAGGAAAGTCAAGTGCAGACACCCATTTTAGCAAACATTCAGAACAAAGTCTTGAACCAGGTCAAAATATTTAAGAGAGTGTGTTAGTACTCAAGAATGGGAAGTTGACAATACGGAAACTGAAATCATCATATTTTGTCATACAGCCTACTAGTATGTTTGCACATCATGATCAGTGGTATTGAACATAGTTTTTGGTGAATATGTTGGTCTAGTACAAAGTGGACCTAATCATCATTTCATTGAAAATTAACTTGTTCTCTCCATGATATAGCTGAAAAATAGTTGGGCTAAACAACAAACACTCACTCCATATCCCCCAAACATTGTTTGTGGGGTATAACAAAAACAAAATATAATTGTGACTGAACTTTAATGACACTTCACATCACTGATACTTCTTAATTTATCTGGAAATAGTAAACAATTTTAAGTTTTCTGCACAAAAAGATAAAACTCCAAACTCGATATGTTTCAGTTTGAAGTTTGTCAAGTCGTCAATGGTCAAGCACTCGTTTATTTGGTAATGCGCACCGTCACGAACTTGGCATTTCACATCCAGAAAAAAATCTGGTTTTAGGCATTTCACCATGGTGTTCCTCGAAAATTTCCTTCAAGGTTCTTTGGGTCTCAACATTTATGGGACCCATGTGGCAGCATTCTTTAAACTTCATTGCAACTACTCGTGATGAACATAACATGTGCGCCGCCATTGTTTTTCTGTTGAAAAATTCCTCCGCTATCCGGTGAACTATGCTCCAATTCCGAGAAAATGCCGGAAGTCCAACAAGCGATTTAAATATATTTTTTTTATTTGCTGAAAAAGAATTAGGGTCGACACTTAAAAATAGGGTCTGTCAGGAAACTGGAAACACAGGTATTATTTTGTATGGCCTAAGCTATTTATTAGCAGAGAAGCTTGTATTGCTCTTGGAATGATCTTAGACAGCTTCACTACCATTGGTGAAATCAACGAGACGCAACAAGCCATCAGTACAGAGATTCCTCAAAATATCTCAAACAAAATTGGAAGTGTTATTGGCCTAGCTACTACCTGTAACTTCCCAAAACGGAAGATACCACCTCCACTGCCTACGAAGTTGCCCTATCCTTCATCTGAAGCCAACCTCACAAAACTGAAACAATTTCTCATGGACTATTACAAATCTAGTACCTTCAATACATGTGATCACCAACCACTGCCACTGATGGATGGACCACCAATGCACTTAATGGTGGATCCTGATGCTGAGCCTGTCACTCACCACACACCAGTACCAGTTCCAATCCATTGGAAAGAGGAGGTCAAAGCCGGTTTAGACCAAGACGTTCGACTTGGTGTATTGAAACCTGTCCCAGTTGGGGGACCTGTCACATGGTGCCATAGAATGGTCGTTTGTGCTAAGAAAAATGGAAAACCAAATGTGTAGATGATGTCCTCCTATGGGCTGATTCGATTGAGGAAAGCTTTTTCCAAGCTGCACAATGGCTTGACATCTGCGGACGACATGGCATCACACTTAATCCTGAAAAGTTCATATTCGGTCAAGATGTGGTAGAATTTGCAGGATTTGAAATCACGTCCAATACTGTCCACCCTTGCATGAAATACTTACGAGCGATCCTAGATTTTCCAACTCCTAGAAATATCACAGATGTACGATCATGGTTTGGTCTTGTTAACCAAGTGTCCTACGCCTTTAGCATGGCTGAAAAGATGCTACCATTCAGGCAACTATTGAAACCTGAAACACCATTTTGTTGGGATGAACACCTCAACAGACTGTTTGAGGAATCGAAAGCCACTATCATAAGTGAAATTGATGAGGGCGTTAGAATCTTTGACAAAAATAAACCTACATGTCTAGCTACAGACTGGTCAAAATCTGGTATTGGTTTCTGGCTATTCCAGAAAATTGTTCCTGCACAGGAAGTGAACACGGGATGGCGGATAACGCTTGTCGGAAGTAGCGTCACACATCCCGCTGAATCCCATTATGCACCAGTAGAGGGTGAAGCTCTAGCCGTTGTTGACGCTTTGGACAAAACGAGATACTTTGTACTGGGATGCGATGATCTCATTATCGTTGTTGATCATAAACCTCTTCTGAAAATATTCAGCGACAGGTCCTTAGAAGAGAAAACACTCAGATATATCATTTCCGAATGATTCATGTACCAGGTGTCAAGCATCATGCCGCTGACGGTGTTTCACGTCACCCTACTGGGGACCCGGAAAAACTTATCCTCTCTGACGACATAGCAGCCATCAAGAATGATACAATATCGTTGCTACCTGCTACATCATTTTTATCAGGCATACATACTTCAGATTCAGAATCAGACGTTACTGACATGGAAAACAGTATCATCATATCAGCAGTGTCCTTGCTGGATTCACTTGCAGTAAGATCAGTGACATGGGACAGAGTTCATACCGCCACAGCTAGTGACAACAGTATGAATGAACTTATTAACTTTATTGAGTCTGGTATACCAGAATTTCGCCATGAGTTTCCTCCACAATTGTAGGAATATTTCCAATTCCGTGAACACCTTTACACTATTGATGGTGTTATACTATACAAGGATAGAATAATTATACCTCCCAGCCTCCGAGAGGAAGTTTTATCTGCTTTACACGCAGCCCACCAAGGAGTTACCTCCATGATTTCTAGAGCAGAGTCATCAGTCTTTTGGCCAGGTATTACTCCTGCTATCACAGCGCTAAGAGCCGGATGCAATCATTGTAATCGGATAGCACCTTCTAACCCAAGTGCTCCACCTACACCTCTGATGTCACCGGACTACCCGTTTCAATGCGTCTGTTCTGACCTTTTTCAATACAAGGGGATTAATTACCTCGTCATAGTTGACCGATACTCAAACTGGCCAATTGTTGAAAGATCTTCAAATGGTGCAGCTGGGCTCATAACCTGCCTTCGATGCACATTCGTCACTTTTGGGATTCCCAATGAACTAGCATCTGACGGCGGTCTTGAATTCACTGCCACTGCTACGAAACAGTTTCTTCAAGACTGGGGTGTACACCATCGCCTATCTTCAGTGTCTTTCCCTCATAGCAATTGCAGAGCGGAAGTTGGAGTTAAAACTGTTAAACGCCTGATTGCTGATAACACTGGCCCTAACGGTGATCTAGACACGGATACATTTCAACAGGCTATGCTCCAGTACAGAAATACACCTGACAGAGACACAAAGCTTTCACCTGCAATGTGCGTCTTTGGTCATCGAATTTGGGATTTCATTCGGATTCCGCCAGGAAGATACTCTCCCCACAATACCTGGAGGGAAACCCTAGATGCCCGAGAAGAGGCTTTAAGAAACCGCCACATCAAACAGAGCGAACGCTTGTCAGAACACACCAAAAGGCTGCCTCCACTGGCAATCGGCAATTGTGTGCGTATTCAGAACCAGATAGGGCATTACCCACTAAAATGGGACAAAACTGGCGTCATCATCGAAGTCCACCAATTTGATCAATATGCAGTAAAAGTTGATGGTTCGGGAAGAGTTACTTTACGCAACAGAAAGTTTCTCAGAAAGTATGTACCCGTCAAGAGCCTCAAAACAACAAAGACTATACAGGATGACCTTTTGTGTAAGAATGTACCTGCCACATCAACCTTTGACACCAAACAAGTTTCAAAACCAACTTCGAATACATTAATGGAAACCCCAAAGACATTTATCCTACAACCGGCAACTCATTCTCCCGTAGGTCAGGCAACTTCTGACTCCAAAGGCAGTTCTACATCAGGATTGACCTATTTACCAAATGTGCCTAACGAGCAAAAAATACACATTCCTGCAACCCCAAAGACTGGCCTTTCATCCGATAGTCCTAAAGTAGTTAACACAAATCCTGAGCACCGTCGTTTGGAATTCAGCAAAACACAGTATGAGGAACAAGGAACACTGTCACCAATACTCCTACGTTGATCACGCGTCCAGCAGAACCTCATTCACATGATATGTGTCATACTCCACAACGTAAATCTAGCCGTGCCAGTCACCCACCGGCCTGGCATTCAGATTATAATATGGACTAACAATCATGACATTGACTTTTTGGAATTTTCTTTGTATATCAATTAAAACAGATTAGTATGGATGTTTTTATTTTCTTTTTCAACATACCAGTATACCCAGGATATAGACAAGTCTTTGCCAACTTTAATGAGACATTACAGGAGCCAAAGACTCAGGGGAAGATAGAGGGTTATAATTGAATATGTACATTAATGACTTATAACTATGAACTGTGTTTATTATTGCTTACAATGTTTTATGTTTCATTGCAGATGACCATGGTCATTGTCCAACATTAAAGACTTGTATGAATAAATAGACATTCAGATTGTTCTTATTTACAGATTGCAAAGGATCATTCAACTCAAGGAACATCACTACACCGTTTCTTTTCAAATGATTCAGTTGTTTCAGATAAGATTTTAAAACAATTTCTCTGACATGGAGTCCTATGTTAAAATATGCCATGAATTTCTGATCAATATTAACAGTCATGTGAAACTAAATTTCAACAGTCATATGCGACTAAATTTCAAATCATGTGAATCATAATTTCAACAGTCATGTGAAACTAAATTTCAACAGTCATGTGAAACTAAATTTTAACAGTCATGTGACACTAAATTTCAACAGTCATGTGACACTAAATTTAAAGTCATGTGAAACTAAATTTCAACAGTCCTATGAAACTAAATTTCAAGTCATGTGAAATTTCAACAGTCATGTGAACTTTAATTTCAACAGTCATGTGAAACTGAATTTCAACAGTGATGCAAAACTAAAATTCAACAGTCATTTGAACAATAATTTCAACAGTCATGTGATACAAAATGTCAACAGTCCTGTTAACCTTAATTTCACCAGTCATGTGAAATTAAATATCCATGTCTAGAACTCAGTCATGTTCACCTGAAATACCTACAGGTATGTCTTGCATTTCACCATACTGATATTAAATCAGAGAGTTCTGCAGTCTAAAGTTGGCAGTAAACAACAATCATTCAATCAATCAATCAATCAATTCTGTGTTGTGTCAACCTTGTATCCAAAATGATATGGGATGTGCTGCTTCCAAGTCAAGAAAATATGCAGTAACTGGCATTGATGATGATTTTAGATTTTTTTTAACATAGGTTTTAAGATTTCCCTGTCTCCTCCTCTAGACCATCCATTCAAGCAGGCATATACATGTACAAACATTAGCTTACGTCTACAAAAGCTGTGTCCATAAACTCAAACATTCTTAACACTTTGTTTATTACAGTTTACAAGATAATATTTCTGATAAAGACTATTGATATTAAACATCAAGGAAATGCACCATATGGGATCAATATGTATGTAAAATGCATTTCAATGTAATACCATAACCGACTTCCCCTCTTCATCCGACCCTTTACCTCCATACCTTTGATCAAACACAAGCTGTCACCAGGTAGAAAGATCATTACTGTGTAACACCATTGACAGATTAAATGGCTGCACATAACAACTGTACTGTAATGTCAGTCAGATTAAATGGTGTTGCACCTAACAACTGTACTGTAATGTCAGTCAGATTAAATGGTGTTGCATCTAATAACTATACTGTAATGTCAGTCAGATTAAATGGTTGCACCCAATAACTGTATTGTAATGTCTGTCAGATTAAATGGTGTTGCACCTAGTGACTATACTGTAATGTCAGTTAGTTTAAATGGTGTTGCACCTAATAACTGTACTGTAATGTCAGCCAGTTTAAATGGTGTTGTACCTAATAACTGTACTGTAATGTCAGTCAGATTAAATGGTGTTGCACCTAATAACTGTACTCTAATGTCAGTCAGATTAAATGGTGTTGCACCTAACAACTGTACTGTAATGTCAGTCAGATTAAATGGTGTTGCATCTAATAACTGTACTGTAATGTCAGTCAGATTAAATGGTGTTGCACCTAATAACTGTACTGTAATGTCAGTCAGATTAAATGGTGTTGCACCTAACAACTGTACTGTAATGTCAGTCAGTTTAAATGGTGTTGCACCTAATAACTGTACTGTAATGTCAGTCAGATTAAATGGTGTTGCACCTAACAACTGTACTGTAATGTCAGTCAGTTTAAATGGTGTTGCATCTAATAACTGTACTGTAATGTCCGTCAGCTTAAATGGTGTTGCACCTAACAACTGAACTGCAATGTCAGTCAGTGTAAATGGTGTTGCACCTAACAACTGTTCTGTAATGTCAGTGAGTTCAAATGCTGTAGCTCCTAACAACTGTACTGTAATGTCAGTTAGTGTAAATGGTGTTGCACCTAATAACTGTACTCTAATGTCAGTCAGATTAAATGGTGTTGTACCTAACAACTGTACTGTAATGTCAGTCAGATTAAATGGTGTTGCATCTAATAACTGTACTGTAATGTCAGTCAGATTAAATGGTGTTGCACCTAATAACTGTACTGTAATGTCAGTCAGATTAAATGGTGTTGCACCTAACAACTGTACTGTAATGTCAGTCAGTTTAAATGGTGTTGCACCTAATAACTGTACTGTAATGTCAGTCAGATTAAATGGTGTTGCACCTAACAACTGTACTGTAATGTCAGTCAGTTTAAATGGTGTTGCACCTAATAACTGTACTCTAATGTCAGTCACATTAAATGGTGTTGCACCTAACAACTGTACTGTAATGTCAGTCAGATTAAATGGTGTTGCACCTAATAACTGTACTCTAATGTCAGTCAGATTAAATGGTGTTGCACCTAACAACTGTACTGTAATGTCAGTCAGATTAAATGGTGTTGCACCTAATAACTGTACTGTAATGTCAGTCAGATTAAATGGTGTTGCACCTAATAACTGTACTGTAATGTCAGTCAGTTTAAATGGTATTGCACCTAACAACTGAACTGTAATGTCAGTCAGTGTAAATGGTGTTGCACCTAACAACTGAACTGTAATGTCAGTCAGATTAAATTGTATTGAACCTAATAACTGTACTGTAATGTCAGTCAGTGTAAATGGTGTTGCACCTAACAACTGAACTGTAATGTCAGTCAGTGTAAATGGTGTTGCACCTAACAACTGAACTGTAATGTCAGTCAGTGTAAATGGTGTTGCACCTAACAACTGAACTGTAATGTCAGTCAGATTAAATTGTGTTACACCTAACAACTGGCCTACATGTCAGTCACATTAAAAGGTGCTGGTGTTATACATTACATACCATTACCTCTAAACACTAAAACTGCAGCCTGTTACATGAATTATACAAATAATTAACACATCTTAATTCTCAAATATGCTTACTACGAACTACATTTGTACATGTATCTAAGTAAACAACTCATGGTCATCTGAGTTTTGAGATTAAGGAAGCTCTACTATAGGATACAATATCAAAGATCAGCATAAAATGGAAGCCCTTGTGTGTAATCCCCCTCTTATAAGACCATCCCTTCTGCAATGAAAAAGTGGCATCTCTTGAGGGGGGTTAAGTAGTATTTTACAACCACAGTCAGATTAAATGGTGTTGCACCATACAACTGTCCAGTCTGATAAAAGGGTGGCCATTGGTGGGAGTGGCCTTATAAGAGAGTTTCTACTCTGTATATGTACAAGTGTTTCTCTTAAGAGAAACGTCTAAGATGGCAATACAGTAGTCCCCCTCTTATATTGCGGCTAACCCTTCTGCAATGAAAACTAGAGGCTCCCAGGAGCCTGTAATCTCTCACCTGGTTTTCAATTTGACATCTAAAGTTGATAGAAAATGGGGGTGTTGCACATAATTTTGAAAGTGGGCCAACCAAAGATCATTTCAACTCAAATTTCTGAGCAAAAGATTTTGGATGTGATTTTTATCTCATAATATTCCTAAATGGAATAAACTGGCTGAAAAAATCTCACAGAAAAACCCAGAATATATGCTAAACTACTCATTGCCATATAGCTGCAGTTAAAATTTGAGTTCATTTTGATTAGTAATAAAGCGGAAACTGACAACTAAAGAAATTTCTATTTTTAGTAACAGCAGCCATTTTGAATAGAGGGCGGGGCTGTCGGACACAATATTGAAAGGGGACCACCCCAGCCAAATTTGCTTTAATTTGGTTCAGCGGTTTCAGAGGAGAAGATTTAAATGTGATCTTTTATCAAAATATGTCTAATTTGTATAATCAGTATAAATCGGTTGAAAGAAAAATTTCACAGAAAAACCCAGAATATATGTTAATCTACTCATTGTCATGTAGCTGCAGTTAAATTTGAGCTCATTTTGATTTATAATAAAGCAGCAATGGACAATTGAAGAAATTTCTATTTTTAGTAACAGCAGCCATTATGAATGAAGGGTGGAGCTGTCGGACACAATTTTAAAATGGGACTACCCAAGGACTATCCCTGCCAGGTTTGGTTTAATTTGGTTCAGCGGTTTCAGAGGAGAAGATTTAAATGTGATCTTTTATCAAAATATGCCTAATTTGCATAATCGGTATAAATCGGCTGAAAGAAAAATTTCACAGAAAAGCACGGAATATATATATGTTAAACTACTCATTGTCATGTAGCTGCAGTTAAAATTTGAGCTCATTTTGGTTTATACTAAAGCAGCAATGGACAATTGAAGAAATTTCTATTTTTAGTAACAGCAGCCATCTTGAATGGAGGGCGGGGCTGTCGGACACAATTTTGAAAGGGACCCACCCAAGGACCATCCCTGCCAGGTTTAGTGTAATTTGGTTCAGCGGTTTCAGAGGAGAAGATTTAAATGTGATTTTTTATCAAAATATGCCTAATTTGCATGATCGGTATAAATCGGCTGAAAGAAAAATTTTACAGAAAAACCAGGAATATATGTTAAACCACTCCTTGCCATGTAGCTGCAGTTAAAATTTTAGCACATTTTGACTTATACTAAAGCAGCAATGGACAATTGAAGAAATTTCTATTTTTAGTAACAGCAGCCATCTTGAATGGAGGGCGAGGCTGTTGGACACAATTTTGAAAGGGACCCAACCAGGGGGTCCAGACTTGGGGTCAATTACATTCAAATGTAATCGATTACATTACAATTACTTTGCAATTTCCATGATTACATTACATTACGATTACATCAATTTTCAAATGTAATCGATTACATTACTGATTACATTTAATGTCATGACAACCAATATATTAGTGTTTTATGTTATTTTGTCTCATGTTTATCTGTTCAATATCTCTTATTTAATGTATTTCTTACTCAGAACTATGAATTACAATTCAGTTTTAATGTGATCATTACATGCAATAACATACAGTACATTGTAAATTATAAACAGCAATTCTCATTTTCCTTTTTCCAAAAAATATGTTGTGTCTTATTACTATAACAAATATTCATTCCATCTTATACTATTAGTAATTATTATAACATACATTTGCACATTTTAATAATATACAGGTATATCAAATAATTTTAAACATCCTGTCAAAAGTTTATTGTGGATAATAAACTAGCAGTTAACCTGTGCCACAGATAAAATTTGTAATTATGGTCTTATTTATGAAACAAAATTATGTAACAATCACCATTACTAAATTTCACACCATTTCAATGTGATATATAATTCAGAAGATAAAAAAACAAGTCATTCTGGTTCTAAAAACTTGCTTAAAAATATGCACAATTTCTCAGTCTAAATATGAAAACTAAATCCTTAATTTATGTAAATAGATTTAATAAAATATCCATTACAGGTTGCATAGTAACCCACAACTAATGAAAATGATCATATAATCCAATATCAAAATGAAAATCAGCACCAAAATAAAAAGCAGAAATATCACATATCTCTGAATAATTGGAATATTTTTTTAAAAAATCCAAAATTTTACAAATATTACAACTTGCTATTTATCACTTAATTTGTAATATGTATGATTGAAAATATTTTGTTATTCTACTACGAGCATCATAAATAAATGTTTCTGAAAATCTTCATGAGATACCTATGTTTTAATTTATATAAAATATTTCTTTATCTTATGGGAATCATGAGGACATGGCGATAGTCTTTCATAGAAGCAATTTCATATATAAAATCTTGAAAGTTGTGTCAGATAATTAACATTTTTTAGAGCTTGTTGTGTTTTACACAAGCTGACAAACTGTTTTCACTGAAATTTTGAAATCCTAAAGTAATTGAAATTGAGATATTACTTGTTTGGATATCAAGTCTTTGAAGCCATAATTAATACATAATATTTTTTGTACCTGTAATAGTTTTGATTGCAATTAAACATAGAATAATATATCTTTTGATCATGTTGTGATTGCCAATTAATTTTACTAGATTTTTTTGGGGAGTTTTTAACAATTGAATTTCAGAACATATTTTTTTATTTAGATGTCAATAAACTTTATATTTTTTCTAGTAAACCATTCTACATTATTTGTTTAATAAATTTCATGAAGAAAATTCATTTACATAAATCATACATTAAATATCTAAGGAGATATGTTTCAATCAAGACAAAATAAGTAAAAATGATGAAAAGTAATCTAAATGTAATCAGAAAGTAATCATGATTACAGGGTCAAAATGAATGTAATCGATTACATTACGATTACATGTAATCTAAAAAATGGCCAATTACATGAAAAAATGTAATCGATTACAATGATTACAATTACCCCATGTCTGCGCAGGGACCATCCCTGCCAGGTTTGGTTTAATTTGGTTCAGCGGTTTCAGAGAAGAAGAAAACCTGGAATATATGTTAAACTACTCCTTGCCATGTAGCTGCAGTTAAAATTTGAGCTCATTTTGACTTATACTAAAGCAGCAATGGACAGTTAAAATTTCATCCCTCCTTTTTACTATTTTTAGCTTGGTGGCCATCTTGGTTGGAAGTCGGGATCACCGGACACAATTTTGGAAGGGGGCCATCCAAAGACCATTCCACCAAAGTTTGGTTCAAATTGGCCCAGTGGCTTCAGAGGAGTTGTTTAAAATGTGAAAAGTTAACGGACGGACGACGGATGCTCAGTGGTGACAATAGCTCACATGACCCTTTGGGTCAGGTGAGCTAAAAATGGCCTTATAGGAAGGATGACCTCTCTTGAAGGGGGCACATTAGTATTAATTTATTATCTCAGTGCACATAAAATCTGACCCGACAAGAGGGATGGCCTTTGATGGGAGTTACCTTATAAGATGTAAATTTCCTGTATATTTTAACATCCAAATGAGATATTATAAGGGGCAACGTTACATATTCATTTCCACTAAAATCATGTGATTCACAAACAGATGAGTTGGAAAAATACTAAATTAGCTATAATTAAAATTATAATTCAGAAAGCTGTTTTTATTAGGTAATATCAATACTAGAATAGACCCAATTTTTCTTTGTACATGTCAAATTTAAAATGATGAAAATCACAATACATTTTTGTATATCCTTCAAAACAACAGAATTGGTGAAAGTGGCATTAAACACCAAAAAACAACAGAAAGATCCTCAACAATTTCTTATTTTGTGTCTAAAAAATTAAAATGATTTAAAGGATACTTGTTGAAATGTATGTCCGATGTCTTACTCTATGGAGAATATGGATTACAAATTATTTCCTGAACACAGAGACTGTTTATTTTAACATTATATATTGGGTTGAGGAAACTTTTCCTCAATATTGCCACCAGTAAGAAAGCAAGGGGAGACAACTCAAGGAATAAATGTAAATTGAATATAACAAAGATCTATTCAAAATACTTTTGGGAACAACAACTTTCACTCTGAAATATGTACACAGCTAGTTTTGCATAAATCAAATAATATCCGGGAATTGCAAGAAATGTTATCTTTGCTCAGCAAAAATGTGCAAAAGGAAGATCACAAAGGTCTAATTTTTGTACAAATTTTCATTCTTCTACTAGCATATGTACTGGTACATACACCCTGAATACATGTCAACTTTCATTACTGTAAGTGTAATTAAAATAAATTAGGAATTGGGTTATGGTGTTTAACACCACTTTCAACAATATTTCAGTTATCTCATGGAGGTCAGATTTATCGGTGGAGGAAACCGGAGGGCCCAGAGAAATCCATCAGCCTGTCGCAAGTCACTGAAAACATTTATCACATATTGTTGTATCGAAGACGTCTCGCCATGAGCGGGATTCAAACTCACATTTTTAGTAGTGATAGGCACTGATTTCACCGGTAGTTGTAAATCAAACTACCATACGATCATGACTACGAAGTAACAAGGAATTGGTAAAAATGTTCACATCAGTAGGTCAGTAATAATGAAATGAAGTTCTTGGTAGAAAACCTTGTACAGTAGCCTCTCTCATATATGGCCACCAATTCTGCAATGAAAAAGTGGCCTTGTAAGAGTGATGGCCTCTCTTGAGGGGACAAATAGTATTTTACTATCGACTCAGTGCATCTAAAATCCGGCCTTGTACGATGGGTGGCCTTTGGTGGGAGGGGCCTTATAAGAGAGGGACTACTGTCTACAATTATCAAGGATATACAAACAATTCTGCAGAGCACAGACAGTATACTTGTAACTCACACTTCAAAAGCAGAATGTTTTTTATCAAGAATATAAAATTCTATTTAACTTTATACTAACCAGAGTACAACTTTATCTCATTGTTCTTTATTATGTAACAGTATACACAAAATGTATATATTATACATGCATCAAATGAATGCAAGTTAGTGATGCATGAAATTTAGGTCACAGTGATATAATGTATATTGAAACTTTGCAAACTGATGTACAAATTTATATACAAGGGTACATGTATATCTAGTATATAAAATAATCTAATTAAATCTTCTAAAACCCTCATGTTAGAGATTAAAAAATTAACAAATATAAGTGTTCCATTGGTTAGAAATGTATGTCCCACAATTAGTTCATTTTTCACAAAAAGTTTGTAAATTCATAATTTTAATTCTATATATTATAAGTGACATGGCTTTCTATCAAGTAATATTCCATTTACCAATGATTCATTTCTCTGATTGACACTCACGCATGTAAAATTATTTAAGAAAAAAATTGATATTCCAAATTTTAACAAATTTACATCAATACCCAAATTACCATTTTTATGTTTTATTACCAAATTTAAAATAATTATGTCTGCAAATTAAAAAAATAAAATAAAATTGCAACAAATTTGTTATCATATTAAATAAAATTTAGTATATTTTCAAAATTGATATTAAGAAGAACTTACCGTTGTGTTTGGATATTACAGTGATTCATTGTATTAGTCATATTATATTGAAGAGTCTGGAGCAATATTGATTATCGGTGAATATAAAACTATTAAACTGCACCTTACCTTTAGGGGTGATCTGATCTCTAGTTTGTCACCATCCACTCATAAACTTCTGGAAATGGAATAAATTAGAACCAATATCAAATTTGTTTGTTTGCTTTTTGAATATATTTCCTTTAATTATTGATCATAAAATAAAAGGAAATTTATACATTGTATCCTATGAGCATTGTAAAATTTAAATTTTAGTTTTCGACACCAGTAAAAAGTAAATGCAGATAAAATTTATTTAATTGAAAAGTTTCACCATCTACAATGTACAAATGAAATATAGGTCTAAATTGGCCTCAATTTCTTTAAAATTGGCTTTTTGAATATATTTCCCTCTATTACAGATACAAAATAAAGGGAAATGCATATACTGTATCCTATGTGTGCATTGTAAAATTTAAATTTTAGACACCTGTAAAAGAAACAGAGATACTATTTATTTTATGAAAGGTTTCACCATCTACATATTAAATGTAGGTCTAAAATGGATTGGTGTCAATTTCTTAAAAATTTTATTTAATAAACAACAGTGATCCTGTTATATTTTCCCCCAAGATCCAAAAATGGATTAAAATAGTGTCTTCAATTTTAATTTGTACTCAATAAACAAAGAGATTTTGTTATAATTTTACAACCTGTTTTACCACCTACATGTAGTACTAGAACTATGTCTTTAATTTTCAAATTATATTTAATAAACAAGAGTGATTTTGTTACAGCTTTACAATCTATTTTTGTTACCTAAAACTAGAGGGTTATCTTATTATATAGTGCCTAACGCCACTTTCAACAATATTTCAGCTATATCGTGGCAGTCAGTTTTAATGTTGAAGGAAACTGGAGTGCCACCGAGAAAACCACTGACCTGTCGTAAGTCACTGACCCCTCATTCTAAAACTAGAGTGACATCTTAAATTTGTTATATCATATTCAATCAACAACATTGTCCTGTTATATTTTTCCCGACCTGTTTCAGCATCTAGGACAAAAATGGTATGCTATACAAATGTATTTGTAAATTGTACTCAATAAACAAAAAATAGTCACACAAGGAATAGCATAAAATGACAGACAGTAGCAAGTAGACAAGTGCTTCTTCTTGCACCAGTTCTACTGAAAAATATTATTGTCCAAACAGGCTGTCACAAAGTAGAATCTGCTTGAAATCAGGTTTAAAACAATGAAATAAAAATTAAATTCTAGGCATTGACCCTTTTGGCTCTCATATCTTTGAAATTAGATATACAAAAAATATACTCTAAACTGGAAATGTTCTGAGGGAATTTAATATTAAAAATAAAAAAAAAACAACACATACATATCACACTTAAATAGGCTTTGCAGAGCATGTAGTTACTCACCAGAAATGTTAACGCGTCATTTGTTTGACAGTTTTACTGCCCTATCAGAAAGTGGACGGGGTCAACTGATACAATTTTGAAAGAGAACTGATCATCCAACATGTCCAAGGACTTTTTTTTTTATTGCATCCAGTATATGGGATCAGAGATGCACAAACTAAGTTGCTATTGTTCTGTAGGTGAAAAGTTGTCTTTTGAAAGGAATTTGCAAGAACAAACTTGACCTGTAAATTTTCCATTTAAAGTTAGTTTATAAATTCTAAATTGATGCAATAACCACCTCAATTGGACTTAAGATAGCATACAGAAACCAATAAAACCATTGAATTACCGATAGGGAAGAACCCAGGAGGATAAAAGTCAAATATCTTAAAATCAAACTTCACCTGTATATTACATTTCATCCATCTAAATATAATTTCAAAATTTCAGTCAAATCAGATATGAGTATGAACAATTTGAAATAATGCAGCCATTGAAACCAATATAAAAACATAATTTAATACATAATTAAGGGGCATAACCCAGGAACAATAAAGAGTCAGATACCTCAAAATCAAAACTAACCTGTAATTTATCTATCTAAAGGTAATTATTAAATTTAAGTCAAATCAGATATGAGAAACTTGAAATAATGTCCTTAAACTAAGAAAAACACCTAAAACAATAAAGTCAAGATATTTCAATATGAACAAATAATTTAATTAATCTATATTTATATGTATTTTCAAAATATCAATCAAATCTGTTTATGGTGTTTAACGCCACTTTCAACAATATTTCAGTTATATCATGGCAGTCAGTTTTATTGGTGGATGAAACTGGAGGACATGGAAAAAACCATCGACCTATTGCAAGTCACTGACAAACTTTATCACATAATGTTGTATCGAGTACACCTCGCATGAACAGGGTTTAAACTCAAAACTTTAGTGGTGACAAGCACTGCTTGCACAGGTAGTTGTAAATCCAACTACATGTACCATACGATCACGACCACGACCAGGGCTCACGTTGGAGGGCGATTCGGGCAAAGAAGTCGCCTTGTGGCTGCTCACTTCGCTTTGTACTAGTGCCAAAAGAGAAGTGGAAGTCGCCCTGTAATTATACCAAGTTGCTTTGCTAATTTTAACTGTTTTAACAGTAAAACATCGGTATATTTTTATTACAATATTTCCATTTTTCAAACCGCCATTGCGAAAGGACGTAATTGAAACAGTTACAAATATAAAAACTGTACTACGGATCCGTACTCGGGAAAATAACGTCGGTATTGTTTCATTTCATTTATTTGGGGTTTGAAGGCGGCTATCCAAAGGGATTGTTAACTTTGTGGATATGATTAGTTTCTTAATTAATATCAATCAGTGATTAAAGAGAAGCAATGTAAATAATGTACACTCATAAAATTTTTATTAAATAATTAGCGATTTCACAGCTTTTGATACACCCAAGCCTGCATGAAAAGTAATATATACATGTCCTGCTTTATTTACATAGATGAATATAATATTATTCAATTTTATTTATTTATTATTTATTGGACAATAGTTGACTATCATATATGTGCCTTTATCATCTGCAAGACAAAACAAAGAATCTGAAAAGGGTTTATTTAATACAAACAAACAAAAACAAATACAAGGACATGTAAATCAGAGTCTTTCAGAGAGATGATATGCTAACAAAAACAAGGAATTAAACAACTACTGAATATACCTTAATGCATAACAAGTACATTATAACATACGAATGCCACGATAATGCCCCGCAAATGTGAAAAGTGGTACAATTAAAGAAATATTTTGACTTCTCCCTGTACTCTCACCACTTCTCCTTGTTGTCTCTCACTTCGCTTTTGTCAGCACTTCTCCCTCTGATTTCAAAGTAGTGGGAGCCCTGCACGACAACCCCTTAAGAGTAAAATCTGATAAAATAAACTTAACATAATGCCCTAAAGTCAAGAAAAAACAATTTTACGCACAATTCAGAAACAACTCTGGAACCTGTATTTTATCAATCTAAATGTAATTTTAAAATAGTAGTTAAATTGGATGTCAGAAACTTACAATAATGCTGGAAACTAATTTGCGTAATCAGCCATGGTGGCCATCATGGATAATTGTTGGGTTCAAAAGACGTAATTTTGGAAGGTAGGAAAAAGATTTTTTATTTGTTTATTTTAACTAGTTTCTACAGGGGACACATTCCGACTTTAATAGTGCTTGTTCAACTATGGCAAAAAAAAAACTTTAGGGTAGGCACAAAAAATTAGGGTCGGTAGGGTTAGCGGAAACACGTTTTTCTTTATTTTTGGCCTTAATGTTTGGCCCAATTTGGCAAAGTTAAAAAGAACAAAATGTGAAAAGACGCTGGACGACAAGTGATAAGAAAAAATCACTTTTTAAAAGACTTTGGCTCTGTTAGGATAAAATTAATCTTTTTAGACATTATATTTTTAGTCACTTTAGACCTTTTTTTAATCTCAGAAACCTTAGGAGCTTGGTTAAATTTATTTGATAAACAGCAGAAATTTGGTTCCTTTTTTACCCCTTTATATCTTTACAACAGCAATAGCCATTCAAAAGCTGTTTGTGCATTATTCATAAAAATATACAGAAAAATATCTGCTCCACATACAAAAAAAACAGAAAACACCCTTTTTGGTACCTTTGTGCCAGCAAGTAGGGCTAAAATAACCAAATAATTCCAAACCTAAATTCTGAGCGAGCAAATACTCATTATTATTCTAAAATTTCCTGAAAGATCTGTAAAATTTACATTTGTGTAACTGAAGTTTATCGTGAAAAAACATTGCATCAACAGATGGAAAACAATGATGAAGACAACACGCCCATACCATAATATGTCTAGTCTTATAAAAACTGCAGTAAAGAATGAAACTTTGACTATGCCGAGATTAAATTTTTTATAGGAATGTCGTCACTATTTACAGCAGCTAATTTCTGAAGGACCTTCAGTGCAATAGACACCATAAAGAAGGTTTCGTGTATATAACATCATCCTCAATAGAGGGTGGTGTTATAAGAGCTCTAGGGCGACTACTGTAGTGAATTATTTGTTTATTGCATTGCATACATAAATTACGGATTATGAATATGTACATGTATATAATCCATTTCTTGTATTATTACTTCTTCTATCAAATACTGACCGCTTTCAACAAGTTGAGTGAGTGATTGTTGTTTTAACGTCAACTCAGCAATTTTCATGGTGAGAACAAGTAATTTTTCAATGAGATGATGATGAGGTCCATTTTGTGCTAGACCAACATGCTTAGCTCACTGAAACAACTGTCCGTGGATAGACATGTCGCCCCAATCAGACACATTATCCTTATTCCAAGCCAACCCATCTTTGCTCTTTCTCCGTAATGCTGAGTGTTTAGAGGAGAAGCAACAAATACCAAATTCATAGTCTTTGGTTTGACCCGACCGGGGCCTCGAACCCACAATCTACTGCACTCGAGGCGAGCACGCTCCCTATTAAGACACCGATGCAGTTGAAAGTGGTGATAGGCACTGATTGCACAGATAGTTGTAAATCCAACTACATTACAATCATGACCACGTTTGCCCCCCAGACGACTACGATAAATGCCAAGTGATGGTAATACCTTGCAGGACTCTTTGGATCAGTTGAGCCAAAAAGTGGAATTCCTTATACAGTGCCTCTGAATCTTCATTTTCAAATTTTTGACCATTTTTGACATATCTTATTTTGAAAAAAGAAAAAGAAAAAAAAAGAGGAAATACACTGATCAGAGGAAAACTATCTAACACAGGTATTTTTTAATCATTTCAAAACAGCTTGATTTGTTCCAATCCACTGTTTTACAGCCAATCAAATAATAATTTTTAAAAAGACAAGGATTTCCTAGCAAATAAGTATAATACGAGATGAACTGGTCGCAGTTACTCATGGGTTATCCAAGATGAACGATATATCAACTGGTAAGATTGTATCTTTCATAATATGTTCAATCTGTCTACCGGTAATAGAAAGAGATGAGTGAAGTTTAATGTTATAACAGAAACTATTAAAAATAGATAAGTTAGAACAAGCTTGAAACAGAGGTTTTCATATGAAATTACCCCTGGGTGATGAGTGGAGAGAATCAGAATGTGGGTTATCTACGTTGCTAAACCTTGGATTCAAACAATGCAAGAAGATTTTTAAATTGTTCTCCCATAGTTCTAAAGTTAATCAATCACTCACAGTTAAGGCAATTTCAAACATCTGATATCATCAATGACAATATAATGATATTTCATGTATAGATTAGGTTTAAACAATTCAGTGGTTTCTGAGAAGTTTTTTTAATAGAATTCTATGTTAAACTAGAGCCTGTGTCACTCACTTTTCATTCTGCTTTGAGGAAACTTAATACAGAACCTTCCATAGGTGCTTCCCAACAAATTTCGGTTCATTTTGGCAAAGCAGTTTCAGAGAAGAAAATTTTTAGAAATCAACCAACTAAAAATCGACCAATCTAAAACAAGAATTGCCTGTGGCGGCCATGCTTGTTAATGGATCAAAACGAAATGAGCAATCTCTAGAGGACCTTCCGTAGATGCTGCCTACCAAGTTTATATCATTTGGCCAAGCGGTTTCAGAGGAAAAGCTGTTTTAGAAATCGACCAATAAGAAACAAGAATTGCCTATGACGGCCATGTTTGTTAACGGATCAAAACAGAATGAGCAATTCCCATAGAGGACCTCCCATAGATGCTTCCTACCACGTTTTGGTCCATTTGCCCTAGTTGTTTCCGAGTAGAAGATTTTTAGAAATCGACCAATCAGAAACAAGAATTGCCTGTGGTGGCCATGTTTGTTAATGGATCGGGACAAAATGAACAACCGTTATAGAGGACCTTCCATAGATGCTTCCTACCAGGTTTCGGTTCATTTGGCAAAGCGGTTTCAGAGGAGAAGATTTTTAGAAATCGACCAATCAGAAACAAGAATTGCCTGTGGCGACCATATTTGTTAATGGATCGGGACGAAATGAGCATTCTTTATAGAGGACCTCCCATAGATGCATCCTACCAAGTTTCGATTCATTTGGCAAAGTGGTTTCAGAGGAGAAGAATTTTTAGAAATCAACCAATCAGAAACAAGAATTGTCTGTGGTGGCCATGTCTGTTAACGGATCGGGGAGAAATGAGCAATCTTAACAGAGGACCTTCAATAGATGCTTCCTACCAAGTCTCGGTTCATTCGGCAAAACGGTTTCAGAGGAGAAGAATTTTAAAAATCAGCCAATCAGAAACAAGAATCACCTGTGGCAGCCATGTTTGTTAACCGATCGGGACGAAATGAGCAAACTTTATAGAGGACCTTCCATAGATGATTTCTACCAAGTTTCTGATAATTTGGTAAAGCGGTTTCAGAGGAGAAGATTTTTAGAAATCGACCAATCAGAAACAATAATTGCCTGTGGCGGCCATGTTTGTTAATGGATCGGGACGAAATGAGCATTCTTTATAAAGAACCTTCCATAGATGCTGCCTACCAAGTTTCAGTTCATTTGGCCAAGCGGTTTCAGAGGAGAAGAATTTTTAAAATCAGCCAATCAGAAACAAGATTCGCCTGTGGCAGCCATGTTTGTTTTAAGGATCGGGACAAAATGAGCAATGTTTATAGAGGACCTTCCATAGATGCTTCCTACCAAATGTCAGTTCATTTGGCTGAGGGGTTTCAGAGGAGAAGATTAAAATGTGAAAAGTTAACAGACGACGTATGCCAAGTGATGGCAAAAGCTCACATTGCCTTTGGTAAGGTGAGCTAAAAAGGTCTGATGTGGTGGCCGTTTTGAATTTCAAATTGACACCAAAATACAAACCATAAAACTAACGAATTATGCAATCAATGGTCATTAATTTACAGAGTGCGACAAAACATTCTCGGTTTTTATGGGTTATGGGTGTTCAAACACAACTTTTAACAATATTTCCGTTATATTTCAGTTCATGTTAATAAAATGTACATATTTTACTGGCTTCTGTTTAGTGGTCTATGAGGATTGCTGATTTGAGATGTGCAACCTCCTTCTTGTACCACTTTGAAAATATATTTGGCTCAGGGAATTCCAGAAAATAATGTGATAAAAAAAATATAATATAACACAATATAACTTCAGTTCATGTAAAAGACAACGTGCAAATTTGGTTGGCTCCTGTCAAGTGGCCTATATATGAGGAGAAATATGTACACCCTTCCTCCTCCTGTATGACAATGAAAATTCCTGCTTGCTTCAGGGAAACACATGTGTAGCTTGGGGTTAAATATTACCGAGGCAGGGAGACTGGGATGCGCAGCCCCAAGAAACAACAGTTCCAAAGTTTAAATAAGGAAAACACATTGTTTTCGTTTTAAAATGAAGAGTTATGACTTATTTGAATCGACTTACAATACAAATTTGATTCTTCCATTACCACTGAGCATGCCAATTTGTTTAAAAAAAATATAATTTTGTTGTTGATTTTTTATACTGAGGCTTCTGCCGTGGTTGCCTCAATGGAAGCTACGCCACTGGGAAACTATCAATTAATATTTAAACTGGTCAAATCGAATATGAGTAATTTCACAGTGCAGGGTAAGTAACTCTTGTGGAACTAAATTGACAATGACAAGGGATGTAACTCTGGTATCCTTAACAAATAAAAAAAAATTCTTCTAATCTTGAATCTGAATTATGTTGTAAATGAATTATCTGAGCATCCTTTCTCGATTATAAAGAGGTCTTATGACAGAGGATAAGCTTAAATGACAAGAGAATAAGTGTGTTGAAATTTAGAAGTTGAGGGCATGCTGCAAAGACAAATTTATCTGAATTTAATGATTATCTCCCCTTTTCCTCGAGTCCATCAAAAACAATCATCCATCCCAGATTTCCATTGTGAACTTGTCCTCATCATGATTGTTGCTGAAATATTGCTCACTTGGTGTTAAGTAACAAAAAATCATTCAATCAAAACAAAATAATAAACCATAATTATTTACAATAATTCAATTATTTTTCAATAGCACTAAATATTTTGTGCAAATTACTTCATCTGTCAAAGTTTAATGATATTAAAATTGATTTGGACAACTGCTTTCACAAATTCGTAACTGGCCCCACAGTTTAAAGGCTACAAGTTCTTTCATATTCTAATTTTAATTTGGAAATTTCCAATAGAATTTTAAATAGAGGCTATCATCTAGGACTTGTCGCTTACCTGGTAAAGAAGATTTATTGAACATTGCCTATAAATAGTATCATGGCAATACATGTAGCTCAATTTGCATTGGGCCAGTTGACCTTGAGATATAAACATTGAAAGTTATTTTTCAGGGTAAAGATGATTTTGTATTAATTTTAAAGTTTTCTTGAAAAAGGAGATAAATTTTGTCTCACTAAAATACATATAATAGGATATACAATATAGTAAGTGTTTACAAATTAGGAATCAAGACAAGTTGGGGCCATAATCCTGTGATTGTTTGGTAATTGGATTTATGCCTAATAATTGTTGAGATACATGTACTATACACAAATGTAAGACAGCTGGTACATAGTGAGAAATTGATCGTCCATTCACTAAAAACTTGACATTCAGCTAAGAAAATATCTACACAGTCAATGGACTATGCTAATGAGGTCAAGGTCAGGTAACACACGACTGCTGACATACATGTTGCAATGTGACAAATGCTTAGGCAAATATGGTTGACCCCATCACGAGTACATGTAGTTATAGTGTGAAAGAAAGACTTAATCACACAAATTTAACATACATGTATATAGTAAATGGAAAAAGAACACGATGTCAAGGTCAGGTGACACATTCTTGATTGACCTGAACACTATGCAACAATTTGTTGACCAAATACAAGTGACCCATCATCTGTGGTTACTGAAAAACAGACATTATATTAATGACAAATACTTACATCATTTATTTAGTTTAGAATTTAGCGGATCATAAAAAAAAATCATGAAAAATCACCTGATATATACAAAATGTACGGGGGGGGTAACTGATGTTAGAAGCACATAATTAAGTACAAGTAACCACCGAATAGCGGAAAAACAAAAAAATAGTTGAGAATCGGGAAAACTGATCAATTGTTGATGTTGTTGGAGCTGTCATCACCACCTTCGAGGTAACATGCACGTTTAGCTTTCCTCTGACAAAAGTCAAAGGTGAGACATAAGATGAAGTTTGTTATCATTATTTGATTTTGAAAGTTTCATCTGTAAACTTTAGAAGGCAATCAAGGCCTTTTACAAGAATAAATATAAAATTGTGAAATGATATATTCAATCTTTTCATCTATATGGTTGGGTATATCTTTTCACATCTTATAAACATTTTATAGTTTCTTCATTTATTTTTAATCTGGTTGCTATCTTTCTATTAATCTTTGAAATCAATGTAGAAATGAGATTCTGATGTCCTTGAAAACAATATGGTTGATTTTCTTTTTCTTATTTGAGCAACATATTCTTGCTTTCATGCTAAGAATTAAAAACAACAGAAACATATTGCATTTACTTTTAAGGTTTATAATAACTTTATATATATTCTTATTCAATAATGTATCGCTTTACTTATTTATAGAAATTACACAGGTAAAATTATTTGACAACTAAATTGGTCGCCCCACTCAGATAAATTAGCCTATTTCTTAGTCAATTATTTTTTTCCTGTATTCCTTAATGTTGTATGCTTATGAAGAACGAGCAAATACCAATTTTATAGCAGGCTTTTATACATATTCTATAAGGGTCCAATGTAAAACAATGTCTTGTGGTGGTGGCCATCTTGGATTTCTGATCTATGTAAACAATAAGAAAACTTAATTTGTAAAGGACCATTCGATGATAAAAATATTTTGGTACAAAATTTGTATTCAATCAAGATTCTAGTTTCTGAGAAAAATTATTTATACATTTTCCCATTGGGTGCTATATTAAAACTTTGTCCTGAGGTGGCAGCTGTCTTGGATTTCAGATCAACAACAAAAACTAGAGGCTCACATGAGTCTGTATTGTTCATCTGGATACTGTAAATGCACAAATTATATTTATTAAGAAAGGATATGGATGTAAATGAACATGAGGGCCATTCCAACATTACACTTGGACACAAATTAAAGTAAATGAAGTGCTTCCATGGCAACTCTATATGAATAGCAATGTATTATTAATAAATGTGATATTAAAGAGGACATATATCATATTATTTAAACCTTGCCTTAGTATATACATTTTCTTACTTGTGCAATTTCACTCCATGTGATTGTGTATAAAAGACATCACATAATTACACATAACGGCATGTCAGTCGTGTCTTGTAACCCATGAATTCTCTAAGAAGCAATGAAGGCGTAAATTATTGATTGTCTTGATAACCATTTCATGTTGTAAACATATCTAAGTAAAGAGAAAATATTAAAAATAAATTGTTTTTATACTGACTAGTGAGTGGAGAAAATATTATTATGATTGCTAATCTTGTTTTTCTTTATCTTGTTGCGTTGTCACATATACATGACAAAAACAGGCCATAAACTTATGTTATTGCTTATCAATTTATTTCATTATCTGATGTGATTGACCCAAGCCATTCATACCTTATTAGACAATTCATAAAATAGAATATCTAGTATTTTCAGTGATGTGTATCAAAATTGATGACTTTGTATAAAAACAATAAATAATAATAAAAGGATAATAAAATTAATGAACTTTTTTTTTTTTTTTTTAGGAAATCTGATATTTCAACTAATAGACATTAGTTTCATTACTTTATTTAAACTTAAGAATTTCGGAATTTAACCTCTTTTCCAAAAAATACAAAAAAAAGCTGATTTTCTCTTTCAATTCATAAATAACTCCTATAGGTGAGCGTTTCCCAAAAATGCATTAAAATTTGGTGAAAAATAAGGAAGGGCAAATTTTGGATATTGGCACTGTTTGCCGCTTTTGGTCATGTTTATATTAGAGTAAGACACACTATAAGACAGAGGAAATCGGCTGAAATACTACCGGAAGTTCTCAGTACAAGCAATTCAACGAAAAAAACCACATCCAAATTGGTTGAAAAATAAATATTCATTTATGCTTAGGACTCGCAATGGTTTATAAAAAAATAACAAAGAACGTATTAGTGGCCATGGGACTTTTTGGTTTGGATTGGTCAAAATTTTATCCTACAGGAATCTCTGAATTCTATATACAGATACGGTAGCTTCCAAATATGTATTATTTCGGAATTTGGACACATTTTTGAATTAAAATAACCTACAAAAATAATCATTTTGCAACAAAAAACAGCTTTAAATTTGGATGCAAAATAAAAAAGTTAAAATTGTGATAATTCCACTAAATGCTGAAAGGAATTCATTAAAAATTCATCCAAATTGAAATAATATGAAATTGAACAAAAAACTCAATGTAAAAAAACCCATAAACATAGAACTACAAGACACCAAATCATTGCCAACCTTTAAACTGTGCCAAAGGATCTTTGTGATAAATATTCAGATGGATTGGTCAATTAGAACTAATGTTATCACACTGAAATCAATGCATTTACAGATACTTATAATCAAGGACAATTAACAGATCCATAACATAATATGACTGCAAAATCTGTTGTCATATAAATACGACAGAAGCTGATATAATATAGGTCCTGGATTGGGACAGACACAAAAACTGGTTCATGGAATCACAATGCACCCTTCCCGATGTGTTCTCTAACATCCAAACAATAAAGAAAACCTGTGTAGAATCACAGAAATCATAACACAAACTAGTCCGAGATTCCTCTGCCGTCCGACGGCTTTTTGTTCGACTTGCTGGAGCCGTCGGACGGCAGAGGAATCTCGGACTAAACACAAACATGATGAACAGTACAAAAACAGGATAAGTGAATTGTTGTAGTTATCCGATATCAGTCTTCACGCTAACCCACTTGCCCAAATCACAGGACAAGTAAACCTGGATTCGAACAAGTGAAATATGAAAGAATTTGTTTGAATAAATAGAACATTTTTCTAAATTTGGCTTTCAGGCAAGTAGGTTAAAAAATTAAGGCAAAGACTGCGACACCTAGCCAAGACTGTTTCTGTCATGTAATTGCCTCCTTCATCATGTTGAAGATTATGCAATGAATTTTTGGACTGTGCATTTTAGTTGAACTAATCAAGTGTGTGGGATAATGATTTAATGGGGCTTATTTACAATTAAAACTACAAATGTATTTGCTATTGGTTGTCAACAATTGGGGAGTAATTGTGTGTTATTGCTGCCAGGTTTAAAGGATAAATATCACAATGGACACTACTATTATAATAGATTTAATGTCTTTAATTAAAGTCATAAACATCAAAACCGATAAAAGACATTAATGGTTGAATTCCTGTTGATTTTCTACAAATGTTACATACGCTAAAAGGGCAATCAGTTCTTGAAAATGAAAGAATGATGACAAGACACCATATTCTAGTCTAATTTCAAGGAGATTAAAGACGACCCGCTGCCATTACGGCATTAGGCTATTAGGCATTACATTAGACTAATTAGAATAGTACCCCCTCACTGCCTCAGCCCGGGACACAACTCATGCAGTCCTTAACATCTCAATCGTGTTTATTTCAGAAGACCTTTTGGGAATCAATTATGTTTTCAATCATATGTATGTGTTTTTCATATTAAATCTTTTAAATGTTACCGCCATATACCTGTGTGTTTCAGTTAAGAAATACAAACAATGCAAAACAAAGAGACCACTGACCTCGATAGAGCACCATGCTACTTCCGCTACTACTGCGCATGTAATAAAGTAGAAGTGCAAAGGAATAAACCTAAAACGACAGTAGCTAAAAAGTTTATTTTTTATCAATTTAAGTGGAAAACGTTTATATTTAGTTATGGTAAGAAACACATGGGACGTTTATATATATATTCTTTATAATTTTACTGTCTATATATATCTATGATTTTCAAAATATATCGATTCAACCCAAGCAGGTAAGTCCATTGACAAAAAATTTGGTAGAGGCATCCGGTCGTTTAAGTAGATTAGAGGATATTTATTACTCTTCAAAAGGAATGTGACTGTGAATGAATAATTCAATTGTATAAAGTTATAAACTTGGATTTACATATTATGATGTGTAGGAGTTTTATATGATGTTTCAGGTAAGATTTTAAAAATATTTTTATAAAAGTTTTGTAAAGATTCTGAAATCACTGGATCTCCGTGACACTGACAGTGGTCGGAGAGTAAATATTTCTGAAATATTGTACACTACACTACAGTACATATCAAAAGAGGCTAAAATAAAATTATGTTTAGAAATATCACATTAAAATTTCTAACCTTGTAAAAAATAGAATAGAATAGAATATGTTTATTTGTCAATTAAAGACGCCCATGATAGGCAGTATAATTACATTAAAATCACAATATTTACATTAATTGGTATGATTAGATTGATTGGATTTAACATACAAATACATGTAAATATACAATTAACCAGTACTGCAACAGTACGTAATCTTCAACGTCTTGAAGGAGTACTGTAATCTGTATATCTTATAAAGAAGAAGGTACATCATGATATACCAACTTGAACTACACATATTCAAATTTCAATATTTATTTTTTGTTTTGTTTTGTCGGATAAAATATTTGCACCTCTGCCCTGCATGCCCTTATGTGACGGATAGGGGATACCTTCACAATGGAGTTTGACAGGACGAGTTACATTTTGTATAATAGGAATAGCCTAACCTTGTGCCGTAGTGGATATTATGTTTGGAGAGTGTCATATTCCCTGCACACTATTACCTCTTTTGTAGATGTTGAAAAGAGTAGGTGCATTGAAGCCACTACAGAAGACTAAATTTGTTATCTCTACCCAGCTTTCCATATGTCTCCAGTGGCAGTAAAAGTCGATTTCCTATTCCGTCCTCATTTCTGTACAGTTTTTGATATTGCTAAGCTTGTTCTCATCCTGAATGAGCATGTGAAATACATGTAGTTGTCACAAGATGTTAATCATACTTCTTAGAAATTCAGCTGCCGGTACTGGAAATCTAGTTATCAAAAACGGGGTTTCATCTACAAATTTAACCCTGCCACATTAAAATTAGAGCACACAGAGAAGAGTAGATTTGAAAGGAGGGTATAAAAAAAACTTAAATTGAAAAACAGAAGTGAATGAATATTGGTCAATATACAAATGTATATATCCATTATCCAATCACAGCAACATAAACCACTCATGATCTAGCAATCCTCAAACTCCAAAAATACAGAAAAGACAATGACGTTGATGTCAAGTAATATATAATAAAGTAATAATAGACCAGTCATGACTGAAATGCTGACAGCATTGAAATTAGATACATGTACATGTACATGTATATGTTTTTATATGGTACATGTACTATTTCAGTACAAATGTAGCTTGATGTAAGCTATAGTATTAACGTTATGTATTTACGGTAATTATGAATGAATACCAACAAAAAAAAAATAGAATCACCAGACATTTAAATTAACTTATTCACAATTACAGGAAACATTTATGACATTGCATTTATACTTTACTGTAATACTGAATTAAATTTCTAACACTGGACTGTTTGGCCAATACCTGTTTAAATTAAAAGGATCTAGTATTATAAATACAATATCAAAGAAAACAATGTATATTAGTAGCAAGGCATAATTACTGGTTTGAGGGGTGAACAAATACAAAAATGTACTATTTAAAAAATTTAAATCTGGAGGTATTGCACAACAGTGGGCAGAGAGGTCTGGTTCAAACAAATCCCCTTTGAAATTCAAGAATGTTTTAATATATTAAAGTCTAGTTCTTGGTTTAATTGTGACTTAAAAATTGAGTTTTTGCTTGAATTATGACTATTAAAATCTAGTTTTCGGTTTAACTAAGACCATTCAAGTTCTGATTTTGACCCCTGCTACAAAACCATGCCGCATCATGAGTTTATCGAGCCTCCTTTTGAAAAATCTTGGCTACAGGCCTGTATTGGATTTTTATTTTAACTGTTATGTACGTACATGTATAGAAGGTTGTTTTTCCTCTGCACATGTCATATTATGTAATCACGACATCTAAGCTCTAAAATAGGAATCAAAATGTAATGACAGTCTAATCATGTTGTAAAAAGTACATTATGTTATGAGAACGAATTCTTTTATAATTTTCATAATAAAAAATATCTGTATGAATTTATTATTCTTTACCTTTCAAAAAAAATTTCCTGAAGGAGAAGAAATATTCCATATTTTACTCCCATGTACCTGTATCTTAAATTTAAATTGAAATAATTTATTTTTTGTACATAATAAAAAAATTTAGTCAGGATTAATCAAAATTTGGTTGACCACGAATCATGATCTGAATATTGTTAACATTTCCTGAAATTTTGATTATTATCATCAATATATATAATCAATAATATTTTTAAGAATGTTGTGATAAACTTATTATTGTCGCCCAAAATAATGTGTTATTACATGATAAAAATTGTAATTTTAGGAGATGAATCCAAGCATAACATTGATACCACATGGGATATTCCCTAGACAACTATAAATAGATCTAATCTTTTATTTCAGTAATTAGATATTGTTACAAAATAATTAATGAAAAGAAAGTAAAACTGTGATGTCAGATTATTTTCATGTGTGTAAAACTGTTTGTATAAAAGTACAAGGAATGTTTGGTCTAGATTTTATAAGGAATATACACATGTATGTGCAGGGCATTCCATACCAACCGGGCACCGGGCAAATTGCCTGTCTAATTTCACTATCAAAGTTTTTCTGATGATTGGTCAAAAAGGAAGGAATTCAATGTCTACAAAGAGTAAAATATCTCACAGAATGACTATCTTGCTCTTTCACTTTGTCTTTTGTGTATTACCATTTTGAGGAGTCGAATTAGACATCGCACAAGAGTCGGAAAAAGGCAGACAAGATACTGGTTCTCTTATCTCTATCACAATATTCTTTTAATTTTATATTCCATATTACTGATCTGGCCTCAACCATTTCAATCAATTCTTCTATCATGTCATTTGTCCACCCTTTTTTTAGTTTTGGAAGCCATCCTGCAAATTCAGCTTTTCCTGCTGTTTTTACCATGTGCTTTTTGCTTGGTAAACAAAATTGCATCATTCCAAAACTCAACTCTGATTGGCTAATTCCCATCAAAATCCATCCAAGTTTCAAGAAAAATAGGATGAGATTCTATTCCATCAATGTTTTTGATCAAAGTTTTCTTTGACCATTGTCACTGTCAAAAATCCTTCAAAACCTTTGGTAGTGACAACAGGCCTTTAAATTTGAAGATCTGAATGAACTTTTAGGTTTTTTTCTTGTTTCTTGTATATGACGTACTGTCTATAGCTATTTGACAATAGATTATTAATACACATAACAGCTTTGTCACTTTTGATCATGACTATTATTTATATTAAGTAGATTTTATTGATATGACAGGTATATTATATACTATATATACTATACCCTTGTCAAATTTGTACATGCTTTGAGTATTTACCTGTAATTTACACACCTTATTTACAGGTGTTACATCATATAAACCACTGAACCAATAAACGGAGAATCTTGCTTGATGATATTGTAGCTGATTACACAAATGATGTTATTTTAGTTAGAATTTACTATATGTGTATAGACATTATCTGTATATTGTATAAGAAATAATTATCTAAGCTACACAATCACTACATACAGAAACACTTGTTTAATGTGCTAAAAATATATTTATGGTGCAAAAAGGGTCTAGACGATATATAGACGATGTATACTATAGTAGTTATTTGAGAATAAAAACACAACATGTACTTAGTACAATTATAAAAAAAAATCAAATGTATGCAGTCCTCAGGATGAGCATCAGTTCTCAGGCCCAAGACCAGTAAAACTTTGTTCGGACCAGTAAATTTTTCAGTTTATTTGAGAACTACGGTATATAAAATTAAATTCAAGGATTTGATTCGGACCAGTAAATTCAAATTTTCATTTCGAGAACTGCTGTATGACTTAACGCTTTCTAATGTAGTTAATCAGATGTATGATCATTTTTATTGTAAAATATGTCCTGATTCTAAGAAATCAACAACAATATATACCAATTGGCAAATATACAAATACAATGTATACAGTACAGTCAGTATACATGTACAGTATATATCATGCCAGAAGTGAGTCACGTTTTCAAATTACCAATATAAGTTTCATGTATGTAGCAAACATGTGTTTAAAACCTCTTGATAATATTTATTGTTGGATTTTCATGAAATTACTACCAAACAGAAAAAATTATATATTATAAACTGTAAAATTTCAGTTTATTTAAAGGAAGTACAAATGTATATATTTCATATAAATATACCAGAGTTGGCAAAAACTTTGTTTTTCTGTCTGACATTGGGTCAGACAGGAACTGGGGTTCTGTCTGACCCATGGCATTTGTGTCTGTCCCACCATTTTTAGTTCACCTGGCCATAGGCCATGTGAGCTTTTGTCATGGGTAAACGTCCGTCGTCCGTCCGTTAGCTTTTCACATTTAAATCTTCTCTGTAACCGCTGAACAGATTTCAACCAAACTTGCCAGAAATGTTCATTGGATGGTCCTCTACCAGATTTGTGTTTTTGGTGCTGATTTTAAATCCAACATGGCTACCAGGTTCCATAATGTGTTCTCATTGGCTGAAATTTAAAAAATCTTCTTGTCAGAAACCACCAAGCCAATTGAATTGTGACTTTGCAGGAATGATCATTGGGTGGTCCTGTACTAAACTTTTGAATCGTTTGCCGATCGGAAATTCAAGATGGCCACCATGACTCGACTTAGTTTAACATTGGACCCTATGGGAATTTCACATTTTCATCTTTTTTTTCTGAAACCACAAAACAGGTTTGAACCAAACTTGGCAGAAATGTTCATTGGATGGTCATATACAAGATTTTTGTTTTTGGCGCTGATCGGAAATCCCACATGGCTGCCAGGGCCCATAAAAATGTTCTGATTGGTCGAAATTTTATAAATCTTCTTGTTAGAAACCACTAAGCAAATTGAAATGTGACTTTGCAGGAATGATCATTGGGTGGTCCTGTACTAAACTTGTGAATCGCTTGCCGATCGGAAATTCAAGATGGCCGCCATGACTCGACTTAATTTTAACATAGGATCCTATGGAAAAAATGTTTAAAAGTCTTCTCCTCTGAAACCAGTAAGTCAATTTAAAGCAAACATGGCATGAATGGTCCTTAGGTGGTCAACTTTCAAAATGATGTCATGTGACCCCGACCTCCATCCAAGATGGCCGCCGTCAGCGGACATAGTTTTAACATAGGACCCTATGGGAAAAATTAAAAAAAAAAAATTCCTCTGAGACCAGTAAGCCAATTTAAAGCAAACATAGCATGAATGGTCCTTAAATGGTCAACTTTCAAAATTATATCCAGTGACCCAAACGTCCATCCAAGATGGCCACCATCAGCAGACATAGTTTTAACATAGGACCCTATGGGAAATATGTTTAAAAATCTTCTCCTCTGAAACCAGTAAGCCAATTTAAAGCAAACATGGCATGGATGGTCCTTAAGTGGTCAATTTTCAAAATTGTGTCCAGTGACTCTGACCTCCATCCAAGATGGCCACCTTCAGCGGACATACTGTAGTTTTAGCATAGGACCCTATGGGAAAAAATGTTTTAAAATCTTCTCTGAAACCAGTAAGCCAATATAGCAAACATGTCAACGGACATAGTTTTAACATAGGACCCTATGGGAAAATTGTTTAAAAGTCTTCTCTTCTGAAACCAGTCAGCCAATTTAAAGCAAACATGGCATGGATGGTCCTTGGGTAGTATACTTTCAAAATTGTGTCCGGTGACCACAACCTCCATCCAAGATGGCTGCCATGACGAGCAGACATAGTTTTAACATAGAACCCTATGGCAGTATGGGATTTGAATAGTAACTTAGATGTACATGTATTCGGCATGCAGACATTCTTAAGAGGACTTTTTTATGTCAGGTGAGCGATATAGGCTCACCTGAGCCTCGAGTATTGGAAGTGTCGTTGACAGATTCATATATGGGGAACCAGAAAGCAAAGGAAGTTAAGTCCACTACGGTAATTTTGAGTTGCAGACCTGTTGATCATTCATATCATCAGACCCAGGTGGCAAATTTTCGTGACGGACATTGGGACAGACACGGTTCATTAATTAATTGGACAGACCGTTATTCTGACGGGTCTGACGATTTTCGTCAACTCTGATATACACCTGTATCTATAGGGTAATTTATTTGCACAACACTCTATTCCAGAAATTTGGACTTGCTGTATTTTTGAAGAATGATTTATGTACTTGTGTATTTAAAACACATAAAATTTATAATTGTCCATCAGACTCTATGCAGGAGAGAGCTGTACTCTGCATATCTCTAATAAATGTACAATGTACAGAAAATGTTTGGTGTACACCAGAAATCAATTATCTCGTAAGAAAACATTGACTATGGACCATTTCACCAAGTCTTTGGCAGGAACGTTCTTACCCTTATTAATATTGTTGACTGGACATGGTCATATACATTTGTATACAGTATGACTGCAAACAGGAACATTGACTGACTTCATTTAAATATATGTGCGACATCTAATGATATCACTTGACACTTGACACTTTTAATATGAGCTCTTAGATAATAGGTTGTTTAAAGTTGATGTCTTGTGATTTTTTGTAATTTTTAAAAAAAAAATTAAGACTTATTTTTGTTTTTTAGACTTGAAAGATAATGATGATGCTACAGATTGGATTGTTGTTGTCCATTCTTGTTGTTATGGCAACTGCAAAAGTTACCTTCATTACAAAAGAATTCCTAAACCCTCAACTCAATGAAAGTTTCCGACATATGACCAAAGATGAAAGTACAGGATTTATCTATGTGGCAGGTGTAAACAAGATTCTTAAACTTACAGAAAAGTTAACAGTGAACCAGTCTGTTAGAACAGGACCAGAAGATGATGATCCAGACTGTCTTCCTTATGACATACAGATGTGTGTTAAAAAAAAGAAACTTCACAGTTACAGTAAAGCATTGTTAATTGACCAGAAGGATAAAAGATTAATAGCATGCTCGAGTCTATTTCAAGGCTCGTGTAAAAAATACTGGCTGTCAGATATCACAAAATTTGATGAAGATTCTTCAAGATTTGAATATGTGGTAGCCAATAACAGGACAGCTTCAACCGTTGCGTTCATTGCACCAGGTCCGTCTTTAAAAGGGGAGTTGGTGCCCCCTAATGTCATGTATGTCGGTACTACATACTCAAATACTGGATTAAAGATAATTAGAGATGACATTCCTGCTTTTTGTAGTAGAAATTTAAACACATTAAAAGTGACATATAAGGGTCTAAGTGATGGCACGACTATATTTCTCGAAACAACTCATCGAACTTCATTTTACGTAAACTACATATATGGCTTTTCGTCTGATAAATTTAGTTACATGGCTACAGTGCAACGGGAGAGTACCCAGTCTGAGAAATACATCACCAAGCTTATACGTGTTTGTCAGGATGATAAAAAGTTCTATTCTTATACAGAAGTAGAACTTGTATGTGAATATAACGGAGCTAAGTATAATATACTTCAAGCTGCACACAAAGCGAAGCCAGGAAAATATCTAGCAGAAGCTCTTCGAATTTCTACTACAGACGATGTTTTATTTGCCACTTTTTCCATCGGTAAAGTTAATTCAAAAGAACCTTTGAACGATACAGCAGTTTGTTTCTATCCTTTGAAAGCAATAAAGAAAAGTTTTACTAATAATATTGTGAAGTGTTTTGAAGGATCTGGTACTGTTGGACCTGATCACATAGTTAACACTAAAGATTGTCAAAAAGCCAGAGTAAGTTATTATTTTCTTAAATAAAGTTCTGTTTTAGAAAAAAGCATATAAATTTGATAAAAATTTCAATTAGTAGTTTATTTTACTGCATATTCAGGGCTCACCAAACCAGACGAAGTGGGCGACTTCTTTGCTTTGGTTTCAATGAAGTCGCCCAATTTCTGTCAAAAAGAGAAGTTTTAGTTGCCCTGTTAGTCTTTTCAAGTTCAACATTTTGTTCACCAATAATCATACTTTTTCTTCAATATTCACATAAAAGGAGCTCCCATGTTCCTGAAATGTGACCCATACAGGGTTTGATGTTCAATATTTTATTCCAAACTCGTTAATTGCATCCTTTTAAGATCATTGTGCAAGCATGTTCGTTTTTGTGAGAGGTAGGGGAACATGCGGTAGTGGGGAAAGACATGTTAAAATTTGGATCGATTTTCGGAAGTCTCCCAGATTTTCCCTCACTTCGCCCTTAAGTGAAGAGAGAGAGAGAAGTCAAGTCGCCCAGTTTTTACTATGTGTGGTGAGCCCTGCATATTAATTAGCGAACATCCTTTCATTTCATTTTACACGCAGGTTGGCTTATGTTTTTCAGTGAGCTACAACCGTACATATCCAGTTCAGCATTTTTAACCATGTTACTAGTTAGACTATAAGTTCTGGACATTTTTAATTGAGGTTGTAATGATATAGCTGAAAATGATATAATTTTTTGGCATCAAACAGTGCTTGTGTGTTTGTCACTCACTTGATATACATGTACATTGTACATGTAAGGTACTCTGAGCACTCTGGTTTCCTCCTCCAATAAAACTGACCACCACGATATAACTGAAATATTGTTGAAAGTGGAGTTAAACAAACCCATGCAAGGACAAAGCACTAGTAGTAGCCACTTGACAGAAGAAGATGCCGACTTGGTCACGATCAGCAATTTATTTTTAATTATAGTCAATAGTCCGTTTGATATCTGATATTTAACAATATGTCTATGCAGAAAGTCAGGTATTTGATATTTGTATGCATCGTATATTGGAAGCAGAGGATGATACAGGTCCTATCAGAACACATTAGACCCTAGAGCTATCTCATTGAGTATAACTTAAGGTTATTTTGAGGGGGAGACGTAAACACGTTTTCTTTTGAAAAATCTTGAGATGTACATAATGTAACTGGAATATCTGACTTCTGATGAACAACTAAATCAAGAATGTAAAATAATATTTCTATGATTCTTTGCAGTACTTTCTAAGTGATATTACCCAAGATTATTGTGGGAAATTTGATATTAACCAGCCAATAAATGGACAGGACCCAATAACAGTAACAGCAGCCTTGACACTAAAGACAATGGTATCATCTATAACTGTGGCTGTTGCCCATGATTATACAGTAGGGTTTATTGGTACTCAGGATGGACATATTATAAAGGTATAATACCCACGCTTATATGAGCATGTACAGTCAATCCTGTATATAAAGAGCACTCCACGGAACCTGAAAATGTCCCATTAATGAGCAGTTGCCCTTTATATACATGTACATGTTAAAATTATATGCAAGTTATTCATTAATGGGGAAAATGAGGCTGTCCTTTTTAGACAGTGATTTGTTATATAGAGGTGCCCTTTAAGGCAATTTGACCATACTTGTATACGTATAATTCAGAATTCTGTACATGCCCATGCAATTCCATTTTACATTAATTTTGTACATATTGGACAAAAATTTGGTTCTATTTCCATGTTTTTTTTCTGATATCATCGAGACGTTTGAATACAAGGAGCTTTCTGATACCGGTAAACGCTTAATTGATACAGATTTCTGATTTTTGTTTTGTTTTACGATATGGAAGCACAGTGACGGAAAGGATGTGAACAGCCTTTTATACTTGGAGAGAAAAATGAGAGCATTCAGAAGAAATTCCTACATCGCTGTCAACCCAAATAATGAAAATCATGCAATACGAAACTCATTTTTTTTTAGCCTTGGACATATATATCATATAACAGCCCAAACTGAGTGCCTATCACCACTAACGTTGTGAGTTCGAACCCTGCTCAGGCAAGGTGTACTCAATACAACATTATGTGATATAAAGTTTGTTAGAATAGTGACTTGCGACGGGTCAGTGGTTTTCTATGGATTCTCCGGTTTCTTCAACCAATAAAACTGACCGCCACGATATTACTGGAATATAGTTGAAAGTGTCATTAAACGTCATAACCCTAAATCTGACTATTTTAAAGGCTGTGGCCAGAAAGGAAGCATTACAAATTTGTATTCCTTTTGAACCAGAAAACTACTGGCTGCATTATTCAAGTAATCTCATCACCTGTGTAGATAATGAATAAAATGGATGGGCCTGTACTGTACCTTTCACAAGATAAAATGTAACCATCTACCCACTGACTATAATTCTATTTTTGTATATATGATAAATTTTAATTTGGTATGTTGAAATACAGCTTTGGTCAACAGCTAGAGGGGTTTAATTTACTGTTGTTTAATTAAAGATTCTTATAGCTACAATGTATAAAATAGGAAAGGTTACTTCATTCATGGCCACCTAGATGTGTCTATGGTGTATCAGACAGTGCAGCTACTGATCACGATACACTGATTTAGTAACAAAGTCTTTTGTATATGTTTGTCCTATTTAACATTAACAGGCGAATCTTTTTATCAGAAAATATAAGACGCGCAGCGTGGGTACAATACATTGAAATTCATATTGTTCAGACATTTTAAATAGAGTTGTTGACCTGAAAAGCTCCAATGAACTTTTAAGTTGTATACAAACATGACCCGATACCTGGGTAAATACCTGAGTCTTACAGGTACAAATTAAGGATATTCACTACACCTTTATACTAAAGTTATGGATGAAAAATTACCTTTTATCAGCTATTTATGTCATTTTATTTACAATAAAACATTTCAGAAACTCTGACCAATATTGAAATTGATTTTTTAACACTCGTATATTCAGTAAATTTTGAATTTATGGAATGTGTTCAAGTAAACCTATAAAGAAGAATGTGTGGATGAACATGAGATACAGAATAGTTTTGGTTGTAGTTTTTTTTTGGTGGATAAGCAAATTGAATTTATTTTATTTTTCATGTAAAGACTCAACATATTAAACAGCTGAAAAATCAAAAATGCCTCTTTAATTTGAAAATTCATCCCATTTGTTATGTTTAAAAAAAAAAAAAGTAAGTTTGAGATTTTTCTGAGCAAAATGGCAACAAGTTAAAAAAAAGAAGAAGATACAAATAAGATAATTTTAACAAATAAAAGAAGTAAGAGTCAACAGTATCAATGTAAACATAGCATGTACATACACCAGTACACATTACAATATACAAAGAAAAATGTATGTACAAAGGTACATGTACATGTGTGCACATGTAGTTAAGAATACACATTAGTATAGAAAACATCACCATTCTATCATATGTTAGTAATTAAACTAGAAAAAAAATTACTTTATAATTGTGCTATGGTCATTAATTGTCTATTAATACTAACAAGAGAACACAGGGACCATTACCTCTGTAATCTTATATCTGTAAGGTATATCTGAAGATTTACTGGTCTGTAATTACTAACAAGTATCTTGCCTGATCAAAGTATTGACATGTACTGATGTAGGCCCCAGGGGACAAAAGACCAATCAACTAGATTGATAGTGGATAAATACAATAATGTTATTTATAGCAGTAATATAATCAGAAACAGCTTGTATCATTGTATTATATTTTTTATGCCCCTGCGACGAAAAGTCGGGAGGAGGGGGGAGCATATTAATTTACCCCTGTCAGTCCATCCGTTTGTCCGTCCGGGTATAGATACATGGTTTGTTTGGCTATCTCCTCCTACAGTTTTGGAGCTACAGCTATAATATTTTGTAGGATGTTTATGCACATAATGGAGGTGTCCGTGTGCATGTCCACAGGATTTTGATTTTCTTCAAATATTCTCAAAATGACAGATACATTGTAGTTGGACTTAGTAATTTTTTTCGTACTAGCTGCATAAAGGGAACATGGTTTGTCCGGCTAACTCCTACAGTTTTAGAGTTACAGCTTTAATATTTTGCAGGTTGTTTATACACATAATGGAGGTGTACATGTCCACAGGATTTTGATTTTCATTAAATATTCTCAAAATGACAGGTACATTTTGTAGTTGGACTTGGTCATTTTGTTCGTCTGTCCGGATATAGATACATGGTTTGTCCGGCTATCTCCTCCTACAGCTTTGGAGCTACAGCTTTAATATTGTGTATGATGTTTATACACATAATGGAGGTGTGCATGTCCACAGAATTTTGATTTTCATCAAATATTTGATAATGACAGGTAGTTGGACTTAGTCATTTTTTTATGCCCCTGCGACTAAGCTGATTCTAGATAGAATTATACCCATTTCACTACAGGTAATACCTTTATATTTACATATCAGGAATGAAAAATTAAAGGTACTACATTTGTATCTGTATACAAGTTGAGTATGATAGAACATCATACATACACATGTAGTGTTAAAGAACTTTTGACTTGTTTATAATTTCTTATGGTCAGGCTGGGGCATCATTTGTGTCTTACAGACACACTTCATTTTTAAAAAATCACTCCTAACAAAACAACTTTGTCCATAATTATCAAATGTGGGGGCATACTTCTTTTCTAGTTTTTCAACTGAAATTTCATTCTGAAAAAAAAATCAAATTAAAATTTTAACTATAAAAAAATATTTCTTTACATTAGGAAATTAAAATACAATCAGATACATTACATATATATTTATGATTTTATTTATTCAATACATTGGCATTGTGAACAAATATACATATAGCAATATTTATTGGTTTCCCACAAACACCGCAATAGTGGTGTAATGGTAATTAGCATGCTCGCCTCCAGTATGCTAGATTGTGGGTTCGAGTCCAGGTCAGATCAAGCCAAAGACTATACAATTGATATTTCCAGCTTCTCTGCTATGCACACAGTATTAAGGAGTTAGAGCAAAGACTGATTGGCTTAGAATAAGGATAATTTGTCTGAGTGGAACAACAGGTCGAACAAGCACTGTAAAAATCCAACTAAGCACGTTGGTCTTAGTACAAAGTGGGACATCATCATCATCTCATCTAAATTTAGCTTTCTCCCCATGATATACACATGTAGCTGGAAAGTTGTTCATCTGGTGTTGAACACCAATCACTCACTGTTTCTTGCAAGCAAAAAAATGTTTATGTAGCGGTATGTTAGGGTTAGTCTACATGTACATTTGTACATGTACCGGTATATTGGTTCAGGGGAATGGATGGACTAGAGTGACATGAACTGTATAGTTTGAGCATGAAGTGTATATATACATTTGTAGATACAATGTAGATTTGTGCAACCATTTCGTGTGTAAATACAGTGTACATGTACATAAGGGATCATATATATGTACTCATTTTGAGTAATCTGAATTATTAGACAGGGCAGAACTTCAATCGTACAATAACATTAAATTTTTTTATTAAATATTACATAATAAATTGTCTTCCAGGTGGCCATTGAATCACAAACTTCAGCTAACAAGTATGACGATGTTATTGTTGAAAATCAAGCAAAAATACATGAAGATATGGTATTTGACCAGGATGAGAAACACCTCTTTGTAATGACAGATAAAAAGGTAAGATTTGTTTTTAGCCAAATAGTTTTCCTTGTGTGAATGTTCACCAAATAAATGCCAAATTTGTAGCTATGAAAGTTTCTATGGTATTCATATTGCATCTAGCTATGGGTACAATAAATAGTGAATGCAGGGTGGTATACAAAAAATGTATATACAATGGCCATTGTTCAGCAGTTGTCTATAAACAATATTTTAACCAATGAGGTAAAGGTTCTTGACCACCTTTGGGACTAGTAGTGGCATGTCTGATTTGTGAGAAAGTGTTGAATTTTGATTGATAGACTTCCTCCACCACTTAATGTGATCTATATGACATACCATATATATAGTTGAAAATGGTGGAGGGGTCGTCATGGTCATGATCGTATGATAGTTGGATTTACAACAACCTCTGCAATCATTGCCTATCACCACTAAAGTTGTAAGTTTGAATCCTGCTGATGGAGAGGTGTACTCAACACAACTTTGTATGATAAAGTTTGTCAGTGGTTTTCTCCGGGTACTCTGGTTTCCTCCACCAATAAATCTGACCGCCACGTTATAGCTGAAATATTGTTGAAAGTGGCGTTAAATACCATAACTCCCCTCTCAATTGAAAACAACCGATACCGTCTAGGAAGTTGAATAGTAATACATTTCTAAACAGTTGTCACCAATCATCTGATATCTATATGCCTATATGTGGAAAAAATAATAGTTCCATATAAGGTACAAATGTACATATTTGCCAATTACCTATATATTTAACCTTCAATAATTAATTCAAATATATATATTATTACCATTGCTTTTCCTGGTTTCTATAAAGGACTGTTATAATTTATTATTAGACACCTGGTTAACAATGTATACCATTAGTGAACAATAAACCTGTAAATTGACAATTAATTGATCGATCGATGACAAACTTCAAATTTGCTAAATCTCCAGAATATTGTTTAAATATATTTCTGGGGATTTCAACCAAAAAAAAATACATCAAGGCTCTGTCATGAAAACTTCTAAATAAGTGAGAGATTTTCTATACTACATATTAGAATGATGGTTCAGGCCTTTCAATAAGTGGCAGTACCAGATACTTTTAACTGCCTAAGATGGTCTTTGGTACCTCCTGATTTTAAAAAGTGTTGTATAAGATATTCATGAAAATTGTTCAAATTTTAATAAGAAGTACTGCCTGTAGATAATGAAGTACTGATACACTTGAAAAATATTGAAAGCACGTACTGATGGTTATGCATTGTCCTCTATAAACTATTTGTTGTACAATGTGTTAATGAATACATGTAGCATGTTTGTATGTTTGTTTGCATTCAGATGTGTCTGTTAAAATTGACAACCAATGTTAAGGTTCTAGGAAATTTAATTCATACATTTTTAACACCCTTTTGTGAATGTGTAGTCACTGAATATTAAATTGCTCAGATATTTATTACCTTTAGTTTGTTTGAAATCCTCATTAAATCTGAAGGAAAAAAAAGAGGAAGACTTATTACCATTGAATTCATTCATACATAATATATTATACACACAAGATAATTTGTGTTGAGAAACATTTAAAAAGTCATATTTTATAGAAATAAAATTATAAAGACAAGTTGAGAATTGTATTGTTGAGATAGATGAATAATTAAGTACATGTACTTGTTATATACAAAGGTATATACCGGTATATTATATTATGTATCATAAACTGACTTTTCATTTCTATCAATAGAAAATGTAAAAAAAAAAAAAATTCAAATGACACTGCTGATAATATATTATAATGATAGGGTTTTTAAAAATTTATTATTTGTATCGAATGAGTGATTGTATGATTTTATGTGATAAGACTGGTAGAAAGCAAATGTAAGACTAATAGAATCTTGTCTGTCGTTGAGGCAGAAAAATGGCAGAGATCTGGGTGATGATAACACTTTTCTTTATTGAATTTATTCAGAATTTTGTCTATTACAAAGCTTGGTCTTTTGGAATAAGACAGTTACAATAATTTGCTGGCAGTTTTGTTTTTGTTTTCCATGTTATTGTAGAATTGATTTTTGAGCTGTAAGGTGTTAAGTGGTAAGACAGCTGATGTTCAATACGTATACAGTGTTATAAAACAGAGGGTTAAATATTCTAAATGTTGTCTATACTTCCACCATACTCTGATCTAGGAATTGTTTATTGGGTGTTGGAGAAACACAAGGGGAAAGTCATTGTGAAAAACAAGGCGATTCTTTTTTTTTGCAATTAGTATCCCTGCTTTTCATTGGGTTTCATTCCCTCCTACGTGTATCATTTAACTTCCTTCATTTCTGGGAACTACAACTACCTGTGCAATCAGTGTCTATTACCACTAAAGTTGTGAGTTTGAACCCCGTTCATGGCAAGGTGTTCTCAATACAACATTATATGATAAAGTTTGTCAGTGACCTGGTGGTTTTCTCCGGGTACTCTAGTTTCCTCCACCAATAAAACTGACTGCCACAATATAACTGAAATATTGTTGAAAATGGCATTAAACACCATAATCCTAAACCATATATCACTAGGGAGAGTGTAGTATACTCCCATAGCGATAGACTTTAAATTAAACTGCAAGATTTAACTGATCTTGGCCTTATTTTGATATTAATATTAGATAAAGATAAAATATTTATTAATATTTATACAACAATACTTGTTTTGGATTATAATTCTGATGAAATTTAGATTAATTTTTATGCTCTTTGGGATGTTAAATTGTCCATAAATCACGGACCATTTCATGATGGATTTTAATGTACAATAAAACAGACAATCAACTACCAGTGTAGAGTGAAATTGCTTTCATTCATGTAAAAAACTTTCAGATGTTTATTGCTTTTTCCATTGTAAAAGATCATGGTTGTCTCTAGGTTTTAGAGCATTTATTCTCACTCAAAACACTTGACTACTGTATAAATGAAGAAGAAAAAAATATGAATATGATTTCTTGCGATATGACCTCTTAAAATTTGTGGAGGTATTACATAGGGTAATATACCTCAGAGTTTGACCTTGGGGTTCTACTGAAATTATATTTCAAGTTGGGTAGTGTTTCATACATAAAAAATTATCATTCCACAACAAAACTATTAGACAAAATCGTCACGTTTTTGTTTTTAATTAAAAATGGGGGGATAGACCCATGTTCACCTCCTGAATTACATTTTGATCAAAGGAGACTCATGCCTTAGCAACCCTCTTTCTTAATGTAAATATTAAAAGGGGGGTGGTAGACCCATGTCCACATTCTTAATGTAAATATTGAAATGGGGGTGGTAGACCCATGTCCACATCCTCAATTACATTTTGATCAAAGGGGACTCATGTCTTAGCAACCCTCTTTCTTAATTATACAACCCACAACAAAGTTGTAGGGGGGTATACTGGTTTCACCATGTCGGTCCGTCTGTAGACAAATCCTATGTCGTACGATAACTTGAGTTGTGTTTCTTAGAATCTTTTAAAATTTTATCAGCTGTTTACTGGTGAAGAGAGGAGGATCCCTTTCTTTTTTGACGATTTTTACTTTTGCCGTTCCAGGGTTATTGGACTTGATATGACGAAAAATAGGATTTTTACCCTATGTCGTATGATAACTTGAGTAGTGTTTTTCAGAATGTTTTGAAATTTTATCAGCAGCTTACCGGTGAAGAGAGGAGGATCCCTTTCATTTTTGACGATTTTCACTTTTGCCGTTCCAGAGTTATTGGACTTGATATGACGGAAAATAGGATTTTTACCCTATGTCGTATGATAACTTGAGTAGTGTTTTTCAGAATGTTTTGAAATTTTATCAGCAGCTTACCGGTGAAGAGAGGAGGGTCCCTTTCATTTTTGGTCGGAACAATCAGTAATGTTTTGGTTATGGAAATAGGTTGGACAGATGTGGGGAGCGGGGGGGTATATCTTAGTGAGCTGTGCTCACAGTAATACTAGTGTAAATATTGAAAGGAGCGGTGGTGACCCATGTCCACATCCTCAATTACATTTTGATCAAAGGGGGACTCATGCCTTATAAACCCTCTTTCCTAATATAAATATTGAAAAATGAAGACCTTTAATATGAAATTTAATTGATCTAGTACTCAAAATGTATTTTTGTTCTTGTACAAAGAATATCTACATTCTACTGTTTACTCCATAGCTTATCTTTGATGTTGATAAAATGCCAGCTGTAATTCAAAATAAAAACAGAAAACACCTGTTCAAGTTAATTAATTTGTCATCAAACCTATCACCTTGGACTTCCCTGAAGTTTTTACTAGATATACATATATATAGTTGTTTCTCACTTTTTGACAGTTTGAATCAAATAAAATCTACCATATACATGTATGCAGACAATAATCTTGAAATAGTCACTATACACAAATGTTCACAAGTGTAAAGTAAGCAAAAAATAGAATCCTATTTTACTTAATACTGTATAAAAAACTTGAAAGTAGAGGAAAGTACCTGTGTCTGGATGAAAGTGGCATTAAACACCATAACTCTAACCCTGACCCCTTTGTCTTAAATTTTGTTCATTCAACATAAATGATGCTGGTTTTCACATTCAAAGATGATAACTGTCTGTTTAAAATTCAGTGCTCAAAAATATGTTTTCTTTATAATATTTTGTTTATCATTCATTGTCCTTTTTGTTTTGGCCATTGTATTGTCTGTCCTTTGATTTATGGATGCTGATTACCCCATTGATATCTTCAAACTCTTCTTGATGCTGTGTTTACTGAAGAGTTTCATTCCTGAACCAATATTTCATTCGTTTACTGTAATGAATTTTATCAATTATTTATTAAGTTTAAAATTGGGAAAGAAATTCAGTTATTCTCTTTGACAAAATCTCTGTATGTAAGAGTCGGCTTTTACATAATCAACGGTTTAAACTTATTATCAAAAGTTATTATTCCTTCAACTTAAATTTTAATTATGTAGTCTGTCTTAATTTAGACCAGACATTTCAGGAGAATTCCTGGGTTATCTTCATTAAAAGGGATACTGTTAATTTTATAATCCTAAACTTAATTATTGAACACATTTAGTGGTGAAAATAAAAATCAGGATCAATGAATACCGTTAATGAAATACAATGTATTAGGGTTCCTACTTGTCTTCAGCTTATATATATAATTACAGACCTCTTTTTTTTATCCTTTTTCCTAGAAATCCCATTTATAACAAAAATAGCACTGAGATATACCATGTAATTTATTGCTCTGTTTTAGCAATTTGTTTCTTTGAATTTTAATCAATTTTGTGTGGATCAGCCTTTTAAATGGGGAAAATGACTTGAAGCAATTTGATATTAAGTTCATTAGGGTTTAGTTTCTACAGCTCTTTGATGTTCAATGGATACACCAGTATAGAAGTTTGAAAACATATTGAATTGTTATCAGACCCTGTTATTCTTCAAATAAAGTTGTGTAGAATTTGTATCAGGCTCGTCAATTCTTTGTCTGTTTTTGTAAGTTATAAAATGATAAAGTACATGATTTTTATTTTATTAAAGAGTGAATTGGGTTGTGAAGGTTTTTCAAAATGGGGTTTAATAAATAATATTACTGAAAAGGGAATGGTTGGCAACTGGTTTTTTAAGGAGGAACTGCATTCATTCAATATTTCAATGCTATTTCAATACACTAAATAGCAATATTATTTCAGCCCATCTTTTAAATTTGTATTTATTGTTTATATATTTCCTCATATAAATCCAAAGGGACATTCAAGAAGAGAAGTGAAAATAGTTTTAGAAACAAAACATTTGCCAATTAATTTCTGTACAAAGGAGATAATGGCCGTTTTTATTATGTCAAGATCAACATGAGATTTCCAAACAATATCAGTTGTATAATTTTCAAATTTACATTTTATTGATTAGGTAATTTTCATCATTATAAAGCTTGTTAACAGCCAGAATTACCAGCATGTGCTGTTTTCAAAATTGTCAAAGAATATTGCTTTCATCCTGAAACAGATGCATCATTTATTGATCTTGCTTCCTAATGTATGTTTTTGATTTTAATTGACAATTATGAAGCATCAATGTCAAGTTGCACTTGGCTGATTTTTTTATAAAGTATTCATTATATGTTGCAGTATTTAATGCAACAAAAGTTTCATGGTTTCTGATTACCTCTTTGGTATCTTCAAACTTTTCTTTCACAGTTGAATAGATCTAGTTGTAGTCTGCTGTCCTTGTACCAGATGTCGTCTGCAACTTTGAACAATACTTGACAATAATACTTTGTCCACTTATTTTTGTTTAAATTTGCATAAAATTTGATAACTCTTATTATATGAAGAGATGTGAGTTCCTTTATTTTTGTTTAGATTTGCATAAAATTTGATAACTCATATCGTATGAAAAGATGTGACTTTGTATAAATTAACCTGTATTTTAGCAGTCATCTGTCTAATAATATAATAAGTACAGTAGCCATTTTCGTTTACCTCAATAGTTTCTTCGAATTCTGATTTAATGATTTTAGTTAATTCTCCCAATTTGAGTGAATATTGTGATCTTAAAAGAAAGTTAGCAGCTTCTTAATCCATGGTTCATAAGATATAGTGTAATTTTGACACAAATCATCCAAATTGTATTAGTCATGTGTAAGACATATAGAAATAAATAGTAGTACATCAGATGACATTTATGATACATAATTATATTGTCATCAAATTTGATTATCAAAAAACATATATTGTTAATTTTCAATAAACTATCTGATAAATATGTACATAATTTGTCTAAAATGTTGTTGTTGGTTTTTTTTTCTAATTCGGTAAAACAAAAATCAATCATTGTAAATATTTTGATGTATAAAGATCTGGGGACCTGGTTTCTTATTAACTTTTGATAGTATACATTTACATGCAGTGATAATGAGACATTTAAATGCATTTATTTGTTTTAAAAAAGGGACAGAAACCACTTATTGAGCATCTTTGTCTTATTGAATATGGTAATAGAATGATACTACATACCCCTAGGGAATTGATACTTATTGGAAATTAATGCATATATTAAAATGTTGCAGTTTTTCTTGAATGAGAGAATTGCAAATATGCAAGTTTAATCTTTGAAATGTTTTGTATTAGCATTCAGTACACCCAAAACAACTTCGACTAAATATAGGTGGTTTGGTTTTATTAGTGTCAGTGGAACCACTTTATCATGTAATGCTGTATCAAGTACACCTCGCCATGAACAGGGTTCGAACTTACAACTTTAGTGGTGATAGGCACTGATTGCACAGGTAGTTGTAAATCCAACTACCATACAATCACGACCACGACAGCCCCTCAACTAAATATAATAATGAATTGTAAAAGAAGCAAAAGAGACTGTTTATTGTTAGAAATAATTCATGGAAGCCCTATTATGTTGGAGATTTTAACATTGGTAACACAAAGATACTTGCAACTCGTCTAGCTAGATGAATCCTGGACTCAACAATTGTGTTTGGGACTCCCCAGTTTTTTATTATTTTTTTTTTACAAAAAATAACAAAGAATACACTGACTAGTGGGATTCACAGCTTTTTGGTCGGCACTTATCAAAGTTTTATCTCACAAGTACAAGGAACTCTGGTGGCATTTGTATCTTCCTAATAATTTTATCCAAAGCAATAACAATACAAATTTGTGAAACAAAATAGATACAGAATTGTATCACTTCATTGTTTACAATGTATATTGCCAATGAAGGACCTCAAAAAGAATAAAAAACAAATATTCACTCTTTCACTGTAGATTAATGTACAGGATTTACAAAAAATGTAATATCTACAGAAATTTATCAAGTTCACTTTTAACTTTTGTTGTTCAGGAGTTATGGGTCTTGATTAGTTTTGAAACTGAGTTGCTTCCTAAATTTCATTGAAAAATGTCTTTTGTTTTGATTTACCATTTCCTTTTATATTGTGATTTATTTTTCATAATGTTAAATTCAAATATCGAGTCCCAATTCTTAGTGATTTTTGCTATTGTCATCAGAAGTTATTATTCTTAAGGAAAACATTTTTTTTTTTTCATTACCGATCCATAAACTTGTATAAAACTCTTGTGTTTTGAAACATCTATAAAGGGAAAAGGGTTAGGGCTATGGTGTTTAACCCCACTTTCAACAATATTTCAGTTATATCGTGGCAGTCATTATACTCATATAAGGGAAAAAACTAAGTATGATTGAAACTTGAAACTCCCATACAATGAAATATAATTAAAAGAACAACTAGTCAGTATATGTTTGTTTACAAGGAGAAATGTTTTCATTTACATTCATATTATAGTATTACATAAGACACTACAACTTGATTCACCTCAAATATGAAGCAGACTTGATTTACAAGATAAAAACATGGTTAAATTGTTTAAAAGATTACAAACCCTAGTACTCTACATGGTAGCAATTGACATGTACACTCAAGAATGTTAGAAACTAATACAATCTGTCTACAAAATACAAATAGTTTTGATGTTTAATATGAAAAAAGTCTGTTTCATATCTGAGAAATCTTTAAGCTTACTATTGCATGTGCATTATTATAATGGTGGTTTTTTTTTCAAACATATTTGACATAAAGCAATGCAAGATCTAAATGTATATACCAAGCCACAGGCAGATTCGTCACCCTTTTGTCATTAATATACATACCTAAAATCTGAGAAAATGTTTAGTTGTCTTTAATGGCTACAATTGTATTTGTTTTTAACTTAATTAAATATTCACAAAGATTCAATGCTAATGCTAAATTTATAGTCAAACCTGCCTTAAAGTGCACTTGTATATAGCAAAACACTCTGTAAAGGGCAACCTTATTTTTCATATTGATGAATACTAGTACATGTAAGTAGTGCATATAATTTTAACCTCTATATAAAGGGCACATTTTCAGGTTCCTATGAAGAAAAATCACATGGGCCTTAATCTAGCCACACCTACAAAAATCACATGGGCCTTACTCTAACCACACTTACAAAAATCATGTCATGGACCTTAATTTAGCCACACCTACATGTAATAGATTCAGGGAGGTTTTCATCTGATAAGGTTAAGGTGGAGTTGATATGCTTCATGTTAAGATCTGTGTACCAGACAAAACAATACACTGCATTCGTGATAATTCACAATTTATAGAAGTTGTTAAGTCAAAAAGTGCATTTTTACTCAAAACATGTTTACCAAGCAAAACAAATAGTATTAGCTTTTTTTTTTTCAAGCAATCTGATTGGATTACAAGCATTCATATAGAACAGCAAACTAGTAATCAGTGTTTATATTAAAATGTCTGCTAGGTTTCTCTCATTTAAATAATACGTCAGTGCAATAAGTTCAATACAATTGTACTTGAAATTTGATGAAAAATCTCATTAGTATACAACAGCCACCATTTTTTGCTTGTAATTTAATATTTGTTTCTGTATGTTAAAATTTGCACGAGTGTTAATGTAACTAAAAACTTCCCAATAAGTCTTGTAGAAAGTTAAATGTCAAATAATAAAACTTGCATAGCAATTGATGTAGTATTCTGTAATTTGTATGTACTTGGATCACTCCCATATATTTCCATCGTCGTGATCGTGATCGTACAGGCCTTTTAATAAGGGGCGGTACCATGTACTTTTACCTGCCTAAAATGGTAATTGGTACCTCCTAATTTTAAAGAGTGCTCAGCTGCATAAGATATTCATGCAAAATGTTCAAATTTTAAGAAAAGGTACTGTCTATAAATAGTGAAATACTAGTACACTCGAAAAATATTAAAAGCCCTGCTATATATTTCCATTATTGTGGTTGTGATTGTATTGTAGTAGGATTTACAACTACCTATGCAATCAGTGACTATCATCACTAAAGTAGTGAGTTCGAATCCCACTCGTAGCGAGATGTACTTGATACAACATTATGTGATAAAATTTGTCAGTGACTTGCGACAGGTTGGTGGTTTTCTCTGGGTACTCGGGTTTCATCCACCAATAAAGCTGACCGCCATGATATAACTTAATTATTGTTGAAAGTGGCATTAATTACCATAATTCCTAACCCCCTATATATCATGTGCTATTTCCTAAAAACATGATTTGAATTGTGACTAGTCAATATCAGTTTTGTGTTGGTATTACATGAATAAGCAAGACTATGTACACTGACTTACAGTCTTAATACAAGTGTATTCCTGTTGTCATTCTACATTATAATGTTATTTCCCCATCCAAAAATTTAGGTTTGTTACATTGGGGGCAGGGCAGGGAGGAGAGCAAGTACTATGGATTTTATAACAGAGAACTTCCATTCTATGGTATGGTATTTGTACATGTGCTATCAACATTCTTTTATGACAAAGGTAAACAACAGGTTATTGGTTTGTCAACAACATAATCTGAATATTTATTTACTGGACAATAAAATGGGAATAAACTGACATGGAAGTTAATATATCGGTAGTTATAATGGTATAGATAATTAATGGATCTAATTATATACAAGTATAACATTAGACAGCACTTGATCAGAATGTACTTGTATTAGCTATGGATGGATTATAAACTAATGCTTATAACAGGGTCCTAGACAAATATTTGACCAACCGTTGTCTGGTGAGGAGGATCCTTTAAACATTCCTATTTTATTTCTCAGATTTGGCAATAAAGGTGAGGTTCCCTTTGTAAATTTGTGTACTAATTTTAAGGCAAGATAAAAGTAGAAGTATTGAACCAGCTCCTATGTATTTACATAGGTTTTATTTTTTGCTTTGAGTGTCGGGAAAATAAGGTTTAGAGAGATTTAAAGAAATTAAAATTATATGGAAGAATATGTTATATGAAATTAACAAAAATAAAGGAAATCAAGTGTAATATGTTTCAAACATGTATATATGTAGTTTGATTGTAGATAACTTTTGTATTTAATGTGTTGTTTTGGTAACAATCCTTTGTATATGGATTTCAGACCAATAAAAATTCTGTTCTGTTCTGTTCTGTTCTATGGAAGAAAAAAGCAAAGGGGAAAAATAAAGATAAAACAAAGAGGCATGGGGAAAATGTATGGAGTAGACCTCGTAAGTTTATAATTTGTGTCTGATCCATTGTTTATATAATTGCTTGACAATAAATTATGTTTAAATTAATGTATGAAAGGAAAGACAAAGGAAAATAATAGACAGAAGAAATGGAAAATGAAACAAAATTATACATAAAAAAAGGGATAAGAAAGCAAAATTATACACAGGACAGGGAAAAGGAAACAAAAATTATATACAAGAAAGGGAAAAGGAAACAAAATTATACACAAGAAAGGGAAAAGGAAACAAAATTATACACAAGAAAGGGAAAAGGAAACAAAATTATACACAAGAAAGGGAAAAGGAAACAAAATTATACACAAGAAAGAGAAAAGGAAACAAAATTATACACAAGAAAGGGAAAAGGAAACAACATTATACACAAGAAAGGGAAAAGGAAACAAAATTATACACAAGAAAGGGAAAAGGAAACAAAATTATACACAAGAAAGGGAAAAGGAAACAACATTATACACAAGAAAGGGAAAAGGAAACAAAATTATATACAAGAAAGGGAAAAGGAAACAACATTATACACAAGAAAGGGAAAAGGAAACAACATTATACACAAGAAAGGGAAAAGGAAACAAAATTATACACAAGAAAGGGAAAAGGAAACAAAAATTATATACAAGAAAGGGAAAAGGAAACAAAATTATACACAAGAAAGGGAAAAGGAAACAAAATTATACACAAGAAAGGGAAAAGGAAACAAAATTATACACAAGAAAGGGAAAAGGAAACAAAATTATACACAAGAAAGGGAAAAGGAAACAAAATTATACACAAGAAAGGGAAAAGGAAACAAAATTATACACAAGAAAGGGAAAAGGAAACAACATTATACACAAGAAAGGGAAAAGGAAACAAAATTATACACAAGAAAGGGAAAAGGAAACAAAATTATATACAAGAAAGGGAAAAGGAAACAAAATTATACACAAGAAAGGGAAAAGGAAACAAAATTATACACAAGAAAGGGAAAAGGAAACAAAATTATACACAAGAAAGGGAAAAGGAAACAACATTATACACAAGAAAGGGAAAAGGAAACAAAATTATACACAAGAAAGGGAAAAGGAAACAAAATTATATACAAGAAAGGGAAAAGGAAACAAAATTATACACAAGAAAGGGAAAAGGAAACAAAATTATACACAAGAAAGGGAAAAGGAAACAACATTATACACAAGAAAGGGAAAAGGAAACAACATTATACACAAGAAAGGGAAAAGGAAACAAAATTATACACAAGAAAGGGAAAAGGAAACAAAATTATACACAAGAAAGGGAAAAGGAAACAACATTATACACAAGAAAGGGAAAAGGAAACAACATTATACACAACAAAGGGAAAGTTATATGTAATAAAAAGGCAAGTGAAATGAGATTATATGGAATAACTCTTTATTTTTGCTCTCTTACAATCAGTAAGGAATAAATTCCATGCCATTTTGAACACATCACATGTTAAATTGGTTTGACTTTCTTTCCCTAAATGTGAAAAAGAGTTATTTCAGCACTATATCAATCATACTGTGTTAGTATATCAAGGTAAACTTGATCCTTATCTTTTATTTTAGATTGAGTACCAACACTTGGTCCACTTCAGTTGTGACATGCTTGAAAGTTAAATTTCTCATATATACAAATTTATTTTTTTTATATAAAAAGTGAACTAGTTCTTTATTAAATAAAATTATGGATTTTATAGTGTTTAATTTTCTACCTTAAGCATCTAATCATAGGTTTTTATACCGATTTGATGGAATACTTGGAAGCTTCTTTGTAAATATTGGCTGTTATAATTAATTGAAATGACACAAGCGTTGGCGGGTGATTCAACAGTCTTAATGTGTAAAACACAATTTTCCTGTAAATCTATGTGGAAAAGGAAAACCACTGCATTTAGACATTTAGACATGTCACTAAATGTCTGAAGATTGTATAAATGAGATTTATACTGACTAGCAATAAGACTCTAAATGACTTAAGACTAAGTTATATTCAAGTTACAAAAAATGTATACTTGTCAAAAGGATAAAAAAAAAAATTACGAAAATAATTCCCTAGATGAATTATAATACACATAAACAATGGAAGAATTGTATTGCTTGAATTATCTGTCTGATAACTTGACATCTTAAGGTTTCCAGAGGCCAGGGATTTCACCTGACATTTTGTTATATCTGTCCGGGCCTTCCTCTCTCTCTCTATAAGAATGGCAGTCACGATTGAACTGAAAAAAATAGCTGAAAGTGACATTTAAGCACCAACAACCCTAACATAGCTTGTTATTGTATATACTATGTAATAACAAGACAGTGTTATTTAATGATTAATATGACACTTGCACATTTATGGATACATCAACTGGGATGATTTTATTGCCTGGTCAGTGACAGTGGTCAACGACACCTTATTTGTTTTGATCAATAGACAGTTTTTCCTTCTTCTATTAATATAATAAAATGGGTAATATTTAATTAGACATACAGCCAGGGGATGACTGTTCAATACAAGCCAAGGGAAGGAATAAATTGGGCTGGATGGGGGTGGGGTGGGGTCATCAGTGTAAACATACAGCCAGGGGATGACTGTTCAATACAAGCGAAGGGTAAGAATAAATTGGGAGAAGTGGGGGTGGGGTCGTCAGTGTAAGCACACATGCTTTGATTTCTCCTTTATATATTGAAATGTAATCATCGGAATACTTGGTGTCGTGGTAGCTATGGAGTTAGAGATTAGTACAAATCAGAAGGTCTGATTTTAGATGCCATCATACATCTAGCTTTAGTTTCCCAGAGGTTAGTACAAATCAGAAGGTCTGGTTTTAAATGCCATCATACATCTAGCTTTAGTTTCCCAGAGGTTAGTACAAATCAGAGGGTCTGGTACTGGATGCCATCATACCTCTAACTTAAGTTTTCCAGAGGTTAGTACAAATCAGAGGGTCTGGTTCTAAATGCCATCATACCTCTAGCTTTAGTTTCCCAGGGGTTTGTAAAATCAGAGGGTCTGGTACTAACTCGAATAATTCAGCGAACTCTATCTGCTATCACTACTCGAGGGCTTGAACTCTCCTTATGATAAAAACATGTCAGCTGTTCTCTGAAAGAGAGAGCCAATCAGCGATGATTATTTGCAGAGTATGCGCAAGGTGGTGCTTTCAATTTCCGGTAATGTTTACAAACAACAAGAAATGGAAATCGACACAGCGCTTTGTGAGATTGAATCAAAATATGACTTTACATTTAAAGAAAAACACCTTTTAGATTAGTAAGGTCAAACACGTGGGTACAATGAAAACATTTGACACCTGAATGCTCCATTGACCTATGTTTACAAACATTTCCTAAGCTCCTCCTTCTTTTAGCGCCAAAAGTCACCAGCAGTTTATACCCAGAATGCATTGCTAATTTGAAACTTCCGGTTGACGCATTTTATCGAGAAAGTCGTTCAGGCGTTAATGTCCTATGGACACATTCTTTCTATTTTTATATTGAATCTGTATGTTAATTTCTTGAATTTAGTGAATATGAAATCTGATGACATTCAATGAAAAATGCCAGGAAATTAAATTTGTATTTTTCTAGAAAATCGGATTTACGGGTTTCACGTATCGGAGATATATTTGACCGATTTACACATTTTGTGGACAGATGATTTGAAAACCTAGAATATAACGCAAATTATAACCTATAATTTTATTTGTTATTTTATTATGTCATTCTTTCATGTACTATCTCATAATCTTTGTCAACCTTAATGTTCAATGATTGAGCTTTCTTTAATAAAGTATTTCGTTTCGTTTTCGTTTCATATTTTTGTCTAGATTTAAATCTAGATTGGTGTTGAAAACTTGAAATATGACGAGATTAATGGTATCATGCATAATACATGAATAAAATTGTATGCGTCTCTAATAAGAACATGAGTCTGGATATTTAGATCTATGTCACTATCGTGTTTTAACTTCTAAAATTCAAAATCACTTTTAGAATCATCTAATCAATGGCGAAACAAATGAATATTGTTTTGGGATTGAGATTTTCCCAGTTTGTTGCAGTTTTAATTAAATAAGGATTACGATGCCTAAAGCTGTTCTCATCTGAGCAGCCATTGAAGGCTTTGTATGTACATATATATTTAATTATTGGGCAGTTTGTTGCCAGATAGACAAGATTGACTCAGAATCATGTGTCATTGTATTTATATTGGATGGATTTTGATAAATTTGTGGTTTTTCTTCTCAGAATTCTGACAGTTTGATGTGTAATGTTGATGTTAGGGACTATTTCGGTATTATTTTTCATGGCTACAATACAACCTCACAGATAGATTTTTATTACAATTATTATTTTATTAACACTGACATCAGGTCAATATTTTGTAATTAGGAAAGACTTCATACTGATAAGTAATATCAAATTTAGACTATATATGCCAAAGGACTGGGGAGGCATAAAAGAGAATTTATAATTTGTATTAGAATCATTCTTGAAGGATCCCTAAAAACATCTGGTGTATGTGAAGATGTAAATTAATTCTCATATTAACTAGATATTAAACTTTTTTTTTCTTTTTCAAGACTTGAAAGTACCTCATATCATGTGCTGTCAATAATTTGTTAGGTTGCCATGGTAAAGTTTGTTGGTTGGAATAAACAATCGTGAAAAATCGTGAGTCAATGTCTGGGATAGAATTATACCATACAAAAAAAAATTGTAATCATGAATGTCCATGTATGGTGGCCATGGATATTGACTGAGAATTTTTACTAGATTAGTTTTCAGGGATACTCATAGCAATTTAATTTGAAGAGTCCAGAAGTCATTTATGAAGATTTTGGCGAGTTCCACCATTATAAGAATCTAAATGATAAAACCTGTGGGGAGTCAGTCCCAACTGAAAATGGTGAGTTCAGGACTCATCGATGTGTGGTGCAAGGATTTAAGAGTCATATATTTTGTGGTTTATTTCTTTTGAACAAAACATATGACATTAAAGCAAGATAGGATACATTTACTGTAATACATCATTTGATAATATTGAACATTTTATATAATTGTCATCAAATTATTATTAAATTTCACATTATTTATTTTATTTGTGAAATAAAAACCATCAATATGATGAGCTCCCACCTCCTACCCCCACATTAGTAGGATAAAAATAGCTACAGATGGTGTATTGACTCCCGTATTTAATTAACATTAATAGTGAAAGTGACAATGCATTTGATTCTATCATCACCAGTAGATAATTGTTTTGTTATTAATTCACTCACAAACATTTAACTATTGTACCATCTGGACATATGATGGTCACTTTGGAGACCAGATAAGACATGATCACTAAGGATACCAGTCTTACCAGATCATCCATTAAGGAATTCATATGGTCACTAAGATTCAAGATAGCACATGGTTGTTAAGGAAACCAGATAGTCACAATCTGATTATAAATCACATCTTTCACTTGCTCACTTTACTGATATGTTGTGGCATATAAGATCAATTTAAGGTCTGTCGTGATGGTATGGTAGTTGGATTTACAACTACCTGTGCAATCAGTGCCTATCGCCACTAATGCTGTGAGACCGAACCCCGCTCAAGCGATACAACATTTTGTGATAAAGTTTGTCCGTGACTTGCGACAGGTCAATGGTTTTTCACTGGGTACTCCGGTTTCCTCCACCAATAAAACTGACCGCCATGATATAAAAACTGAAATATTGTTCAAAATGGTGTTAAACACCATAGCCCTAACTGCCCTATACGATCAGTAGAAACCCCATTACGGTTCACATGCAAGTGACAAGAAGGAGTTTATAAAAGAAGGCCTATCTGTCCTCTGATTTCTACAACTGACAGTGTAGTGTGATAATAACCAACAGTTTATTTTCCGTTTTAGTGTGGCAGGACCCAATTGTAGATTTTCAATCATATAATGTTGTTTCAGATATAGATTTCTTTATCCTTAGGTAACACATATTTTTGATCATCAGAATATCGGTCAACCCTCCGAATATTATTTGCTAAAATATCAAATATGGGGAAAAGTCTTTGAAATGTCAAAAATATTATTCAAAGACGTCACAATTATATTGTGATCAAAGACATATTATATCGAATGGATAATATTAAAAGAAAATATCATATGAAAAATGATGGACAAGGTACAATGTATAAGGCTTATTTCTAATACATCAAAGTTTTCACTCAGTTGACAAGAAAATTAAATTGAAGAAGAACAAGTAACTATTGACAATAGTTAAGATTGGATTTTCTATGAGAAAAGCCAGTATAATCAATTTTCTTGTAAGCAGCTGCAACCTAAATAGATTTTACTGAGATCTAATGAGCAAGGAAATAAAAAAGACATGTTGTTTGGAATGTCATTTTCATAGCTAATAAAACCTATTTATTCTCTTTATGACATTGTTTCCTGATCAGAGGGGAGAAAATGAAGTGTCTGTCATGTATTGTTGTCTATTCTACAGTCAAAATATGGAAATATTATTTGGTTTGTAAACAATTTGTATGTTTCCTGGGATAATTTATTATATGTAAACATATTACTAGTAATTAACATTTTCTAACTGTATATAGGGGCCGTCGTGGTCTTGATCAATGTTAGTTGGATTTACTACATATGTAATCGGTGCCCATCACCACTCACGTTGTGAGTTCGAATCCCACCCAGGTGAGGTGTACTCGATACAACATTAACATTATCAATTTATGTAAAAAAAAGTTTGTCAGTGACTTGTGGCAGGTAGGTGGTTTTCTCCGGGCACTCCGGTATCCTCCACCAATAAAACTGACCGCCACCAAATAGCTGAAAATATATCCCTAAACCGTACTGTATATAAAGATAAACAAGGGAGAACAATGTAATGTGGAGAAAACTTGTCTTTGTTGTGGTTGGGTGAAAATTCTAAAGTTCAAGGGCCTGATTTTATGGGTGTCCAGGTGTTTCATAAGAGCTTGATGAAATATTTACATATAGTTTCAGTGGGGTTTTAAATTTATGAACCATGAAATTGATACCCTGTGATTTCAAACTAAGAACTGTAAGGTGGATGGAGATTATTTAAAGATCATAGTCCTTAGTGAAAAGAAATAAGAGCTGAAATCAATGCTTAAGATGGGGTTTTTTTTTAAGCAAATTTGCATAAAACACTGTTTAGTGTCCACTGAAGTTCAATGACATTCATATTATTGTAGCCACACTCAAGCTGATCAGTTATGTTACTAAATATGTACTTATTATACCCCCCGCAACGAAGTTGTAGGGGGGTATACTGGTTTCACCATGTCCGTCCATCTGTAGACAAATCCTATGTCGTACGATAACTTGAGTTGTGTTTCTTAGAATCTTTTAAAATTTTATCAGCTGTTTACTGGTGAAGAGAGGAGGATCCCTTTCTTTTTTGACGATTTTTACTTTTGCCGTTCCAGGGTTATTGGACTTGATATGACGAAAAATAGGATTTTTACCCTATGTCGTATGATAACTTGAGTAGTGTTTTTCAGAATGTTTTGAAATTTTATCATCAGCTTACCGCTGAAGAGAGGAGGATCTCTTTCATTTTTGACGATTTTCACTTTTGCCGTTCCAGAGTTATTGGACTTGATATGACGGGAAATAGGATTTTTACCCTATGTCGTATGATAACTTGGGTAGTGTTTCTCAGAATGTTTTGAAATTTTATCAGCAGCTTACCGGTGAAGAGAGGAGGATCCCTTTCAATTTTGCCGTTCCAGAGTTATTGGACTTGATATGACGGAAAATAGGATTTTTACCCTATGTCGTATGATAAGGCCAAAAAAAAAAAAAAATGTGTGTTTACGGTCACCCGACCTACCCTAATTTTTGCTAGCGTCCCTATGCATTTTTACACAGAATTCGGATAACCATTTTTGTTGTTAGTTCACCTGGACCAAAGGTCCATGTGAACTATTGCCATCACTTGGCGTCCGTCGTCTGTCGTCTGTCGTCTGTCGTCTGTAGTCTGTCGTCTGTAAACTTTTCACATTTCAAGCTTCTTCTCCGAAACCACTTGGCCGATTGGAACCGAACTTAACAGGAATGTTCCTTGGATGGTCCTCTACAAAGTTACTGTTTTTCGTTCCAGTCGAATATTCAATATGGCTGCCAGGGCCAATAATATGCTCTGATTGGCTGAAATTTCAAAGATCTTCTTCTCTGAAACTAATGAACTGACTGAACCCAAACTGTAAAGGAATGATCATTGGAATGTCCTTTACCAAGTTACTGTTTTTTATGCCGATCGGAAATCCAAGATGGCCACCATCGCAGGACATAGATTAACATTGGACCCTATGGGAAAATGTTCAAATGCCTTCTTCTCAGAAACTACAAATATGATTAAAGCCAAACTGTACATGAATGTTCATTGGATGGTCCTCTACAATCTTAAGGTTTTTTGTTCCGATATGAAATTCAAAATGGCGGCTACGGCAGGACTTAGTTTAACATTGGACCCTATGGGAAAAATGTTTCAAAATGCTTCTTCTCTGAAACCACTTGGACAGTTGAAACCAAACTGCCCAGGAATGATCATTGGAAGGTCCTCTACAAATTTTCTGTTTTTTATGCCGATCGGAAATCCAAGATGGCCACCACCGCAGGACATAGATTAACATTGGACCCTATGGGAAAATATTCAAATGCCTTCTTCTCAGAAACTACAAATATGATTAAAGCCAAACTGTACATGAATGTTCATTAGATGATCCTCTACAAACTTTACGTTTTTTGTTCCGGTATGAAATTCAAAATGGCGGCTACGGCAGGACTTAGTTTAACATTGGACCCTATGGGAAAAATGTTTCAAAACGCTTCTTCTCTGAAACCACTTGGATAATTGAAACCAAACTGCATAGGAATGATCATTGGAAGGTCCTCTACAAATTTTATGTTTTTTATGCCGATCGGAAATCCAAGATGGCCGCCACCGCAATACATAGATTAACATTGGACCCTATGGGAAAATATTCAAATGCCTTCTACTCAGAAACTACAAATATGATTAAAGCCAAACTGTACATGAATGTTCATTAGATGGTCCTCTACAAACTTTACGTTTTTTGTTCCGGTATGAAATTCAAAATGGCGGCTACGGCAGGACTTAGTTTAACATTGGACCCTATGGGAAAAATGTTTCAAAACGCTTCTTCTCTGAAACCACTTGGATAATTGAAACCAAACTGCCTAGGAATGATCATTGGAAGGTCCTCTACAAATTTTATGTTTTTTATGCCGATCGGAAATCCAAGATGGCCGCCACCGCAATACATAGATTAACATTGGACCCTATGGGAAAATGTTCAAATGCCTTCTACTCAGAAACTACAAATATGATTAAAGCCAAACTGTACATGAATGTTCATTGGATGGTCCTCTACAATCTAAAGGTTTTTTGTTCCGATATGAAATTCAAAATGGCGGCTACGGCAGGACTTAGTTTAACATTGGACCCTATGGGAAAAATGTTTCAAAATGCTTCTTCTCTGAAACCACTTGGACAGTTGAAACCAAACTGCCCAGGAATGATCATTGGAAGGTCCTCTACAAATTATCTGTTTTTTATGCCGGTCAGAAATCCAAGATGGCCGCCACCGCAATACATAGATTAACATTGGACCCTATGGGAAAATATTCAAATGCCTTCTACTCAGAAACTACAAATATGATTAAAGCCAAACTGTACATGAATGTTCATTAGATGGTCCTCTACAAACTTTACGTTTTTTGTTCCGGTATGAAATTCAAAATGGCGGCTACGGCAGGACTTAGTTTAACATTGGACCCTATGGGAAAAATGTTTCAAAACGCTTCTTCTCTGAAACCACTTGGATAATTGAAACCAAACTGCCTAGGAATGATCATTGGAAGGTCCTCTACAAATTTTATGTTTTTTATGCCGATCGGAAATCCAAGATGGCCGCCACCGCAATACATAGATTAACATTGGACCCTATGGGAAAATGTTCAAATGCCTTCTTCTCAGAAACTACAAATATGATTAAAGCCAAACTGTACATGAATGTTCATTGGATGGTCCTCTACAATCTTAAGGTTTTTTGTTCCGATATGAAATTCAAAATGGCGGCTACGGCAGGACTTAGTTTAACATTGGACCCTATGGGAAAAATGTTTCAAAATGCTTCTTCTCTGAAACCACTTGGACAGTTGAAACCAAACTGCCCAGGAATGATCATTGGAAGGTCCTCTACAAATTTTTTGTTTTTTATGCCGGTCGGAAATCCAAGATGGCCGCCACCGCAGGACATAGATTAACATTGGACCCTATGGGAAAATATTCAAATGCCTTCTACTCAGAAACTACAAATATGATTAAAGCCAAACTGTACATGAATGTTCATTAGATGGTCCTCTACAAACTTTACGTTTTTTGTTCCGGTATGAAATTCAAAATGGCGGCTACGGCAGGACTTAGTTTAACATTGGACCCTATGGGAAAAATGTTTCAAAACGCTTCTTCTCTGAAACCACTTGGATAATTGAAACCAAACTGCCTAGGAATGATCATTGGAAGGTCCTCTACAAATTTTATGTTTTTTATGCCAATCGGAAATCCAAGATGGCCGCCACCGCAATACATAGATTAACATTGGACCCTATGGGAAAATGTTCAAATGCCTTCTTCTCAGAAACTACAAATATGATTAAAGCCAAACTGTACATGAATGTTCATTGGATGGTCCTCTACAATCTTAAGGTTTTTTGTTCCGATATGAAATTCAAAATGGCGGCTACGGCAGGACTTAGTTTAACATTGGACCCTATGGGAAAAATGTTTCAAAATGCTTCTTCTCTGAAACCACTTGGACAGTTGAAACCAAACTGCCCAGGAATGATCATTGGAAGGTCCTCTACAAATTTTCTGTTTTTTATGCCGATCGGAAATCCAAGATGGCCACCACCGCAGGACATAGATTAACATTGGACCCTATGGGAAAATATTCAAATGCCTTCTTCTCAGAAACTACAAATATGATTAAAGCCAAACTGTACATGAATGTTCATTAGATGATCCTCTACAAACTTTACGTTTTTTGTTCCGGTATGAAATTCAAAATGGCGGCTACGGCAGGACTTAGTTTAACATTGGACCCTATGGGAAAAATGTTTCAAAACGCTTCTTCTCTGAAACCACTTGGATAATTGAAACCAAACTGCATAGGAATGATCATTGGAAGGTCCTCTACAAATTTTATGTTTTTTATGCCGATCGGAAATCCAAGATGGCCGCCACCGCAATACATAGATTAACATTGGACCCTATGGGAAAATATTCAAATGCCTTCTACTCAGAAACTACAAATATGATTAAAGCCAAACTGTACATGAATGTTCATTAGATGGTCCTCTACAAACTTTACGTTTTTTGTTCCGGTATGAAATTCAAAATGGCGGCTACGGCAGGACTTAGTTTAACATTGGACCCTATGGGAAAAATGTTTCAAAACGCTTCTTCTCTGAAACCACTTGGATAATTGAAACCAAACTGCCTAGGAATGATCATTGGAAGGTCCTCTACAAATTTTATGTTTTTTATGCCGATCGGAAATCCAAGATGGCCGCCACCGCAATACATAGATTAACATTGGACCCTATGGGAAAATGTTCAAATGCCTTCTACTCAGAAACTACAAATATGATTAAAGCCAAACTGTACATGAATGTTCATTGGATGGTCCTCTACAATCTAAAGGTTTTTTGTTCCGATATGAAATTCAAAATGGCGGCTACGGCAGGACTTAGTTTAACATTGGACCCTATGGGAAAAATGTTTCAAAATGCTTCTTCTCTGAAACCACTTGGACAGTTGAAACCAAACTGCCCAGGAATGATCATTGGAAGGTCCTCTACAAATTATCTGTTTTTTATGCCGGTCAGAAATCCAAGATGGCCGCCACCGCAATACATAGATTAACATTGGACCCTATGGGAAAATATTCAAATGCCTTCTACTCAGAAACTACAAATATGATTAAAGCCAAACTGTACATGAATGTTCATTAGATGGTCCTCTACAAACTTTACGTTTTTTGTTCCGGTATGAAATTCAAAATGGCGGCTACGGCAGGACTTAGTTTAACATTGGACCCTATGGGAAAAATGTTTCAAAACGCTTCTTCTCTGAAACCACTTGGATAATTGAAACCAAACTGCCTAGGAATGATCATTGGAAGGTCCTCTACAAATTTTATGTTTTTTATGCCGATCGGAAATCCAAGATGGCCGCCACCGCAATACATAGATTAACATTGGACCCTATGGGAAAATGTTCAAATGCCTTCTTCTCAGAAACTACAAATATGATTAAAGCCAAACTGTACATGAATGTTCATTGGATGGTCCTCTACAATCTTAAGGTTTTTTGTTCCGATATGAAATTCAAAATGGCGGCTACGGCAGGACTTAGTTTAACATTGGACCCTATGGGAAAAATGTTTCAAAATGCTTCTTCTCTGAAACCACTTGGACAGTTGAAACCAAACTGCCCAGGAATGATCATTGGAAGGTCCTCTACAAATTTTTTGTTTTTTATGCCGGTCGGAAATCCAAGATGGCCGCCACCGCAGGACATAGATTAACATTGGACCCTATGGGAAAATATTCAAATGCCTTCTACTCAGAAACTACAAATATGATTAAAGCCAAACTGTACATGAATGTTCATTAGATGGTCCTCTACAAACTTTACGTTTTTTGTTCCGGTATGAAATTCAAAATGGCGGCTACGGCAGGACTTAGTTTAACATTGGACCCTATGGGAAAAATGTTTCAAAACGCTTCTTCTCTGAAACCACTTGGATAATTGAAACCAAACTGCCTAGGAATGATCATTGGAAGGTCCTCTACAAATTTTATGTTTTTTATGCCAATCGGAAATCCAAGATGGCCGCCACCGCAATACATAGATTAACATTGGACCCTATGGGAAAATGTTCAAATGCCTTCTTCTCAGAAACTACAAATATGATTAAAGCCAAACTGTACATGAATGTTCATTGGATGGTCCTCTACAATCTTAAGGTTTTTTGTTCCGATATGAAATTCAAAATGGCGGCTACGGCAGGACTTAGTTTAACATTGGACCCTATGGGAAAAATGTTTCAAAATGCTTCTTCTCTGAAACCACTTGGACAGTTGAAACCAAACTGCCCAGGAATGATCATTGGAAGGTCCTCTACAAATTTTCTGTTTTTTATGCCGGTCGGAAATCCAAGATGGCCGCCACCGCAGGACATAGATTAACATTGGACCCTATGGGAAAATATTCAAATGCCTTCTTCTCAGAAACTACAAATATGATTAAAGCCAAACTGTACATGAACGTTCATTGGATGGTCCTCTACAAATTTACGTTTTTTGTTCCGATATGAAATTCAAAATGGCGGCTACGGCAGGACTTAGTTTAACATTGGACCCTATGGGGAAAATGTTTCAAAACGATTCTTCTCTGAAACCACTTGGATAATTGAAACCAAACTGCCCAGGAATGATCATTGGAAGGTCCTCTACAAGGTGTGTGTTTTTTATGCCGATCGGAAATCCAAGATGGCCACCACCGCAGGACATAGATTAACATTGGACCCTATGGGAAAATGTTCAAATGCCTTCTTCTCAGAAACTACAAATATGATTAAAGCCAAACTGTACATGAATGTTCATTGAATGGTCCTCTACAAAATTTACGTTTTTTATTCTGATATGAAATTCAAAATGGCGGCTACGGCAGGACTTAGTTTAACATTGGACCCTATGGGAAAAATGTTTCAAAATGCTTCTTCTCTGAAACCACTTGGACAGTTGAAACCAAACTGCCCAGGAATGATCATTGGAAGGTCCTCTACAAGGTGTGTGTTTTTTATGCCGATCGGAAATCCAAGATGGCTACCACCACAGGTCATAGTATTAACACAGAACCATATGGGGAAAATACAGAAATATATTCTTCTCTGAAGCTATTGCACTGATTGAACCTAAACTGTGCATCAATCATTGGAAGGTCCTTTACAAACTTTGTGTTTTTTATGTTGATCGTAATTCCAAGATGACTACCACTGCAGTACATAGTTTTTACATAGGACCAATTGTTTTTTTTTATTACCAGGTGAACGATACAGGCTCTTGAGAGCCTCTGGTTTAACCAGCAGCAATGTTTTATTTATTCAACTGCTAGCTTTTTGTCGAAATTGAGAGCAAAGAAGGTAGAAAAACTGCAAAATACGTCATTTTACCGGAATTTTCGAAAATTAAATATCGGATTCTGGAACCGGGAACGACTATTTCCGGTTTTGTCGATAATAAAAAAAAAAAAAAAAATCCCGACCGACCGACCCTAGATTTTTTTGACATGTGACAGTAAACACACATATATTTTTTTTTGGCCTAACTTGAGTAGTGTTTCTCAGAATGTTTTGAAATTTTATCAGCAGCTTACCGGTGAAGAGAGGAGGGTCCCTTTGATTTTTGGTTGGAACAATCAGTAATGTTTTGGTTATGAAAATAGGTTGGACAGATGTGGGGAGCGGGGGGTATATCTTAGTGAGCTGTGCTCACAGTAATACTAGTTTAAAATTATTTAAAATGGTAAATTAATGAAAGACCAATTTTCCTAATATTTAAGCAAGAACATTTTATTGGGGGGTTAACACCACTTTCAACAATAGTTACATCGTGGCGGTCAGTGTTATTGGTGGAGGGAACCCGAGTACCTGAAGAAAACCACTGACCTGTCGTAAGTCACTGACAACTTTATCACCATAAGTGGGATTCGAACTCACTACTTCTGTGGTGATAGGCACTGATTGCATAGGTAGTAGTAAATCCAGCTTCCATACAACAGTTTATTGGTTTAAACAATAGACATATGATTATCCTTCTGTAAAGTTCAACAATAAAATAATTATCAATATTTTAGTGAGTGATTGATTGTTGTTTAATTCTAAGTGAGCAATTTTTCATTTATGTCAGCAAGAGCATGTTACATTTCGATGAGATGATGATGTCCACATTGTACTAGACCAACACGCTGAGTTCAACTTTAATAGTGCTTGCCCACTGGCACAACTCTGACACATTATCCTGATTCTGATCTAGAGTCGACCTTTCTCTATTTTTGTTCCTTACTGCTGCGTGCTTAGCTGCTTAGGGTAGAAACAGCAAATAACAATGGTATAGTCTTAGACACCACCACAGTCTACTGCAATGAGCATGCTGGGGCATTGCACCACCAATACTGTTATCCAGATTAGATATGAATGAATTACTGTAAGCCATTAATCCTATGGCTTCAGTGACATGACATTAAAAACATCAAACAGATTCTAAACTTGTACATCTGTGGTTGTCTTGTCTCTGTCAATCATCTGATTAGTTAATGATGAGAGCCCCAGCATTGTAGAAGAAGTATTCATAATAAATGGTTTGGTCATCTTCTTCATATCAAAAATTTAGTTATCTTGTTAGGATCAACCCACACACACAGATAAAATAAAGTTTTCTGTGTGGATACCAATTTTTAGCTCACCTGGCCATAGGCCATGTTAGCTTTTGTCATGGGTAAGCGTCCGTTAGCTTTTCACAATTAACTCTTCTTCTCTGAAACCGCTGAACAGATTTCAACCAAACTTGCCAGAAATGTTCATTGGATGGTCCTCTACCAGATTTGTGTTTTTGGTGCTGATTTTAAATCCAACATGGCTGCCAGGGTCCATAATGTGTTCTCATTGGCTGAAATTTAAAAAATCTTCTGTCAGAAACCACCAAGCCAATTGAATTGTGACTTTGCAGGAATGATCATTGGGTGGTCCTGTACTAAACTTGTGAATCGTTTGCCGATCGGAAATTTAAGATGGCCGCCATGGCTCGACTTAGTTTTAACATAGGACCCTATGGAAAAATTGTTTAAAAGTCTTCTCCTCTGAAACCAGTCAGCCAATTTAAAGCAAGCATGGCATGGATGGTCCTTGGGTAGTATACTTTCAAAATTGTGTCCGGTGACCACGACCTCCATCCAAGATGGCTGCCATGAGCAGACATAGTTTTAACATACATTGTAAAACCCTATGGGATTTGAATAGTAAAACTTAGATGTATTCAGCATGCAGACATTCTTAAGAGGGCTTATTTATGATACAGGCTCACCTGAGCCTCTAGTTTAAATTGTTTTCATGGAAAATTAAATGTTCCTAAATTCGTGATGTTGAGTCATGGTCATGATCGTATGGTAGATGGATTTACTACTACTTATGCAGTCAGTGCCTATCACCACGAATGTTGTGAGTTCAAATCCCGCTAAGGCGAGGTGTACTTGATACAATATCATGTGATAAAGTTTGTTAGTGAATTGCGGCAGGTTGGTGGTTTTCTCTGGGTACTCCGGTTTCCTCCACCAATAAAACTGACCACCACGATATAACTGAAATATTGTTGAAAGTAAGGTTAAACACCATAACCCTAACCTCCATTGTACTACTTAATATTACCAAGGTTTTATGTGGAAAATGATATACACAAGACCCTTTACTTAGAACAACTTATAGTATTAAATCATTATACATGTATTAGTACAAGGCTATTAACAACTAGATGCAAAACAATTTGTTGTGATTTATGATTGGTTAGTACAGGAAGGTGATCAGATACATGTATTGTTGTCTTAAGATTATAAGATACAGGTGTAACAACACAACAACATTCCATTATACAATATGTAAATATCTTGGCATGGCTGGAGGATGCTGGGATATATGTAAATAAGACACATATTTATCACATTCAATGAGTCAACACTAACCCCCTCCCTCCTTCCCTTACTCAAATAGTTTCCTTGATGACATCCCTATTAGCCAGTTTTGTGTTCGTTTATTGCACTCGATTGAAATTTATCTCAAGTCTACTGAATATAAAAGTTAGAGAAAACCGAAGGGGCAATCGAAAATTGACAATCCAGAGACACTCGACATTGGGTACACAAGACACAAGACGAAGACTAACAAAACAAACAAAATAACACAGAAAACTAAAGAGATGAGCCTCAAGTTCATCTGCTGTTCTAATACAAGCAGACATAAAAAAAATATGATATCATTTTCTATAATTGTTCTCACCATGTTATAAAAAATGAGTAATTATTCACTGGAGGTTAATCAATATTTCATTCAGTCACTGCCACTGGTGCAATAAAATACATTTTATTTTATTTTCAAGACTATTCTTATTTAAGGGTTTATATTTGTGGACTTATTTGTGGTTTTTCAGTTGATTAAAATAAGTTCCTGGCTATGAAAATAAATGAATCAATATTGCTCTACTGAGCTGTTATTAGGAAATCAACAATTTATGAATGACTGTCAAATGTGTGTAAACTCTACTAATCCCTGTGTTCACATTGGTATTGTCTCAACATTTCCGTTTTATTTAGTTTCAATGTTTACTCAGCGATAGACTTTAATGCACAGTTAAAGCATATGTGAAGGAGAGGTTCTCTGATATAATACCCTCATTGTTACATGTTGTTGGCTAAATATAAAATAAGAAAAGTTTGGTAAAGTACTTCAAGTTGTCTCATGTTCCCTATTGTAATTGACAAACATCTTGTCTGACACCTGATAATAAGACTTTTTAACAGTTTTACAAGTGGAAAGTCTGATGACTGATGTCTATATTTAGATGTAATGTGAAATCTGTCTAAATCAAACCCTTAATAAAACTGAATCCTGTATAAACTGAACTTTAATTAAAGTCCCAATATAAGAAATCTGTGTTTATTTAACCTGTATAGACCGAACACATTTTTTTTTCTGTCATCAAATTCTATAAGAAATAAAAATGAAATGACCTGAAATATACCCGAAAAAATAATATTCTGACCCTGCAGTTTTCATTGAGAAATTTTGAATTTTATTTAGTTTTTTTTACATTGACTGGTGACAAATTACTGTGCCATTATTAAGTCCATCATTGACAGATGGTTGGTTTGCTGTTTCCTAACTGACAATTTGTTGACATGTGCATAGACATATAGGTAGACAAATCATTTTTAGCTGAATTGGAGCTATTGGTTTGATTTTTATTTAAAACAATTTGATAAAAAAAAATAGACTGTGTGACCTAGAAATAATTTTTAGATTGGATACCAAGTTTGTATTGATGCAGATTTTGACTTTTCAGACATTCATGATCGTATGGTAGTTGGATTTACAACTACCTATACAATCGGTGCATATCACCACTAAAGTTGTGAGTTCGAATCCCACTCATGGCGAGGTGTACTCGATACAACATTATGTGATAAAGTTTGTCAGTGACTTTCAGCAGGTCGGTGGTTTTCTCTGGGTACCCTGGTTTCCTCTGCCAATAAAATTGACCGATATTACTGAAATATTGCTGCAAGTGGTGTGAAACACCATAACCCTAAGCCCTAATTGTTAGACATAGACATTAGTTTGGTAATCAAAATATTCTATTATATTCTATGCTGTTTGTGATTGTTTTGTTGTTGACAAGGGAATGTCAACTGCAGCTACATGTATATCCCTGTGACCTTTGGGTTTTTCCTGGTTTTTTACTGATAAAAAAAACTGATGAAATAACTGCAACTATATCCCTGTGACCTTTTGGACTTTTCATGGTATCATGTTACTGATGAAAAAACTGATGAAATAACTGCAACTATATCCCTGTGACCTTTTGGACTTTTCATGGTATCATGTTACTGATGAAAAAACTGCAACTATATCCCTGTGACCTTTTGGACTTTTCATGGTATCATGTTACTGATGAAAAAACTGCAACTATATCCCTGTGACCTTTTGGACTTTTCATGGTATCATGTTACTGATGAAAAAACTGATGAAATAACTGCAACTATATCCCTGTGACCTTTTGGACTTTTCATGGTATCATGTTACTGATGAAAAAACTGCAACTATATCCCTGTGACCTTTTGGACTTTTCATGGTATCATGTTACTGATGAAAAAACTGCAACTATATCCCTGTGACCTTTTGGACTTTTCATGGTATCATGTTACTGATGAAAAAACTGCTACTATATCCCTGTGACTTTTGGACTTTTCCTGGTTTGATACTGATGAAATAACTGCAACTATTTCCCTGTGACTTTTGGTCTTTTCATGGTTTGTTTATACTGATGAAATAACTGCAACTATTTCCCAGTGACTTTTGGACTTTTCATGGTATCATGTTACTGATGAAAACTTGAATGTTAAGGTGTTGACAAGAGAATGTCAACCACAACAGCATCACTGACTTTTGAACTTTTCATGGCCTGTTACTGATGAAGACTTTCCATTGTTTCATCCGGTGATGAACAATTGTTGTTTTTTGATTCAGCACCTATACTTGAATAGTTAAAAATGGGCAATCCATAATGAGAATGTACAGGTCAAAAGTATATTTGTTCTCCTGTGTGGGTCCATGTGTCTTCCACATTCACAGCTTCTTGATAGAGACAAAATACCATTATTAGGTGTGATCAGAATTAGCATGTCTGCTTGAAGTTTTTATTTTTTTTTTCATTCAGTCTGCATGAATTAGAACATGTAAACTTTAGAAAGCATTTAAAGGTAGACTAGGGATGATTTTTACAGTTTATTTACTGATTTCAGCTATTTTTCTGTGAAAAAGAAATTCCGAAAATTGTAGAACACAGTAAGAATAAGTCAAAAACAACCCTTTTGCAAGGGGGTGTAGATGGTTTCAGCTATTTTATTTTCTATCTAGAATCATCCCTTAGTAGAGTACTAGACTATCACAACATACTTTTTAATGGCACCATATACTTTACAGAGTGGAGTGTTGGAATGGAGTCTTGGAGTGAAATATTGGAGTAGTGTTATAGAAAAATATATAAATGAATTTTCTATTTATATATTAATATTTTAAATATCCAACTGATTTGATGGATCTGTAAGCTAAATGTAACATAAAATGATCATAAGACTGAGATAATATGTAACTAAATCTTAGCAGAGTCCTAAAACTGTTATTAACCATGATAAAAATATCTCAGTTCCCACACTAGTGCCTGAAAGATGTGCTGATATGCCAACAGGCAAAGTCATCAAATATATTTATTGCATTAAAAATGTCACCAAACTGTCCACCTAAACAAACTTTTATCACACTATTGAAGAAAAAGGGTTCACAATAAATCTTCATAAAAATGTACTCCAAAATTTAACTCCTAAACTCCATGCCAAGACTACTCTGTATAAAGTACAAAATACATTGCATGGTGCCCATATTTTGTAAGGGGCAGTCGTGATCGTATGGTAGTTGGGTTATTAACTACCTGTGCAATCAGTGCCTATCACCACTAAAGTTGTGAGTTCTAACTCCGTTCATGGCGAGGTGTACTCGATATAGCATCATGTGATAAAGTTTGTCATTGACTTGCGGCAGGACGGTGGTTTTCTCTGGGTACTCCGTTTCCTCCACCAATAAAACTGACCACCACGATATAGCTGAAATATTGTTGAAAGTGTCATTAAACACCATTAACCACCCAACCAACCTTCATTTGTAATAGAGAGACTAGGCCTCATATAGTTTTAGGGTCACTTTAAATTATTAACTATTGAAGACATGTTGTACAATATACACCAGAAAAATATCATATATTTTATGTATATCAGTTTTCAACAAATTGTTCTGTATCAAGATTAAGATTGATCTCCTGCAGTGCATGTTGTATTTTAGATCAACTTTTATGTTTCAGCGGGTTCAGGAATGGAAATTTGTAGGTTTTTAGACTATTTGTAAGGATTTAAAACGAGATAAAACAGTAAATCATGATTTTATCTAAATGTAATTATAAAAATAATCTGTTTATTGAAACAGTGTGAAATGATATGGAAAAGGAAAAAATGTATTAAGTTTTAAATTTGACACTATGAAATGAGAAAGCTATCAAGTTTAGAACTTAACATACACTGTAAGGGTTATCAACAAATGTCAGTAGTATCTGCTTAAATATCAGCTACAGAAGATACCTTGTATACAGTGGGTTAACTACCTAGGGTGAACTTGATATGTTAACTAATTGTAAGGCTAGCTACCCAGGGTGTACTTGATATGTTAGGCTAATCTGACCATCATTTTTCTCCTATTTTATTGGCCAGTATTCTCCTCAAGGTCATGATCACAACTTCTGTGTTTGGGGATGGATAAATTCATTAGTAAGGCTATGAAATATATGAGCATAAAAATCCCATTGTATGTAGAAACAAAGTAGGGGAACATCATTTTAATTGCTGTTCATAATCTCACACTCACTAAGAATAAAGTTAGAGGAAATTGTCATTCAATAGTGACTTGTTTTTTTTAAATGTCTCCTATCTTGCATATCATCAGTGATACATCTCTTCACATTTCTATATCCTTTATGGAGATAAATGGGGGCCGTCATGGTCTTCATCGTATGGTAGTTGGATTTACAACTACTTATAGTATATACAATCAGTGCCTATCACCACTAACGTTGTGAGTTCGAATCCCTCTCATGACATGGTGAGATGTACTCGATACAACATAATGTTATAAAGTTTGTCAGTGACTTGTGACAGGTTGGTGGTTTTCTCTAGTTACTGTGGATTCCTCCACCAATAAAACTGACCACCACGATATGGCTGAAATATTGTTGAATATGGCGTTAAACACCATAACCCTCCTTATGGAGATAAATGTACTTTCTACCGACTGTGACATTATTATAAAGAGAGATATTCATGGCACAAAATTTCTCATTTCTAATTTATATCTCCTTTATTGAGATAAATACATGTTCCATTCTCACTTAAAAAGCATATTTTAGTGGACAGAGATCAAGTTGCTTTCTACATTCATGTATCTTTTATAGAGGTACAATAGTCCCCCTCTTACAACACAACCTCTTCTGTAAGGAAAAAGTGACCTTATAAAGAGGAGACATCTCTCTTGAGGGAAATAATTTAGTGGTATTTTACAATCTCGGTGCATCTGAAATCTGGCCTGATAAGAGCAGTGGCCATGGGAGTGGCCTTATAAGTGAGTGGCTACTATAGACTACTCTGGTACAGATAGATTCATTGGCACAGGAGAAATATACTTGGCACAAAATCACTGACACTTTCTCACATTTTTGTATCTACGATCCTTACAATGTTTTGCCCAACCATTAAGTAAGGATTACATGTGTATTCTTTGATGTTTTCTAATTTATTTTGATGTTTGACCTTTTAAACACTGATAATATGTTTACTTTCTGAACATAGATAATGAAACTTATACAAAAAGTATTTTAATATGGAAATTGGATCTCTTTCAAAATATATATCTGTCAAATCATTGATGTGTGGGAAGTTAGTATTATTTCAGAAAGACCAAAATACCACAAAAATTACAATAAAAGTTATGTTTTCATTTTATCTTTTGATTCCAATTTCATAATAAAAGTGTGTTTTTTTAGATTTCCCTGTGATCCTTTTATAAATCAAATACAAACTTAATTGCCTGTTTACTTACAATGTAGCACAATGTCCTTCTACAGTATAGGGTAGAAAGACATACAATATGATATGTACCACCACAATGCTTAATTGGCAAACAGAGGCTGACTGGCCATACAGGGATTTGGATAATGCATGGTGGGCTGCTCAGATAAGCAGCAAATTAATGAACCATGGGCATGGATCAACCTAATAGGTGACAGCTGCCTGGGGATTCCAGTACTCCTGTAGAAATTATTTTTTATAGTAATTTTCAGTCACAGTGCTAGTACAACAAATGTATGCTTCTTATGTCCAGTAATAATAATGTTATTTATCACTGGGAAAGAACATACACCAATAAATGACGGGGCCGTTGTGGTCGTGATCGTATGGTAGTTGGATTTACAACTACCTATTCAATAGGTGCCTATCACCACTAACGCTTTGAGTTCGAACCCCGTTCATGGCGAGGTGTACTTAATACAACATTAAACATTATGTGATAAAGTTTGTCAGCGACTTGCCACAGGTCAATGGTTTTTTCCAGGTACTCTGGTTTCCTCCACCAATGCAACTAACCGCCACAATATAACTGATATATTGTTGATAGTGGCATTAAACACCATAAACCTAAACCAGATGTTTGGAACAGTTTTAAGACAGAGTCTGCTTCTGCTGGCAAGTGAGAAAAAGAGAAAATGAATGTGTTTGTTTTAGTGCATAATAAATATTTTCAGTTCCTCTAAACCTACCATAGTCCATACATATATTCTGCAACTAGTAGTTCTAGACCCTAATTTGTCTACCATCAGTTATCCTAGACTCTAATTCATTCTTGACCTAGTGGTCTAGACTGACTGGGAGTGACTCTCACATGTTCCTCAACCAGTTATCCTAGACCCTTGTTCATTCTGCAACCTTGTGGTCTTAACTGGCTCTCATATGTTCCTCAGCCAGTTGTCCAAGACCCTTATTCACTCTGCAATTTGTTGTCGTAGACCCTGGTTTGTTTTTATTGCAATGATCTGTCGTTTAGTGGAGAAATTTGAATTATTTACCTAAAAACACTTAAAAATTGTGAAATAGGAGAATAACTTGTATTATATAGCATTAGATCTTGGCAGAAAGACAAAAGTTGTTGTCTTCTATCCAAACTTTATTCATCACTCTACAACAAAAAATTCTAAGTTTATAGGTGGAATTAGATAAATAATTAAACCAGTGATTCTCTTGGTTTGTCACAGGACCTACATGTATATGTCCCAAGGACATTCAACATAACTGTAGCCAAGTACATGTTTATATAGATATATAATTTCACCAAAAAACTATTCTTTCATCCTGTTTTTTTCTGCTAATCATAAATCAGAGGGGACCCTCCATAAAATTTGGCAGATATAGATTGTAAGAAGTTTATCTTAGTATATATGTAGATGTTTAAGAAACTAAAGTATGGCATTTCATTTGATCTAAAAATAAGAAAAGTAAAACAGAAATGATCAACAATATAACCAACCATTACAACATGAACCAATCCTCTGGTAGATCTTAAACTATAAAACCAAAACCAATTAAAAAACAACCACAGAAGCCAATGGAAACCAAAGTTCTTGATTTGAGAGACAGACATACAAAAGAGTGGCATGGTGAAACCTTTAAAAAAGAGCACTACATACCCAGATCTTGATAACTAAATCTGTGTCAAATAGCAGATAACAAATAGTACACGTAAAAACAAATCGGCACAAATTAACTTGAACTCAAAAATACCACTTGTACATTTTCACAAAAATAACCACAACATGGCTGAAATACTGCTAAATTTGACACTAAACACCAATCAATCAATCAATCAATGGATAGTACAAATGTAGGGTGAGTGAGTAGTGAGTACAACAAATGTAACCAATAATGTACAATGTAGAATAGGCTATTGGTGTAGATTATTTCCTAAAGGTTAAAGAACTCAAAATGGATACTTCTAACAGATTTAATATCAATGACTCACACACATTCAAAGATATTAATGGTAATTTAAGACAAGATATATGAAACATGTCCTATAATTGTTGGAAATTAAATTTGTAGTGGAAGTATATCTACAGTAAAAGATAAAAAGACTTTCTATACTTAGAAATGTGAGTTTGAATTCCGCTCATGGCAGGGTGTACTCGATACAATATTGTGTGATAAAGTTTGTCCGTGACTTGCAACAGGTCGGTGGTGTTCTCTGGGTACTCTGGTTTCCTCCATCAATAAAGGTGACCACAACGATATAACTGAAATATTGTTAAACACCATAAACCAAACGTATATATTTCATATAAAACCATGATTTTCTTAGAAAATCTTGTCAGGTAATTTCTATTTTTTTTGGAAAGTTAAGTGGTTTTATATAAAAAAATATATAGGAAATATCTTAGTGCGAAAAGACTTTTGACCTGTGAACATACAGTACACGAAACTTCAATTGCATGATAAACCTGCTCGATTTCTTTAGCAGTGTAATTGTCAATTATATGAGCAGTTAGAAATGAAATTGATGGTTGTCTATCCTATATAAGTACAGTGGGAACAATTACAGCTGTACAGCTAAGTTGATAAAAAAAAAAAAAAATAAGGCCTTTGATCACATATTATCTCTTTAGAATATTGCCAGGCCATGCGTAAAAAACACTTGTTTTAAGGCCTTGGATCACGTAATATCTCTATAGAATATTGTCAGGCCATGAGTAAAAAACACTTGTTTTAAGGCCTTGGATCATGTAATATCTCTTTAGAATATTGCCAGGCCATGCATAAAAAACACATTGTTTTAAGTCCTAGGAACATGTGATATCTCTTTAGAATATTGCCAGGACATGGGTAAAAAACACATTGTTTTAAGGCCTAGGATCATGTAATATCTCTTTAGAATATTGCCAGGCCATGCATAAAAAACACATTGTTTTAAGGCCTAGGATCATGTAATATCTCTATAGAATATTGTCAGGCCATGTGTAATGTATACAGAATGCTGTTGTAATATTAACAATGACATTTTCTTTGTCTAAGAAGATTTTTAAGTATTGTTCTTGGCTGTGTGATACACTTTGTTGTTGGAATAGTGTAATCAGATTGATTAAAGCATGTTTAGTCTATATGCTAATTACATTATTGTTATGTTATAGACAAAACATGCTCCATCAATCATCGTTAATTCCTGGGAACATGGATAAATGGAAATCCAATTACTTAAAAAATTATAAACTTAATTTTCATTTTCACATTTTTGTTTCGTTTATTTTTTTTCTATTAATTATTTTGCATTTGATTGAAACAGAGAGTGAGAGAGAGAAAAAAGAATGCAATAAAATTGGAATTGATCAAAATTAATTACTACTGGAAATTGAATAAATCTCTTTTTGTTTTTGTAAATTGGCAAAATATCCCTGAAAATCAATTTTTATGTAGTATTAATTTAGACTGTGAAGAATTCAAATGGCTGCTATCTCATATTTATAAGTGGATGACCCCTTTTGATTAGTGACTCGTCAGAGTAAATTAATTTTAAGCCGCTGTTGTCCATGTCAGTGTGGAAAACCGTTATAATTGATGCATTTCCCTCCGCTAGAAAAAAAGGATGACATCATTTTCGGTAGTAGTGCTACATTGTTGCATTTGCTATGGCTTCTTTACAATCATCAAGTGGTTTTATCGCCCATGATGAATGGGGTGACCTGAGCAGTATGGCCTTTTTAATGAAGCGTACTGAGAGAATCTTTGTCTGTATGTGATGGCTTTATGAAGATGGGTACATCTATCTACATGCCTTTTACATTTAATCTGGCATGTTTTAACGTGAAATGACATTAATTTCTTTGATTGCTGTTGGTTTGGAATTAAATTCATTGAATCAGAACATGAAATGAAGTAAACCAAATCAGACAGCTCTCTGTAATACCTTTCGACTCAATAGCACAAATAGCTGTAATTCGTTTGCTTATGAAATTTCCATTAGGTTTCTGCTTCACATCTCATCTTAGCCTGTTGTTCAATTCTGGTGCTTAGTAAAGTAGATAGTCAATGAGGTTTCTTTACACTTTGATAAAAAAGAATAGTGATCCTTGATTAGACTTAAGAAACGGCATTGAGGTAGTAATTTTAAACAACAAACTTAAGTACCTGAAGATCGATCTAAGAACCAAAATTGTTTTACTACTTAGAATTATATGGAACTGGCATGAAATTTATCTTTTTAAAGTTTTTTTTGAATGGCAACCTTGATGATATTAAAAGCTTTAATAGGTACCAGTCAACATGACGTCCTGGTTCCATGTACCATTAAGAGAAAATTGCAAGGACCAGTGTAGAGATATTGAGGTTGATACATACATTCTCAATTTTATTGTTTTGAACGCCTCATTTTCAAGACCAAGATTATAGTTGTAGATTTATTTTTATGGTGTTTTTCGAAATACAACATGTAGTCAATTTTACAAGAATCTTAAGACTTGACACCTCAACATTGAAGACATGATCACCATTGTGTATATTATACAATGGGCTGTATCTTATGAGATTTTTAATCCTGATTATTTTGTTTTTCCTTTTTTTTTTTTTAATTCATGGGTGAAATTTTTATGAGAATAAAATCTGTTCATGTCAGTCAGTGTCAATGGTTTTAAAGTTCTTGAATATTTTTTCTCACATTTTTATGGTTTAATTCTATTGGTAATTTTCAAATTAAAATTAGAATGTGAAAGTCCTTGTACGTAGGATTTAAACTATATGGTTTCAGCTATAATTTTTTTTTAAAGCAATGCATTGTCTGGATCAATTTAATATCATAAAACTTTTGACAGATCAAGTGGTATGTACAGAACATTTGGTGTTATTTAAAAAATAAAGCCTTTTCATCTAATTAGTAATTATAAAAAGCCCTGCTTTGTAAAAAAAAAAAAAGTAATAACAGAATTAAATTGTCTGGCTATTCATGTAGTATACATTACTACATCATTGATATAATGCCAAGGATTGTACCAGTGGGTCAGTTTGACTTTTACATGTATGAGCTAAGTTGTGACATAGTCTAATATGACTACTAGTATTAGTATTAGCTTGATGAAGGTCAGGTGAGAGCTTCTGATTTCTAAATATTATCTCAAACTCTTTAAGACAGTTTGACAGCTTGTGATGACCAATTACAAAACAAAAATCAGATTTTATGATTTAATCCAAAATAATTACTATAGATGAAATTAAAGTGAATACAGTATGGAATTATTTTTTTTCTAGTAAAAGTGGTCTCTTGAATAAGGGAGAGTAGTCAAGAGAGGCCAACTCGTTTGTGGCCACTTTACATTGCAGAAGGAGTGGTCTTGTATGTACTGTTAAATTGTACCTCTCTAGAGAGGTCACCCCTCTTATAAGTCCTCTTTAACATTGCAGGAGTGGCCTTATAGAGGTAGATTATACTGGACCATGAAATTATTTGAAAAACTTAGGTGTTTTCCATTGGTCACTTTAGTATGGCACTAAAAAAACTAATTTTATTCAGTGGACCCGGGTGGCTCAGTGAGTTAGGTAGTTGGATTACCTAGCAACTCATACAAGCCTATCACCAATACGGCGTAGGTTCGGACCCGGCTTTGTAAATTACAAAAAAGGGTGCACTCAACTTGCAGTCGCAAGTGATAAAGTTTACCAGTTGCTTGCCCATGGTCGATGGTTCTCTCAGGGTACTCCGGCTTCTTCCACCACTAAAACTGGTCGCCATGAATGATATAGCTGAAATATTGCTGAAAGTGATGTTAAGCACAATAAATCAAATCAAATCTGTACAATGTCTTCATCTTCAGGTACAATGCTGCTTTCGTAAAATTGCTTTTAATGTTTAAAGGGATATTAAAGCTCATTTTGGTAATTTTTTGTATCATGAAAACTTGCAATTGGTTCAATAAATGATATTTATGAAACATTAACCCAGTTTTTATTAATGAAGCTTTGTAAAAGTGACATAATTCGTTGATAATTCTGTCATATCTTGCAGTTTTATCGGGATTTTTTTAATCTTGAATCATCACTTTGCCTCAGCATTTATTTAACAACATATAAATATCATCTGAAGATCTAAATTTAAAGGAAGGACAGGAAAGAAAAAATTATCCACCTCTGTATGGTCTCTTTCGAACCAATTTTATCCAATCCTGATAGCCATCTTGAAAGCCAAACATTTGCAGTAATGCAAACAATGACTGTATTGAATATTTTAATGACTAGAATATTATGACATATTGGACAATTTTTTTTCTCTCTAATTATTGTGTTCAGTTTACAAAAGGCAATGAGCTAATATTACAACTTTATAATGCTCTTCTGGTTATTAGTGAAATCAATATTGCTTAGATTAGCTCATATTTTGACTTCATTAAAACACTTGATAAAAACATTACTTTATATTGATATAAATTGTGGTATGATGTTAAATATTGTAATCAGTCCCAGGGAGGCTTCATTAATTATGATGCACATTGTCGTGATTTGATGATAGCGCGTTACTCATCCAATAGGGATTCTCAGTAGTTAGATATATTTGTTCAGATAGACCTCCTGTTCAAGCAAAAACCCACTATTACAGATCGTATCGTAGTAATATGAATCATTGGCAAACTAAATCATCGTTCTTTAATTTAAATTTTCCATGTTTACGATACTTATTTCTTTGACTTGGTATTTTGTTGTCACCCTGGGTCATCTATTTTCATTTTGCTGTTTTCATTACTTTACAGAACTCATTCTTTTAGATTTTATTTGTTTTCAACTATAGATTGAATACTCTCATTTATTTGAATTTTGATTAGTCTAGGAGATTTGACTTTGTTATGTAGTTGTCCTGGGTCATCTATTTCAATTTTCACCATTAGTAGAATCTGATATTCTCATTGTACTGGCATGTGATCGTTCCTGAAGATTGTTACTGCTTATGTTGACATCCTGCATTGGATCGTATTTTATTTAACCAAGTTTTCCCACATAAAATGCTAGTTGTTTTGGATTAATCATCTTCATCAAGCAGACAATAGAATGTTTCAGTGCAAGCTGTATCTCAGACACCACTTGATATACATATATGCATGCATCTCCATGAAACTTCAGCCTTCTATTTTTCTTATCATAAAACATTAAGATCACTTTCAAGTTTCGGTGCATGCTGTAGACAATGAAACTTTTCCTGATGAAATATTTAAATTCCCAATTTTTTAGGTATTGTAATTTTTCTCAAAAACTATAGTGATTTGATTGAATTTGAACTGCACATGAATGAATAAATCATTGGATTTTTAAAACTTGCAATTTTTTGAAAATTTTTGTTCATTGGAAATCCAATATGGCCACCACCATAGGACAAATAGAGAAAAATATTTAAAAATTATTCTTATCTAATACCATTGAACCATTTGACAGCAAATGTCTTGAAATGTCCTTTGGGTGGTGAGTGATACTGGCTCAGATAATAACAATTAGCATAACATTGTATACAGTATTTTACTTTCGGATGGGAAATCCCTTTTTTTGTGCTTAATCCAATGTAATAAATACTGTACAGTTTATATAACTTGTTGAACCTAATATAACACTTTTGTTGGATAACATTATAATTGTGTGACTTTTGGTTTCCTTGGTGTGGTTGGGTCTTCTAAGGATGGCAATTTTCATATGTTGTCGAAAAAAATTGTTCATTCTATCTACTTTATATTTATTTTAATTTCTTATAAACTCTTTTTTTTCTAATTTATTTCTCATTGCCATCAAAAAGGCTAACTTTATGACCACTTTTATACAAAAACTAAGTAAAAAGCCAACTATGCCTCAATTACAGAAACCTCTACAATCTCATTGATTTGAATTTTATGTCTTATTTTTCCTAAAATATTGGAATTTTCTCTCGTATTTCTTTCCTTTTATTTCTTTCCCCCAACGTAGCAATTTTGCTAAAAATGAATATTAATAACATTCAATTTAGGAAATGTTTAATGGAAGATGATACTCTGAAAAACAATCTAGGTGCAGTTTTCAATTAAAGTAATGATTTAACTTTTGGAAATTAAATAGAATTTCTGTAATGAACGAGGGTATTGAATTTTTTGTAATAAATGACCATATTTGTGTAGCTGTGGTATAGTATATCACCATCTTTGTTGAGATGATTTGTTAGATGTCATGGCAACACAAAATTGTCATTTTTATACAAGATGACCGAAAAAAGTAGATCATTTTGATATTGCTTTGATCGATATTTTTTTTAAGGAAAAGTACAGTACATTTGTACTTTTTCCAAATGTTATTTCAACTGTTGTTTTATTTTTTGATCTGTGATCTGTTTATAACTTCAACCTTTTGACCATTTTGATAGACAAAATAAAGGTCATGTTTTATTTTGAATTTTCCTGTATATTACACCAAGTAAAACATGTTGATTTATTTCTAAATTGTCATGGTAGCTATAGGTAGATTTTACTTAAGTGTAATATTACATTATAATATCATGGTGTCATATTGCTACACTTCATGTTGAATTTATTTATGGTGTGGTAAAAATAGAATATGTTAAAATGTAGGATCTTTTATTTGGTAATTGCCACATATCATGTGATATATTGTTATAATATTATGACATCCTCATCATTTGTGATATATACAAAAATGTATCACTATTACTAATTTTCGTGTCCGATGACTTCAAATTTTCATTTTTAAAGGAACATGGAAATTGTCGTCCATCAAGTAGACACAATGGTTTCAGTGCAATTACTTTTGTTCTAAATGCACAATTTTAACACTGTGTTAAAACTTGCAAAAAACAGGGAGACTTGACTTGAAGACTTCCGACAGCTTCATAGAGACATGTTTCTGCAAAAATGTGTTGTTTTAGATCCTTGTCTCAAAATAAAGGTTGGGATTGATTTGAGCCCTTACCCGTTTCAAAACAGTGTTTTTTTTGTTTTTTGTATGTGGAGTGTTTATTGTTTATCTGTTTTTGATTGGGGTTTTCTTCCATGAATTCCTTAGAAAAATCCATTTCTGACAGGTACCCAAATGTGACAGTTATGATTTATTGTTCCAATTGAACATCTCTCATCAATATGTCATGAATTTTCATGATCCAATGACTTTGAACATAGCCTGATTCTGTTTTCTGATTAGGTCTACAATACACCAATATCCTTATCATCTTTTAAAAATGTCATTATTTGACTTTTAACAGACAATCAATGTCTATTGTAGTCATTACATACCACAAGGAAGTGTTGTATTGCATGATGGGATATCATATCAACAGATAGAATGGCCTAAATGACATTTAATTGACCTATTTTAATATTATATATATATATATATATATGTCAAAACATAATTGACCTATTTTATTCTGGTACAAGCATCCTCCAGTTGTCTGTTTATTATTGGAATCGGTCATTTACCTGGTAACTTTAGTTCCTCTTCATAATATTTGACTTGTCATGTCAAATGTGAATTCTGCTGATTTTGGTGTTTTTTAAAACAAGAGGCAAAAAATATAAGAAGCAACATTGAAAAAATTGACTCAAGATTGACCTAGAATTAAGAAATCATTGGGGTTTATATAAAGTATTACTTCTATGTCAACAGTTGTCAAATAATTATTATTAATTAATTTATTTATTTATTTAAATTGCATATTACACCCATATGGGTCAAGCAATTACAATACAAAAGCATGCAAACATATAAAAGAAAAACAACACAAACATAATAAATATGTAAATGTAGGAGAAATATTTGACCGCGATTGTTTTATGAAAGTGCAAACAACCGATAAAAGATCTGAAGTTGGATTGAGTATGTAATCAAGTCTATTCATGAGTGACATATTAGTAAAAGAAGGACATTTATTTTCAATAGTATTTATTAGTAAATTTCTTGGTTGCTGGTTTAAATGACAATTTAAAAAGAAGTGATATTCATCTTCTAAGATATTACAAGTAGTGCAAAGTCATTGTTGACGGGGTATATTATTATATCGTCCCGTTTCTGTTTCAATTTTCAAACAATGGTCACTTGTCCGAAATTTAGCTGAGTTGTCTTAATTTTAACGTTTTTTTTCCTGTATCAAATACTCTTCCAAAACAATATCACGTTTAATAGTGCAAACCAATGAAATTCAGTGCACACTACAAAGAGCATGCTAGACATAGGAAGTCATGTGACTGAAAAAGTTATGTCACCTGTATTATTATATCAATGCATATCTTTGTTTTCTGTCAAAACATTCATAATTAATGAATGCAGATTGCATAATCTCCACCTGTAGATGCATTTCCAAAGGTGTTACTGAGAGACTTGTAAATATCACAAAGTGATTTTATTAGATGTTAGTGTATAATACAGTGGAATCTGTCTAAACTAAACCCTGAATAGACTGGAATCACATTTAAACCGAACCTAAATAACGTCCCAATGTAGCAAATCTAAATGTTCATTTAACCTGTATAAACCCAACACCTGTCTATTCCGAACACAAAAGTTAGCCCCAAGTAGGTTCAGTTTAGACAAGTTTCACTGTATACAATGCTGTAAAATCTTCAGATTCTTTGTTGGTGCTTGGTGCCGCTTTGGACAATGTTTCATTCATATTGTGGCAGGAAACAGAAGGAAATTGACAGACCTGCTGCAAGTACATGTAACTGACAACCTTATTCAAAAAGTTGTGTTTAATTAAACACCGCAGGCCACCGGTGGGAATCAAACTTACAATCTTTAAGTGGTGATAGGCACTGATTACATAGGTATATGTAAAGCCAGCTACCATGATCGTTGCCATGATATGACGTCCACTTAAACAAATGTGAAATTCTAGCTGGTTCTTTAAGAGTTTTAATTTTAAAGTAGATTTTTATTTTCAAAACAATATACATATATATATATATATATATATATATATATATATATATATATATACTGATGGTCACGTGACAATTTTTCAAATCAGATTACAGACGCTGATGAAGCTTGTCGGTCAAGCGAAATATCCGTCGATTTTATTATAATTATAGTCTTTTTGTAGACATATAGTTATATATATATGTCTGAAAATTAAACCAAACAGTGTTAGAATTAGATTTTAGAGCTGTCAAATTTTTGTTCTTCCCTCGACAGGATTTGAACCCACACCATTGATACACTGCAGCACCATTCGCTTAGCCTTACGTCCAGCGCCCTCGACCACATCCACTCCCTAATATATATATATATACATATATAAGTAAAATTATCAAAATGTCATGTGTCCAAATTTGAGAAAAGCAAATATGGTGTAAAACAAAACCATCAGATTTGTACAATATTAAATATAATTTTTTTTTAATTACAGATTTACAAGTTAGCATTACAAGACTGTAGCCAGTATAAATCATGTGGTGCATGTCAAGGAGCCAAGGATCCATTCTGTGGGTGGTGTTCATTAGAAGACAAGTAAGGACGATACATTATTAATTAAAAAAACATCAGTCTTTTTGTGCAAAGTTCATTTGGCAATGCTGTATACCAGATTTTTTTATGGCTACTCAGAGATCCTTGCAACTCGAATAGGTGAGTCAGTTGGGACTCACCAAAGTTTTCAAATTTCCAATTTTTACAACGGTGAAACTCACCAAAATTTGGAGAAATACAATTCGCCACTGTTTGATTGTACATTTTTGTACTTGGCTTTGAAACACTTATTGATGGTACATACATTTCCTTCAGACATGTCCTTGTATGCATTTCTTTTAAAAGTACAGGTATGATATACATGTACATGTAGCATTGCAAGTTCGGTCTGTTCTGTCGCTTTTTCTGTTATTTTTAAAAATGTATGGGTAATGTGTGAAAATAATAATGTTTGTGATTTTTACTGACTCATAATCAACTCTTTTAATGTGAAAATAATGAATTGTATGCATCTTAAAATATTGCTTCTGAATTCACAACACTTGTCAAGTATGACACATAACTTTACTGAAAAAAAGTTAAAAATCAAATATAAAACTGAAAAATTAACTCAAGCCAAAGTAAGCAAGATCTTGTCATATTATTTTTTTTTTTATATAGTATATATATATGTTAGGAATAGAATTGAGGTTAACATCCTCTAGTACTAACGAGAAATGTCCCCTATCAATTAAAATACCTGTAAATTGTTCAAAAATGTGTAAAATTACAGGTGGTAAAATGGTTTATTAAGTTGACTGATTATCGTGTTACTGTTTATAAATTGAATAATAAAAACATTGCCTTAGAGCTACACTGATAATATTATAACTGAGGGTCAAAACCTCTTTATCAGAATTAGATCGAAATTAGATGGTATAAATTTGTATAATTTTTTCTTGCATGTTTTTAAATGAAATGTTGCTCAAGCCCCAAATTTGTGTTCTATATACATGTACCTGGAAATAGTATGTTCTATCAACACCCGAAGAAGTTTTTAAACCTGATTGCAGATTAATACCATGTTAACGTTGGCACCCCTAATTTACCTACCTACCTATATTGTATAGCTGTATAGTGTATAGGTGCAAATATTTAACATACCTTACATTACAATACATATTATATTTAAACTGATTAAGGATTTAAGATTTGAGTTACAAATCCAATTAATATTTTATAATACACAATAGAGATATTAATAGCTGTAGGAATGCTTACATTGTATCTAAAGGAATTTATTGTAGATTATATACAAGATATTGCATCAATCATATTTACAAACCCATTTAAATAAGTTATTAATAAGTATCAGAATGCTTATGATGTTATATGAAGTAAGGGTCCCTAGGAGTGCTACTTCAGGATTGTTTGTTACAAGGAATGATCTTTGGGGCGGGTACTTAAGGATAGTGATTGTTTTAATGGAGGGTCTGTTGGAGGGATGTCTTAGGAGAGTGATAGTGTCAAATCAATAAGGTTGTTTTGGATACAAAAAATTTAATCAATACCATTTCTAACTGTCTAAAAGTGGTACAAATTGAATTTGCAGTTTGCATAATCAACAGTTACAAGTTGACCCATTCAGTTTAACATGGCTCAAAGATGTTGATGTTTGCCTAAAGAGTTTTAATAAAAAAAAAAAAAAAATTATGACAGATACAATCTTTGCCTTAATTTTTTCCACCTACTTGCCCGAAAGCCAAAATTATCTATTTATTCAATCATAATTTTCATTTGTCCGAATCCAGTTTACTTGTCCCAAGCTTCGAGCAAGTGGGTTAGTGCGAAGACTGTTGTTAGTATGCATTACGGTAAGGTATACACAGTCATTGTTTAAATATTGGTAACAATGGCAAACCTCTATCATGATCAGAGAATAAAAAATAATAATTTATATTAAGTTAGCTGTAATAGTTTTCAGGAACTTTAGGAATTAAACTTGATACATGTTACCCAATTGGGTTTCTAACCACTAGCTGTAAAAGGCAATCATGTATGGAGTGGAGCGTGTGCTGCCTTAGGTGGGAAAGATCAATGTTAAACTGTAAAATGACTTATGACTGTGAGAGTGCAAATTTCCCTACATCTTTCCGTGATCTACTATTCTCAATGGGTATTCAATTATAATAATTATGGAAATTTGGTTAGGATATTTTCCATCAATTTATAAAACTGACTCACGTCTCGGAGGAATACCCACTTTAACTTTTGTTCAGTTCAACCAATTTTTATAATTGCCCAATGTAATATAGCATAAGATTTTCCCGTGTACATCATAATGAACAATCAGTGGCTACAGAGACTGGACGGAGGTTAGAGTATGATGTTTGACAGAACAGATAAATTGCTTTACAGCTAAAAGTTATTGAATATTTTGGAGTTTTCTTTTATTATTTTATAGAAATTGTTTGATGAATTAAGTCATGGGTATTTTAAGGAGTCTTTGAGGAAAATTGAATGTGATATGCGAATCAATATTTCATTTTGGTCTGTTACCCTAGTATAAATGACATGATATATTTATCTTAACTGGTCCCCTGTCTAATCACTGAATGCTCTCATCTATCTTGTATATGCAATGATCTTTGTAAGAATTTTCTGAGAACATCACTTTGAATAATCAACTAGATTGCATTAGCATTGAATTGTATAGTCAAGTTTTAAAGTATAGTCTCTAAATACTGAGTGTAGATTTATAAAAACGAATGCTTGTTTTGCAATGAATTCTGTAGAGAAATTGAATTCTATACTGAAGTTTTTTTTTAAAGTATAGTCTCCAAATGCTGAGTCTGTAGATTTATAAAAATGACTGGTTGTTTTGCATTGAATTCTGTAGAGAAGTTATTAGTACAGGGTTCCAATTCTGTGTCTGTATGTTATAAAATAAATGCTTGTTTTGCAATAGATAAGTTTTTAAGTACAGTTTCTGATGCCGACTGTATATTTACAAAATAAATGGTTATTTTTACATTGATATTTTATAGTGCATGGTTAATTTTTTCCCTCCATTAGCCAAAGTAAAGTTGGCATAAACTACCTTTTGAACATTTATCAAGAATTAAGTGTTTTGAATTTGGCTCCAGTAAAAAGAAAAGAAATTTTTGTGAGTTTTATGTATCATACAAGTCTGTCTAATAGCTTTACAGTTTACATGTAACTTCCAAATTAAAACATTGAGTTTTATTTGTCTGCTATTTTAACTTTTAGAGTGTAATATTTTGCTACGTATTGCTCCAGTATTGTGTCATCTTGTTAAAAAACGACACATTTTTGCACATTGTTTTTGTGAAATAACTACTCTGTGAGGATCTGGGTTCACCCCCAGTTTGTTGGTGGGGTCTGTGTTGTTTATCTTTTTATTTTTCTATGGTGTGGTTTCTGTTTTGTTTATTCTGTGTCTTGTGCCCATTGTTGCCTGTGTCTCTGAATTGTCCATTCTTCATTTGGATATCTCTTTTAACGTTTATTTACCGACACTTTTTTTTTTCTTTTTGATTGGTTGATTGGTGTTTAGAGCCAACTTAAGCAATATTTCAGCTATATCTTGGCTTCTTTTGACATTTGACTGGTTTTTTGGGGTGTTTTAAAAAAAATATATATTTAATATAGTGCTCTGACTTTTAATTCTGAAATGCCAATTTATAGTTCAAAGCTACTCTTGAAAGTTTAGTAGTAACTTACCAACTCTACTGTGGAGAAAAGTTTATTTTGCCAAGTTTTGTTTCAGAACTGCTGCTTTGGGATCTGGCAACACATGACTGGGGCATCACCATTTCTGATAGATTTATGATGTAGAAATCTCCAGGGACACATTTCCCCAATCTAAAAAGACAACTATTCAATATATATGTTTTAAGATATGAAATAATAGATGATCATCAGCACCTTAAATAGGTTTTATGGATACGTTTTATGGATAAACATTATATATATGGCTGCAATTCTATCAATATTTTCTCACCTGTTTTTAGAAGATTGTTGATGAGTGAACGGAAATATATGATTTCTTATCTGTGAAATTCCACTTAGTAAAATGCCATTAAGTTCTTTTTTTTTATGTTAGTTGTATAAGTTGTATATGTATAAGTTGTACAATATCTCCTATGGATTACCATAGGCATATTTCACCACTCGGGACATTTAAAATCTGGCTTAACATGGTTATAAAGTTTGGTGTCTGTTCAGTGTTCAAGTTCAGCTCTGATCAAACCAAGAATTTATGTTAATTGTTTATGTACTTGCTGCTTGTCCATATTAAGGAGACAGACCAAAGACTGGCCAGACTTAGACCTGTACCTGCTTTAATCAAGGAAACAGTCTAAATACTGGACAGGCTTGTAGTCAAAACAATGGAATTCAGTGTAACAATCCAATATACCATAGAGGTTTATACACAATGGAGACATAAAAAAATACATATGAAATGATTCCTTCTTATCACGTCAAGGCTGAAAACTTGTGCACACAGTATTCACTCATAAAGTCTTGTGTACAACAAGTTAAATGAGACTTCAAACTGCCATTTATAGATGTAGGGTAATATATATAAATAATGTAAGTCAACATTGAATGTTAATAAATACATGTTTTTTGTAGATGCAGCCTGAGAAAACAGTGTTCAGAACATGAGTCTGCCCTGAGATGGCTGGGATATAAAGGAGAAACATGTACCAATATCACATCTGTTTATCCTGAAAAAGTACAGAGAGACAATAAAGGGTCCAGAAAAACACTGGTAGGTTTTATTACTAATTGAATAGAAACCTTTACTTTCTTTAAAGGAAAACTCCATGGTCTTAACAAGTTAGCGTGAAAATTTAAATGACAGTAAATAAAAGACATCTGTGTTAATGAATGCTAAAAGTAGTATACCATAAGGTAGAATTTGGTCATTGAAGTTGCATGTAGCACCAAATAATGGGGATCACCATTTTTCAGAACTCGTCAATGTGAGGAGACAAAAGGATCTCGGATTATACCTGCAATTAAAGCTCTTCCGAAAGAACCGTGACGTTACGGTGTCGGTATCGTCTATTATATCAGCATTGATCAGTTGCAATTTTAATCATTAAAAATTATGTAAATCGTAAAATAACGTAGTATATTTATCTTTTGATATTTACAAAATCATTATGACTTCATGTCAAACATTTTATTGCACTAACGAAAAGGGAAAGTGTGAGAAGAATTTTTTTTTTTTTTGTAATTACCGATCAGGACTACCCTTGTCAACACATCAACCAGTGGCCACGAAAAACACGGGAAAGTACGTCAGCATTGGCGACAACAAAAAAACATGTGTACGCATAAAACGAGTCAAAAGTGACAGCTATTTAACCTAGTCAGTCGTGTAAAACATACATGGAATTATACGTAGATGCCCCCCCCCCCCCCAAAAAAAAAATACCAATAAACTCATTTGTTTTATGAAAATGTAACATGGGATGGGAATATATAGAAACAAATTAGGACGATATACAAATTGTTAACATTGTGTTGCAGTTGATCTGATATTAAAACATAACCAAAAGGGCTCGATGTTGGGAAGAGTCAGATACATTATTTATTCAACTAACGTGATCCGTCTGTGACGTCACATGAAGAGGTGTCATGGCCGCTTACACTACGACAGGAAATTCCAAATATTCATATTTCTAATTGGGTATATTAATGTTAATAAAGGTGTTTTTTGTTCAACTGACTGGAGTTTTCCTTTAAGGTGGTTTACAAGGTCAAAATTTGCCTTCAATTTCACTTTAAATTCTACCTTTTAGACCTATTTCAAACACAACTTTGACAATCTAAACACATTGTCAAATATGTTTGATGGTTCTATCAAATATTGGAAGAGAGTTGGATAGGTGTTTTAAACTGTCCAATTTGTATTTGAAGTATGTGCACAGATGCAAGTTTGAAGCGAATTCACAAGACAGTGTTACACTGTCTTGTGTATCAAACGCACCTTTTACTCACTAGATTTATTTACTTTCGTTTTAATTTTTTTTTTTTTTTTTGAATTGACGGAGGAAAAATAATACAGGTTTTGATGCTCATTATAATACTTCCTGTATTTACTTCGTAGTCCACTAAATTTTCATGATACAGTAAAACCTGTCTAAACCAAAGCCTGAGTAAACCAAAAACCTGCCTAAGCCAGACAGACTTTACAGTTCCATTTCCTAAATGTCTATGTAATTTGAACCTGTGTAAATCAAGCACCTGTCTAAACTGAACAAATTCTTCAATCCCAAAGGGGTTTGGTTTAAACTGGTTTTACTGTATTGAGTTTCATAAGAAAAACAGAATTATGGTAGACAATGAGTTGTGCCGTAATACTGGTACACGACGAATAATAATGAAGCCATTATAATTTAGATACAATCTAATAAATTACTATGACAGTTGGACGAAATTGTATGTTATATTGTCCACGTAAAAAAATAGCAAGTTTTTCTGACAGCGGATGAAACTAGCCACAACATACAAATTTATATTAAATGTCTTGCAAATAAACTTTGCAGGATTCGGTTAATTACAATTTTGTTATCTGGCGTTTTTTTGTATTGGAATGTTAATAAGAGAATACTGTCGTCCACGGTGTCAGCATGGCATTTAAGGAAATGGAATTGTTAACGAGAATTTTCCAGCGTAATTTACGATCCAATAATGCATTGAATTACATAGCAATATTTTGAGACATGGTTTTGTACGAAAATTATGATTAATATGATAGCACAAATTGTATAAAAATGACACGGATAAACAACTTTGAAGAATGCTGTTTAGAATAAAGGAAAAATTGGATGTATTTTCTTAATATCTATATATCCCTGACTTAGAGTAAGTGAAAAATTAAAATGTATTTTCTTAATATCGATATATCCCTGATTTTTAGAGGAAGTGAAAAATTTAAATGTATTTCCTTGATATCAATTTATCCCTGCTTTTTTTTTCATAGAATATGCCCGATGAATAAATGTTCTTTATATGCTGTAAAAAAAAAAAAATGTAGATATCAAATTTATTGCACATGACACGTTTCTGGAATAACCTTCATCGGATACGCTCGATATCAAACTATTGAAAAGCCAAATAATTTAAAAGTATTTGGGAACAATAAACCAAAGAGCCTAAACATGATAGCTAAAATTAGCCTTGTATTGTATTTTAGTCTTATAGTAAAATAGAAGTTATATTGGCAATGTATAATGTTGAGGCACAGATGTTTCATTTCATATGCTATTATTAAGAACACTTGCAATGTTTATCAATAAACACAGAAAAAAAATAATCCTGCAATCAGAGGAAATGTGCTCTGATTTGGGTTTAAAGTTCATGCACAAAAGTATTTTTATGTTTTTCAAATGAATTTTTCTCTCATTTTAAATCAAAAGTTTTGACATATCACATAGTTTTTAATTTTGACCAGGACTGGTTTGCAAAAACCACAATTAACTTTTTAAGTCTCAATGAAATCTTAAGTGTAAATTAATTTCATGTAGATTTCAAGTATGTGTCATTGAATTAAGTTTGATTGACACTTAAATTTAATTAAGGTTGGTCCAACCCAGACTTGGTTTGTAGTAAGTTCTCAGGCAGTATTATTTGTCATACATTGTCTAAGGCCCATGATATGATCAGGATATGAATGTCTTCATCAAGATGTCATACTGTATAGTGTAGTGTGGTCAAAAGTTAAGTAAAGGCATTTGTTACTAAGTCCAATGTAATTTCATTGTCAAAGACAACAAATTGATGTTCTCAGACTGGATTGGCTATAATCGTATAGATGAGGACTTGTAAAAAATATCTCATCATTTTGTGTGAGTTAGCACACAATATGAAAAGTCGGTGACAGAAAGCCATATCAGACCTATAACAGGCATTAAATATCTACATCATAATAGATTTAGATCACATTACATCTCATCCTTAATAAGGATGTTGAAAGTGGCATTAAGCACCATAATCCCTAAGGAGCGCGATGAGTTATAGGACGTTGGATCTAACAACTCATACAAGCCTATCCCCAATATGGCGTTGGTTCACGCCCGGCTTTGTAAATTACAAAAAAGGGTGCATTCGACTCGCAGTTGACCAGTTGCTTGCCCATGGTCGGTGGTTCACTCCGGGTACTCCAGCTTCTTCCACCACTAAAACTGGTCACCATGATATAACTGAAAGTTTTTGTATCAAGTTCACCTTTCGTCAAACTTTCAAAACCTTAGTGGTAAATGTTTGAGTAGATGTCAAACAAACTACTATATTATCACAGTCAGGAAGGTCCCTCAAATATACAAACAGAGTCATTTTTCTATAATGATTAATAAATTAAATAACAGTTAAAGATGAATTTGAGAAAACTGTCCAGTAGATATTTTAAAAAGTTAAATAATGATTCCACTTCACCTTTAACACAAAGTTACAAAGTTTTTGTATAGAGCTGTGCTTTCTCATTTTCATCTGGGCAAAAGAAAGTGTCTTCTATAGTGAAACAAGCATCCAGTTGATAATGTAAGACTGTTTCATCATAGCTTGTGTGGTGTACAGATAGATGTCAAAGCCATGTTAGCTGAAATTGTTTTATGCATTTGTATTATTTTAGAAATAAAACGTGTAATTTATGAAATTTTTAACTTTTTTTTTCTCAACAGTTGACGCTGAACATTTCCAATTTACCACCATATCCTGGACCTTTTAATTGTCAGTTTTCTGGATATGGTGTTACCAGGGAAACAAAAGCTTACAGAAATCCAGCCAATGCCAACACCTTGACCTGTAAGACACCTTCCCCCAATGAGCTTCCACAGTTTCCAGTAAAGAAGGATGTCATTAGAAGCTGGCAACCAGCAAAAATCTCCGGTAACTCTAGCTGTCACCGCCGGTTACTTTTTCTCCTTAAAAATAATGAGAGAAAATTTATCTAGTATCAGCAACACAACGTACAGTGTGTGTATCTACTGATCAGCATGTTTACGTTTGAAGATCTTTACAAATAAACATTGCTACATATCCTCTTAACATTCGGGCCCGAATAATATCATATATTATTATTCGGGTTAGAAGATAGGGTAGCGAGAATGACCGAGTAGTTACGATTGCTGTTTCATGTTTACATTGTAGCGCCCCCTATCTAATTTGAATATGTCAAAGCTAAATTTAGAACATTAACTAATATAGCATATATCGATCGATTTTCTGATTAGATTTCACAGTAATTATAAAAATTTGAACGTTGAAATTCATATCATTCACAATGCCTTTCCGGGAAAGACGTTTGAAAGAAAATGCAAAGAAAGTGGCAAAGGAAAACAAAAGTTTGACATCATATTTTTCAACTTCGTAAGTTGATATAAAAAAGGAGTTATTTCCCTTTGTTATACTTGAAACAAACCAAAATTAACAAAATCTAAATATGCTATTTACAATATTTTATTATCAAACACAATAAAACCACTTAAGTTTAATCTGAAATAAAAACCTGTCTACTTAAACTGAAACAAAGACAATATTTAGCAACAACCAGTTCTATACATTACCTGTAGTAATAACACACATGCGTAAATAGACATCCATTACAATACAGAAATTTTGACAAACTTTACAATACCGGTATAAATTTTTTATACCAGTATTGTGGACGTCGTAATTTGCATAAGATCATTTATATAAAATTTTGTTCTACTTTGGATTATTATTTCCTATTTTCTAGACAACAATCTTTTTTTATTAGAAACGAAAATGAAGCAAATGAACCACAGATTAACATGTTAAAGAGAAAATTAATTGATTCTGACACTCCTGACATATTGCCCTGTTATTCACAGGTTGCACGCATAAAATTGTCCCTTTTCAGTTTTGCACCCTGCCCTTCTTAAATCCTATCTAGAACACTGATATCAGGGACTGAATTATCTGGGTTACATATTCTCGGTTTTTTTCCAAATTTTTTAGGAATTATAAACGTTTCTCCTATACAGGAGCACCCTTATCAAACACGCTATGGTGGTGCTGAGCAAAAAAAGATGTAAAAAAGGGTCTTTTATCTTGAACAATTGCTGAAAATATGAGAAAAATAGTACAAAAAAATGAAGTTTCAATAATGAAATTAAGTGCCAGGAGAGGCCTAGAATGCAGGATTTTGCACCATTTATCCCAGACCCCCGTTGTAAAGGGTGCCGAGCTTGCTCTGTGCGGCGGACGGCACTTTGCCTGCTACTTTTCAATTTTCTCCTGCTACTTCAAAATCTATTGACATCCCTGGTAGATACAGGTAAATTTGAAACCCCTTACACTAATGAACTGCTAATGAACTGCCACAGTTCCCAGTAAATATGGGTAAATTTGAAACCCATATGCTAATGAACTGCCACAGTTCCCAGTAAATACAGGTAAATTTGAGACCCATATGCTATTCCCAGTAAATACAGGTAAATTTGAGACCTATATGCTAATGAACTGCCACAGTTCCCAGTAAATACAGGTAAATTTGCTATAATGAGCTGTCACAGTATTCTGTTGATACAGGTGAATTTGGTACCCTTAACCTAATGACCTGCCACAGTTACCAATGGATACATGTAAATTTGCCCTAATGAGTTGCCAGGTACCAGTGTATACATATATATTTGAGACTCAATACCATAACGATCTGTCCCAGTATTCAGTTGATACAGGTGAATTTGATATCCTTAACCTAGATAATGAACTGCCATAGTTACCAATGGATACATGTAAATTTGGCACATCCTGCCATAATTATTTGCCACCATTTCTAGTGGATATTGTTATGTATTTCTATCTCGATTGTCATTGCAATAAACAAAATTCTGCTGCATGACTCTGTGTTCAGCAGAAATGTCTGGAACAAAGTGTAAGTTTTTGATTTATATTATTCATATACAGTAGAACCTGTCTAATCTGACACACCAAGGGACCAGGGAAATGTGTTGGGTTGTACAGGATGTTAGAACCTGTCTATTCTGACACACCAAGGGACCAGGGAAATGTGTTGGGTTGTACAGGATGTCAGAATACACAGGTTTTATTTTAGTTTACAGAAATACTAGGGACCATAAATTTTTGTTAGATGTCACAGGATGTCGGAAAACTAAGGTGTTGGATTGTAGAAGTTACACTGTATAGACTTTAAATATATAGTGATATAAGTATCTTCTTTTTTTCTTTTTTTTTCATAGCACCCTAAGAATGAAATTTCACCTACAAATTGTCCAATGATTAATCAACAGTTTCGTGCTTCCTGTTTTAAATTTGAGTACAATTGTTCTTTCACTCAAAGTTATGGTAAATGTCAGACAATAATGGTCAATATAAATCTATTACTTGTATGTTTATTTGGCATGTCTTGTCTGGTTATATATTTTGATCCCCCTCTTGTATGGTTTATTTGGCATGTCTTGTCTGGTTATATATTTTGATCCCCCTCAGGAGCTTGAAGTGTTACACTTGTCAGTCCATACTTACATGCAATATATTTCATTTCTGTCCCAATTACTTTTATTTTCCTATAAATAATCGATTCTTTTAGAATTAAGGAAAAATATAACATCTTGTATGAATAATGAAATAGTTATTATTAAGTTTTAGCGATTTACTACTTTGACAATTTAGAGGGGTTTTTTTTACATTCAAGAAATAGAGGGTTTTTTGCTGATTCTTTGGGGGGGGGGGGGGAAATTGACATGTTTTATTTCTGATGTGATACTGATTAAGATTAAATTTGACAAATTTTCACTTTTAATTGTTCAATAATTATTCTTTTTTATCATTTGCAAAAATTATCTTTACAATTTTTTTCTTTTTCCATTCAATGATTTTTGACGTCAATAGAAATGTTCTGTAAAGAGATACAGCCTGTGTCATGACTTGTATAACAGTCATTAAAACATGTGTCAAAATGTTGTTGTCACACAAATGTGAATTGAATTGCTGGTAAAATTATTGTCACATCAAGATTTTTATCATATGTAAGGCTCGTGAACCAACTATTGCTTAGCCATTACAGTCTTGACATGTCCATATTACGATACTTCTGTGTGAATGCAACGATTAATATTTTCTGGATTGTGTATTTGTTTCTTGTGTTTTGAAGGTTTGTAATTATTATGGTCAGTGAAGTTGCCACCAATCAATTCCATCATGGCTGTTGTGACTTAAAATAGATAGTTATTTATATAGCTAATCTCCTACATATATATAACCAAAGCTATGAGCGAACTAACCTACATATGAAATGTGATAAGCATAGAATTGACTACAATGACTTGGATCTTTTTAACAATGGTAAAACAAGAGAACACAATATATATTCTTTATTCTTGATTCCCTTTCTGATTTCCTTCTTATTTTGTCAATGAGATTCCTTGAATTTGTATTCCTTAAATTTACTACAAAATGTTGTACTTTTGTACATGAACTGTGATTTTGTAAGGTTGAGAACTAATTTTCACAGTTTGAATAATGGTTGATTTAAAAAGATATTCGCCACTTCCAAGAGTGAAATGGTTAGTTTTTAATCTTAAGCACTTGATTATTTAAGTGATATTTTTCTTTAATATCTTAGTTATAGAAGATATCGAGATCCATGCACCATACGGTTGCTATGAAGAGTAAGGTTCAAAATTATAGCTTATTTTCTTCATAAATAAAATAAGTGTGTTAGTCATAATTTCAATCAAGAAAGAAAATTCACACAAAGTAAAAATCAAACAAAACATTTTTTAGAAGTTCAATGTCATTCACATCAGAAATATTTGTTATTGAATATTGAATCCTGTTAAAAATAAATAAACATTAGAGACAAGGGAAGGGGTGAGAATATGATATGGTAATCTGATTCCTCACAATGACCAAGGGTCCTGTTAATCATCTGAAGACCACAAAGTTGTTAATCATCTTTATTATTTCTCCTCCCCCTCCCTTTGAGATTTCTGCAGGATACAAGTGGTACTCTGACCTCCCTCATCAATTTTGACCATAGATTTTAAGGTCCAGTGAAGCTTATCTAAAGACTACCAAGTTTTTGATAATCTTTATTTATTCCCCCCCCCCCTCCCCCTCCCTTTGAGATTTCTGCAGGATACAAGAGGTACTCTGACCTCCCTCATCAGTTTTGACCATAGATTTTAAGGTCCAGTGAAGCTTATCTAAAGACTACCAAGTTTTTAATAATCTTTATTTATTCCCCCCCCCCTCCCTCCCTTTGAGATTTCTGCAGGATACAAGAGGTACTCTGACCTCCATCATCAAGTCTTGACCACAGACTTGTAAATTATCTTTAATTTTTTTTCCTCCCCCTCCCTTTGAGTATTTCTGCAGGTTACAAGAGGTACTCTGACCTCCGTCATCAAGTCTTGACCATAGATTTGTGAATCATCTCTTTAAGATGTAATGATGTTTGTCCAGATAGAGGGTAGATACAGTAATCTGTAGATCTAATACATTACAGATAAAGTTTATCAAAACAAATCTGTGAATGTAGTAGTACCTTCCATTGATTATGATGTGTCATTCAGATTTCATTACACTTTGTTAGAGTTTTTGACAATGATTTATCTCTCGTGTGATCATATCTCCTTTTATCTACAGTTCAGTGTAACCTTTATGTACCATTTAAGTGTTTCTGGTGATTTTTTGGGTGCATGTTTAAGACCGGTACACACGATAAGATTTGTATCATAAGACTTGTATTACAATACAAAATCTTATTGTGTGTACACTCTAAATACAGTGTATTATAAGATTTAATTTTTTAAATCTTATGAGACTGTATTAAGGATAGAGCAATGTTCTATCCTTAATACAGTTCTTAGCTGACCTTTCATTTTTATCCAATCAAAATTATCAATTTGTGGGTTACATATCTGCGTCAGTGCCATAATAAATACACGTGTAACTTCAAGCACATGGTTCTTGCAAAACATGGCCGACTTCTCAAATATTGATGTGGAAAAGCTTGTTGTTACATGGGAAGAAGAAGATATATGGAATATATCGGAGGAAAGTTTTTATAGCTATCTGGATCTTCCCTTCTTAGCTCTTCTAGTAAGGCACGATGTGCTCCAAAAACATTTCTTTGTTTTATCCAAGGTCTTTTCCAGCAGTTCCTTTTAACTTTCCTCTTTTTCAATAATTTCATAGCAGCACATAGCAAAATAATGGACACAGTTGCAATTAATTCATCTTCCATTGTTGAAACAATTTTTTTTTTTAGAAAAAAAAACACGAGGTTTTTGATCATTTGTTTATAATCTGATTAGTGTGTGTACAACAGAGTCTTATAATACAAAAATCTTATAATACAAGTCCTCTGATACAAATCTTACCTTTTGTACTTAATGTTGTGTTATTTTGAATTTGGGTGGTATAGATATATTGTTTTAAGTTCACCCTCATTCATTTTTAAAGAAAAGTTTTCTTGAATGAAATTCCTGATATGTGAACAATTCTATTTTTTCCTCATTGTAATACATCAGTGGTGTGAAAGGGTCTTTGTATATTTGCACTTGAGCGATATACTACTGGTTGCATTGGTTTGTCAAATATGAGTAATTAATCTTAGACCCTCCAAAAAGCGACCAGTTAATTTAAAAAAATATTTTTTAAACAATTTGTATTTTCTTTCCTTTGGACATTAGGTTTTTTTCTTAGTTGTGTACGATCATGCCCCCTTTTTTTTTTTTCAATAAAATGTCCATATGTATATTATAGCTACCTGAATATGAACAACAAAATTTCTGTTATCTGACTTATGTTTTAAAATTTATTTTTATTTCTTGTGACTAATGCTACTACATGAAAGAACGTCACATGAGCACAAAAAAGTGCATGTGAAATTAGTCCTTCGAGAAAGAAGTTGTTGAATTCATGCTTTTACATTTTTACAACAAAATCTATTTTTTTTAAACTTCACACAAGATTATTTTCATATGAAATTCTTGTGAGCAAAATTTTCCTGTATGTATGTGGATAATAAATTTTATTTTATAATTAAGACTAACAAATATATAGTTCGTGGTCAACTAAAATCTTAATTATACCTCCTGATGTACAAATTTAATATAGAATTACAATTTTCTGCTCTCAATTTGAAAAAAAAAGTTGGATCTGTGACCATCAACATTGTGTATTACATTCTTACGAAAGTTAACAAATGAAGCATTTACCATAGAACTAGTACAAACTGTGGATGTTTAAACTCTTTCTTCCCATGCCCAATTAACCAAAGGTGAAATGTTATCTTACTTAACCTTGTTATGTGTTTACAAAACCATCATTACACAATTTATCTCAGATTTTTTTTTTACGATTGTGTATTTTCCCCCCCAATTTAACATAAAGTGCAAGGTTGTTTCAACTTTACATGCTGTTTTTATAAAAGAGAATCTGGTGTTTTTGCCACTGTGAATTTTATCCTAATATATGAAACAGAACTTTTTTGGAAATACAGTGATACCTTGTATAAATCTAACTTCTTTGAGACTAGATTTTGTGTTCAGAATAGACAGGTGTTCTCTTTATACAGGTTAAATTAGCCTAGATTAGCTACATTGAGACTTTATTAAAATTTCACGTTATACAGGATTTCGTTTTATTCAGGTTTCTGTATTCACTGTACCGACATGCTATTTTTCAAGTGTTAGGTTTCTGGTGTTTAACACCACTTTCAACAATATTTCAGTTACATCGTGGCAGGCTGTTTTTCAATAGGATTGTGAATATCATATATATTATTTAATTCTCCCTATGTGTTGGGGTAGTCAAGCTAATGAAACACCTTTCCTTTTACAGTGAAGACCAATATTTATTCACAGTGACTCACAACAAATTATTAACTTCACCAATATAATATTTCTCACAAGTGCTTCATACAAATATCGCACAAGAAAAAGTAAACAGGGAAATTTTGTGATATATTTTTATTGGATATCAGATTCCCACAACAATCTTAGAATCAACTAACATAAAAATATATAATGTTATATACATGTAGTCGACACATAGGTTTTCTGACATTTAGTAGACAATAATTTGCATAGGTTTTAAGGGAAAATATTCTGTTATTTAACAGACATTGGCTTGCATGGGTCTTGTGGAACTATTTGATATGCAATGACAAACACAAATTCGTAAAGTATGCCAATAAAAATGAAAAAAAGATCATGAAAAAAGACCACCAAAAACTACACCTAGCAATTTCTATCTAGGTTTCTTTATCATACCTTCAAATAGCTAAATACTATCATTGATTTGTTTTGTGAGAATAGATTTCTAGGAGCAGTATCGCATCAAAGACAAAGCCTAAGATGCAATATACAATGAGCAGTCCATTTCGAGCAAAACATATCAAGGATATTATGTTTATCAGGGATTTGTCAAGGCGACATTAGTCACATAAATATATAAAGATCTTGTAGTTACTCATAATCAACGATAATCATGTTTGTATCAAGAGAATTACTTGATAATAAATTGATCAAAGTAATAGATCATAGAAAAATTAAACAAATTAACTATAAAGATTATTTATTTATCCTTCTGATAGCCCTACATCTGTAAGAGAACAAACACTTATGCATTTATCAGTAGTTATATACATTTATCAGTTAAAGTTAACGAATATCTAATCTGAGTCTTAGGATCTGTCTCACTTCGAAGTACGAGGTTGAAGACCCCCCAGTGACAGTAAGAACAAGAACAGCAATAACATTACGGTTTCTTCGTATTTTTTTCATGTTTGCTTACATTGAACTAATTTCTGGCTTATTATGTGATAAAGTTTGTCAGTGCCTTGCAGCAGGACGGTGGTGTTCTCCAGGTACTCCTGTTTTCTCCACCAATAAAAATGACTGCCACACTATAACTGAAATATTGTTGAAAGTGGCATTAAAGACCATAAAACCAAACCATTAAAAAAAAGACCATTTAGAAATATTACACCCTGGAACATTACTATTTCCCAGAAAATATTTATTATGATTCCTTGATATTAAAATTAAATGACTGAAATAAAGAGGATGTTGATTTCACCTGCTACGTGACCTTAATTTAACCTTGAAGGAAGTTCTCTCCTGGATTAATACCATTTTATCTTAAAGACATAATGAATATACAGACATAATTACCAGAACATTAGAGTTTTCATTGCTATTTATCAAATATAATTATTGATTACAACGATTTTAAGGAAAGATTTGTTTCATTGCTTTTAATTTGATGGTAGAAAATAATCTTCAAATTGATTGATAATTTCCATAAGGAAAATTCTTGTCTCCTATTACGGCTTACAAGTCTAGTGTTGATAAAAAATAATGGGAATCCTAGAGTCTGCAGAAAAATTAAATCTGAAATGAAATAATCGTGTATTGATGACACAAGTGAAACTGTAGACCTTTGTTATAAGATATGAATAAAAAGAAGAGTTTGAAGATACCAAAGAGGTAAAGAGAATCCTTAAATCGATAAAGTTCACCCCTGGCTTTTAGTGGGGTTCGTGTTACTCGATCTTTAGTTTTATGTTTATGTTTTGTAGATCGTTGTTTGTCCTCTTGTGCTTTTTCTTTTGGCCATTGTGTTTTCTGTTCTTCTTCGATATACAGATTCCCTTTGGTATCTTCAAACTCTTCTTCTGAAATGTACTTAGACCAGTGATATAAAATATGGTCAAGACGTTTTGTTAGAAAGTTTGGCTGAAGTATTATTTTGTTCGTTGATTATACTGGTGCTATAGAAAGTCATTTAAATCCCATTGAAAAGTTAACAGATATTCTAGCATTTTCTGGCCAAGATGATTCCACCAACATTTTTTATGGTTAAGATTATTCTTCCTGTATTTTCTGGCTTAGATGGATCTTTTATCATTTTCTAGCTAAGATGATTCTGCCACCATTTTATGACTAAAATGATTTTTCAAGCATTTTCTGATGATTTTGTCTGAATTTCTGGTCAAGATGGATCTTCTAGCATTTTCTAGCTTGTATGATTCTTCCACCAATGTAGACAAACTACTTGGCCCAGGTTGATGAAACTTCACATGTGAGTTTGTAGTGGACAGTTAAAAACACAGCACACAAATATAGGTCACCATGACCTACTATTTCTGCCTGAATGACCGACATTTTTGCATTAACGTTTGCGTTTAGGTCCAATGTAGACAAACTACTTGCTCCAGGTTGATGAAACTTCATATGTGAGTTTGTCATGGACAGTTAAAAACATCGCACACAAATATAGGTCACTGTGACCTACTATTTCTGTCTGAATGACTTCGACATTTTGCTTTAACGTTTACATTTAGGTCCAATGTAGACAAAATACTTGGTCCAGGTTGATGAAACTTCACATGTGAGTTTGTCGTGGACAGTTAAAAACATTGCACACAAATATAGGTCACCGTGACCTACTATTTCTGCCTGAATGACTTCGACATTTTTGCGTTAACGTTTACATTTAGGTCCAATGTAGACAAACTACTTGATCCAGGTTGATGAAACTTCACATGTGAGTTTGTCGTGGACAGTTAAAAACACCGCACACAAATATAGGTCACCGTGACCTACTATTTCTGCCTGAATGACTTCGACATTTTTGCGTTTAGGTCCAATGTAGACAAACTACTTGGTCCAGGTTGATGAAACTTCACATGTGAGTTTGCCTGAATGACTTCAACATTTTTGTTAAGACCTGTTTTACTATTAACATTTATATGTCCATTTTGAATACCATTAAATGGTTTTCTTTTGGCTAAACTGAAATATTGTTCTTAACCAAATTAAATACTAGCCACATGGTTATGACATTCACATGTAACTATAGATTGCACATGCGAGCTGGATGGTCTGCCTTGCGACCAGCTATTTTGATTTTTGGTGTTTAACGCCACTTTCAGCAATATTACAGCTATATCATGGCGACCAGTTTTAGTGGTGGAAGAAGCCTGAGTACCCAGAGAGAACCACCGACCATGGGCAAGCAACTGGTAAACTTTATCACGTCCGGCTGCAAGTCGAGTGCACCCTTTTTTGTAATTTACAAAGGCGGGCGCGAACCCACGCCGTATTGGCGATAGGCTTGTATGAGTTGTTAGATAATCCAACTACCTAACTCATAGAGCCACCTGGGCCCTCTTCTGGCTTAGATAATTATATTTTTATGAAAAACATCATGGTTATTGCTGTGAATTTGTTAATGCAAGTCCTATTTCTTGGAATTTTTAAAGCAAATTTGCTGATTATAAGGGTATTTGTTTCACAGATTATTATTTTTTTAATTTGCTTGACATAGAACAGATTGTGTATCTCTCAAGTTTAGATTTGCCAAATAAATTTTGTCATTACATCAGATTTTGTAAACAAGTGCCATATCATAAGATCTGCTGATATTTCAAATTCTGGATCCAACATGTTTGGATTTGTCCTAAATTGCAAATGAAGGCATTTGATAACAGGAATAAAGATCGTAGTTTAACATACCAAGATCCCTTATATTTGGAAAGTTTGGGTCCTAGATCTTTTTATGAAAGAGCCTCAATCTCAACACTAATAATAAGGTTGAAAAAAAATCTTTATAGGAGTGACTCCCTTTTAAACAAACTATTTATGAATGAAATAAGGCACCATATTTGGTAATATTTTGCTTGATAAAATTCCTTAAAACAATTTTATCAATTCAACCTTTGTTATATAATATCAACTAGTATTATATGACAATATATATATGTTATTTTTGGTAATATCAGGGTTTTTTGAGAATCTAGTTACTTAATTTCAATAAGGATAATTTTGTCACTATGAAATTTATACTTGAGATATAATATTAGGAATTTTGAAAATGTCAGAATAGAAAGAGAATTTATCAGATCATATTTTTTTAGCATTTTCATTATGTAAGAGAATATTGAAATTAGAGAGTGAATTATTTTCTTGTGCATATCGAGATTCATAAAGGTGGTAAGAGTAAATTGGTCTGATTTCAATTCTACAAAGAATTTTATCTGATAATTTTTTATTTATATGTATTGTAAAAGAATATCAAAATTATTGAAATATTTTCTTTCTCATATTGAGATTCATAAAGGTGGTCGATTTCAAATCGGTCCTATTTCAATTTTGCAAGTTTATATGTACTAAAATGATTGTTAAAGTGTAGAAAGGTCCCTGTATGGACATTAGTGACAGGTCCAGACTTTTTGAAGGAGCTTGACCACCAAAATTACAGTCCAAATGTGGTAACCTTTTTTCTTCTGGATTCACAAAAAATGGACCCAAAATTATCCTTAATACAGTAGTCCCCCTCTTATAAGGTCAACCCTTCTGAAATGACAACCTGGCCTTATAAGAGATGTGGCCTCTCTTGAAGGAAAAAAATTAGTGGCATCTGAAATCTAGCCCGATAAGAGTGGTGTCCTTTGGTTGGAGTGGCCTTTTATGGGAGGGTTTATCATACACTACTCTAGTACAGATAGATTCATTGGAAAAAGAGAAATATCCTTGATTAATTTTACAATACATCTCAATGCATATGAAATCTGGCCTGGTAAGAGAGGTTGCTTTTTGGTGGGATTTGAAGACTACTGCACTTGGATAGTTAGATAAATTTCTTTTGGTTTAGGAAGAAATTGTATTGTAACATACATGCAGTTGTTTGGACACAACAGGGCTTCCAAGGTGTGTACATACAAAATGTATCTAGTATCACTACAAGGATTTATATATATATCTCATTGAACTGGGCCAATGTTATTTCAGGAAATTAATGTTTTGAACGAGTCTATATGAAAACAAGTGTTATCTGTTTAATATGTGAAACAGCTGTTAAAAAACAGCAAGAAAAAATACAAATATAAATCTGTTAGTGGTTTGAAGTGTAAGATAATAGATGGATGGAAATGCTATTACAGTGGTGTAAGATCAGGATAAGGAGGGGGTACGATTATAGTATTACATGTCTATGTTATGAAATAAATATTGTGTTTAGATGAGAAGGCATGTGTAGTAGATAAGTATTGATACTACTATATAGTTTACCATCAATAGTGATAATATAGTAGGTTGGAAGGAAAACATGCACAAATATTTGAGAGCTCAAAATTTATTAGACCATATTTGGCTAAGAACAACCCCTAATGCTATTAATACAAGCATGAAGGATATATGAGAAATACTAGAGATAATACTTCAAAAGACCTTACAGTCATAAAGCATATGAGTAATATTTCCATTCCGGAACTCCAAAATCGTCCAATCATAAAACTGTTTATAAAAATACACTAAGAGATCCTTGCAACTCACCTTGACGAGTCCTGGACTCGCCATTTTGATTTGGGACTTTCCAAACATTCCTCGAAATGAAAATTTTAATTTACTGGTCCGAATCAAATTCTTGAATTTATTTTTATATACAGTAGTTCTAAATAAAAATGAAATAATTTACTGGTCTGAACAAAGTTTTACTGGTCTTAGGCTGGAGGACCAGTGCTCAGCGTGAGGACTGTCCAAAGTTTTCAAATCTTCAATTCTTTCAAAACAAAGATCAGACCATGATTTCCTCCTCCATCTATTTGTCATAGTCATCGTCATGGAGTGATGTAAACATTTGTTGACCTGAGTAATAACATATATACATATGCATGCCACAGATTATATCTTATCAACATCTTACCATGTTACAAATTCAAAACTCCAGGTCTCTGCAAAGAAATGTACTGTTGGCACCATCTTCTTTTTGACCTCATATAATTTGTTACTAGTATGTGGTGAAATGTGGCATAACTTGACACATTTGATACATCAGACTTCCAGATATTATCTACCATGAAATACAGGTTTCCAGTATTACAAAATTTCCAAGTTATCAATTCATAAGGACTTAATTAAATAAATGTACATGTATATCTTTTAAAGTAAAATAAAGTAATGCTTTAGAATTATTATTATACAGTATGAAACTGGGCCCGGGTGGCTCAATGAGTTAGGTAGTTGGATTACCTAACAACTCATACAAGCTTATCACCAATATGGCATGGGTTCGCGCCCGCCTTTGTAAATTACAAAAAAGGGTGCACTCGACTCGCCGCCACAAGTGATAAAGTTTACCAGTTGCTTGCCCATGGTCGGTGGTTCTCTACGGGTACTCCGGCTTCTTCCACCACTAAAGCTGGTCACCATGATATAGCTGAAATATTGCTGAAAGTGGCGTTAAACACAATAAATCAAATCAGTATGAAACCCATCTAAATGAACCTCCTTATGTTCGAAATAGACTGGTGTTTGGTTTATACAGATTCAATTAGCAAAGATTTTAAAGTTCGATTTATACATGCTGGCAGTTTATTCAGGGTTATACAGGATACCGTTTTATTCAGGGTTTGGTTTATACATGTAAGCTTATGCCAGTCATGGAGACTCTTGTTTCAGTCACATAAACATTTTCTATCCTGTCATTCCTGGGAAATAAGTAATTCCCAACACGTCTTTTTCTTATTGATAAATATTCTTCAAGGATATTATATAATTAACAGAATAATTTAGCTTGTCCTGTTTTTCATGCGGAATTTGACAAAAATGTCATATTTCATATCAAAATTTGATAATGTCATATTACATTAACGTCAAAAATTCTTTATTGCAATAATTTATTTTGCATATGAAAACCTGTTTTTCTTGTGTGGCTGGTACATATTGTGGGAAAATGAAATGAATCAGAGACTTTTGTCACATTCCGCCAGCCATATTGTATAATAATGTTAATTATGCATAGTTATACATTCATTTCACATGTGCAAATGCTCATTTCTGTTTAGTTATTGGCTTAATTTTCTTCAGATGCCAACATTTGCTGGGTGCATCTTGATTATACTGCCATTATGCAAGGCCTTAGTTTTTTAAGAATTTGTTTATGCAAGACATTTGGGCGTACTTGTTAAAATACTCTAAGTCTTTGACAATCCATTTCATGAGTTCGTGTTTTCTCAAGTTTCAAAGAGGTGATAATTGAAATTTGTTTCAATGGCATCTGTGTGAAATTTACTAGGTATATATGAATGAATATTTAAAAGCTTCTCAGAACTTCAATGCTATTGTTTTCTTGTACAGCCATATCACAGGGATGATTTTTGTTCAGTTATTTATACGATTTCAGCTATTTTCCTCTGAAAATTGTTTTCCGAAATTTGGTGGACACAGTCAGAACATATCAAAAATGATCGGCCATTTTGAAAGGGGGTGTTGATGGTTTCATCTATTTTTCATTGATTTCAGTTATTTCATTTTTATACCCCCGCTTCCCGGAGGGGGGGGGGGGGGGGAGTATACTGTTTTACCTCTGTCCGTCTGTCCATCCGTCTAAGATATTTTTCGTCACATTTTTCCCATATCGTGGGAAGCGTTTTTGGACCCATCAGATTCCTACTTCCTGTTAGTTGACTTTGTTCATTTTTATACACATTGAACATATATGCTCATTTTTCGTCACATTTTTCTCAGCAACTATTGATGGCAGAAATCTGATATTTCGTCGCAAGCTTCATATAGGTACCCCATTTTGTGGGAAGCGTTTTTTGACCCGTCAGATTCCTACTTCCTGTTTGCCGACTTAGTTGGCTTTTATACACATTTAACATATATGCACATTTTTCGTCGCATTTTTCTCAACAAATATTGATAGCAGGAATCTGATATTTGGTCACAAGCTTCATATAGGTATGCCATATTGTTGGAAGCATTTTTGGGACCCATATATGCTCATTTTTCGTTGCATTTTTCTCAGCAAATATTGATGGTAGAAATCTAATATTTCGTCACAAGCTTCATATAGGTACCCCATATCGTGGCAAGCGTTTTTGGACCCATCAGATTCCTACTTCCTGTTTGCCGACTTGGTTGGTTTTTATACACATTGAACATATATGCGGGGGTATCATAAGTGAGCTAATAATGCTCACAGTTCATCTTGTCTAGCCAGGATCATCCCTGATATCTATAAAAAAAAAAATCCAGTAGATATGTATTTCATAAAACGTACACAGTGATATTAAGATATATAATCTTTTGATATACAATTACATGTTGTATATCAAATGAAAATGTCAACAACATAATCAACCATTTGATGTTTTGAGAAATTCTACTGTTAAGTCATGTTGGCATCACCTTATATTTACCACAGCTGTCACTGTTGAGAGTGATTATTACAGATTAAAAACTCATTGCCTTAGCAATAACAGTCGAGTCAGTGAACCTATATAAGTAGGAGTGGTTTGGCATCCCAGATTACTGAATTCTAGTGTAGATGGTATGGGGAATACAGTCTTTGCCTTAATTTGTTTTCATCTACTTGCCCGAAAGCCAAATTTAGTAAAGTTTTCTATTTAATCAAAAAAATTCTTTCATACTTTTTACTTGACCGAATCCAGTTTACTTGTCCCAGGCTTTGGGTAAGTGGGTTAGCAACAAGACTGGGAATAAACTTTGATTTCTTGACCATAATTTCATGTGACCAGAATTGAATAATTCTTTAGCAAAAACTATAGTAATGTCCCCTTTAACAGTATATGTGTACCGGCCACTACATTGTTATACAGTCAAATTTCTCTTTTAACTAATAAAAACATAGATATAAAATTTAGTTTGCATGACGCATTTCTGGAATAACCATCAGGTACGCTCAAAGCCAAAATATTTGAGAGCCAAATAATTTTAAAATCTGGGAGTAATAAAGCCAAAGAACCTAAACAGGATAGCCAAAATCAGCTGAGGTCACCTATGTCTGAGGGAGGAGTACCATAGTTTTTTTTAATAATTACATAATTTAATTTAAAAAAAATGGTTATAGCATAAACTATCTCTATTTATAATACAGGGACAAATCGTAACATTTTTGCTTCAGTTGCCAAATTTAAGTTGTCTTGAGCTGCTTGGTCCCTGTTAAGTTTTATCCCTGCAATACATGGGTATGCCATAAAATATCCCATCTTACATTACATGGCTATATTGTATAAATTCCTCTGCTACAGTGCATGATTATACTGTAAAATTTCTTCTTCTACAGTACATGGTTACGCTTTAAAATTTCTCCTTTTATACAGTACATAGTTATACAGATAAAAATTCCCATCTTACAGTACATGGTTATAGTTTAAAATTTCCCCATTTACAGTGCATAGTTATAGTTTAAAATAATCCCTTTTACAGGGACTGTCGTGGTCGTGATCGTATGGTAGTTGGATTTACAACTACCTGTGCAATCAGTGCCTATCACCACTAAAGTTATGAGTTCGAATCCCGCTCATGGCGAGGTGTACTCAATACAACATTATGTGATAATGTTTGTCAGTGACTTGCGGTACGGTACGTCTGTGGTTTCCTCCACCAATAAAATTGACCGCCACGATATAACTGAAATATTGTTGCAAGTGGCATTAAACATCATAACTATAACCCTACAGTAAAATTTCTCATTTTTACAGCACATGGTTATAGTTTAAATCTTAACATTTTTGCTTCAGTTGCCAAATTTAAGTTGTCATGACCTACTGGGTCCCTGTTAAGTTTTATCCCTGCAGTACATGGGTATGCTATAAAAATTCTCCTTTTATACAGTACATGTATATTTATACAGATAAAAATTCCCATGGTTATGCTGTAAAATATCATCTTACATTACATGGTTATAGTATAAAAAATTCCCATCTTACATTACATGGTTATAGTATGAAATTTTCTCTTTTTTACAGTTCATTGTTATAGTACCTTTCAGGGTACATGGTTATACAGATAAAAATTCCCATCTTACATTACATGATTATAGTATAAAATTTTCCCTTTCAGGGTACATGGTTATACAGATAAAAATTCCCATCTTACATTACATGGTTATAGCATAAAATTTCTCCTTTTAAACAGAACATGGTTGTACTACAAAATTTTCCCTTTTATAGTACATGGTTATTCTGTAAAAATTCTCTGGTTATACAATAATGGTTTAACTTAGTAAATGTGTATAATTGACATACAGAGAGAGACGTCTAGGAATGCTTGGTGTCAATATTGATTAGAAACCCTACTGTCTAATAGCAAGCAACAAGTAGAATCTTTAAATTTTAATGTCATTTAAAGAGGACAGTTACTCTGTGGCTCTTAAGGGACAATAAGTGTTAGCATCTTAATAGAATTGTGTTTCTATTGGAATGGTAAAACCATTTGTACCCTGGGAATTGGGGTATGATTACTTTCTAAGACTAGGCTGTTTGATTGGTGAGATGTTTAGAGGGAGAAGATCAAGTCAGGTTGTCCTAGATTCTCTCTGTACTTGTTGATCTATCTCTCGTGGGTTTATATGGGTGTTACACTATTGTGCTATGAAATGGAAAGTTAATCTTTTATCATCTCTGAGGGGAATTTTGTGAATTTACCACTTGCGAACTCACTACTTCAGAAGGACAAATTTTGTGGGAAAATATTTTTTTCCTCAATATCTGTCAACTAATTTTTCCCCCCGTAATACATTTTTTTTCTTCTTCCATTTATAAATTGTCAATAAAGCAAACACAAACACAGTTTATACCCGGGGAAAAAAATCATATATATATTGAAATATAGTAAGAATATAAAAGTTTATATCAGAAAAATAATACAGAATTTTGAAATAAAGTAAATATAAAAGCTATATCAGAAAAAATAATATGTAATTTTGAAATGAAATAAACATAGTTTATTCCAGAAAAAACAAAATACATAATTTTTTACTTATTTATTTTTATTTTTTTCAGATCACATCATAATGAAGTTGTCAGTTGTCATCAACAATCGTCTATCTGTGTCAACTAACTTTACATTCTTTGATTGTGAAGTACACACTAAGGATGCGTAAGTGTTTGTAGTATATATCTAAATACCCATTGGTTTGGGATCTACTTTGACATGGATTAAAGGAAATTTGTTTTTAACAATTATTGAAATACATCTTGAAGCATGATATGGATACATTTACCTTTCCACCATGTTCTCTATAACTTACAATTGGGTTTTTCCTGTCTTGACAATAAGTACACAAGAGTGAAGGTGAACCTATATATAACTTCAAGGTCTTTACAATCTTGACATGTTTGTTATTGTTTGTTTATGTCTATACTTCTATATTGCCATCGGAGATCAAGATATCAACAGAGATGGGTTGGGATCCCATTAACAGGTTTAAGCGGCAGGTCGGTGGTTTTCTCCGGGTACTCCCGTTTCCTCCACCAATAAAACTAAGCACTACAATACAACTTGAAAATGACGTTAAACACCACAAGCCAACCAACCATCTAAGGAATAAGAACAAAGACTGGTTGGCTCAGAATCAGGATAATATGTCTAAATGGAGCATTATGTCTACCTGTGAAATGTCGTTTCAGTGAGCTAGCACTATAAAGATCTTAACTAAGCGTGTTGGTCTAGTACAAAGTGGACATCATCATCATTACATTGAATGCAACTTGTTCTCGCCATGATATAGCTGAAATATTGCTCATTTGGCATTAAACAACACTCGATCACTCTGATTGATGAAAATTGGTACATGCAGCTTATAATTTTGTCCTGATCTTGTAATAAAACATGATTGAATAAATGCAGGATATATCTGATTACCTTTTACCACAAAGTGTTAAAACCATTATTCCTTTGGATTTAAAAAGTTGGCCTTGAGAAAATGCAGACTTATCAAAAATCTGATCGTTAATATGGGGCGTAATAGTAATAATATCGGTGACACCCAAAAAATAAAAAGGCAATCAAATGATTTGTGTTATCTCAATTGTTTAGTGTGTCATTTGTCTGTATAAATATTTACTCAGCTGATGCAGGTAAAACACCTGTCTGTATAATATCATGTTAATAATATACACTTACACAATACCTATCAATTACCTGTTGATTACCTGTGTATCAGAATTACTATACCTGTAATCGAGATCGCATGAAATTTACACATGCATGCATGAAAATAATTGCATGTAATCAGTTTAATCTAAGACAGTCTGACCTGGTAATCTCCAGCAATGAACACATTGGATGGGAAGGCAGTATGATTTTGATTAGGACTTACATTAAGTATATTTGTTGTTTGTAGTCAGTTGATGCAAGGCAAGCTGACATGGTTATGTGCGTTTTTATCAACCCTATTTTGTTTAAGGTGAATTACGGTATGACAAATGTGGGTAACCAAATGCCCATGTAACCATGTAGCGAAAACAAAATCCTCCCCTTTTCTCGCATGAACCAAATTTCCCTGAATTCACCATCTGGATAATGATCAAACTCCCATCACTTTGGCTAACGTTGTGAATTTAAATCCCACTTAGGCGAGGTGTACTTGATACAACATTGTGTGATAATGTTTGTCAGTGACTTACGGCAGTTCAGTGGTTTTCTCCTGGTACTCCGATTTCCTCCACCTATAAAACTGACCACCACGATATAACTGAAATATTGTTGAAAGTGGCGTTAAACAGAGTAACCCTAACCAATGACTTTGGAGTGGTAAGAAAACATCAGTTTACTCTCAGAGATTTTTAGAAAATTTTAGTTATTTTTAAAGTAAATGGTTTCTTCTCCACCAAAAATAAGAAAATGTTTAGGAATCTTATACTTATTACGTTCCAGAAGATGAACATAATTTCCTAAAATACATCCGTTATCTTCAGTACTGCATGCCTTCAAGATTGACAAAAATTATCGTCAATACTTTGTAGAATATATGTTATTTGATTCTTTAAAAAAAAAGAAAAAAAAGTAGAATGGAGCTTAAAATAAGTCCGACGTTCATTTCCTCTGCTATTAAAGACATAATATGATACATTGATATTAGCTCAATATTAAGTCACGTCACTATTGTCAACATGAAATGTTCAGGAAATTACTTCTGATTAAGTTTGATTTATTTTAACGAGAATAATTTTCTAAATTGGTCAATATTTGCTCTGGGAAAATGTTCTCTTTGTATTGTAAAAAAAAACAAAAAAACTAAGGAAGCTTAATATGTGCAAAATTGATGAAAATAATAGATTATAATGATATAGAAAGTCATTAAAAAAGCCTCCTACTGTATTTTAATTGACTGGTCCCATTCATCATATTATTTAAAAACATCAATTATGATATAAATCAAACATTTGTATAGCGATCTGTTGATTTTATTTATTCTGATGCATTTGTTGCACTCAAATTATTGCTACCACAGGGTCTATACCTCTCCTGTTTGACACTTAGTCCAAGAGAGTATCGGCTATCATAGGCATTAAGTTTTCCCAAGGTATGTCCGTCCCTCATTTGGTTTCTGCTCAGTCAATAACTTAAGTTTCCCATAAGCAAATAATTTGAAATTTATGTATACACAAATTCAGGGACCATAACAGGAAGGCCAAGGTCGATTTCGGACTGGAGTTCTTTCCCTGGTTGCTTTAGCTAGAAGCCAGGCATCTCTATCCTATGGGCAAATTCTTCCATTTTTTTGTGTGTCAATATTTTCTTAAGCATCTAGGAAGATAAAAATTTGCTTCCACCTCAGAAAGTGTTGTATACTAATGCCTTTTAAGGTAGTTGGTGTTGTCAAATCATTTTCTGTTTGATTGATGATAAGATGATAGCATTGACAAAGATGGAATGTCACTGCTCTAATGGTAGACAAAGTTTAGGAGATACAGACCCATCATGGATGATTAGAAAATTGAACAATTCAATAAATGATTAATGAATCACTCTCGTTCCTATGCAGTGCTTTTTCTCACAATTAATTTACTCCAATTTATAAATGAATAAATCACAATTCCATAGCTATCAATCCACCATTTTTCTTTTTATTTCTATGAAAGATGGTGATAAAATCGTCAGCTTGTAGTAGGCATTACAATGTTCATGGTATAAAATTAGAGGAATTTTATATTTTATTGATAGTATGAAACTGTTCATAGTTATAGTCAGCCATATTTTTTTTATTGAGATCAGTTTGTAAGATAACTGTTCTTTACATCAGTAATAAGGGGCTCTGTCGGCCATGATTGTTTGGTAGTTACCTCATCGCCACTAAAACTGAGTTTGATTTCCACCCATAGTGAAGTGTACTCAATACAACAACAGTATTCCCTCTCTTATAAGGCTACTCATTCTGCAATGTAAAAAAGTGTCCTACCAAGAGAGGTGGCCTCTTTTGAGCAGGACAATTTGTTAGTATTTTATTATCTCATGTGTGGGACTCTTAGTGGTTTTAGCTTGTTCTGACTTGTATATCATCACAAATTACAATAGTTTTGATGACTAAATGAATAATTTAAACTTAATTATTATATAAAATAAATATTACAAAAAAAACGAGTGTTTCAATAATTTTATTGTGTGTATTCGTGGAGTTTTATGAATATATATCTTGGTATTTAACACCCAAAGGAAAAGTTTGTCTAGACTCATTATAAACAGTTTATTTTTGTCCAAATTAAATAATTGAAAACACTTTCGATCAATAGCAGTTTTTCAAATACCAATATAAATTCAAGTAGTTTTTGATATGCTTCATTGAATCTCTTGTCTCTTACCTGCAATTAAGTTATAATGATAATGTTCCATATGGATGAATCTATGAATATTTAAATATACCCTGGTAGTATTATTTTAACCTAGAAGGATTGATGGTTTTAATTTAAAGTACATGTGTATATGTACACTGGGTTATGCCAACAGTCCTCCAGGCTCAACCCTCAGCTACTTAGGTAGTTGGATTATCTAACAACTCATACAAGCCTATCACCAATACGGCGTGGGTTCGCGCCCGGCTTTGTAAATTACAAAAAAGGGTGCACTTGACTCGCAGCCGCAAGTGATAAAGTTTACCAGTTGCTTACCCATGGTCGGTGGTTCTCTCCGGGTACTCCGGCTTCTTCCACCACTAAAATTGGTCGCCATGATATAGCTGAAATATTGCTGAAAGTGGCATTAAACACCAAAATTCAAATTTAACCCTCAGCTGCCCACATATCCCATATTGGATGATAGGGCATGTCTTTCGATGGGGGACGGTGCAGGGGAGGCTTTCAGATTATAATACAGTAGGCCTTACCGCTTAAACCATAGTGGGTACGTAGAGATTTCCAAGCTCCTTGCAAGTTCAAGACCACTTTTGTAGATTAAAAAAAGTAGGCACATTGTAGCCTCTACAAAACGCTAAATAAGTCCTCGCTACCCGACTCACCATACACTTTCAGTTGCAGTTAAAGGTTAAAAGCAACCATCAATGCATCGTTCAATTACATGTACAAGTAATGAGACATACATAGTGTAAAAAAGATGAAACATAAATTCCTGAGCAATCTGTATAGTCTAAACTTTCTGAGGAGAAAAAAGGGGGGATATTGATGTTGAATGTTTCTCTTGCTAAAAAGTTAGTCAGGATAAAATGTTTAGACACATTTGCTGTAAAATATATTAGCTTGCTGACTTCCACTTGTGACAGCTTGCTGCCTTCCACCTCAGAATCTGCCGATGACTGTACTGAAACTCACTTTCTGCAATAATATTAACGACTCTGCAAAAGGCCTAGCAGACCTACATATTTGCCTTATGGCAAGGTCCAAATGCTATTGATTAAAGGTTAGGGTTATGGTGTTTAACACCACTTTCAACAATATTTCAGTTATATCGTGGCGGACAGTTTTATTGATGGAGGAAACTGTTGTTTAGTACCCTGAGAAAACCACTGACTGACCTGTCGCAAATCACTCACTGACAATCTTTATCACATAATGTTATTAAAAGTTTTTCAGGTTCCACTGTACAGCATTATTATTTGAATACATTAGCACAGGAGACATCATATTTCAAACATTTTGTATCAAATATATAGTAAATTTGACATGAGCTATCTGATATTTGACCATAAAGAAAATAACATTAGCCCATGAATCAGAATATCCAGTCTAAAAACATTTCTTTTTTAGATTTATATTTTCTAATATACCATCTATCATTGTGTAAAAAATCATATATATGATGTAACCTCGTTAAATAATATTTCTCCATGTGAGATGATGGTTTATCAGTATAGTATATACAGTAGTTAGCTGGCAAGCATAGATTATTAAAGTATTACAGATTGTTTTATCATTACACAATCTACAGATCTTAATGTTGTAGAAGATCACACGAAAATTGAAAATAATATTTTTATAAAATAAATTCAAATGATCTTATTGGATGTTTCCAATCTGTTATTGTATGTACGGTGTTGTATTAATAATCATTTAATTTGTATGTACTGTTCAAGATGGTTGGTTGGTTTATGGTGTTCAATGCCACTTTCACCAATATTTCAGTTATATCGTGGAAGTCAGCTTTATTGGTGGAAGAAACCACAGTACCCGGAGACCGGACTGTCGCAAGTCACTGACAAACATTATCACATAATGTTTGTCAGTGGTACTCTGGTACAGTTCACACTAAATTACTTCAATAAATAAATATGTCCACTCAAATTTGAGTGAGCTTATTGACCTGTTATGAAAAAGGGACTCTCTGGTAACATATATCTTTATATAATGCAAATAGTCACTCCCAGGTAACAATTAACTTTATAAAACTCAAATAGTGACTTTCTTGCTTGTGTTTATTTGTTTCCCTCTGATTGTGTTTGCAGTATTGTAACCATGGAGGATGGATGCTGATTGGGTATAATTGACTACTACAATTCTATGATTGATGCACAATAATAGCTTTTAATATTTGAAGGTTTGGTTCTTGAGGAATTTGTCCTTATCATACAATAAAACATGAATAATGTAATATTTTATGACATTATGGTACAAAAACAATTGTACATAAGTAACTATAAAATCATGTTAGGGACCCATGGTACCTGGTATAGTGAGTGAGTGATTGTTGTTTAATGCCAATTCAGTAATTTTTCAGCTATATCATGGCAAGAACAAGTTAATTTTCAGTGAGAAGATGATGATGATGAGGTCTGCTTTGTACTATACCAACACGTTTATATTAAAATGTTGATGGAGAAGCATTATTTTATCTGTCATAGTGAATATTTAAGTGTATAATTATATAATGGGACCTGAAAGACGTTTGTATTTTATTTTTCAGATGTTACGAGTGCGCACTGAGCAAGTTCAATTGTACATGGTGTTTAAAGAACCACATGTGTACACATTATCCTCTACAAGACTGTAGTGTTGAAACTGATGAATTTGTCGCTTCATTACATGTAAGTTAAAAAAACTTAGGGTTATGGTGTTTAACACCACTTTCAGCAATATTTTTATCTGAATAAAGGAGATATATATTAGAAATGAGAGATTTTGTGCCATTAATATATCTCCATCTAATAATTCATGTAACAGTCGGTAGAAGGTACATTTATCTCCAGAAGGAGGGTAATGGTGCTTAGCACCACATTCAACAATATTTCAGTTATGTTGTGGCGGTCATTTTTATCTGTGGAGGAAACCGGAGAAAACCACCGACCTGCCACAAGTCTCTGATAAACTGTAACACATAATGTTGTATTGAGTATGCTCACAACGTTAGTGGTGACAGGAACTTATTACATAGGTAGTTATAAATCCAGCTACCATACGATTGCTACCATGACGGCCCCTTAAGTGAAAAAAGAAGTTGGTAGCAGACAAAAGAAAGTTTTTAGGGGATTAAACACTTGAATTACAGATTTGTACAGTAAGAAGGAATGCATACAAAAACCATGAAACATGGGTGTATAATCATTTAGCCTAAAATTTATTGTATTAATATCTCCCCTTTGTAAATTTCTTGAATAATAATTTAAAACTGGTATTGGCTCTATAAGTCTAAAATTTTCTCACCATAATCTGTTTGTATATGCTATAATTGATTTGTTTCGCTTGTTAGGGTTATGTTGTTTAATGCCACTTTCAACAATATTTCAGTTATATCATGGTGGAATTGGTTTTGCAATAACGAATTGAAGGTGAAGTCCATTTCGAGCAAAACATATCAACAATAGTACATATGTATGTTAAAGTGGCATTTGCGGTAGTACTTACCGACAAAATTTGTGGGCAGCTCATCAAAAATCCCCGTTGATATGAACAGAAAATTTATGAAACTGTATGTCACATGACCAACGTCACTTAAAGCTCACATACCTCAGAAATTTGAATTTTCAAAGAGATTTTTGTAGTTTCGTAGGGAGGAACATTAGTGACCATGCCTGTCAAATATTTTGCTCCAAAAGTAATTGTAGAACTATGTATCATTGATATTTCCTCCTCGAGATAACCGTGGCCAAATTAATGAACAATCTGAATATTTGCTCCTCCCACAGTTATTTATACTCACGGTCCTGGTTTAAGCAAGAATTTGTCAAGGCTACATCAGTCACGAAAATATAACGTCACCGAATTACGCATTATAATTCAACGATAATGTTTCATATCACGCTTGTTGCTTGATACCAGATATTATCGTGTGTAAAGATCAAATGGAAAATTTACAAATCATCAATAATTAGTATTAATCCTAGCTACCCGTACTTTATGATTGCTGAATGTATCAACATAAATTAGAAATACAAATGTAAACTTAATATCTGGTTTCTTAGATGTTCGGAAGTCTATAAAAATTCTGTTCTAAGAAATGTTTTTAAAGGAGAAGGCATAACAAAAACAGTACAAAATTCATATTACATTTCTAAGATTAGGATTATGGGTAATTGATGTCACTTGAAAACATTGCATCATGGTTATATATCAGTATTATTGGTGGTGGTCACCATGGTGACTTAAGTGCATGAACTCAAAAAAACAAATGTTTTTAATTTCTCTCTGTATATCTTGTCAAAAATCATTTTTATGTACTTGTATTAATGAACAACCAATTTGTAGTTAAAAAATTTCAAAAGTCCCTGTAATTTGTTCAAAGGAATTGTTATTAAGGCATTGTGTAACTAGATATAGATGTACATTTGTCTATATATATCCAAAGAGCTAGACATCAAATTGCTGACACCTTATACAATTATTTCGATTTAAAAAAAAACTGATTACATTTCCCTGCATGCATTGTACTGTTTAGCCATAACTTTCAGTATATCATACATTATGATTTTTTTTTCCAGAGTGCTGGATTCCATGAAAACCATACTGTTGGTCCAGATAAGTGTCCTAGAATTAATAAAGATACTCGCGATATTTTAGTACCCTCTGGAAAATACAAAAAAGTTGTTCTATTTGCACTTAACTTAAGGGTAAGCAAAGTACCTGGTACCACCCCTTATTGAAAGGCTGGTTTGTTTGATGGTGTTTAACGCCACTTTCAACAATATTTCAGTTATATCATGGGGCAGTTTTATTGGTGGAGGAAACCGAAGGACCCAGAGAAAACCACAGACCTGTCACAAGTCACTAACAAACTTAATCACATAATGTTGTACACCTAGCCCTGATCGAGGTTCAAACTCACAACATCAGTGGTGATAGGCACTGATTGCATAGCTAGTTGTAAATCCAACTACCATACGATCATGGCCACAACGGCCCCTCTTATTGAAAGGCCTGGGTAAGCCTTGTCCAAAAGATAACCAAGGAACTGCTTATATCTTAGTGCCCTCGGTAAAATACATAAAAGTTGTTTTATTTACTTTGACCAAAGAGTATGTGTTGTACAAACAAGCAAGACAGACCCCTATAGATTTTGTCTGTCCTTGAAGTATATAATTTAGACAAGTAAATAAAAATGTGGTCCTCCTCATTGGTTTGCCATCTAAAACTTAATATTTGCTGTGAAAATATGGTAAAATGATGAATATTTAAGTGGCAGCTACAGTGTCAACAAAGTAAGTTTTTTAGAGTTATGGTGTTTAATGCCACTTTCAACAATATTTCAATTATATTACGACGGTCAGTTTCATTGGTGGAGGAAATCGTGGTACCCCAAGAAAACCACGGACCTGTCACAAATCACTGACAAACTTTATCGCATAATGTTGTATCGAGTTCACAACATAAGTTTTTTTTTATTAGGCCTGTCTCTCATAACTCAATCATATTGGTCCATACAGTCATTATGTAGTGTATGTGTAAATCAAGCGCATACCATTTGATCATGACCTTTATGTCATGGCCCATTGACTTTTAATTTAAATATATGAACAGTAGATGTATGCTAACAAATTAATTTAAAAGAGAGTTTGCAAATAACATGTCTCTGATTCTGATGTTGTTTTGTATTCTTCTGACATGATTTTGTCATCATTTTACAGCCATTTCAACTTCCTATATACTGTTACTTCAAGATAGGATCAGGAAAATTTGTACCAGCTCGATTAATTAGAAATACAGAAACATCAAAAATTATTGAATGTGACAATACTGAGGTAAGTTTTAATTATATGACCTCTCTAACAACTCATACAAGCCTATCACCAATATGGCGTGGGTTTGTGCCCGGCTTTGTAAATTACAAAAAAGGTTGCACCCGACTCGCAGCCACAAGTGATAAAAGTTTACCAGTTGCTTTCCCATGGTCAGTGGTTCTCTCCGGGTACTCCGGCTTCTTCCACCACTAAAACTGGTCGCCATGATATAGCTGAAATATTGCTGAAAGTGGCGTTAAAACACCAAAAATCAAATATATTTACTTATACAGGTATATCATCAGAAATTTGGCTTGGGATAGATATTGCAGTATAGAAAATCCATTTTGTTCACTGGCAACTTCTTGTTTGGTCCTTCCCCTATGTATGATTACTTTCATAAATAAAACACATGCAATTAAGATTGATTGATTGGTGTTTTATGCCAACTTTAGCAGTATTTCAGCTATATTGTGGCTGTTAAGCAACCGACAATCATTCAAATGTACAAAAATTGCATCAGTGGTATAATGGTTAGTGAACTTTCCTCAATTGGCCCATATATATATATGTAATAATATTTATTTTCTGCTTTCAGTTTAATTTTATTTGGCACATACATATATGTAATAGTATTTATTATCTACTTTCAGTTTAGTTATAATTGGCACATACATATATGTAATAATAGTTATTTTCTACTTTCAGTTAAGTTATAATTGGTACATACATATATGTAATAATACTTGTTTTCTACTTTCAGTTTAGTTATATTGAGAAACAAGAATACTGGGATGTTCCATTTATGATTTTCTGGGGTCAGAAAAATTTAAACAAACCACTGGATAATCCTGCTGGGGTTCAAGGTAAATAAATGTCTTCCTTTTAAATGCAGGTAACTGGCCAAAATTTACTTGTTCAGGAATTCTTCTTTTTCTCATAAGCCATTTTTTAATTGTTATCTTCAATTTCACATTGTAATTCATGAATTTTTTTGTCTTACTTAAAAAATTTCTTTATGTTTTGATTTTCACTCTACTACTGACAAAGGATATGGGTATGGTTAAATTGATGGGTATATAAAAATTTATTATTTTTATTTATTAAACTTTATCAATATGAAATTATTGTGTATTTCAGTGAAGATCTACAAATGTGAGATGATGGGCGACAGCTGTGGACGATGTCTTATTATCCCATCAGTCTATTCTTGTGGTTGGTGTGGTTCTAAATGTAGTATACAGGAAGACTGCACTGATTCCGCGTGGCTACACAGCTCCTCTACCTGTCCAAACCCAAAAATATTAAGGGTGAGTTATAACAATCTGATCCCTATAGTGATTCCATATCAATACAGAACAAACCACATTGATGGTGTAATGGTTAGCATGGTAGATTGTGTGTTGGAGCCCCAGAGGAGTCAAACCAAAGACTATGAAATTGGTATTTGCTGCATTAAGAAGTATGGACAAAGACTGATTTACTCTGAATAAGGACAATGTGTCTGAGTGGCTTTTGTTTCAGTGAGCTGGCACTATGAAAATTAACTAAGCGTGTTGGTCTAGAATAAAGCAGACATCATTTCATTGAAAATTAACTTGTTCTCGCCATGATATAGCAAATAATTTGCTGAATTGACATTAAACAACAATCACTTACTCAATACAGAACGCTTCTACTAACTCAGGCTTTAAGTAGAGTCAGTCTGATTATCTCCCCTGAGTACAGATACCCAACACTGTCGAGAAATAGACCCTGTCTGATTATCACCCCTGAGTACTGATTCCATTTGCAAAAAACCTAGTTAATATCAACAATTTTATTATCACCCCTTCTATATATTGTTTTCTTAGTTCATGGAAACGTGAAACAAATAATAATTGCCAAAATATTAATAGTTGGTAAACAACTATTGGTTCAATTAAGCAGTAATTGTTTTCTACTCTTATATATGTTTCATACAGTGATGGCAAGATCATTACTCATTAAAAAGTAAAATACCAGTGGAACATTAATGGATATTAAATACATGATATTTATAATGATTGCCTTGAGATCAAAAACTATGTCATCATTAGCAAAAATATATCTCTTTTTTTTTTTTAATGAAAATTTTCTCCTTTTTTTTACAGATTTATCCATTATCTGGGCCCAAGACGGGTGGTACAGAATTGACAATAGAAGGAATGAATTTGGGTAAAGCTTATGAAGACATCGTTAATTTTGTAGATGTTGCAATGATCTCATGTGAACCAATCCGAACGAAATATCAACCACCTAGCAGGTTAGTTGTGTATTTCATAATTTTCCACAATCTTACCATATTTTGGGATACATACCGATAGTATGAATCTGTGCAAAACACTCACTCCTTTTTAGCCCTGAACAAAAATTAAAAAATTGATAAATCTTATAGATAAGATAATAAGCTGGCACTTTTCTCCAAATGGTATAGAATACGAACAATTGCCAAATTGTCGAGACCAATTCATCAAAATTCGTATTGTTTTGCACATTTTTTCACTCACTTTGAGACATTTTTCTGACAGTTTTTAAACTTATTTCGAAAAATGAGAGCATTTACTATTAAAAAAACAATCTCTTTTCACTTCATTACTGTAAAATATTGCATAAGAATAATTGGATTTTTTTTTTTTCAAAGAAGGGAATTCATTGTTAAATTGTCAATATAGATAGATAATCCTGAAACAGACAAAACACAAAAACAATGAACTGATGCATCTTATTATTAAGTTACAAAGTTCAGGAATGGATTATACAAACCTTAATTAAATTTAAGCGTAAATTAAAACTTAATTGACACTTAAAAGTGACTTGAAATGTACATGAATTTAATTTACACTTAAGGTTTAGTAGAAACTTAAATTTAATTGAGGTTTGTGCAACTCAGTCCTAAAATGGATTATACAAACCTTAATTAAATTAAAGTTTAAATTAAAACTTAATTGACACTTAAAGTGACTTGAAATGTACATGAATTTAATTTACCCTTAAGGTTTAATAGAGACTTAAATTTAATAGACATTTGTGCAACTCAGTCATAGATAGCAAAAGTATAAGAATAATGTTCACTTTCAGCATGATGTAATCAATCAATCAATGTTCATGGTGAGGTGTTCTTGATACAACATTATGTGATAAAGTTCGTCAGTGACTTGCGACAGGTCGGTGGTTTTCTCCTGGTACTCCGGTTTCCTCCACCAATAAAACTGACCGCCACGATATAACTGAAATATTGTTGAAAGTGGCATTAAACCAAACCAAACCTAAATTCCCTGTGATGTATAACCTACTTTGTAAATATAAAGCATGTGCATATTGGTATAAGATTAAGAATAATTATTATACTACTATTAGTGTTTATTTTTCCAACCATATAAATGGGTACATATAACCTTACTTGACCTTTAAGGGTCTAGTAGATGTATAAAGCTTCAGGCAACACCTACTGGGACTACCAAAGGATTTTGCTTGAAAAAAATGTTATAAAATAAAAAATAAAAAAACAAGCCAAAATTCTTGTCGCATTGCATTTAAAAAAGAATATAGGTATAGTGTCTTTAAACATGAGATTATTTGTATTTGACACGAAACTGGAAATGCTCTGTAAACCTCATATTCTCTATGTTTTTCAGCCATATACAATGTTGTGATTTTATTAATTGTCTTTACAGAATTGTTTGTAAGACAGGAAAATATTATACAGAATTCTCTACTAAAGGACATGTCAGGGTGACAGTTAATGGTCAATATCTGGCACAATCAAAGCAGATATTTTCATATGTAGTAAGTACATTACATATATAATACATGTATAAAAAAAAAAATTAAAAATTGAAACAGTTTGACTTGACTATACATATGGATAAACATATATAGTAAAACCTGTTTAAACCTACACCTGAAACAGAATCCTGTATTAACCAAACCCTGAATAGAACAGAATCCTGTATTAACCAAACTTGAAAATAAAGTCCCAATGTAGGAAATCTTTGTTAATTTAACCTGCATAAAGCGAATACCTGTCTATTCTGAACACAAACTTGGTTTCGAGAAGGTTCAATTTAAACAGGTTTCACTTTATAATGGTGGAGGAAATCATAGTAAAATTCTTGCGGACAAGTGGATGACACCTGTCTACTTAGTTGTGAACCTTTTTCCTTAGTGTTGAAGAAAACCTCAAGGAGTAACATGTAAACTTTCTCATACAAGACAAAGTAGATGACTACTTCTTATAAATGAAAAGACAATCAGTTACCTCCCTTGTATACAGTCAAACCTGCCTTATGTGATCTTCCAAGGGAACAGTGAAATCTGGTCACATAAGACAGATGGTCGCTTAATACAGGTTTAATTGATATAAAATGCACTGTGAAGAGAAATAAATATAAGGTCACATAATACAAGTTATTGCTTAATAGAGGTGGTCACTAAAGCAGGTTTGACTGTATTCATTTTGACGTGGGTGAACAATTTTACTATATTATACATTATGCTATTGAATGCTGCTTTCTTGAAGAAATATTTGGGAATATTATGAATGCATTTCTTTTCTTCAGTAATTTCTCTTTAAAAAAAAAAAATACACAAAAAGAATAGTAACCTACTAGTCAGTACATATTGTTTATGGCGGCAAATATTCGTTAATTTCTTTAATTTCATTGTTTGATAGTAACAACGAAAATTGATATACAGTCAAACCTGTATTAAGAGGTCACCTTTGGGACAAAGAAAATGTGGCCTTATAAGACAGGTGACCTCTTAAAAGAGGTTCAATTCATATGAAATTTGACCTCTTAATATAGGTTACTGCTTAATAGAGGTGACCACATGGGCAGGTTTGACTTTATTATCCCCTCACCAACGAAGTTGCGAAGGAATATAGTAACGCTTCCGTCCGTCCGTCACATCCTTGTGAACACTCTAGGATCAACATCCTTCAATGGATTTTGACCAAACTTGGTACATATTTAGTCCGTAAGAGAATCTGGAACTCTATTGATTTTCAAGGTCAAAGGTCAAGGTCACCAATTCAAATTTTTACTGCATATCATCCTTGTCAACACTCTAGAATCAAGATCCTTCAATGGATTTTGACCAAACTTGGTACATATGTAGTCCTTAGGAGAGTCTGGAACCCTATTGATTTTCAAGGTCATAGGTCAAAGGTCAATGTCACCGGGTTAAATTTTTACTGCATAACATCCTTGTGAACACTCTAGAATCAACATCCTTCAATGGATTTTGACCAAACTTGGTACATACATAGTCCTTAGGAGAGTCTGGAACCCTATTGATTTTCAAGGTCAAAGGTCAAGGGGTCAAATTTTTACTGCATAACATCTTTGAGAACACTCTAGAATCAACATCCTTCAATGGATTTTGACCAAACTTGGTACATACTTAGTCCTTACGAGAGTCTGGAACCCTATTGATTTTCAAGGTCAAGGTCACCGGGTCAAATTTTTACCGCATAGCATCCTTGTGAACACCAGAATCAAGATCCTTCAATGGATTTTGACCAAACTTGGTACATATGTAGTCCTTAGGAGGGTCTGGAACCCTATTGATTTTCAAGGTCATAGGTCAATGTCACTGTTAAATTTTTACTGCATAACATCCTTGTGAACACTCTAGAATCAACATCCTTCAATGGATTTTGACCAAACTTGGTACATACTTAGACCTTAAGAGAATCTGGAACCCTATTGATTTTCAAGGTCACAGGGTCTAATTTTTAGGCGAGAGGATACGCCACGCTTTGCGTTGCCCTTGTTAAGAATAATAATGGATTGACAGTATGTGGGTAAGAGCAAACATAATTCTATACATTTTTGCTTCAGTTAAGCGAATTGTTATCAGACATTTCTTTTATTTTAGACCCCCAACATTAGCAGTATAATTCCTACACAAGGAGCTTTGTCAGGTGGAACAGAAGTGACCATTAAAGGACAGTCCATGAATGCTGGAACTAATAGTTCTGTATTATTAGCTAATGTACCCTGTTCAGTTATAAAGTTAGTACATTGTATAAACAGTCTAGTCTTCAAATGATATATATTTTTGTTGTTTTCAATAGCAAATTTAAAGAAAATGATGTTTCTTTTCTAAGCTAATGTGTCCTGTTATATAGTAAGTATGTACCTTGTGTATGAGAGTTGGTCTCATATTAATACATTTTTTTTTATTATCACATTTGTGTGCCTGTCCCAAGCAAGGACCTAGTGACTTGTTCATAATTTCAATAAAAAGAAGTGCACACTATATTATTTTATATCAGCTGCAACACAAGATCTTTTCTTTTAACAACAAAGGTTTTCAATGTCACTTTCAACAATATATCTTTTGTTGTGACATTATGGCAGCCAGTTTTATTGGTGGAGGAAAATCACCAACCTTCTACAAGTAGCTGAAAACCTTTATCACACAACATTTCATTTAGTACACTTCACAATTGGCATGAATAAAACTCACAACTTTAGTTTTATAGGTAGAGGAAAACAGTGTACCTGGAGGAAATCCACTGACCTGCCGCAAGTTGCTAACAAATTTTATCATATGAAGTTGTATCGAGTGCATCTCGCCATGATATACAATGAGTAAGCCACACATTCTTTTCATGTTATTTATGTTATTTAAAACCAATATTTCTATTTACAGGAAAGCACCCGATCATGTTATATGTGTGACTCAACCAAGCAATAAAACAAAGACTGGGATACTGAGTATGACCTTTGACACTGAGACAATAAAGAGTAGTCTATTGTTTACGTTTATAAAAGATCCCATCATTTTAACAGTAGAGCCTCGTAAATCCATTAAGAGGTAAGTACAGTTGAGTATCAGTCGCTCATGAGCGAGGTCAGTGACTTGTGGCAGGTCGATGGTTTTTTCCGGGTACTCTGAATCCATTAAGAGGTAAGTACAGTTGAGTATCAGTCGCTCATGAGCGAGGTCAGTGACTTGTGGCAGGTCGATGGTTTTTTCCGGGTACTCTGGTTTCCTCCACCAATAAAACTGACTGCCACGATATAACTGAAATATTGTTTAAAGTGGCATTAACCACCATAAACCAACCCATGAGTGAATGATTGTTGTTTTATGCCAAATGAGCAATTTTTTAAGCTACAGTCCAAACTGTATTTAGTGACCACCTGTCTTAAGTGACCCTATTTCAATGTTTCTTTAGAAGGTCACATAAGACAGGTTTGACTGTATATCATGGCAATTTTTTTTTATAGTGCTAGCTTTCTAAAACAGCAGTCTGCAAGTAGACATGTCACTTCACTCATTATCCTAATTCTGAGCCAAAACGTCTTTGCTCTTATTCCATAGTGCTGCCATCTTCGCTAGCCAAGGGTTACGATTCGGGTCCCCCTTCTCTCCACCCTTGGCGGATCTAGAATACATTTTGAAATTCGTGCGCAATGCCACCTGGTGGTTGATCGAAGTTGCGCCCCTTAGATAGTCGTTATCGCCAGCCAATCAGAATCGTTTTGTTATACGTATGTTGGAGAGTTAAAAATGGCAGCGCCCAGTGAAGAAAAACTTATTTGTGATAAATTTAATTTGGAAGCAGTTACTGTCAACCAAGTGAAAAGTTTCAAAGCTTTGGCAGACGGGAAAGATGTTTTCATTGGAACCAAAACGGGAAGTGGCATCTTTGCTTACATTTCGTCGATAACATGTGCTCCGTGTAAATAGTCTTCTGATTGGATACGTGTACTGGTAGGCGTAACCAATGAAATATTAAAGCGTGAATCCTCAAAATGTATTCTAGATCCGCCAAGGGTGGAGAGAAGGGGGACCCGAATTGTAACCCTTGGCTAGCGAAGATGTAGTGCTGCATGCTTAGGAGAGAAGCAGCAAATGCAAGTCTTTGATTTGACCCGACCAAGGATCGAATCTATGAGTTATCGTATTATGAGATGAGCATGTTAACCTTTACGACACTGATGCGATGCAGTAAATAGTAATGTGGGTCAGAAAAAAAGACTGAGAATGAGGGTTACATTTTTATTTCCTGTTTTCCCAAGGAAACCATGGATGTTAGGAAATAGCAGCAATTAGTATTATCTTCCAAGATAAATCCCCTCTCAAAGTGGTTGTATGTGATATACAAATTCCATCTTGTTTTAAGGACAAGACTTAAATGAGTGTTTCATGCTTGAAGAATACCACTATATAGCATGTAAAAGAATACTTTATAAGTATCTCCTAGTTGTCATGGATGGCTGTTTACCAAATTTTCTGCTTTCTGTATACACTATTGTGATGTTATACATTTATCTTTGGTTTTTTTCATTTTATTTTAATACATATTTTGTATTTACAGTGGAGGTTTGCCAGTAAAGGTCACAGGTGAAAGGTTAAATATTATTCAGCATCCTAAGATAATCATCTGGGGACACAATGATAAAATGTTTGAAGGAGTAAGTTTTATTTTTATTTGCAACCTTACATTGTAACATATTTTATTGGGGGACCATCGTAGTTGGAGGTACTCAATACATTATGTGATCAACTTTGTCAGTGACTTGCGACAGGTCAGTGATTTTCTTCGTGTACTCTGGTTTCCTCCAACAATAAAACTGACTGCCACGATATAACTGAAATATTGTTGAAAGTGGCATTAAACCCCAAAATCCTTACCCTTATCCAGTAGGACCTCTTTATTTCAAACTTGTATGAGTCATTTCCTCAGGTAACTTGTTCAGAATACCTTTCAGTCTATTTTATCCCTGATAGCTTCAAATATTCAGCTATTTCAAATAAAGATCATTAGTCTTTTCAACTTCAGTACAATCAGGTTCAGTTGTATATAAAATCTGTTGCTTCAGCTAAACTCATACAGTTAATAACAGGAACATAAAATAGAAGGGATATGGATGTAAATTACCTCATAGTAACAGTAAGATGAAGAACGACTTTAAAATCACTAACCCCCTTTTCTATAAAAATATCAGTAATTTTTTAATTGATATTTTTCAGAATTGTGAGAAAGCCAAGACTACAGAAGAGATGACCTGTTTGACACCATACATAGACATCATACTATTTCAACGTAGAAGACGGTCTGAACAAGAATCAAAGACGCCATTCCGTATTTTAGAGTTTGGATTTAAATTAGACAATGTTCAATCGTTTACAAGATTTGGTAACTTCAGTATCTATCGTGATCCTGAGTTCATACTGTTTGATGCCAGTACCAAACCATTTCAGGGAAAGACAAATGATTACTTAACAATTAATGTAAGTAACATCTTGCTAGTATATAACAATTTCAGAGAAAGACAAAACAATGGCCTTACAACTAAGAACCATTGGCACTTTCTTTCAGATTTGATCCCGTAAATTTCTCATCTGAACCAAAGTTTACACCAAAATTATTTTAATGTTATAATTTTATATTGCACAGGGATGATTTTTTTTCAAGTTATTTAACTGAATTCAGCTGTGAAAATTCTGAAATATGCAGGACACGATCAGAACATGTCAAAACTGACCATTTTGAAAGGGGATGTAGATGATTTCAGATATTTTTCATTAATTTTCAGTTATTTTATTTTCTATCCAGAATCATCCTTGATTACAAGAAACATCATTTGTGGTTGGTCAAGACATTCAAAACAATAAACTGTATTTGACACTAGTTGTCTTTCTATTAATTTTCCCATTTTATCAAGTATTGTGCTAGAATTGATCAAATGATGTGATGGTGTTCACTACGTATTTTTATGCCGTCATCTGTGCGTCCTACATTTGGTTTCTACTCTAGTAACTTAAGTTCCCCTTATAATAAATAATTTATATTTATGCACAAGGTTGGGAACCATAAAAGGAACACCAAGATGGATTTCTGAGTTTACCACTTTTCCAATTCTGGAGTTATCCTCCCTGATTTGGTGAAAATACCAGGAATTGGGGGGCATTCGTGTCCTCTGCACACATTCTTTCATATATATTTTTTATCACTTTATGCATACATATGTTTTATTTAAAAAATCATGTTGTACAATTTTCAGGGAAAGTACTTGACTGACACAGCTTTTGATCGCACCCAAGTTAAGGTACAGATCGGTAAACAAAATTGTGAAGTCAAATCAGTGCAGTATTTGTTAACCTGTATACCACCTAAAACACAACCTAAGTCAATAAATGGAGGACAATACCCAGAAGTTATTGTAAGTTTTCTTAAACTATATTGCTACCACATTTTTTGACGATGTTCAGTTGTGTGGCTAGTTAATAGATTTTTTTTTATTCTACTAAGAGATATTTTGTTTGCTGTTACCAAAGGACATTGTTGAACTTTTAGAAATAGGGGAAATGTTCTCAGAAACTAATAAAAATTATTCAATTCTAACTGTAAATAGCTCTGTTCACGGTCATGTACTGTAGTTTCAGTGGTTTCGATTCTTGAAAATGCTTTCTCTTCTTATATATGCCTTTTGTTGTGCAGTAAATTTCGTGGTTTGATTGAGCCAACTAAAGCCAAGAAAATCAGTAGTCAACACTTAAAAATTAATTCACAGTACCAAGCAAGATTGTGTTGAATGACTCATACACGATTTGATATTTTTATTAATATCAAGTGATTTATACTATAGAAATACTACAGTAAAAAAAGGTATTTGTTACAAGGTCATTTGCAGCCACTTGTATTTCATTGACACTTTGATTTTGGATGATCACCGTTTTAATATCATTGATGTACAAATAAAATAAACATGTTTTGATAGGCCAATAAGTTACGTTAGAGACAGAAAGGTTACCTGTTAGTATTAGGTTATGGTAAGGGTCATGATGTTTAACACTACTTTCAACAATGTCAGTTTTATTGGTGGAGGAAACCTGAGTACCCAGAGAAAACCACTGACCTGTTGCAAGTCTCTGACAAACTTTATCAGATAATGTTGTATCGTGTACACCTCGCCATGAGCGGGATTGGAACTCACAATATTAGTGGAGACAGGCATTGATTGCACAGATAGTTGTAAATCCAACTACCATACGATCACGACCACAACAGCCCCCTTTAGTATGGGCATCAATTGTTTATATGAATCCTTATCAAGCAAAAGGTAGTACATTAGTTCCCTTCTTATAAGACCACACCCACCAAAGACTACTGCTCTTACCAGGACAGATTTCAGATACACTGAAATATTAAAATGCTACTAAAATTTCCCCCTATAGATAAGCCACCCCTCTTAAAATGCCATTATTTTTCACTACAGAACAAGTCTTCTCATTAGAAGGGAACTATTGTAGTTCTACTAGACAACCAAACCCTGTACATTTTGCAACATATGTAAAAGGCAAAGTAAATAATTTATGTGTTCATTATGAGGAAAATAAATAAATGTCTACAGTCCTCGAAATGAAAATTTAAATTTACTGGTCCGAATCAAACTGTTGAATTTATTTTTACATAATTCTTAAAAAAAACTGAAAAAATTTACTGTCCTAGTAGGACTGTGTCAAAATTCTATTTTGGTAGCTTATATTGATAATGAATCATTTTCAGGTGAGCATTGGAGATAATTTGACGATTCCATTAGGTATCCTCCGTTACGAAGAAAGTGAATATCCTTTACCTATGATGTACATTATACTGATAGCGGCAGGTGGAGGCTTTCTGGTTCTGTTGATCATCGTGATTATAATTATGTACCGACGAAAGTCAAAGAAGAATGACAGCATGATGAAAAAAATGCAGAACCAGATGGATAACTTGGAACTGAAAGTGGCAAAAGAATGTAAAGAAGGTTGGTCACAATTTGAAAATTAGATGATGGTTAGAGCTGTTTTAAATCTTTTTTATATCTTGATGATTCACTGCCATCTTAACATTCATGTCGGATCACAACAAAAAACTTACGGTCACATTGAAAAATAATCAATCAGCAATGAGCTTACAGAATTATTATGTATTGAACCACATACATACATTGGTCCAAGAAAAGTCTTACAGCTTGAACAAAAAGGTTTCTAATTTGTCTTAAAAGCTGGTATATGTTTCTTATGTTGTAGAAAATGAATACAAAATCAATAAAAACGTAGATATCTAATTTAGTGTGCACAACACGTTTCTGGAATAACCTTCAGGTATGCTCATAATCAAAAGATTGTAAGGCCAAAGAATCCATTTATAAAGATAATGGTCGAGGCCATCGGCTCTTTTTGATAGAACTAATATTATGCATATGACAACTGTGTCCTAAAGATTAATATATTATGTATAATGTTCACGATTATAGCGTCCTTTATAATAACACTGTTTTCAGTTATATTCAAGGGTTGGCATTTTTATACTCACATGTGAAAAGCACATACATGACTGCATCATTCCAATAAGAGAGGAGGTTTGAGCCCATAAAACTAGTTTAACCCTGCCACTTTTTATTGAAGTGCTTGTGCTAAGCCAGGAAAGTGAGCGATCACATATTTGTGTGTTAGGGGTATCAATTTTGTCTCTTACGATTTGGATATTGGATATTGGATATTGGAATTGTTCCGACAATGTGGTATTTTTTGTTTTTCATTTTTTTATTATATTTCTACTGTAATATTTTGACCTAAAATATCCATCACATATAATGTTCTTTTTTTCTATTTCCAGCTTTTGCTGAACTACAAACAGATATGACAGAATTAACAAGTGATTTGTATGGACAAGTAGCCATTCCATTCTGGAATTATCAGACCTATTGTATGAGAGTACTATTCCCACAAGATAATACCACTGATCATCCAGTCATCAAAGATTTAGAGGTAATATTTGAGTTGTGTACCTTTGCCATGCACATCACTATGCAACACACAATTTCAGTGTTAGTGTATTTCTATCTTGTTTTTACATGAAATACTGTAATTAAAAGCATTGCCTACTGGAACAACAACATGTACAAACTTCATATTGATTTGATATAATCAGAATGAGCAAAGAAATTTGTCCTGCTAAAAGTAAAACATGTGACTTTAAATTGGTTTATATTCAAGTTTGTTTTAATATTTACATTTGTAATATGTTAAAACAAAGTTATGTATGATGAACTGCTATAATGGATCACATGTCTAATGTAACCTGTTCTTATGTTACATTTGATGTCTTTGTTCAGACAATCTTATAAATTGAACACAAAAAACACCACAACATATGGTGTTGGAAATGCATAAACCTGTTGTTGTTTATAAAAAAAAAAAAAAAAAAAGGAATGGAGAGTCTTTTTCGATTTAAAAAAATGATATATTGCCATACTGTATTTCGTCTAAAGATATTTCCTATGAATATTCCTCAAGTGTAATATTATAATTGGTCTGCAGGTTGACTACAGAAGAAGAGACAGTGTAGAAAAAGGTCTGGCTTTGTTCTCTCAGCTGATAGGAAACAAGACATTCCTCTTGATCTTTATACGAACCCTGGAAAGTCATAAAAACTTCTCAATGAAGGACAAGGTCAATGTAGCATCACTTATATCTGTGGCATTACAGACAAAAATGGAATTTAGTACTGAGTAAGTCAAAAAATTACTTTTATCAAGGATATACTGTAATTAATTATGTATAATGTGCTAGATTTTACATAGCTTCATTATTTTGAAGGAGGGATGAGCATTATAAACAAGAACAATGTGTTTCACTCTTTTTTCAGACCAGGAAATCACATATCTGCCATTTTTGGTGTTTACTATTGTCAACATTCAAAGTTAAGTGGGGTTTTTTCTGGAGATTTTCAAGGCCAAAAGGGGGTGTGCATTATGCGCCTTATGCAACCCTAATGACGATAACCACATTAATGATATATATATATTCTTTGATGATAGTGAAATAAAGTTTTTTAGTGTACCAGGTGTTATTATTAAACAGAACAGTGAAATATACTCAATATACAGTTAGGCATGTCTAAACTGAACCCTGAATAAAACAGAATCCTGTATAATCCAAACTTTCAATAAAGTTCCAATGTGGCCTTTAAGGTCAGGGCTCTGGATTAAATATTGAATATTCTTGAAATTTTTTCTTCTGACACTAAATTTACACAAAAATTATCCAAATATTTTTATACTGGCAATGCCATATTAACGGCTGCACAACACATATTTTGTAAAGCAGTGAACATATATGAACTTTTTTTCTTTTTCAGTATTTTGAAAACACTACTGAGTGATTTAATAGAGAGGTCTATTGATGGCAAAAGAGAACCTAAGCTTCTCTTTAGGAGGTGAGTTAATCTTGCTAAGTTAGATGTCTTTAAAATTGGTCATCATAGTATGCTTGGCACATAAATGAAAACAGCAAAGAAGCCAAAAATCAGTATCAAATAATGTCATTTGAGGAACATTATTGTGATTTCGTTTAATGATGTAAAATTGAATAGAATGAATGTTTCATATAACGGTATGTTTCGGACTCTAGGCTGAGACTTTAAACTTAGAAGAGATAATCTACATAGACTTCTTTTGTAAAATAAAAAGTAGTCCGTTATTACTCTTGGAACTTGTAATGATTATGGGGCTTTAATAGAGTAAATAAAGTAGTCCCTTAAGAGATCACTACATCTAGTACTCAAATAAGTTATAATAATTGTGGGACATCATGAAGAAGTAGGAAAAGTAAGGATTGGTGTTTAACGTCACTTTCAACAATATTTCGTTTTCATCGTGGCGGTCAGTTTTAATGATGGAAGAAACTGGAAAAACCACTGACAAACTTTATCACATAATGTTGTATTGAGTACCCCTCGCCATGGTTCAAACATCACAACTTTAGTAGTGATACACACTGATTGCACAGGTATTTGTAAATGCAACTACCAAATAAGCATGACCACGACGGCCCCCACAATAATAAATTGGATGGAATAAATTACAAATCTTGTTGGGTTTTTTTTTCAGAAATGAATCTGTAGCAGAGAAAATGTTGACAAATTGGTTCACATTTTTACTGTATAAATTTTTAAAGGTCAGTATTTTAAAATTAGGTAATGAATAATGTTTTACATCTCGAAAAATGCTGTTATAAACACTACTAAAGTAAAATTTTAATATTTGTTTTTATCCAATAGCTATTTATCCAATAATTTGAAAACTTTGTTTTCATCCAATAATGAAAAAACACTTTAAACAATGATGGATAACAACTCCACCAATATCAACGAAGCTAACAATATACCTCTTGCCTTAAATTACTTGACACAAGAAAAGACCACAGCTCATGCCGAAGGAAACTTCCAAAGGAAACCTTGGATATAGAAATAGATTCTAGTTTCTATGCTGCTGTCTTTCAATAGTTGTGTGAGACAAATCCAATATGCCCTTAGGACAAGTTGGAAATGAGTGCCTTGTTAGTGGACTTGTTCTTGTTATGAATATAGCTGCTTACTTAACTTTTGTCTACATTATTATTGTCGTGTTATGTTTTTATTATTTATTCAATTTAACTGTTTAATATTTAATGTTACCTTTTTTCTGAAGAAATATTATAATTTTGTTGTTTTGTAGGAGGTTGCAGGGGAGCCTTTATTCATGTTATATCAAGCTATGAAACAACAAGTGGCCAAGGGTCCAGTAGATTCTGTCAGTAGTGAAGCTAGGTACTCATTGAGTGAAGATAAACTCATACGACAACAGATTGAGTTTAGACAGATGGTGAGTCATCTGATATCAGTAAAGAACAAAACAGTCAGTAATGTACATTTTTCCCATAATAAAGCAATTAGTTAAACAAAATTTTACTTGCCAAAATCGTTGAGTATAGACAATTAAAAAAAAATGGGAAAAAACTTGCGAAAAAATTATAAAATATGCAGGTAAATCTTTTGTTAATGTAACCTGTATAAACCGAACTCCTGTTTATTCTGAACACAAAAGCTGGTCCCTTCTGTTTATGTTTTAGTTACTGTAAGATGAAGAACACCAATAAAGACACTTTTCCAAAACTTTGGAGATTTATCATGATTTTGTGTAGATCTTCTGTCATGCCAACTAACATCCAAATCCTTTATTGTTATAATAGCATCTATGTTTTTTGTTTACAGACTGTTTATGTCCAAGACATGGAACAATATCAGGGTGCTCATCCTGTCAAAGTATTAGACTGTGATACAGTATCTCAAGTTAAAGAAAAAATATTGGATGCTATTTATAAAAATGCCCCATTCAGTAGTCGACCAGTCAAAGAAGATGTCGATTTAGGTAAGAAGTTGTGCCTAGATAGATTTCTTCTGTATGTAGTCCCTTTTTTATTTGTAGATATTTTTTTTTTCTTTGCAATTTTCTATACAGATGCAGAAAAAATTCTAACTATTAATAGCACGGGGAAATTCCTAAGTATTAATAGCCTAAATGCTATTTTTAATCAAAACTTTATATTGAATGATCAAGGAAATACATTAATAATTAATTAATAATCTTTCTATTATAAGATATTTTAAAACAAAATTAACTTGTATGTATTTAGACTCAATTGGAAATAAAAGTAATAATTCACATGCATTTGAGAATATAACAACAGTACTATTGTAAATGTGAAAGTCATGTTGTTTGTGAGTGTGTGTGTGTGTGTATGTATGGTTATGCAGAGTGAAGCTGTGGTGATGCAGTATAAAGCAACCAGTCAGAAATCAAAAATTATCTTCATCAAAATTTGGTAAAAGAATGATAAAATTTCTGAATCTTAAGACGTGAGTGATATCACGTAGCATCGAATTTAAAATAACATCTAAATTTGAAGTAAAGAATATTTGGACATATCTGACTGCTCTCCCTTGTGCAAGCTTGTTTGATGATTGGTGGTGAGATATTATGGGATGTATGATGGATTCTTGTTTAAAGGTGATGGTAATCTATTGTTATAATCTTAACACTGAAAAAAATACATCACAAATAGGAAAAATTTAATTTCAAGGATATATTTATACCTGGTTTTTGAAAAATTATTTCCATTTCATTATTGTGATGTATTTTTTCTTTTTTTCCTAAAAAAAAATCCTTCAAAAATATATGATGATTAATTTGAGTTATTCTAAAAACAAATTTTTGTTCAGATGTTACTGGTCGTTCCTCATATAGTCTGGTAGTAAAGAGCTGAAGAATTACTGAAAGTGATAATAAAACACCAATAACCGTTAACCATTGGAGACAAAAAAAAGCCCTACAAGCCTTCTGCTAATAAATGATAGAGTATGACCCAAACTGTGTGGGGTTTTTTTCTGGAATAACCCCATCAAAATTGGGCTAGCTGAAATATAATGATATATTTCTATTTTATATATGTTTTTGAAGGAACTTGCATTTACTAATATTTCTAATGACTAACACGTATGCTTAGCTTTTTGTAGCATTTTGATTGAATGCACCAACACATATTTAACAATCTAATTTTGCATGTTTGTTTTAAAGGTACACCATTTCTGTATTGATACAACATAAAATTTGTGTATTTCATATTGAAACCAGAATTTTTTTCCCCATCAAATTCTATGTTTTGACTTGATTTTCAATATTTACATTTTTTATCATTATGACATTTAACTTTGTTCCGTTATGATTAAAATAGTTTTGATAATATAGATAAAATGGATATTTTTCCTGCAGTCTTGCTTAATAAAAATATTTTAATGAAAAAGCTAAAATTAGTGTTACAGGGGACTCTCGATCTTAGTTCGTTATAGGAATCGTTCGTTATAAGAGAAACAATGTAGAATTACCTCCCCTTTTGAAAATCGTACAGTAGAACTACGCTGGCTCGAACTCGAAGGGACTGTCAAAATCTGTTCTAGCTATCGGTAGTTCGAGCCACCGAGGTCGCGTAATTTTAGAGAGAGAAAAAATCTGGTTCTGACCCGAGCAGTTTCATTACGCTATGATAATTGATGCACAGTAAAGTGGACCTTTATCGTAAAAAAATATTTAATCCTTTAGACAGTTCTCAAAGACTACGGCTTCTGAATACCTCTTTGGTATCTTCAAATGTTCCTTAGAAACATTTTTTCAACTTTGTTCACGATCTATTTTATAAACAGGAAATATGAGGTCGGGTATTAGTACGTGGATCGATATCGGTATAATGCTGATAATTCGTATATATATTTTTAATGGCCAATTTTAAAATTGTAGCCATTTTCCTTTTTTTTTTATTTGAATGTGAAGAATAATTGTTTCTTTTTGGTATTATATACACATAAAAACTCAGGTTAATCGAAATTTCAGAACAAGTACATTTCTTTTGTTTTTGGTATTTAGATGAACCTTGAGACCACGCAGTTTGTTGTTTAATTAAAGAGTCTATCATCAAAGAAAAAATAAACAATAGCGAATGAATTAATCTCACACATGACTTTGTTTTTAATTTCTTTAGCTTGTGCATCCATTCATTAAAATTTAGATTACGTTATATTAATTTTTAATGCAATAATTTAGCGCATGTGTTATTAATTGACAACTTGTTAATCACATCATTAATACCCATTTTATTGTTTGAATATTTTAAAGAAAAGTCTTGATTGACATCATTAACAACATCAAAGGTGGGATTATTGATTTTTCAATTATCAATAACGGAAGTGTCAAGTGCACTTGACCATTCTAATATGTGATCGTCCGTGCGTAACGGAAGACAGGTATACGATTTGTTTGTTCGGCAATTTTCTTTGTTATATCATGTCAATTTTGAGTAATAAAAATGTTGTTTGGGTTTAAAATTCTCTTCGTTATAAGCCTGATTTCGTTATAAAAAATTTGTAATAGACCTTCACAAATACATTGTTTAAATAGCGATGGGACCGGGGATTTATCTTTACTTCGCTATAAGCCTGATTTCGTTATAAACGAACTCTACTGTATTATTAAATTTGAACTCCATGATATTGCTGAAATACTGCTAAAGTTGGTGTTAACCACCAATCAATCAAGCAAATATTTAAATTTGAAATTCAGTCTCAAATCATAGGTTTCACAAACAGATATAAAAAATGTTTTTCAGGAGAAATACATTCAAATCGACTACTTCATTTGGAAGTTGTAATTTTGTTGCCGGTAGAAATTGTTATGTATTTTGTTTGACTGTCTACATGTATATATATATATATATATATAAATATGGTGGAGGGATTGTGGTAAAACAGTACTGTTAATACCTATCTCTTTGTTGCTTAATATTTCTTTGTTTGTTTTTGTTGAGCCATTTTAGTTTTAGTTGTTTTAGAATTTTTTATACTTATTCATATTTCATCATACTGGTACCATGAAAATATAACTGACTACAGCTAATATATTTAGCCAGACTATGCTTAGACCAGGATCAATTTTTCAAAAAGTCTGGCTGTGTATTGTATCTAAATTTATTTTGATCAAGTTATTCCAATTTTGTTCAATTTGGCTAAATATTAATTTGATATATGAAAAAGTAAGTGTAGTCTTGTTTATTTTTATGGTTACTACAAAAACCACAAATTTTGCATACTCGATTTTTTTTTTTTTTTTTTAAGTTTCAACCTGTTATGTAGTAAAACAAGATGTTAGAAAAACTTTTTGTTGATGCATTACCCATGAAAAGATATACATGTGATAAAAAAGGCAGATATTTGTAGCTCATCTCATTCCTTTTAAAGAAAAATGTTACTTGTGTCTAAACTCGTTTTCTGTAAGATGCAAAATTTGTTGGTTGAAATCTTTCTCCTCATTATCACCATCATCATCATCCATGTTGTCAAGGGTTACTGTCTGCTGCACTGCAGAGGTTTGAGAGTGGTAATTTATGTGTATCATTTCCATGGTTACAGTGTTGTATGAACCCTCTTCTACAGAATGGAGTAGCGGCTCAAAAGGTCGCTTAGTTTTACAAGATGACGACAATACGACAAAACAGGAGGGAGACTATAGGAGAATTAATACACTGTTTCATTACAAGGTTAGTTTTCTAATTTATGCACCCTTTGGCATATCATATATAGTTTGTCTGTGATTTGTGACAGGTCTGTGGTTTTTTCCAGTAACTCCCGCTTCCTCCACCAATAAAACTGACAGCCACGATATAGCTGAAATATAGTTGAAAGTGGCATTAAACACCATAACCTTAACATGTATCATATATAACGAAGTTTACACTATAAAATCGAAATAGCAGTCAACTTGCAAAACTATTAATAAATCAATTGTTGGAGAATTGATGCATTACATTTAGAAATTGTTTTAAATATCTTTTTTTTAAACTGCTTATTTAAAAATAAAATAGACGTGGAATGTTTCATGGATGGTCCTCTGCAATGTTTGTTATTTTGTTACTTTGGAAATACAAGATGAACATCACAGTGGCACTTTTATTTTAAAATCTCAGAAACTTACAGAACCATTTCAAAACAATCTTGCATGGTCCCCTTACACAGTTGGTGTCAAAAATAGAAGATGTTTTTTTCATTACAGAATGAAAGTGTAATATAGATCCAAAGGGATATAAATATGTTCAAAAACTAGTAAAATGATTGAAAACAAATTGTACCGGTACTTGATTGTGATTTAATACTGATTAGAATAGGTTTAATACCACCCTATGGAACTATGCTGTGCAATATTTCAATAGAATTGCATATATCATGTTAGAGTGATATAATAAGAAATTATTACATGACATTTTCCATATCGGCCCTGGTATTAGCCAGAGACTCCCATATCAAGCCCGACAGCGAAGCTGGAGGGTTGATACCAAGGATGATATGGAAAATTTCATGTCATAATCTTTTTATCACATATTTCACATTGACCTTTTCCAAGCATTGACTTTATATTGCAAAAAAGATCTTTGAACGGACAAATTTCGAAAATAAATCCTAAAGAGAGTTGCCTTTGTTCAACTTGCAAATATTTTTATTTCGAGTCTGGTTTCAAAAATATACCAAAGAATGTCGATCTGTACAATGACGTTAGAAACTGTTTGTAAAATCTACCTGAGACGTTGACATTTGAATGGAAATTCCTATTCAACACGATGTATACATTTGAGCTAATTATTCCGTTTCAAGTTATTTAAACTTTATTCCAATATGTTGAAATGTGTTAATTTGATTGAAATACCATTTTACGCATATCTTTATGCATCATCTTTCCTTGTACTTTGACATATAATCTTTGAGACCACTGCACAGATACCGAAAGTTGAATTCGGAAGCAAATACGGATATTTGAGGGCCAATACGGATATGTGAGGGAAAATACGGATATTTGCGCTGAGGGCAAATAACCAACACTGACTTCTAGCTGTTATTGGACATGCAAAAACGAACATATTGCAACAAAATATGTGATAAGTTTAATTTCTGGTTATTTTGTCCACATGTCTATGGATTCTTGTTTAAATGGTGAAAAGTTTTACAGAAAATATAACTAAATTATGTGGAGCAATAACCATGTAAAATTGGAATCCTTTTAATTATGTCACAGTACTAAGCTAAAAATAGATCCCTTAATAGATTTGTCTTCCGCAAAATTTAATGTGTCAGTTGTGTGTGTATTAGGGCTTTTTAATTAAAAAATACCGGTATGTGGGAGAGTAGAAAGAGAAAAAAATTTAATGACCCACAACCAATATAAATTTTTATAAAATTGACACAAGTCCCACATCTCCGAACAAACATGGTTTTCTTGATATGTATTGATTTGATCATTTTGATATTGATATTCTTTATGACAAATGTTGTTTGCCTGCCAATTCCTCATCTTTTGATATTAATATTCTTTATGACAAATGTTGTTTGCCTGCCAATTCCTCATCTTTTGATATTAATATTCTTTATGACAAATGTTGTTTGCCTGCCAATTCCTCATCTTTTGATATTAATATTCTTTATGACAAATGTTGTTTGCCTGCCAATTCCTCATCTTTTGATATTAATATTCTTTATGACAAATGTTGTTTGCCTGCCAATTCCTCATCTTTTGATATTAATATTCTTTATGACAAATGTTGTTTGCCTGCCAATTCCTCATCTTTTGATATTAATATTCTTTATGACAAATGTTGTTTGCCTGCCAATTCCTCATCTTTTGATATTAATATTCTTTATGACAAATGTTGTTTGCCTGCCAATTCCTCATCTTTTGATATTAATATTCTTTATGACAAATGTTGTTTGCCTGCCAATTCCTCATCTTTTGATATTAATATTCTTTATGACAAATGTTGTTTGCCTGCCAATTCCTCATCTTTTGATATTAATATTCTTTATGACAAATGTTGTTTGCCTGCCAATTCCTCATCTTTTGATATTAATATTCTTTATGACAAATGTTGTTTGCCTGACAATTCCTCATCTTTTGATATTAATATTCTTTATGACAAATGTTGTTTGCCTGCCAATTCCTCATCTTTTGATATTAATATTCTTTATGACAAATGTTGTTTGCCTGCCAATTCCTCATCTTTTGATATTAATATTCTTTATGACAAATGTTGTTTGCCTGCCAATTCCTCATCTTTTGATATTAATATTCTTTATGACAAATGTTGTTTGCCTGCCAATTCCTCATCTTTTGATATTAATATTCTTTATGACAAATGTTGTTTGCCTGCCAATTCCTCATCTTTTGATATTAATATTCTTTATGACAAATGTTGTTTGCCTGCCAATTCCTCATCTTTTGATATTAATATTCTTTATGACAAATGTTGTTTGCCTGCCAATTCCTCATCTTTTGATATTAATATTCTTTATGACAAATGTTGTTTGCCTGCCAATTCCTCATCTTTTGATATTAATATTCTTTATGACAAATGTTGTTTGCCTGCCAATTTCTCATCTTTTGATATTAATATTCTTTATGACAAATGTTGTTTGCCTGACAATTCCTCATCTTTTGATATTAATATTCTTTATGACAAATGTTGTTTGCCTGCCAATTCCTCATCTTTTGATATTAATATTCTTTATGACAAATGTTGTTTGCCTGCCAATTCCTCATCTTTTGATAATAATATTCTTTATGACAAATGTTGTTTGCCTGCCAATTCCTCATCTTTTGATATTAATATTTTTTATGACAAATGTTGTTTGCCTGCCAATTCCTCATCTTTTGATATTAATATTCTTTATGACAAATGTTGTTTGCCTGCCAATTCCTCATCTTTTGATATTAATATTCTTTATGACAAATGTTGTTTGCCTGCCAATTCCTCATCTTTTGATATTAATATTCTTTATGACAAATGTTGTTTGCCTGCCAATTCCTCATCTTTTGATATTAATATTCTTTATGACAAATGTTGTTTGCCTGCCAATTCCTCATCTTTTGATATTAATATTCTTTATGACAAATGTTGTTTGCCTGCCAATTCCTCATCTTTTGATATTAATATTCTTTATGACAAATGTTGTTTGCCTGCCAATTCCTCATCTTTTGATATTAATATTCTTTATGACAAATGTTGTTTGCCTGCCAATTTCTCATCTTTTGATATTAATATTCTTTATGACAAATGTTGTTTGCCTGACAATTCCTCATCTTTTGATATTAATATTCTTTATGACAAATGTTGTTTGCCTGCCAATTCCTCATCTTTTGATATTAATATTCTTTATGACAAATGTTGTTTGCCTGCCAATTCCTCATCTTTTGATATTAATATTCTTTATGACAAATGTTGTTTGCCTGCCAATTCCTCATCTTTTGATATTAATATTCTTTATGACAAATGTTGTTTGCCTGCCAATTCCTCATCTTTTGATATTAATAATCTTTATGACAAATGTTGTTTGCCTGCCAATTTGTCATCATTCTTTGTTATTTTTAGACGAATCATGGTAACTCCTGAAAAACTTTACAATTTGAAACAAATGAATAAAAATGAATACCAGTTCATACTTGTTTTATTTTCATTTTTTAAGCATTTCAAAAACTATTATTTTAACAAAATACTTTATAAAAACTGTATCACAAGTCCTATAACTCGTGATGTAAAAAAAACTGAAGTCCCTTCATACCATAGACATTTTAAAAGAATATCCATTAAAATAAATCGAAAGTATTATCATCAAAGTAAAAGTCAGTATAAGTATTAGTTGACCACTGTATATGTTTAAATTTCAATTTTTTTTTAGGTGAATGATGGAGCCTACATGACCTTAGTGCCAAAGCAACAACAGTTCAATCAGTCCTCACTCAACTCTTCAGAAAAGTCAGCAGGGCAGAAATTTTATGGTAAGTAGATAGAGTCCAATTCAAACAGGCCTTCCTCAACTCCTCACAAAGTTTATGGTAGATAGACCGGTCCAGTACAGTCAGTCCTTCCTAAGCTCTTCAGAACATTCTACACACTCCAAAGACTATGGTAGATAGACCGGTCCAGTACTGTCAGTCCTTCCTAAACTCTTCAGAACATTCTACACACTCCAAAGTCTATGGTAGATAGACTGGTCCAGTACAGTCAGTCCTTCCTAAACTCCTCACAAAGTTTATGGTAGATAGACCGGTCCAGTACAGTCAGTCCTTCCTAAACTCTTCAGAACATTCTACACACTCCAAAGTCTATGGTAGATAGACCGGTCCAGTACAATCAGTCCTTCCTAAACTCTTCAGAACATTCTACACACTCCAAAGACTATGGTAGATAGACCGATCCAGTACAGTCAGTCCTTCCTAAACTCTTCAGAACATTCTACACATTCCAAAGTCTATGGTAGATAGACTGGTCCAGTACTGTCAGTCCTTCCTAAACTCTTCAGAACATTCTACACACTCCAAAGACTATGGTAGATAGACTGGTCCAGTACTGTCAGTCCTTCCTAAACTCTTCAGAACATTCTACACACTCCAAAGACTATGGTAGATAGACCGGTCCAGTACTGTCAGTCCTTCCTAAACTCTTCAGAACATTCTACACACTCCAAAGACTATGGTAGATAGACCGGTCCAGTAGAGTCAGTCCTTCCTAAACTCTTCAGAACATTCTACACATTCCAAAGTCTATGGTAGATAGACAGGTCCAGTACAGTCAGTCCTTCCTAAACTCTTCAGAACATTCTACACACTCCAAAGACTATGGTAGATAGACCGATCCAGTACTGTCAGTCCTTCCTAAACTCTTCAGAACATTCTACACACTCCAAAGACTATGGTAGATAGACTGGTCCAGTACTGTCAGTCCTTCCTAAACTCTTCAGAACATTCTACACACTCCAAAGACTATGGTAGATAGACCGATCCAGTACGGTCAGTCCTTCCTAAACTCTTCAGAACATTCTACACACTCCAAAGTCTATGGTAGATAGACTGGTCCAGTACTGTCAGTCCTTCCTAAACTCTTCAGAACATTCTACACACTCCAAAGACTATGGTAGATAGACCGATCCAGTACTGTCAGTCCTTCCTAAACTCTTCAGAACATTCTACACACTCCAAAGACTATGGTAGATAGACCGGTCCAGTACTGTCAGTCCTTCCTAAACTCTTCAGAACATTCTACACACTCCAAAGTTTATGATAGATAGACCGATCCAGTACTGTCAGTCCTCCCTCAACTCCTTAGAAAAGTCTACATGCTTCAAAGTCTATGGTAGATAGACCAATCCAGTACAATTAGTTCTGACTTTTTGTTATTTTGTATTGAAAAATACTGTTACATTTTGACTAATTATTGATATTTTCTATTTGTAGACAATTTTCCATTTTCTAGTACTAGAAGTCCTTCTTTAAACAGAACTGTGACACCTCAGAATATTAACTTAGAAATGGAAATAGCTGGAGTTAATAATAAATTTTATCATTTAGTAAGTATGGTGTTAAAAATGTACAATAAATTTTATCATTTAGTATAAAGTACGGATGTTAAAAATGTACAATAAATTCTATCACTTAGTAAGTACGGATGTTAAAAATGTACAATAAATTTTATCATTTAGTAAGTACGGATGTTAAAAATGTACAATAAATTTTATCATTTAGTAAGTACGGATGTTAAAAATGTACAATAAATTTTATCATTTAGTAAGCACGGATGTTAAAAATGTACAATAAATTCTATCATTTAGTAAGTACGGATGTTAAAAATGTACAATAAATTCTATCATTTAGTAAGTACGGATGTTAAAAATGTACAATAAATTCTATCATTTAGTAAGTACTGGTGTTCATAAATTTTATCATTTAAAAATGTACACATTGCCTCATATGAAGGCAAAAACTGGTTTTTTCTGAAACTTAACAAAAAGTAACCACATTTAAAATTCATATTTTTATATACAGTTATCTAGTATCGGGTCAGATACACTGAGATAGTATGATACTAGTAAATTGTTGGCCTAGAGAAAGGCCACCTCTTTGATGTTTATAAAAAACAGAGTTACAAAGATGAGAAAGGCCACCTCTTTGATGTTTATAAAAAACAGAGTTACAAAGATGAGAAAGGCCACCTCTTTGATGTTTATAAAAAACAGAGTTACAAAGATGAGAAAGGCCACCTCTTTGATGTTTATAAAAAACAGAGTTACAAAGATGAGAAAGGCCACCTCTTTGATGTTTATAAAAAACAGAGTTACAAAGATGAGAAAGGCCACCTCTTTGATGTTTATAAAAAAACAGAGTTACAAAGATGAGAAAGGCCACCTCTTTGATGTTTATAAAAAAACAGTTACAAAGATGAGAAAGGCCACCTCTTTGATGTTTATAAAAAACAGAGTTACAAAGATGAGAAAGGCCACCTCTTTGATGTTTATAAAAAACAGAGTTACAAAGATGAGAAAGGCCACCTCTTTGATGTTTATAAAAAACAGAGTTACAAAGATGAGAAAGGCCACCTCTTTGATGTCTATAAAAAACAGAGTTACAAAGATGAGAAAGGCCACCTCTTTGATGTTTATAAAAAAACAGAGTTACAAAGATGAGAAAGGCCACCTCTTTGATGTTTATAAAAAACAGAGTTACAAAGATGAGAAAGGCCACCTCTTTGATGTTTATAAAAAACAGAGTTACAAAGATGAGAAAGGCCACCTCTTTGATGTTTATAAAAAAACAGAGTTACAAAGATGAGAAAGGCCACCTCTTTGATGTTTATAAAAAAACAGAGTTACAAAGATGAGAAAGGCCACCTCTTTGATGTTTATAAAAAACAGAGTTACAAAGATGAGAAAGGCCACCTCTTTGATGTCTATAAAAAACAGAGTTACAAAGATGAGAAAGGCCACCTCTTTGATGTTTATAAAAAAACAGAGTTACAAAGAACCCTGTAATAAAGTCTGTTCGCCACAAGAGAGGCCACCCCTTTGATGTTTTAAAAAAACGGTTACCATGAACCTTGTAATACAGTCAAAATTCTATTCGAATTTCGACTTTGATGTGTACAAAAAAAACAGGATGCTCACATTTCTTGTAATATGGTCAAATCGTATACAGGTACGACAATGGGAGATGGAAAAAATTGCATCAAAGTAAGATGATCACAGGAATATACCTCTGTTTACAAGATACAACTAGCAGATTGATAATTTGTTTATGTATATCTGTAGGTTAGACCTCATGAGTCAGAGAATTTTAACAAAGAAGGTACTGATAGAGGTAGTAAGATGGTGTCGGAGATATACCTCACCAGATTACTGGCTACCAAGGGTACACTACAGCAGTTTGTTGACGATTTGTTTGAGAGAATTTTCAGTATTGTTCACAGAGGGAATGCTCTTCCTTTAGCCATTAAATATATGTTTGATTTCCTTGACGATCAAGCATTGTTACACAACATTCAGGACCAAGAAGTTGTATATACCTGGAAATCCAATAGGTAAGGAGGAAATTACTGATAAAAATATGCATCAACTTTTAAGTTTTATAAATAATGTCTAAAGGTTGACACATCACTTCAAAATTGAAACTTCATCAGCTGAAGCATACAACCATTCAACCATGCCTAGTTCCAGGAACTATTTTCAAACATCATGCTTCATACAAAATGTACTTCTGTCAATGCTTCTACCGGTACATGCCAATAAAACTACAAAAGATTGCATTCAATTCTAACATGACCTCCTTCTTTCGCTTTAACAAACGAGCGAGTTATACATTCGGTATAATCTCATTAGCACATGAATGTGACTGACTTTTCCATTGGCAGCATAAATTGTGTGTGACATTTTCCACAAGCGTAAATATAAATTACCGTCTTCCAATCAAAGTATACTACCGTATTTGTACTCTTAGACATATCGGAATCGAAATAAATCATGGAAGCCAGAATGTGTTTTGAGTTTTAACATGGATTGGCGGATATTAGTAAATTTTATCCTTCACTTCTGGCTCGGGATAAAATACTAATATCCGCCAATCCATGTTAAAACTCCCAACACATTCTGGCTTCCATGATTTATTTCTTAATTCTTAATTAGATTGTTATTAACCAAAAAAAAATAAGAATTTTGTCATATTCCATTGTTTTAAGGTCGTGTACCATCTGAAACCCACCATATTGCTGAAAAATTGATTGCGTTGGCATTAAGCACCAATCTATCAATAATTATTCTTTAAATGTTTTTTTTTATCTCAATATAATTTTGCCTTGCAGTAGAGACTTCTAGTCTGCTTTTAAGATATAATGTTTCATTAGTTTATAACAATTGTTTTTGCTCATAGTGACAAAAAGAATCAGACTCGAGCTTTACCAAGATATGTAGTCTTCTCCTTTGAATTACATATCAATTATAACAAATATACATATGGAACAGAGCACATTAATGTATATATATATACCTGTAACAATGATACACATGTAAAACAGAACAGAAAAACAAAAGCAAAAAAAAAAAAACGTTTCATAAACAGTACATAGTTGACAGACCAGCTACAACATTAACCCCTTGGATATGCAAGACAAGAACAACACAGTATTCTAGTAGAGACATTTTCACCTCTGACCTCCAGAGGTGTGGATAACAAGTTCTTCATAAAATAAACTACAACAATAATATTAAATGTACAACATTCTTGGAATCAACAGTAAAATGGGCACTTTTGTTAGGGGCTTCAGTGGGAGACTACTTTTCTTGAAGGGGATAGGGTTAGTACTTCGCTAATAGTAAAAAAACTACGTCTAGTAGGTTCAACTTGTATTTGATAGTCTAACTTGGCAACGTTACGTAATAGATATGATGTTACACAATGGTTAACGTCAGTTAATGTTCATAAACGTAATACTTAGAATTGCGGCAAATCCATGACACTACTGGAGCTTTCTGTAAAATCCAATAGTTAAAACAGATTAAGCAAATCTATTTCTATAAAGAAAATCGACTGTATTCTTGAATAAAATTAAAATTTGATGATACATTAACCAAACACTTACTTTAGACATGTTCTATTAATTTTACTATTGTTTTTTGTTTTTTTGTTTTTTTCAGCTTGCCTCTGAGATTCTGGGTGAATGTGATAAAAAATCCTAATTTTGTATTTGACATTTACAAATCAAACATTGTTGACTCTTGTTTAAGTGTTGTTGCTCAAACATTCATGGACTCGTGTTCACAAAGTCCCCATAGACTGGGTAAAGACTCTCCCTCTAGTAAATTATTATTTGCCAAGGATATTCCTAAATATAAGAAATGGGTGGAGCGATATTATCAGGATATTACGATGATGCCCGCTATATCTGACCAGGACATGACAGCCATGATGACTGAGGAATCAAGGGTAATTATTTAAAAATAGTATGCCATAGTTAGTGTTGTGGTCTCCTTTCTTTATAATTCAGACTCATTGATCCTGTCCATTGGCTTGATTTTTCATGTGTAATATTGTGAATATATAGTCATTACGGGTAATTCCGTGCACTCTTGTTAGCTCACCTGACCCAAAGGGTCATGTGAATTATTGCTATCACTGGTCGTCCGTCTGCATTTTAATCAACTCCTCTAAAACCACTGGGCCAATTTGAACCAAACTTTGGTGGTATGGTCCTTGGGTGGTCCCCTTTCAGAATCGTGTCCGACAATCCCCCCCCCTCCCCCTTCAACCAAGATGGCTGCCGTTACTAAAAATAGAAAATTCGGCAAAAAATCACTTATAAATTATCTTCTCTGAAACTGCGGGGCCAATTGGGCCCAAACTATGGTGGAATGGTCCTCTTTGAGATTTGTGTCCGACGACCTGGCCGCCAACCAAGATAGCCGTCGTTACTAAAAATAGAAAATTTGGCAAAAAATAACTTAAAAATTATCTCCTCTGAAACTACTGGGCCAATTGGGCCCAAACTATGGTGGAATGGTCTTTAGGTGGTCATCTTTCAGAATTCTGTCCGACAACCCCGGCCGCCAACCAAGATGGCCACCGTTACTAAAAATAGAAAATTCAGCAAAAAATCACTTAAAAATTATCTCCACTGAAACTGCTGGGCCAATTGGGCCCAAACTATGGTGGAATGGTCTTTAGGTGATCCCCTTTCAGAATTCTGTCCGACGACCCCGGCCGCAAGCCAGGATGTCCGCCATTACTAAAAATAGAAAATTTAGCAAAAAATCACTTAAAAATGATCTCCTCTGAAACTGCTGGGTCAAATGGTCTTTAGATGGTCCCCTTTCAGAATTATATCCGACAACCCCGCCTGCCAAAGAAGATGGCGGTCATTGCTAAAAATAAAAGATTCGCAAAAATTCACTTAAAAATTATCTCCTCTGAAACTGCAGGGCCAGTGGGGCCCAAGCTATTGTGAAATGGTCTTCAGTGGTCTCCCCTTTCAGAATTGTGTCTGGTGAGCCCATGCGAGATTGTCGCCATCAGCAGACATAGTTTTTACATAGGACCATGGGTTAAATGCTTAAAAATTTTCTACTGTAAAAGCAGTTACCTATGGCTTTTGTTTTTTGGGGCCAACTTTGAACCAGGTGAGCGATTACAGGCTCCTAGGAACCTCTAGTTCTGCACACTACTATGAATAACATAGATATGTACCAAATTGGACGGTGTGTAGAATTATCCTCCAGCATTGTATATGATCATCTGCTTTTTTGCATCTAACAGGCCATAATGCATAATACGTATTTCAATAAAGTGTTGTTACGAATTAAATTTTTTAAAATGTGATTTGGATATAGGTGAAGGTCAAAGAAAATCCATATAAAACTCCAGTTAAAAATTAAGGATCAGGTTTTATTACTGTTCTTCTTCTGAAACTCGGGTAAAAATTATAAGTTAAGGATGAAGTTTCATTGTTGTTCTTTTGTCTGAAGCTCCAGTAACAATACAAGTGATCAGATTGTCTTGTTGCTCCTCATCTTATAATCATCACAAATGATAAGCATTATTTATTTAAACATCTATGTACCATAAAAGTTTGACAGATGTGTAACCTTTATGGTAATAACATTACACAAATACCTAGCATAACTCTTGCTTAATATAGCATACAAGATGGGCATCGCTGTAGGTTATAGTTCAGCCTAGTCTTCTATGAAAAAAAAATGTTTTACAATCTTCTTCTCTAAAACAACAGTAGGCTGTTTGAAAGACAACTTAGAAGTGATGTTTCTTGTATGATCCTCTACAAAGCTGTTTGTGTGTGATAATATTGTTTAACATAGGACCTTATGATAATAAATGTTGCAATTAATGCCAGCACAACAATTTCACACATGCTTAATTACTTTTTGTTAGTAAGTTTATACTTCCCATGAATATAGCTATGGAATCAGTGGTGAAAGGCACTGATTGCATAGTTATCGAATCCCTTACATTGTAAGGTGTACTCGAAACAGCATCATGTGATAAAGTTTGTCAGTGACATGTTACAGATCTGTGTTTTTCTCCAGGTACTCCAGTTTCTTCCCCAATAAAACTGACTGCCACGATATAACTGAAATATTGTTGAAAGTGGTGTTAAACACCATAACCCCCACCCCTTGAATATAGCTGAAATATGTCATATTTTGGCATTAAACAGCAATAAATCAGTTAGCTAACAAAAACTATTAAATAAAATGCAATATTGTTAACACCATCTCTATTTATAAAGCATAAACAAGAATCTAAAGAGAAAAAAGAATGTATCTAAAATTTGTTGAATTTATTTCAGATTCACCTGGAAGAGTTCAACACGACAGCGGCATTATTTGAACTGTATAAATATGTCCTCAAATATAGGGAGGAGGTATATATTATTTAACGTTTATTTAGTTAAGAGGTCAAAAATATTTTAGCTTACCCTGAATTAAAATGAAATTTCTTGTGTAAACATGTCTTTTTATTGAACAGTGAAATATTTGTTTGCCATAAAAACTTGCAGATATGTTTGCTTCATTACAATATTTACACATCTATATAAAATGTATGGTGTTACAAGTATTTGTTTGGAGAAATTTTCGCTATTTTTCTTTTGAATGTGAAAAAGAGATATTATTCCTCTTGGGATACTTATTCAATTGTAATAATTAGATAAAATCTTACGGAAAATTAATATACATTTCACCCTCGTTTTACCACCGCATTTTGAACCAGTCTATATTTTGGCAATAAATTGAGGGGAAAATTTACATATAAGAAGAGTTTGAAGATACCAAAGGGGTAATCAGAATCTGTAAGTCGAAGAAGGACAGACAACACAGTGGCCAAAAGAAAAAGAACAAAAGGACAAACAACGATCTACAAAACATACACATAAACCACATACAACTGAAGATCGGGTAATACAAACCCCACTTAAAATTACATCATTTTTTTTAAATTTAGACTGAAATTTTATGACGATATGTTGGGTGGTATAAAGAGGATACTTTGGAGAAGTATCGAAGGAATTGTATATTGTCTCAATTATAATTTTATCATCTTTGTTTTGTACCTATTTTCAGTTGTGGCAAGCTTTAGAAGAGGATGAATTTGCCAAAAAGAATCGTCTACAGTTTAAGTTAGAACAAGTACGATTAGCAATGGACAAAGAAGTTTACTGCTGACAACAGAAATCTCAGGACTTTTTAGTGCTATATTAATAACTGGTTGTTAAAGCTTTGATAGTACATTTGGTCATTCTCCAATTAGAATACAGAGATAAAAAAAAAATCAGTATCATCATACACTTGTTACAATTCTTTCACTACATACATTCAAATAAAAAAATCATGTCATAGTGCAAATAAAGAAAATGTGTTTTTTTATAAATCGTAAATATCATGCAAATGATTCGAACTAAATTAAAATGAAGCATTAGTTACAAAATGCATCAATTTGTAATCTATTTGGAGAATGATTTTATGTAATGTCAAGAAATAACTATACAAATATTGTCGTATCATAATAACATGTGTGCAGGTCATGCGTCGACTCTCCTATTTGTAGGTGCCATATTTATTCTGCTATACAGCATTTTGTTCGAAAGATTTCTAGGGGAAACTTGTTCAAGTCGTCATTAATTTTTTAGAAATCTCGCTTTATAAATGCAGCAAATTTACATTGTTAAACTTTTTATCTCGTTTCTTTATAAATTTTGCAGGTAGATTTAAAGGCTCACTCTTTACAGATATATCACTGTTAGATTTCTGTTAGTAAATACAATTAGCGGAGAAATGGTAGGATATTTATTGCAAGTCATAAAAACTCCAAATGATCAAGACAATTGATATTGTTCCAATTGTAGAATATAATGATTGCAAAAATACACATTATAAAACGTGACTGAAAAATCTTTTGTTTGATTATTACCGTGTTTTGTACAATTAGGCTGATTTGTAGTTTCTATGAATATCGAAATTGTCCTACCATTTCTTCCTGCATTGTTAAATGTTACCGTTGTGCCAAAGATTTTTAATATAATGTTTCATAATTTGTAATATATTTCATTATAAACAATAATTATGCATGTTTTATATATTATGAGATCTCATTTGATATGTGATTTTGTTTACTTTTATGATAATAAATTATTATTATCATAAAAATCATGTTTAGAGAATGCCTTATACATAGCTTTAGATTAAAACAAAAGTGAGTATTGTCATTTTGTTTCTCATATTGTCTTAATTTATTTTTCTGTATATTTAGAATCATATCAGATGTGTACCAAAGAGAAATATTTATGTCTATGATGTAGAGATTACATTCTTAAAGAGTATCATCTTGTATTATCAACCATGCCACGATTTAGCTGAAATACTGTTAATGTTGGCGTTAAGCACCAATTGATCAATCAATGGATTATCAACCATATGTTGAGGACATGATGAAACATCATGTCCAGTTATTTGGTTATTAATACAGTAAGGCCAGCCTTTCTGCAATGAAAAAATGGTTTAATAAAAGACAAGGCCTCGTGAGGGGAACAATTTTGTAGTAATTTTCTATCTTAAGTGTATCTGAAAACTGACCTGATAAGAGAGGTGGCCTTTGGTGGGAGGGGCCTTATAAGAGGATAGACTACTACTATATTATGATGTAGTTAAACACAATTTTTAAATTGCAGTAGCTACAATATCTAAAATTGAGAAATAATCTATATATAGATTTATAACTCTATTATTTATATATGTACAGAAAGAGCTTTTTTAAATGCTAAATATGGTGTGATATTGACTGACAGAGGTGATAACTCAGGTCAATATCACCACAATATCAGTACTCTTTTAATTAAATCAATCATTATTTTATCATATAGCTAATGTAAATATTTTGCCTAAAAGAAAAAAGACTAAGGTTTTAACAATATATTTGAATAGAAATTATTTTCCTCCATATTTTTTATGAGAAAGATTAAGAAAGCAAAATAAACTTAAAAATAAAATATTTGATTTATTTCTTAGCAAAAAAAGCAAAATATAGATCATTTGTAATTCATCCAACATTTCTGGACACCCATGAGGTCTAGCTTCTGTCCAATAAATTTTCTGTTGGTACTGGTCAATATAAATATTTGTGTATTTATCACATTTCACGTCTTCTCTTGTCCAATAAAAACGGTTCTCAAACTATTTAATAATGCAATTTGTTTGCAAATTCATGAGCAATAAAAAAAAATACATTTGTATTAATACTATTTTAATCTATTTTCTTTTTTTTTTGTTGGTAAAATAATATTGACTGGCTAACCACTTTAAAAACACATAATTTCCTAAAAACACCCAGTAGAAAATAAAAACAAAAGAAATTTGTCCTCTGCCATTGTTTAAGAGTGTCGCAATCTTATTATTTTGTGATGCTTCTAAAAATAGAAGCATCTCTTTAAACCTATGCAAAATTACTGAGTGGATTTTAGGAATTACTATTTCTTTGTGTCGTGGTATAGAAATGCTTGTTGATATATATGTAATACTCAAATTCATTTCTTAAGTTTCATTTTCATTCATTAACACTTCATTTTAGTGGAAATACGAGTTTTTGCAAATAATTCATCATGTTGAGTAAAAAGTTGAAAGAATTATATGCAAATTTGAGTACTATTATACAAATTTGGGATAACGTGGTTATTTTGTTTTGAGGACATCAATTTAGGGCACGTTTTATCATAAAAATGCCCTTCCACAAGACATAGATCATCATAGCCAAAGATAATTATTTGTGCTCATACATATTTTTTTTTTTTTCATAAAACACAAAAAAGTGGTACATTTGGATATAATTATTTTCCTAATTATGACAGTATTTGTAAGATATATATATTATTATTTTATGATGGTGCTTTTGACGTCAACAGATTTTGTTAAATAGTTTGATAAAACTTTGTGTTGTTTTTTTTTTTAATATAAAACATTCCACGACTATAATGTGGTTGTTTTCAGTACGGTTTGTAGTACCGTTAGATTTGGTTTTGACATGGAGCAATAATAAACAATGTACAAAACTGTACAAATAAGTTACGAAGTAGTACAACCTCTGCTAAAAGCGTTTGTATTTGTTTGATCTTTTTCCGATTACACCCACTTACAGAAAATCTAAGTTTCCTATGCATTGAATCGTATTTCAAGATTCTACTCGTGTAAATAATCAATTTACTTTGAAATTACCCATTGAAAATGTCTTCTATAGATGTAAATGCATTCTCAATTGCGACAGATTTTTTAATGCATTGAAATTTTCAAATGATGTTACAAATGTGTACACATTTTTAATTCGGGAGTGTCGTGGCCATGATCGAACGGTAGTTGGATATACAATTACCTATGCAATTAGTGCCTATCACCACAAGCGTTGAGAGTTCGAATCCGGTTCAGATAAGGTTTACTCGATACAACATTATGTGATAAAGTTTGTCTGTGACAGGTCAGTGGTTTTCTCCGGGTACTCCGGTTTACTCCACCAATAAAACTGACGGCCACGATATAACTGAAATATTGTTGGAAGTGCTGTTAAACACCATAACCCTAACCCACAATTTAAAATCTACCAATCTTAAAGGACACCCATTTATATAATATCTAGACATTTCAAGATCAGTTTCACAGTAATTTGATTGTCAAATTTAATGAAGAACATTATAGACTTGAGATTAACTTTAACGAAGAACATTAGACTTGAGGTTAACTTTAATGAAGAACATTATAGACTTGAGGTTAACTTTAATGAAGAACATTATAGACTTGAGATTAACTTTAACGAAGAACATTATAGACTTGAGGTTAACTTTAATGAAGAACATTATAGACTTGAGGTTAACTTTAATGAAGAACATTATAGACTTGAGGTTAACTTTAATGAAGAACATTATAGACTTGAAATATTTTTGAAAAAAAAGTGAACATACAGAATTTTATATGGGTTGTAGATTTTTTTCCAATTTCTCAATATCCCATAGATTATTATCATAGTTTTAAATCTTTGTTAAAACACATCGGATGATATAACTGGATACTACTTATCTATAATTTCAATGATTAAATCAATTTTTAATAAATAAAAAAAATTATGTAGATAAATTTTATTTTCTGTGGTTTAAAAGATTTTTTAAAATATTTTATCTTGTTTACACATCTAAATTGTTGTGTTTAGGGTTGTAACATGTCCAAAAAAAAGTTTGAATATTATAATGCGAGTTTATAAATATTGACTTCAGAAAACTATAAAATGTAATAAGACATGCATCGTATAAAATTTGGTACAAAAAATGTAATTATATGATATTTGTGATTGGGTCTGTAATTTTACTTATGATGATGATCAAAGAGTGTGTGATGTTGACTCCATCTTTTTAAGCCACAATAATAGTTCATTCTGGTTGTTGGTATTCATCATGTCTTGGTATATTAATTGAGAAAATATTATTTTACTTTGGTTTTTCAATGTGTTCATTTTTAGTGTAGAATTTTGTAATTGTAAAAATGGTGAATTTATAATGAAATAGTTTTGTTGAAATGAATCTTAGATTTTTAAAGGACATTTTTATTATAGCATCTTGCCATGTTTTTAGTAACATTCTGCATAGCCACATTCATTTCACAATACTTTTACCTGAAGGTCATATCGGTACCAACTCAACTTTAAGGTCATGTTGGTACCAAGTTTACCTCAAGGTCATATCGGTACCAACTCAACTTTAAGGTCATGTTGGTACCAAGTTTACCTCAAGGTCACATCGGTACCAACTCAACTTTAAGGTCATGTTGGTACCAAGTTAACCGCAATGTCATATTGGTAACAGATCAACCTGAAGGTCATTTTGCCAACAAATCAGTCTTGCCAAATGCAAAAATATATTAGAATTGCTCCAGTGTATATACAAAGTACTTGTTGACATTTATTTGAAAAAGTACTAAAGTTATTGTAATTATTTTATGTAGAAAGTCATAAAAGAAAATTGGATTAAGATTTCAACAATGACTTTTTTTTACATATTTTTAGCTTTATTTCTCACAAACAACAATGTTAGCAAAAATAGTTCAAATTTGAAATGTCAAATGTTACGTTTTTAACAACAATTTTTAATTTGTATTGCCTTGTATTTTTTGTTTGTTTTTTGTTCAGAAAAGACACAATATTTCAAAAATCTGTTAAAATACACTGTGCTTTTATGTTCATATTTGCTCAGATTTATCTATGCAAATTTAGTTAATCAGATATAGGCCTTATAATATGTAAATACATTAATAATCATAATTCATCACTATTGTTATAAATGGATATTTATACTTATTCCTATAGTAAGAGGCTCAAAAGGAGTACCAGAATTTGTCATTTAGGTTTTGGAAATTCTATTTTAAATACCCCATAATTTATTAAATAAAGGTTTATATGTCCATTAATGATCGACTTTGGAAATTCTATTTTAAATACCCCATAATTTATTAAATAAAGGTTTATATGTCCATTAATGATCGACTTTGGAAATTGTTTTTGTAGAAAAGGGGGAATAACTCCTATTGATTTTAATTGTATCGGCAACAATGTGAAATAGGAGCATTATTAAATACTATTGCCTGTGATAAAAGTTTAACTAGAACAAAAGTCAAATTATCCTCATTTCGTCTAGAGCAGTCTTTGCACTAACCCACTTGCCTGAAGCCCGGGACAAGTAAAACTGGATTCGGACAAGTGAAAATTATGAAATAATTTCTTTGAATAAATAGAAAACTTTTCTAAATTTGGCTTTCGAACAAGTAGGTGAAAAAAAATAAGGCAAAGACTGCTAGAGATTTGAAAATTAAATCTCATTTTTTTACTGTGACTACAGATGGAATCAAAAGTAAGCTTTAATTGATGTCAAGATAACAAATTTAAGAACTTAATATATACAGCACATATATATTTTTTATATTTAGCTACGTTTTCTATTCTAGCAGTATTTATAGGCTTTGCCATATCCATGATTTTTGATCTAGTCAAATGTAAATTATCGGAAACTATAAACATCTAGAATAGAATTGTTCAAGATATAATATGTATTTTCATTATAGATGTAGATTATTTTGACATTCATCAATTATTTTTTTTATATCGTGAAACATTTCTTACCTTTTGCAAACTTTCTAGGAACTTGCAGATTCATTTATTTATAAATTTATTGACAGCTCAAACCAACACATGGTCATTTAAAGTAAATACAATAAACCTGTCTTAAAGGGGACCTCTATATAACAAATCACTGTCTATAAAGGACAGGTTATAGACAGTCTCATTTTTCCCATTAATGAAAAGTGCATTTAATTTTAACCTGTATATTAATGGCAAGTGCTCATAAATGACACATTTTCAGGTTCCCTTGAGTGGCCTTTATATACAGGTTTGACCAACTATGATTTGATAAAGGCAATATGCTTAATAGCAGGTACATGTATCTGTCTTGTGTATTATTGTATCAGTGTAAGTGAATGATTTAGTTGCAACAAAGTATGACTTGGGTACGAATGGTTTCGCTAAAAAAAGGTCTGTCGTTAACAGGTTGAAAATAATACTTTGAATTAAATAGCAAATATGTAGTTAGTATGTACAAGGAAGTGTTTTGATGTGTGAATGTTGAAAATGGTTGTATAATTTTATCAGACAAGTTGTATGAGAAGTGAAGAATTTTGTAGTCGAATTTTGATAAAAAATAATAATACACATTTGTCCAAAAAAAAACTGTTGAAATTAAAAAAATAAAATATCAGAAAATCATAGATGTATCTCTTTCTGTTGCCTATAACAATACATATACTATTCATTGCAATAAGAAGTATATATATACAATATTTACAAGATTCCAATATTCTTGAAGTGGGTTATGGTGTTTAATGCCACTTTCAACAATATTTCAATTATATCATGGCGGTCAGTTGTATTGGTGGATATTCTAATAACAACAAACAATGAATAATGAAAACAATTTTATAAACAAGATTTATAAACATACATCATTACAGAATTCTGTCTGAATACCAGCAAATACCTAAAATAAATAAGACAAAAAAGATCCACATATATGTGAATCTAGTGTAACATAAAACTAATCACTGTGGATTCATTAATATCACATGATATCAATCTTTGTAGATTGACCAAAAAAAAAAAGAATTCATGGGTTTAATATTTTGCTCACTAACATTTAAAATTTACATTTCGTGGTTTGGTGGTTTTAACAAATGACCAATATCCAAAAATTATTAATGAATTTACAATAATTAACATAAAACAAATCACCATGGTTACTATTCAATCCTTCATTCAATACATAATATTCAATTGACTACTAAAATGTATGAGTGGTGTAATGATTAGCTGGCTGACCTTGAGTGTGATAGATCGTACATTTTGAGTCCCGTTGGGTCAAACCAAAGACTTTAAAATTTGTATTTGCTGTTTCTCTGGTAAGCATGCAGCTTTAAGGAGTAAGTACAAAAACTGATAGGCTATGAATCAGGATAGTGTGTCAGAATGGAGTGACGTGTCTATCCTTAGACTATTGTTTTAGTGAACTAGCACAAAGTGGACATCATCATTTCATCAAAATGCACCTTGTTCTTGCCATGATATGGCTGTAAAATTGCCCACTTGGTGTTAAATAACAATCACCCACTCACTTGATTGATTACTTATTATTTTATCTATAAGATACAGCAGAACATTTATAGATCTTGAGAGAACCATTGACCCTTGTTACAGACAGTTTATATTTTGAGATATGACCTAGACAAATAATAACTACCACTATTTAAACATATTAGAAGATCACATTGTACAATCATTTCTTATTGAATACAATTATAAACACATTTAATAAAAAATCTAAAAACAGTCAAACCTGCCCATGCGGTCAACCTTATTTTTAGAACAATGATTTTAACCAGTTTAAAGGATTCATGACTGTCCAATTTTATAAATAAAAATCATTCTATCTGACTATCTAGTGAGCATCAACTCTGGCAATGTATTCATCGTGCAAACCTCTGGGTTCCAGGTATACATATATTACAACAGAAAGATCGGAACCATAAAAAGTGCTGAAAAAGTCTGCTCTTTGAAGAATATTTTCCCTAGGAACAATAGTCGTTGGAACTATTCACAATTTGTTATTCACGTCACAAAATAATCATTTTATCAGTATTTTAGTCTTTTATATAAAATATATACAGAGGTATAATAATTTATTTGGTATGAGATACATAAGTTACTGTCATTTACATCATACAATGATCTAAAATAAAAAGTTTTTATTGCTATTTTGACAAATAACAATTGATGATTTGGTGTTTCTACAACATTTAAGTTATAAAATGATAATCAGCTTTCTAAATGACAGAAAATCACTGATCAAAGAAAATAAAGCATTATTCTCACAAAATTAGATTGAATATACACGTACTAAATGTAAATGTATTGAACCAGTTATATAACAACTACACATTTACACCACACAACCATTGATAACAAACTATGAAAATGACATGTGTTAATGGTAGAAATAAAGAATTACTTAGGGAACTAAATCATCGTCCGCAACCCAGACTGATCACGCTCTGATGTTCTCTACTCATAACCCGTAAGTCAACCTACAGAGAAATCCTTGTAGTCATGAATTATTCATCTCGAATCCAATTGTCTTACTTTTAAACTTCATTAGTAACCCACAGCTGATCACACTCCAATACTCTCCACTCGCCACTCGTGTGTCAACTGACAAGAGAAATACACATTGTCATGAATTATTCATCTCGAATCTGATTGGCTTTGCACTAATATTACATTCTACTGCACCAGAAAATTATTTTACATTACTTTTAATATCTTATAATTTGGATAGTAAACGAATTTGTGTGACCTACCAACGAATCGCAAATTTGAGTAATGTTATGTTGCTATGACAACTTATACTGGATCAGTAATCCCACAAATCCAAAATGAAATTAATTGTTTCAGGGGTGATGAGTAGAGAGTGTAGGAGTGTGGCCAGCTGTGGGTTACAGATGTTGGGAGCTATATACGATAGCAACAATTTAACAAAGAAGGGGACCTACTTCTTACATTTGGTTATTGTATTATTATTATTGCTGTAAGATGTAACAATTCTGAAATGTCTTCATTTATAACATCTTTCAAATATCTTATCCTCGAAGGCTATAATGTGGCAACTGAAGCTGGTTTTCTTCGGTTTTTGTAATTTATTCATAAAACGTTTTACCTGTGAGCGTGTATGTCTAGACTATACATCTGTAAATGTAGGTCTCGCATTTCATTTGCAGGGTAGCGAGAATGGCCGAGTAGTTATGATTGGGATATAATAAGTCATGGATACAGAAGATGAACAAAGAACATTAACATATTTCGAAAATTTGACCCCATAGGATCCATTTTTCTCAAAAATGGCATTGCTCAGCTACCCAAAAAGAATTGTTTCATTAACAAATCTTATAAGGGGGAAACTAAGTTTGGACCTAGGAAACTATTATTTACCATGGTGATGAAAGAAAACAATATAATCTCCATGGTGATCATATAAACTTAACTGTTCTATGTACATGTAATGTGCACAAAAGAGCAAAATATAATACTAGTGTATAAAATATTGCATAAACAAAACAAAACCAATATAAAGTAAAGTAAAAGGCCAGCACTTACAAACTTTTGCACAAGGCTATCACTATGTAAACAAACTTTTGCACAAGGCTATCACTATGCAAGCACATTCATAATTTGTAAACAAATCACTTGTAAATATCACAGTTTAATTACTATAAAAGAAAGGATGCCTATGTATACTGAAGTAGCTATAGGATTCTTTGAAATCATTTTCTCAATGTTTCCTACCATGGGTGTATTCCTGTAATTTGACCAACGTTCCTTAGCTAATTAATTAGCCCACATCTAGCTCTTTCTCTGGTTTGAACACTTTATAGGCTTTATTATACCCTTCATCCTCTCTCTCTCTCTCTCTCTCTCTCTCTCTGGGATTTATGTTGTGTCTATCTGTTGCATGTTTCCTGAGAACTTAATAACTGTTCATACTCTATTTCATCTGCATTTAAATTTCCCCATGATAGAACTTCTTCACCTAAAAATAGATAATATAATAATAACTTTAATGTAAATTTCTCGGTGGTACAACTTATTTTCCAGGAAAATATATTTCTGCATTTGTATGTTAATACATGTACAGTGAAATCAGTTTAAAACCAAACACCTTCAACACCATGATCTTATTTGTTCAAATTTGACAGGTGTTCAGATTATACAGTTCATATTTGCAAATATTTGATCAAAATTGACATTTGTTCTGATTAGACAGTTTACATTTTGCAAATAATTGTTCAAACTTATTGGATGTTTGCATTATACAGGTTATATTTGCAAATAATTGTTCAAACTTATTAGATATTTGCATTAGACAGGTTATACATGTATTTGCAAATATATGTTCAAATTTGACAGTTTACATTTTGCAAATAATTGTTCAAACTTAATAGATGTTTGCATTACACAGGTTATATTTGAAAATAATTGTTCAAACTTATCAGATGTTTGCATTAGACAGGTTATATTTGCAAATATTTGTTCAAATTTGACAGGTGTTTGCAATAGACAAGTTATAAAGTCAAACATGCTCATGCAGTCACCTCTATTAAGCAGTCACCTTTTCTTGTCAAGTCATAGAAAATTTCATATGAATTGAACCTCTTTTAAGAGGTCACCTGTCTTATAAGGCCACTTCATCTTTGTCCCAAAAATGACCTCTTAATACAGGTTAGACTACATGTATTTGCAAATATTTGTTCAAATTTGACAGGTTTTGGATTAGACAAGTTATGCCCATGCATTTGGAACAAATTTTATATTCTGTTTACACAGGAAATGAGGATCTCTGTCTGGGGATGGATGGGATAAACATTACTGTGCACTTCCCTCGGCACCAACGCACCCAACTTTACCATAAGTAACCCTCAACCCTCCCATGAGTCCAGATAAACAGAATTTATATCTCCTGGGGAATTGTGATTCCCGTAATGATTTCATCTATCTTGTCAGATATCTCACAGTAAAAATATATTTATCAAAGAAACATACATACCTTTATGATCTAGTCTTTCATAAGATGTAATAGAATTAACATAAAACATCCATAAATGACCATTGTTTGAAGAAGACAGACAATCACGACATGGCCATCTTACATTGTATCCAAGGCAATTCCCACTGTAAACAATATATTACAACAATCAGTCACACTAAATATACATAATAGTATAGTAACTGGCATTGGACAGTCAAAACAAATCTGAAAAATACCAATCGGTGTTGTAATGGTTAGCAAATTCGTCTAGAGTGTGGTAGTCAAACCAAAGACTATAAAATTGGTATTTGCTGTTTCTCCGACCTACAGGCACAATTTCTTATTCGAGAAAGTCAAAATTTTTATTTGATATTGTTTAATTCAGAACATGTAGAGAAAGATGTCATCTTGTAGTTACCATCTGTTTCAAATCTGGTGTCTTACTGAATAATGATATCGCCAAGGTAAACATACTGGTAAATCTATATATGTGCAAACACTGACAATGAAATATTTTACAATTTTTTACTAAATTTACTCACCATTGCACACAGGCCATATTAACTAACCAACATTCACAATTTTCTGCCTGAAATAGATTAGCTGTAGTAGCTACTTCACTGAAAAACAATATTAAAAATGTTAACCAACGACTGGCTATTTCAATGAAAATCAATCGCAAAACATGATAAAGATGTTTATCAATTACAATGTCAGCCTGTAATAGTCTTTTTCTTAATTATTATGTTGGTGTACATATGTACATGTTATCTCAATAATGTTAGCAAGACAAGAACTACACAACTTATAGTATCAATAGAAGGACTCAAAGTTAAGGTGTGTCAGGCACACTGATGACAGAGTCAGTACTTGTAAATTTATATATTACACCAGTTTTTGTAACTTATTGTTACTTTATATGATACATGTACTTTATAATATTTTATTTTATTTGCTGAACAAAAATCCAATTGGATTGTATATACGTAGCAATACAAATATACAAAAAGACAATAAAAGAAATGCATTGTTTAAATATACATGTATAAAAAAAAAATATGTGTTTTATATGGAAGATTGCAGAAAAAATATAGAAATCAAAATATACACAGAGATAATTGCAACTCATCTAGTGAGTCTTGGATTCATCATTCGTGCTTGTGACTCACCATTTTTTTTTACAATAAATAACAAAGAATGCACTATTGGGACTCATGACTTTTTGGTTGGGATTTACCGGAAAATCCAGAGCTCAGTTCAAGTCCTGAATTCTGAGAGTTTACAAACATGATATGATATCTGTAGCTCGTCTGTTAAAACAAAGACTACTGTTCTGCTGTTAACTCCAGATATGAGATTGAGAGTGAACATTTAACATATCGTCTTTTCCCTTCTTATTAAAGAAGATAATTCAAACTAACTAAAGCATATTATGAACATGGATCTATAACAATATTGTGCAGCATAAATGACATAAGTATCAACAAGTACAGATAACAAATCAGAGGTTAAAAAATCCCCTGGTCCGAGGTCCGGCGATTTGTGGGTTCGGACCTAACATTTTCTAATCCTGCAGAGACCGACAGACCAGTTGAAACTGTCCAATTACGGACTTTAAATAAATAGGAGGTTAAAAGTCCTAGTGACATATGTACTGCATAATTTTAATCCCACATTGATTGCCTCTTTTAATATTGTTAACATTGGATTACGTAATCTGAAATAATTCAAGATCGTTTAAGTGCTTTACCAAGTGTATTTTGTTTCGTATGAACCTCAGGTAATTAACGGAGCACACACACCCAGGATGGTTATAGCAAAATAACTCAAGATCAGTTTTCCGCTTTACAGAAACGGTAATTCGTTCGATAATACTTAAGCGTATTAGTGAAGAAGTTCAAACATAAAAATGACCAGAGTCATTGACAAGTTGTTTTTTTTGGTTAACGGAGTGGCTTGTGATACTGACAACAATAAATTACATAATGAAAAAACACAACTAACAAAAGGTCAAAGATATGATAGGAAGAGTACATTTCAAACATCGTGGAAGGAAAAAATTCCTTGGGTTGAGGCAAGTGGTAGGCTGATAACCACTTCGTTGAAATTAAACTTCCGAAGACATTTTCTGATATATTTTTGGAAGTCTAATCTCAACGAGATTACCAGCGATCATGCTAATGAGAATTATGAAGTAGATATGTGGGGTAAATAATGTAGAGTATATCCAGAATTTGCAAAAAAAATTGCTTTCATTTAAAGTACCGTACAACCCATATACGGACATTTATACAATACTAAAATATGACAAGAATACTCGTATACGAGTATTGTACAATATACGAGTATTGTACAATACTCGTATATTTTTTGTACGAGTATTGTGGACAATACTCGTATACGAGTATTGTTGTCGCCAAGTTCAAATGATCCCGGACATTGACTGTTCGATAGCCCAGACAAAATGAAAAGCAAGTTTTATAAAATTAAGTTTACAGAGCATCTGATCAGGTATTAAATTGCCAACCTAAAATAGTCATTTTAAATAATATTCGTCACTCAGTTACTACTACAGTTCTACACTACAGTACAGTACAGGGATAAGTTAATTTTGTGTACAACAAATTTTATTTCTTCCATTCCGATATTCAGGACGAGTAGAAAAATGTTCAGGACCAGTAGATTCCTGGTGCTCACTGGTCCTGGACCAGTGAACTTTTGAGAAATTGTTTAATCCCTGCAAATATTGAGGACCAAACTGCAATCTCACCGAATTTCGGGGCAATCAGTAGAAAACAACTGAACATCAGAATTTGCTAAAAGAACGGCACTCATCCCTCTTCTACACACAGTTGATCCACAATGGGTACATTCTAAAGAATAAACAGGTTCACTTGAATATTGTGGACTGATTTCTGTTTGTTTTTTGAAGTTGTCATCCGATTCCATAACTGGATGTTGGAACGTGTTCGGCTGTCAAAGTGCCCTTGTTTACCTTTGAAATCAAGTAGACGATTGGCTGTTTTGTGTGTTTCAAAAGACAAAGATTCTGATTGGATGTATTTTGGAAAATTATAAAATAGGAAAACTAAACCCGTACAAAAGATGAAATCAAAGCAGCGTCAACACTGTTAGATAGTAGCTGTCCAGTATGATAATACATTTTGTAGATTACCGTTTCTTGATATGCACTGTTGTGATGTTTAATATACCAATATCTTCCCGGTTTATTGATGGGTCCAATTTGTAAACAAAGTCGGCTCAAGCCGCAGAGAATCTTGTCCACTACCATATATCACTATCATTTATACCCTATTAAGTTTGATAAGAAAAAAAAATACTAAACTGTTTACACGAGGAATCATGACAATCATCCACATATCATTCCTGCCAAGTTTAACAAAATAGGTTTACTGGTTTAACAAGGAATCATGAAAACTACCTTTATTTTATCAAATCAGGACTACTGGTTACACAGGGATTCATGACAACAACCCTCACATTGTTTCTATTAAGTTTGATTTAAACATGACTACTGGTTACAAAAGGAATCGTGACAAATATCCACACATCATTTCTATTAAGATTGATTTAAAAAGGCTTACTGGCTACACAAGGGTTCGGGTTAGGGTTAGGGTTTTTAACTCCACTTTCAACAATATTTCAGTTATATCGTGGTGGTCAGTTTTATTGGTGGAGGAAACCGGAGTACCGTAGAAAACGACAGACATGTCGCACGTCACTCATAAGGAATGGTGTGTGTGAGGTCCTTTACAAACAGTGCCCATATTTATCTTGGTTGATTAAAAACATGGGCAATTCTTGTTTCTGATTGGTTTAAACTTTTACCAACATTCTCCTCTGCAACCACAAAATGAGGTTAGGAGTAAGTATTAAAAAATACATTTTTAAATGAAGGAATGTGGGACACAGTGATGTTAATAATTTTAGAATGAAACATGTCCATCACATATGATACAACATACTGACCAATCAGAAACCATGATCTTAATTGATAAACAAATTATCTGATGTGAAAACATATGGAATCCTCTGGATTTTTCATTGAAGTAAATACAAATTTAAATCATAATATTTATTCGACTGAGTGGTATAAATTTATTTTGAAACATTCTGGTATATTATTAGTATACATAATTTAGTTGTGTAGTTTTCTTAAATAAATTGACATTAAATATTTCCGGAGCACCTGAGTTCACCCCTAGTTGTTAGTAAAGTTCGTGTTGCTCGATCTTTAGTTTTCTGTGTAGTGTTTTGTAGATCGTTGTTTGTCCTTTTTTCCCCTTTTTCATTTTGGTCATTGTGTTGTCTGTCCTTCGATTTACAGATTCCGATTACCACTTTGGTAACTTCAAACTCTTCTTGCCCATTGACAAGATTAACATTAACATGATGTTATATAATATTCAGTACTAGAGACTCCTTTGAATCTGTATCGCTCGCCTGATTTTTCCCTCCCAATTTGTGTTCAATGAAGTCTAGATTTCTATATAAAAAAATTGATCGGTCAATGGTTTTTTAAAGACTGGCTTTTCGTGGTCTTTTTTAGCTCACCTGTCCCAAAGGGTCATGTGAGCTATTGCCATCCCTTGGCGTCCGTCGTCCGTCGTCCGTCGTCGTACGACGTAAACTTTTTCAAAAATCTTCTCCTCTGAAAGTACCAGACCAATGGAAACCAAACATGGTCTGAATTATCACTAGGGTGTCTAGTTTCCAAATTATGTCCGGTGATGCCGTGCACCAACCAACATGGCCGCTGTTACTAAAAATAGAACATATGGTAAAATTGCAGGTTTTTGGTAATAACTCAAAAACCGTTAATAATATCAAAAATCTGACATGGTATAAAAATGATCAGCACATCAAGATCTACCTACCCTGTAATTTTGAAGTAAACCCATCTTGGAGTTATTGCCGTTTTTTCATCAAATTTGTAAAATTTTAATACTTTTCGTCTTATATTTCAAAAACTATAAGAGATAAAGGTTAACTTTAAATTGCAAAAATGTGCGGCATATCAAGATCTACCCACCATGCAATTTTGAAGTAAATCCCATTACTCATTTTGGAGTTCTTTCCCTTTTTTCATCAAATTTTCAAAATTTTAATACTTTTCGTCCTTTATTTCAAAAACTATAAGAGACAGGTGGTAAGTTGAAACCGCAAACATGTTCAGCATGTCAAGATCTACCTACTCTGCAATTTTGAAGTAAATCCCATTACCCATTTTGACCGATTATGCAAATTAGAAAAAAGGGGGGATGAAATTTTAAAAAAAATCTTCTCCTCAGAAACCACTGGGCCAATTGCAACCAAACTTTTGTGGAATGATCCTTGGATGGCTCCCTTCCAAAATTGTGTCCGGTGATCCCGACTTCCAACCAAGATGGCCGCCAAACTAAAAATAGAAAAAGGGGGGATGAAATTTAAAAAAAATCTTCTCCTCTGAAACTACTGGGCCAATCTCAACCAAACTTTGCTGAAATGATCCTTGGGTGGTCCCCTTTCAAAATTGTGTCCGTCAGTGCCGTCCTGTATCCAAAATGGTCACCATTACTAAAAATAGAAATTTCTTCAAATGGCCAAAACTACCCTATTTTGGGCCAGAAAGTGCCCAAATTTGAACTGTATAAGCATAATAATGAGCTTTTTAACATATATTACAGGATTTTTTATGAACTTTGAACTTGTACCTATTTTGAGCGATTATGCAAATTAGAAAAAAGGGGGGATGAAATTTAAAAAAAATCTTCTCCTCTGAAACTACTGAGCCAATCTCAACCAAACTTTGCTGAAATGATCCTTGGGTGGTCCCCTTTCAAAATTGTGTCCGTCAGCGCTGTCCTGTATCCAAGATGGCCGCCATTACTAAAAATAGAAATTTCTTCAAATGGCCAAAACTGCTCTATTTTAAGCCAGAAAGTGCCCAAATTTGAACTGTATAAGCATAATGATGAGTTTTTTAACATATATTACGGGATTTTTTATGAACTTTGAACTTTTGCCTATTTTGACCGATTATGCAAATTAGAAAAAAAAGGGGGATGAAATTAAAAAAAAATCTTCTCCTCTGAAACTACCGAGCCAATCTCAACCAAACTTTGCTGAAATGATCCTTGTGTGGTCCCCTTTCAAAATTGTGTCCGTCAGCGCCGTCCTGTATCCAAGATGGTCGCCATGACTAAAAATAGAAATTTCTTCAAATGGCCAAAACTGCTCTATTTTAAGCCAGAAAGTGCCCAAATTTGAACTGTATAAGCATAATGATGAGCTTTTTAACATATATTACGGGATTTTTTATGAACTTTGAACTTTTGCCTATTTTGACAGATTATGCAAATTAGAAAAAAGGGGGGATGAAATTTAAAAAAAATCTTCTACTCTGAAACTACTGAGCCAATCTCAACCAAACTTTGCTGAAATGATTCTTGGGTGGTCCTCTTCCAAATTTGTGTCTGTCATTTCAGAACACCGACCAAGATGGCCGCCACAGCCGAACTTAATTTAACATAGGACCCTATGGGAAATTCCCATAAAAATCTTCTTGTCTGAAACCATTTGCTCAATAAGAACAAAATTTTGATGAAATAGTCATTGGATGGTTCTCTTCCAAAAATGTGTCCGGCGGTTCGGCCCTTCGATCAAGATGACCCCTACAGCCGAACTTAGCTTAACATAGGACCCTATGGGAAATTCACATAAAATTCTTCTCCTCAGAAACCACTGGGCCAATTGCAACCAAACTTTTGTGGAATGATCCTTGGATTGCCCCCTTCCAAAATTGTGTCCGATGATCCCGACTTCCAACCAAGATGGCCGCCAAGCTAAAAATAGAAAAAAGGGGGGGATGAAATTTTAAAAAATCTTCTCCTCTGAAACTACTGAGCCAATCTCAACCAAACTTTGCTGAAATGATCCTTGGGTGGTCCCCTTTCAAATTTGTGCCCGTCAGCGCCGTCCTGTATCCAAGATGGCCCCCATTACTAAAAATAGAAATTTCTTCAAATGGCCAAAACTGCTCTATTTTAAGCCAGAAAGTGCCCAAATTTGAACTGTATAAGCATGATGAGTTTTTTAACATATATTACGGGATTTTTTATGAACTTTGAACTTTTGCCTATTTTGACCGATTATGCAAATTAGAAAAAAGGGGGGATGAAATTAAAAAAAATTCTTCTCCTCTGAAACTACTGAGCCAATCTCAACCAAACTTTGCTGAAATGACCCTTGTGTGGTCCCCTTTCAAAATTGTGTCCGTCAGCGCCGTCCTGTATCCAAGATGGCCGCCATGACTAAAAATAGAAATTTCTTCAAATGGCCAAAACTGCTCTATGTTAAGCCAGAAAGTGCCCAAATTTGAACTGTATAAGCATAATGATGAGCTTTTTAACATATATTACGGGATTTTTTATGAACTTTGAACTTTTGCCTATTTTGACAGATTATGCAAATTAGAAAAAAGGGGGGATGAAATTAAAAAAAAATCTTCTACTCTGAAACTACTGAGCCAATCTCAACCAAACTTTGCTGAAATGATTCTTGGGTGGTCCTCTTCCAAAATTGTGTCCGGCATTTCAGAACACCGACCAAGATGGCCGCCACAGCCGAACTTAATTTAACATAGGACCCTATGGGAAATTCCCATAAAAATCTTCTTGTCTGAAACCATTTGCTCAATAAGAACAAAGTTTTGATGAAATAGTCATTGGATGGTTCTCTTCCAAAAATGTGTCCGGCGGTTCGGCCCTTCGATCAATTTTTTTTTTAATTTTAATACTTTTCGTGTTATATTTCAAAAACTATAAGAGATAGATGTTAAGTTTAAATTGTCAAGATCTCCCTACCCTGCAATTTTGAAGTAAATCCCATTACCCATTTTGGAGTTATTGCCCTTTTTTCATCAAAATGTTCTCAATTTTAATACTATCATCTTATATCTCAAAAACTATTAAAGATAGAGGGAAAGTTTAAACTGCAAAAATGTTCAGCATGTCAAGATCTACAAAAATTTTCCCACAGTTAAAAATGTGCGACAACTGTGTGAAGAGTTATTCCTCTTGAAATGCATTTTTTTGTTGACTCGCTGCTTTTGGTTACTCCAATAATCAAAGGGAAGCAACTCTATTACAAAATGTGAAGTAGGAAAAGCTAAATTTTGAGAATCACTGACATATATATTTTTTTTACAGCAATTTTGATAACTTACATTAAAGGGGGAACCCCTGCCCAAATTTTTTTGTAGAAGGGGTCTGCAATGACGAAGGCTACATTTGTTAATTTTTTTTACCGAAGTTATCAAGTTTTATTGACTGATGTTGTTATTATACCCAGGTGAGCTATACAGGCTCCTGGGAGCCTCTAGTTTTTCTATCAAATTCACTTCAAGCTTTAATTACCTGTGCGCCTGTTTCATACACAAATCTAACAATCTAAACACATTGGATGGGTCCATCAAATATTGGAAGGGAGTTTAATGAGTGTTTAGACTTTAGCACATTGGATGGGTCCATCAAATATTGGAAGGGAGTTTAATGAGTGTTTAGACTTTAACACATTGGGTGGGTCCATCAAATATTGGAAGGGAGTTTGATGAGTGTTTAGACTTTAACACATTGGATGGGTCCATCAAATATTGGAAGGGATTTTAATGAGTGTTTAGACGTTAACACATTGGGTGGGTCCATCAAATATTGGAAGGGAGTTTAATGAGTGTTTAGACTTTAACACATTGGATGGGTCCATCAAATATTGGAAGGAAGTTTAATGATTGTTTAGACGTTAACACATTGGGTGGGTCCATCAAATATTGGAAGGGATTTTACTGAGTGTTTAGACGTTAACACATTGGGTGGGTCCATCAAATATTGGAAGGGAGTTTAATGAGTGTTTAGACTTTAACACATTGGATGGGTCCATCAAATATTGGAAGGAAGTTTAATGAGTGTTTAGACGTTAACACATTGGGTGGGTCCATCAAATATTGGAAGGGAATTTAACGAGTGTTTAGACTTTAACACATTGGATGGGTCCATCAAATATTGGAAGGGAGTTTAATGAGTGTTTAGACTTTCAAATATTTTCTTGAAACATGTGTACTGGTAAAGTTTGAACAATTTTGAAGGAGACAATTTGAATTGACCGTGTAAATTCACATGAAGATCGGGTAATCTTTCAACCATATCCAGGACTAGATACGATAACGTAACCCTCAGTCCGCTTTTACTCCATGCGAGGGTTACGAATCGGTCCCATTCAACGTATGGGAGCAGCGCCCGGAGTGATTCACACCGGGCGATTTTTTGTCCTAATTCCGTTATAAGTGGTTGGAAAAATTAACGGGGGTGAAAGATAAATATATTTAGGTAAACCTTGAGGTGTTAAGTAAACGCTGCATCAATCCATGGTAGACTTATATCCATCTGAAAATTTGAATGCATGAAATCTTCTTTCTGTCCGACATTTTGTTTACAAGTTGCTATTTCACGTGCACTTGCCTCGTTTTGGAGATATCCTTATTTGGATCAATCGTAGTAAAAATTAAAGTTTTTCATATTTGGCATTCAGATCCATATATGGATAGGCTCCGCCCAATCACGAGAGTAAACGTAAGGTGCCATGGCGGAAAAGAAATAATTTTCGAATACTAAATCGATCGTGAAGGTAGAAACAGCTATTGTAACACTTATTTCGTATCGCCATTACTTAAAAATTGTAGGGAATAATAAGTTATGACCAGATATGCAAAAAGAAAGTTGAAATATTCAGTTAACGAAAATTTTAATTTGCTCCCATACGTTGAATGGGACCGATTCGTAACCCTAACTGGAGCACAAGCGGAATGAGGGTTATCTTATCGTATCTAATCCAGGACTAGAACAATATGCATCCTGCACTGTTGGGTTTTATAGGGCTAGAAAAATTATACATGTAGATTGCTTTTACCATACGTTTACGAGGGCGGGCTGGCACAAGGTTGGTTTTTTTTTTTTTATTAATAAAACACAATTCCGTGAATTAAAATTAATAAATAAAACAACTAAAACACACACATATATATATTCATCAACAACTAATAACAATGAACTTAGGTCTGGCTATTCTTGTGAGACTCGGACAGCCGTAACCATTGACGATCTAGTCCGACACTGATAAAAACATTCAAACCGACATATAGCTATTTTGGATTTTTCAAAGGCCTTTGGTACAGTGTCACACAATAAACTCCTCCATAAACTTGAGTCTTATGGCATACGAAGCCATTTACATCAGAGGAATAAAAACTTTCTATGTTATAGAAAAATGAACGTAGTAGTTGAAGGTCACTCCTCATCGGACGTACAGGTCGCCTCAGGGGTACCACGGGTGCAGTACTGGGACCCCTGTTGTTTCTCTATCACATAAATGATTTGCCAGACATTGTTACATCACATGTACGCTTGTTTACGGACTAAGTACTGTTTATTATACCGTCCAATTAGATGTCTGCAAGATCATAACCTTGAATAATGGGCCGAAACATGGGGCATGAGATTTAATGCAATCAAATGTTACATTCTTAGTGTGAAAAATTCGTCAAGTTATTTCTATAAACTTGGGAATACTGTCCTAAAACAGTAAATGCTTTATCAACAAAAGGTGTAACACTACTATTTATAAAATCTCTTTCTTTGTGAGAACAGTCCATGAGTGGAATCAGCTGGATGATTCAATTGTTAGTACCATTTCAATAGAGGCTTTTAGAGCTTGCCTTTCGCGCGACTAACAAGTACATGCGCTCTCCCCCGTTGACTCTAGGCTAGAATTTGTTCCAGTTCAACGTACTTGTTACAGATACAAATGATACAGATAACAAATAAAATCATTATAATTTATGAACGAAGATGTGGACGCTTCTACGTACTTGTCTGGCTTTCAACTTGAAGACACCACAAATCTCTCAGTCCTCGTCGAACGTAACGTCCAAATCTACCGAGTCCTTTTTTTACCTTTTTGAAAATGCTTTGACCATTTTGTAAGTCGTTATAGTTAGCATCGATTAAATCTGGATCGAAGCGAGTCTGTTGATTAATTTGTCTTCGTAATCGTCGACGAGTGGGCATGACAATTCGACTGTGTTCATGTGGTATCATACCTGGTAGCATAATAAGTGGTGATGATATCGTATTATTCACGGGTCCGTCAACAAATATAGGCATATCTAGTTTGTGTGGGACCATGCGACATTTGTCAATCATAGAATCTGACAACATGCAATGCATTTTTCTTTCATGACAACCAAATGAAGGCACGTTTGGCATACTTGAAGACATGGTGATACTATTGTTATAATCCATCATTTAACCTGTAAATATAAATATGACTGAATTAATAAAATTAGAGGGTTGTATTTGTTCCTCAGTAATGTGTATGTATAAATTACTGTATATTTTTCTAGAAATATCCACCAGTGACGTGCACACATTCTTTAGGAATCTTAAATTATGCAATACATTCGCCATTCGTGCCTTTTACAAAGAGGACGAACCGAGCCATTCCTCAGAGACGACTATCTAGACTGGTCATTTATAGAGGTATACTAGTATTACTAGACCAGTCGGTCAACGTGCACCGTCAAAGTAAATCAAATTAATTCTTCAACTTCGATCTACCGTGTATTAATTGACCAGGAAAAAAATGATAATTTGATTTTTGGTGTTTAACGCCACTTTCAGCAATATTTCAGCCAGATCATGGCGACCAGTTTTAGTGATGGAAGAAGCCAGAGTACCCAGAGAGAACCACCGACCATGGGCAAGCAACTGGTAAACTTTATCACTTGTGGCTGCGAGTCGAGTGCACCTTTTTTGTAATGTACAAAGCCGGGCGCGAACCCACGCCGTATTGGTGATAGGCTTGTATGAGTTGTTAGGTAATCCAACTACCTAACTCATTGAGCCACCCGGGCCCTCATAAAAAAAATGTCCATGTACTATATAGCTGATGATAGATACAAAAAGTGATTTCCAAATTAATAAAATATTGACAGGACATTCGGATCAAACCTAAGAATATAAAAATGACATTTATTGTTTCTACACTAAGCACGCAGTCATGGAGATCATCCGATTTGCGACATATCGGATACGGCAAAGTTGCTACTTACCTCGACCGTTCGTACGAAGTGGGAGATATTATTTTATATATAAAATTGTTTCACTTGGAAACATTTTACTCGATTTTCACGACTCACCAATGTATAAAAACGTATTTATTTATACTTTTTTTTTTAATTTATTGTTAAGCCTTATGTTTAAAGTACGCTGTTGAGTGACAATTGCAACAATCATAATAGCAGAATTAATTTTGCAAATGTTGCGTATTAATCGAGCAGTCCTTATCATAAATATTTCAACCGGCTTTAACAGTACCACTTTTCAAAGAAGGTAACACAACAGAGAAGTCCAAAAACTAAAAAAACCAAAACAAACCGTGATTTGATTTACTATGTATGAGGTGATATTGTATATAAGGGGCCACGCATTGAAAATTAGAGGCATTTCTACATTTGTATCGCTCACCAGGGCAGTCATACATGAGGAATAAATACGTTATTCATTTTCGCATGTAATCCCACTGACGTTAAACATTAACTCATTAAAATAGGTTCTAAAATTAAAATAAAAATAAAAAAATTGGGCGCGTAACCATTAGAGCTAAATCAAACCTGTTTGAAAAACATAGACAGGAATACCCCACCAAAATTAGACTTTAAATAAGATTTTAAAATGTTTGATGTTGGTGCCATGTTGATCACATTTTGAAATGCGTATCTGGTAGGGAAAGGGATATGCGTAGTTCCGCATGGCTGCGTGGGAACTGGGAAGGTTTTTAAAGGAGAAAGATCAAAGACGGGTTGACTCGGAATCATGATAATGCCGGTGCTGTGCAACGTCTACACATGGGCGTTATCACAATAAAAATCCAAGAGTTTTGGTCTAGTACAAATCGAATATCGTTATCATCTCATAGAATGTAACTTATTCTCGTCAGAGTCATAGCTAAAAAATTACATATTCTTTGTATGTATGTTGATGTCCTGGATTGTCTGTTATCGTACAAACTATATTCAGTTGCCTCTTGTAAGTTGTAACACATTATTTTAGCTGCAATAATGTAGCTCCTGTGACAAACTTGTGTCTCGGCCTTGCGAGTAAGCGAGCATTTAGGGTTTTATTATTAGAACTAACATTATCTGTGTGTCTTGAGTGAATGACGTATTTAATATTGAACACTTTGTTTTATTTTTTGCAATTTGTATTTTGTATTAGATATGCTTTAGAATTGAATATGTTTAAACCAAACACACAGCATTTTTATGTCAGACTGCCACAAGTTAGTAAACTGTTGGAGTGTTGATACATTCTGATTCTGAACAATTGTTATATTTGCTTGTTTCAAAGTGGTTTCTTTTGTTTTTTGTGTGGTTTAAGTTCATTTTTTTTCATTTAAAGTCGCATTTTCAATAAATTATTGCTTTTCTGACAACATTAAAACTGAAAAGAATTATATTAGAAAATAATAGCTAATGTTTTACCTTGACTGTGGCGGATCAAGAAAACACAACTACACTCATTGAGTTTCGTTGTGAATATGAAACCTTCCAGAAAAGCTCTCGTTAAACGTCATACTGTTGTGACGTCAAGGGACATACTAAAGCCATGTACGAGGTCCTAAAAGGAGGCAGTAAAAAAGATAGACTTCATAATTTATCTATAGAATGTCGATTAGAACTATTAGACAAGGGGACCTTTGACAGTATGGTCAAGCCAATATTACTTTACAAAATAAACAACGAACTGTATTAATCTTTACAATGACAATAGTATTACAATTAAAATTGTTTAATTTTAACAAATAATAAATTTCTTATGTTTTGTTTTTTTGGTGCTTAACGCCACTTTCAACAACATTTCAGCTATATCGTGACGGTCAGTTTTATTGGTGGAGGAAACCGGAGGACCCGGAGAAAACCACCGACCTGTCACATGTCACTGACAAACTATCACATAATGGTACACCTCACCCTGATGGCGAGATTCGAACTCACAACATTAGTGGTGATAGGCATTGATTGCATATAGGTAGTTGTAAATCCAATTTTTGAACTACCATACGATCACTGCCACGACGGCCCCCTTTTCTGTCCATAAATGTATTGTGAGCAAAATATAAGGGTCAATGTCATATTTTGTTCATTTTACTACAAAGGTATATTTGCTGTTTTCATCTACGGAGTGTAATTTATTGTAAAACTACATTTCATAATATTCCTTTAATTTATTTTAACTATTTTAGTGAAGCATTATTTTTTTTTTTTTAAATCTACCCCCTCTACTTCTTTCACATCAATTTCTATAGACCTACATGCATTTTCTATGAAGGTAAACTATTAATAAGAACTGCTTGCTTCTCCATGTACTCCGGTTTCCTCCACCAATAAAAATGACTTCCACCATATAACTAAAACATTTTTGAAAGTGGCGTAAAATACCATAAACCAACCAAACGAACCAAGAACCGCTTGCATTAAGTGTTTTTGATAGACAATATGCATCATAGAGTAATCAAATGGGTTCTTATTTTTATCTGAAATATTCTAGATAAATATTTTAATGCTTGGCATTTTATGATCAGATCTACTGGGTACTTGGCAGTTTCTGCTTTGTCACATATATTGACTGATTTTCGCCCCCAAAGTCCTAATATATATTTACAAAATTTTAGAGTGCCAAACTTTATCACATAATGTTGTATCAAGTACACCTCGCCATCAGCGGGATTCGAACTCACAACTGTTAGTGGTGATAAGTTTGATTTAATCAGGGTACACAAGGAATCATGACAACCATCCATCTATCATATCTGCTATGTTTGATTCAAACAGACCTCCAGATTACAAAGGAAATAGTGACAACAATCAACATATAACTTCTACTAAGATCGATTCAAATAGATTTGCAGGTTACACTAGGAATCGTGACAACCATCCTCCTGTCATTTCTATGTTTGATTCAAACAGGCCTCCATGTTACACAGGATGATTTGATTTTTGGTGTTTAACGCCACTTTCAGCTATATCATGGTGATCAGATTTAGTGGTGGAAGAAGCCGGAGTACCCGGAGAGAACCACCAACCATGGGCAAGCAACTGGTAAACTGAGAGTCGAATGCACCCTTTTTTGTAATTTACAAAGCCGGTCGCGAACCCACGCCGTATTGGTGATAGGCTTGTACGAGTTGTTAGGTAATCCAACTACCTAACTCATTGAGCCACCCAGGCTCTCCTGTTACACAGGAAATAGTACCAACAATCAACATATCATTTCTAATAAGCTTGATTCAAACAGGCCTACTGGTAACACAAAGAATGGTGACAACAATCCACATATTATTTCAATTAAGGTTGATTTAAACATGCTTACTGGTAACACAAAGAATCATGACAACATCCACATATCATTTCTACTATGTTGAAATAAAACTAGCCTACTGGTAACATTAGGAATGGTGACAACAATCCACATATCATTTCTATTAAGTTTAATTTAAAAAGACTTACTGGTTTAATACACAAAGAAATCTGACAACTGTCCACATATCATTTCTTTTAAGTCTGACTGATGAAAACAGGCTTAGTGGTTAAATAATGAATACTGATAACTATCCACAAACAATTTCTATCAATTTTAAAACAGACCTAATGGTTACACAAGTCAGACATCATATATTGGGTTTGGGTTATGGTGCTCAACGCCATTTTCAACAATATGTCAGATATATTGTGGAATTTGTGGTGGCAACTTTTATTGGTGGAGGAAACTGGAGTACCTGGAGAAAACCACAGATCTGCCGCAAGTCACTGACAAACTTTATCGCATAATGTTGTATTGAGTACACCTCTCCATGAGTGGAATTCGAGGTCACAACTTTAGTGGTGATAGGCACTGATTGCATAGGTAGTTGTAAATCCAACTACCATACAATCGTGACCACAACGGCCCCTAACAATATGTGCTCTAGTAGTTTGCAGTAAATTCAGGTCAGAGAATACAGTCTGTTACTTTCAGAATAGTATTTAGGGTCTTTTTTATATATTGGCACATGTGCTGTTTTCCAATTGTTGGGTATAACTCCAGTATTAAGTGATTTCTTTATCATTTTTTTAAATCAAATTTGATCAAATCAAGATTACTGGTTACAAAGGGAATCATGACAACAACCTACAATTCATTTCTATCATGTTTAAAACAGACCTACTGGTTACACAAGTGAGACATCATATATTGATTGTGTATTAATTTGAATACGTTTAGAATCTGTCACAGATTATACTTGCTAGTGCACTGAAAAGGACATCTTCCAACCTTTTTTTACATTCATTAGGGGCATAACTCCTAAAATTATGACAAAATATTTTTGTTTTTAAATTCGAGTGATATATCATTGAAATATACCTGGACTGAGTTGCACAATCCTCAATTAAATTTTAAGTGTCACTTAAACCTTAAGTGTAAATTAATTCCATGTATATATCAAGTAATTTTAAGTGTCAATTAAGTTTTAATTGGCATTTAAATTTAAATAACATTTGTGCAACCCAGTCCTGCTGGTATCTTGTGTGTAAATATAGAATCTGTCACAGAACAATTTTACTAATATTCTGATAAAGATGATATACTGGAACATAAGTCTATCTGCCATTCATCAAAACACAAAAATACTACAAATAATTTATTGACATTTTATTATGACATTGAACACATTGAGATACAAAATTAAGCATATTTATTTTTGATGTAAATAGTTTCTGGTGGTATGTGACTGTCTATTAGTTCATCCTCTACTCCTAATAAACACCACTGATGATTTACAATTTCTAAGGCTTCCCATTCAGCTTTAAAAGCTTTATTTGGATCAGGAGGTGTCATCATTCCTGCACCTGACATTTGCTCTTGCATGGCTTTTGTTTGATCTGCAGCTGAAATAGAAATAAAACAATTAGAATTAAAGTGCTGAAGGCATTGATGAAAAGGTATTTGTTATCATCTGACATCAACATGTAGAGAAAACTTTACTCTGGGACCTCCGGTTTCCTCCACCAATAAAACTGACCACCAAAATATAACTGAAATATTGTTGAAAGTGGCATTAAACACCATCAAACAAACAAACATATTCAAAATGTTTTTAAGTGCAATCATGGAGTCATTTTAACCCATAAATCTACCAGTATAAGAAATGCATTTTCATCTATTAACATATAATAGATTAATTGATTTCATTCTATCTCAGTTCCAACTGTTGGAAAGTTAAATTAAACCCACATGAGGTTAATATTATTCAAGTATTTCCCTTGCATTCAGAAGATATGACGATTTGTTCATCCAAGGAAAATTGTGTTTCCCATTGACATCCCCATGGAACGACTCTTAATCGTTACAAATACTCAATCATTATGATCTGTTAAATCTTGAGAATTTCAAATAAGGGGAAGTCTCGACCAGTATGATATCTCCATAGCTTTATAACAATTTATATATAGTGAAATAAAATGTTATATCAAATAATATAACTAAGCAGTAAGGGTGTCAGCCAATAGAAACAAAGTGTAACAAGATGTCATTTAATAAATTTAATTATCATTTCCACAAAACTTCCAAGGTATAAAAAATAATCGTGAAACCACCTTGTGATCTATATATAAATTTCTCAGATTAAAACAAACTTTGCTTAAATAAATTTGGGACAAATACAAGTTTATAGACAAATTAGAAAAAATATCTGTATTAATGATTTGTAAATTTTCCCTTTGATCTTTAGATGTGTTAGCATCTGTTATCAAATGACAAGAGTGATACAAAAATATTATCATTGATTTCCAACATTACGATATATTGATGTCAATTTGACAAATCCTCGATAAATATACTATCTTTGATATGCTTTTCACGAATGGATTTCTGATCACATCATACATCTGAGGCTTTGCCTGTGATGCGATATTGCTCAGAGAAATCCATTCTTGCAAAAAAAATCAACATAAATGTCTTACCATTATCCTGTCCAAGTATCAGTGAATACATGCTTCTAATACCAAACACATTGAGGAAATACCAAGATGCTGAACTGACCCTACAAACAAATACAAATACAGTTGACACCTTGACAGGTTTGTTAATTGATTTAATTGATAATTTCGACATAACGAACATAATTTGAATGGATTTGTATGTTAGGGACTGAAAAGCTACTTCGAGATACCCGAAATTTCGACACATCGAAATTTGAGATAAGAGGAGTAAATTAAGCCGACAAGCACTAAGTTTAAAACGGGACTTCAGAAAAATTTCGACTTAACCGAAATTTCGAGTAAACTGAGCTTAACATAACGAGATTCGACTGTACAGTGTTTTTTCAAAGACATTCAGAGAAATTGTTAGTTATCCCATGAAAGTTTTATTAAAACTATGTTTCTCCTTCCTTAATCGTAGGTGACATTAACTGATTTTAGATATTTTGTTTAAGCCCTTGGTTTTTTCACACCCAAAGACTTTCACATCATTTGGTTTACCAATCTTTTAAAGAGAGAATTTGATGAAAATTATTCCAGATAGGTGTCATGGGCACTAAACTAGCAATCTACCTTTCAATTATAAAACAATATACCAGGTAAAAAAAATAGAAGAAAATTATTTAACTAAAACTGTGGCTAAAATCTTTTTAGCCTTTTAAAGGTTCTTCGATGTGTCCAGCATTATATGACCACAGAAAGTTGACAAGGAAGAGCATAAGCATGACAGACTTACCATAACATATTGCGACCACAAAATTTCGTACAATGTAGCTATATAAAAATATTTGTTTAAATTTGACTCATGGTACATAGCACATATGATAATCATACATTGTATATAAATAATTTTTTCTAATGTTCTTGGAAAAACTAATTACTGTGACAAAATTTATTTTTATTATATGTCATTTACTAGTCTTGTCCTGACTCCTGGTTACTGGTATTTGAACAGATTTTAAAAACTAATATCAGTACCAGTAGTTGTTTATATTTTCCTTGTAATTATGTTCTATTACTTTATATACTGTGGGTACTTATTAAAATATATACCTTTTATTTTGCTTACAAAATATAAGCAGTATAATGAAAACAAAATTGGTAAAGTATGTGAAAATCCAAACTTATTACATGTATACATATATATGCATTGATTCGTAATTATTTAGCAGTGTACAAGGCATTAGGATTAAGGTGTTTAATGCCACTTTCAACATTCTTTTGGCTATATCATGGCAGTCAGTCTTCTTGGTGGAGGAAACTGGAGTACCTTGAGAAAACCACTGACCTGTCGCAAGTCACTGACAAACTTTATCACATAATGGTGTATTGAGTACACCTCTCCATGAGCAGGATTCAAACTCACAACTTTTGTGGTGATAGGCACTGATGGTAATTATTTAACAGTGTAAATGATGTATTTATAAAGTCAATACATAAGATTTTTCTTCTGCCATAAATTGATATAGTTGACCATCTCATTCAATTTTTCAAACCCCGAATAATTAACTGTCAATTAATTTTCCCCATAATGCACCACAACAGTAGTCCCCCTCTTATAAGGCCACTTCCATTAAAAGCCACCCCTCTATTCAGGTCAGATTTCAGATGCCCGTAGATAGTAAAATACTACTAAATTAACCCTCCCAATCGAGGCTATCCCTCTTATAAGGCTATTTTGTCATTGCAGAAAAGAAGGCCTGATAAGAGGGGACAACTGTACCACTTAAAACACCCCTTTTTCATAATACAGATATGGGGGGGGGTACTGTAAAAGAAGGATCAAATTTAAATATGAGAAAGTAAACATTTTTAACATGATGTTTGTTGATGAGGATCAAAAGAATCTAGTTTTACAACCTCTATGTAACATTTTACTTACCATGAGGCATCCAGAGACACCAATTCTATACCTCTCTGTAACATTGGTTTAAATCTGAGGGTCAGAGGAAATGGAACCTTTGCTGAAAAAGACAGAATCATATACTACTTGTATTATATTGTTTTTAGTTTTGAATTTTCCCTTTCTTAATTTTTTTTTCAAGAAGATATGATTACTATATAGTTTTACAATAAACTTTTAATATTTTGTATTGGATTTATTTTTTTTAATTGTGAAAAACATGAAGTTTTGAGCATACTATTCTATCCACTATAAATATCATATAGGTATTAGATATAGGTAAGGAAACCAGAAAACACTGTTGTTAATCCATCAAAACCAATGGCATGTAAGGAAATCAGAAAATGCCTAGTTTATCCACCCACCTGTGACTACTGGTATATCAAAGGTAATACATACAGTGCTCCCTCGTTAAACCGCCACCTTCTGTGCAGTCGGTAGTTTGGCAGTATAACGAGTTTGGCGATAAACTGAGGGACATTGAAAACCGGAAGTTATGTGATCATATGAAAAGATAAACTTTCAACTCGACTGACATGCATTTTGCACTTGTACAAATACATAAGTATAAATAATACATGTTTAATAAATAAATAAATTAGAATAATTATATTCACATCGGAAATGTCCTGTACAGTTTGCAGATCTTTGTCAATGTTGACAAATTCTTGAACCGTCATTTGTAGCTCGAGACATCAAGGTCATTATAAACACGTGACAGCAACAGTTCATCTTCATTTGTGGGGTTATTGGAAGATCCCATTTAACTGTCAAATTATCGGCAATTGGTTGTTATATGTTAATTTTGGATTTTCCTTTGCATAACTTATAATTGCACGTTTTTGTTTGTCGTCTAATTAATTATGCTTTCTCTTCAAGCACGACATTTTTATGACAACTAATTAAATTACAAATTTTACTCAGGATTAAAAGTACAAATATAATCACTAGAAAAGTAAATACAGGTAATTATTCTAATCAAAACAACTGATCACCTGTTCCGACCCTCAACTATGAGATCAATGACTGTGTCCGATGACCAGTTTTGACATTCCATAATTACCGATCAATACACAGTTGTCAAAAGGTAGTTGTGGGCGGTACTAATGGGGAATTTAAATTGGTTTTACGACTTTTGTGTCTGAAAACCTGTGGCGGATGGCGGTAGCTGAATTTGGCAGTATAACAGGGTAATTTTAATGGGGGAAATCGAGACAGACGAGAATTTTGGCGATAGGCGAGGTTGGCGATAAAACAGGGGGCGATAGACCGAGGGAGCACTGTACTTGTAAGAAAACTAGAAAATGCCCAGTTTATCCACCCACCAGTGACTACTGGTATATCAAAGATAATACATACTTGTGAGGAAACCAGAAAATGCCCAGTTTATCCACCCACCAATGAATACTGGTATATCAAAGATAATACATACTTGTAAGGAAACCAGAAAATGCCCAGTTTATCCACCCACCAGTGACTAGGGCATATCAAAGATAATACATACTTGTAAGGAAACCAGAAAATGCCCAGTTTATCCACCCACCAGTGACTAGGGCATATCAAAGATAATACATACTTGTAAGGAAACCAGAAAATGCCCAGTTTATCCACCCACCAGTGACTAGGGCATATCAAAGATAATACATACTTGTAAGGAAACCAGAAAATGCCCAGTTTATCCACCCACCAGTGACTAGGGCATATCAAAGATAATACATACTTGTAAGGAAACCAGAAAATGCCCAGTTTATCCACCCACCAATGAATACTGGTATATCAAAGATAATACATACTTGTAAGGAAACCAGAAAATGCCCAGTTTATCCACCCACCAGTGACTAGGGCATATCAAAGATAATACATACTTGTAAGGAAACCAGAAAATGCCCAATTTATCCACCCACCAGTGACTAGGGCATATCAAAGATAATACATACTTGTAAGGAAACCAGAAAATGCCCAGTTTATCCACCCACCAGTGACTAGGGCATATCAAAGATAATACATACTTGTAAGGAAACCAGAAAATGCCCAGTTTATCCACCCACCAGTGACTAGGGCATATTAAAGGTAATACATACTTGTAAGGAAACCAGAAAATGCCCTGTTTATCCATCCACCAGTGACTAGGGCATATCAAAGATAATACATACTTGTAAGGAAACCAGAAAATGCCCAGTTTATCCATCCACCAGTGACTAGGGCATATCAAAGATAATACATACTTGTAAGAAAACCAGAAAATGCCCAGTTTATCCACCCACCAGTGACTAGGGCATATCAAAGATAATACATACTTGTAAGGAAACCAGAAAATGCCCAGTTTATCCACCCACCAGTGACTACTGGTATATCAAAGATAATACATACTTGTGAGGAAACCAGAAAATGCCCAGTTTATCCACCCACCAATGAATACTGGTATATCAAAGATAATACATACTTGTAAGGAAACCAGAAAATGCCCAGTTTATCCACCCACCAGTGACTAGGGCATATCAAAGATAATACATACTTGTAAGGAAACCAGAAAATGCCCAGTTTATCCACCCACCAGTGACTAGGGCATATCAAAGATAATACATACTTGTAAGGAAACCAGAAAATGCCCAGTTTATCCACCCACCAGTGACTAGGGCATATCAAAGATAATACATACTTGTAAGGAAACCAGAAAATGCCCAGTTTATCCACCCACCAGTGACTAGGGCATATCAAAGATAATACATACTTGTAAGGAAACCAGAAAATGCCCAGTTTATCCACCCACCAATGAATACTGGTATATCAAAGATAATACATACTTGTAAGGAAACCAGAAAATGCCCAGTTTATCCACCCACCAGTGACTAGGGCATATCAAAGATAATACATACTTGTAAGGAAACCAGAAAATGCCCAATTTATCCACCCACCAGTGACTAGGGCATATCAAAGATAATACATACTTGTAAGGAAACCAGAAAATGCCCAGTTTATCCACCCACCAGTGACTAGGGCATATCAAAGATAATACATACTTGTAAGAAAACCAGAAAATGCCCAGTTTATCCACCCACCAGTGACTAGGGCATATTAAAGGTAATACATACTTGTAAGGAAACCAGAAAATGCCCTGTTTATCCATCCACCAGTGACTAGGGCATATCAAAGATAATACATACTTGTAAGGAAACCAGAAAATGCCCAGTTTATCCATCCACCAGTGACTAGGGCATATCAAAGATAATACATACTTGTAAGAAAACCAGAAAATGCCCAGTTTATCCACCCACCAGTGACTAGGGCATATCAAAGATAATACATACTTGTAAGGAAACCAGAAAATGCCCAGTTTATCCACCCACCAGTGACTAGGGCATATCAAAGATAATACATACTTGTAAGGAAACTAGAAAATGCCCAGTTTATCCACCCACCAATGAATACTGGTATATCAAAGATAATACATACTTGTAAGGAAACCAGAAAATGCCCAGTTTATCCACCCACCAGTGACTAGGGCATATCAAAGATAATACATACATGTAAGGAAACCAGAAAATGCCCAGTTTATCCACCCACCAGTGACTAGGGCATGTCAAAGATAATACATACTTGTAAGAAAACCAGAAAATGCCCAGTTTATCCACCCACCAGTGACTAGGGCATATCAAAGGTAATACATACTTGTAAGAAAACCAGAAAATGCCCTGTTTATCCACCCACCAGTGACTAGGGCATATCAAAGATAATACATACTTGTAAGGAAACCAGAAAATGCCCAGTTTATCCACCCACCAGTGACTAGGGCATATCAAAGATAATATATACTTGTAAGGAAACCAGAAAATGCCCAGTTTATCCACCCACCAGTGACTAGGGCATATTAAAGGTAATACATACTTGTAAGGAAACCAGAAAATGCCCTGTTTATCCATCCACCAGTGACTAGGGCATATCAAAGATAATACATACTTGTAAGGAAACCAGAAAATGCCCAGTTTATCCATCCACCAGTGACTAGGGCATATCAAAGATAATACATACTTGTAAGAAAACCAGAAAATGCCCAGTTTATCCACCCACCAGTGACTAGGGCATATCAAAGATAATACATACTTGTAAGGAAACCAGAAAATGCCCAGTTTATCCACCCACCAGTGACTAGGGCATATCAAAGATAATACATACTTGTAAGGAAACCAGAAAATGCCCAGTTTATCCACCCACCAGTGACTAGGGCATATCAAAGATAATACATACTTGTAAGGAAACCAGAAAATGCCCAGTTTATCCACCCACCAGTGACTAGGGCATATCAAAGATAATACATACTTGTAAGGAAACCAGAAAATGCCCAGTTTATCCACCCACCAATGAATACTGGTATATCAAAGATAATACATACTTGTAAGGAAACCAGAAAATGCCCAGTTTATCCACCCACCAGTGACTAGGGCATATCAAAGATAATACATACTTGTAAGGAAACCAGAAAATGCCCAATTTATCCACCCACCAGTGACTAGGGCATATCAAAGATAATACATACTTGTAAGGAAACCAGAAAATGCCCAGTTTATCCACCCACCAGTGACTAGGGCATATCAAAGATAATACATACTTGTAAGGAAACCAGAAAATGCCCAGTTTATCCACCCACCAGTGACTAGGGCATATTAAAGGTAATACATACTTGTAAGGAAACCAGAAAATGCCCTGTTTATCCATCCACCAGTGACTAGGGCATATCAAAGATAATACATACTTGTAAGGAAACCAGAAAATGCCCATTTTATCCATCCACCAGTGACTAGGGCATATCAAAGATAATACATACTTGTAAGAAAACCAGAAAATGCCCAGTTTATCCACCCACCAGTGACTAGGGCATATCAAAGATAATACATACTTGTAAGGAAACCAGAAAATGCCCAGTTTATCCACCCACCAGTGACTAGGGCATATCAAAGATAATACATACTTGTAAGGAAACTAGAAAATGCCCAGTTTATCCACCCACCAATGAATACTGGTATATCAAAGATAATACATACTTGTAAGGAAACCAGAAAATGCCCAGTTTATCCACCCACCAGTGACTAGGGCATATCAAAGATAATACATACTTGTAAGGAAACCAGAAAATGCCCAGTTTATCCACCCACCAGTGACTAGGGCATGTCAAAGATAATACATACTTGTAAGAAAACCAGAAAATGCCCAGTTTATCCACCCACCAGTGACTAGGGCATATCAAAGGTAATACATACTTGTAAGAAAACCAGAAAATGCCCTGTTTATCCACCCACCAGTGACTAGGGCATATCAAAGATAATACATACTTGTAAGGAAACCAGAAAATGCCCAGTTTATCCACCCACCAGTGACTAGGGCATATCAAAGATAATACATACTTGTAAGGAAACCAGAAAATGCCCAGTTTATCCACCCACCAGTGACTAGGGCATATTAAAGGTAATACATACTTGTAAGGAAACCAGAAAATGCCCTGTTTATCCATCCACCAGTGACTAGGGCATATCAAAGATAATACATACTTGTAAGGAAACCAGAAAATGCCCAGTTTATCCATCCACCAGTGACTAGGGCATATCAAAGATAATACATACTTGTAAGAAAACCAGAAAATGCCCAGTTTATCCACCCACCAGTGACTAGGGCATATCAAAGATAATACATACTTGTAAGGAAACCAGAAAATGCCCAGTTTATCCACCCACCAGTGACTAGGGCATATCAAAGATAATACATACTTGTAAGGAAACTAGAAAATGCCCAGTTTAGCCACCCACCAATGAATACTGGTATATCAAAGATAATACATACTTGTAAGGAAACCAGAAAATGCCCAGTTTATCCACCCACCAGTGACTAGGGCATATCAAAGATAATACATACTTGTAAGGAAACCAGAAAATGCCCAGTTTATCCACCCACCAGTGACTAGGGCATGTCAAAGATAATACATACTTGTAAGAAAACCAGAAAATGCCCAGTTTATCCACCCACCAGTGACTAGGGCATATCAAAGGTAATACACACTTGTAAGAAAACCAGAAAATGCCCAGTTTATCCACCCACCAGTGACTAGGGCATATCAAAGATAATACATACTTGTAAGGAAACCAGAAAATGCCCAGTTTATCCACCCACCAGTGACTAGGGCATATCAAAGATAATACATACTTGTAAGGAAACCAGAAAATGCCCAGTTTATCCACCCACCAGTGACTAGGGCATGTCAAAGATAATACATACTTGTAAGAAAACCAGAAAATGCCCAGTTTATCCACCCACCAGTGACTAGGGCATATCAAAGATAATACATACTTGTAAGGAAACCAGAAAATGCCCAGTTTATCCATCCACCAATGAGTATCATAGGTAATACATTGGTAACATTTCCCTTTAACATATCTGTCATCATGCTAGGATCTGTAAATAAACAATTACTTTATATATTAAAACACAGTATTCAATATTTACAAACGACATTATCATACCAGGTATAAGCCTATACATTACATTATATCTATTTACAGATACAGTTTGTACATATATAATTAAAAAAACAACTTATTTTAATTTTTTTTTGCCGACTAGCCTGTCGTTAACGCTAGATATTTAGTATGCTCGCTTTGACAGAGTGAGTGATTGTTGTTTAATGCCTAGTGAGCAATTATAATTTGGAGTAAAAATTATCTGTTGTTAGACTGTATTTTCCCCATGTAATACAGATTAAGAATAATTCTTATACATTTTTCCCAAAAGATTCTATGTTAATTTTGCTGTATGGTGGCAGCCATTTTGGATTTCCGATATACACAAAATATTAAGATTTTGTCAGGGACCATCTTATAATTAATCATGTACAGTTTGAGTTCAATCAAAATACAAGTTTTAAGTAATTGAGAAGACAGTAAAGTAAGCGGCTGATACTGTGTTCTTCGAATTGAAATCAGACAGACTTTGATTGTTTGTTTGTTTGTTCGATGGTGTTTAATGCCACTTTCAACAATATTTCAGTTATATTGTGATGGTCAGCTTTATTGGTTGAGGAAACCGGAGGAGTGCCTGGACTCGGAGAAAACCACTGACCTGTCGCAAGTCACTGACAAACTTTTTCACATAATGTTGTACACCTTGCCCTGATCATGATTCGAACTCACAACATCAGACAGACTTGACAAAGTGGCCATGGATTTGATACCTGTCATTGGATTTTTAGCAGCTGTTTCTCTTTTCTCTTTCTTAAAATATCCATCTTTAGCATCATTGAAAAAATTCTTCCTCATAAGAAAACTCTGAAAGTAAAATGAAATTCAAATACAATCATGTACATTTTATAGAGAAGAATACTAGGTTCAACAACAACTGTGTGTGTCAATTAACATGAAGTTTTAATTATTGTGTAGTTTGTCATCAACAAAGTTCATTCTACAGTTCACTATGAGCAGAATATTCTTTTAGAAATAACTGTAGACCATAATACAAATGACACAGATGTAATATATCAGTTAAAAGATAAGTGACATCTTTCACAGATGTAATATATCAGTTAAAAGACAAGTGACATCTTTCACAGATGTAATATATCAGTTAAAAGACAAGTGACATCTTTCACAGATGTAATATATCAGTTAAAAGACAAGTGACATCTTTCACAGATGTAATATATCAGTTAAAAGACAAGTGACATCTTTCACAGATGTAATATATCAGTTAAAAGACAAGCGACATCTTTCACAGAAAAATGTCTGTCAAATGCTATTTATGCATATTAATCATATCGTCATGATCATAATTCATGTCAATAAATTAATCAAAAATAGAAAAGCTCATTAATCAAAGGACATTTTAATTTGTTTATTTACTGCTACATATGTATACAATGTACATGCAACCCGATTATCAACTTCTTTCAAAGACTAATTTACATGTTGGTAAATATTTCCTTTTATAAACAATTAGTGTACAATACACATTAAATTTAATTTACCTTTTGTGGAACATATTTTCCATTTTCTCGCAAAATTCTACTTCTTATCAAGGCATGACTGAAAAAAATTCAAGACATTTTATTAGTTGTACATGTGTATTAATATAAAACTACTGGTAATAGCATTTTTTTTTTATGAAACTGACTTCAGACAGATTGATGGTTGTCATTTTGCATGAAATATATTGATGATGCACAACAATGGTTCTACTGTGAATCCCAAGGGAATTGCTAACTCATAATATTCTCCACACTGAAGTCATACTTAATCATAATTGGCAGATATCAGATCTTTTGCATATTCCCAACTTGATTCTAAAATAAAAAAAAATTATTGGAATTATTCCCCGTATGACGGACAAAACGATACTTGTTATAGTAAGAGCAACAGAAAGTACCTGTACAAAGAATTTGATTATAATTTTCTTTCAATTTCTAGATATTTGATGGTTTATGGTGTTTAATGCCACTTTCAACAATATTCAGCTATATCGTGGCTGCAACCTTGTTAACAAATCATTAGATAATTTTACAGCAAATTATAAAAAATTCCTTAGTTATTACTACATTAAAATTTTGCCCATATTATGGAAAAAAAATACATGTTCTTTTCATTGCACTTTGCATCATATGGGAACTTTGGTATCCCTTAAAGGGAAATAACTCCCATTAAATGTGGAAAAACATATAATTTTAGAATCAAGTCAAAATGTGCTAAAGGTCTAGTATGACTTTTTGGGATGACTACTTGGATTTTGTAGAGCTAAAAAGTAAAAATCCAAATACAAAATGTATCAGCAATAAATACGACAAATCCAAAAAAGTCATGTTTGCTTGGCTTGCTCGCCACCGGGAGTGATAAGATTTTGAGCAGGATTAAGAAGCATTATACAGCACATTAGTTCCCCTTTTGTAAAGCTCCTCTCTCATCAGGCCAGATTTCAGTGGCACAGAGAAAGTAATTAATCCCTTAATTAAAATCAGAATCTATTTTTTAATTGTAGAAGTGTACTATTAGTGACATGATGTCAATGGCTGGAGCATTTGATTCAATGTTTTTATTCTTAAATCTCGACAAGGATTAAATTTCCTACATTTTGTACATACAATGTTCCTGTGTATTATTTACGCCCAATGGCTATATGGTCATGTGACATCATTTTTTCAAAAATAAAATACAGATTTGTAGGTGGCGACACCTTTGTACCAGTTCACCCTATGTCATTTCGTCCTTAATATTTTTTGCATATTAATGTTGAAATTTTTGTGATTCATCATGTTTATATTGGACAATATCGTACTAAATTAATTATTGAGCAAATATATTGCAGGTTATCTTGTTTAATCTTAATTTAATATACAATTACAAGTCATCAAGCCATATGAGTAAATACTGGCGATAGTCAACATGCTTTGATATGATTGATACATGTAGTAATCAGTCTCATTAAATCCAAGCTATTAAGACTAATTGTTGGATAATTGTTTATTAAATGAAATCAAACAAATATTTTTTATTGAATTTTAATTATCCTGTAACTCATTTATTGTAATTTTGATCTAAATTTGAAAGTGAAATTATTTTGATGGAAACAAGATCTAAAAATTCAATAATTAATAAAAAATAATAATAATACAATGTATGTAAAGGCAGTTTCAAGTAATTAGTTGCATTGGTGTCTGGGAAGTACTTTAGACCCTAATGTTGAAGTTGAAGTCCAGCTTGTACCAACAGGTATTTTCCATAACAATAGTGTGCAGGCAAATTACTACTGTAAAGGGAGGATCTAGGTGTATCAGTATATTCCAAAAAATAAATTAAAGGTCTTGGAGTTCTAGGATGTTACAATTGACATTGACATAGGACATTTTCAGAGGTTAAAGTGGTTGCAATCCATCTGCTACTCAGAAAAGTACAACTGAATCCTTGAAAGAAAAAAAAAGAGAAAAAGGGAAAGAGTGTTTAATATAAGTAGATTATAAGGCAACCTTAATCTGTAGTCTCAGAGAAGTACTTCTTTAGCTAAATCTGTGCTGACTTTAGACCCAGGTAATATGAGGATTTAAGTCCCACTGGTACCATCTTGTATTTTTTGCAACATTATTTCAATTTCCTTTATACTGTGTATGTATATACTGGATACTGGTGAAGGATTATAGGTTTTGACCCAGAGTTGCTCAGCACGTCTCCAGGTTGGGAATAGGGGATTGTCAGGTTATAATACTGTGGGCCATTGTGTGTACCATGTTTGGAGAGTTCCACCAATGGCAGTCAAAAATTGTTGACCCGACAGGGCTTTCACTGCTTTCAAATTAGAGGGAGAATTACCTCATTCCTTCCTCATTTCTGTGACTTTTTGCTTGTAAACAATACATGCAATATTAAATAGCTAATCACATTGTTTATTAATTAGTAGTTTTGTTTTTAACAAGAATTTCAGTCAACATAAGAATTCACATGAAATCCAAGTTGACTGACTTTCACTTATATTGTGGCTGTCAGTTTGTTAGAGGAGGAAACCGGAGTACCTGGAGAAAACCACTGACCTGCCTTCAAGTCACTGACAAACTTTATCACCTAATGTTATAATTATCAAATACACCTCACCATCGATCAGTGGGATTCAAACTCACAACTTAAGAGGTGATAAATATTGAAAAAAAAAGAAGATAAACATTGATTGCATATTTATTTGTAGAATGTAAATCCAACTACCATGATCATTATCATGACAGTGCCGCTACACCAAAGGGAAATCCCTTCGTATTTCACACAACATTAATGATTTCTCTTAAAAATCGATACTTTGCCAACTCTAAAAGGTTATATGAATTTGTATATCAACTGATTTCTCTGCATACATGTACATTGGCTATAAGGTAAATAAATTAAAAATTTCAACCCTCTCTAGCATCAAATCAACAACATCGGAAGTCAGTCATGTTAAAAAACACTGAGCAAGAGTTAGACTGCGTTGACTGTTACTCTGTGTTTTATTAGGATGGAGTATAGTATTTCCTGTTGTATTGCTTGTATTGAATTAACAGTGCAGATTGGTAAAGAATGGATATATGAAAAATAATTGGTTTGTGTGATACAGAGCATAGCCCTGGAAAAAACAGAACCATAATTAGGATGGAGTATAGTATTTCCTGTTGTATTGCTTGTATTGAATTAACAGTGCAGAATGCCAGTAAAGAATGGATATATGAAAAATAATTGGTTTGTGTGATACAGAGCATAGCCCTGGAAAAAACAGAACCATAAGGCATATTATATATAATAGAGCTTAGACTTAGAGAAATCTGTCTACACTCGAGTATGGTCTTATAAGGTGATTTCGATAATAAGGAATTTTCGATAGCCATTTTTATTTCCACCTGCAAATCACACGCGACTACTTTTCTGTATATATTTCAGAAAGTGAAAGTAGATTCTGATTGACAAAAGAAGGTCCCCAAACCAATATATGTTTACAAACAATGCCTGCCAAGAAAATAAGAACTCTTTTTATCATAACCCTGCATATCTTCAGCCATTTTGCTAGAACTTTTAATCTGCATGAAGTATATTGATTATATTTAACTCTGGTACATGTAACTTGAATGTACAAAAAAAAATGCATAGTCTGCAGAGTGTGCACTGTCATATTTATGTGTGGCTAAAATTCTGATCAGTACTAGTACTCTTCTTAAAGACTTGTACACATTTTGCGTTTGTAATTTCGAATGTCTTTTTCATCTTTGAAAGTTGTGGAACCTCGGCGATGCTATACCAGGGGTGTACATGATCATAATTATTTATATTTACAATTTTTCATGAATGAATAATACTTTGACATGTTTATTAACTTTTATGAGAATCCAATAATAACATTGAAGTGAACGAGCAGCATTTACCATTGGGGTTCTCATAATCAATTTTATCAAGCTCAAAAGAAATTTGAAACTTTAATGAACTTGTTTTGAGAATCCATCAACTCTTTTAGTAATTTTATCTATGATACATTATCATCTAGAGCCTCAATATCTCTATGTACTCATACCTGTTAACCTCTGGGAACTGCTAGGGGGAGATCTCCCCCCTACCAACTCTTCTAAGGGGGAGATTTTGTGTGTCGCCTTTAAACGCACAAAATTGTACCTTGTAGTTGCATACATGTGATAGAGTTGCTATGCTACAACTGGAGATTTGTAAATTTTTGGCTGGAGATTTGGTCTCATAACTGGAGATTTTTTATCGACCTATTTGATGCATGTTTTTATTGTTAATTGATGTTTTCTTTTTGTTTGTTTCAGTATTGAACCAACTGCATCCCATTTCAATATATATTGTTTACATTTCTGTCTTATTAGTAGTGCTTCATATGATGAATGAAGGATAAAAACTGTATTTATAATTTAATCATAATCATTCATAATCATAATTATATAAGGTTATAACAAAGCAATAACAATGAAGACAGAATGCTCTGAACAATAAAGTCATAGAGCACTAAAATTAAAAAGTCACTTTGCTGCTGGTGCGTTGGGTGATAGCATATGTTTTGGCTTTTTTGAGATGAATTCATTGCACGTTTGATCGAAATAAGAAGTTTTCCTCGTCATCAAAGGTTGTCCGACTCCTGTTTGCACAACGGTTTATAACTATTTTTAATTGCTGCTATCACACTTCTAATCATCTAAGGTGTGCCACAAACCCACTTCCTTATCCCAAATTAACTGTCAATCAGTGGATAATTGTTGTATAATCATCAACACCTTAATTAATCTCCATGACCCAATTTACCTGTAAAGGTGTCAAACAGATCAATAACCGGATATCATTTAAACACCTTTACCATTCGTATCTCTCTGCGTTTTTCATCAGCGCGGGAGTTCCAAATGGGAAATTTCCAGAAATATTGATCGCAAAATGTAGGTCAAGATTTTATTGTACTTGATTTTTTTGTTGGGGGGGAGATCGTGTGGGAGGAAAAGGTGTGTGCGGGAGATTAATGTCTCCCGTGCATGAGACCCAGTCCGTGCGGGAGATAAGGCTCTTACGCGGGAGGTTCCCGCGAAAAGGGGGAGGGTTAACAGGTATGTGTACTACGTCATCATAAGTTATCGATTTCTCCTGATGTTCATGTGTACTACACATAAATCATGTGTTGATGATGATGTGACACTCAGAAAAGTATGGATTGTAAACAAGCAAAGAAAACATCGTGGATTTATATGTAAATATTAAAAGTCAAGTTGACAGTTAATGCCCCTGAAATAAACTTTAATGAATATCAAAATACACAGAAAAAATTTACAATATTTTCTTTTAACCTATCGAAAATACCTAAGACTAAGTCTAAGACCACCATACATCATTCCATTTGATTAAGTATTCTCATTGAGATTTTCCGAAGATACAGAACAGAAAATATCTTCGAAAGTACTGGAGATATATATGAAATAATAGATACAGAGTAGAAAATATCTTCGGAAGTCAAATCTTAACGAAATTATGCATCTCAGTCATTCTACTGAAATGGGACCAACTGATGGAAAACGAAACAGAAAAAAATATTGTTCAGAATGATTTTGTTATTTTCTTGAAGTACACATATTAGACAAGCATTTTATAAATAATCATTCACAAATATCGATTCATTGTGATTTTATGACCTAATCTTAGTTGGGTGTTTACATGTCGTTACGGAAGTTAGTTTGGAAAATATTGTGCTTAAAAAAATGGTAGTGTATGATTCTCAATGATAATTATCGCTACATTTTTCGATATGAAGCTAGACATTCACAAAAATATAGAATCTTGACTCATCAAGAGCAGCACTAAGGAAAAACTGCAAAATAATCCATGTATACCCTCAAAACGGAAATAAGGACCAATATTTCAACTTCTTCCTTGGGTGATACAAATGTGATATATAATACATTAAAGGGATTTCTCAAATGTTCATTCATGTACAATGCCCACGAAATTAAGTAGCAAAGATATTAGGCTTGTTATTTGTTTAGACGGGGTTACACTGTGATCAGGTAGGGACGTTACGGAAGTTAGATTTTCATGTTTATTTGGAACGATAAGAACGTCAATCTGTCATTTTTAAACAGTAATTTGGAGACAAAATATCTATTTTAGTTAATTGAATGTTTTATCAACATTTTCAATGTCTTTCTGATCCATTTGATACATTCGTAGGAGACAAAATGTCTATTTTAGTTGATCGAATATTTTTTCGACATTTTCAATGTCTCTCTGATCCATTTGATACATGCGTTTTGTTTTCCCAACTGGTCGTGGCTCTTGCAATACAGTTAGAATGTCTGTTCTCGGTATCCAAATTTTGTCAGGACGAGTAGGCCATTTATACGCTTTCCCATACTTCCCTGATTTTTCAAGAAAATTTACTTCAACTTCGTTGTCATCATTGTCAACGTTCTCTACCTGTCCGATATACCAATTATGTTCGTAAACGCAAGAAACCCAGGTATTTGGTTGAATGTCAAGTTCAATCTGATTTACTGTCTCAACCTGGTTCAGTGTCTCCAGTTCTTCAGTAACTAGACTAGTTTGGTCATTGTTGTCATCATTTCCATTTCCTCTTTTACAAAGAGTGTGTTCTTTCCAGGCATGCGGACTGGTTCTGACATCCTTGAGACATTCCTCGCAAGAGCATGACATATCTCTCGTCATGATTGTGTACTTACTGGTTGGCACTACAGCGTGTAGCCTGAATGTTCCTGTAATCGGCAGAGGTTTTTCTTTTTCTTGCAGTATTTTGTCGCCATTGTCAACGTCTTCTTGATTATAAAATAAATACTTGATCTTGCTTCCATTTTCCTCTGTTTGTTTGGCCCAGGTGTAAAAGTCTTCTGCGTTCTGAATCAATACTTTCCCCTGTCGAATCGCCATGTCCGCTCCTGTAGTTACTGTAACGGCAAGCATGCTCCTCACAAAAGCATCAGGCTATCTGGCATTAAAAAATCCATTCAAGAGAACTTTGTTTTTATTTTTTTTATTTTTTTTTTTTTTAATGTGTTGTCTTTTTTTTGTCTTTTTGTTTTCATAGTTCAGGTAAGAGTTTCGCAGATATATTTACTCCTTCTGTTCAGGATTTGGCCATGATGCATCTCAAAACGTTGCTAAAAGTGTTTTAACTGAAGAAAACTTCTGTTCCATGCTCAAATGGAAGACATAAATTTATTGCCTAACTTCCGTAACGACCCGGTCAAAATTTTTTCGGGATTAAATAAGTTCACATTTCACCGGTAACTGAGCAGACGAAACGTGGTACGTTTTGGTAACTGTATGCTTTTATTAAAACTAAATACTTTTTATACTACGGTATATTAATAATGAAAATATTATATATATTCCATCATCAAATAAAACTTACCTTGGTTTTCTTTCTAATGTCTCCGTTTTCATTGAGGATTATCTAAAAAGCTGTCTGCTTTTCCAGAGAACAACATCCGGTGATGTATGAAAAACTAATAAGTTTAGTGGATTCGGTTTCCGGAAAGATGAGGAATTCCGCGAAAAAACTGTTACGGAAGTTAGAAGTTACGGAAGTTAGTATAGGCAATAAAAAGAAACTGTAGTTTGCAATTCCCGTAATATGTACTCACCCCTAATTCAAATATTTAAAGATTTTATTCTGCTTTATTTGTATTTCTAGGATGGGAGCGGTAGATCGGACCAAAATGGCTAAATATTGCGTTACGGATGTTAGTCTCTTAAAGGAGACATTCGAAAATTTTAAGATTTGCATGTCTTGTTCGAAAACGCTTGGAGTAATTAATTCGATAAATGCTTGGTCAGGGAATTGAGCTATTCTGTTTCCATTGCTAGAAATGTTTAAATTCAGCTGCTTGGTATGATTTCTCAACAATTAATTTTGAAAGTGTTACGGAAGTTAGGAGCATCTTTGCGACAGTTAAGTTATATTGTGATATCAAGCCTATTTAGTAACTCATACAAAAATAATTTTGCAATACATTCCTAACACCTTTGTGCATAAAACGTTGTTGAATGTTTATCGTCTTCATCACAAGGCAAATTAAAATAAAGCATCTAATAGTGACATCTTTGCAAGCGACATGACGTTTTCGTACACAACTGAAATTTAACATCCTGAAAATCAGCCCTTGCAATGCCGTAAGGTAGTCCAATTTTTTAAAATTGTCAATTGAACATCCCATTGAAGAGCAAATCGAATTTTCGCCACCTGGTACACTCAAGATCATTTTTAATAGCCCATCATTATATGCGACACGAAAAACACTACTTTGGTCACATTTCATTAGAATGAGTGATCTAGCAAAAAAGACGCATGTCGAAAATGTATGACAAGCCTTAAAATTTACCTATCGGTCACTTGTTGAAGTTCAGTCTTTTTTTCTGAAGTCAGTAGTATAGTGACATAATGTCTGATGATTCCGGTGAAAAATGTGATGACAACGATCGGTAAAAATACCCAAATTCTTATATTTGGGTCCAACAACAATTCTGCCATCTCGTTCGATTTTTGCTTAGTCCATTCGGATTTCTCTTTTTTCTGAAAACATCCTAAAATATATCTGGTTATCCCGACCAAATGTATAGGCAGAGCAGATCGGTGTCCTGTAATTATTAGCTACCATAATTATTAGCTACTTTTTGACGTTCGGAACTAGATTTTCGTAAACCACAAAGGTGTTCCAAATGATAGCCATGAAAATTAGCTACCTTAATAATACATTAAAAGTACTATGCCAGTTATTCCCCTTTTACCATGTTTTGATAGATTCTTGGTAATTAGTATTTTTGAACGAAAAAAGGGGGGGTGGATGTAAGAGAGGAAATATATTTAATTAGATAGATTTATCCAAGAAATTGATAGCAAACTCCTATTCATTCATTTACACCAAGGATTTATATATATATATATATATATATATACGTCTGAAAATTAAACCAAACAGTGTTAGAATTAGATTTTAGAGCTGTCAAATTTTTATTCTTCCCTCGACGGGATTTGAACCCACACCATTGTTACACTGCAGCACCATTCGCTTAGCCTTACGTCCAGCGCCCTAGACCACTCGACTACATCCTTGTTTACATGGAGCAAAATCTGGATGAAAATAAGTTATTTCGATATAAAATATATGATTGATTGGTTGATTGATTGATTGATTGCTTGGTTGGTGTTTAACGTCCAGCGAGCAATTTTTCAGCTATATTCAGGACGAGAACATTTAAAAATTTAAACGCCACGGGTCTCGAAACAAGGAAAGGTGTATGGGTAGGGACGAATAATTTAGCCAGTGCAACAGGTCTCATCATGAGCATACTGGGTTCTTTAACGTGCGAAGAGGATGGCAATCTCTCAACACGGGACCTCGGTTTTATTTACGTCTCGTCCGAAGGACGGGTTGGGTGTGAATTTATACATCCCGTACAACCGACGGACGCCCCTTCAAGCCGAAGAAGCTCTCGGTCCCATTTCTATACACCGGGGTTCCCGCGGGGTTATATATATATATAATATAAATAAATTCAAGTCTAATAATATTTTTAAAATAAAAAATTATATATTTATAGTGACATGAACAAGTTTCTATATATCAATCACCATATTATTTATCTGTACATAATGCATTTTCTGCTTTGCATATATACAAAAATGTGTATATCTATTCCATTTATATGTGTATTATCATAATGTGTAATATTGAATTAATTAATAAACTATGTTTATACTATATCCATTCCAAAGAAATAAGATGCTTTGTTATAACAAGCAATAACGCTCCTGTGGTGAAATAGTTACGAGTACTCGCATCATGTGCGGTAGATCGTGGTTTCGATCAACGATCTGATCAAACCAAAAACTATGCAATTTATATTGGCACATGGCGTAAAAGAATAAAGGCAGAGACTAGTCAGCATAATTTCTTCATTACATGGGATAGAAGTCGTGAAGTTTTCCATGAATATAAGCTACCTTGCATCTGTCCAGTGTATGACATAGGTTTCAAAGTGTTATCCATGAAAATAAACTACCTTGCACCGTTCAAACATGAGCATAAGCATCTGAAGCTTGTCCATGAAAATTAGCTATTCGACCTTTCTTCATTGCATGGAATAGGAGTCATGACGTGTTCCATGAAAATAAACTACCTGGCACCATTCAAACATAAGCATAAGCATCAGAAGTTTGCTCATGAAAATTAGCTACCTCTCATTCCTTCGTTTCATGGTCCATGAAAATTAGCTACCTGCCCATGAAAATTAGCTACCTCGCATTCCTTCGTTTCATGGTCCATGAAAATTAGCTACCTGCCCATGAAAATTAGCTACCTGCTCATAAAAATTAGCTACCTCTCATTCCTTCGTTTCATGGTCCATGAAAATTAGCTACCTGCCCAGAAAAATTAGCTACCTCTCATTCCTTCGTTTCATAGTCCATGAAAATTAGCTACCTGCCCATTAAAATTAACTACCTCGCATTCCTTCGTTTCATGGTCCATGAAAATTAGCTACCTGCCCATGAAAATTAGCTACCTGCTCATAAAAATTAGCTACCTCTCATTCCTTCGTTTCATGGTCCATGAAAATTAGCTACCTGCCCAGAAAAATTAGCTACCTCTCATTCCTTCGTTTCATGGTCCATGAAAATTAGCTACCTGCCCATGAAAATTAGCTACCTCGCATTCCTTCGTTACATTGGAGGTTCCCCGCTGATTTGTTGTAACTTTTACTGTTGGAGAGATGTGACAGAATCAAAAATCATATATTTATTTGTTAAATTCGAAATTTATAAAATATTTTTTTAGCAAAATCTATACTTTATTGAACATAAACTGTATAAGTGACCAGGTGAGTAATTCAGGCTCAGTTAAAATGACCCGCTAATTAAGAAATAAATCATGGAAGCCAGAATGTGTTTTGAGTTTTAACATGGATTGTTGGATATTAGTATTTTATCCCGAGCCAGAGGGATAAAATTTACTAATATCCGCCAACCCATGTTAAAACTCAAAACACATTCATGCTTCCATGATTTATTTCGATTCTGATATGTCTAAGATTACAAATACGGTAGCAGGGGCGGATCCAGGATTTGTGGTTAGGGGGGGCGTGAGTAGGAGAGGGGTCTGGGGACCGCTTAAGGTCCCCAGCGGGTACAATGCAGAGCCCTGGTAGGGGGCCCAGGGGCGAAGCCCCCTGGAAGCTCTGGAGCTTTGAGGAATTACAGACATTTATTTGAACAACACCATTTTTATCAGACCAAAAAAACTTGATTTTGAGTCTTAATTTTGTCGGATAATTGTTAACAGTATGTTTTTGTCAGATTATAAGAACCTAAAGTAAAACTTTTCTTTAGCAACCGTGATGCGAATTGTTCAACTCATGACTGATCGATCACGATATTTTAACCTTTCAAAGAACTATTGGTTTAGTTTTAACGCATTCCTCATTTCACTAATTGGTCTGTACTTTCGGTGCTTGTCCTTTCGGGTTGTTCTAGTTAATGCTGCCCATCCGGATGGAGCTTTTCTTTTCGTCGTTTGATTCATTCATTGAAAACGTATGATTCGACCGTTCTTGTTTATAGACAAACAAAAGGGTAAATTGTCAATACATGAACTTGTTGTTGATTTCTGATAAGCTAACGTAAATAAATTAGATGATCAGAATCGTTTCATGCAGCATTAATGTTAACATATTCGCCTTTGTTTGTCTATAAACAAGAACGAATCATACGTTTTCAATGAATGAACCAACGGCGAAACGAAAAGCTTCATCCGGACTGACATTATACTGATCATTTATCAATGGGTATAGAGCTTTTTAGAATGATATCCCAAATTTACTCCTAATATCATTACTATTCATTTTGACTTACAGGTCACGAGTTAACCATTCATGGAAAAGTTGTTTGTTGAACTGCTTAATTAACGTTGTATAACATATGCTTTGCGAATTTTAGGGGGGGGGGGGGGCGCACGCCCCGCACGCCCCCTCTAAATCCGCCTCTGGGTAGTATACTTTGATTGGAAGACGGTAATTTATATTTACCTTTGCGGAAAGTGTCACACACCATTTATGTGTGAACGAGATTATACCATCGATAAATCGCTCGTTTGTCTACAAAGCGTAAGAAGGACGTCGTGTTAGAATTTGTGTTGTACTCTGGTATTCATCAAAGCTTTTGAGCAGACGTTGTCAAAGGGAACGTGAGCTATTGCGATCATTTGATCCGTCGTCCGTCTGTAAACTTTTCACATTTTAATCTTCTGCTCTGAAACCCCTTAGCTCAATGAACTGAAGCTTAGTAGGAAGCATCTATGCAAGGTTCTCTATAAAGATTTTTCATTTCGTCATGATCCATTAACAAACATGGCCACCATAGGCAATTCTTATTGCTGATTGGTTGATTTCTAAAAAATCTTCACCTCTGAAATCGATTAGCCATAGGCAGTTATTGTTTCTGGTTGGTCAATTTCTAAAAATCTCTGAAACCGCTTGGCCAAATGAATTGAAACTTGGTAGGAAGCATAAATGGAAGGTCCTCTATAAAGATTGTTCATTTCGGCTCAATTCGTAGCAAACATGGCCGCCACAGGCAGTTCTTGATGCTGATTGGTCGATTCCTAAAAAAATCTTCTCCTCTGAAACCGCTTGACCAAATGAACCTAATTTGGTAGGAAGCATCTATGGAAGGTCCTCTGTAAAGATTGCTCATTTAGTCCTGATCCCTTAGCAAACATGGTCGGCACAGGCAATTCTTGTTGCTGATTGGTCGATTCCTAAAACATCTTCTACTCTGAAACTGTTTGGCCAAATGAACCGAAACGTGGTAGGTAGCATCTATGGAAGGCCCTCTATAAAGATTGCTCATTTGGGATCCGTTAACAAACATGGCCAGCACAGGCAATTCGTGTTGCTGATTGGTCGATTCCCTAAAAATCTTCTCCTCTGAAACCGCTTGGCAAAATGAACCGAAACTTGATAGGTATCAGCTATGGAAGGCCCTCTATAAAGAATGCTCATTTCGTCTCGATCCGTTAACAAACATGTCCACCACAGGCAATTCTTGTTGCTGATTGGTTGATTTCTAAAAAATATTCTCAACCTACTGAGCCTCTAGTCTATATATTGTATTGTATTATATGTATGCTAATGTTCCACCATGCCTGTCTGAGTTTTTCAATAAAATCTTTAAGAAATAACTTGTGTTAAGATACTTTGTGTGTGAGATATTATCATGTATATATGGCTGTTATTTAATTATTAAATTGGCAAGTATGTGTGATACAAGTATCTGTACTTACAAAACATACCAGCATGATGCAAAATATTTATTTGAGCTATATTCAATGACATTACAGACATTTTCATATGTTGTACCAGCGTCTGGCAATCTACTTTCTAAAGGTTGAGTACATCATCCAAGTGATGAACAGTGCAGTGAAAGATAAATGAGGTGTAGGCAGCTCTTTAAACCTCTCTCCCGTCAAGGCCCAGATTCAATACAAACACAAACCTCTAAACATTTATTGATAAAGAATAGAGATACATGTACATAAGAAATTAGGATGCAGGCACCCTAAATTACTACTGTTATTCCAAGATGTATAAATTTGTAGGCCCTTCTGAAGTTATATCCTCAAAACAGAAAAAAAAACAGAAATAAAATTAGATATTAATCTGTTATCAAAAACAAACAAATACAAAACAAAACAAATCAATCAAAAATATCAAAAAGAAAGACAAAAACCCAACATGAATGCACCTTTTATCAATCTGACTTAGTTCTGTACACATAATTTTCATAAGAGATACAGGTAAATAATTTACCTGGAAATTTTACATACATTTTGTATCTATCATATTAAACAATGAGTGTATCTTGTTTTCAAAGAAAACATTCAGATAGCTACATTGCTAAAAAGAGGTAATAAAAACGTAGATATCAAATTTAGTGCACATGAACGTTTCTGGAATAACCTTCATCAGGTAGCTCAAGATCAAAAGATTGGAAAGCCAAATAATTTAATAGTTTTGGGAGCACAAAATCTATGGGTATTGATGTTATGTAGGAGTTTCTTTTACACCTGGTAGAGATATTGGGAGTGCTGTTTTTATGATGTGGGTTTTGGTGCAGTCGGGGATGTTGTCTTGTGATTCTACGGTGAATACGGACTGACACTGTTGGGGATGTTGGATTTTTGCTTTGTGTCAGCTGTGATCTGTCCATCGCTCCTCATTGGTGTGACATCTGTTTTGTCTGTACCTAAGGATTTTATATATAACAGCTACTTTCATCACATATAGCTTAAGATTTTGACCAAGATATAGTTTTTCTGGTAACTGATTCATGTCGAGCGACGCCGAGAAACTTACACTATAAGCGCGGACGTCTAAAACGCTTAGAACGATGTCTGTTTCTGCTCTTTTTAGACAATTTGCCAGTTGTTTTTTTAACTATAAGACATTGCAGAATAAACACAATATACGTACATTGTCGGGGAAATATAAAAACTGTACGTAACAGCTTAAGTGAGCGATTGTTTTTTAACGCCAACTCAGCAATTTTATAGCTATATCATGGCGAGACCAAGTTAATGAGATGATGATGATGTCCGCTTTTTTCTAGACCAACACGCTTAGTTTTTTTTCATAGTGTTAGCTAATGGAAACAACAGTCCGTGGATATACATGTCGCTCCACTCTGACACATTATCCTGATTCCGAAGCAACCAGTCTTTGCTCTTTCTCCTTAATTCTGCGTGCTTTGCATTATAAGCAACAAATACCAGTTGATAATCTTTGTTTTGAAATATGAATTTGTTTATATACATGTACTCAAAAAGTCGCTTTTAATGTGTCTTCTGCCGAAGGATTGTGAAAGCGCGAAAAGTTGACCGTGCGTTGCGCAATGTATTTTGTATTGTTACGTTATCTATTGTCATTTATGTAGACAACAGGGGCGGATCCAGGGGGGCGCGCATTCGGCGCCCCCCCCCCCCCCCCCCCCCCCCCCCTAAAATTTGAAAAAATAAGATTTTTTGGCATAAAATAGTGATTTTTCACACGAAATACCCCAACATTATTTTAAAAATTTACCCCCCTAACTTGAAATCCTGGATCCGCCCCTGGACAATATATGTATTCGCTGAGAAACAGACCAGAAATGCTCACCAAAGACTCTCATCGGTAATGTAATCGTTAGCGTGCTCGCCTCGAATGCGGTAGATCGTGGGTTCGAGTCCCGATCGGGTCAAACCATGTTCTGTACACATATTTTGCCATCTTCCACATTCTGTTGGAAATTTATGATTTAGGGTTCTATTTTTACAAAATCCAAATAAGAAATTGTCATCAAGAGTGTGCAAATAGTTTCAGTTTCGAATTGAAATTAATCTAATAGCTACCAGTTCTTTAATATTGTAATAAATAAAGTTCCCAACTTTCATTATTAAATATATATGGAACATAATTTTATTTATTTCTTGAATTCAGAAGATAGTGTCAATAAGTAAGTAAATGAGTTAATTTCTTTATTTCAAGAGGGTAACACGGTTAGCAATAATAAAAGTGTGATTAATAATTATCATATATGATCTTATTAAGTTAAAGAATAATTTGCATAGTTTGAACATCACATAAATATTAAATTCTACCATATATAGTCCACCAATCTATTTTTTAATAGCTGTAAAAATGATACATCGCAATGGTAAATTGAAAAAAGATAGTTTGTAACTTAATCACATGCTATACAGCCATATAGGTAGCATTTTGTTTTTCAACTATGAACACCACTAATATCTATTGTTTATTTTATTTTATATTGTGTACAGATCCAGGATTTCAAGTTAGGGGGGGGGCGCACTTAAAAAAAAATGCGCCGAGCGGAGGGAGGCACGAACATTTTTGGGGTATTTCGTGTGAAAAATCACGATTTTACGCCAAAAAAATAATATTTTTTCTAATTTTAGCCCCCCCCCCCCCCCCCCCCCCCCCCCATGGATCCGCCCCTGAGATCTATATGTCTCTCTTTGTCAATCAGTAACTCTTTTCCTGTTTATGTACATGCAGTTTTTCATTTTGTCTCTCCATTGGAAATACACAATCTGTATTTTGGTAAACATAATAAGGGAGACAAATCCTATAAGTTTATGCTACAAGTAGCTAATTTTCATAGGTAGCTAATTATTATGCTCCGCCGTATGAAAATTAGCTACCGGAAATTTGAGGTAGCTAATTTTCATGGGTAGCTAAAAATTTTACGACATCGGTATAACTTTATGTAGCTATTTTGTCTTTAATAAATTTCATTAGTTAATATTTTGTTCATAAAATATTGCACCAATCTATTGGTCCCGTATGAAAGTTATATGTACACAGACTGCAATTATGCAAGGATAAGAAAACAGGTCAAAAGTTCGAAATATAGGCCTATTTTAATTACCAATTTGACACAGGTATGTAGTATTGTAGACCAGCATAATATTGTCAGGTGATTTTTCTTTAAAACAATTGATTACATCATATCATAGCTGCTATTCTCACACTTCTTATTTGAAATAATAGACATGTATACAAGGAAACGTTTGCCAATGTAAAATTAACCAAAATATATAGTCGTAAAAAAATGTACATCTGCAATACGCCAATAGGCGTACATGCACAGGGGCTAGATGCGTCCGGAAAAAGAAAAAAAAATTACTATATAGTAGTATTATATAGTTTTTTTTTTTTTTTTTTTTTTTTCTTCGGACGCACCTAGCCCCTGTGCCTACATGTACCAAATAAATGGGAGACAACTCTATGATACTACAAACTTTTCAAACTTAATAATGCAATAAATTACTGTCTGTTAAACTCTATTGTGTGGATTTTTTTCATCTGGTGTTTTTTGTCAGGATTTTAAATGACTTTATTTCCATAAAGAGGTATCCTCAAGGGGCAAATGTTTACCAATACAAATTTTGAAATACAAATATTTTATTCGCACAACCACAATTACAATAATTGGCAAAGGCCCAAAGTGAAGTTGCAGTTCATGTTTATGAATAGAAAACACAATAATATGACACTATTATGAATACTGAATAATCTCATTTCTAAGAGTTAGACAATTATTAATGTAAGAGCAAGTTACTCTTAATACTTTTAATTAATTACTATTCATACAAAATTTGAGCATTTGATTCTCAGATAAATGATTTTTTTTGTAGTATACTCAAAATATTACATTGAAAACTTCTCCTGTAATTGGTGTGTAAACCTAAGTGCCTCCCCCTTTCAATGTCAAGATTGTGTGTACTTAACCTTATTTTACATAAAATTAACCTCTCTGTTTTGTTTCTGAGGATATCCACATAAGCACTATGGTGGTTAAAATCATAAAAATTTTGTTAAAATTTTAGTTTGGTTGAACTATAAATTTTAGAGGATTGCTTCCGAGTACAAAAAAAATGTAATCAGCCATTGTTTTATATTTGGTAGGAGTGCTTTAATTGAACAATTGATCAATCAACCTTTGTTTTATATTTGGTAGGAGTGCTTTAATTGAACAATTGCTCTCTGCTATATAAGAAAATCGTAGACTATTAAAGTTGGAGTACAGTTTTTTTGCCCATGGGTTAAAGTTTTTAGTAGCTTGAGAAATTTTAAATACTATTAGGTATTTTCAGATGTCAAAAGATGTTCCCAAAATTTATACAAAAAAATGAGATTTTTGCCCATAAAGGTAATCTTCCAAGTTCTGCTCGGCATGCAACATTTGATGCTTTGCAGTGAACCCCTAACATTTCTTTAATGAATATCATGTGGAATTTTTCCACAATAGAACTATCTCCGGGATCAAGGTAAACTCCCCAAACCTCACTACAATATAATAGGATTGGGGTAACTAGGTCTAGTAGGGAATCAAAAAGTTTCTCTAAGAGTTTGCAAGGATTATTCAATCCAATTGTTTTCTTTATTTTAAAGTATGCTTTTCTGGCTTTTTCCATAAGTAAAGATATAGCTACATTAAAGTTGCCATTACACTTTAACATTACCCCCAAGTAACAATATTGTGACACTGTTTGTACGATATTATTGTTATAACTAATCTCATTCACATGTGTTTTTCCATTTGAATTAAAAATTAAAACTTTCGATTTTTCTACATTTACTTGTAGTTTCCAATTAGAACAATATGTACCCAGAATATTTAGACTGGATTGTAAACCAGATTTACTTTCTGATAATAACACAATATCATCAGCATACAATATACATGTACATACAATGAGAAACATATATATATATATAAGTATTAACATTTTCTGATTTTTTGTAACATTTAAATAGAGGTTTGTCATGATATGAGAAGTTTCCAGTCCAGATCAGAGTTTAAGTTTTCTTTCACTTATATATACAATGATTCAGTACTTGACTTAAGATATAGCAGGTGTCTATAGGCTTCTGACATATTTATTGCTTTTAACATTTGCTCTCAAAATTCTTGTTCTTTTGACAGCTTTTAATTTTGGTGTTTTTGACAGCACTGCTATTCTGCCAAATTTTGTACCTCAACTATACAGTATGTTTTTCTGTCATATTATAATGTACATTCTTTTTTATGGGACCATTTGATATTATATTTTGATAATTCTTTTTTATGGGACCATTTGATATTATATTTTGAAATAAATGTAATTTATGTTATGCCCAAAGATTTTGACTTCATTTTTAAACATTTATATTATAAAAACAATTAGACAACAAAGTGATGTTTTCTGTTAATTAGACAACAAAGTGATGTTCTCTGTTAATTAGACAACAAAGTGATGTTCTCTGTTAATTAGACAACAAAGTGATGTTCTCTGTTAATTGCTTCTGTGTTTGCATTTCCTTTTATTTAGTGAAACAACTCAAATAGAATATTAACATTTTATTTTTTATAATTATGACTTTAGCCTAAGGACACTTTCATTTGCTATTCCTGTGAATTTTTAATTTGTATGGGATTCTTGAAGATTTCTTTTGATGCTTACCAAATTATTTCATCCCATATTAGAGCAGAATTATTTTCTCATCTTACCTTCATCCGATTTTCATGTCTTTTCTTATCATCTGTAAAATTTTAACAATTTTTACATAAAAAAGCTGGGGATAAAGGAAGCCAAAATTGCTAGGAATGATCTATGGATGCATGGTCCTGTTTCAAACTTAGGTTTTTGTTGTGGAAGAAATTCCCAAGATAACTGCCAGAGGAAGTCATTTCTGATTGGTTGAAATTTGAAATCAAAGTCTTCCCAGAAACAACACAGCTTGTTGAAAATTAAATCCAAACAAGTTTGGTTTAAGCTAAATTCTTGTTTTTATTTTTTGACGAAGCTTATAGTTGTATGATTTCAACCGACAATGTGTCTTCAGAAGAAGGGTGGACAGCATTGATATAGTACTTTGTAGTCATTGAAATGCTCTTATTTGATTAACATTTGTTTTATGATTTCAGTAATTTACCATGCCTACAAGGGAAGGTCTGATAACACTTGAAGAGATACAGGAAGCCAAAAGGAATGTAGAAAACAGTGACCTTGGTGTAATAAAAACTCCACTATGGAAACATGTGACAGGAATGTTTCCACAGCTCCCATCATCTGTAGACTTATATCTTAAATTAGAGAATACACAAACTACAGGTATAGTAATGACACATGTCACAGGAATGTTTAATGGCATCTGTGGTGTTATGGTTAGTGTGCTTGCCTCTGATGGGGTAGACCATGGGTTTGAGCCCTGATTTGGTTAAATCAAAGACATGTTAAATTGGTATTTAGGCATTAAGGAGTAAGAGCAAAAACTGGTTGGCTCCAGATCGTGATAATGTGTCCGAGTGAAGTAACATTTCTACCTGCAGACTGTTGTTTCCGTGAGTTAACACTATAAAAATTCGACTAAGCATGTTGGTCTAGAGCAAAGTGGACATCATTGAATGTAACTTTGTTCTGGCCATGATATAGCTGAAAAATTGCTAATTTGTTACACAACATTCATTCATGGGAATAATTATTTTAAAATAAAACATGTTGTTCTATATATGACACACATGTACTTCAATCTTCCAGCTTATTATGGGCAGGCATTTAATCTTCATCATTACAGAAATATTTCTACATTTTATAGGAAAATTGGCCACAGTAGACACCTAGAATAGATGTTTACTTATCAGTGTGTTTAAAAAAAAAATCAATTGTGAGGTATCATTGTTCCATGAAATTATTTTCTATTTTGATTGATTTTTTCAGGTTCATTTAAATTAAGAGGGGTAGCCAATCAAATGAAGTTTTTACCAGAAGATGTCAGAAATGGTGATACAAAGTTAATAACAATGTCAGCAGGGAATTATGGGAAAGCCTTTGCATATGCTTTACGACAGAATAACTTGTCAGGGTTGTGCCTTATGCCAATAACTGCACCACAAAGTAGAGTGGAACTTATAAAGGTATAAAACTCAGGGAATAACTGATTTTGTATTCACAAAGGGAGACAATTTCAGTTACTTTATCTCCTTTTTGTATATTTTACAATTATGGACTTTTTAGGTGGTGGTCATGGCCAGTATTGGTGTTTATATGACCGCAGGGCTTTTGGAGTTGTATTATGTTGTGGTCTATGGTCGGTTTTTTTTCGTCATTTAAAGAAATAACCACTTTATTTGTAAAATGAGGCCAAATTTCGTGTATATAGAAGTTATCTTGAATTTTTATTTTTCACACAATTGTGAATTTATTATGTTGAGAGCTATTTAGGTATGTAGAAATATTTCTTCTATCTCTTACAGTTTCTGATAAACTTGACTGAGAGGGATCAAAAGGATCCAATTTCCAAAACTTTATATTTCGTCAAATTGTTTATTAAATGTATTTTTTGCAGAAAAAATGCTTTACAAGTCCACAGAAAAAATTACCTTGACATATTTCATTTTGGAATGAGGATTAAAGAGGCTGTAATTCCAAAACTTCACATACAACATGTACTGTATTGGAATGGTATATAGAATATTTATTTTGATGCTTTTTTTTTAATTCATTGTGTTGGGGTATCAAGGAAGAACAGTGTATGTTATGTTCATGGATTTCCCCGATCTCTTACAGTTTTCAAGACAAACTCAATGGAAAGGGGGAAAAAAACTGCCAAATTTTGAACTTCCCAAATTGATAGTGATTCAGTCAGACAATGCAAATTGTTTTGTTTGTGTGTTGATTTTAAAGTTTGTAATAAGGACAATTGTCTGTTGCCATGGCACAATATTGGTTGTTGTCAAAAGTAGTTCAATATGGCTACTTACTAACTCTTGAGGTCTCCTTTATTTACCGACTACTGTGAGACATGGCGCAGATTGTAATTCGATTGTGGACGACCAGTTAGTACCGACAAGTACTCATGGATTATGTTTTTACTGCTTATAAAGGTTATAACTCGTAGGTCAGTGCACAGACGCACACTATTGTTAAGTAGCTAGACTGTACTACAACTGTGTATTGTTTCAATTTTCTATTTCAGATGAAAAATGGATAAAAAGCGTGATATTTCTGTTTTAGGGATATGGTACTAAAGTAGAACAAGCTCCCACGTCTCAGCTACAGCCCATAGTAGATCAGTATGTCAAGGAGAAAAATTACATCTTTCTTCATTCAATTGATGATTTAAATCTAATTGCAGGCTATGGAAGGTATATCAATTCCTATATGAATTCAAACGAAACTATGACATTCAACAAGTAGAAGCGGAACCAGATGGAAGGTTTTGATGCAGTTTGTTTCCGTTAAAATGTGCTCGATATAAAACTTCCCATAATTTACATCTATTTTATTATATTTTTGATACAGGCATGCAGTGTTGAAATATATTTTTTTTTCTATCAAGAGAAATATTGTGCAAACCTGATAATCTTTGGTAGAATCCAGTTTGAACTTAACTCACCAGTATTGATATACAATGTAAATGAAAAGACCAGAATTGGGACCCTGGTTATATATCATGAATCTTGAAAGCTTGAGCTACTGTAGGCGGGTACTTTTTGTAAAGGTTTTATTTTCGATAACTCCAAGAGATAGTAACATTAACATGTCTTTTAATTTTCATATAAACAAATTCTAATAAATATGTATTAAAGAGTCATGAAATGTTGATGTTAGCAATACGTTAATTTGCACGTTTCAAAGCTTGACGAAAATTATCCGCCGTACAGTAATTGGTCCAACTTCTACATAGAGTCTTTCTTCTTACTATGGTTGAAAAGATGACAAGTGGCATAACTCTGTTGTTATCTTTAGTCTCTATTGGCGCTATAATTAGAATTCGACATCTTGCCATTGAACTTAGTAGTAGAGTAGTAGATATTAAGTAGTGCTTGATTATTTCCTTGTTGACTATCAGCACCAGTCTCGAACAGTGGCGGATCCAGTCTTTCTTTTTTTTTCTTAGAGAAGGTCATCATAAGTTTTTTTTTTGCTAACAAATTTTGGTCAAATGGTTTCATAAATTTAACATTTGCTGAGACCCAGGATCCACTTCTGTCAAAGTAGTGTCACAAAATCCATCCCCACCCCCTATTCTGCTAGAAGAGCTAAATTTGTGTGTGTAAAACTACCTAACCAGTATGTGTGATACCCACACCAACTAGCTAACAATGTCTGTCTATAGCACCACTAGTATAAAATCAAACGACCATGATACATGATATAGGTTTTTATTTATTTTAAACAGAACCTTGGTTGTAAAGTTGAAACACATCTCCACAGCCAAATTACTGTTGCTATGAATCGTTACGAACACATGATTGGTTACCATGTCTTACACTCATTTGATGATCCACATCTCATAGCGGCATATGGCAGGTAACAAGAAATTGTTCTCAATACAGGAATCCCTTTTCTGTCTTTGGTTCCGGAATCCAGATCCACCTTCTAACAGTTAATAATAGGGAACACGCACACAAACACAAATTTGACTGTCAAACTCCCTTCCGATATTATATGCCCCCATCAAACGAGTTCAACGATGTGCTTCGAGCCAAATTTGAGTTTGAAACAGATGCACAAGTAAAGCTTGAAGTGAATTTGAAGGAAAATTTCGCCATGTAAAATGCACCTTTAAAATTAATTAATCAATTAATGTTGTCTGCTATAAAGTTTAAATATTTAAGGATTGATTGCAATTTTTGTTCCTGTTCATGAAGAAATAACCTCAATCAGGTTGTACACACCGTGTAACCAGCGTAGTGGGTTACACAAGGGTGTGTACAACCTGATTGAGGTTATTTCGAATGAACCTAACAAATAATTTCGATCAATCCTTATAAATTAATTCAAACTTTTTTTGTTATGATATTGAAAAATATATTTATTTTTTCAAAATAAGGCAAATAATCGGAAATTAATTTAAATAACCACAAAGGTGCCTCATTTAAAGAAAATCACCTGATGACAACGGCATGTGACGCCTTGAGAACGACGTCTATTTTTTAGATTCAGTACATTTACAAATAACCTCAACTTTTTAAACCAATCAAAACACGTATAAAATGACATGCGACTCTAAAATTAATTTATATATATATGTATACATGATTTAAAGGAATGATTGTTATAAATATTAGATAATCGGCCAGACTCCTCTAAATCAATCAATCAGGATGTGTCATAGCTAATAATAGAAAAGTAGTACTCACTGAAACAATAATCATTTTTAATTTCTATGAAGTAATTATTTTTTTCTGTGAAACTGTCATAGTCAAGATTGTTTATAAATAATTGACAATAAAAAAACTTGTTTTTTGATGCATCAAGCAGTAAGCATGATAGCAAATTCATACTAAACTTTAAAGAGGATCTGACCTGCCAGTTAGAGGGGCCGTCGTGGTTGTGATCGTATGGTAGCTGGATTTACAGCAACCTGTGCCTATCACCACTAAAGTTGTGAGTTCGAACCCCGTTCATGGCGAGGTATACTCAATACAACATTATGTGATACAGTTTGTCAGTGACTTGTGACAGGTCTGTGGTTTTCTCTGGGTACTCCGGTTTCCTCCAACAATAAAACTGACCACCACGATATAACTGAAATATTGTTGAAAACCTAAACCAAACTAAACCGTCAGTTAGAATTACTTAAGTGAAAGTATGACATTGACGAAATGTCATTGTCACTAAAAGTGAAGTTATAGTAAATTCCAAATTTTGTATTAACCTTTTGATTACTTCTCTGCATTTGATTTAGTAGAGTCTGGCATAATTGTGCATTTATTATAAATCTGGTTGGCTAACATCAATGTTGATTTCTGATGGGTTTTTTTCTATTAATAGTATACATGTATTAATGTCATAGATGCATGTATTTTTTTGTATGCTAGTTTTATATACATGCAGAACCTTGGCTCTATAACATATTTTTCTCTTCTTTTTTTACCATTATATCTATGATAAAAAAAAAAGTATACAAAAAAAAACTGATAAGAGCTATGGATCCGCAGCTAATAGTTTATATAGACTTCAAAAGAAGATCACATGATATATATGTATATGGTATTGCAAGATGTTTGTTATAATGTACAACCAGATTTATTTGTTGATATTTTTGTTTTAAGAATGTACAGTGACTATGAGATGAAGAACCGCAGTAAAAGTACATTCCTTTTTTTTTTTAATGTTTATCCCATTTTAAGTTCAATTTTCTTTTATGCATATATATATATATATATATATATATAAAATTAGACATTGATAAAGTCCTTCGGTGGGACGAAAATTTTGTCATTCTACGAAGTGTTTAATTCTTTATCACTTTGTTTTGTGTACTTGGTGTTGTTTTACAAACCATTTTAGACGTTTATAATTGTTTTACTTGTATAGTATCGTTATACCGTAACAATCCAACACCCCGTAAGATTGATCGTTGACTGGTTTTTCAGACGTTGTGTATATATATATATATATATATGTTCAAAAGTCATTCATTTTAATCTTACAGTGGTTAAGAAAATAGTCAGCCATTTTTTTTTCCAAATTGTAAAATAACACTAACTAGATATCTTCTGACCATGTATATATGGTTGAATATTTGTTTAATTTTAACAAATATATATTTTTTTTATTAGTGCAGCTTTAGAGATATTAGAAGAGGGAGTGAAACCAGATATTGTATTAGTATGTTGTGGAGGGGGAGGTTTGGTATCTGGAATAGCATCTGCTATTAAACTCTCAGGACTGACAGATTGTAAAATATATGCTGTAGAACCTATTGGATGTAAGTACATTGAAGATTGCCACTATTTTCAATTTCTTAATCGGGGCTGTCGTGGTCGTGATCGTATTGTAGTTGGATTTACCACTATATGTGCAATCAGTGCCTATCATCACTAAAGTTGTGAGTTCGAACCCCGTTCATGGCGAGGTGTACTAGATACAACATTATGTGATAAAGTTTGTCAGTGACTTGCGACAGGTCGGTGGTTTTCTCCTGGTACTCCGGTTTCCTCCACCAATAAAACTGACCGCCACGTTATAACTGAAATATTGTTGAAAGTGGCATTAAGCACCATAAAACCAAAACCATTTTCCATTTCTTAATCATAGGTAACCTGTATTGATTAAATATATGTTTTCCTCAATATAAGAAAGCTTCAAATTTTTATTGATGTCTTCAAGCTCAAATAAACATTTTCTGTTTTATTTTTTGAAGTTAGATGAATTTCTATGTCACTTTCAGGAATTAAGAAAATGCTGATTTCCATTTAAATAAGACTAAATATCTGAAACTCATTTCAGGGAAAAGATTGATGTCGCTGTAGAGAAAGATATTCATAACAATGTAAATTAAAAGCCATAAAGTCTATGAATTTTTTTTATTATTATTATTAAAAGTTAAAAGATAAATAACAAATATTAACATAATGAAAATTACATGATGATTTATTCAATTTCAGCTCCCACAATGCACGAAAGTTTTAAGATTTGTAGTCCAGTTACCATGAATGTCAAATCAGTTGCAGCAGGTCTTTCACCACCTTATGCAGGTGTGTAAATAATGTTAAGAAATAGAGAGTTCGTCATCTAGTTTCCATGGATACTCCATATTGAATCAGGATGACTTTATCATACTTTGTATCATGCAGTATAAACTAATTTGTAGATTTCCATGCTACTATTTCATCATTTTATGTACATGTATATGGATTGGGTTATTTGGGATTTGATCTACGGTGTTTATAGTCACACTTATAGAGGGGGGGGAGAGAGGGGGTGTTGCAAGGACAGTTATAACGAACTGACAGAAGAATCTCCAGGGAATAGGTATCACTCCAGTGTCTTGAACACTTAAGGTAGTCATTGAGACTTGAACCCACATCAGTGGTGTTGGGTTTATGGTTAGAAGTCGACAACAACCTTATCCATTATGCCACCCACGTGAATATGTTATGTGGGAAGTAGGGTTATAATGTTTAATGCCACTTATCAACAATATTTCAGTTATATTGTAGCAGTCTGTTTTTTTATTGGTAGAGGAAACCAGAGAAAACTACCGACCCATCACATGTCACTGAAAAACTTTATCACATAATGTTGTATCAAGTACACCTCGCCATTAAAGGGATTGGAACTCACAATTTTAGTGGTGATACAATGTAGGCACTGATTTTACAGGTAGTTGTAAATCCAACTAACATACGATCACAACATCACCTTCCCCTATGTGGGAAGTATGCTTAGTTCAATTGTTGATAAGATTTTATTTTGGAAATGTACTTTTTCAGAAACAGGCGAACATTGATAATTTTCATTCTCACACACCAACATTTTGAATTGATGTTTTCAAATTCCTGCATGGATTACACCAAAATTGTGTTAAACCGATCATTGTTATACAGATGTATGGCCAAAATTATGTTTGTGGTACATGTAATTAGAAATCCAATGAATCTAATTAAAATAAGATGTTTATTGTATCTTTTTTGAGAGATACACTAGCATCTAACAACATCTCATATGGTGTCACATCAGGGTTAATATTTTCAAATTGTCGTGATCGTATGTTAGTTGGATTTACAGCTACCTATGTAATCAGTGCCTATCACCACTAAAGTTGTGAGTTCGAACCCCATTCATGGCAAGGTGTACTTGATTCAACATCATGGGATAAAGTTTGTCAGTAACTTGCGACGGGCTGGTGGTTTTCTCAGAGTACTCCGGTTTCCGCCACCAATAAAACTGACTGCCACAATATAACTGAAATATTGTTGAAAGTGGCATTAAACACCATTAACCATAAAGCAAACTGTCATATTTTCAAGTGACAAATTACAAATGAGACTACCACATCTTGAGGTATTAAAATCGAGGACTTGCCGAGAGCTGTTGTCTGATTGGTCAATATATTTAACTGTCTTGCAATGATGTGACGTTCAAAGATTTATGAAAGGTTATATGACATGACCTCAAACAGGATGTTGTTAGACGTAATAATATGAATAACAAACATCTAATTTTCAATTAGACTGAAATCCAATATGGCTCTATCTTAGTCATGTATACAATTCTTAGCTAATTTAAATGTAAGATTTTATCGAGAAATGTTACGAAAAAAGTATACAAAAATGAAGTACAATGACAGTGATCAAATACTTCTGTCTTCTGTGTGATACTTTTTTGTATAATATGAAAGTTTTCATTCTAAATGAAATGAGAGTAAACATTTGTGAGCATCACTCCAGAGTAAACATTTGTGAGCATCACTTTAGAGGAAACCTTTAGTGAGCATCACTTTGGAGTAAGCATTTGTGAGCATCACTTCAGAGTAAACATTTGTAAGCATCACTTCAGAGTAAACGTTTAGTGAGCATCACCTCGAAGTAAGCATTTGTGAGCATCTTTTTAGAGTAAACCTTTAGTGAGCATCACTTTAGAGTAACCATTTGTGAGCATCACTTCAGAGTAAACATTTGTGAGCATCACTTCAGATTAAGCATTTGTGAGTATCACTTCAGAGTCAGCATTTGTGAGCATCACTTCAGAGAAAACATTTGTGAGCATCACTTCAGAGTAAGCATTTGTGAGCATCACTTCAGAGAAAGCATTTGTGAGCATCTTTTTTAGAGTAAACCTTTAGTGAGCATCACTTCAGATTAACCATTTGTGAGCATCACTTCAGAGTAAGCATTTGTGAGCATCACTTCAGAGAAAGCATTTGTGAGCATCACTTCACAGAGATATCTCATTTCGTACATTTCTGTTGCATTTTATCACTATTTTATTTGAACTTCTTATTTGTAGGACATAACACCTATTTACACTGTAAGAAGTACATAGAGGGTGTAATTCTAGTATCAGATGAAGAACTTATAAATTGTATGCATCAGTTTTACCAAAGAGGACTTGTTGTGGAGCCGTCGGGATGTGCAGCAATGGCTGCCTTGATAGGAGGACATGTGCCGGAGGATATAACAGGGAAGAAAGTTGTTGTGTTTGTCACAGGAGGCAATATAACTCCATCAGAAATTATTGGATTGTTAAATTAGATCTATGATTTTATGCCAGTATTTTATTTTGGAATAATATATACATGTACCTACAGTAAAAAGTTTGTTTCTTTAGGGCCATGACAAGTCTTTACATTTCAAGTTTCATTTTTTTTTTCGGGCACAACATATGCTCTAATGACCAGGATCTATGGGGTCCAAAGATTGAAATAGACTTCAAATGAGAAAATGTCAATAGATGACATGAAGATTATTGTGTAGTTTCCTGTTAGACCCTAAGTTTAAAATGGACTGCAATTGGGGGGATCAAAAATCGTCTGAAGAACCATGAATGTAAATACAGTTGTATTTTGCATGAAGCAGGATTGTGATATGAAGATTCTATTTTGTACCAATAAATGGCCCAGTTTCCATAAGGTTTAAGTTCTGGAATATTAATATTTAACAAATTCTAAGATATACAATGGTTCAATATATCATCTATACCATGTGAGCGATTCCACTTTAAGCGATTCAGGCTCGTGTTAGCCTCTGGTTATTATTTCTGTTACAATACGTCTCTCTGACTCTGTCTTGGATTCTAAAGTACTTTAAAAGTTAATTTCTTGATTAATTTGTATGATTTTAAAAGAAATTGGTCTATACAGGAAAAGTAGTCCATTAATCAATTGTTCACTCAGTTAGGAAGGTATACCAATCAGACTGCAAATAAATATTGATGATATTGGAATAATTTACCTCTTAAAATTACGTAACTTATCCATTTGGTCATAAATTCTTCTTAATCATGACAATTAATGAATGATTTATTCATTAAATTACACTGACAATGTCACATCATATGAATTTTATATGACCGACAAAGTCTTTCACCACTCTGTTGACACATAACCTTTGTCCATTTATTCAAGTCCATTTGTTACTTTATTACTTTTGGGAATTGGGACAGATTGTCTTTATAATAATTTGTTATTGTGTTTGCAGTCGAGTAATAATGCTGGGAAAGGATTTCAACAATTTCGTAGAGTACATGTATATGCAAACAATTATTTGTATAAACTATCAATTATTTTAAAATAATAAGAACGATAAATAATGCCAATATATAATTTATATGATTTATTAATTTTAACCAGGTTTTCCGATTGAAAATCCGGTAATTTGATTGGTAATGTCCGGCTGGTGGGCAACAAAATGTTCATACAACTGATCTAATATAAAATATTAAAAAGGCCAAACTTGTGTGAAATTTTATGATTTCAAATATGGCTGCCAAGACTTAAAAACATGGCTGCCAATACAGAGTTTAGGTTTTTGGCCTAGCTGTATCTCAGAAACTGCTAGACATTCCTTATGGAAGCTTTAGGATGACTTTGCCTACTATAAAATATTAAGATTCCTAAACTTGTGAAATTCTACGATTTCAAACATGGCTGCCAGTACAGAGTTTAGGTTTTTGACCTAGCTGTATCTCAGAAACCACTAGACATTCCTTATGGAAGCTTTAGGATGAATTTGCCTACTATTAAATATTAAGATTCCCAAACTTGTGAATTTCTACGATTTCAAACATGGCTGCCAAAACAATGTTGACGTTTTTGCACAAGCTTTATAATTCGGGACAGAACTTTTTTACTTTAAAGTCCAATGTCTTCATATTTTGTAAATATGTATGTACTAGTACATAGCAGACTGTTGATCATAAGAAAAAAACGTAGTGTGACCTTGAACTTAGATGACAAGGTCAAACAAGTTAATGTCATGCGTTGTGTTTTGTACAAACAAACTTTTTTCTTAGTTTGTACTAGCCTCATTTTATTTGAGGCACATAATCAGTGCTAGATTTATCCATAGGCTTGACAGACTGAAACCTAAGGCCTGAAGATTCAGGGGTCCTCTGGCAAAGTGTATAATATTTTTGACACTATCAGACTTTCATACTACTGCTGTCATAACGCACTGTACTCTTTATTTTTAACAACCCTTCAGTGAGTTTTCTTGCGCAGTTGCACTCCATTCAGAATATTGCAGAATTTTAAACGCCCCTCATCATCCTCGCCTTTTTTCAAATTGATTAAACAATCTTCCATCTTCATCTAGTCGTAATGGAGGAGCCTTGGTGGGGATAGCGGTATAGCATAGGACCCTCTTCATCTAAATCCAGCACTATACGGAATCAACCGAAGTTGTGACATTGAAAATGTTACCTGGCGTGCACGTGGCTGACGTGACTCAAACAGAATGTGGTAAGAAATACAAGATCAAACAAGTATCTAATTTCATTAGATTAACAATATGTTTGCTATTAATGAAAAATAATTTGGTTATATCTTGAGGCCAATTTTTATATTATTCATTTTAACAGTTCTCATATCAAACGGAGTATAACAGTACATTCTTAAACGTCGTGACAAACATATATTTTAACACATTGATTATTGGCTTCCTTAGATAGAGATTATAGTTCAATAAACTATAATGCTGTATGATGTATGTTGTGTCGCATGCACTACTGGTTATATTGAGTTTTCTTCGATTTTGAGCTTCCAAGTATTTATTATGGTAACACTCCATTTTGCAACATTGATGGTAGATGCATGGGAAAGAGATGTTTGTTAATTTAGTGTCAGATGTCCTTTAACAAATGTCTCATATTAAGTACAAACTACCAATAACTAGATCGAATGATGTATCGAGTATAAATTTTTTTTAAATACTTTCAATCACTTTCATCAGACGCATCGTTTTGCTATCACCAGGATTTAATTTCACAAAGAATCTGTACCATATTAAAAGTTATATACTATAGACTTAACAAAACCCAGAAGCAACACAGATTATTTTTTAATAATAATTTCTGATATGCTATTGACTTTTTGTCTTTATAGTTATTACTTTCTGATATGCGTTATTACTTTCTGATATGCTATATTGACTTTTTCTTTTTATTGTTATTACTACAGCTATCGTAAATGAATTGAAATCAATACTTCAAACATGAAAACTCAAGGTACTTTGAAAACTAGATGGATTAATGTGTATTATATGATGGTGATAACAGATGTAAATACATAATAATCCGCTGCCATAGATATATTAGCCATTTACAATGTTACATACAATGTAGTGGCGAAACCTTACATTATCTTTGGTCAACGTACATAAACAAATTATACAGAAAATTACAATAGAACGGCCATGTCATTCCTTTGGTAATTATGTTTTGCTTTGATGTATATTATGGATTTATATATATATATATAATATAATAATTCTATATTGGATAAAGCACAGCAGATAACAAGCGTAATCCATGTTCACATACAATGACAATACAAGTATATAAATACTGATGAGTATAAATATAAAGAAATGATTTAATTATAGTTCTAATAACACCATACAAATGACATATTACAAAGTGAAACCATTCTAAGACGACGGACGGGATTCTTATTACTTAAAATTGCAATTAAATTGACAAGATCCAATATGTATAGACGTCCACGAGATTTATAATAAATCCCTACTAGGTCATTATTCTCGTCGTTCCATCTATAAATGTGTCTAGTAATTTCGTTAAAAGGGTCGATGACGAATAGAAGTGGATCAGATTATAAAACGTAGTCCGTTCGTGAGATGTATTAAACGTCTGTCACATTATAACTAGAGATGGGAATCTCGTTAAACTTTATGAACGTCGCCTACATTGTCTTTTTTTACTGGACTTGGTTCCATTTTATACATCAGTTGTTATGCTTTCATCGATTTCGTCCATAAAGACACATGCATCTACTAGTAGCCCAAACTCAAATGATAAAGAGATCTGCAAGAGCGTACTGATATCTTAACGTGAGAGGTACCATAAGGGAACTTTAAATAGTGAATTATATTAAAACATTGATTCGTTATTGGTCACTGCTCCCTAACGCGGTGTTCTTTTCAGGTTTCATCGAGTTGACTGTTTTAAATTTGATAAACTAGGACTATAAATATTTTTTTCTAAAATCGTGAAACATCTGAAAGCTTATTGCTATTAAACCCATTCGTAATCTAAGGTGGTACCATACACTTCAGGTAAAATTTGATCTGCTCGTTTAATTTTCTAATTTTTTTGGCAGTGTCTTTGAATATATCCACTGTAATAAATATCAAAATGTTAACAAATTCCAACCAACAGACTCGGAGCTATAAATTCACTAGCCACATAGCAGCTTTTCTCTCTGTAGTTTTGATCACCGAGATGCTTGAAATCTGCATACAAACATCATATGATCAAAACGTTCAACTGATTTTAAAGAGTTATCTCCCTGTAGTGTATGGTACCCCCTTAAGAACTGTTAACTCGCATAAAAAAACGACCATCCCCGGAACAACACAATTGGTCACCCTAAAAATATGCCATAGCAATGTACCTCCTACATACAATTGTGAAACCTCGTATGATTTCGTGACCTTCGTCTAGTATAGTAGCGACACCTACCGATGTGAGCCGAATGACAATTATGGCAATCATCTAAGCGAAGTTATGGATTATGTTGAAGTGTATTTAAAAGTAATCGCAACCCGTCTGATATGGCGTTGTCCAAAAAGTAGGTCACCTACCGTTTCTGTGACATAATTTAACGGAGTGATGACACACGTGGTAAATTATGTCATCATTGCATACGACCTTGAACTCAATTTCTACACTGAACAAATGCACCGTCTGATATGGCGTTGTCCAAAAAGTAGGTCACCTACCGTTTCTGTGACATAATTTAACGGAGTGATGACACACGTGGTAAATTAGGTCATCATTGCATACGAACTTGAACTCAATTTCTACAACAAATGCATTTCAAACAAACTTATCAACTGTATTACATTACCACAGTCAGCACTGGTTATTGACAAAATAAATGTGCGCAAATGATATTTTCCAAAACATTTTACTCTACTCCCTTATTAAACGTTAATTGTAAAATAAATTCTGTTGTAACTGACAAACTTTATCACATAATGTTGTATCGAGTACACCTCGCCATGAACAGGGTTCGAACTCACAACTTTATCTAGTGGTGACAGACATCGATTGCATAGGTAGTTGTAAATCCAAATACCATACGATCAGTAAGAAAATAGTGTCAATAGGTATAGTGTTACGTGGTGATAAGCATTGATTGCACAGGTAGATCACGACCACGCCTAAGATTGTGATATAATATTTCAAGTAGAATTACAAACCAGTAGGACAGCCAGCGTGACAGGAGAGCTCCAAAGTCAAGTCCCAGTCACGTGACTTTCGCTTCATTTTTGATGAAAAATGACGTTCAACCCTTCGCTTAAAATACGTCGGTTTACAATAAATATTTATGCTTGAAATCAATTAAAATATATGGAATATGTCTATGGATAAATAGAAAATTATTGTATCACTTCAGTTTTTATTTATATTGTGTACAAACATCGAATTTTGCTACTTGAAGTGGACTCAATTTCAAAACAAATGTCAAGGTGGTTCTATTTAAAAGAGAAAATTTAATTAAAACAATATGATGGCTTTCTGTAACATACATTGCCTGAGGAAATCATCTAGGATCATTGTCATACCGACAACTAGTGTCAATGTCTTGTGGGATGCAATTGTTCCACTTAGTGCTACACCCACCTTGATCGATCGACCATTTGCCAAACATCGAAATTCATTGTCCTTCGGAACACATCGGTGGTGTTTCTTAACATCAACAATAAACGACACATAAAAGCGTACATCTGAAAGAGGATATTTCATTTGGGAAAGGGGTGTCTATTTTTATGTCTTTTTTTAATTTTCTAATATTAATACCGTATTTTTCACTTTAATTGAAATATTTGTATTGCAATATTGTTTTAGACATTGTGCATTTTGTAATTTAGACTGGGGAATTACTATTTATCATTACTTCAAATTAAAAAAAAAATCATCTATGATACTAGACTGGCACAGGGGATAATTTCAATTTAATTTAATTTCAATACTTTGTAACAGGTACAAGATAAATAGAAAGAAATAAATGTGTGGAAAAAATAAAAGCATGTAAACAAAAATTAAGTGAATTGAAAAAATATGAAAATATTATAAAAAAAAAACATGTAAAAAAATTAATAAATTTTTAAAAATTAAAAAAAAATAGGGTGAAACCTTGAGACAAAAAGGGACATGCAAAATAGTATTCAGATGTCTTAACCCTTCCTATTATATCGAGGCAAATTTAAAAAAAAAAAGTGTAAGCAAATATTTTTCTTGGAATTAGGAAATTTCATTATCTGAATGAAAGCTACCAAGTTTTATGTTTATCTCACAATGTAAATATCAATGTATTTGGAATATTCATGTGTTTGACACAACTACAAACTAGTTTTTATAACGTATACTGATGGTTAAGTTGTAATAATTCTTTCCCCTTGACATTCACAAAATGACCAGCATTTACAAATATGAGTACTTGGGTTGCAATAATTCTTTCTCCAGGACATTCACAAAATGACCAGCATTTACAAATATGGGTACTTAGTCTGCAATAATTCTTTCTCCAGGACATTCACAAAATTACCAGCATTTACAAATATGGATACTTAGATTGCAATAATTTTTCCACCATGACATTCACAAAACAGAATGACTATAGCATTCACATAAAAGACAGACACAAAATGACTAGCATTCACATAAAAGACACATACAGAATAACTAGCATTCACATAAAAGAGCATATTGAATGACCACCATTCACATAATTTTAAGACACATACAGAACACTTGCATTCACATGAAAGGACAAACCAGAATTCCAAATTTCACTAAGTAAATTAAATGACTAGAATAGAATGAATATGTTTTCTGTTGGTAAAATAACCAAGTATTGGTTAATATTGTTTAAAATTGAAGTTAACAAAAATTATTTTATGACTGGAAAAAAGTTAATAAATGGGCACATTTTGAAAAATTCTTTTCTGTAAAAGAAAATTTATAAATTTCGGCATTAATATTCATAGATAAAAGATAATTATATTTCTCATAAACAACAGGCAACATGAGTACCTTTTCATCTAAAAAAAAGCATGAATAACAAATTCAACATGTTGGAGTGCATACAGGTCTAAATGTCTGTAGAAACTTGTTCAACAACTTGGTTCTGGTTAAATATATCTATAAGAAATTGAAAAGTTTGAGATCTTGTTTCAGCTCCACTTTCTGACCTAGAAAATGTGTTACAACTGTTATAACAATATGTACCACAATATAATTTATCTTCTGAGCCAAATTCTTTACAGAAATTTAATTCATTCTTGAAATGTTTAAGACAAGTCCTGGTTTTCAATTGAAATTGAAATAAACCTTTTGACTTTCAGATGAAGTTTCACAAATTACACAAATTACACAATCAAAAAGTTCTTTTCTGAATGACTTTATTATAATTTATGACACAAGGTGTCTTGAAAACTCATGGCATTTGTTTGATGATGTACTTTAAAAATAATTGGAATGCTGGTCCATTTTTTTTACTTCATGGATATTTTAGAAGAAAAAAAACATATATATATATATATATATACGTCTGAAAATTAAACCAAACAGTGTTAGAATTAGATTTTAGAGCTGTCAATTTTTTGTTCTTCCCTCGACGGGATTTGAACCCACACCATTGATACACTGCAGCACCATTCGCTTAGCCTTACGTCCAGCGCCCTAGACCACTCGACCACATCCACTCCCTTTTAAAGGAGCTTCAATAGTCGTAGTGTTACCTTGTCTCATAAGGAAAATCTAGGGATAGACGTAAGACATGTGTATAAGTGTGTGTAGATGGTACATATATACTTAATATTATAATTTGACAGCAATCTAACTCAGCAATTTTTAATATATTGTATAGGATAATGAAGAATTCATTATACAGTCACAGGAAATAAAGTATATTATACAAACGTCTAGAAGCAAGTGACAACCATACAATATATATATATATATATATATATATTGATTTTCAAACCTGTATGAATATATATACAAGACTTATCATATATTCTTATTTTTATTTATTCAAATATTCAACCAATAAACATCACAGGAAACTTTGCATTTATACTCATAGAATCTGAAACTAACAGAAAATAAACATCCATTTTATTTAATAGAATCTGTAACTTTGCCCCTTTGGTATCTTCAGACTCTTCTTGTTAAAAAAAATAAACATCCCATGTCCAGTCTGTATATGTATATCTACCTACAATAATCTAAAACTAACTAAAACTGGAGGTTGTCAATACCATTGGCACTGAAAAGTAGCATGTACACACATCAATAAGTATTTCAGGAAAACAGACTGAAAATGAAAAAAAAGGGGGGGGGGGGGGAGGTGTAAATGCTTGACATGAACTAAATATGTAGCCTTATGCTATGCCATGTTAATCTAGAGTGAATTTAACATAATCTTTCACCATTCTCTGCATGACAAGATCATACATTATAATGCAGACCTTTTTATTTCTAAAATGTATTTATTAATTATGTCAATATTTTGACATGTCCATAAATGCCATGGAACGAGTCAACGAAAATGAAAGATTTGTTGTTAAAAATGGAATAAAATGACTCTATATATGTGTGACTATGATTGGTCAAGTGGTTCTTTCGTGTTTAAACAGAAACAGTCACATTTTCATCCTAATAGATCGATCAATCTATGAAAAACCTCAGAAATATTTGGTTAGAATCTCGAAATATAGTGCTTCTTGTTTACATCCAAATATGGAATTCTAGTGACGAATGATGGGGAAATATGCAAATAATCCATACGTGATTCTAGCTATTTTTACCAAATTTATTAATAAACAGCCAATGGGATGCAATTGTTCCACTTAGTTAAAGAGTCTATTTTTAGCGCCATTTTTTTTACAACCTTTTGGTTTTTCAACTCTATATACCACCCTACCGCATGACAAATTAAAAACCCGCGTAAAAGAAACAATTCATAAAGCTTTTAGTCATAGAAACTATGGCTCAAAATTGGTTGTGTTAGGCTACAATTCCACATATTTTTCAAACAAAATTCAAAAAGGTAAAACATGCTACTCCGAGGAACAAGTGATCAGTATGCTGGAGTTCCTCATCGATAACATATTTGTCTCCTTTGGAGGGACACTGTTTCAGCAGGTCGTCGGCATACCAATGGGTACGAATTGTGCCCCTCTTCTAGCCGATTTATTTATATACTCATATGAGTCGGAGTTTCTTCAAAAGCTTGTAAAAGATGAGAAGATTCATGAGGCTAGATCCTTTAATTTCACATACAGGTATATTGATGACGTTTTATCTATCAATAATTCTAGATTTGCAGAATTTCTTCCATTGATATATCCTCCAGAGCTGGAAGTTAAAGAGACCACAGATACAGCTTCGTCCGCATCATTTTTGGACTTATACCTCGAATTTGACGACAGTGGTTCGTCCGCATCATTTTTGGACTTATACCTCGAATTTGACGACAGTGGTCAACTCAGTACTAAAATTTATGATAAACGGGACGACTTCAATTTTAAAATCATAAATTTTCCAAACATGTGCAGCAATATACCAGCTTCTCCTGCATATGGTGTTTACATCTCGCAATTGATTCGCTATGCAAGGGCCAGTAGCAATTATTCTGATTTCCTGAAACGTCATCTTCATCTGAGAAGCAGGCTACTGGACCAGGGCTATTAAAAGATTCGCCTTATTCGATCTCTTAAAAAGTTTATATTCCGATACCAAGATCTTGTCGAAATATATTGCGTCTCTGCAGAAACGATTATAAGCGATGCATTTTCATATAGTGAAAATGTATAAAGATAAAGAAGTCAAGAAAAATGTCAAGGATATTTTTTTATCAATGTGTGACGTAAAAATATTTTTGACATTTACGTCACCGAATATGGTACTGCTTTGACAACTATTTTACCTATTTTGTTCCTGTATTTAAATACTGTTATAGTGACAACCGGAACCTTTGAACCGTAATGAGAGCGGGAGGTTTGGCGCTTTAAAATCTGATTCAACCCACCATTTCTTTAGAAATGCCTGTACCAAGTCAGGGTCATTACGGTTTTCACAGTTTTCCGGTTGTTGACTGATTTTGTCTGTTCATATAATTATGAGTTTTGACTTTCCCTTTGTAAGATTGTTCGGAGTTCGGTAATTTGGTTATTACCCTTATTCATCAGCAGCGGTATCCCGAGTTCCAACGTTGATTTCAAGCAAACGATATCATAAATACACGTATTCACTGACCTAATTTATAAATATAAGATAATAATAACCTGATATGGGTTCGACATGGTCGTGGTCGTAAGGTAGTTTTATTTACAGCTACATGTGCATTCAGTGCCTATCACCAATAACGTTGTGAGATAGAACCCCACACGGGCGGGGTGCACTCGATACAACATTATGTGATACAGTTTGTCAGTGATTTGCGGCATGTGAGTGGTCAGTGGTTTTCACCTGGTACTCCGGTTTCCTCCACCAATAAAGCTGACCGCCACGATATAGCTGAAACATTGTTGAAAGTGGCGTTAAACACCACGAACCCTATAACATTATATCATTAACCTGACCTAATTTCTGACTAAAATAATTATAGTCTGGCTGAATTTCTTATAAGATAAAGGTAATTATAACCCGACTATAGTTTCTTAATTTAAAGTCATTATAAACTTATCTAATAATGTCTTGCTATAAAACAAAATAATTGTAACCTGACTAAATTCTTATTACAAAAATGTATAAGATAAAATCATTATGACGTGTTTGTCAATGTACATACACAGGTGCGAGATGATATTTTTTTTTATGTTTATACACTCAATCATCAACAAGCTATGAAACGAGCTTTTTCAGAAATGAATGACCGACTGACTGTATCACACTGTTCGAAAGATCTAGAAAATAAACTTTTAGGCAAAGCACAGGCAGTAGACACTAAAAACATTAATTCCATTAAGTCAATGATCAGAAAAGGGTCAATATTTTTTTTTAATATTACCCAATGACACTATTTTCTTACTGATCGTATGGTAGTTGGATTTACAACTACCTATGCAATTGGTGCCTGTCACTACTATATAAAGTTGTGACTTCGAATCCTGCTCATGGCTAGGTGTTCCCGATACAACATTATGTGATAAAGTTTGTCGGTGACTTGCGGCAGATCGGTGGTTTTCTCCGGGTACTCCGATTTCCACCACCGATAAAACTGACCGCCACGATATAACTGAAATTTTGTTGAAATTGGAGTTAAAACTTTTAACCCCATTTTCTTATCATTTACTAATTAATATAAACCTAGGTCACATTATCCTTTTGTGATAAACAAAATGTTATTACAATGCTTTATTCCCTGTTCACACGCATGCTAGATTCAAATCTGAATTGAAATCGGTTTGCGTTCACACGTGGCTCAGTCATCATTGTATTCTAAATTGATTGATTGATTGATTGGTGTTTAACGTCCAGCGAGCAATTTTTCAGCTATATTCAGGACGAGAACATTTAAAAATTTAAACGCCACGGGACTCGAAACAAGGTAAGCTGATGGGTAGGGACGGATAATTTAGCCAGTGCAACAGGTCTCTTATGGACCATTCATCATGAGCATAATGCTAAATATTCTAAATTGAATTCTTATGTATATAGAGATGAATATCATGTATGCACATGGTTTTCTGGAGAACAAAAGAAGCAAAATGGTCAATGTAGTGTTCTACAATGCGGTAAAACAATGATAAAAATAACAAACGACCTTTTTACCAATACGCCCCATGTTCAAACATATATTAGGCCTACTCCATGCATTCAAACTACACTCGGTTTTTTTTTCGGTTAGCAACCTCACTCATGTATTGCTGAATAGAATACTAATTGGCGTTCACACGTATTTTTATTCCAGATTCATATCTGGTGTTTAATTAAATCGGATGTCAAACCACTTAAATAGGTGTTTTGACTTCGAAATGACAAATACCGACATTTCATCCGAAATACATCTGAACGCAAATCTGGCTTTGTTATGTCGTGTGAATGGGGTATTGAAATACTTACACCATCACTAAGAGTTCGTCTTATAAGTAAAATGAAACATGACCCAACGCCGTTGGCACGTAGGCATAAACCAAAACGTCATATCATTGTATGTCAACAAACGTTGCAATAAATAGAAATTAATACATGACTTTTCCATCTCAGCCTGGGTAACATTCTGAGACATCAATATCAACCCGAGACGCAGTCGAGGGCTGATATGGGTCGAAGAATGATAGTCGGGATGATATAGAAAAAGTCATGTATTAAACTTTTTATCACATACTTCTGACAAATTGTTTTATGAGGCAAATAAAAAAAGAAATAATTAAATGATTTTATATATAGAAGTTTAATTGTGTATTCAAAAAGATACATTTTGAGAACACTTGTCAAACAAGAGCATCTCTACCCACATAAATATTAATGGCAACATTTCCTATGAAGGCATTTTGAAACATAGAAAATATAGAAGATGTTATTATTTGTGTCGTTTTTTTATTTATCGTGATGAGGGCATCACAATCATTTTACGTTCTCTGTGATAATCATCTATCAAAAATCCATAACAGTGCCTTTCGTGCAAGTTACTTCCTGTATTTTCGGAGTCGTCTGTTTGCAAATATTAACTGACACACAATGATGAGTGGGAGATAGGGGTCTCGTCACGGTTCACGAAAAAAAACTTTTGATTAATCACGGGAATTAAATTCTGCTGATCACACTTCTTAAAAATATGAAACCCAACGTAAATGGTTAGTAATAGTTACCGACTGAGATCGAGGTGTTCAAGCTAGATGAACACCTGAGCCCGTGCAAATTGTGCGCCGAGACCGCGTAGCGGTCGAGGTGCTCAAAGCACGGGCGAGGGTGTTTATCTAGCTTAAACCCGAGATCGAAGTCGGTAACTGACTTACACTCTAGATAGTGATATTGTTTATCAAAAATATTGAATTTACTTGTACATATTTAGCCGTTTTTGTCATCGATAAGTCACTTGAACACCTGGCACAGTGCCGAGGTGTTCAAGTGATGTCACTATTTGTCATGGGCCTAAGACACGTGCGAATTCTTTTGACAAATAGGTATTTCCAAAATTTGAATACCTATCGATAACAATAGAACTAGCGTGTAAAACTTGTTACATTCCTACTAATGTCAATAAGAATCAGTGGAGGTGACCAGTAGGGGTGCTTATACTATTGACAAATAGACCACATTAAAAAAAAATATCATAAAAACGTTAGATGATAGAGATTAATAGCACGGAGAACGTAAAATGTTTTTTTTAATGAAAACGATTTAAAGGTAATGTCCTCGTCACGATACAAGGTAAATAAAAAACGACACTTGGGAATATCATCTTCTAAACTTTCTATGTTTCAAAATGCACTCATAGGAAATGTTGCCAGTATTATTTATGGGGGTAGAGATGCTCTTGTTTGACAGTAGTGTTGTGAACATTTATCTATAGAAATCACAATTAAACTTTCATATAAAGTCATTGACTTTTAGTTATTTCATTTTTTTTTATTTGCCTCGTAAAAACAATTTGTTGGAAATATATGATAAAAAGATTAATACGTGACATTTTCCATAGCATCCTGGCTATAATCTTTTGACCCATATCAGAATATGGAAGTCTCGGGCTGATATGGAAACGGTCATGTATTAATTTATATGTAATCTATGGAACACCGTTTTAGCATATGCTGAAATGTTTAGAGAGACCCCAAATTAATCAGAGACCTCTATCATTGAGCGCTTTTATGCATGGAGCTATACGGATCAAATTCAATTAAAAAATTGGGATATCTCGAAAATTTTAGAATAACAATTAAAGACTTCTAATTGAATTGAAGAGCGAATTGGAGAACCCTCTTACACAATAACACTGTGTATCATCTGTACACGGGAAATAGCTACCATGGAATGGGCGATAATATGATATATTCATAACAGGTAAGAAATAATAGAATTTTAAGGATTAAAACTGTATATTTTAATAACATGGCGTTTATTATAGGTCCGGGAATAGTATTTCGTGACATTTAACGAACACTTTACAAGATCAGTCCTGTAATCGAAACATGTGTGTCACTAGTACTTACGAAACTTGCTCATTCCTGGCATTTAAAAATGATTTTAAGAGTAGCTAATACATTTGTCAATCAAAAACTACGGATATATGGTTCAATCAACATAAACAACTAAGTGTGACCGGAAATTGATTTCATTTTTGCATCATTAAAGAGAAATCGGATACTTTTTACGATCAGAAAGTGTACGGTAGCTATAACCCGTACACAAACACATTATTTTCGGCTAAAACCCGTACACTAACGTCGATATTAATGTTGTTATAATTCCAAATCCAATTAACAGTGTATCAAAGGGGATATACTTTCAGATGTTTCGTGAACTAAATTTTACTTTTCCAGTTATGGAAAGCGTCTACATCATTTTATTTCGTAAAATTGTGTGAGGGAAAGTTGTTTTCTGAAGTACTAGGTGAGCATTATCACGCATCAAACAATTTTAACGAAGTTCCTTTATTATATGAGCCCAAAAAGTATAATCTGGAATCTGCCATATTAACAGTTTCAACGAAAACGTTGTGCTTTCGCAGTAAAACGACTTCTTATATAATTACTTGCCTTGACAACTTGTAAATCGGTTTGTTACGTTTCAGTAGTAGCTATTTCTCGTGTAAAGATGATACACAGTAGCTCTCTATAGTCTGTTTGATTTCTATAAATCTTCAGAAAAAAATTCTTGAAAATCCAGTTTTCAAATCAACATTTATTTTTCTAGATGTATATTAATATATGATACATACGAACTCTGACAAATTAATTTAAATTTTTAGTCCATTATTAAAAAGGTTATCAATTAGGTTAATTATATTTTCTGAAGTGTAAAAATCTGGTAGGAGTGAGTACAAATAACAGACCCATGTGACATAGGACATTTAAATATTAAAGGACACAAATAACAATTGACTATCACCTTAATGGTCAGTTATTGAGTAGCCTTTTAATATTTAAATGTCCTATGTCACATGGTACAATGAAATATACATTGAAAGCACATGTCTGTTATTTTGTTTTGATGGTTGGGCTCTTACACTATTTGTACTCACTCCATGCAGATTTTTATACTTCAGAAAATATAATTAACATAGAGACATAATGGGTAACTTTTTTAATAATGGACCAACAATTTTGGAATTGATGGTCAGAGTTCGTACATATCACATATTAATATACATCTAGAAAAAAAATTGTTGATTTGAAAACTGGATTTTTAAGAATTTTTAGCTCTCTAATTGTATTAGAGAGCTCATTCAATTCATTAATCATATATATATCTAAATATTTAAGTGCAAATATGTTAAAATGGCGTTCCATAGTAATGAAATAACTGCGTCCATACAGAATTCAAACTCACACAAAACATAAAAGTAAAAGTGCAAAGTTTTTATCTACATTATTTGAAAAATAATATAATAATAAATAATAATAAATAAAATGCTGCAGTAACGCATAGCAGGTGTGCGAATTAAAATGTACGTATGATGTTCTTTAGAAAAAAAAAGAACAATGAGCCAAAAAATATAATTAAAATGTACGTATGATGTTCTTTAGAAAAAAAAAGAACAATGAGCCAAAAAGTATAATTAAAATGTACGTATGATGTTCTTTAGAAAAAAAAAGAACAATGAGCCAAAAAGTATAATTAAAATGTACGTATGATGTTCTTTAGAAAAAAAAAGAACAATGAGCCAAAAAATATGCATACTAAGTATTTGCGCTAGACGTCTGTTTCTAAAATAGTTCTCGGAAATATTCCATTCTTATGATTGTAATCCACAACGGTTAATACATTAAATGCCCGGATGGCAACACTGTTTACATGGTGTTCCTTTGCACTTTTACCCATTGGCATTCCTTTAAAGAAAATGTCCAAGGCCAGTTCTTCCTCTACTTCTTTAGACTGTGTTTTAGAATATTTGATTATCATCACGATAATCCCTGTTGAATAAAATAACAAGACAATTACTATATATGACACAGCTCCGATGTCTCCCTCTTTTTCTTGTACAGTGGATGTCTCGTACATTTCTGTTATATTCTCAAAAATTTCTGTAGTATTTTCATAAAATACTTCCCCCATCCTGAGTTTTAAAATTAAATTTTCACAGAATGTATTCCCCATTGTACGATAGATAAATTTCCATGTAGATATAGATATATAAACACTCACATGCCTGTGCTACTAGAACAGTAAACCTTGCATAGTATCCATTCATGATTTTTAACTTTTTTACAAATCCATTAGATATTGTTTGTTTTGTTTTTTCTCTCTCCTACAAACAATGAAATCGATTATGAAATTGCGTGAGAGATAAGTGCGATGTCACCCAGCATGGTAATTAGTAAATTGTCCATTTCCAGATGATTTAAGTCATTTGTCGTTCGATTTGAAATCTGTGGTCAAATTCCAATCAATAGTGTATTAAGTATATATACAAGACATGAGTACACATAATTTGTACAATCCTTTACACCACGCACTAAAAAACGTTGATTTTGTTTTTACCTATCGTCTTAATTACATTTTCGCGTCATTTACACAACACTCCATGCTAGTCTGATCATTTAATGATTTCCCAGAAAGTCGATTACACAAACATCTATCACATAGATATGATATAACCCTATTGAACATCAATATACAACCAAAATGAACAACCGAAGTCAATTATTTTAGTTAGACTATCCTTCAAAAATATTTATTATTAACTGATCATGATGTGTGTACATTCATGAGATTGCATCGTGCCTTCTAATAAAGTTCAAACTTTGGCCTGATAAACAAAATTGGTATTAAAAATACAATTTGTGAACAGAGAGCAATTCAAATAAGCAGAGCTTTATTATGAAATATCTCAATATGGCTATATCATAGACGTTGAAGTCACCTTAAAATGTCATGTGACAATTATTTATTTAATGACATAATATTTTCTCAATTTGAATATTCTAAGAAATGAGATCTTTACTCAAAACAAATCTTCAAATGGAAGAACGGTGTCGCATACTTTTCGATTTTAAAAGAACATTTTCAAATTTAAATCGATATCATCATTATAGAATGTTTCAGTGTACTGAACAAATTCAAGTGGTATTAATCGATGCCACTTCATCACAGAACTTTAATTAATTAAGATCCAGTGCGATTTATTAAAACCATAATGATAAATATTGATATATCTTTCTCTCGTGTATATCAACAATGAATAAAATAAAACACAAAAATAAGGTTAATTTGGATTACATTCTAATGTATTTGGTCTAATTTAGACAGGGTTAGGGTTATGGTATTTAACGCTACTTTCAACAATATTTCTGTTATATCGTGGTGCTAATTAAGACAGAATTTATATGCTTTTGATGTATGGTCTCATGAGTTATAAAAATTCGAACCATATGTACAGTAACTGGAACAAATTAGGTTAAATATACAACAATCTTTTATCTTCAATCAAACATGGCTACTTATTTATCGTAATTGTGGCCAATTCGAGTAAATATCTAGTCACATGGGCTTATTCGAAGTAGATGCCTCGGGTTGGTAACTTCCATTTTTATTGAGTATACAGTTGAAACTTCGATGACCACGCACCCCTTTCATATTTCATAAATCTATACATATTCCTATCTTTTACATAGAAATACAGACATATTCCTATTTTTCTATAAATATTAAATGCAATTTAGTTTTCAGGTATACGTCTACAGTCTACAGTTTCATAGGACAGTTTAATGGACACCAACCAGAAAAGCCCTCAAGCAAACAAGACAACCCGATGAAAAACTATATATATAATAAAAAAAAGTCTTATGTATTAGTTATGTAAATGGTTTAGGGATTTTCATATATTTCGTCCGAAATTAGAGGCTTAATCATATATTTTAAGGTAAAAAATCCAATGAAATCGAAATTACCTATTCTGACGATTCAAGTATAATCTCAGACATTCGAACATTGGGCCATTTCTCTACGACACTCACCCTTTTTCCTAATGATATCAACGCTACCAAAATATAATTTTTATTTAAACATTACTTGTGTTAAAAACGTTTTTTTTCTATTCAAGAATTTAGTTCATCTTAGTCTATTTTTGAATCTGTGTTCAAACGAATAACGAAAAATGATAAAGATAAGAAACAAATGGTCTTGAAATTTTACACCGGAACAGGAAATCCTTTCGCATTCCAAACAAATAAAAAATGTTTTCTTTAAAAAAAAATATTGATCATTGTCAAACTCTAAATGTAATAAGAGTTTATACCGATTCCTCCACATTATGCAGGCTATAAGGTAAATAAATCCAACACTCTTAACACTTTCTTGGTTCAAATCAACAACAAAAACGGAGGTTTGTCGTGATTTTTAAAAATGGGTTCCGTCCTCACTCACAAGAAATGTAAGCGCATCATTTGTTTGACAGTAATACTATGTTGTAGCCATGTTGGAAAGTGGATGCAGTCAACGAACTCAATTTCCGAAGGGCACAACATAAAGACTTCTAAATCAAATTTCAATTAATTTCATTCAATGGTTCTGAAGATTTTTAATTTTCAACCATGAAGAAGGGGATTTTCAAAGATTTATAATTTTCAACCACCCATAAAGCCTTGCTGCCTAGTTTAAATGAAATGCAAGATCATCGCACTCAGTTTTGGAAGAGATCCACCAAAGGAGTATCACAACAGGTGACACAATAATGAAAAGGAAAGGTTCACTTGAGCCGTTGGTTCTTGTGAGCTAAACAATGAATCTAGGATCAGAGATGCGCAAGCCGAGTTACTTTTGTTGTCCTGTAGGCGAACGGTCGTGTTTGGAGAGGAATTTGCCATCCCAAACTGAACTTGCATTTCATCTATTTAGGATATAGTTTTAAACTCTAAATTGATGCAATAACCAGGACTTGAGATAACACACTTAAAGCAATAAAAACATCATTTGATGCATGATTAAGGGGCATAACTCTAGAACTCGATAAAGCTCAGATACCTTAACAAACTTTACCTGTATTGTATACATCTACACCTGAGTTCACCCCCGGTTTTAGTGGGGTTCGTGTTACTCGATCTTTAGTTTTATATGCATGTTTTGTAGATCTTGTTTGTCCTTTTGTACTTTTTCTTTTAGCCATTGTGCTGTCTGTTCTTCTTCGATATACGGATTCTGATTACCCCTTTGGTATCTTCAAACTATTCTAATTATAAAATTTTAGTGAAATCGGATGTAAGAAACATAATATATTACCCCAAAAAACATCATTTTATGCACAATTAAAGGGCATAACTTTGGAACAATATCCACCAGATACCTACAATAATATCTTGATCTGTGTTTTATCAATCTAAATGTAGGACATAATTTAAATATCAGAACTGAAGAGATATTGCTGGAAACCCAAATGTTACACGAGCAGCCATGGTAGACATTTGGCGGGTTCCATACAGGGACTGTTTGGAACAAATTTGGGTTTTTTTTCTATCCCTTGGCTTCATTACATCCAGTAGCTTTGAAGATTTTCAAAGATTTCCAATTTTTCGACCAAACAGAACCCATGGGGGGCTATCTTGGATTTTGGGCAAAGTTACCGGACACAATTTTGGAAGGGCACCATCGAAGTAGCATCACATCCAAGTTCGGTCCAGTGGTTCTTGAGAAGAATACCAAAATGTAAAAAGTTAACGGACCACGGACATCAAGTGGGGGAAAATAATCACAACTTGAGCCTTTCAGCTCTATTGAACTAACAATACGCATCGTGATTGACTGTTTTTTTTTAGAAGATAATATTTGAGGAACATACTGACCAATCGTAGTGCACTATATGCATTTTGATTACGTCTGGGCTTCCTCTTTATTTGACTTGAAGTTAACGAGTGTTGGAATGTTGATTTCTCTAACACATTATTGCTTGCGTATATCTACACAAATTAATTTGGTCGTAAAAGATTTGCAGAGTACATAGGGAAAACATTTATTTTGTTTGGAATACGAAATGATTTCCTTGTGATGGTGTACAATTTCGCTGCCATTTATTTCTTACCTTTATTATTTTTTCGATGTTCGTATTGACACAGAGTTGTCAGAGTAACATTTTTAACATATATTTTAAAAATAAAATGATATTTTGGGTGGGTTGATACCGTTCTGAAAAAGGATGGGTATCGTACAGGAAAAAGTCAAGGGTCCATTTTTAGAGGGCATATTTCCATAATAACACGGCTAAGGGAATTTACCATCTTGTGATATATGTACACTCATTCGGAATAACACAGGCTATATTTACTATTACGCTACAGACAAGAAAGATTGCCACCCTTACATACATAATACATGTATATGATAAGTAAATCTTACTCCCATTTCAGTTACAAACATAACCGCATCGATGGTGTAATGGTTAGTGTGCTAGCCTCGAGTGTGGTAGATCGTGGGTTCGAGCCCATGTCAGGTCAAACAAAATACTATAACATTGGTATTTGGTGCTTCTTTGCTAAGCAAGCAGCATTAAGGAGAAAGAACAAAGACTTGTTGGTTCGGAATCAGGATAATGTATCCGATTGGAGCGACATGACTACCTGCGGACTGCTGTTTCAGTGAGCTAGCACAATAAAAAAATCCATCAGAGCGTGTTGGTCTAGTGCAAAACGGATATCATTATCATATCATCGAATGTAACTTGTTCTCGACATGATATAGCTGGAAATTTGCTCATTTGGCGTTAAACGACAATTACTCACTTAATTACAAATAACATGAATACAACACGTTGATTTATGTAGTAAGAATATATATTTAACAAAGAAAATACATAATTGATTTAACAATACATGTGTTGGAATTCAAGGGGAGATAAGCAACTTGTACAAATTTAATAAGTGAAATTATCTAGGTTTGGCAACAAAAATATTTTTTCAAAACCATGGAACTTATATCTAAATCATATTTACATCAACTTCCCTCTTTATGCTTCTTGATGGTTGGGGTTATGGTGCTTATGGTGATTATTTTGTCCCTTTTTGACAACACCACTATGGACTGTCACTAACTAGAACTTTAACGTCCTTGACTACCCAAACAGACCTCTCGCGGCCGGACGGATGGTCACCTTACTGTATACCCTTCGAAACTTTAATGCCGAAAGGAATAACAAGATACATGTCTGATAGAGGCTACTCTCTGAACTTTTATTCGTCATGAAATATTCATTGTTTTTCACTTGTATAAGTTTATGAAATGTCTCCAAGAATCATATCCAAGTCGACTTGCACATGTCTGTGTACATGCATAAGTGATAAGTTGGACAGCCGTTCATCGCCAATAGTAGACCTTAAGTAGAATTTCATGCGTCTCATTGGACTGAAAGATCTCTCGCTTGTTGCCGATGACACCGGCATTATCAGTAAGATACTGATGATGTTGTATATAGCCGGGTATAATCCACTGTTTGTTGCATGTAGAGCATTGAATAGTATCTCTGTCTTATCATCTACAAGAGTACATCTAATTTCCAACGCTCAATCTCATCCACAAAATCTACTTTCCTTGGTAAATCTCTCTGTTAGGTATTTAACAATCTATCAACTATTTCAGGTGTTATGTTTAGAAGACTTGCAGGGTTTATATAAGATGTTCCCTCCCCCTCCAAAAAAACCCCGCTCCTCGTTGTTTGCTACTCGCTTTGATATCTCTTCCACTAAATGATCCAAGGTTTCCAAGAAGATAAGGTATTAGGGATATTTTCCAGTAGTCAGATGGGTTGTCTACAGGATAATTCGCTCTGAACATTTATTGTATACAATATACCGGGGGTAGATTTAATTATGGAATATATCTACATGCGTATTGCAGTAAGGAAGTGGAGCATTGATTTAAAACAAATTGTCCAATTTATGTATAGGCACGTGCCTACTTTAGCTTTACGTAGATACGCCATTGAAATCTTCCTATGTAATCCGAACCTACCACTACTAGGTTAGTCAGCTCGACTATTGTTGGTTTGAGATAATTTCGTCTGTTTCTGTGAAATTTCGGTGGTTTTCTTCTTGGTATCATCTACCCCTACAATTAAAGAGGTTGAAAATCCGTTTTTCCATACTCCAAGGACGGCTTATCAGAATAAAATAGCATGTCAACGACCTCTTGTGTTGCTGGCGTATGGCGTATAGAATCTGATCGTCAAACTTCATGGAATTCATCAAAGCTATAACGTTTGTTTTAATCATTGATAAGATATATACTGGTATTAACATTTTGAACATTAATATCAGTTTGCATATTGACAAGACCTTGCTTCATTGTTGATTTAGTGTACCTCCACTGATCCAAAGTCGACATACGCTTTATCATCATTAGTGATCAATAGGGCGTAAGTTCGGATAAAACCACTGTAGGTAGAATTTGAAAGTATGGTGGGCTAAATTAATATATCTATCTTGGATGTTTATTTCTTGAATATTCTCTACAAAGTATAATTTTTAATAAATCCAAAACTACCACACGAAACCGCAGGCAATATACACAATAGCAATAAACGTTAGAGAATACCGAAGGGGCAATCAAAAATGGACAATCCAGAGAAACTGACAATACTGGGTACACAAGACACCAGACGAAGACAAACAAAACAAAAACACAACACAATATGAATATGAGTTGGACACCACAATAAGCAAACAAACGCAAAATAACGTAAATAAGACATGAACCCTTACAAACAACTGGAGGTAAATATGAACCGATCATCGTTTTTATGTGGAAATCGTAGCGGACATCACAACGCGCTACTCAGAACGTAAAGACACATAATAGGACAACACAAGAAAACTAAAATGATGAGCAACACGGACCTCGCCAAAAAACCCGAGGACGAACTCAGATATTCACGAAGGGTAAGCAGTTCCTGCCTCTTATAAGACACCCACCATGTTACTCATATTGTCAAGACGTGTTGGACACCACTATACCAAGCAAACACAAATGACATACATATGGCATGAACCCTCCTACAAAAAACTGAGGGTACATATAGTTTTCATGTGGAAATCGTAGCAGATATCACAACTGTTATGTACATATAATAAATATGATATATTTTATTTTGTCCATGAGAATATTTTTTGTTGTTGATAAATATTACATCAATAGCTTATCAAAAATAGGTCAAGTTGTTTAAAAGTTTTTAATTTTGACCTTGAATTTTGATATTTTCTAGATATTTCTGCATATTGTTTGTAAACATGTTTACTTCTGAATGCTCTAGAGAATTTCATGAAATAGTATATAGGGAGTGGCAAATTTAAGAGCATCCAGTCTGAAATTTAGAATTTATATAACAGCTGGAATTTATAGTATTGTATTTGGATATATTTACTTAGTGAAGTCACGTGACTTCTTGAACATTGAACTATTAACAATTTCAACGGACAATACTAGTATTTGGAAACGTTTTGGATTAGAACTAAAGAATATTTTAATTTAACAGGAACACATTTTCATAGGAAAGGATCGAACTAATATTCCAGAAAGGACAAGAACATTTATTCTGAAGGATTTACTTTGTGAACATTGACAGACCAGTTGTTAATTTATTATTTAGAAATTGTAATTGTATATTTAAGAAATATATCATGGAAGCCAGAATGTGTTGGGAGTTTTAATATGGATTGGCGGATATTAGTATTTTATCCCGAGCCAGACGCGAGGGATACAATTTACTAATATCTGCCAATCCATGTTAAAACTGAAAACACATTCTGGCTTCCATGATTTAATTCGATTCTGATATGTCTAAAGAGTACAAATACGGTAGTATACTTTGATTGGAAGACGGTAATTTATATTTACGCTTGCGGAAAATGTCGCACACAATTTATGCTGCCAATGGAAAAGTCAGTCACATTCACCGGCGCATGTACTAATGAGATTATACCGAATGGATAACTCGCTCGTTTATTAACAAAGCGAAAGAAGGAGGGCATGTTAGAATATTAAGTCATTTTTGTTAATATGATAATAGGTGTTACCTAACTTGGGACGAAGTCCAATATTTTTTTTAACACAATATTAACTCAGATATATGGACCTATAATTTTTTTCAAAGTAGACCAGGGGCGGATCCAGACTTTCTTAAAAGAGAGGGCAAATAGGGGGACCCAAACCCAACGTCTCAATTTCATAGCAATCGTAACTACTCGGCCATTCTCGTTACCCTGCAAATAACCTCGTATGCATTAGGCGTATAAATCGCACTACTTTTCACATGTCAGTTACATGAAAGTTTGATAAAGTTATATTTTAAGCAATTTTCTATATTTCAATTACAGTTTTAATTAGTTTTGCATGATTAGATTTTACTTAGTATGTCTTCCATATTGAATTTTCGTGGACTATATTTGTTTGCGGCTTAACTTAACTTAACTTCCGGCAAACAATTTAAGAAGAATTTCTACTATGTACGTACGAGGTTATTTGCAGGGTAGCGAGAATGGCCGAGTAGTTACGATTGAATTTCATAGAAGAGTAAGAAATGAAACTCTGTTTAATGATATTGTCAGGCCCATGGTATATGTTTAATGGGCTAGAACACACTGCGATTTTGAGTCATTTTTTAACATTCATAACCGGAAGTAATTCCATAGTTTCAACTATACATACAACATTTTATTTAACGAGTTTATTACAAATCTATGAGTTGAAAAGAAGGTACGAAACGTCTCACTATACATTTTTACCCCGGTACGAAACGTCCCGATCTAGGTACGAAACGACCAGGTTACGAAACGTCCTGCACCCTTCCAGATTGCTGCGCAGCCACTTTTCTGCAGATTTAACCATGTATTGGTTTCCGGTGTCATTTCCGGTGCATGAAATTTAAGCCATTAGTGATATGGAAAATATTGCTATTTCTACCATAGTTGGGACTTCGTCCCATATTATATTATATTAAAGTATAAAAACTTAATTGATTGTTGGTTGTTTCTTTCTGTTACCAGAATATTCTGGACAAACTTTACGTAACACAACACGGAACTAAGAACGTAAGGATAAAAGATAGGACGGAATGGTGGACATGACAATGCTCAACTGACAAACCCAAACAACATAATAAGACATGAGTCCTCCGACAAACAGCTGGAGGAAAAGACGAACCGAACATCGTTTATATGCGGAAATCGTAACGGACATCACAACACGGAACATAGAACGTAATGACACATAATGGGCAAAATGTACAAAATGAACCCCACAATTTAAAATAGGGGGCGAACTCAAGAGAAACAGACAGTATTGGGCACAAGACACAGAACAAAGATAAACAAAACAAAAACAACACGGAGAACTTGTGAAAAGGGGGGGACTCAGACCCCCATTAAAAACACAGGGGGTGAACTCGGGTGCTCGCGAAGGGTAAGCAGTTCCTGCTTCTTAAGCGACCCCCGCCGTGTTACTCATATATACAGTCAAGTTCGTTAAAAGTATTGGCAGTTATAGAGGAAAGAAAGAATTCTAGGTAAAAAGTAAAAGATGCATTGTCATTTGAGATATGGATATTTCGTAACGGTCGACCAGATCATGATGACGACCGAAAAACGTATGAGTTGTGAAATGTAAACGCCATACTATGGTGATTCTGGAATATTGCTACTGTTAAAAGGGAAGTTGACTATTGGAAAATTGAAATCATCACGTTTGTCGTAGAGTTTTGTTTTTAAGCTTCCTTCATTGTCGATTTCAAGGTGAAGGTCAAGGTAAGAAGCAGACTTTTCACTGTCAGTAGTATCATTTACTTCACACTCATTTGGATAGATGCAGCAGACAATCACCGAATCGAGAATTGTTCAGTGATAAAACATCATTTATGTAGCGGAAGCTTGAATTAAAGGTATGGACTAATTTTCTATCTTTATTCTTGAGAAGTCCTTGAATGAAGTCTGCCTCATAAGCATGTAGAAACAAATCGGCGAGTACCGATCACAATTCGTACCCATTGCATTACCAATTGTTTGTTGAAACACCCGTCCACCAAACAGGACAAATATGTTGTGGATAAAAAAATCTAACATTTAAATGATCTCGTCCTATTTATATTTATTATTAGATTTTGGATATCTTTTGACAAAGTAAGATTTGTCTCTACCAATAACAAGATACTGATACCATTGTTCTCCGCTCTTCTTTGAGAAGCAACGCTGAACCAAGTCTTTCATTTTAGAAAGTTTGAGTAGCGTATGTGGAATGGTGGCATATAAGGTAGAGAAATCAAATGTTTAATGCTGTTACAAACAATATTAGTCACCTTCACCGTCGACAAACTCTCTTATGTATTTTTATTTACTGACAATATAAGTATATTGTATTATCAATTTCAAATGTTGAAAAATCTGCAAATTTTACTGAAAAGAGCAGAAGCAAGCGTCAATTCCAATCGTTTTCCAGGGTGTCATCTTTCACGTCCGCGCTATAGTGTTGCCATTTATTACCATTCGCTCTAAAATGTATATACTTTATTTAAAAATAACAATCAACGGGGGATAATTGGAATCATCATTATAATTTCATGAAGTAATAAAACAGCTATCTATTATTAAAATAACAAATAATCTATGCGAATCATCTACCAGAAGACTGTTATTTATATTTTAAACGGATTAAGCAAACATTTGTATTGTATTGAAAAAGTAATGTCTGCAGTATATTTTTCTCTGCTGTTTGGTTGTTTCTAATGCATAATAAAAGGATTACGGCCACCTATAGGGAGATGGGCATCAATAATTGTCAACCAGAGAAGGGTTGTTTTCCCTCGGGTGTAAATGTTGACAATTATTGATGTCCACCACATAAAAAGACCGTAATTGTATATTATTGCATTAAGAGTACGAGATCGCGACATCTAATGTAACATTTTACCCTTAATGTAACTATTTATTACATTAAGGCGTTTTAGTACACGACGGGTTGCAATAAATCAGCCCCCATATACTGGGAGAGAAATTGATATCACTAATTGAAAAACTTAAACTTATTGGTCTAGTAAAAAGCGGACATAATTTTAATTTAAACGTATTTTATTCAGAAAAGTACTGAAAAGGATTGGATAGCAGGACAAGCCTATATATATCCTCTCCTCAAAAGCGGACATCATAATGTTATTTTTTCTCGCCATGATATAGCTGAAAAATTGCTCATTTGGCGTTGAACAACAATCACTCACTAACGCACTCAATGTTAGAAAGCGTACCCGGTTCGCAACTACCGGTACTTGATCTGTTCTTGGCTTAGAGTTATCTTTCTTCGAATAATAATGTCAAAAATCATAAATAGACCTGGCAATACTTTAGTAAAAATTCGAGATATTTACTGGATTTATAAATGAACAAGATGAAACTCCCTAATCCTACTGATCAGGGGCGTCGCTGCAATTTGACCCAATAAAGAAGAGGTAAAACCACAAGTTTATCACTTACTTTGTGTGTACACTAAGCTTCATTCTATCCGTGTTACGATCTAGTCACGCGACATTGTAAGTGCCTAGAGTTTTTCTATCTCACATTGAAATGTTTTTATTCTCATTCCCCAGCGATCTTACACAATAACAGTAGTCAGTTAGCATTCAACGACCCTACAGCTAGTAGTCAGTTAACTAAGGGCATTCAATGACTCGACAGCTAGTAGTCAGTTAGAAGCGAGCATTTACTGACACTACAGCTAGTAATCAGTTAGCTACGAGCATTCAATAACCCTACAGCTAGTAATCAGTTAGCTACGAGCATTCAATGACCGAACAGCTAGTAATCAGTTAGCTACGAGCATTCAATGACCGAACAGCTAGTAGTCAGTTAGCTACGAGCATTCAATAACCCTACAGCTAGTAGTCAGTTAGTTACGAGCATTCAATGACCGAACAGCTAGTAATCAGTTAGCTACGAGCATTCAATGACCGAACAGCTAGTAGTCAGTTAGCTACGAGCATTCAATAACCCTACAGCTAGTAGTCAGTTAGCTACGAGCATTCAATGACCGAACAGCTAGTAGTCAGTTAGCTACGAGCATTCAATAACCCTACAGTTAGTAATCAGTTAGCTACGAGCATTCAATGACCGAACAGCTAGTAGTCAGTTAGTTACGAGCATTCAATGACCATGCACCTAGTAGTCAGTTAGCTACGAACATTCAATGACCCTACATCTAGTGGTCAGTTAACTACGAGCATTTAATTACCCTGCTTTGCACTGTCTATAACCAGCAGATTTTATCTTCTTAGCTAGTAGTCAGTAAGCTACGGGCATTCACATTACCTACTTGTAGTTTAACCATGTCACGTTTTTGTGCCTTTCCCAAGATAGGACACATTGGCTTCTGTAATTGTCATAGTGTGTTTAGAGATGAGACGTTTGACAGATGGGAGATGTGTGTTGTTGTTTTAATCTATGTTATCGACCTTTACTGTTAAAACTATGATTTTCAAATGTCTACCTACAGACAGTCAGACTGTACATTAAGTGAGTTAGCACTACAAAAACCCATCGTGTGCTATTGGTTTAATGCAATGCAGGCATGATGAGTAACTTGCTCTTGCCATGCTGATAACTACTAAAGTATATAAATATGTATGTTTGTCTGGTCACAGTTTTGAACTGTATATTGGACTGTCACTCCCTTTCTAGCAAGCCTACGGTACTAACCAACTATACGATTATGGTCAAGAGTTTCAATTTTTTTTTTGAGAAGGCGGAACTGTATCTTAGTATCTACCAGGATATCAACCCATGTTTCAGCAACAATTCCTTATTAATAATTAGGGGTTCGTCGTAATCGTGAACGTATGGTAGATGGATTTACAACTACATATGCAATCAGTGCCTATCACCACTACGTTGTGAGTTCGAACCCCGCTCATGTGAGGTGTAATTGATACAACATTATATGATAAAGTTTGTTAGTGACTTGCTACAGGTCTGTGGTTTTCACCGGGTACTCTGGTTTCCTCCGCCAATAAAACTGACTGCCGCGATATAACAGAAATATTGTTGAAAGTGGTGTTAAACACCACAAACCGACCAACATATTATTAATCAGCTTGTGTAGCCTTGTGCAAAGTTAAGTTCAAACTACGGAAGCCGAGAAAGGTCATACCAGTACTTTTTTTTATTTTCTAATTTGTTATAATATATCAGCTATGAGTGATCAGTATATTTTTCTAATCTGTTATAACAGATTAGTGATAAATGTCTCACCTATATATTTTTTAATCTGTCAATAAATAGATTAGAGTAGTGATTTGATATAGCATATTAAAAAAAAATACTGGTGTACATGTGGCCCTTTCCAGCTTCAACCGCACAATACTACATTTTCTACCAATAATATGTTTCACTATTTTCCAGTGTAAATTGTCTTAGATTGATCCAACTCATTCACCAAAACTACATGGCAGGAATTCGGTTTTTTTCTCAGTCGAGATGTCCTTGGTGTTGATCTAGCAGAGATCGTGGTGACAAGTTGTTTTCATCTTTGACGTTACTGGCTTTCGTCTCATCCTTGTTCAGTAGTCATTTCTTCTGAAAAAAAATGGACAGGCAAAATGGATTTACACAGTTACGTTGTAGATGAAACTCTAGTAGCGAATGGTGAAATATGGTTCGCTTTCAACTTTCACCCTATCACCAACCATTTAAGACATTTGACTTGCTGGTTCATTGTTTAAGATCAAAATACATTTACAAGACACAGCTTAAATATCATGTTATCAGCAAATTCTATGTGCATTGCAGATAAGAAATTATTTAATCTGAGAAAAAATGATACGGTCAAAATCCGTCGGATGATGGGATCATCGACTGAATTTTTTTTAGATTCGATGAGAGTGGCTTTTGACCGTATCCTTTTTTCACCGACCATGAAAGAACGAAAGCTTATTGCTGAAACGCAAGACACCATATGAATTTCAATTATACATGCAATGATAGCCAATTGATTAAATAATCCAGTGCCGGATTTACCATTTTGCTCAGGTGTGCTTAAGCACAGGGCCCCGTTGGCCAGGCATCTTCCTGACAGTTTTTTTTTACGATGCAGTGTACATGTCTGACCTAATATAGCGTAATATTTTAACTGCCTGACTGCCTGTGTAGGACTACCGGATCTACCTCCTTCAAGGCCCAAGTAAGGGGCCTCATAACTTAACTAGCACAGGGCTTCATTTGTCCTAAATCCGGCACTGCCTCAATGTATTATGTGCAACCAAGATATATAGGCCCCGAAAGAACGAAAAATGCCTTTTTTGATTGGTCCTAGCCGAAAACTGATTCGAGGGTGCTCAGAAAATAGGAGAAAAGGAGTAATTTATTACTTCCAGATAAACATAAACATGTAAGCTGTTATATCACATTCGATTCCATTCACCATCTATCAGCTATAACCAAAAAATAGGGCAAACCTTACCTTGGTGTGGTTCGGCCATCATTGTAAACATACAATTTTGATCGAATCATACAGCTTTTGACTAAAATAAGGCGGTTGTACGGTGTGTGTTTAAGCCATTTTGATTTTTTTCTCCCCAAAAGCGTCCCCTTCCTCTTTTCCCCATAGTCCCTGTAGTTATACCACATTAACAGCATGCTCCCTAAAATGTAGTCGTCGACAATTTTAGCCACTGTCCCCTGCTCCTTCAATATACATGTCACCGCTCTTATATTTCAGACATTACATGGCAATTGGAACATTACTCGGTCATTTCCGAAGAAGGCAGAGAAGTCACCTCAAGGAGGCAAGGGGAAACCATTTTGAACTACTTTGCTATGATCTTAAAGCTTTCATATCTTCATGTATAAACTATGATATTAATATTACAATAATAAGTCCACGGGTATATTCATCATACTTATATCCTTGTACAGAATAGTTTTATTAAATCAATCAAGAAGCCCGTGAGAGCACAGAATTACAGACATTTGCATTTTTACACTTACAATGATTTTGATGATTAGTAACATATATGACATATATAAAAAGAATAAAAACAAGTATAGATGATCGACACTGCAGGGGGGAAACCACCCATAGGCAGAACAAACTATGGCAGTTTATAGCTAATATTATGATATACATAAAAATATATATTATACAAATATAATATGATGCAGATATAGCATGGTGTTCATATCATGAATACTATTTTATCTTTAAGTAAGGTTAAATTTGCAATGTATGGTTCTTCCGTATTTCAAAACTTTTGTTTAGGAAGACAGCAAGTTTATTTAATAACAGAGTGTCTTCACTACTAAGAAGCCAAATCAACTTATTGTTCGGACTCAGATGTTCAAAATTTTTACAATTATCTTGAATGTATATCAGTAATGTAGCCCTTTCAGTTTCATATATTGGGCATTTGAATAACATATGACTTTCGTCTTCAACCTCATTTAATGTACAATGAAGGCATTTTCTTTCCCCTCTATCTAGCATAACTAAATTTCCTTGGGAGTTTCGGATACGTTCATAACGTCCCGTTTCTATTCTTAACCGATGAGCACTTATTCTAAATTTTGTTACAATAGATCTATTTATAATATTTTTCAGTTCAAAGTATTTTTCTGTGGTAAATCTGGTTTTAAATTGGAAGTAAGTGGATAATTTACCAGATTCTCCCTGATTTTGTTTAATATTATTCCAATAGGATAAAAATTTATGTTTCAACGTCTTTTTTAGTTCATTTTTAAACTTATTCCTGCCAAAAGTTTTTGATAAATTCATATCAATGTTTAGTGTTTTACAAAAGAATTTCACTGTTGAATACCACGTGTCAGTATATCCTGATCTGTATAATGATTTATATTCTTCATAGGCAGATTTTAATAGATTGCTTGGTTCATTTTCAAGCATATGCCAATAGCTAAGAACTTGGGTTATTAATTTCAAATATATAGGATATCTACCCAATTCTGACAGAACTGCTATATTAGTACTTTTTTTATTTACTCCCAGTAAATATTTGCAAAATTTAACATTTAGCTTCTCAAAGTCCCAATCTTTGAATGTTTCAAATAAACTAAGGTTGTTATTGTTAATTTTATATGCTGATAATGTGCCCCAGTTTTCACATCCATATAGTAAGATAGGGCATATTGTATGGTCAAAAAGATGCAGCACAGTGTTGACATTTGGGTTTAGAGAATTTACCTCTTTGTACAGTTTATAAGAAGCCTTCATTGCCTTATTAAATAAGACCTTTTGTGCCTGTTGAAATTTTCCTGAGGCAGTAAGCATTATACCAAGATATTTATAGGTTTTAACACATTCAATACTCTGGTTGTTTATATTAAAGTTTCTAGTGATCAATCTACCAGATTTATTAAAGATTATTACCTTGGTTTTGTTAATGTTAATTTTCATGCACCAGTCTTTGCAATATTTGTGCAAGATATTTAATCTATCTTGAAGGCCCTGTTCAGAGTCTGATATCAGAATTAAATCGTCTGCATAGAGCAGACAGGAAATGTTCTTGTCTTGTAAGTATACAGAGTCGTTAGAGTTTTCAATTATATCTGAGAAGTCATTTAGAAAGAGCTTAAAAATGTTTGGACTTAAAACATCCCCTTGACGGACTCCTAAACTTGAGGTGAAGGGTTCAGTTAGTTTGTCCCCGATCTTGATGGACACCATGCTAGAACTGTACATGTTGCATATTATCCTATAGAATAATCCATGTATACCATTTCTAATAAGTTTATATCTAATGCCGGGATGAATAACAGTATCAAATGCTTTATGGAAGTCCACAAAGCACACAAATAACTTTTTTGTATCTGTTTTTAGATACTTTTCTAAAATACATTTTAATACAAAAATGTGGTCAGAAGTTCTGGACTTTTTTGAAAATCCTATTTGGTTTTCATGAATAATATTGTTTTCAACTAAAAATTTATCTAGTCTATTATTTAAAATCGAATTGAATACCTTTCCAATGCTATTACATATAGTAATTCCTCTGTAATTTTGAGGAAGTTTAGGATTTTCTGCCTTAAATATTGGAGTAATGTACCCCTCAGACCAGATCTGAGGATAAATGCCAGATGTAAAAACTGCATTGAATAGTTTAACCAGACAAGGATTTAAATAAGTTTGTGCCGTTTTTAACAATTCATTTCCAATCATATCCAACCCTGGGCTCTTCCCGTTTTTTAAATTACAAATAGCCTTATTAAGCTCGGAGGCTGATATGCGAAAATCGAGACAGGAAAATGATTTAAATTCTGGTTTTTGTTCTAATTCCTTTACTTTTTTGTTTAGCTCTTCAATTTTTTTGTCAAATTTAGGAGGAACTGTAGATAACCATATTTCATCATCAATACTTTTTTCTGGGTTGTCTCTCTTAGATTCACGAAGAGAGTTTACTAAGTTCCAATATTCTTTTGATTATTCGATTGAAAAGTATCTTAGTTTGTCTATTATTTGTTGCCTAAATTGTTTCTTTTTATATTTTCTAAGTTTGGCATATTCTTTGTTAATTTTAAAGAATGATCAATGCAACTCCATTTCTAGTTATTTACAACAATTTAAAATTGCTTCATAATATTACTGCCTTCAAGGACACCTGTATATATCAAATTACTGTCTATATAAAGGGCATTTTCATTTCCCCCATTTAATGAATAGTGAATATAATTTGAATCCCTTTGCCATTTATTTATATAACCCTTCAATTAGAATCACAAACAACATTTGGAGATTTGCGTGTTTTTGTCAGTCATCTTTCTTCTTATTATTCTTTATGTTCCTCAAACAACGTTTGGAGACTTATTGTTTGCCGGTTCTGTTACCGGTGACAACCTCCTTATACCAAGCATAATACCACTTCGAATGCTCATGGTTATGGTGTTTAACGGCACATTCAACAATATTTCGTGGTGATAGGGACTTCCCCAATATGAATCATCAGTTCCCAAACCAAGTAGATCTTCAAATGACAATTATTTGTTTACAAATTTGAGTACGCATAACAAAAATGCGCTAGTGAACAACCATTTAAGTTTTAGAGGAGGGGCTATGTTTTTTTAAACAATTTCCTGTCGGCACATTTTATAGAAAGAAAATAAATTGTCATGAAAGATATAAAAAAATAAATAATCTGACCTGCAGTTTTCAATGACAAATTTTTGGTAAAATTTGAAAAAAGAAAAATTACCGATTTTTCTTATCCAAAAATCTGATATTTCGCGTGGAAAGAAAAATTTTGTCTCTTGGGGAAACCACAGCCTCTCCTCCTAAAAGTTAAAATCTCGGTCCCTTATGGCAAATACAATAACATTTCTTTCATAAATTATCCAATTACCACTTGCAGAATACACCTGATAATGAGGGTCAACTGCACTTGTGCAAGGTCGAATTTCCTTATTGTATTAAACGGATTATCCCTGCAAATTTGGTTTCATTTTGTTGAGCATTTCTTCAAGAGAAGATTTGAGAAATAATGACCGACGACGGACGCAAAACGATTGCATAAACTCGTATTGTCTGATGTGTATCATAGAAAAAAAAATCACAATTAAAGCGCATGATTATATAATAATAGTAAACAATGAACAGGAAATAGATGTCATAGAACTATTGTTAATCCTAAAACAAATTTAAAAAAAATACGAAGCGCTATTTGAAAAAATGTCAAAAAAGAATTATTATAATATACTTGTCGCATCTCAACCCGGAACAATTTAATTAAAAATCCCGTATAGAATAGAATAGAATAGAATAGAATAGAATAGAATAAGTTTATTAACCAAATCAGGGCCCCAGGAGGGCATATACAAATAACAATTATGATTGATACACAACAACAATACAAATAACAATTATGATTGATACACAACAACAATATCTCTGTTGCAATATACTAAATGATTAAACTACAATTATTAGATTAACAAATAATTACATGTAAAATTGATTGGCTGCGTAAATATCGGTACCAAGATAATAACATTGTGTTAATAAAGTCGGTGTTTTTTTCTATTTATTCTTCATAAAGAGAAAAATATGCGCGTGCAGGATGAATCATTATTCAAATTAGCCAGCTGATTGATCTAATCACGTTACGAATGCTTTTCTTTGTGTGTGTAAGTCAACATATTTCATCGTATTGATCAAAGTTTTAACCATTTGCTCTGAAAGAAGAGGAAATTTGGATTATTGAGTGATTCTGGTAAGATTGTCTTTATTTATTATATTTTTTTTTTTCTGTATTATCACCATCAATACCATGCATACACAAGAAATAATTACCAACTATTTATATACTGTACATATAGCTTTTGTGTTTTTAGGGGGCAAAAACAGTACATACAATCTCATATAGCGTGATCGACATGCATAATATGCTATGATATATACTTTTATAAAATATAAGAAAAGTCGTTTTTTTCTTACAGTGCATAGAATTATTTGGTTTGTTGGTTTGGTTGGTTTATGTTGTTTAACGCCACTTTCAACAATATTTCAGTTATATCGTGGCGGTCAGTTTTATTGGTGGAGGAAACCGAAGTACACAGAGAAAACCACGACCTATCGCAATTCAAAGACAGAATTATTTGGTAAAGACTAAAAGAGCAAGCCACATGGATATTAACCCATTTTCGGTACAGCAGAAATAGAAACCGCATCGGAAGATGTTATTTGAAATTAAAAATTGTAATGGTTCTTAGACCCTTAACCATACACTCCATACATAAGATTTGATAGATAACAATTTACAAATTGCAAAGTGATTTTATGCCTTTGAAATTAAAAAACGCGTCTTGACTTCCTTCCTCGTTGATTGCAAATTCGTTTGTGAAAAATATTAATAAATGTAATTTACTAATAAGGATCGCATGATGCAGAACTATGTATTACATCTTAATTTAACACTATCTTCTTAGTTGGAATACAATCTTGGTAGAAAAAAAAAACGGGGGTCATTATTATTTCATCTGTACTGGTGTGGAGGTCCATAGCCTGAATCCCCTCAGGTTCTTTTTGTCAGTGTAGACTTGAATGCGGGAGACATGATTATCGATGTTTGTATGACCGAGAATAACTATGAGCGACAGTATGCATGGCTTATACTAATTTATTAATGAGACACTATAAATATGATGACTGGGAAATTTCCTTTGTAAATGATAGATATTGTTAGGTTATTTGGTGTACGTATCGTCACAGACACTCGGGGGCACGGAATTACCACCCCCCCCCCCCTTTTTTTAACTTTCTGTTTACATAGGGTGGACACATGCAAGTTGCTGTTAATAACATTAATAAGATTGTATGAATATGGACACGAACAAGTTAAATTAAGGGAAAAGAGATGAAATAATAAAGACATTTGATTAAAAAATAGATATGTAAACAGAATGTTAAAAAGGAGGGGGTAATTCCGTGCCACGGGCGCCTGTTGGTTAGATAACAAAACATTTCTCAGAAGGGTTAAAAATAAGAATTCACCGTTTTCAACTAAAATTTTGGCTTGTGTCTCACGTGCAAGGAAGAAAGTCGTATGCATCTAACAGATTTGATTTATTGTGTTTAACGCCACTTTCAGCAATATTTCAGCTATATCATGGCGACCAGTTTCATAGAAAATAGGCACGAAATTGATGAAAAAGTTGTCGAATCGTCGCAGATAGGGGATGCTTGTAGGTTAAAACATTACCGATGAGTAAATAAATATGCCATGATTCGACAAAGGCAGTTAAAGCACACCCCTTGACACCGGCAATCGTTAGTTAATAATTGTTTACATGTTGGCGCAAACAACGCATTTCATAACTTCCCTTATTTATTATAGATGACCAAAATTTTTCGAAATTTTCTTATTTTTTTTTTTATTTTTGAAACTTCAAGTGACTGTGGTATCATTAACCCATCGGATGATTATGTTATGATGTATATATAGTATTAATATATAATTTACTTACTGTGAGATTGTATGACCTCGATTTATTTCATCATACGACTGGAATAGTATTACCACCTCATTTTGTTGTCACGTTAGATATAAGTGTACACGGTAGGTTTTTACCTTTTCTCTTGATCTTTTTTTAAATCAACAATTTTCAAGATTCGAAATATTTAATTAATTTACAATCTTTTCTCATATTTTAATAATGTGATCAATAATTACTTGTCTTTGATTAATTGTGCATCCAGGAAATGCAACAATAATTGTATTCTAGAAATGATTTATTGTACATTAGTATTGAGGAATAAATTGTTCCATAGGGAACGGTTAACTTTTGGTTAGAAGATTGCAATGGTTTCTAATTAAAATAAATCATTGAACTTTCAAATATAAATATAGATTTATTCAAAATTAGGAATAATTTGTATATTTGACATTTTGCATAGATGTAGATAGACAGACATATGTGTATATACTGTATTGAGCAATTATAGATCTATGAGAGGTATAACTATGCTTAGCGGGAAAGCTATATAACACGATAGGTCCACAAAGACATGCAATCTATTATCTATACAAACTATAATATTCTACCAAATACCAATTACTGCAGCATAACACAAGGGACGGTGCTCACGAACGTGACATATCTTCTCGTATGTCTGTCTTTCATATTGCAAATATAACTACAATGGGAACCAAGGGAAGATCAATAATGTATAAAGGAACGAGCGCTATGGAATAACAAGGCGCGAATCAATGTTTAATACAAAGGGCTATGTTGAATACCAAAGCGAGATATGTTGGTTGCCAAGGACGAGCTACATGTGTATGTTGGAAATTCCATTTTTTGTATTAAACTTATACAACCAGGCGCGAATCTATGTTTTAGCGTGTTGGGATTAGGATTATGGTGTTTAACGCCACTTTCAACAATATTTCAGTTATATCGTGGCTGTCAGTTTCATTGGTGGAGGAAACTGTTCAGAGCACCCGGAGAAAACCACCGACCCGCCGCAAGTCACTGACAAACGTTATCATATAAAGTTGTATCGAGTACACCTCGCCTAAGGAAATTCGAACTCACAACGTTAGTGGTGATAGATACTGATTGCATAGGTAGTTGTAAATCCAATATAGCATATGCTTTGCAATTTCTACAGAATGCTCGCGCGCCTACCACACTCTCTCTAAATCCATACCTGATAATTCAACGAGTCCAAATTATCTATACATGTATATACACAAAGAAAAAAGTTAAGCACCCCCTGATATATTAAAACATAATAAGTTACACTAAGTTTAGATTCTAATATTTATATTGATTATAGCAAGAACAATGTTCCATTAAAAAGATGTGCTCACACAGGTGTGACCATTATGTCTAATATCGACTAGCCATGCACGTGAACCATGCCTCTCACGCATTACTCAAAATTCAGTATGTTCACGCTTCGAATTTGGGTATTTAAGTCCGGTGTTTTAAATTTTTTATTCATTCTCAGTAAGCATGGTACGAAGGCGAATATCAGAAGCACAAAAATGGCAAATAATCGGCATGCATACAACTGGGATGTCCTTCAAAGCTATTGGACGTCAGATACCACTATACTGTAGTCAGCCGACTGGTGAGAAAACACACACAAACCAACAATGTGAAAGACTTGCCAAGATCCGGCAGACCACGAGTAACATCTGATCGTGACGAAAGGGCATTGCAGCGTTTGGTTAGACGGATGCCATTCGCAACCAGTCCCGTACTCAAACAACACTGGCTGCCCAATAGACGTCTGTCAACAAGAACAGGTAGAAACCGTCTGAAATCAGCGGGACTTAAGTCAAGGAGAGTCATTAAATGTCCACTGTTGGCAGACCGACATCGACGATCACGTTTGGGGCATGTTGTTTAGCACGACGTGGTTGGAATTTAAGGACATGGCGCAAGATCCATTGCTCAGATGAGAGCCGGTTTCTGCTTCATGTAACCGACAGTCAGATGAGGGTTTGGAGACACAAAAATACAGCCTATACCCCAAGGAACATCCAGCCAACTGTCCCTTACGGTGGAGGCTCAGTAATGGTTTGGGTTGTATCTCTCACGACTGCAAGCTGGATTTAGTCACCATACAATGCAACCTAACTGGTGATCAGTACATCAGAGACGTCTTGCAACCAGTTGTTGCCCCCCATTTCGACAACCACCCACTAACTACACGGCCTGTGTATATGGATGACAACGCCAGGCTTCATTGTTCAAGAGCAATAACCGCATACCTCCAAAGGGAAGCCGTGACCTCTGTTCCTTGGCCAGCCATGAGCCCGGATTTGAATCCCATAGAGCATATTTGGGACATGTTAGGCCGTCGTATACATGCTCGGGAACCTCCTGTGCAAAACACTCGTCAGTTGGAAGCAGCATTGCATCGGGAATGGCAGCAGCTATCATAACAGGACATCCAACGTCTAACTGGAGGGATGAGACGCAGGGTTGAGGCCGTCATCCAAGCACGTGAGAGTTACACCCGGTACTGAACTTTGAACAATGGATGTCGTCAAGTGATTCATAAGTGACGTTTTGAAAGTGAAATGACAATCTTATCGTGCTTTTTGAACTGTGAAGGTCAATACTTAAAATGGACATGTTTTACTGCAAAAACTGGCCTTGTGATATTGTGATTAAATATTCATTAAATTAACATTTTTCTTGATTTTTTTGGTGGTTTCTTACAGCCAATGTAATGTCCTAACAGGTCACCATTGCGTTCTTGAGATTATCTGGTCAGTAATCTCGTGATAATTGTCGTATCATTTGTCATTTCAAAAAAACATGGGGGTGCTTAACTTTTTTCTTTGTGTATATATAGCATAGATATGCATACGACCAATCTGAGCATTATACCTACATGTATCTTTAAATATAGATCTTTATGCTAATTTGGTGTGAACCTGTCTTAGTTTGTGTTGTTAGTATCATAAATATGACATTTTTATTAGGTCTCTTATGGATGTATAACTAGTTAATGAAGGATCTATGAAAAAATGCTTCTCCACACATTCGAGACAATTTGGTTTGGTTTAAGTTTGATTTATGGTGTTTAACGCCACTTTCAACAATATTTCAGTTATATCGTGGTGGTCAGTTTTACTGGTGGAGGAAACCAGTTGGATAGGTTATTGCAAATAACAATCATGCAAAGCTTGATCTGAACTAAATTTGTTTTTGGACAAGATGACATTCAAAATCTTAATCAGGATTCAATCTGATTATCAGAGAAGCAGCTGTTATAATACGATACACGACACCTACTTTATTATTATTAATATTATTGCATGACAAACTTAAAGACCTCTGATATATTTTTTTTTTAAAGTCTCTAAATCACGTTCTGTTGAATGTTAGTTATTCAGGTTGATTATTGTTCAAAGTACAATAATCTAGATCTAATTACGGAAGTTTACAGAGTAAGCACGTTTAGAAATATATATATATATTTTTTTTATGTCTAACTGCCAAAAACTGATATGGGTATATTATATACAAATGACGATCGATATTACGTATCGTCACGGTATGTGTTTTCATATCATCCATTTTATTTTGATTGAAAAATGTTCAAGGTTGCTTTTAAACACACGGGGATTTAAAAGTGATACAAAAGGGTGTACACATTTCTGGTGGTTCCTAGGGCCACACGGGGATTTAAAAGTGATACAAAAGGGTGTACACATTTCTGGTGGTTCCTAGGGCCACACGGGGATTTAAAAGTGATACAAAAGGGTGTACACATTTCTGGTGGTTCCTAGGGCCACACGGGGATTTAAAAGTGACACAAAAGGGTGTACACATTTCTGGTGGTTCCTAGGGCCACACGGGGATTTAAAAGTGATACAAAAGGGTGTACACATTTCTGGTGGTTCCTAGGGCCACACGGGGATTTAAAAGTGATACAAAAGGGTGTACACATTTCTGGTGGTTCCTAGGGCCACACGGGGATTTAAAAGTGACACAAAAGGGTGTACACATTTCTGGTGGATCCTAGGGCCACACGGGGATTTAAAAGTGATACAAAAGGGTGTACACATTTCTGGTGGTTCCTAGGGCCACACGGGGATATAAAAGTGATACAAAAGGGTGTACACATTTCTGGTGGTTCCTAGGGCCACACGGGGATATAAAAGTGATACAAAAGGGTGTACACATTTCTTGTGGTTCCTAGGGCCACACGGGGATTTAAAAGTGATGCAAAACGTTGTACATATTTCTGGTGGTTCCTAGGGCCACACGGGGATTTAAAAGTGATATAAAAGGGTGTACACATTTCTGGTGGTTCCTAGGGCCACACGGGGATTTAAAAGTGATACAAAAGGGTGTACACATTTCTGGTGGTTCCTAGGGCCACACGGGGATTTAAAAGTGATACAAAAGGGTGTACACATTTCTGGTGGTTCCTAGGGCCACACGGGGATTTAAAAGTGATACAAAAGGGTGTACACATTTCTGGTGGTTCCTAGGGCCACACGGGGATTTAAAAGTGATACAAAAGGGTGTACACATTTCTGGTGGTTCCTAGGGTCACACGGGGATATAAAAGTGATACAAAAGGGTGTACACATTTCTGGTGGTTCCTAGGGCCACACGGGGATTTAAAAGTGATACAAAAGGGTGTACACATTTCTGGTGGTTCCTAGGGCCACACGGGGATTTAAAAGTGATACAAAAGGGTGTACACATTTCTGGTGGTTCCTAGGGCCACACGGGGATTTAAAAGTGATACAAAAGGGTGTACACATTTCTGGTGGTTCCTAGGGCCACACGGGGATTTAAAAGTGATACAAAAGGGTGTACACATTTCTGGTGGTTCCTAGGGCCACACGGGGATTTAAAAGTGATACAAAAGGGTGTACACATTTCTGGTGGTTCCTAGGGCCACACGGGGATATAAAAGTGATACAAAAGGGTGTACACATTTCTGGTGGTTCCTAGGGCCACCCGGGGATTTAAAAGTGATACAAAAGGGTGTACACATTTCTGGTGGTTCCTAGGGCCACACGGGGATTTAAAAGTGATACAAAAGGGTGTACACATTTCTGGTGGTTCCTAGGGCCACACGGGGATTTAAAAGTGATACAAAAGGGTGTACACATTTCTGGTGGTTCCTAGGGCCACACGGGGATATAAAAGTGATACAAAAGGGTGTACACATTTCTGGTGGTTCCTAGGGCCACACGGGGATTTAAAAGTGATACAAAAGGGTGTACACATTTCTGGTGGATCCTAGGGCCACACGGGGATTTAAAAGTGATGCAAAAGGGTGTACACATTTCTGGTGGTTCCTAGGGCCACACGGGGATATAAAAGTGATACAAAAGGGTGTACACATTTCTGGTGGTTCCTAGGGCCACCCGGGGATTTAAAAGTGATACAAAAGGGTGTACACATTTCTGGTGGTTCCTAGGGCCACACGGGGATTTAAAAGTGATACAAAAGGGTGTACACATTTCTTGTGGTTCCTAGGGCCACACGGGGATTTAAAAGTGATACAAAAGGGTGTACACATTTCTGGTGGTTCCTAGGGCCACACGGGGATATAAAAGTGATACAAAAGGGTGTACACATTTCTGGTGGTTCCTAGGGCCACACGGGGATTTAAAAGTGATACAAAAGGGTGTACACATTTCTGGTGGATCCTAGGGCCACACGGGGATTTAAAAGTGATGCAAAAGGGTGTACACATTTCTGGTGGTTCCTAGGGCCACACGGGATTTAAAAGTGATACAAAAGGGTGTACACATTTCTGGTGGTTCCTAGGGCCACACGGGGATTTAAAAGTGATACAAAAGGGTGTACACATTTCTGGTGGTTCCTAGGGCCACACGAGGATTTAAAAGTGACACAAAAGGGTGTACACATTTCTGGTGGTTCCTAAGGCCACACGGGGATTTAAAAGTGATACAAAAGGGTGTACACATTTCTGGTGGTTCCCAGGGCCACACGGGGATTTAAAAGTGATACAAAAGGGTGTACACATTTCTGGTGGTTCCTAGGGCCACACGGGGATTTAAAAGTGATACAAAAGGGTGTACACATTTCTGGTGGTTCCTAGGGCCACACGGGGATTTAAAAGTGATATAAAAGGGTGTACACATTTCTGGTGGTTCCTAGGGCCACACGGGGATTTAAAAGTGATACAAAAGGGTGTACACATTTCTGGTGGTTCCTAGGGCCACACGGGGATTTAAAAGTGATACAAAAGGGTGTACACATTTCTGGTGGTTCCTAGGGCCACACGGGGATTTAAAAGTGATACAAAAGGGTGTACACATTTCTGGTGGTTCCTAGGGCCACACGGGGATTTAAAAGTGATACAAAAGGGTGTACACATTTCTGGTGGTTCCTAGGGCCACACGGGGATTTAAAAGTGATACAAAAGGGTGTACACATTTCTGGTGGTTCCTAGGGCCACACGGGGATTTAGAAGTGATACAAAAGGGGGTACACATTTCTGGTGGTTCCTAGGGCCACACGGGGATTTAAAAGTGATACAAAAGGGTGTACACATTTCTGGTGGTTCCTAGGGAAACACGGGGATTTAAAAGTGATACAAAAGGGTGTACACATTTCTGGTGGATCCTAGGGCCACACGGGGATTTAAAAGTGATACAAAAGGGTGTACACATTTCTGGTGGTTCCTAGGGCCACACGGGATTTAAAAGTGATACAAAAGGGTGTACACATTTCTGGTGGTTCCTAGGGCCACACGGGGATTTAAAAGTGATACAAAAGGGTGTACACATTTCTGGTGGTTCCTAGGGCCACACGAGGATTTAAAAGTGACACAAAAGGGTGTACACATTTCTGGTGGTTCCTAGGGCCACACGGGGATTTAAAAGTGATACAAAAGGGTGTACACATTTCTGGTGGTTCCCAGGGCCACACGGGGATTTAAAAGTGATACAAAAGGGTGTACACATTTCTGGTGGTTCCTAGGGCCACACGGGGATTTAAAAGTGATACAAAAGGGTGTACACATTTCTGGTGGTTCCTAGGGCCACACGGGGATTTAAAAGTGATACAAAAGGGTGTACACATTTCTGGTGGTTCCTAGGGCCACACGGGGATTTAAAAGTGATACAAAAGGGTGTACACATTTCTGGTGGTTCCTAGGGCCACACGGGGATATAAAAGCGATACAAAAGGGTGTACACATTTCTGGTGGTTCCTAGGGCCACACGGGGATATAAAAGTGATACAAAAGGGTGTACACATTTCTGGTGGTTCCTAGGGCCACACGGGGATTTAAAAGTGATGCAAAACGTTGTACACATTTCTGGTGGTTCCTAGGGCCACACGGGGATTTAAAAGTGATATAAAAGGGTGTACACATTTCTGGTGGTTCCTAGGGCCACACGGGGATTTAAAAGTGATACAAAAGGGTGTACACATTTCTGGTGGTTCCTAGGGCCACACGGGGATTTAAAAGTGATACAAAAGGGTGTACACATTTCTGGTGGTTCCTAGGGCCACACGGGGATTTAAAAGTGATACAAAAGGGTGTACACATTTCTGGTGGTTCCTAGGGCCACACGGGGATTTAAAAGTGATACAAAAGGGTGTACACATTTCTGGTGGTTCCTAGGGCCACACGGGGATTTAAAAGTGATACAAAAGGGTGTACACATTTCTGGTGGTTCCTAGGGCCACACGGGGATTTAAAAGTGATACAAAAGGGTGTACACATTTCTGGTGGTTCCTAGGGCCACACGGGGATTTAAAAGTGATACAAAAGGTGTACACATTTCTGGTGGTTCCTAGGGCCACACGGGGATTTAAAAGTGATACAAAAGGGTGTACACATTTCTGGTGGTTCCTAGGGCCACACGGGGATATAAAAGTGATACAAAAGGGGGTACACATTTCTGGTGGTTCCTAGGGCCACACGGGGATTTAAAAGTGATACAAAAGGGTGTACACATTTCTGGTGGTTCCTAGGGCCACACGGGGATTTAAAAGTGATACAAAAGGTGTACACATTTCTGGTGGTTCCTAGGGCCACACGGGGATTTAAAAGTGATACAAAAGGGTGTACACATTTCTGGTGGTTCCTAGGGCCACACGGGGATATAAAAGTGATACAAAAGGGGGTACACATTTCTGGTGGTTCCTAGGGCCACACGAGGATTTAAAAGTGACACAAAAGGGTGTACACATTTCTGGTGGTTCCTAGGGCCACACGGGGATTTAAAAGTGATACAAAAGGGTGTACACATTTCTGGTGGTTCCCAGGGCCACACGGGGATTTAAAAGTGATACAAAAGGGTGTACACATTTCTGGTGGTTCCTAGGGCCACACGGGGATTTAAAAGTGATACAAAAGGGTGTACACATTTCTGGTGGTTCCTAGGGCCACACGGGGATTTAAAAGTGATACAAAAGGGTGTACACATTTCTGGTGGTTCCTAGGGCCACACGGGGATTTAAAAGTGATACAAAAGGGTGTACACATTTCTGGTGGTTCCTAGGGCCACACGGGGATATAAAAGCGATACAAAAGGGTGTACACATTTCTGGTGGTTCCTAGGGCCACACGGGGATATAAAAGTGATACAAAAGGGTGTACACATTTCTGGTGGTTCCTAGGGCCACACGGGGATTTAAAAGTGATGCAAAACGTTGTACACATTTCTGGTGGTTCCTAGGGCCACACGGGGATTTAAAAGTGATATAAAAGGGTGTACACATTTCTGGTGGTTCCTAGGGCCACACGGGGATTTAAAAGTGATACAAAAGGGTGTACACATTTCTGGTGGTTCCTAGGGCCACACGGGGATTTAAAAGTGATACAAAAGGGTGTACACATTTCTGGTGGTTCCTAGGGCCACACGGGGATTTAAAAGTGATACAAAAGGGTGTACACATTTCTGGTGGTTCCTAGGGCCACACGGGGATTTAAAAGTGATACAAAAGGGTGTACACATTTCTGGTGGTTCCTAGGGCCACACGGGGATTTAAAAGTGATACAAAAGGGTGTACACATTTCTGGTGGTTCCTAGGGCCACACGGGGATTTAAAAGTGATACAAAAGGGTGTACACATTTCTGGTGGTTCCTAGGGCCACACGGGGATATAAAAGTGATACAAAAGGGTGTACACATTTCTGGTGGTTCCTAGGGCCACCCGGGGATTTAAAAGTGATACAAAAGGGTGTACACATTTCTGGTGGTTCCTAGGGCCACACGGGGATTTAAAAGTGATACAAAAGGTGTACACATTTCTGGTGGTTCCTAGGGCCACACGGGGATTTAAAAGTGATACAAAAGGGTGTACACATTTCTGGTGGTTCCTAGGGCCACACGGGGATATAAAAGTGATACAAAAGGGGGTACACATTTCTGGTGGTTCCTAGGGCCACACGGGGATTTAAAAGTGATACAAAAGGGTGTACACATTTCTGGTGGTTCCTAGGGAAACACGGGGATTTAAAAGTGATACAAAAGGGTGTACACATTTCTGGTGGTTCCTAGGGCCACACGGGGATTTAAAAGTGATACAAAAGGGTGTACACATTTCTGGTGGTTCCTAGGGCCACACGGGGATTTAAAAGTGACACAAAAGGGTGTACACATTTCTGGTGGTTCCTAGGGCCACACGGGGATTTAAAAGTGATACAAAAGGGTGTACACATTTCTGGTGGTTCCTAGGGCCACACGGGGATATAAAAGTGATACAAAAGGGTGTACACATTTCTGGTGGTTCCTAGGGCCACACGGGGATTTAAAAGTGATACAAAAGGGTGTACACATTTCTGGTGGTTCCTAGGGCCACACGGGGATTTAAAAGTGATACAAAAGGGTGTACACATTTCTGGTGGTTCCTAGGGCCACACGGGGATTTAAAAGTGATACAAAAGGGTGTACACATTTCTGGTGGTTCCTAGGGCCACACGGGGATATAAAAGTGATACAAAAGGGTGTACACATTTCTGGTGGTTCCTAGGGCCACACGGGGATTTAAAAGTGATACAAAAGGGTGTACACATTTCTGGTGGTTCCTAGGGAAACACGGGGATTTAAAAGTGATACAAAAGGGTGTACACATTTCTGGTGGATCCTAGGGCCACACGGGGATTTAAAAGTGATACAAAAGGGTGTACACATTTCTGGTGGTTCCTAGGGCCACACGGGATTTAAAAGTGATACAAAAGGGTGTACACATTTCTGGTGGTTCCTAGGGCCACACGGGGATTTAAAAGTGATACAAAAGGGTGTACACATTTCTGGTGGTTCCTAGGGCCACACGAGGATTTAAAAGTGACACAAAAGGGTGTACACATTTCTGGTGGTTCCTAGGGCCACACGGGGATTTAAAAGTGATACAAAAGGGTGTACACATTTCTGGTGGTTCCCAGGGCCACACGGGGATTTAAAAGTGATACAAAAGGGTGTACACATTTCTGGTGGTTCCTAGGGCCACACGGGGATTTAAAAGTGATACAAAAGGGTGTACACATTTCTGGTGGTTCCTAGGGCCACACGGGGATTTAAAAGTGATACAAAAGGGTGTACACATTTCTGGTGGTTCCTAGGGCCACACGGGGATTTAAAAGTGATACAAAAGGGTGTACACATTTCTGGTGGTTCCTAGGGCCACACGGGGATATAAAAGCGATACAAAAGGGTGTACACATTTCTGGTGGTTCCTAGGGCCACACGGGGATATAAAAGTGATACAAAAGGGTGTACACATTTCTGGTGGTTCCTAGGGCCACACGGGGATTTAAAAGTGATGCAAAACGTTGTACACATTTCTGGTGGTTCCTAGGGCCACACGGGGATTTAAAAGTGATATAAAAGGGTGTACACATTTCTGGTGGTTCCTAGGGCCACACGGGGATTTAAAAGTGATACAAAAGGGTGTACACATTTCTGGTGGTTCCTAGGGCCACACGGGGATTTAAAAGTGATACAAAAGGGTGTACACATTTCTGGTGGTTCCTAGGGCCACACGGGGATTTAAAAGTGATACAAAAGGGTGTACACATTTCTGGTGGTTCCTAGGGCCACACGGGGATTTAAAAGTGATACAAAAGGGTGTACACATTTCTGGTGGTTCCTAGGGCCACACGGGGATTTAAAAGTGATACAAAAGGGTGTACACATTTCTGGTGGTTCCTAGGGCCACACGGGGATTTAAAAGTGATACAAAAGGGTGTACACATTTCTGGTGGTTCCTAGGGCCACACGGGGATATAAAAGTGATACAAAAGGGTGTACACATTTCTGGTGGTTCCTAGGGCCACCCGGGGATTTAAAAGTGATACAAAAGGGTGTACACATTTCTGGTGGTTCCTAGGGCCACACGGGGATTTAAAAGTGATACAAAAGGTGTACACATTTCTGGTGGTTCCTAGGGCCACACGGGGATTTAAAAGTGATACAAAAGGGTGTACACATTTCTGGTGGTTCCTAGGGCCACACGGGGATATAAAAGTGATACAAAAGGGGGTACACATTTCTGGTGGTTCCTAGGGCCACACGAGGATTTAAAAGTGACACAAAAGGGTGTACACATTTCTGGTGGTTCCTAGGGCCACACAGGGATTTAAAAGTGATACAAAAGGGTGTACACATTTCTGGTGGTTCCCAGGGCCACACGGGGATTTAAAAGTGATACAAAAGGGTGTACACATTTCTGGTGGTTCCTAGGGCCACACGGGGATTTAAAAGTGATACAAAAGGGTGTACACATTTCTGGTGGTTCCTAGGGCCACACGGGGATTTAAAAGTGATACAAAAGGGTGTACACATTTCTGGTGGTTCCTAGGGCCACACGGGGATTTAAAAGTGATACAAAAGGGTGTACACATTTCTGGTGGTTCCTAGGGCCACACGGGGATATAAAAGCGATACAAAAGGGTGTACACATTTCTGGTGGTTCCTAGGGCCACACGGGGATATAAAAGTGATACAAAAGGGTGTACACATTTCTGGTGGTTCCTAGGGCCACACGGGGATTTAAAAGTGATGCAAAACGTTGTACACATTTCTGGTGGTTCCTAGGGCCACACGGGGATTTAAAAGTGATATAAAAGGGTGTACACATTTCTGGTGGTTCCTAGGGCCACACGGGGATTTAAAAGTGATACAAAAGGGTGTACACATTTCTGGTGGTTCCTAGGGCCACACGGGGATTTAAAAGTGATACAAAAGGGTGTACACATTTCTGGTGGTTCCTAGGGCCACACGGGGATTTAAAAGTGATACAAAAGGGTGTACACATTTCTGGTGGTTCCTAGGGCCACACGGGGATTTAAAAGTGATACAAAAGGGTGTACACATTTCTGGTGGTTCCTAGGGCCACACGGGGATTTAAAAGTGATACAAAAGGGTGTACACATTTCTGGTGGTTCCTAGGGCCACACGGGGATTTAAAAGTGATACAAAAGGGTGTACACATTTCTGGTGGTTCCTAGGGCCACACGGGGATATAAAAGTGATACAAAAGGGTGTACACATTTCTGGTGGTTCCTAGGGCCACCCGGGGATTTAAAAGTGATACAAAAGGGTGTACACATTTCTGGTGGTTCCTAGGGCCACACGGGGATTTAAAAGTGATACAAAAGGTGTACACATTTCTGGTGGTTCCTAGGGCCACACGGGGATTTAAAAGTGATACAAAAGGGTGTACACATTTCTGGTGGTTCCTAGGGCCACACGGGGATATAAAAGTGATACAAAAGGGGGTACACATTTCTGGTGGTTCCTAGGGCCACACGGGGATTTAAAAGTGATACAAAAGGGTGTACACATTTCTGGTGGTTCCTAGGGAAACACGGGGATTTAAAAGTGATACAAAAGGGTGTACACATTTCTGGTGGTTCCTAGGGCCACACGGGGATTTAAAAGTGATACAAAAGGGTGTACACATTTCTGGTGGTTCCTAGGGCCACACGGGGATTTAAAAGTGACACAAAAGGGTGTACACATTTCTGGTGGTTCCTAGGGCCACACGGGGATTTAAAAGTGATACAAAAGGGTGTACACATTTCTGGTGGTTCCTAGGGCCACACGGGGATATAAAAGTGATACAAAAGGGTGTACACATTTCTGGTGGTTCCTAGGGCCACACGGGGATTTAAAAGTGATACAAAAGGGTGTACACATTTCTGGTGGTTCCTAGGGCCACACGGGGATTTAAAAGTGATACAAAAGGGTGTACACATTTCTGGTGGTTCCTAGGGCCACACGGGGATTTAAAAGTGATACAAAAGGGTGTACACATTTCTGGTGGTTCCTAGGGCCACACGGGGATATAAAAGTGATACAAAAGGGTGTACACATTTCTGGTGGTTCCTAGGGCCACCCGCGGATTTAAAAGTGATACAAAAGGGTGTACACATTTCTGGTGGTTCCTAGGGCCACACGGGGATTTAAAAGTGATACAAAAGGTGTACACATTTCTGGTGGTTCCTAGGGCCACACGGGGATTTAAAAGTGATACAAAAGGGTGTACACATTTCTGGTGGTTCCTAGGGCCACACGGGGATATAAAAGTGATACAAAAGGGGGTACACATTTCTGGTGGTTCCTAGGGCCACACGGGGATTTAAAAGTGATACAAAAGGGTGTACACATTTCTGGTGGTTCCTAGGGAAACACGGGGATTTAAAAGTGATACAAAAGGGTGTACACATTTCTGGTGGTTCCTAGGGCCACACGGGGATTTAAAAGTGATACAAAAGGGTGTACACATTTCTGGTGGTTCCTAGGGCCACACGGAGATTTAAAAGTGACACAAAAGGGTGTACACATTTCTGGTGGTTCCTAGGGCCACACGGGGATTTAAAAGTGATACAAAAGGGTGTACACATTTCTGGTGGTTCCTAGGGCCACACGGGGATATAAAAGTGATACAAAAGGGTGTACACATTTCTGGTGGTTCCTAGGGCCACACGGGGATTTAAAAGTGATACAAAAGGGTGTACACATTTCTGGTGGTTCCTAGGGCCACACGGGGATTTAAAAGTGATACAAAAGGGTGTACACATTTCTGGTGGTTCCTAGGGCCACACGGGGATTTAAAAGTGATACAAAAGGGTGTACACATTTCTGGTGGTTCCTAGGGCCACACGGGGATTTAAAAGTGATACAAAAGGGTGTACACATTTCTGGTGGTTCCTAGGGCCACACGGGGATTTAAAAGTGATACAAAAGGGTGTACACATTTCTGGTGGTTCCTAGGGCCACACGGGGATATAAAAGTGATACAAAAGGGTGTACACATTTCTGGTGGTTCCTAGGGCCACACGGGGATTTAAAAGTGATACAAAAGGGTGTACACATTTCTGGTGGTTCCTAGGACCACACGGGGATTTAAAAGTGATACAAAAGGGTGTACACATTTCTGGTGGTTCCCAGGGCCACACGGGGATTTAAAAGTGATACAAAAGGGTGTACACATTTCTGGTGGTTCCTAGGGTCACACGGGGATATAAAAGTGATACAAAAGGGTGTACACATTTCTGGTGGTTCCTAGGGCCACACGGGGATTTAAAAGTGATACAAAAGGGTGTACACATTTCTGGTGGTTCCTAGGGCCACACGGGGAAATAAAAGTGATACAAAAGGGTGTGCACATTTCTGGTGGTTCCTAGGGCCACACGGGGATTTAAAAGTGACACAAGTGGGTGTACACATTTCTGGTGGTTCCTAGGGCCACACGGGGATTTAAAAGTGATACAAAAGGGTGTACACATTTCTGGTGGTTCCTAGGGCCACACGGGGATATAAAAGTGATACAAAAGGGTGTACACATTTCTGGTGGTTCCTAGGGCCACACGGGGATTTAAAAGTGATACAAAAGGGTGTACACATTTCTGGTGGTTCCTAGGGCCATACGGGGATATAAAAGTGATACAAAAGGGTGTGCACATTTCTGGTGGTTCCTAGGGCCACACGGGGATTTAAAAGTGACACAAAAGGGTGTACACATTTCTGGTGGTTCCTAGGGCCACACGGGGATTTAAAAGTGATACAAAAGGGTGTACACATTTCTGGTGGTTCCTAGGGCCACACGGGGATATAAAAGTGATACAAAAGGGTGTACACATTTCTGGTGGTTCCTAGGGCCACACGGGGATTTAAAAGTGATACAAAAGGGTGTACACATTTCTGGTGGTTCCTAGGGCCACACGGGGATATAAAAGTGATACAAAAGGGTGTACACATTTCTGGTGGTTCCTAGGGCCACACGGGGATATAAAAGTGATACAAAAGGGTGTACACATTTCTTATTCGCAATTCTGCATACACCACCAAATTTGCACATTTTCTTTATCAAGAAATGCAGTCATGCACCTTTTATTAACGTGACCGTCCTAGGCGGGATCGTATGATAGTTGGATTTACAACTCCCTGTACAACCAGTGCATATCACCACTGAAGTTGTGAGTTCGAATCCCACTCATGGCGAAGTGTACTCGATACAACATTATGTGATAAAGTTTGTAAGTGACTTGCGGCAGGTCGGTGGGTTTCTCCGTGTATTCCGGTTTACTCCACCGATAAAACTGACCGCCACGATATACCTGAAATCTTATTGATAGTGGCGTTAAACACTATAACCCTACCCCCCCCCCCCCTATGAGTCCGATATTAATGAGGAGTTTTTCTTTAATTTCTTGATGAAATTTCTTCATGCACCTTTCAAACAGATTCTGTCTAGTAGTGGCATTTCCTGGACATTAATTATTTTCAGTTTTATTCATTACCTGTATAAATCAGGTGTGTTGTTAATTAAATAATTGTTGATTTCCGTATATAAAAGCGGGTCAGTTCATGAAACTTCGATATTCGTTAAGAAATCAGTTCATGATACTTCGATATTCGTTAAGAAATCAGTTCATGAAACTTCGATATTCGCTAAGAAATCAGTTCATGAAACTTCGATATTCGCTAAGAAATCAGTTCATGAGAATTCGATATTTGTTAAGAAATCAATTCATGAAACTTCGATATTCGTTAAGAAATCAGTTCATGAAACTTCGATATTCGTTAAGAAATCAGTTCATGAAACTTCGATATTCGTTAAGAAATCAGTTCATGAGAATTCGATATTTGTTAAGAAATCAGTTCATGAAACTTCGATATTCGTTAAGAAATCAGTTCATGAGACTTCGATATTCGTTAAGTAACACCCTGAATTTACAGGTAACATTTTGAATAACATCATATATTTTTTCTCATCCAGATTCGAAGAAGAGCCATTTGAGAAGACAATGTGAGATTAATCTGAAAACCAAGTAAACTGTGAGATCCATCAAAAATTAGGAACATTTATTTAAAATTTGGTAAGTACATTTACATCTGAAATCATACATCCAAAAACCAGAAAGGTAATATGAAAACCAGGGAATTGTCGCTTCCCAAGAAGGCTTTTAGTATGAAAATTAAAACATTGGGCGAGGCATGACCTGCATAGTCATTGACTGTGTTTGGAGAGTTTTCCAAATTACCTCCCCGGCATTTTCTATGCACAAGGGTACAGAATGGAATTATTTGTCCGAGAACTTTTATTGACGTCATTTAACTCCATCCGAAGGTCATGATGGTGCTCTGTTGATTCTTGTCTTGTTTTCTGTTCTATTTTGTCTAGCCGAATCTGTTACATTTATCATGGTAACTACGAGTATTCGTCACCATCGTTTCCTTACTTCTAAAGCAATAACAAATGTATGTCTGTTCAGTGGGAAATCAATCTATTATATAGAAAACTATTTAATACAAACAGTTTACATCTTGAATATGGGTGAAATACTGCTCGCTGGACGTTTAAGCAATAATTAATCAAACAATCGATATAAATATTAAAGATGGTTCATTTTGCGACTTTTGAAGAAAGCTACCGGATGTATGCCAGTTTTAATCACATATATATTTTAATCTTTATTTAAAGGCTGTCAGAATTGATTTATTTTTTATTAAAAGTTTCCAATATTCGATGTTTTATACTAATTGCAGTTGAATTTTTTGATAATATCATACGTAAATAGCCTAGAACGAAGGAAATACGTCGCTGTTTTATTTTCTTGAATCCAGTAAAGAATCCAATGTTTAACCGCGCAATATTCATACGACCTGACAGTGAACTCATTCAGAAAAGCGTTTGCGCATGTGCGAAATTGTTTGTTGATGAAGAAAGCACATGGCACAAATCGAATCGTGGAAGAACGAAAACATTGACGGATTCTATACGAAAATGACACAAAAAGGAGGATTCAGCAAGCTTTGTGCAAAAATTAAAAAAAGATGTTATACCGACCTACTCCATTTTTCAACACGTAAGCATAATTTAGTATCTTTTTTCGGCCGAATCGTATTTTGACAGTAGAATTGCATCGTAGTTTTTTATATATTGTTTTTGTTTCAGGAGAAAGCGCTAGGTGATATCTCTTTTAAATTAGAGACTAAAATAATGAACTTCATGTCTGGTTTTTTCTAAAAAAATATAATCAAGATAACTCAAGTGTTGTCAATAATATGCAATACAATTTGTTTACAATTTTCCCTTTATCGGGCCTCTTTGCAAAGTTTGGGTTTGTTTTTATTGATTTCATCACGTATTTCTGATTTTAAGTGTCATTCTTACTAAATACCATTATATAATATTAACTGATTACCCCGGGATCCAATTTCATATATATATTTCTTAAATTATATATTAATTCTAACGAATTTACATGCAACATACTTCCTGGTTATTTATAGCAGTTATCAGTATTCGGCAAACTTCGGAAAAGCAGCCGACTTATAATTAGGTCGTGTTAATGGCGATTTTACCAACAGATATTCGAATTCTTTTCACTAATTACGACATTATAGCATATTTTTTAAACCTAGCTTCTTGTTCAGAACATTTTATTAGTATAAAACATCGAATATTGGCAACTTTTAATATAAACTATAAACAAAAAAAAATTAAATTCTGACAGCCTGTATGCCTTTAAATAGAATAAGTAGAAAATATATAGAATTGACAAGACACACTGATTTCATTTACATTCTACCGAAAATGACTGTATTGATTCGTACAGTGTGTGTGTGCTTGTCACATTCGCTTTCAACTCCACCATTGGCTAGCAGCTTGCTGTGAAAAGGGGAGCCGAGTGCGTAAGCCTTCCTCGCCAATTATAGCCTCTCATACAGTAAGACCTATGTGGCCCAGATATGGGAATCTCCTTGAGGTGGTAGATGGTAATTGGATGCTTCGCGGCTCCAGGCAGAACCACAAGGTCTCGGAGGAAACTAGGCCCCTAGATGCACGGCATGCATGGCCCACCGGTGTGTGGATATGCCCTGGTGTCTGTAAGCCTAGTTCCCAGCGATGGGTGAAATAGTTCCACTGTTTTGTGGATGGAGAGGGAAACTCCATTATCAAACCTCCGCTGCCTTGCGCCATACCCATTTATGGGAAAGGCTTCGGGAGAAAACCCCAGTTTGGGACCTGTAAAGTCCCTCCTGTGCTTCCAGGAAAGGTCTTATACCAGAAGCTAAGGGAGAGGTAACCCTAACAGAAACCCTGAGTGCTGAAGTCAGAGGTGCTGGGCCGTAATTGGCGCACTCTAACAGACCACAACACCACGCATTTACAGCCATTATAAAGGCGAACGAAAAGAAGAAGAAGATTTACATTTTGATTTATTCTTTATTAAGAAAAGTCATTAAAAATTCCAGACTTCCTATTCTGGCCGCATTTAGACGAATTTTTCCTATATGTACAATCTTTAAAGGATTTTTCTAAAGCATTTGATATAGTTTGGCATAAAGGGTTGATACATAAAATTAAATCATACGGTGTGGATAGTAATTTATTAAATTGGTTCTCTAGTTACCTGCAAGGTCGACAACAGAGAATATTAATAAGCAATTCGTCTTTTTCATTTTGCAAAGTTTCAGCTGGTGTACCCCAAGGATCAGTACTAGTACCTCTATTATTTATTATGTATATCAACGATATTGCTGAGAATCTAATATCTCTTAGCCGACTTTTCGCAGATGACACTTCCTTCAACTATTCCAACCTTGATGAATTACAGATAAAAACTGTGATTGATCACGATTTGAAAGAGCTGGATGAATGGTCAAAGAAATGGTTGATGTCTTTTAACCCAGATAAAACAGAAATTATATTTTCAAATACGGATATTCCAGATTTCAATTTGACATTTAATGGAAGAACTATTCCTATTACAAATTCTCACAAACATTTGGGGGTTACATTTAGCTGCGATGCTAAATGTAATATACATATTGAAAATATATTGTTAAGTATTTACAAACACCTGAATGTTCTTCGAAAGTTAAAATATAAACTTTCTCGGAAAAATCTAGAGAAATTATATTTAATCTTTATCAGACCAATCTTTGAATATGCTTGTGAAGTATGGGATAATTGTGGGGTAGGGAATTATAATAAACTCGATCAGTTGCAACTTGAGGCTGCTAGAATCGTTACTGGTCTTCCAATATTTGCTAGTTCAATTTTAATTTATAAAGAGTTAAGGCTGGGAATCATTGGCAGAAAGAAGAAAAAGGAGTAAATTATAAAATGTTCTATAATATACAAAATAGTAATGCACCCATGTATCTTTGTGACTTAATTCCACCAACAATTCAAAGTACAACCGTTTATCCATTGCGTAATGGAAGTGATATTATAATACCATTTTGCAGACTATCGAATACTTATGACTCATTTATTCCCTCAACTATACGTCAATGGACTAGCTTAGATCCATCAATTCGAAATGTGGATTCTATTGCAAAATTTAAAACTGAATTAAGAAAGCGGAAAGATATTGGCCAAGTTCCTAAACATTACGAAATTGGACCTCGAAAATTTAATATTATTTTAACCCAGCTTCGATGTTTTGCTTCTTTTTTGAATTACGCTTTGTTCCAAGTAAATATAGTCTCAGACCCGTCTTGTCGTTGTGGTGCCAATCGCGAAGACTCTTATCATTTCTTCTTCGATTGTTCCCATTATTCAAATAGTTTCAAAATCTCAACTGGCTACCTAATTATTGTGTCTTAGACCTTACACTTTTGACCTGTGGTCATCCTACACTCTCGTATGAATAGAACGAAATTATTTTCAAGCACGTGTTTGAATATATAAAGAGATCAGAAAGGTTTCTTGTTGTCTAGTAGTTCACCAAAAGAACAATCGCACACATCATCACCACTACACCCTCTCTCTCATTCCTTTCTTCATTCTCTGTTTTTGTTCAATCTACACATATTAATGTAAGAAATATTTATATACATGCATGCTCTATCAAATAATGTTGTAACTTATTGTATATAGAAGAAGACTTCATAAGTTTGTGATAAACAAACTTATGAAGTCTTCTTCTATATACAATAAGTTACAACATTATGAAACAAACTTATGAAGTCTTCTTCTATATACAATAAGTTACAACATTATGTCTTATCTTTTTTGCACATTTGAGCAAATAAAATACCGGTATGTTAAAACTAATCTTTAAATCGGAATATGAGATCCGAATTGAAAGTTATATGTTGGAGTTGTTTAATAAAGGTGTCATCAGATGGAGTGTTCGTATTGGTCCAGGCAGTCGTATTGGGTTTCGAAATGCTGTTGACCATCGGCTACTCACCAGCCCAATACAGTTTCCGTCAACCTAATACGAATACCCATGGACAAAATACAGCACCAATATGAATAAAAACTGGAACCAGTAACTGTGTTTCATGAAAAAAAAATAGACGTTTCGTATATATAAAGAATAAATTAGAAAACTAAGAAGTTTCATTTGAGGAAATTTAAAAACCAAAAATGCCAAGTTAAAAACAGGACAGGATGCATGTTTTCATCTAAGAGCCAAAACCCTCGAAATTTATATAATCGATCTAAAAAACACGCAAAAACTATTAGATTTCCTACTGTAGTGAATTATATTTTTTATAAAGGTAGATTATACAATGTAAGGCGCATCCGAAAACCAGGTGAGATGTATTCGAAAGCTTATTATGAATATAAATTGGAAACCCATAATATAAATTAATCTGAAAATCACGAGAGGCTTAACCAACAATAATTGTGATATTAATCTATCACTCCAGAAAACGAGTCGAGAGTCTTTGAAAAACAAGTCCAGTGTCTGGTTTCTTTTTCCATATTTTATGGTGTCTATTCCTCACTTTACATTGGTATACTACCACATTTTCATGATATATTATAAAATTATGGATTTGTGTTAGTTATTCCAGTGGATAACGCTTTGTATTGATCTACAGAAAGAGAAACCAATATTTTGTTTCCCTCATACGACTACATTTGCATTTAATCAATTGGTATGACGAGACAATATATTCCGATAATATAACACCATAAACATCCCATGGAAAAGAAGAACTGTATAATTACCACAAAAACGGAGTCGGCAAAATAATGCAACAATGTACCAGAGACATACAATCAATTTACAAAAAAATCACAGAACTTGCTTTCTGTATTATAGAAACCTGAGAATTCTTATGCAAGATGTTTGAAAATGGTATACATATTCTCAGTCTATATGTGTGCGAGTCGAGTAGTCAGCTAAATATTTGTGATTGCATTAACAACTGAATTCAATTATACAACGTTTAGTGTGAAAAACCATATAACTTAAAATGTATTCTTTGCTTCAAAACTAAGAGGACATAAACCAGCATCCCATAATCATGATTATGTAAGACATAAACCAGCATCCCATAATCATGATTATGTAAGACATAAACCAGCATCCCATAATCATGATTATGTAATTGAGCAATGCTTTGATTTCTGTTATTCAGATATAAAGCCAAAACTCATACCTTATGATAATGATGAAACGTCCCAATTATATTCTTACCATCATATTGATTTACCATACAGTCAAACCTGTATATAAAGGACACTATTGGGAACCTAAAAATGTGCCCTTTATATACAGGTTAAAACTATATCCACTATTTATTAATGGTGAAAATTAGGCTGCCCTTTATAGACAGTGAATTGTTATATAGAGTTGCCCTTTAAGGCAGGTTTTAGTGTACATTGAATTAAGACATAAGTGTCTATGAGATTACGAAACACTGTTTCATTTACATCCACTGTTCGTTCCTGGTCAAAATCCAAATTTGTTGATATCAAATTAAAAATATTTCTCTACATATATGCAACAATTCATTGAAAATCGCAGTGTATAGTCTTTGTACTTAATTACAACCACAGAGCATGGATATTTAGTAGGCCTAATTATGTAGCAAGTTTGGATGAATTCTATTATTTTGGTTGTCAGCAGCAGTATGTTGATTGATTTTTTAACTGGTGGTTTAACGCCCAATGACGGCCATTATTCTTATATTGTTTTACCAAACAACGTTTGGATACTTATTAATCGCACCGGTGGTGTAATGGTTAGCGTGCTCGCCTCGAGTGTGGTAGATCGTGGGTTCGAGCCCCGGTCGGGTCAAACTAAAGACTATAAAATTGATATCTGTTGCTTCTCAGCTAAGCACGCAGCATTAAGGAGAAAGAGCAAATACTGGTTGGGTCGGAATCAGAATAATGTGTTAGAGTGGAGCGACATGTCTATCCGTGGACTGTTGTTTCAGTGAGCTAGCACTATAAAAATCTCAGCGTGTTGGTCTAGAACAAAGCGAACCTCATCATCATCATCTCACATATATGACCGCTCACGCTCCTGGTTTGGTACAGGAACTGCACTTAAAAATTTACACTAAGTCCCAATCTTGAACTTAATACTACATACATAATACTAATTGACTTTTTTCTTAATTCGAAAATGGATTTTTAATATTTGATTTTTATTTCTTTTCTAATATTAAACAATTCATTTCTAATGTTATAAAATGAATTTCTAATATTAGAAAATGAATAGTCTTTTTGTCCACTTTGACCTTTGCAAGTCTTTACGAGTGTCTTACTAAAATATAAACTTGCGACTAGCATGAAAAGTTGAACGTAAAGATAGTATCATACCAACACATAAAGGCACTAAATGATATCCGTGCGAGTGTTTGCTTGCTCTGGTCGAGAAATATGTTGTAAAACTGCAATTCATGATCACAAAATCATGTTTGGTTCGTATCCAGGATCAAAAGTTGTTAATATGTAAATAATATCAATTGTTGAGAGCAGCAACGTGATAATAAAAACGTAGATTTCAAATGTAGTATGCACGACGCGTTATAAATAGACGTTGTGAGGATGTCGTGTAAAATGATTCATGGTAAATGTTGTTCAAACTAATGGTAATTATAAAATGTTCTCAGTATCACAGGCGCATGGGGCATGGATTTCGTTTCCTCCTCCCCCCTTTTCTCTACTACCCCCCCTTTTTTTTTAATTTTCATATAAATCATTCCTTTTTCAAAATTTTCATAATCATTCGTTTTTTCTTCATTTGACAATATCAGTAGACGTCATACATCATGAATAATACGTGTATTCTGTGTCCACAGTTTTTCGACTGATACAGTATAAGAGAGAAGGTAAGCAACTCCATTTTCATATTTCGCGCCATATCGCTCACCTCGGTTGGGAAACCCCCGTGTTTTTTTTTACACTTTTTACCTTGTCTACATATGGCACTGTCGTATCAAACTGTTTCTAAGACACTTACCTAATTGCCCATGTTCGAATTTCAGTCTGTACGTCGATCTTTTCCAAGAAATCTCGCCGAGAATAGCGAGGCAGCTTCGTTTCTAGGTCAAACTACATCATATCAGACGGAAGTGCAAGAACGGGAACCCTGAGATTTTTACGAATGGATTACCTGCAATGAAAAACCCAGATGCGCTCCGAATATTTTTCCCATAATGTTTTGGCGGGAAATATAAACCGCTGAAAAAACATAACAGCAGACGGATTATTTCGTAAAAATGGCACAACGACCATCTGAATATGGAAACATTGAAATAATTTGATGGTAAATAACTGTTCAAAAAGAAATTCAAACTGAGAAATAGATGATTGAATGGTTAGAACTGAAGTCAAAATTTCAATGAAAAAGAAATATTCAGCTTGCCTCTACTTCAAATTATTAAAATCATACCCAAACAAATACATATACAACTAAAAAAAAAAAAAAAATAAAAAAAAAAAAACAAAGGAAGAAGAAGCTAAGAACAGCTATTGAATGGGACTATGGCATTTTACCCCCTTCCTCAATAAAAGGGCTCCCAACTGATAAAAATGTGTAAGGGAGCCGGAGGGACCATTTAACTAAGGGGGCTATTTCTTTTTCAGGGGTAAAAAATAAATAACTTGTTTAACTATTTGAACGTGAAATAATAATTCGTGAACTTCATTTTTCGCGCATTTAACATCCTCGCGAAGAAAGCGAAAATTAAATACCCACCAAAATAACCACTTATACGGTAAAATAGGATTTTTTTTTCTGGATTTCAACACTGATTTCTGTCACTGCTGAAAAGTGGAGTTACACAAGTTATTTATTTCTTACCCCTGTAAGACAGATTATTGTTTTATAAAATCAGTGACATGAAATGAAAAAGAAATAGCCCCCTTAGTTAAATGGTCTCTCCGGCTCCCTTACACATTTTTATCAGTTGGGAGCCCTTTTATTGAGGAAGGGGGTAAAATGCCATAGTCCCATTCAATAGCTGTTCTCAGCTTCTTCTTCCTTTGTTTTTTTTTATTTTTTTTTAATTTTTTTTTTAGTTGTATATGTATTTGTTTGGGTTTGATTTTAATAATTTGAAGTAGAGGCAAGCTGAATATTTCTTTTTCATTGAAATTTTGACTTCAGTTCTAACCATTCAATCATCTATTTCTCAGTTTGAATTTCTTTTTGAACAGTTATTTACCATCAAATTATTTCAATGTTTCCATATTCAGATGGTCGTTGTGCCATTTTTACGAAATAATCCGTCTGCTGTTATGTTTTTTCAGCGGTTTATATTTCCCGCCAAAACATTATGGGAAAAATATTCGGAGCGCATCTGGGTTTTTCATTGCAGGTAATCCATTCGTAAAAATCCCAGGGTTCCCGTTCTTGCACTTCCGTCTGATATGATGTAGTTTGACCTAGAAACGAAGCTGCCTCGCTATTCTCGGCGAGATTTCTTGGAAAAGATCGACGTACAGACTGAAATTCGAACATGGACAATTAGGTAAGTGTCTTAGAAACAGTTTGATACGACAGTGCCATATGTAGACAAGGTAAAAAGTGTAAAAAACACGGGGGTTTCCCAACCGAGGTGAGCGATATGGCGCGAAATATGAAAATGGAGTTGCTTACCTTCTCTCTTATACTGTATCAGTCGAAAAACTGTGGATACAGAATACACGTATTATTCATGATGTATGACGTCTACTGATATTGTTAAATGAAGAAAAAACGAATGATTATGAAAATTTTGAAAAAGGAATGATTGATATGAAAATTTTGAAAAAAGGGGGGGGTAGTAGAGAAAAGGGGGGAGGAGGAAACGAAATCCATGCTCCATGCGCCTGTGCTCAGTATTAACTTGACGGTAACGGTAGCTCGAAAAATCGGGGTTGACGAATCACGACAAAAATTATAGGCCCATATGACGGACGCTACTGGTAGTAGGAAAACGGCGTTTGACGCTTGATGGTAAAGGATATTCCCACCCATATATTCTAGATTTAAAAAACGAAAAGCTGAAGATTCTGATATGTCTATATTGTGTGATAGGGCATACAGTGTCAATGTAATTTCGTATTATACAAGGGTATAGAAAGGAATGTCGCTTTTCAATGACTCATAAACGCGATGAATAAACACCATTTGCTGATTACTTTATTTCGGTTGATTAAAAATTCGAAATTGAAATGGTTTGAAACCAAATACCAGAACTCGGTTTGTGGTTTATGGTATTTAAAGCCACTTTCAACAATTTTTCGAATATATCGCGGCGGTCAGTTTTATTGGTGGAAGAAACCAAAGTACTAGGAGAAAACCACTGACCTATCGCAAGTCACTGATAAACTTTATCACATAATGTTGTATCGAGTACACCTAGCCGTGAACGAGGTTCGAACTCGCAACTTTAGTAGTGATAGGCACTGATTACTCAGGTAGTTGTAAATCTAACTACCATACTATCACGACCACACGACCCCAATCAATGATTGAACTCGATTGTATCGGATTTGACGTCGAGTTTTATAAGCAGCAAATCCTTGAACACACAAAATTCTCGTTTAAGACGATTGCCATTTTTTTTTTAGTGATTCCGCGAAAATGAAAAATTTGAAAATTGCGAAATAGTCATTTTTTTTTATGCGGAAAAGTAATTTTTTTTTTAATGCGGAAAAGTATGATTTTTTTTTTAATGCGGAAAAGTAAGATTTTTTTTACCACGAAAAAGTATGATTTTTTTAATGCAGAAAAGTATGATTTTTTTTTAATCGAGAAAAGTTATTTTAAATAGCGGAAATGTTAATGTTAAGGTTTTCAGACGCCTACCCAAGACCCATGTTTCATTGGTCAGTTCAATGTAAAGTAATGAAGTTGTAATAGAATAATTACTTGCGATAGGTCAATGGTGTTTACCGGATGCTGCAGTTTCATCCACCAATAACATTATTACATAATGATTTTATTTAAACAATTTTATTGGCTATTTGTCTGTCACCTGACATTCCGTAAAATTTGCTATTGTTTGATTAAAACTCGTATTGACTTGGTTTCACTTTCGTTTTCTAACGAAATCTATCAAAAGAATCTTTTTCATTTTAATGTAATAAAACAATTACAGTCTTTTGTATCGGTCAATACGAGTTTTTATGGACCTTAGAAATCAATATTAGGCTTCGGTGAATATCGTTTTTAAGGTCCATAAAAACTCGTATTGGCCTCAACAAAAGACTATAATTGTATATTATTGACTGTCACGATATTTACTGATAACTTATATATTGTTGAAATAACCTTGAAACGAGCCACTCCAATAGCCTAACAAGTATGTGTTTCTTGTTGTGCATTTTTAATTTCCTTTCTTTATTTTTCTTTCTTTTTTTTTTTTAGGATTTTGTATTTTTTGTAATTTTTTTTTTTTTGCTATTTGAAACTCATCTTGGAAATTCGATATTCTCTCTGTAATCCAAAATCCAAAATATGATAGTTCAATTACATGCTTTACAGTTGATGGACAGTTCGTTGTGCGTGCACAGAGGATTTCTTTTAATCCCTGTTGCATGTTTATAGTAATACCGACGGAACAAATCATTGTATTGATTCTGTAGTCGTCACCTTTTATCAAGTTTCTGGTCTTCCGTTCTACAAAAAAAAATCCAGCTTCGGGTGATAATTTATATATTAATTATATGATAATACTGACAGTTTGCTATAGGCTGTGAAAATGTTAATAGGTTGAAATATATATCTTGGTAACATTATATATTGAAAGCCTCCAGATGATAGCGATCGATCTATCGATCATTTAGCGGAATTTGACATCTGTTGAATCTAGCGCTGTAAGCTAAACAAGTCATTGCATTTATAATATAAAATCATAAATATTTTTGGAAGAGGATGCATTATGAAAGAAGTATTCATGGTAAGCAAGCAATTATATTTTAATATTTGTAGCAGTCGTTTGTTTGCCAGATGTTCAATGACTGTATAATATTACTTTTTTGTTGTAAGATTGGTAAAGTTATTTCTTGATTAAATATATAACAAGAATATTGGACACGTGTATATCGTTCAGTTTTATGTCCTAATATTTGATTCAAAGCAGAGAAGTACCAGAGGAGAAGGTGCATCAACATAAATAACAACAAAATTAATTTACTAATGCATGTATATAAAAAGTCGAGATATAATTGAATTTTTTAATATATTTTCCATTTCTTGATTTTGCATTTCTCGATTTTCAGACATGAAAATGATGATTAACATACTCGTCTCGAGTGCGGTAGATCGTGGGTTCGAGCCCCGATCGGATCAAACCAAAGACTATATAAAATTGGTATTTGTTGCTTCTCCGTTAAACACGCAGCATTAAGGAGAAAGGACACAGACTGGTTGGCTCGAAATCAGGATAATGTGTCTGAGTTTAGCGAAATGTCTACCCATCGACTGTTGTTTCAGTGAGGTAGCACTATAAAAATCCGTGTTGGTCGAGTACAAAGCGGACATCATCATATCATTATCTAACCGATTGTAACTCGTCATGATATAGCTAAAAAAAAAATGCTCATTGGCGTTAGACATCAATCACTCATTCGCTCTTGATGAACTCAATTCCTTGTTTTTGCAAACTCGATTAATACATTGAAATTTATAAAATTTATAAGTTGTTGGAAATTTTACCATGGGCAACATCATTGTCGTAGACATTTTATGAATGCTACGAAAATAATGTTAACCTTGTTAAAATGTCAAAGAAACTGATGTCTTCCATAAATTATTTCGATTTTAATGGGGAAATCTTAGATATTTTTGTTAGTGAAAGGCAGTTTTAAAATGCATCTCATAGCGAATTCTTGGTTTTCTCCGGGTACTCCGGTTTCCTCCATCAATAAAACTGACCGCCACGATGTAAGTGAAATATTGTTGAAAGTGGCGTTAAACACAAACCAATCAAAACAACCATAACAAATTCACTACACACTGTTTCACCGAATTTCAAGTCAGTTGAAACGATCAGAAATGAAAACTATTTACCGCGTTGCGTCTTGAAATAAAGTGCATCTGAGAGATACAATTTTGTGCAACTTAAACTCCACAATTACATTTCCTTCATTTGAATCATTTTGAATGTACGCGTTTATTCGATTGTCATAAAAGATTTAGCGTGAATTTTTCGTTCATTGTTTATATCAGAAGTGTAACCATTGTGCATTTGGTCGGATGTCCTCGGAATTCTTGTTAATGTGCATCGTTGGGTAAAAGGAAAACGAATCATTGGCAGACAATGATATACATGTGTATTTAGCTCACACACAAAAAAAACGAGAGAAAAAAGAAAAATGCATAAACATAAACAGAAAGTTGTTACTGAACATGTAGAGACACAATTAACGAAGCGAGATAAACAACTCGCGGCGTCCCGTTAGAAACCAAGATGGCGACCACGTGATGTTAAAAGTATCCGTAAAAAAGTCAAGGACGTATTCCTTTCTTCAAATTGTCAAGGGATAATTTAGTTTGTGATGGTGTATAGTTATTAAAAAAATCAAATACTTAGTAAGGGTAAGAGTAATGGTAAGGGAGGGGCAAATAAAAGATAAGTACCATATTTTGACACAGAGTAAATAACCTTCATTTTACCAGTCGTTTTTGTTATATAGACAAAAAACTGAGTTGAAATTGAGTTGCCGACAATTTCTAATTTGATGGCATTCTGATTCCAGCTGTTAAAACAATCAAAATGCTAAATAAAATCAGCATTAATTAAATCAGTCACAAGGCGTCAATTTCACAAGCGTTCATAGGAGATAACGTCATCGGAAGTCCCGTAGAGGTAGATGATAACCATTCTGATTAAAACCACCTCACATTTCACTTCTGCCCTCCGGGGAGCAGAGTGAGGTTTGGCTTCAATCATATCTTGAACTTCTTTATGAATTTTAGAAATTACTTTTTATATGAAATAATAACTTCAAATGCACTCTATTAATGACATTATATGTTAATGTACAAAATATTCAATGTTCAAGAGTTTGAGACTAGCTATCGTTTATATTTAACACTTTCTTGTCGAGTGTTGTATGTATTCTGGAACAATGATATTTTATTTATATCGAATTCAGAATTTATATGATGATTTTCACTTTGTACTAGACCAACACGCTTAGTTGGATTTGTATAGTACTAGCTCACTGAAACAACAGTCTGCGGATAGACATGTCGCTCAACTCGGACACATTATTATGAATCCGAGCCAGCCAGTATGTGCACTTTCTCCTTAATGTTGCGTGCTAAGCAGAGAAGCAGCAAATACCAATTTCATAGTCTTTGGCTCGAACCCACAATCTAACGTACCCGAGGAATACTCGAACCCACAATCTAACGTACCCGAGGAATACTCGAACCCACAATCTAACGTACCCGAGGAATACTCGAACCCACAATCTAACGTACCCGAGGAATACTCGAACCCACAATCTAACGTACCCGAGGAATACTCGAACCCACAATCTAACGTACCCGAGGAATACTCGAACCCACAATCTAACGTACCCGAGGAATACTCGAACCCACAATCTAACGTACCCGAGGAATACTCGAACATACTAACCATTACACCACCGATGTAGTTAATACTTTTTGACGATATCACCAACTCTGCACTTATTCATATTTATACTTTGTAATCGGTGCATTTCTGACTATATATAGGTGTACGCTTGCTTTATTCATCTACTAGAGGTATAAGGTCTCATAGTACCCCGCGTCTTATTTAGAGCAAAGCGCGATATATCATGATTGAAATTCAACCAAACTGTCCAATGTTTTTGCCTTGTATGTATATATATTCAACAAGTTTTCGCATACGACATTGCAGTATAACCACAATATGCGTGTATTGTCGGGAAATTCATGTGTACTTTGCATCGAAACAGGAAAGAAAGGCTCACTTTTCTTCTTGTTTCTAAAGCTGGTACAAATATTTTTTTTATATTTACCGACAATGAATGCATATTGTCTATCTTTACATACGTACAATAAAGAACAATAAGTTTAAAACAAAAAATATTTTATGATCATAAAGAAAATCACTCTTTCTTAAATTTCCCTGGCCACTCATGTTTAAAACGATTATAAAGCATATTATTCCATATAAACTTCCGCCAATATTACACATGATAGAGTTCTCGTGATGTGCAGCTTTATATATTTTTCTTAATGTAGATTTAAACTATATTAAGAAATATGTATATCTGAAGGCATACTTTCGAAATCCTCTCATAGCGAGGTGTACTCAATACAACATTATGTGATAAAGTGTCGGTCGGTGGTTTTCTCTGGGTACTCCGGTTTCCTCCACCAATAAAACTGACCGCCACGATATAACTGAAATATTGTTGAAAGTGGCGTTAAACACCATAAACCAAATCAAACCTGAAGGCATATCAATACTATGATCATTTCATAGTGTTTCAAACATATTCCGCTCACATTTAGATTATATTAAATATGTGATAATTTGAGTAAAATCTGCTATTTTCCAGAAACGCGCCCTGTGCATCCAATTAGATATCTACGTTTGTATTACTATCAGTAGGTCGATTACCGCCACGATATGACTGAAATATTGTTGAAAGTGGCGTTAAACACCATAAACATTCCAAACCTTCTTTAATTCCTATTTAATGGAATTATTATTAACTCTAAAGTTCTCCTCTCTCAGGCATATATGACCTTAGCCGACTTTGCCGACACCTGTTTCGACCCATTCACGTTTCTTGCTCACAAGGTTTTAAAATTATTTGGCTTTCTAATCTTCTAACTCGAGCTCTGAGCCTACTTTTTTTAGTATACTAGTACCTGGTGTAGGTTATTTCAGAAAAGGTAGTGCGCACTCACTAATTCAAATATCTACGTTTTTATGTTCTGCTTCGACGATACTACATTTTATATATTAAGAATATAGAGATGACTACATTCTTTAATGACTACATACATGTAATACTTTATTGCTATTTAAGTATATTTCAACAGCTTGCGATAAATATAAAATAAATAAAGAACGTATAACATATATAAACAAATCAATGATTTTGACTTCGAATAAAAACGTAGATATCAAATTTAGTGCACACGACGCGTTTCTGGAATAACCTTCATCAGGTACGTTCAGAATAACCTTCATCAGGTACGCTCAGAATAACCTTCATCAGGTACGTTCAGAATAACCTTCATCAGGTACGTTCAGAATAACCTTCATCAGGTACGTTCAGAATAACCTTCATCAGGTACGCTCAGAATAACCTTCATCAGGTACGTTCAGAATAACCTTCATCAGGTACGCTCAGAATAACCTTCATCAGGTACGCTCAGAATAACCTTCATCAGGTACGCTCAGAATAACCTTCATCAGGTACGCTCAGAATAACCTTCATCAGGTACGCTCAGAATAACCTTCATCAGGTACGTTCAGAATAACCTTCATCAGGTACGTTCAGAATAACCTTCATCAGGTACGTTCAGAATAACCTTCATCAGGTACGCTCAGAATAACCTTCATCAGGTACGTTCAAAATCAAAAGACTGGAAAGCCAAATAATTTAAAGTTTTGGGAGCAATAAAACCAAAGGGCCTTTAAAACAGGATAGTCAAAATCGGCTAAGGTCACCTATGTCTAAAGGGGGGATTATTAACCCATCACTAAATTTATGCAATAGGTCGTACTTGCTTCGGGAAGATGTCCTTTTCTTTGAATGTAATGATACTAACATATATTAAATGAAATAGAAGGAACAAGCTTGTGTCCAATGTTCCACAGACAAAATAATTGCGCAAGATCGTTCAAGCACGTTAACCTAACAAAATGTCAATGCTATGCACATTTATGAGGTCGGCGTAATATTGCAATTACTATTGCAGAGTAATTATTCTTTTTTTAATTTCGCTAAAACCGGACACTTAAGGAATCTAGTCATTTATTTTGATTTCTTCCCTTTGACAAAACATTACGCAATTTTTAGAAGCCTTTTTAGCACTTCCGTTTCCTCCAAAAGGCTAATCAAACCTTTAATTGTTGTATCGATTTACATGAAACATGCCTTTTAATGAATATTGTAGTTCTTTATACTGAAAATATATCTCGCTTAGCCGAATACATACGCTCTATATACTACAATTCATATGGGTGTTTATCGTTTGTTTCGGTAAATTTAATATGGGTGTTTTTCGTTTGTTTCGGTACATTTCATATGGTTTTTTTTATTTGTTTCAAAACATATACATGTAACTTACAAAAAAATGAAAATACTTTTGAACACAAATAGTCTAAAATTGAATGTGCTCATGCGAAATATTCAAATATTACAGGGACGATTTCTGGTTAGAAAATAAAATTAAAGAAAAATAACTGAAACCATCTGCATTTTCACCTGTTCTGACTGTATCCTACAAAGGAGTAGGGGTGATAAGGGCTTAAAAAGGCCCTAAAAATATGTATTTTTCAATTGCAAACTCATTCTTTTGAAACTTTCTCGGAAAGCAGTATTGGATAAGATCTCCCCAATTCAAACTTAATCTGGTCATAATTTTACACTATGACGTCACAATCAGCCGCTACATTATGTCTAAAAACTGAAAATATCACAAAACAGGCCTAAATTAACATAAAAAAGTAAAAAAATTATAATCCCCGCAACCTTGGAACAACTTCTTCTTTTGTTTATCGAACCTGTTACTAAAAATGAACATGCGTGCGAAGTATAAAGTTGTTCAAAGCTTGCGGGAGTATTTTTCTCGGTAATAATGTGAGAAGAAAGTTTATGGTATTTCAGTTGGTGTGACGCTAAATGCGATTGCCATCACTGTATAAACAACGGATATCTATGCAGGAGCTGTTAAAATTGGAATAAGATACATCGAATATAGTAAATCAAAATACGCATAGATTTTAATGAAGGTCGGGCACGCTTTGCCTGTTTTAGACACCTGGATATAAATAGCAGACTACAGTGACTAGAGTAAAAGCGGACTACAGTAGACTACAGTAGAAGCAGACGAAAGTTTTTCCAAACTTTATTCTATTTCAATTTTCCAGAGATTTACAGCTAACAAAGATGAAAAAGATACACAGTTTTTCCCTATAGACAGTATAGAATGAGTATGCATCAATAATGTGAAGTTAATATAAGAACTGGCCCGTGTTTACACCGGGTGTACATATGCCGTGATATGGACATTATGGTCACATTACGATATAACACACAATAGTCAATACACACGTTGATTCATAAAACAATCTCCTCTATTTAACCATGTTTACATACGTTTCCCGTTTCCTGATTGTATATTATTCTTATTCATTGGTCAAATTCGTGAATTTAATCATGATGTGAATTGCCGAACAAGCTCCTGTTGTGGCCATCCTTAAACTAAAGGTGCTTGAACCACAGGGCCTTGTCACTATCCAGGTAAATATACTATCAATGACAATGTATAAACATATACTTAGTCGATTTGAAAAGCTCTGTAGAGCTTGTGTTTTATGTATGTTGTGATATGTATCGACTCTAAATAAAACTTTATTTATTTATTTATTTATTTACAAGGGCGGACATCTTTTTTTACCCCCGCTCGCTTCAAGTCGTGTTTGTTTTTTAAATTCTTTCTAATATATTCAAAACCCTGTTTGGTTCAACTCCCAAGACCTTATTTTTTTTTAAAAATACCATGACCTCCCCTCGACTACCTCTTGTGAAGGCGCAGCGGTCGTTTTTGTCAGGAATTCGCAAGAGTAGAGAACAACATGGACCCAAAGTGAAAGTAACAGCGCCACCTAAAAAAACCCGGAAGTTCGGAACTCTCGGGGTTTTAGCTTTGAGGTAAGGAAAATACCGTTAAGATTCAAACATCATTAAACGAGCGGGACGATTTGAAGTGAAAACTGAACATTTTTGACTTGTACATACAATGAATGATAAATGCCATTTTCAAGGCTTTTTCTTGATTGCTGTCCATTTTCTTTAATTTATTATTTCGTCTGTTATTTCCCGCGGTATCTTATACTTAGAAACACGATAACTAGCGAGAAAACCAAATATCGAATGGTAAAACCCCGAGAGTTCTGAACTTCCGTTTTTTTTATAGGTGGCGCTGTTACTTTCACTTTGGGTCCATGTTGTTCTCTACTCAGGCGAATTCCTGACAAAAACGACCGCTGCGCCTTCACAAGAGGTAGTCGAGGGGGGGGGGGGGGGGTCATGATATTTTTTGAAAAGAATAAGGTCTTGGGAGTTGAACCAAACAGGGTTTTGAATATATTAGAAGGAATTTAAAAAACAAACACGACTTGAAGCGAGCGGGGGTAAAAAAAGATGTCCGCCCTTGTATATGTTTATACGTTATATGTTGATAGTATATTTACCTGGATAGTGACAAGGCCATGTGGTTCAAGCACCTTTAGTTTAAGGATGGAGGAGGAGATTGTTTTATGAATCAACGTGTGTATTGACTATTGTGTGTTATATCGTAATGTGACCATAATGTCCATATCACGGCATATGTACACCCGGTGTAAACACGTGCCAGTTCTTATATTAACTTCACATTATTGATGCATACTCATTCTATACTGTCTATAGGGAAAAACTGTGTATCTTTTTCATCTTTGTTAGCTGTAAATCTCTGGAAAATTGAAATAGAATATAGTTTGGAAAAACTTTCGTCTGCTTCTACTGTAGTCTACTGTAGTCCGCTTTTACTCTTAGTCACTGTAGTCTGCTATTTATATCCAGGTGTCTAAAACAGGCAAAGCGTTCCCGACCTTCATTAAAATCTATGCGTATTTTGATTTACTATATTCGATGTATCTTATTCCAATTTTAACAGCTCCTTATTCTTTTCAAAAAATATCATGACCCCTCCTCGACTACCTCTTGTGAAGGCGCAGCGGTCGTTTTTGTCAGGAATTCGCCTGAGTAGAGAACAACATGGACCCAAAGTGAAAGTAACAGCGCCACCTATAAAAAAACGGAAGTTCAGAACTCTCGGGGTTTTACCATTCGATATTTGGTTTTCTCGCTAGTTATCGTGTTTCTAAGTATAAGATACCGCGGGAAATAACAGACGAAATAATAAATTAAAGAAAATGGACAGCAATCAAGAAAAAGCCTTGAAAATGGCATTTATCATTCATTGTATGTACAAGTCAAAAATGTTCAGTTTTCACTTCAAATCGTCCCGCTCGTTTAATGATGTTTGAATCTTAACGGTATTTTCCTTACCTCAAAGCTAAAACCCCGAGAGTTCCGAACTTCCGTTTTTTTTTAGGTGGCGCTGTTACTTTCACTTTGGGTCCATGTTGTTCTCTACTCGGGCGAATTCCTGACAAAAACGACCGCTGCGCCTTCACAAGAGGGAGTCGAGGGGAGGTATTTTTAAAAAAAATAAGGTCTTGGGAGTTGAACCAAACAGGGTTTTGAATATATTAGAAGGAATTTAAAAAACAAACACGACTTGAAGCGAGCGGGGGTAAAAAAAGATGTCCGCCCTTGTATATGTTTATACATTGATAGTATATTTACCTGGATAGTGATAAGGCCCTGTGCTTGAACCTTGATCGACAAACATGCCCGCACACATGATTCAGACTTTACAGTAAGAAATATTTCGCTGCAATTATTATTCTAAAAGATAACTTATTTTCAACTGATAAAGATAGAAAAAATGCAATTTTATCGAAATACAAGAAAAGCAGTGACCGATGCATATTCTTCCAAACGCTACATCGATATGTGCATCCGTAACTAAGGAGACGTATCAACCACAGCATAAAATAATTACGACCGATCCGTATGCCAAAAAAAAAATTAATAAACAGAACATTCGGTATTTGAAATTTGATTCCACATGATTTTTAGGCATCAACTATCAACTATTTTATGTTGAAGGCGGAAAAAAGGGGGGGGGGTATTGTGCTGGGATATTTTTGAGAAAAAAAATTCCATGCCAGTTAAAAAAATATTTTATTCCCCTCAGTGTCCAAGAATTCGTTTTTGAAGTTTGAATAGCCCCGTTTTGTCTCATGAGTTTATCGGCTTGATTGATTTTTTTATCCATCTGATGTGTGGAAAAAAAAATTTTACATACAGACCATGAAAAAAAAATTCTGTCCAGCAAAAAAATCCCAGCCCACTAAGTATAATTAATCAAATATGTGCCTTATGTGAATTTCTTTTACACATCATAAACAGTTTTCAAAGATATCATACATATAAGCATAAGGGACCGACCATTTAGCATGAAAAGAGGAGGAGGGGGAGGGGCTTTAGTTTTACCCAGAGTAGCAAAACTTTTTTTGTGTGTAGTGCAGAATTTTTTATTTTTTTCTGGACATATACCACCAAAATATTTTTTTCAGAATTTAACATTATTTTTTTATACTAAAATCATGAATCAGAATATTTTTGTTTGCTCACTTTTGTAGCCAGAATATTTTTTTTTCTCAAAATAGAGCATCAAAATATTTTTTTAGAAAAAACCATAGCCCCCTTCAGGTTTAATGGTCCGTCCCTAATGATCAAATTGAGGCACCAAACTAAAATGTATTAGGTTTTGTTATTGGCAATACATTTTAGGGACATATTTAACATTTTTTTGTTTTTTTCCAGGATGAGTATTTTCAATTATTCTTGTTGGTTATTACTGGTCACAGTTTTATGTGCATTTCAAATGGACAACATAAATTCTTCAAGGTACATGTAGTTAGCAAGTTTTAGTGATTATCAATCATATATTGTTCAAAAGATATTTAACACACTCCTTAAATTGATGATACACTGCACTTAATAAATGTGCATTTAAATTATTTAAATATTTTTTTACAATTAAATCACTTTAAATTAAATCACAGAAGGGTTATATTACACTATATGGCATGGGTATAAATTATCTTTTCACATAACACACTTCGCTAAGCTGGTTTAACTTGTGTCTAATCCATTTAGTCTATTTAATTGGCAAATACATTGTTTAAGCTTACACACTTCGTCATATATTTTAAATGTTCTCCAGTACCACAAACGGTTATAAACGAAATAACAACGATAGTTAACAGTTAACAAAGGAATAACAGAGACAAATATGTTGTTAGGACACATTAGGGGTGGGGGTGATTTAGAAACAAATTGTGATATAATAATGATCTACTGGTGGTAGATAATATGATAGACACGTAATAAGACGTTTGTGAAGATGCAGACCTCATTTGTAATATGGATTAGGGTTATGGTGTTCAATGTCACTTTCAACAATATTTTCTTTATATCATGGGGGGTCAGTTTTATTGGTGGAAGAAATCGGAGTTCCTGGAGAAAAGCACTGACCTGTCGCAAATCATTGACAATTTGTATCACATAATGCTGTATCGAGTACACCTTGTAATGAGCGGGATTCGAACTCCCATCCTTTGTAATGATAGGCACTGATTGTATATGTAGTTGTACATCTAACTACCATACGATCACGACCACAACAGACCACATAAACAGGATAACTTCGGTAATTGTGTAAATCAGTTAAGGTAGAACAACACACTATCTAGATAATATTGCATCATTAAAAGGAGAATTTCGAAATTGCTTAAGCCAGTTATTGTAGCACAACACACTATCTAGATAATATTGTGCTATAAAAAGGAGAACTTCGGTAATTGTGTAAGCCAGTTATGGTAGCACAACACTACTATCTAGATAATATTGTGCTATAAAAAGCAGAATTTCGGTAATTGTGTAAGCCAGTTATGGTAGCACAACACATCTATCTAGATAATAATGCATTATAGAAAGGAAAACTTCGGTAATTGTGTAAGCCAGTTGTGGTAGCACAACACAGCTATCTAGATAATATTGTGTTATAGAAAGGAGAACTTCGGTAATTGTGTAAGCCAGTTGTGGTAGCACAACACTACTATCTAGATAATATTGTGTTATAAAAAGGAGAACTTTGGTAAGTATGAAAGCCTCTTGTGGTAGAATAACACAGTTGTATAGAAAATAGTTGACTATTTCGTGCCTTATATTACTCAATAAGTGAATAACAGAAAAATGACGCTTTGATCGCAAACGTAGATAAATGTAGCCTAGAAATATACGATTAGTTAGGTAGATGTAACCTAGAAACAAACAATTAGTTAGGTAGATGTAACCTAGAAACAAACGATTAGTTGCGTAGATGTAACACAGAAACAAACAATTAGTTATGTATTAATAAACGATTATTTAGGCTTGTATATATTGAACACTTGTTATGTAGAGAAAAGAAACACAACAATATGACCATTTGCTGCAAGTGTATGTTTTATGTATTTACCTTTTTATATCATTCTCTCTATGAAATACGTGACTACAAATCCTTGGTCGATGCAAAAATGTAGCTTACGTGACAATCAAGTACTATTTCACATGACAAGACAAAAACATACAATAAAGATCAAATGTAAAGGCCATCCTTTAATAAACGTGAACAAAAAGGTAGATTTTAAATCTTTAAATTTCAATAATCATCATGCAATCTGACACTTTACAGGCATGTTAATTGTCGTAATATTATACTTAATTAATCTTTTAAAATAGAAGACGACAATTAGATTGTTAGAGGGGATAGATTAATTCATTATATACTAAGATCTGCCAGGTTAAAGTTTTGTAATTTCGCGACATTATAGATATATTCATCCCTCACTTCTTGGTACAATAAATGTAATGACTAATATTGGATTTAAAAGATTACAATATAGTCCTAAATATCAGACATTTACAAGTATTCAAGTTTGGCGAAATATAAATGGATATAAATAAAAATCTAGAAGCTTAAATGAACATAGATAATAAAATTTCCGATGCCCTTTAAAACGGGATATATAACATCTCGAGACTGATAACGTATAATATCCGCCAATCCATGTTAAAACTCCCAACACATTCTGGCTTCCATGATTTATTTCTTAATTATTCAACATGGATTATATCCTCTCCTGCTGCTGTAGCGCTGCTTTACCATGTTATGCAGTTGATTTAGTTCCTTTGACATTCTAATTACTGAGAATAATTTCCTCTCATGATTTAAGAAAATAAAAAGATCAACATTCGGTTATAAAAAGATTTAAAAAAAGCAATTTACAGAGCTCAGCATTGACGAGTTTCTGCGGTTGCTAGAGATAATATTTGGTTACTAGGGACATTGTAAGGTTTAAAGAATTCTTATAATATATACTGGTTAGTAAATGATAAGATGTCTCTAGATCTGTTAAGGTGCTGTTGTAGAATTTTTTTTCTTGATTAAATAAAAGGTCTACAGGAAAATACTGTGCATAGGGAAACCTGTTGCTATGGACGGGGCATAACTATGAATAAGAATATCAAAATGTATTTTTGAAGTATGAAATGACATTTGTAATGTGTATAGCTTGACAAAAATGTACCGCTTAATCAAATATCAAGTCAAAAGATCGTAGATGTCAAAATTCAACCATTAATTGCAATAATATAGGCTAATTTAATGTTTACAAAACCGTTGATAGGGTGACAAAACTACACAAAAATACTATATGCTACCATAGAGAATTGGAATATTATTTTTAGAGTGTACATACACAGAATATAACATTTTGTCGAAAAGACTATGCAAGATATGTAAAATAAAACCACCATATTTGAATTTCCAATGATTAATTGGACCCTCCTCCATTTACGTTGCTAAGCAACAAAGGACAAAGTGAAATCATAAAAAAAAAAATCTTACCTTTCAATGATTGTGTTTAATATTGTATCTATATAAACAGTTTCTGAGATTGGGCCAAAATCTACCCTTATCACACCCACTCCTTTCATATTTTTTAAGAGGAATGTTAAATAATTGGAAAAAAAATCACTCCTGAAATAATGTGGAGACATTCTTGTTTGTATAATACTGTTAAAATATGTAATTGTTTCATTTGGGAATTTACCTTTCGAATTGTTTTTTTCCTTAACAATACAAGTATCAGAATTACAATTTCCAAGTTTGCTTCATAGCCTAACATCAAACGAGATATATAATAGGTATGCAATGATAAAACATACAACCACACAAACAAACAAACAAACAAACAAACAAACAAGCAAAAGTCACGAGGAAACATTTTTTATTATGATTTTTATAATCATTTTTTTATGATGACATTTCGATATTATCTTTAAAAATCATGATAAAGCAGATATCTCCAATATGTGTTTTTACCATGATATAGCTGAAAAATTGCTGATTTTGGTATTAAGCAACAATCACTCACTCACTCTAGAGTGACAGATGGAATAACTATTACTAATGTGAGGTTTTATTTATTGATACGTTTTATGTACATTTCCTACCACAGGAAGACACTTGTCAACCTTAAAATAATCTTCTGTATCCGTTGTATGAATTACGTTTTAATCCTATTATACACTCAGAGAGTCTCTCTAGAGACTTTAGCAGTAGCATCCTAATTACCAAAGCAACATCCTTACAAAGTCATATGTTGAATATGTTTTACTATCATATAAGGCCCCCGTGGGCATACGAGTGTTAACAAGTACGGTATATAAAATAATGAGATATGCAATCTTGTTACAAGAAACTGATAATAGTATATAGTAACACCCTTTCTATTATAACTCTGCGACGAAACCCTGGAATACTCATTGTGTTATATGCCACCCTATAAATTTACACAACAGATATCATGTGGACTGTTTCATACACAGATACACTCCATCTATTTTTATTTGTATTGCGACCTCTGTCAATATATTTCTTCTTGTTGCTTTCACCTTTCAGATGTTCTGTTTGTTCCGACATTGTTATATAGGTATTTGTTCCCTATTTAAACAGTTATAATATAATTAATTTGGTGCAAGGTAGATTGCTTCATATGCTGTTTACGATTATTTGGCTTTCCAATCTTTTGACTAAGATTGTCAGAGGTTATTCCAAAATGTACTGCGCACTACATTAGATATCTGCGTTCTTATTAATATATACTATTGATATACATTGTATATATAATTACATTACTTCCGTTTTTCATTGAAATGTTACAATATGATTGGTTATGAAGTGGTCACATGATTATAAAAGAGATGTTTTACATCCCAATAAAATTCAAACCCGAACATGCACGTGCCTCCATGACGACGTCAGATGTAAACAATCAATGGCGTAGTAATTTCCAACAGCAAAAAATCTAACACAAATAAAATTCACAACGGAAAATTCAACTATATTAAATTTTGGTGTGATTTAAATGTAATTATAAGAATTGAAAGCATTTTTTTGTAGTTTTATTGGCGTGTAATAGCGTGGACCGAGGCACATTTTTTGTATGAAGCGCTATCTTCGGTCCACGCTTTTACACGCCAATAAAACTATCAAAAAATGCATTCAATTCTTAAAGTGATGTTCTAACATCCATTCTCTGTAAACAAGTGTCCATTTCAAAAATGTTTTTGATAAACGGTTTAGTATTCTTACAAATTAGCTTGATGAGATCTTTGCTATTGTTTTGTTTGTTTGTATATTCTTACCAATATCCTCATCAAATACTTGTTATTGTTTGTTTGTATCTGATAGTTTTTGTATGTCGGGTGTATGATCGTATGACAGTTGTTTGTAAGATTATCATATCTAATTCTTTTCCTGATAACCACGCATCATCGAATAACAAAAATGAGATGCAGTCTTCATTGGCTATCAGATTAGGGTATCGCCCGCATGTATCTCGTATTTGCGTTAGGAAATTAGTTATTACAATAAAATTTGGGGAAAGGAAAACATTTCATTTGTTTTTATCATTTGGTTGGTTGACAATTTGTTAATAATTTTTTATTTATTTTTTTATGGCCCTTGTCGATATAAAATTTTGAGTACGATTTTTGTACTGTACTAAAAATATATACTTCAGAAACTAGATTTCAGCTTCTATATATTGTTGACGATTTTCATTGCAAATAATTTGAGGTGCAACATTGGTGCTATTATCCTAAATCTAGCGTTTTGATTGGAAGATTTAGAGTTTTCATGTATTTAGGAAAAATACCTTTGTTAGCAATGTTAGACACTTTTTTCTATTGTCTCATCAATGTTGATAACCACAAAGGATTGTTGACAATCCTATATAATAGCACAATAACGTACAAAACAGTTTTGATATCAGTGTATTATAGAAAGTGTACTTAATTATGATATTTTAATCTGAAAGTACATGTGTCTTCATCCTGTCGTCTGCTAGCAATTAAAAGTGTCACATTTCTATGGTTGCAACTTTGATTTACATTGTGTATCATAAATAATAACAACCGAATATGCTTAATGACAATAACACATTTTCTTTGGACGTATTTCAAATATGAAACCGCTGCATGCTATCTTTAGAATTGAAGCTATTGTTTCAAATACTATTAACAGGAGACGTGAATTTTGGTAAATATAAAATAAAAACATAGATATCAAATTTAGTGCGCACGACGCGTTTCTGAAATAACCGTCATCGGGTACGCTCAAAATCTCAAAAAATCAAAAGATTTAAAAGCCAAAGAATTTCTTGGGAACAACAGAACCAAGCGGCCTAAATATGAGAGCCAAAATCGACCAGGGTCACTAATGCCTAAGGGGGAGAATATTAGTTTAAATAATAACAAGGGCAACGCAAAACGTGGCGTATCCCCTCGCCTAAAAATTTGACCCAGTGACCTTGACCTTTGACCTATAACCTTGAAAGTCAACAGGATTCCAGATTCTCCTAAGGACTAAGTATGTACCAAGTTTGGTCAAAATCCATTCCAGAATGTTGATTCTAGAGAGTTCACAAGGATGTTATGCGGTAAAAAATTTGACCCGGTGACCTTGACCTTTGACCTTGAAAATCAATAGGGTTCTAGATTCTCTTAAGGACTAAGAATGTACCAAGTTTGGTCAAAATCCATTGAAGGATGTTGATTCTAGAGTGTTCACAAGGATGTTATGCGGTAAAATATTTGACCCAGTGACTTTGACCTTTGACCTATGACCTTGAAAATCAAGAGAGTTTCAGATTTTCTTAAGGACTAAGTATGTACCGAGTTTAGTGAAAATCCATTGAAAGATGTTGATTCTAGAGTGTTCACAAGGATGTTACAGGGTAAACATTAGACCCTGTGACCTTGACCTTTGACCTATTACCTTGAAAATCAATACGGTTCCAGATTCTCTTAAGGATTAAGTGTGTGCAATGTTTGGTCAAAATCCATTGAATGATGTTGATTCTAGAGTGTTCACAAGGATGTTACGGAAGGACGGACGGAAGGAAGGACAGACGGACGGACGGTAGCGTTACTACATCCCATCGCAACTTCGTTGGGAGGGGATAATTACATTATATTGTTGTATTTAGAAATGGGAAATTTGAATAATAAATGTATCTAATAAACCATGTCAGTGCGGAAACTGCAGTTTTATTGAATTCTTGATTGAAATTTGATCAGTGGTGTTGATGTGTTTTTTTCTTTTCTTTTCTTTTTTTATGAGGGAAGGTGGTTGGTTTACTATTTTTAGATAGTGTCATTTCAGTTTTATAACACGAGGTATGTCGTGCAGATGACAATTTATTGTAAATATATCATATGTTACATTAATGTGGACTTGTTCATATGTGTTTATTAAATTATGGTAAGCTATGTACATATTTAACACAAATACTAATTTTTCATTAATACTAATATCTTCATTTTATTTCAGAAACTAAATACATGCATATCTCATATCTTGGAAAAGTATTTAGAATTAAATAATTGCAGATTGTACAAAAATACTTCATTTTAACCTTGACCAGGTTAGTTACAAGATCATACTAACCTTGACCAGTTTAGGCATCCCATTATTCATTATATAGTTACAGTATGTTGATGTATCATAAGTATATTCACTTAATAAATTATGTTATATGTCACAAGTCATTACATCTTTCTGTGTTATGCTTCTTCCTTGCTTTACTCATTGCTAATATATCTGATATATAAATGCCCCCTTTCTTTGCTTTACTGATTGCTAATTTTTAATATTTGTTATACAAGTATGGACACAGAAATGTGTTGTCCAAAAGGCAAGTGTGGATGTCAATATTTCATATTATTAACTTAAAAAAGTCCTGGATTTTTTTTTATTAAAAAACTAATCCTGGGTTTTTATTTTTGTTTAATGTCCTGTCCTGTGTTTTTATTTCAAATTTTCATCATAGCCCCCCTCCCCCTCCCAAGGGATATACAATTGTATCATTAATAATAAATTAATCAATAATAAATTCAGATTTTCTATTTAAAATAAATCTCATTTACAAAACCACTGATATTTGTTCAATTTTTAACGCTGATTTAAGCTTTAGTCGCAACACATTTTTATTTTTCTCTTTAAACTGTCAAAACATAATATTTATTTAACTGTAAAATTCACAAATAAAATTCACCCCCCCCCCCTTTTTTTCCCTTTTTTCTTGTTTAAATCAATGATCAACAATATTCCAGAATCAAACAAATGAATAAATATAACATAGATTTCTTTTACATACATCTTTTTACCATGTGTGTTTTGAATCGGTCATCCAATCAGGACGCTCATTATTCTTCCAAGATAAAAATACATCGCTAATATTACCTATGTGTGTTTCCCCACTTCAACTCGTAAATTTACATAGAAATCGGAGATATTTCGTCCTAAAACTTCACACATGGTTTTGTCTATCATATTTCTTGAAGACAAACATAAAATGTTATTGCATTTATCAATATTTTATGAGTATCAACAGTTTTTTCAACACCGTATCTGTTTCTCGATACAGCCGCCCGATTACAGTGACCCGTGACCCAGATTTATAGCGCGTTTCACCAGTTTTTTCTTAATAATGTTGTTTAATAAATGCCCCTTTTATATTTTCAGGTAAAATGTCAAATCGGAAGGAAAACAGAAGTACTGATTGCTAATATTAACTATTTGTTATATAAATGCTTCTTTTATATTTTCAGGTAAAATGTCAAATCGAAAGGAAAATAGAAGCATGAATAAAAAAAAAGTCTTAAGATCTGACGTGTTGACTAATGGATTCCAAGGATACAAGGAAGGATATGAACAATTGGAAAAGATCGGGGTCACCAAACGCAACAGGGATTTCTTTGACAGAATATTTGTCCCGATATTCCTCATGGTATCAACACCAAATTTTGCTATTTTATTATGGTATACGGCAACTAAGCATAACGGAAGTTATCGTAGCTTGGTGACTACGCTATCCGAAAGGTCAGCGTGGTCAGCGATAACCGAAATCTGGAGCAGCGTATATATCTGCAGTAACTTTGCAATTTATGTGATAATTGGATACAGTGTCTGGGCATTACTTCTTATGAAAATTTTACCAGGAAAAGACGTAAAAGGGCCAATCACTCCGAAAGGAAATATTCCTGTTTATAAAGATAACGGATTTATTCACTACGTCGTTACCATGATAACGCTATTCATGCTGACGATCGTTCTGAAGAGATACGAATTGTCCCCATCCATGGTTTATGATCGATTCGGGGACATTCTCGGAACTTTAAACATATTTAGCTTAGTATTTTGCCTAGTATTGTACTTTAAAGGCTTGTTTGCTCCGTCATCAACGGACTGTGGCTCTTCTGGAAATTTCATCTTTGATTATTACTGGGGAACTGAACTATATCCTCGTATATTTGGATTTGATGTCAAAGTGTTCACAAACTGTAGATTTGGGATGATGATTTGGGCAGTTCTCGTGTATATTGATGCTCTGAAAAGCTATGAACTTCACGGATTCGTCGATAGCATGGTTGTTTCTGCAATCCTACAGTTAACATACATCTCTAAGTTTTTTTGGTGGGAGGCCGGGTACCTAAATACAATAGATATAATGTTAGACCGTGCAGGGTATTATATATGCTGGGGTTGTTTAGTGTATGTTCCATCCTTGTACGCATCTGTTAGCTTGTATTTAGTAAACAACCCCGTACGTCTTGGTTGGTTCTGGACAACTGTAATACTCTCATGTGGACTTTTAGCAATATCTGTCAATTATTTCGCTGACTGGCAGAAACAACGAGTGCGATCAGCAGACGGTGACTGTCTTATATGGGGAAAGAAACCCAACATCATAAGAGCCAAATACACTTTAGAGGATGGTCAAGAGAAGGAAAGTATACTCCTAGCATCCGGTTGGTGGGGACTTTCTCGCCATTTCCATTACATACCGGAAATTTTGTTAGCTTTATTTTGGACACTACCTGCAGGTTTTGAGAATGTCATGCCATTTTCGTACGTCATCTTTTTAACCATACTTCTGACACACCGTAGCTTCCGGGACGATGATAAATGTAGCGTGAAGTATGGTAAGTTTTGGTTGGACTATTGTCAGAGAGTTCCTCACAGGATCGTGCCGTATTTATTTTAATGTCTTAATTGCTAACAATAGAATAATTGTCTAACACACTTGTTATAGGAGCTTAATTTAAATGTATAATATTGTTTACGTATAATTTGCTTGTAATGTATGCCATGCCAAAGTCATAATGATTCAGGTTTAATGTCGTACTTTATGTATGTACAATGTATATGTAGTAGCTTAAGTCTGTGTGTCTTCCATTATTACTATTCGGATAATACTTCACATCGAAATATGGCAGGTTAACACAAAACAAAGCATAATACAACAACGGTAATACAAATCAAAATATTTTTTTCCGTTTTCCTTTTTTTCAAATATCACACTCGTATCTGGAAAATATTCAAATCTAATTTAAATTAGATCTCCTCACTTTCTCTCTCTCCATTTTCTAAATCCCTCAAATGGACAAAGAAAAACAAGGGAAAAAGGGGGGGGGGCAAAGTGATCTAATTTAATTTAATTTAGACAAGTATTTAAGTATTATTTTGGTTTCTTTGAACGACAAGATGAATTACATGTATACCAGCCACTATTAACATGTAGATATGATCGTTTCCTATTATTACTGATATCAGAAACATATAATTGTTTTATATGTCTCTGCTTATATTTGCAAATTGTCTTCTGCTAAGTTTTGAATTGACAAGTAAATATTGACAATCTATATATTTTCTCGTTATGGAAATTCGATAAAACAAAAATATCAATGAAAACTCAGAAACGATGCATTAGCATGCTGTCAAGTAATTGATTTTCGTAGTCTATTGTTTAATGATGGAGGATATTTCAAATTATTTATATCAATTTTTGCAAGACGATTATCAAATACGTTTTAATATTTTGTAAAAGCATCATTTACAGCATAGCTTATAGATATTATAGATATTTATATCTGATTTACCATTCAGCATTCGTTGATGTCTGATATACCATTCAGCATTCGTTGACAATGGTAACTACTCGGCCATTAATTCTCGCTATGCACCTAATAGCATTATTAAATGGCCGAGTATACATGTAGATACAATTGCATTCGGGAATTGTCGGTAAAAATTGGTTTTATTTAAATCTTAGAATGCCCCTTCTTGCCCCCCCTGTGCCATGCATTGAAGAATATGTTAATAAGATGTTATATGAGATATGTAAACATGTGTATTTGATGATGTTTTCTAAATAATCCGAGATATTAATATCTTTCCTATATATATGTTTATTATTTTTAGATACGTTATGACACTAATTATACCGTGAAATACAAAACAGTGGGTTTTAACAGTTTACATGATGTAAAGAAAAGGTCAAACAATTTGGACACAAAACTCCCATAATCATCGGACACCCTGGGCGATGTTGACTTGTGTTGACTATGAATAAGGAAGCGATAATTACAACGGTTCATCAAGTTTTAGAGTGTGCTTTTACTGTAATCCGCTAGATGTTTAGGATAGGATTTGGGTTGTGTTTCCCATCACTAGAATAATTTTACTAATCGCGAGGATCGTATAATATATTTTCTTCATAATGAATGGTTTAATACGAGGATATTAATTTGTTACACTAAATAAATACCGATTTACAATGATTGAAAATACAAAAAATTTTCCTACCACCCTTTTTCCTATTTATATATGTATATATTAATGATAACTTAATTGCCGGAATTCAATTGTAGCCTCCTGCATTGAACCGCCACACCTACTCTTTCCCAACCCACTCTTCAGACCTATGGCATCTTACATATTTGTTTGAGGTTATTTCTACCACGAGTGGATAATATTTATAGGGAAAATGTGTAAACAATAGTTGTATTGATAATCGAATACAGTGCACACGGCATGTTACCAAAGTTTTCAGAAACTTTTTATATTGCGCTGTAATGTTTGATGCCAATTACGGCTTGTTTTGTTTCAGGCGAAAATAGAGTAAATACTCGATTCTGGAAAAATACTCAAAAGTAAACCAGATTGCCAAATGTTGTATACTCACTGGTGTTAAACTGATCGTGGTAACTGCAGTTACGACGATCACAACATGGCGGAGGTAGAAATAGGTAAGATCGTTTTCTGCTAATTTCTCCATTCTAACGTGTTGTTGTCAAGAATTACTCAGCCGCAAGGTTGATCTGTACGATTTTGTTGTATGCGTGTGTTCTTGATACCATATATGTTCTCGTTACCAAGAAAATAGCCGTCGGAAATTTAAGGAAGATAATCGTAACTCCAAAAGAAGATAATCTATTTTTATATATTATAATTTATGGAGTTACGATTATCTTCCTTAAATTTCCGACGGCTAATTTCTTGGTAACGAGACCATATATGGTATCAAGAACACACAAAATCGTACAGATCAACCTTGCAGCTGAGTAATTCTTGACAACAACACGTTAGAATGGAGAAATTAGCAGAAAACGATCATACCTATTTCTACCTCCGCCATGTTGTAATCGTAGTAACTGCAGTTACCACGATCAGTTTAACACCAGTGATACTATAATGTGCTTATGAAATGTGTTGTGGTATTCTTTGCATAAGCTCAATAAAGTTAATCTTATTATTGTGTATATTTTATATGGCCAAATATTACTATTCATTCGTAATATTGTTGCATTTTGATTTTGGTCAACTATGGCTCTTGATGGGTTCGGTTACTAGCATTAAGGGTGGTAGGCGATATATACCAGTTCATGACTTGTGTAGTTCTCTGTCGAGCATAACTTGTGAAATTCTCCCAGCAGTTCATGCTCTGACTGGTTGTGATACCACTTCTGCTATCTTTGGTATTGGAAAACAAATCTGTTTTTAAGCTGATTAAATCTTCATCTGCTGAGCTCTCGGACCTTTCACAACTTAAGGACCCAGATCTTGAATCCTCAATATGTGTTAGAAGAAAAGTTGTGGCAAAATTGTATGACCCAAAAGCAAAGTATAAGTCTTGCCACACCAATCTGAATAAGCTACGTGTCAGACTTGCTACCAGCAAAGACTGCTCCCTTGTTCGCATTCCACCAAGTGAATCGGCATTTAAACAACACGTCCTGAGAGCTTCCATTCAAACAAAGACGTGGATGACATCACACCAAGCAAAACCACCAGTAGCTTCACCTTATGACTACGGTTGGCAAAAAAGGAGCAACGGTCCAACTCCAATTTTGTTCTCTGGCCTGATGTCATCAGACTTCCTTCAAGATTTGATTTGTTCGTGCAAAGGTAGAAAGATATGTAGCCGAGAATGTGTTTGCTACGAACAAAACCTCTATTGTACAGAAGTATGTCCTTGTCAGGGCAGTGATCTATGTTTAAACATAATTACAAGCCAACAGAACCCTGACGATGACGATGAAGAAGCGGCATCTGATGATTAATTTGAAGGTCGCAGTGGGTAAATGAAATGGAATGTGAAATATGAATATGTATATACATGTATGTAGTCCACAATCAAAACCCATGAAAAAAAAAATAAAAAATAAAAAAGAATAAAAAAAAAAGAACAAAAGAACAAAAAATAATATCCTACCAGACGGCCCTCCGACCTTGACGTGGTTGGTAGGCTTTCAACAAACAGGAGACCCAAGTTATTGTGATTTATGGATAATTTGTCAATGATGTCCATTTCCACCCTTTTTATGATGATATTTTTTTCGAACTTCTATACTTCCTACTCACAAATATTTTTTTTTTTCTTCAAATATATGTGCTTGGATAAATAATAATGCAAATATACCATATTTATGGTTCAAAACAATTTTAAAAGTTTGTTTTATAACATGCATCGCTGTTTTACCACGGCCTTAACGAAAACGTCAATATGACGTCACACATCTCGTTGTTTTTTTACTGATGTGAGTTGGAATGGAATAAATATGAGTAACATTGGATGCATGGTGCATTTAAGCATGCTCCGTTAATTAATTGCTTCAAATTAGCTCATTATGTAACATGAGGGTTAAATTTGAAAATTTTCATATTTGACCTTTGACCCGGATTTAAAAGAAATTGTACCATATTTAACTTTTACCACCGGGCAAACTGAAATCTACACTCTTTTACCTTTCCAATGATATATGATATAGCGTGTGTTAGGTAGGTGCATTAAAAATGAATTTTATCACTCGACTATCTAGCGCCTCTTATGAAATACAATGGCAAACCTTCCTTAAAAAAGAAATTTATAATATCATTGTTTCGTTATTATCGCTTTGCTCTGATGCCAATTTATTTTTGTTCTCCGTCTGTCTGAAATATTTTCCATTTTGATATTCATCTCTGAAACTACCAAACATTGTTATGAAGAGTTAATCTACCAACATTATTAATGTCACGTCAAATTCAACTCTGCCACTGCCGCTTATAGTGTGGTCTCTTAGTAGGTTGAAATAAAAAAAAATCTTCTGAGAAACCACCGTCGTGTTTTTTAGCGGATCTGGAATATTTGAACAGGAAAATCAGATCCCTAACTATATAGTTCGAAGATTATTTTGCCAAGCTTTGTTTTATGCAGGTCGTAAATCACAGTTCAATAATTTAACATTGGAGAAAAGTTTGAATATACCAAAGGGGTAATCAGAAAGACAATACAATGACCGAATGAAAAATGACAAAAAGAGAAGCAATGATCTACAAAGCACTACACAAAAAGCTGGGGATGAACTGAGGTGCTCCCGAAGAGTAAGCAGTTCCTGCTCCTCTAGAAGGACCCGTCTTGTTACACTGGTTGCAAATCCGATGATAAGTCATGAACAAGGAACGGATGGCATTGTCATTACCACAAACGGAACATATCCTTGGTCATTTGTGACACAGATATTCCGTAACGGCAAATCATGTCATGGTGACCGACTTCAAATTAACCTCTATAGGAAGCATTGATTCCGTAGATTCCTTGTAGACAGCATCCCTCTATCAAAGAAATCGTGATGGGAACCACAAGCTCTGTAAATCTGAAGCCCGGTTTTGATAGCTGATAGAATATATGTATACAATTTTTTAGAGCATTTGTCAGACCCGGTAATATAATGATGTTTGCACATTTGCATTTAGGTATTCAGAAGAGTGACGGAAGATCCAGTTCTTCATATTTGGCTGAAATTCTTAAGAGACAAAACATACCTATCATTTTACAGGATTTCCTATACTATAAATGTAGTCGGGATATGTGTAGGGTTGGGTTGCTAAGTGAATCGTCTATTCCTAATCCTTGTATCAAACATTCTATGTAATGTGATTTACACAAACATGAAGGGGGCCGTCATGGCCGTATTGTAGTTGGCTTTCCCAGATTACTCCGGTTTCCTCCACCAACAAAACTGACCGCTATGATAAAACTGAAATATTGTTGAGAGTGGCGTTAAGCACCATAACCACAAACCACCACAAAAACGATATTGTTAGGGGTTTTGTCTGAAGGGACAACATACTTGTCACGAAGGTAAGACAGGCGTTTAGCAACACTGAGGTCTGTTAAGATCGATTTTGCACTAGTGGACCCATTAAGTTTTTTAAATCCTAATTTGTATCATCGACCGCACAGTTTATGGTAAATCAAAGAAAACGATCATTTAAAGCAATTCTTTGTATAGTGACATAATATGGAAAATCCAAGAGGTTTTCCACTACGAGAGGAAATTAACGGTAATTCTATTTATTGGCTAACTAACTGTAAAATATTCAAGCGATATAGGTTTGGTTTGGTTTGGTTTACGGTGTTTAACGCCACTTTCAACAATATTTCAGTTATATTGTGGCAGTCAGTTTTATTGGTGGAGGAAACTGGAATACCATGAGAAAACCACCAACCTGTCGTAAATTAATGACAAGCTTTATCACATAATGTTGTATCGAGTACACCTCGCCTGAGCTGAATTCGAACTCACAACGTTAGTGGTGATAGGCACTGATTGCATAGGTAGTTGTAAATCCAACTATCATCGATCATGACCACGACGCCCCCGGAAAATCCAAGATGTCTTCCACTACGAGGAGAAATTAGCGCAAATATTATTAATTGGATAACTAACTGTACAGTATTCAAGCGACATAGGAAGTAAAGAATGCTATATGGACAGTCAAATTCGATTGTTTTTATCCACAACATATATTTGCCCAGTTTATTGGACTAGTGTTTCGACAGACGATCGATATTCCAATGGGTATTAATTGTTCACCACTAATCACTGATTTGATTCTACATGCTTATCAGTCAGACTTCGTTCAAGGCTTTCTCAAGAATACTGATAGAAAATTAGCCTAAATCTTTATTTCCCGCTTACGCTATATAGATGATGTTCTGTCACTAGACAATTTACGGTTCTGTGATTAATTTGCATCCCATGCATCCAAATGGTCTTGAAATAAAGGATACTACTGACACTCAATGTCTGCTTCTTACAATGACCGTAATCCCTTTTTTATTTCTTTATTGTCTTATTCTGCCTGTTAACAAATACCACCTTGGCACAAGCTTCCACGTGATGAAGAAACATAAAAATATAATTCCATTTACAATTAACATTATTTTAAATTTCACAGTAAATTAGATTTTGACCAAATTTTTGTAACACATTTTTTTAATTCACACCAATATATTTATCAACAATACAACCTGTATAACTATATGTTATAAACAAAAAGAGAGAGAGATCTAACGACCACGAAAAGATCGTGCGTCGGTTATTCTACCTTCTAAAATGAATGTGATATACAAATGTATTGCAATATGTCGAAAGCATTTGTTCTAATGTAATAAGTATATAATGACCTTAACCTTAAAAACGACAACGTAGGATTAAAAACAAAACCACAATAGTCAAATTCCTAATTATCAGTAGCAATAATCCAACAGAACCAGCGTATTAAGTTTACATTTCACAACTCGTACGTTAGCCTACGGCATGTGTTCAATGTAGTGTTTTTCTGGACAGAGTTCAGCGGCGGACACAAAAGCTATTCAGATAAGGCTACGTTGCTCCTAGTGTGAAGTCATCGTTGAACTGGCTGAGCGTTAGGACACTTAATTTGTTTTTCAAATTTCAATGAATCTTTTCCCTTTTGCGTAGATTTTTACCTTCTTCTACCACCCACAAGACTATGACCGGACTTGACTATGTGTCCTTCGCGAGCACCTGAATTTTTTGTTGTGTCAGTATTACTTATTACTTATCCTTTCAGGTTTCTGTGGTTTTGTTGATTGTCTTCGTTCTGCGTCTTTTGTTCTACATGTTGCTCTTGTCTACGTATTGTCCATTTTTGATTGCCCAATCAGTTTTCTCTAACGTTTATTGTCAATGAGCCACACATTTGTTATTATTGAAATAATAATAGAATTGTAAAACAACATATCTCTTTGTTATTTTGTCATTCATTTACAATATAAAACAAACATTCGAGATTATTGTTCTCGACGTACAAACATTTTCTTAGAATGACACAATAACAACGGTTTTTAACGAACAAAAGCGCTTCATAATTTCTTGTATTCAAAACATCGTATCTAGAGAAGAGCAAATCAAACGCAAAACAAACATTGATTTTGTGTGATCTAGCAGTGGTCATTAAATAACCCACAAAGCTTATAACGTAATGTATAGTCAATAATTGAAATGTTCCGACGTTTCTGATAAATCAGTTTTTTCAGTTACCATAGAAACGTTTTTGTGATGTCAATTTGGAGATTGGTATAAAGAATAATGAGGCAACTCATTTCCATTACCAATAAGATTGTCAGTCTTCAATATGCAAGTACCTAATTAGAAAACGACATTCGTTCCAATTATAAACTCTGCATGGATCTCTATTTTTGTATGGTATAGAAAATCTACATTTATTGGTTTCTAACAGTAAGACTTCCCTTTCTTATTCATCAAGAATTTGACTAGCGAATCCTTAATATATTGCTATATGTAATTTGATTTAAGGACAGAAATTGAAATCTATTTTAAATAGTCACATTCATTCTAGAATTTTTAATTTCTTTCCTTATTAAATTTTTAAAAAATCAAGAATGACGCACTAGATGGTGTAATGATTAGCGTGCTCACCCGAGAATACTTAAACCAAATACTATCAAACTGGTATTTACTGTTTCTCTGTTGAGTACGTGACATTAAGGTTTGGTTTGGTTTTTGTTGTTTAATGCCACTTTCAACGATATATCAGTTATATCGTGGAGGTCAGTTTTATTGTTGGAAGAAACCGGAATACCCGGAGAAAACCACCGACCTGCCGCAAATCACTGACAAACTTGATTACATAGTCATAATAATAGTATGACATTCTACTATAAGAGTACTAGTTTCGGATTAGCACAAAGCAGACATCCCATGATATAACTGAAAATTGTTATATCTGAAAGATAACACACAACTACGCACTCAAACAGGAAATGAAACAATATAAACGTTTTAATTAGGAGGGAATTAAATTGTGCTTACCAATAATATAAAAAAAAAGATGGACTTTTACTTTGAGTGAAGGTTATTCTAGAGACGCGTCGTCGTACGCACTAGATTACTTTGAGTGAAGGTTATTCTAGAGACGCGTCGTCGTACGCACTAGATTCGGTATCTATGTTTTTGTTCCTCTCCTTCCAGAAGTCGGTATAGAACGAGGGAGTTAAAACCTATTTATGAGATCCTGATTTTTTGGGGCTCCTTTATCTTTTGAAGTAGGCTTATTTTAATCAGAAGACTTTGCTTTGGGAACTTTGATCACCCTCCTTCATTTATCGGGAATCAAATGGGCTCTATAGGAAATTAAAGAAGACATCTTGCCATTGGTCAATTGAACATTGGCCGTTGGGCTTGAGTGTACTCTCTGCAAAGACCAGTCAAAATCCTGCCTATTGGATAATTTCTCTAGAATTTCATGCATTTTAAAAATAGTGAATTTCCCGAAAGCAAATATAAGAAGAACTGAGAAAACCCTAACTTTTAAAACGAAGATTTATAATCTAGTTTCTGTAATTACCTTAATCAGATAGTCAAAATATTTGATAGACAAATAGTTAGTAATTGGTAATAATTGCAAAAAAAGATACGTATTACAAACTAGGGATATTTTCCCGATAGAACAGTCGTGGGTCTTATAATCCTCATTTTTTAACCAACCCGTAAAAGAATTGGCACCAAAACATATGAAAGGTACCAAATAAATCAGGATCTCATAATGAAGAACAGCTTTCGCATTCGCATTGTTTATAAAGTATTTGATAAAAGTAGACGGTTGTTCCTGCACCAACCCACTCAAAAGTAGAAACTAAATTCTAAGGTCTAAGAGCGGGAAGACAATGGGACATGAACAAAATCTAGTAAACCCTACATATCAACTGGCATTGAGAAGACACAGAAGAACCCCCCACCTCTGATTACCGATACCGAGCGAAAACAACATCTGTTGATGTAATAGACCTCACAGAATTCGGCGAGGAAGGCAGCTTCTTGGTTCTCCGGAAGAAACGGAAATAATGTCAGTATATTCCCAATGGGAAGGGTGAAGTTATGTACCTTCTAGCTGCCACAAATAGAAATCCCGATAGAAAGTCAACACAAATCATCTGACATATACTTCTTGAAGTCTGATAGAACCACCTTAAAACTACTCATTAATTCTATGCTCTGTGAGGCTGAAGGTAAAGTAGTGGTAATAACACTTGATCACTCATCAAAGCAGCTTGTTGATGCTATGAAGAGGCTAACGGATTCATGCCTTGAGACTCTTGGTTAGAATATTGTTGAGCAGAGAAAGCCAATAAATTACGAGAGAAAGAATGTGAAGGTGGAACTAAAGTACCCGGTAAACAAATACCAAAATGAAAAGAATGTGGGTCTAGAGCGTGGAAAATACAACTTCATAGATGAACCATGGGGTGAAACCAGAGTGAGTTACCGTATATAATGTGGAAATTCGAACTTTCGGTCAAGTAGGATGTAAGTCCTATCAGAGACCTTGACCCTCAAACCTGTTACAGAGATTTCAGGAATAGATGAGGATACGATGAAAGCTGAGATACCCAACGTAATCTCCGGATTGGGAACAGACTCATTTCAAAAACATTCTGTACCAGAAAAGTGTCATACAAACGCTTGGCGTTGTCAAACTCCATAATAATAGTGTGATGTTTAAGCAAATAAATATTATCTCTCAGTGGTGATCACTAAAATATAAATATAATTTGTTTTAATGGTAAATACAAATAATCATTAATATTTAAAAAAAAACTTCAATCTTGTCGTCGCAGTTGGAAATGGAATGAGGTTTTATGTGTATATTGGCTATGGGTTCCGGTCATGAGGGAATTTTGTCTTCCGACTATGTGAAGGTCTCCAGAATTTATATTGTTAAACTATTAATTGCTATAAAAATGTGAGTTTTCGTAGCTAGGTGTACTCAATACAACCTTATGTGAAAAGGATTGTGATTATCATGCGACAGGTCTGTGATTTTCTCCAGGCACTCCGGTTTCTCTGACCGACGCGACAAAGCTGACAATGGCGTTAAACATCTGTAACCACATCCCTATTTTTTTTAAGCAAAGCAAAAATAATCGTAACATCTATGCACAATAATTACCAATAAAACGTAGATATCTAATTTAATGCGCACAAGGTATTCCTAGAATAACCTTCATCAGTTACACCCAAAGTCAATAATACTTACCAAACCCATTCAACATAATGTGCAATCCTTCTGCACAATAGGTTTCAAGTATAGTGTTGTCTGTGTATAATAACACAATGTAAATCGAATATACATACCAAGTCGGTCAATACACTATAGTCCCTGACTCTTTCAATACATGTCACATTATATTGAATGAAAAATCGTTCAACTCATTAGTAAATAGCACAAACAAAAACAATAGTTGTTGGTTCATGGGCAAATGTTGACCACTATACAGTGAATTGTTATTAGGCGTTTGAACCAAGTACCAACAATAATTAAAGCAAATCCCTGTAATCTTCCTTAATCCAATAATCAAAAACATAGTTTTACATGCATTTATATCGGGCAGTGTTAAGAGATAAAAAGGTAGATTATTGAACCTTTGAACACAACAGATGTATATATATTGCCTTGATTTTCTCTAGTTCTTGCATTATTTTTCTTCATTTCAGGTAAACCACGAAATTGGTTGATTCCTATTGCAACACAAAATATACCAAGAATGTTATAAGGAAGGTACTATCTCAGATGTGTTTTCTTTTCATTTAAGAATTTAATGTAATTTGTATGCAGTTTCATTGTCGTTTGGAAGCGTTGACTGAGGATCATTTCGCAAGCGCCTTAGGGCTTCATATAAAGAATGTACTTCTGTCAACGCTTGTACTGGAACTGGAAGAATAATGCAATCAATACTTGTCAATTACATTCTTTATATTATTTAATACGATTGAAACTATTAATTGTTCTAATATTCCACATTTTCATCTGTTATTATTGTGTGTAATTATTACTTTTCATGACATTCGAAAATAGTTCCCGGAAGTTGGCGTGGTTGTGCGCTTCATTGACTGATGCAATTTCAATTTTGAAATCACGAGTCAACCTTTTTACCAATCAAATCAGGCTTTCCAAATGAAATGAACACAAAATGTAGTTATATGGTGTTAAATGTAGTGGGTGGAGTAAACATTTTTTTTTGTAAACGCTAAGGTTTTAGTCACTTTTTGTTTTCTTCCTTCAATTACCATTCTCTTATAAGAAAACTTATATAAATATTCATTTTTCATATTTTCAGTCAAAATGTCAAAAAGAAAGGAAAATAGAGTCACAGATTCAAGATCTGACGTGTTAACTAATGGATTCCAAGGATACAAGGAAGGATATACAAAACTAGAAAAGATCCGAGTCACCAAACGCAACAGGGATTTCTTCGACAAGATATTTGTCCCGATATTCCTTATGGTCTCAACACCAAATTTTGCTATTTTATTATGGTATACAGCTACTAAGCATAATGGAAGTTACAAAAACATGGCGACTACATTGTCAGAAAGATCAACATGGTCAGCGGTAGTCGAAATCTGGAGCAGCGTGAATATATGCAGCAACTTTGCTCTTTCTGTAATAATTGGATATTCTATCTGGGCATTACTTCTTATGAGAATCTTGCCAGGAAAGAACGTGAAAGGGCCGATCACTCCGAAAGGAAATATCCCCGTTTACAAAGATAACGGATTTACTCAATACGTCGTTACCATGGTAACGCTATTCATACTGACGATCGTGCTGAAGAGATACGAATTGTCCCCATCCATGGTCTACGATAGATTCGGGGACATTCTCGGAACTTTAAACATAATTAGCTTAGTATTTTGCCTAGTGTTGTACTTTAAAGGTTTGTTTGCGCCATCATCAACGGACTGTGGCTCTTCTGGAAATTTCATCTTTGATTATTACTGGGGAACCGAACTATATCCTCGTATATTTGGATTTGACGTCAAAGTGTTCACGAACTGTAGATTTGGGATGATGATTTGGGCAGTTCTCGTATATATTGATGCCCTGAAAAGCTATGAACTTCACGGATTCGTCGATAGCATGGTTGTTTCTGCAATCCTACAGTTAACATACATCTCTAAGTTTTTTTGGTGGGAGGCTGGGTACCTAAATACAATAGATATAATGTTAGACCGTGCAGGGTATTATATATGCTGGGGTTGTTTAGTGTATGTTCCATCCTTGTACGCATCTGTTAGCTTGTATTTAGTAAACAACCCCGTACGTCTTGGTTGGTTCTGGACAACTGTAATACTCTCATGTGGACTTTTAGCAATATCTGTCAATTATTTCGCTGACTGGCAGAAACAACGAGTGCGATCAGCAGACGGTGACTGTCTTATATGGGGAAAGAAACCCAACATCATAAGAGCCAAATACACTTTAGAGGATGGTCAAGAGAAGGAAAGTATACTCCTAGCATCCGGTTGGTGGGGACTTTCTCGCCACTTCCATTACATACCGGAAATTTTGTTAGCGTTGTTTTGGACACTACCTGCAGGTTTTGAGAATGTAATGCCATTTTCTTACGTCATCTTTTTAACCATACTTCTGACACACCGTAGCTTCAGAGACGATAATAAGTGTAGCTTGAAGTATGGTCAGTTTTGGTTGGACTATCGTCAGAGAGTTCCACGCAGGATTGTACCATATTTATTTTAATGTTTTAATTGCTAGAATAAATATTGATCTATGGTTATTGATTGAACGATTATTAATTGACTCAATTGCAGGCGAAATCTGTAATTTCCAGCTTAACAGTATTACAGCTTATCAATAGGATCGGGGAGGATGCACACTATATGTTTACTGTTGGAAAATATATACATGTAATTTATTTGTAATTAAGAGCGTCAGAAACATGTATAATTTCGCATCTCTGGAAATTTGTTTACGCTCTTCGTTAGTCCGATTTAAGACTTTCCTTCGTGTGTGTATATTCCCTGCGACTGTCTGTGATAGAGGGGCCACTATGATCTTCTTTCAAAAGTTTCTAGGAAATCATAATTCAAATGATAACATTGAAATCAATACATGTGCAATGAAAATGAAACTAAGTTGTTAAGGAAGAATTTTTATCGTACGATTAAAATTTGTCTTACGATAACCTTTAATTGTTAAATTAAAAATGACTTAAATTACCGTATGATAATAGTAAGTAAAACATTTTACGAATAAATTTACGATTTTTTGTGGAAAGGGCTTCATTAGTCTAAGTAGTTTCATGCCCATAAGCACCTGCTATAAGTTGCTTTACGTGCAAACACGAGGCACTAGTATGCGTCCCGCTAGTGGGGCGACTTTCATATTTGCTTTGTCTCGCATTACTGGACTACTCCCATTGTGTACCCTTAGCGGCGTCCTAACTGGTTCTTTGGTAGAAAATAAAGGTTACTTTGGTAATCAAATATCGTCAATAATTAATAATCATGATTTATTGTTTATGTTTGAGTGAGTGGTTGTTGCAACTCAGCAATTGTTCGGCTATATCATGGCGGCTGTTTATGGTAGATATTTCAACTAGTATTTGTAATCTCTAGTTTTGTAATACATTTATTAAATACTTTGAAGTTTGAAAATGCATAAGTTGAAATAAAAGGTAGATATCAAATCTAGTGCGCACGATGCGATTCTGGAATAACCTTCATCGGGTATGCTCAAAATCGAAAGATTGGAAAGCCAAATAAGTTAAAGTTTTGGGAGCAATAAAACCAAAGTGCCTAAACAGGATAGTCAAAATTGGCTAAGATCACCTATGCCTGAGGGAGGAGAACCTTAGTTTTATTAATAATTACATTATTTAGGAACTGTAAATTTTGAAACATAGCTTACTAGTATACAAACAGTGTTTATTTTCCCAATTATTACATCAGATAACCAATCAGCTTTCTTTGATTGCCAGTATTGAATATTCTTTTGCAAATATGGTTAAACGACTATTTCTGTCCCTTCTGGCATTGATAATATGTTAATCAGACGTTAGTTGGGCACATCTACATTTGTATTTGACGATATTCTAGATATAAATTCCGCATTAGCCTAACTTGATCAAAGTTGTATAACTTGACGACCTTTCCCCCTTGGTATCTTCTTCCCATGATGAAGATACTGACCTTATGTCAATGGTTCCAAGGAACCAATAAGCTGTCTTCCTCAACGAACATGGTGAATGCATTGAGGTGGAATGTTCCTCTGCGTCTTCTCAAGATCAGATGAGCACCAGGCCGAGTTTGTGATACATCTTTCACAATTGCCAGACAGACACTGTCTTTCCCAGTTTCTGTGGGCCAATTCGGAAAACTTACTCCGATGTGCTTCCAATATCTTGGGTACTGCAGAATTCTTTTCTAAAAGGCGGAACATTTCTGGAGAAATCTGCCTTGGTGAGTGTCTTCAGGATTCTCTATTGCTGTCTACTGAAAATATGTTTGGCTTGTCGTTGCACAGTACAGGGTGAGAATATTAATACCCCTACTGTCTCTTGGTCAGTCCACGCGGCTTCAAATAAAAGTAGGAAGGTGGTGATGACTTCCAAAAGTTTTCTCGTTGAAATATACATATTTCGAACGATTTTTAAGGTTCCAAGAAATCAGTTTCGTAAATGGGTTTTTGCCCCCTCGTACTATACTGACTTCTCCCGAGAGGGACAATTTCTTGCTCTCCACTCAATTCCAGCTTCTAGATCAGTTGGTAAATATAACCACAGATGTGTAGGTACTGTTCGTAATTAGGGGGAATTGAATCTTGTTTGCTCCGGAGCGTCCTCCTTTAAATCTTATATCTCAGACTTCAGACCAGTAAAACTTCGTTCTTATATCAGAAGAAGTTCGGAATGTATTACTTAAAGAAGTGAAGGCTTCTTAATTTTACATTCCATGTCAGAGTAGAACATAACAGGATATTTCTAGATCCTCCCAAGGGAATATGTTTTGTCTGTGTAAAAATATCCGTTATTCCACAACAGTCTGTCGGTTACTGCTCGACAATTCTATGAGCTTCTGGGCTTCTTGAATCCTCTAGCAGATGTTCCTCTAGGTCGACTTCACATTCATCTCTTGGGAACATTAGCAACCAACTCCTTAAGAGTGTGAAGCTCTAGTTCATATTCTTCATGTTTTATTTGCTAACCCAAACTGGTACACTAGGGACATCAAAATCCTAATTTCCTTGGCTGTATATTAATTTCCGTCAGGAAGTGCTAATTATTCGCACTTTTCAGCGGAGATTCCATGTGAAATGTAGGGATTAATACACAATAATGGAGATTAGATTCAAATCGAGAGATTTATACATGCATCGAGAGATTATAACCTGTATCGGTAAATTATTACTTCGTAGTTCAATTTCATACTTTATTTGGCAGGATTTAATCGATAATCTTTATATATATAGGGAGTGGATGTAGTCGAGTGGTCTAGGGCGCTGGACGTAAGGCTAAGCGAATGGTGCTGCAGTGTATCAATGGTGTGGGTTCAAATCCCGTCGAGGGAAGAACAAAAATTTGACAGCTCTAAAATCTAATTCTAACACTGTTTGGTTTAATTTTCAGACGTATATATATATATAGATGTTTGTACATTTATCGATTTTTTACGGATGGGTACGTATATATATATGCGATCGAGTTGAGAAAAATTGGATGTTTGTTTTCATTTAGTTATGTATCGACAGCTATAGTGTATTTATGAATAAAATATGTTTAAAATGAAATAGTGTATTTACCGTTGGCAGAAGTAAAAAAAAAACGAATTCGCAACAAATGAAAACGGAATACATATTTCGCCAAAGATCGAGTCTGTATTAATGAATATATATATATGCAATCAAGTATTCACGGCTGACAAAAAATAATAAACGTAATTTACACATTTCACCAAGATCGAGTTTAACAGCCGGTTTAATTTTCATGAATTAAATGATGAATGTTGAAATAAAAATTCCTTCTATGTTTTCCTAAGACCTAAGACTCTTTATTCTCAAATAAACCATACATTACAATGGTATAGAGAAGTTACATATAAAAATACAACACAACACATACATGACAAATAAATAACAGATACACAAATACAATATTTACATTACAACATGTTTGTGTAGTGATCGATGGCGAGAGCTATATATAGCACACAGGTAAGTTATATATTTTAGCTGCAGTATATTAATATGTATATTTTTTTTTTACAGACATTTCAAGAAAAGGTATCAAAATATAAAATCCTTTGTTTTGTGTTATACCACAAGTTAGTTTTTATCTTTTAATTTTTAGTTCTTTTTTCATTAAACTTTAATTATCTTTATTTCTGTATAGTGTACTAACAACTGTTTTCACTAACAAAACAATTTCTTTTACAAGTTAATTGCTAACCCTTTCATTTGTATAGACAACAGAATATAATTATTGATTTTTGCAGGTGCGTACGTGTATATGTATCGACGGCCTGTTGACAGAAAATAAAAACCGAATACACATTTCTCCCAGGTCGAGTTTTAAATTTAACAGACTATTTTAATGAGTATATATATGCTATCAAGTTATAATGAAGAATGTTGTATTAATCCTGGCGTTTGTTTGGATATTACGCTGTGGGTTTTTTTTTTGCCGGTTTTTGTACTGCACGAAATCGCGGACAAAATATGGTAGAATGATCATGACCCGATCAAGTGAGTTAAAGTATATCACATAGTGTAATTATTGTAGCTATTAATTATCTGTGTTTATTTAAAACCATGTTTGCTTTTTATTTTTAATGCTTAAGTATAATTGTCTTTAGTGCTTTTCCGGGAAACTGCATATATTTCTTTTGTTTTACAGATATTTCAAGAAAAGGTATCAAAATATTAAATAGTTTGTTTTATGTTATTTTCATCTTCGCTAGCCAAGGGTTACGATTCGGGTCCCCCTTCTCTCCACCCTTGGCAGATCTAGAATACATTTTGAGGATTCGCACTTTAATATTTCATTGGTTACGGCTACCAGTACACGTATCCAATCAGAAGACGTTTTACATGGAACACATGTTATCCACGAAATGTAAACAAAAATGGCACCGGAATGCTCTCATATGACAACGATTTGCCACTTCCCGTTTTGGTTCCAATGAAAACATCTTTCCCGTCTGCCAAAGCTTTGAAACTTTCACTTGGTTGACAGTAAGTGCTTCCAAATTAAATTGATCACAAATAAGTTTTTATTCACTGGGCGCTGCCATTTTCAACTCTCCAACATACGTATAACAAAACGATTCTGATTGGCTGGCGATGACGACTATCTAAGGGGCGCAACTTCGATAAACCACCAGGTGGCATTGCGCGCGAATTTCAAAATGTATTCTAGATCCGCCAAGGGTGGAGAGAAGGGGGACCCGAATCGTAACCCTTGGCTAGCGAAGATGTGTTATTTTGTTATAACCTTCCATTCAGTTTTTGTTATTATTATTTTCTGTTGCGTTTTTATCAGTTATTTTTTATTTCCCTTTTAGTTAATATAATTTCTCTAATTTTTCGACTATTTTCATTTTTGGAGATTTCCAGTAGGATGACGTTTTTTATGTGGATTTTTTTTTACCTGCATTAGTCGGGTTTCGGGTCCGTTCTCCCTGATAATTATATATATATGTAGGGTATTAAAAATAAACAAAGTATAAATGATATTTGATGTTAACAAATAATAAATTGAGAAATGTTAACAAGTGTATGTTTCGATTATGAGCAAAGTTAAACATTTCAGTCCCTTGGAATAAGTAAAGCAGATATATATATATATATATATATACGCAAAGATAAGTGAATTAAGAGTCGGTAGAACGATCGATCTTTTGTAAAATTGATAAAAAAATCACTCATACTCGAGTGCGGTAGATCGTGGGTTCAAGCCCCAGTCGGGACAAAATCAAAGACTATAAACTTGGTATTTGTTGCTTCTCCGCTAAGTACCCAACATTAAGGAGAAAGAGCAACGACTGGTTAGCTCAGAATCAGGATAACGAGTCCGAGTGGGGCGACATGTCTATCCGTGGACTTGTTTCAGTGAGCTAGCACTATAAAAATTCAATCCAGCGTATTGGTCTAGTACAAAGCGGATATCATCATCTCATTGAAAATTAACATGTTCTCGCCATGATATAGCTGAAAAATTGCTGCATTGGCGTTAAATAACAATGATCACCACTCACTCTTTATTAAATTATCGTGTTTCAAAATTGCAAGCTAAATAAAGAACACGACCCATATAGTCCAACATTTAACCCTCATAATTAGATTTGGTAATTCTGTAATTTATTTGTAATCGTGTTTTCGAACTGCAAGTTGTATAGTTTTTAAATAATCAGTAATGCGGTGTCAAACTTATATATCAAATTTAGTGTACAGATCCCTCCAAGTGTATCAACGATCATACTCTCAGGTCGGACACAGAGTTTTGTCGGACTTGAAGAGAGTGTCACTCTTAAAATTGTCCGACAAAATCCTCCCATGTCGGAGTGAGAGTCTCCACTCTCAGATAGTTAAACTGTTAACAGGAAACATCCCCAAATTCTGCTAACCAATAAATTCGTGCATAAAGAAACATGTGTATCTTAGTAAAGCTGAAGTACATGAGTGATATACAGTACGGAAAGTATAGATATGCTAACGGCCGTCACGGGCGATATATACAATAATATCCATGAATAAAATGTATTAACATGCAGTACCCATGTTTTAAGTGCACTAGAAGTGAATATTAATATGTCCCTATGTACTCGCGACAATCGATGCCAAGGCCCTTTCACTTGCTGCAGACAGTTGCCGGTTTACATATCGGGTGCGTTTGCTCTTTTACGTGTTTGCCAAATGTAGGGCGAACGAACCCGGGTAAATAATTCTAATTTATATTTATTTCTTTCTTGCATATGTGTATAAATATCTTAATAAAATAAATACATTTACGGTGAGAAATTATTATACGTCATGATATCGTTATTTAGGTAAATACTTATTAGACAGATTTTTTTTAAAACCATTTTTGTCTTTTTAATTGATAACTGACCCAAACTAAATAAATGAAATGTGACTTAATGTGTTAATTATATAAATCCTTGCCCTCTATAAATTTTAATTTCTTATCTAATTCTTATTCTTATATAACAATATGGTCAGGTTGTTATTTTCATTGAATGGCATCTCGAAATAGATGGCTTCACAGTAGGGGCTCTTCCTGTATATTGATTACATCCTGTATATTACAACTGACAGCTAATGCATGACAAACAATTTTAATCAGCCATCATTATCATAAAATACATTTTTTTAATCTTTATTTTGATGATGGCACCTAATTCTCATCACCTTATCCAAATTAGTATAGTAGAGGAGTACCGTATTTTTCGGACGATAAATCTAGATAAAAATGACGATTTTGTTTACAATATACCTTTATTTTGCTGTAGGTTTATTTCTGAATAAGAAGACTCGTATCATCGATGTTCTTGGTGTTATTTTTTTTTAAATAAAGCAATAAAAGTATACTAACAGGGGGTGCAATTCTGGGGATAAAATATTCAACATCCGAAAAAAATCAATATTCAATGATTGAAGTGTTAGCGAAAATCAGTTCAATGTTGTATTTTGTAATAAAATATATACTATAAAAAATGTATCTTGTTGAAAAAAACCACAGAGTGGATCGATTTACAATATAAAATTATTATCACAAAATATCTAAATATAGCTATAGCTTTCCCATCAAACACGAGCATGCGCACGTGGTTGTAGTAAAAAATGGCGGTTGCAATACATCTCACAGTAAGCTGCAGAACAAGCCTTTTATACTAAATATACTGGAAAATAATTTATATCGATTTCGTTACTTTATATTGTATTGCAATGATTTATATGAGGTTATGGGTGTTTAAACGTTACTTTTCAACAATATTTCAGTTATATATTGACCTTTAAGCTACCTTTCCTGGCGCGAATATGGTGCAAGGCAGAAATACACTAGGGTATTTACGTACCCGGACATTCTACACACCGGAAAGAAAGTACGCTTACAAATACACATCGATCACAAAATGTTTGACACGTTCACCTCGAGAAATGTAAAAAAAAATCTTTAAATATCCACTCTCACGTCCGACCAAATAGTCGGAGTTAGAGGGTGTTGACTCTCAAATTTGTCGGACATTTCCCTGGAGTGAGTCGGACATTTTGGGAGGGATATGTCCGACCTGACCGGAGTGTACTGTACATGACGCGTTTTTGAAATTTTAGTTAACTGTAACGTTCATAAATAAAAAAAATGTCACTATGCAATTTTTTTGTAAAGTATAAGGCCTTGTTTTCTTGTTAAAATATTCTTATATTCTTAATAATTATATTGATATTATTTGGGGGGTGGGAGGGGGAATTGCCCCAAAGATATTTATACAGTTAGTCATGCCCAGAGGCCCCTTTCTCGGATGTCAACGTGCTGTTTTCACTACTGTCAAGGTATTAACTATTTTATGGGGGTGAAATACCAAAGTAATAAGAATTATATAATTTCCTGTCAGTCTGATATTTGTTTTCTCTTTTATTTTTTATTGTTAAGCCCCGTTTACACGATCAAAATTTTCCATCAAAAACTTTTTGATGGAAAACTTTGATAAAGAACTGCCCTGTTTACAGGATCAAAGTTTTTGATGGGAATTGGCGGGAAATGCAAAGATAACATACACATGGTTGATTTTGAGGAGTATGTTGCTTTGTATGTGTGCATTTTGAGCACTTTGATTTTAAGGCGAAGGCTGCGTAGACTTGTGTTAGACCAAGGAGAATGTGGTCTAGAGCCTGGCTTCAAAGGAGGAGGACCAGAAGTTGCTATAACACTCTACTGCAAGAGCTGAGGGCTGATGATATTGATAAATATAAAAATATGAGAATGAGCAAAGAAACATTTAATATGCTCCTGGAAAAGGTCCGACCATACAGTCGGAAAGCAAACTCATTAATGGCGTCGCTGGTAAAACCACGGGTCACGTGATTCTCATTTGAAAATGTTGACATTTTCGTCGGTCATGAAAATCATGGAAAATTGTAGAACAAAGACCTCGTTTATTTATACCGTAGAAAATATCGAAACGTCTTATATTGTTTTCTTTTCAGCAATAATTACTTCCACGATTTGTTTATTAGATTTGAGTTAAAACGGGAGATTATTATTAAAATTTTGATGATTTAGAGGGTGACCCCCTCGATGGTATGTCGCCATCGCATTGGAATAAAATGCAAATATATTAAGTTTGCAGTATAGTGACATTCCCAAACTTCACACTGCGCTAGGTTATATATTTATTTAACGAAATGTTTCTCTGGTACACGTTTTTATTCATTAATAAAAAATTGTGTCAGCTTGTATTGCCGAAAAATTGTCAGCCAAGAAAGATAACTCCGTACCATCGCATTGAAATAAAAATGCAAATATATTAAGTTTGCAATAGAATGACATTCCCAAACTTCACACTGCCCTAGGTTATATATTTATTTAACGAAATGTTTCTCTGGTACACCTTTTTATTCATTAATAAGAGTTTCTGTCAGCTTTTAGTGCCGAAAATTATTCAGATTCAGAAAAATTGTCAGTCAAGAAAGATAACTCCGTATGAATTTCCGTATTTCTTAAAATAAATTTAGAACTAACCTAATGACTTAAAAACACGCTGTGCACAAATGTTAATGCCGATGCAGGCTGCTATTTTAATAGCATATGCATATAATTAACAACAAATTTTGGAATATACAAACATTTATATATGGTCTCCTATCCCCAAAAGAAAGGATAGGCGACAAAAATTTACAGGTCCACCGGTTTTATTGTAATTTGTAGCAATTCAAGAAAAAACATTTGATTTCTATATCCTTTTGATGAATCATGAACAGAACTCGCGTAATTTTTTTCTAGGCATGAAAATAAAATTCAATATAAAGATAAAAAAAAAATGTATAAATATTTAAAGAAAATGTATATAGTCATCTGTCAAAAGTATTGGGAAATGTAAAAAAAAAACCTATATAATCAACCAAAACCATATTTTTTCAAAAAAATATTGTGAAGTAATTTCTGGATAGATTTTAAACAAATTTTACACCAAAACATTCAGAATTGTCAATGTTTTGATTGTTTATTTACTCATTATGTTGTTATGAGTTATTTTTATTTGTACATAATTTAAACACAACAAATAAAAATTGATTTTGATTTTCCTATACATTTCAACAAAAAATAAATCCTAAAAATTAACAATCATGGAAAAATTATGTACAAATAAAAACCACTCGTATAAAGTTTTGAGCAAATAAACAAACAAAATATAGACAATTCCGAATGTTTTGGTGTAAAATTTGTTACAATCTATCCAGAAATGATTTCACAATATTTTTTTGAAAAAAATATGGTTTTGGTTGATTATATAGGGATATTTTTTTACATTTCACAATACTTTTGACAGATGACTGTACATATTAGTTTTCAAGTGTATTTCTTTTCCATAAACTATTAACAGAGTAAAAAGTCCATAAATTTTTATGAAAGTTGAACAAATCCTAAGTACAATGAATTATTAATTTAATAGAAAATGAGATTAAAAAAAAGTATGTGCCAGTCTCCATGATATGGCAAAACCCAGCTTAATGAACCCCCATATTCTGATTTTAATTTTATTAAATGGTCATAAGATTTCCTGTCCCCAACAACAACTTGATACTGAAGCTTTATCCCAATCTGAAACTTTTTGTGAAGAATATTCAAAGTTTTCAAAACTGTGGCTTTTGAATCTGCTGTCTCATCTAAAACTTCAATTGAACAACTCAGATTTTTCAGTGTCAGTTTCAGAAAATGAAAGAAAAGTGTTAAGACCTGGGAGATCTACATGTATATCATTTTCCTGTACCAAATATTTCAGAAAACTGTAAGCTGACAATTTCTTCTCGAAACTTTCCCATGCAAAGGTTTCATCACCTGTTTCCTTGAAATCTTCCAAACTTAAATGGGAGAATTTATTGCCTCTAATGGGAGAGGGTTCACCAATTTTGTCTTCTGGTTCTTTCAGTGATTTAATTAAAGCTGTTTTGTCAACTAAATCTTCAAATTTGTAGTACAAATCTGGCAACAATAAAGCTTTGTTGGATAAAAAGTCACCGACTACAAATTCTAAAACAGGATAAAACAGTAACGGTCAAGATTGTCAGAGTTTACATTGCAATATTCCACCTGATCAAACTGTGAAAACATTTAGTTAACTGGTAGTCATCAGTTTTTGAAAGTTCATTTAGAGAATCATCAGACCTCACAAATTTGTTAATTTTTTTTTATAACATGTAAGGCATAAAATGGCTTTGCCTGCAGACAATGAACACAGGGCCGAGGGTCCCTGCCACTTTGGGCTTCAGAACAGTTAAGTTGTTTGGGGGCATTACTACTACTAGTCAACTATGGTAAAATACAGTTGTTTAATCAATTAAATATCATATGTGCAGTTACATACAGATAGCAAATTTAGCCTACTTTCTATTTATAACACACACACTGGCTGGTTTTTGTTTTCAGAGTCACATTCATTCAATTATTGTATATCTGTTACACATAAATTCATAATTCATTTGCAGAAGAAAATCAGGTAAAACTTAAGTCAGCATTCCTAAATATATTTGATAAACTAATTGCCTTTGAAATAATCGCCACATTAGATCATGTACAAGATTAACTGACAGCAAACGGGAAAGGAGTCTAAACAAAGTGTATTGACGAGACGGGGGAAAAGGGGGAGGGGGGGTGGATAATCTGATGTAAACAATGCAGTTTTCTTGTAAACTTTCGGTTAAAATATAAAGATATTAATAAATCTAATAAAAGGCAGACATATACAGACTACATGGGTGTTTTGGGGGAGAATGATTTCCATTCAGGGTGACGGAATTTCCAGTTGAGAGAAGATTTACTATTGGTTGATGATGCTATATCACTCCTGTATCATCAATTTCATGTCCTAATATAGAATTGTGTCAGCTTTTTCATTGGCCGAAAAATGTAAACAAACCGAATCTCGTGTTTTTACACATTCTAGAATGCACGATTCGAAACACGTTTTTGACTAATATAAACCTCGGTCGCTTGTCTGATATAGCCAGTCATTGCAAAATATTTATATATATTTTATAGAAATCACGTTTCTATCACAATTTTGTCTATTTAATACTTTATTTCACGTTTATCCTACAACGGCGCGAATGAACAATTTTGCGGGACTTGTAAAGCGGCACCTAGCGGGATTTTTTTGCGGTTATCGCCCCCTGACTGCGTGGTTTTAGAATCACTAGCTGTAACGGTCAAATCATGGGTTTGCTTTCCGACTGATATATCATGAGATCATTTACTAACTCATTTGTCCAGTTAAATTTTGACATTTTATTTGAACTTGTTTGTCTGTTGTTTCCCGCCATATTTACCATGTGCTTCTGTTTACATAATATCTTGATGATCTTGATTCCAAAAACCATTCTGATTGGTTAGTTCCCATCAAAGTCCATCAAAGTTTTTAGAAAAATAGGATGGAGTTCTATTCCATCAAAGTCCGTCAAAGTTTTTGATGCAGGTTTACATGGTCAAAAAACTTTGACAAAGTTTTTGATTGAAAACTTTGATCGTGTAAACGGGGCTTTACACATTACTTAATTTTGTAGTGGATTAAAAACAAATATTATTTTGCCTTTCAAATGTTTATTTCTTTGGGAAAGTATTTCTTTGTTTTGTCTTTCATTGTTTAAATCATGTTTTCTGTGCATTTCCTACAATCAAAACAATCTCTTGTTTTCTGTATAATATAATAAAATCATATTGATTTTTTTTCATTCATCGCACCAGTTTAAATTGATATGTCCAAATATACGACAGTACCAAAAAACGGGTTTTTATAATTTGTTTATGTTACTACTTCTGGTACTGGTGATGTGTACATAATTCTCATCTTCGCATCATGTGATGTCTTTAACAATCACCATTCCTATAATACCAGTGTTGCGGGCACCTCAAATAAACTCTCCTTGGCACCATATAGTTCCCTCCTTCATTACAGAAGTCCTAATAAACTGTGAGGTAGTTTTATCCTATAGAAGCTGCATGAAGGGAAAGGAAGAGCAAGTGGAGAACAAAAATGTGTTTGCTTACTTCTACCATATTTTTTTCTAACTAAAATATATATACACACACACACACATATATATATATATATATATATATATATATAATACATGTATATAATAATTTAATTCTTTGTAGGTCTGTTGTTGACTAGGCTTCAAACCAGCTTATTTTCTGGAAATATGAAAATTAAAACAACATTAACCTATAAAATTATTGGCAAGAAACATTTGGGGTGATGAGAGAGAACATATACATATATATCAGGTGATTCATCACCAATCTGCAAGAGACACCTTGAGTCGATGCTAAAAGGAATAAAGTCCTACTTGTGTCTAGTGCAGACCGGCCATGTTGATATGGAAGGAATATTGTTTGGAACATGGAAAGGGATCAGAGCTTTTGGATAACCAGCAGTGAGCATCAAGGGACGATGCCAAAAAGAATATTTTCTTTCTCATGCTCAATGCAGGTCATCCAGTTTGCAGATCTCCAATTCCATTTAATCAAATAGTTGTTGATAAAAGATATTGACAAAGATATCTGAGTATAGTTGGGTCTTCATTATTTAAGATCCATATGAGTTTACATTTGTCATCAAAATTTTGAAAATTTTGACACTCAGATGTCAAATATGTAGTAAAAATTTCCCTATGGTTTGCATGGCAAGTACAATGAAGTAAATAATGGATCTCATCTTCTACCTGACCCGAAGTGCACCTGCAACAGATGCGGTTTTCCCGGAGAGTACCCTGGTATCTTCCTATTTCTATTTGTAATTTGTGAGCTGATATTCTTAATTTGGACAACCTTCTTCTCTGCTCAAAATTGTTCATGATTGACAAATAATTTTCATATCCAAAATTGGTTTTTATTTTTAAATAAGTTCTTAATTTTCCCTCTCTAAGTGAATGGGCTTGTTTTGTCCACAATTCCAAATAGTGTTGTTTTACAATTTTATTGCATTTATATTTAAAGGTTGATGTTTTGTCTGTCAAGAAATTAGTTAAGCTTGGCATATTTTGCAAAATATGTTTTACAGAGCCATACCATGATGGTTGCTTGCCTTCATATAAATTTTTAGTACATTTATATGCAGCTTTAAGAAGTGGGAAAGATGAATCCAGATTTTCAAGTCTATGCCAAAATCTTAAAATTTGCTTTAATATATCGAAATGAAGAGGGAACCGGCCTAGTTCTGACTGTACTGCAAGATTGGTGCTTTTTTATGCACTCCCAAAAGAAATTTACAGAACTTCAAGTGTAACTTTTCACAATGTAGTTTAGAAAAAATTTGGTCTATTGGAATATTTCCATTTCTAAACCGTGAGGTAAACGGGTTAAAATAACCCCAAATTTCACAGCCATATAACAGAATCGGTTTAATAGTGGGATCAAAAACGTGAATTGAGGTTTTAACTTCAGGATTGTGGACTAGAAAATCACTCTTCAATTTAAAAAGAGCCTTTAAGGCTTTCTGATAAAGTTCATTTTGAGCAAAGTTGAAGGAGCCAGAGTTGTTAAACCATATTCCTAAATATTTATAACGAGATACACATTCTAAATTATTATTCTGAAATACAAACTTATGTGAAAGATGTCTAAAAATCAAAATTTTGGTTTTTTTAATATTGATATCAAGACACCAATCAGTACAAAATGCAGAAAGTTTGTCTAATTTTTCTTGCATTCCTTCTGCTGATTTGGATAATAAGACAATGTCATCAGCATACATCAAACAATGGATTGGGGAATTATCTAAAATGACTGGGTCTTTTGTGTTACTGAGATAACTGGGAAGATCATTAATAAATATTTTAAATAAGTTAGGCTCAGGTTGTCCCCTTGTTTTACTCCCAGTTTGGTGGCGAAAAATTCTGTTAATTTATCGTTTATCTTGACACAAGATGTACTATAACTGTACATGTTTTTTATGATATTATAAAATCTTGAACTAACCCCTATTTCTAATAACTTGAGTTTAATTCCTGTATGTATAACTTTATCAAATGCTTTTTGAAAGTCGACAAAGCAGGCAAACACCCTTCCATCTTTAGTTTTACAATACTGGTCAATTATACATTTTAAAATAAACATATGATCAGTACATGTACACTATACAGAAATAATGATAATTAAAGTTTAATGAAAAAAGTACTAAAAATTATAAGATAAAAACTAACTTGTGGTATAACACAAAACAAACGATTTTATATTTTGATACCTTTTCTTGAAATGTCTGTAAAAAAAAAATATATACATATTAATGTACTGCAGCTAAAATATATAACTTACCTGTGTGCTATATATAGCTCTCGCGATCGATCAGTACACATGCAAACATGTACATGGCGTGATAATTATAACACCTGCGTGGTCAGGACAGAAGGAATTTTTATTTCAACATTCATCATTTAATTCATGAAAATTAAACCGGCTGTTAAACTCGATCTTGGTGAAATGTGTAAATTACGTTTATTATTTTTTGTCAGCCGTGAATACTTGATTGCATATATACCGGTATATATTCATTAATACAGACTCGATCTTTGGCGAAATATGTATTCCGTTTTCATTTGTTGCGAATTCGTTTTTTTTATTTCTGCCAACGGTAAATACACTATTTCATTTTAAACATATTTTATTCATAAATACACTATAGCTGTCGATACATAACTAAATGAAAACAAACATCCAATTTTTCTCAACTCGATCGCGTATATATATACGTACCCATCCGTAAAAAAATCGATAAATGTACAAACATCTATATATATATACGTCTGAAAATTAAACCAAACAGTGTTAGAATTAGATTTTAGAGCTGTCAAATTTTTGTTCTTCCCTCGACGGGATTTGAACCCACACCATTGATACACTGCAGCACCATTCGCTTAGCCTTACGTCCAGCGCCCTAGACCACTCGACTACATCCACTCCCTATATATAAAGATTATCGATTAAATCCTGCCAAATAAAGTATGAAATTGAACTACGAAGTAATATCTCTCGATGCATGTATAAATCTCTCGATTTGAATCTAATCTCCATTATTGTGTATTAATCCCTACATTTCACATGGAATCTCCGCTGAAAAGTGCGAATAATTAGTACTTACTGACGGAAATTAATATACAGCCAAGGAAATTAGGATTTTGATGTCCCTAGTGGTAGTGGATGCACAATGAAAATGTTACGAAAGGTGTAGCCCTATTACGACCAATTCATTCCCAAACGCATCTCTTCCAAGGGGGGTCTATCTAGAAGATAATTTTCGATGGTGTGGTCTCTTGCTCAACAGCAATAGTATAGTACATCAACGTTTTGGAGATGAGAAATGCATTGTTAGTACTTCAGTCTTTCATAACTCATCCATTATTGAAAGCTTAATGCTAGCAACAGACAATGCTACAGTAGTGGTCTACTTGATAAATCAGGGCGGCACTCATTGTCATGTTCTTTTTCTTCTTTGCAAGGAAATTCAACGTCTCTGTCTTCAGCATTATTTTCATCTGGGAGTCAAACACACTCAAGGGACCTTCAATGTCTGTCTAGGTCCTTTTGACTACTCCATAATTCTATTGTGGGACCATCCTCTTTTGAACCACTTTAAATAACAAACTGGAAACTGTGTATCTCCAATACCAAACCATCTACCTATGCTTTCCCACATTTCTGATTCAGTTCTTCTAAAGATAAGACAGAAAGACTGCAAAATCATTCTTATTGCGTTAGCTTGGCCAAAAAATGGTTTTCAGATCTGCTGGATCTTAGTGTCTATGTGTGCAAGACCTTTACAACACCCTCTGAGACGATCGATACCTACTGTGTCAATTCAAAGGAAAAGTTGTTCATCCCAATCCATGGACATCTTTACACCTGGTCAAGTCTCAGCCAGAAAGGCTTTTCTGAAAAGGCACTCACTGCACACATCTCTAGATCTGCTAGAGATTCTACATGGATTGCCTCTAGTTTAGAATTTGTTCAAGACTTATTTTCCAAAAGTTGATATATAAACAAAATCTGTAAATGAGAAGTGAAACATATTAACAAATGGTTGTAATTCGCCTTTTTAAATCAAGTTTCTTTGGGGCCTCTTTTTTTTGAAACAGATAATGCCAAGATCCCACAAAGCAATCTTTATTCTGTGCTATGGATGATCGTATTAGATTCAGAAAGAACTAAAACAAAAGTTATTGCATAGAAACCATTGTGTTTACACATGGAAAATGCCAACAACCACGACTACATATACCCAGCAATTTTTTTTAGCCCATATAACAATGGAAATATCACAGGAATTGGACATGGTAACCATGTTTTGCTGGACCATTAGGAAATTATGCAGGGGATGGATCTCACAAGGTTTGGTTCCCATTGGCCCAGTAGTTTCAGAGGAGAAGATTTTTCAAGTTACAGCAAATCAAAACCATTAATTATTCATTACAGCCATGTATTTTTACTGGATCAAGATAAAATGAGAATTTTTTGTGCAAGACCTCATAAATATCAGTGTGTGAGTGATTATTGTTTAACACCAAATGAGCGATTTTCAGGCATATCATAGCAGAACAAATTACATTTTGATGAGATGATAATGATGTTCGCTTTATACTAACAACAGTTCACGGGTAGGTATGTCGCTCCACTAGGACATATTATTCTGATTCTGAGCCAACCAGTCTTTGCTCTTACTAATTAGTGCTGCATGCTTAGCAGAGAAGCAACAAATACCAACGATCTACCACAATCAAGATGAGCACACTAACCATTAGTTCTCGACTGGGAGAACAGATGTGGGTGAAGTCATTGCTGTATACTCGTGCATAATTTCTTAGATGAGTGAACAATAACATACTATAAATATTCTTCTTTATTGTGAATTCTTTTATTTTTTGCTTCCTTCAATTCATGTATAATATACCTTTAAATTTTAACATTTGTTTAAAGGCATACAGTCGCTCAGATTGATTTTTTTTGTTTATATCAAAAGTTGCCAATATTTGATGTTTTATACTAATAAAATGTTCTGAACAAGAAGCCAGGTTTAAAAAATAGGTTATAATGTCGTAATTAGTGAAAAGAATTCGAATGTTTGCTGGAAAAATCACCATTAACACACCTAATTATAAGTCGGCTGTCTTTTCCGAAGTTTACCAGACACTGATAACTGCTATAAATAACCAGAAAGCATGTTGCAGGTAAATATTGGTTAAAATTAATATAATTTAAGAAATATAGCTATGAAATTGGATCCCGGGGTAATCAGTTAATATTATATAATGGTATTTAGTAAGAATGACACTTAATTGCTTATTGGTTCCAAAAATGTGTATCTAGAGTCATTCCACAATTAGCAATATTTTAGGACCATTCAGTTCACAGACCATAGTAGAAAGTTTTGGTTCAAAAAAGCAAATTGATTTTGAGGAGATTTTTTTTGTATTTCAGCTAGTCAGAACTATAATGCTTTATGGTGGTCATACTGGATATAAAATTAACATGAAATAAGGAATTGATTTAGAAGTTTGGCTAAAATTGCAAACTGTTCCAATTGACAAAATTATCTCCCTTTACAGAATTGCAAGATTAATGTCAAATGTTCAAGCTATTATAAGCTTAACAAAGGGAGATAAATTTGTATCCTAATTTAATAAATTAGTAAAATTAGCTTTGTACAAAATAAAGGGAGACAATTTATTATTTCCATATCCTGTTATCTTACAGTTTAATATTATATCTTCCTTTATCAAACATAGTTTTAAAGAGAAAGGGGTGACTAATATATCATTGGTCCCAATAAAAATACAACAAATGTGAACAGCTATGTCAACTGCTCAACAGGCGACATAATAATTTTATAAACCATCTCTGTCATACAGCCAACATAAAAAATAATTAAGACTAGATCAATTGATAATAAATATCACAAATAAAACTGACATGCATATTAATGAATATTTACACTAATACTTCGTATTTTCATAATGCATATTATGTCTTGAATTTTTGCATAACATATCTCCAATTACTTTTGTGAGCAAAACATAAACATGAAATTTTAATTTATGCATAACAAATTCAGTGTGGACACAATTTATATAAGTTTATCACTGATTTTTTTAGGACTTTAAAAATCTCATTCGATTATCAAATATTTTGACGAAGGTTATTACCGAAATGTGTCATGCACACTAAATTAGATATCTACATACAAATATGAGCTTCATGATACAACTTTATTTATTATCAATATTGATATGTTGCTTCATTTTCACACCCCACAACCAGACAACGAAAAATAATGTTCATACACTGGATTTAAAGCTGCATTAAAATATTATTGTCATGGGGGGGGGAGTTAGACAATAGAAACCATTAACTTCTGAACCTGTCAAATCCCTCATTCAAACACAGCAGGATTCATAATTCCAAATTTGGACTCAACTTATTTTTTTGTGGGGACCATCGCGGTCGTGATCGCATGATAGTTGGATTTACAAACTACCTGTGCAATCAGTGCCTATCACTACTAAAGTTGTGAGCTTGAATCCCACTCATGGTGAACTGTATTCGATACAACATTATGTGATAAGTGTCAGTGACTTGCGATAGGTTCTCCACTAATAAGGCTGACTGCCACGATATAACTGAAATATTGTGGTAAGTGGCATTAAACATCATTTCCCTAACCATATTTTTGGTAAAAATATTGTGAAATATGAAAATTAGTTTTAAAAAGACTAATTATTATGACATCATCATACTAAAATAATTTACTACTACAAATGTTTGCATTCATATAAAAATAAAATAAAATATGGCAGTTAGTTAGAGAAAAGCTTTGTCTAAGGGCAAGTACAAGCATTTTCCCCAGGATAAATTTAAACTGCTTGAGATCACTGATCTGTTTTCCCTTGTCAGGATTGACACTGGATTTGAGAAAAGCTTTGTCTAAGGGAAAGTAAAAGCATTTCACCAAGGATAAATCTAAACTGTTTAGAGATAGATCACTGACCTGTTTAGCCTTTAGTCAGGATTGAAATATCAATGATCAAACTATATTGGACAACATATACTGTTATGGATATCAGCCAATCCAGTTCATTAAGGTTATTGATTGGATGTAAGAGATTACAAACTATAACTTAAGCTTGTATACACATTGTATTATGATCAAAGACATGTGTTAGCTGCTACAAGGTACAATTAGAAAATTAAAAGATGAAATTTTTTTTTATTAAAAAAAAAAATATATATACAGGTATTAAAAGATGAAATTTTTTAATTAAAAAAGAAAGAGACACAAAATGTGGCATTTACCACACAATTATAAATTTGAAAGTCACAAACTACAAATTGAGATTGCATACATGTTGTCTCATGATCAAAGAATTTGTTACCTATAAGGTACAGGGTAAAATATCCAGCAATAATAAATATAATTTATATACAAAAATGCTGTGCTCACAGGGTAAAATGTACCGCAATATTAAATATGATTTACATGTATATACAACAATGCTGTGCTCACAGTCAGAGTAAAATGCTCTGCAAAAATAAATATAGGAGCCATCCGACTCATATTACGTCAATATTTACAAAACAAGTGATTTAGGCTGTCAGTGGACAGCAAACCGGGTTTATTCTGCTCGATAGTGAAATACATATTGTCATAATAACCATTCTAATGTAGTTGTTTAATATTCCTGGTTTGTGATTGGACAATGCTGTAATTTTCAAGGTATCAATTCCACGGTTGAAATATCATGAGATATTTTTAGAATTTTAGCCGCTTACCGCTTACGTCATCTTGTCAATAACGTGGCAATACACATGATTACATTAGCGTCGCCAGTAAACTCAATTTGCGACCATCAAATCTCCAATTGATGCCGTGAAATTTTCAAATACAATACAGTTATCTCCTAAATATAGAACATCTTTAAATTTTTAGCTGTCAGTGGACAGCAAACCGGGTTTTTCATGCATGATAGCCTGGCTGTTGGACATAATTTGTAAGGAGACCATTCACTGGGAAGAATTTGATTCAATTGAAACAAGAGGTGCTATTAAAACATTGTGCCTCCTTTCATTTAAATCCAGAAACCCTATCAATGATAATAAGAGAATCTGCTAGTACATGAATGTGTGACAAATCTTCCGGTAGTTGCACCAAATGATAGGTCTATGAGTCTATCAGGAGGTTTATCAAATATTTGAAATCCAATTGATTTAAACATATTCTATTGATAAATAACAGCTATTATTCTTCTAGTTCCAGAACTGCATGGTTGTTAGGTATTTTTGCAACAACAACAAAAAAGGTTTAAGAGTTTTCCAGTGTATTTACCAAAGATGGAATTCAAATATTTTGAAATTAAATTATTCCATGTCACAGTCTTGTACTTCTGGTTCCAGAAATGTATAATTGTTAGGTGCCTTTACTATAAATAATAGTTCTGACAGTCTATAACCTGTACATCAATGTTATTCTTTGGGATGATGTCTTTTCTTTTTATAAGATGGCAAAAAAAAATATACCCCCAATTAGACCTATAGTTCACATATAAACTTTTGTAATTCTGAAAATCTGGCAAGAACTGTATCAAATTAACTCAAATCATCTACCCACCTAAAGATATTTATACAAACAAATATTTACATACAATTTATAACAGATAAAACTAAAAAAAACCACATCCTACCAACGATATCAAATATCTTTTGTTACAATCCAGCGGACAGTAAAAACATTGTTCACAAGCCAAACACAACAAATGCATATCTCTTATCAAAATAATATCATATCTACAAATCTTTAAATAAATAAATAAAACATTTGATACAGATATTTTTTTGGGGATAATATATCACAGTCATCATAGTTTATTATATAATTTATATGTAGGAATTTTTCCCACAGTAACAAAAAATTGCACCATCTATAATTTTTTTTCAAATGGAAACATTTTCTTAAAAGAATTTAACTTAAACTGTTTGATGTAAACTTTTTGATAGGAAAGTTATAACATGGTATAAAAACTGACCATGTTTAAGGAATGTTTCTCTCATACTTATTAATAAATATATCAGTTTTACCAGCAACTGAACAACGATCCCAGGTTTTACACAATATATATAACAACTATAATTTCATTGTCTTCTATGGCACATAGAAAAACGAAAAAAATCCATAAATATAACAATTTCAGAAACAATTATGTAAATATCACCACATGAACTATGTGAAATATTAACAAAGCAGAAAACATTTGCATAACTTCTTTACTTTGCTTGTAGCTGTGTAAACAGCTTCACAAATCCAATAGATATTTTATTGTCTTCAAATTACAGATTAAATGGTTTTGACGATTAATCATGCATTGTGGTTTCAAGTTTTCTATACACACCCATTAAAACCAGAGGCTCTCAGGAGCCTGTAATCGCTCACCTGGATCAAAGCTGCTTTCAATAACAACGCAATTGCACTGCGGCAGCCATCTTGGTGGGAGAGCACGACTGCCGGACACAATTTTGGAACAGGACCATCAAATGACTATTCCATCAAAGTTTGGTTCTAATTGAGCTACTGGTTCCAGACAAGATGGTTTTTATGTGAATTTCCCATAGGGTCCTATGTTAAACTAAGTACAGCTGTGCAGCCATCTTGGTCAGAGGGCGTGACCACCAGACACAATTTTGGAAGAGGACCATCCAATGGCTATTTTATCAAAGTTTGGTTCCAATTGAGCAACTCACAGGTTCCAGACAAGAAGATTTTTATGTGAATTTCCCATAGGGTCCTATGTTAAGCTAAGTTCGGCTGTGGGGGCCATCATGGTCGAAGGGCCGGACACATTTTTGGAAGATAACCATCCAATGACTATTTCATCAAAATTTTATTCTTATTGAGCAAATGGTTTCAGACAAGAAGATTTTTATGGGAATTTCCCATAGGGTCCTATGTTAAATTAAGTTCGGCTGTGGTGGCCATCTTGGTTGGAGGTATGAAATGCCGGACACAATTTTGGAAGGGGACCACCCAAGGATCATTTCAGCAAAGTTTGGTTTAGATTGGCTCAGTAGTTTCAGAGGAGAAGATTTTTTTTAAATTCCATCCCCCCTTTTTTCTATTTTTAGCTTGGTGGCCATCTTGGTTGGAAGTCAGGATCACCGGACACAATTTTGGAAGGGGGCCACCCAAGGATCATTCCACCAAAGTTTGGTTGCAATTGGCCCAGTGGTTTCTGAGGAGAAGATTTTTATGTGAATTTCCCATAGGGTCCTATGTTAAGCTAAGTTCGGCTGTGAGAGCCATCTTGGTCAAAGGGACGAACCCCCGGACATATTTTTGGAAGAGAACCATCCAATGACTATTTCATCAAAATTTTGTTCTTATTGAGCAAATGGTTTCAGAAAAGAAGATTTTTATGGGAATTTCCCATAGGGTCCTATGTTAAATTAAGTTCGGCTGTGGCAGCCATATTGGTCGGAGTTCTGAAATGCCGGACACAGTTTTGGAAGAGGACCATCCAAGAATCATTTCAGCAAAGTTTGGTTGAGATTGGCTCAGTAGTTTCAGAGGAGAAGATTTTTTATGAATTTCATCCCCCCTTTTTTCTAATATGCATAATCGGTCAAAAACGACAAAAGTTCAAAGTTCATAAAAAATCCTGTAATATATGTTTAAAAGCTCATCATTATGCTTTAACAGTTCAAATTTGGGCACATTCTGTCTTAAAATAGAGCAGTTTTGGCCATTTGAAGAAATTTCTATTTTTAGCAATGGCGGCCATCTTGGATACAGGACGGTGCTGACGGACACAATTTTGAAAGGGGACCACCTAAGAATCATTCAGACAAAGTTTGGTTGAAATTGGCCTAGTGGTTTCTAACAAGAAGATTTTTAAATGATTTTTTGCTTATTTATGCCTAATTTGCATAATTGGTCAAAATCGGCAAAAGTTCAAAGTTCATAAAAAATCCCATAATATATGTTAAAAAGCTCATCATTATGCTTATACAGTTCAAATTTGGGCACATTCTGGCTTAAAATAAAGCAGTTTTGGCCATTTGAAGAAATATCTATTTTTAATAATGGCGGCCATCTTGGATGGAGGGCGGGGCTGTCGGACACAAATTTGAAAGGGACCCACCCAGGTTTGGTTTAATTTGGTTCAGCAGTTTCAGAGAAGAAGATTTAAATGTAATCTTTTATCAAAATATGCCTAATTTGCATAATCGGTATAAATCGGCTGAAAGAAAAATTTGCCATATAGCTGCAGTTAAAATTTGAGCTCATTTTGACTTATACTAAAGCAGCAATGGACAATTAAAATTTCATCCCCCCTTTTTTCTATTTTTAGCTTGGCGGCCATCTTGGTTAGAAGTCGGGATCACCGGACACAATTTTGGAAGGGGGCCATCCAAGGACCATTCCACCAAAGTTTGGTTGCAATTGGCCCAGTGGTTTCTGAGGAGAAGATTAAAATGTGAAATGTTGACGGATGGACGACGGACGAAAAGTGATGACAATAGCTCACATGGCCTAAAGGCCAGGTGAGCTAAAAATATAGTTTTCACATAAGTTCAAGGTTGGATCATTTTTCATCTGTAAAATGGAGGTAACTATATTGGGAATAATACTGCACTACAAAGAGGAATCATCTACTATACAAGTCAACTATGGATGTGCCATTATGTCAAGACTTACATAGTTACTTAAAGAAGCATGTATAATATAACAATGTGGGTACATCATACATGTAACAATTGTTTCTGATTTGTCATAATGTTATTCACAATAAAATGAATATGCACATAAATATTTATGAAAACACAAGATGATAACAAAATAATTGGCCATTACCTTCTGAATGAGAAGAGTTAGAAAATAATCTTTTAGAAAATGAATTTAAAAACACAATTAGGGGTGGCAAAGTCTTCTTTTTCTTATTCTATGTCTAAACAAAATATCACCATTTTCTTTTGAAAAAAATATGTAAGGTACATGTTTACGCTTGTGTGCATCTTCACCTTGTCAAATGTGCACAAATAATTTCCATAATGCAGTACCTACATATCTATATCTAACAACATTTCATTAAATCACTTTTCAACATCTCTGACTTTAATCCCAAAAAATCCCTGTGTTAAAGATCTAGGTGTTATCCTTGTGCTAAGTAATACAAATACATTTTGCATAACTTTATTAAAATCTGATAATGATTGTTCCAATGTTCCTGTTATTGCATAAACAATGTGTAATTCTCAAAATCTGTCATAAAAAAAAAAAAAAAAAAACCTAGTCCCATGTTATTAAAATCTTAAAATGTGATAATAAATGTTGAAGGTCTTACAAATACTTGTAAAATGTGTAATTCTCAAATCTATAAATTTTTGGCAAGAAATAATTTTGTCTGATTTTCTACTCTAGTAGACAACTAAAGTCATTCAAGATCTTCTCCTGTTCATTAGTTCTGCAAAATATTATTCAAATCTAACTGCTGTTGTATCTCCCTCCCCCACAACTGAGTGGTCAGTTTAAAAAATCACATAATTCAAGATATGTTGGTAATTTTGTTCATTTTTGAAACCTGAAATTAAATAAAACACAGAACTTTTACAATAACCTGTTAGTTCATTCATGTTTGATTTTTAAATTTCAGCTTCTTTTTATTAATGATATCAACAGTCTATAAAATCTGTTCAAAATGTACATCGATATCTTGGTATTATTGTTCTATCCTAATATCACACATGATGAATGCCTCTGGAATGCAGATCTGAAAGTCCAAAACTCTCTCGTTCACTTTCTTCTTTCATTGGCGGAAGTAACGTAACGTTCTCAAATTCAACGTGATTTTGTAACAGTATATGATCGTCAGGGTGAATGTATCCGTTCGCTCTTAAATTTGACGTACTCTTTGAATGAGAAAGATTAACTTTAAAATGTGCATTGAGATTGGAGTCACTATGAACATATGGAAGTATCTGTTCTCTTCTTTTGGCTTGATTTTGGTCATACTTGGCCTGAAATCAAGAAAACATTATTTTTATCATTTGAATAACAATAAATATTTGTTATTTTCAATGAAAGAAAACATGATAAAATGTAAGCAGTATTAAAGCTGTTTTAAGCACCTGTCGGTTGCAGAGACCATCGAGGAGCTGTCGTGGTCGTGATAGTATGGTAGTTGGATTTACAACTACCTGTGCAATCAGTGTCTATTACCACTAAAGTTGTGAGTTCGAACCCCATTCATGGCGAGGTGTACTCGATACAACATTATGTGATAAAGTTTGTCAATGACTTCTGACAGGTCGGTGGTTTTCTCCAGTTACTCCACCAATAAAACTGACCACCACGATGTAACAAATATTGTTGAAAGTGGCGTTAAAACACCATTAATCAAACCAACCACACGTCATTGATCAAGAATGGATTTAGGACTGACAGGTTTTTAATTTTTCTTATTAGCATTTGTTTTTGCATGCTACCTTTAAAATCTTGAAACCAGTGCCTGCATTGCTCACCTGATAACTGATTGAGGCATTTGTAAAGCATATTCCCCAAAGATATTAAACCAAGTCCTGTGGTTACAATTTCGAATCAATATAAAATACAACCTGGGTACGATTCCATTTACATTCAAGCCTTTAAATAATTTCAAAGATGAAATTTAGTACCCCTGTGTGAACATACATTTTGTGCTGGTGGCCATCTTGAGTCTAAGGTGAAATTTAGTTCCACAAGTGGTCATGTGTTAAACTCTATTTTGTGCTGTTTAGGAGTCAAAGATGAAATTTAGTTCCACAAATGGTCCTGTGTTAAATTAAATTTTGTGCTGGTGGCCATCTTGGGCTTCCCGGGGGATATCTACGGATAGGGCATAAATAACATATTATCTCCAGTTATAGTAAACTAGAGGCTCAGGGCTCAGGTGAGCCTGTATCGCTCACCTGACATAAATAAGTCCTCTTAAGAATGTCTGCATGCCGAATACATCTAAGTTACTATTCAAATCCCATACTGCCATAGGAATCTTTGTTAAAACTATATCTGCTCATGGCAGCCATCTTGGATGGAGGTCGTGGTCACCGGACACAATTTTGAAAGTATACTACACAAGGACCATCCATGCCATGTTTGCTTTAAATTGGCTGACTGGTTTCAGAAGAGAAGACTTTTAAACAATTTTCCCATAGGGTCCTATGTTAAAACTATGTCTGCTGACGGTAGCCATTTTGAACCGAGATCGGGATCACTGAACACAATTTTGGAAGTTGACCACACTAAGGACCATCGATGACATGTTTGCTATATTGGCTTACTGGTTTCAGAGGAGAAGATTAAAAAAAAAAACTTCCCATAGGGTCCTATGTTAAAACTACAGTATGTCCGCTGAAGGTGGCCATCTTGGATGGAGGTCAGGGTCACTGGACACAATTTTGAAAATTGACCACTTAAGGACCATCCATGCCATGTTTGCTTTAAATTGGCTTACTGGTTTCAGAGGAGAAGATTTTTAAACATATTTCCCATAGGGTCCTATGTTAAAACTATGTCCGCTGATGGTGGCCATCTTGCATGGAGGTTTGGGTCACTGGATATAATTTGAAAGTTGACCATTTAAGGACCATTCATGCCATATTTGCTTTAAATTGGCTTACTGGTTTCAGAGGAATTTGTTTTTAAACATTTTCCCCATAGGGTCCTATGTTAAAACTATGTCCACTGACGGTGGCCATCTTGGATGGAGGTCGGGGTCACAGGACATAATTTTGAAAGTTGACCATTCATGCCATGTTTGCTTTAAATTGACTTTCCGATCAGCAAACGATTCACAAGTTTAGTACAGGACCACCTAATGATCATTCCTGCAAAGTCACAATTCAATTGGCTTAGTGGTTTCTAACAAGAAGATTTTTAAAATTTCGACCAATCAGAACACATTATGGGCCCTGGCAGCCATGTTGGATTTCCGATCAGCGCCAAAAATCTTGTATATGACCATCCAATGAACATTTCTGCCAAATTTGGTTCAAATCTGTTTTGTGGTTTCAGAAAAAAAAATGAAAATGTGAAATTCCCATAGGGTCCAATGTTAAACTAAGTTGAGTCATGGTGGCCATCTTGAATTTCCGATCGGCAAACGATTCATAAGTTTAGTAGAGGACCACCCAATGATCATTCCTGTAAAGTCACAATTCAATTGGCTTAGTGGTTTCTAACAAGAAGATTTTGTAAATTTCGACCAATCAGAACACATTATGGGCCCTGCAGCCATGTTGGATTTCCGATCAGTACCAAAAACAAAAATCTTGTATATAACCATCCGATGAACATTTCTGGCAAGTTTGGTTGAAATCTGTTCTGCGGTTTCAGAGAAGAGGATTTAAATGTGAAAAGCTAACGGACGGACGACGCTTACCCATGACAAAAGCTCACATGGCTTATGGCCAGGTGAGCTAAAAAAAATTGGGCCACATAAGTGACATTTTATGACGTCAAAGCTTGTGACATTGCATGCAAAAAAAAAATTTAGTTGATTTTGGCCTTTATTGAATGTCAAGCCGTTAATTTGACCAAAGCCAAAGGTAGTAAGTACCCTACACCAGGTAAAAAATACTAGATACTTTCATTTTTTTTTTTACTTACTAGTATTCTTTCCAACAACAAAGAAAATTCCACTTTAACATGGCTCACGGGGGTCCAAAATGTCTTATTTTTGACAATAGATGGAGATAAATTCATTATTTACGTTCCTATCCGTAGACAATACTAGACATAGAGATTTTAACACCCTTCAGTAGTCTGTACACCCTTCGGCTGTGCCTCATGGTGTACTTGGCTACTTCAGGGTGTTAAAATCACCATATCTACGGATAGGAACGTAAATAACTTATACTATCAAACATTATGCACGTTTTCCTTTGAAATTAACGAAAGTTGCCTGTCTGATACAAGATGTTGTATCACCACATTGTGGTGATAAAAGAATGGCGCGACGTTGCACGAGACGTTCTCTGCCGAACTACTTTGTCATGACGTCATATCATTGGAATGTGAGAGAAAATGCAGTAACGCGGCATCATTGAATGAACGGTAAATATAATGTGACGTCATGCACGAAATGTAGTCTCCCTCAGAGTATTGTACAAATTTTAATTTAACCCTTTTTATTTGTTTAAAATTGGTTTTTATTGAAATGTTAGATAAACTTATTACATACATATTGTGTTGGTAGAAGACTTTGTATCAGGTCTTGCCTGAACATACCGCATCACAACTAGTTGCTTTCGCGACTCGTAGTAATACTGGTTCACACAACAGGCTTGACCTGATATAAAGTCTTGTACCAACACACTATGTATGTATTGGGTATTTATCACATGAGGAAACAAAAATTATCACCTGATAAAAAGGTTAATAAAGGAAATTAATCTATGACATTACAGGTAACATATACATTTACATTTCTTTGATGCTTCTCATTTTCATAAAATATCGCCTGTTATCAGGAATAGTCTGACAGGTCATTAACCTTGACCTTGAACCAGTGTTGTGACCTTTCATTATTATATCTGACCTGTCATTTACCTCCATTGTATACATTTGATATACATACATGATCTCTGTGTTTATATCATTACCGGTAACTATAATTATAAGCATTGATGCCTTTTATAATTATCTTGGTAATCTTTACAAAATTGTAAATTACAAATAATTATCAATATAAAAATTGATTGCCAGGTAACTAAATATATTGCTATGGGAACAAGGACGTCTTTGATATTTAACGAAGTGATTATTTGCCTCTCTATTCCATAATTGCACAACAACAATAACAACAACAATAAACCAGAGGCTCAAGAGCCTGTATCGTTCACCTGGTAATAAAAAAAACCAATTGGTCCTATGTAAAAACTATGTCCTGCAGTGGTAGTCATCTTGGAATTACGATCAACATAAAAAACACAAAGTTTGTAAAGGACCTTCCAATGATTGATGCATAGTTTAGGTTCAATCAGTGCAATAGCTTCAGAGAAGAAGATATTTCTGTATTTTCCCGATATGGTCCTGTGTTAATACTATGACCTGTGGTGGCAGCCATCTTGGATTTCCGATCGGCATAAAAAACAGAGGACCTTCCAATGATCATTCCTGGGCAGTTTGGTTTCAGAGAAGAAGCGTTTTGAAACATTTTTCCCATAGGGTCCAATGTTAAACAAGTCCTGCCGTAGCCGCCATTTTGAATTTCATATCAGAACAAAAAACGTAAAGTTTGTAGAGGACCATCCAATGAACATTCATGTACAGTTTGGCTTTAATAATATTTGTAGTTTCTGAGAAGAAGGCATTTGAACATTTTCCCATAGGGTCCAATGTTAATCTATGTATTACGGTGGTGGCCATCTTGGATTTCCGATCGGCATAAAAAACATAAACTTTGTAGAGAACCTTCCAATGATCATTCCTGGGCAGTTTGGTTTCAACTGTCTAAGTGGTTTCAGAGAAGAAGCGTTTTGAAACATTTTCCCCATAGGGTCCAATGTTAAACTAAGTCCTGCCGTAGCCGCCATTTTGAATTTCATATCAGAACAAAAAACGTAAAGTTTGTAGAGGACCATCCAATGAACATTCATGTACAGTTTGGCTTTAATCATATTTGTAGTTTCTGAGAAGAAGGCATTTGAACATTTTCCCATAGGGTCCAATGTTAATCTATGTATTGCGGTGGCAGCCATCTTGGATTTCCGATCGACATAAAAAACAAAAAATTTGTAGAGGACCTTCCAATGATCATTCCTGGGCAGTTTGGTTTCAACTGTCCTAGTGGTTTCAGAGAAGAAGCGTTTTGAAACATTTTCCCCATAGGGTCCAATGTTAAACTAAGTCCTGCTGTAGCCGCCATTTTGAATTTCATATCGGAACAAAAAACGTAAAGTTTGTAGAGGACCATCCAATGAACATTCATGTACAGTTTGGCTTTAATCATATTTGTAGTTTCTGAGAAGAAGGCATTTGAACATTTTCCCATAGGGTCCAATGTTAATCTATGTATTGCGGTGGTGGCCATCTTGGATTTCCAATCGACTTAAAAAACATAAACTTTGTAGAGGACCTTCCAATGATAATTCCTGGGCAGTTTGGTTTCAATTGTCCAAGTGGTTTCAGAGAAGAAACGTTTTGAAACATTTTCCCCATAGGGTCCAATGTTAAACTAAGTCCTGCCGCAGCCGCCATTTTGAATTTCATACCGGAACAAAAAACGTAAAGTTTGTAGAGGACCATCTAATGAACATTCATGTACAGTTTGGCTTTAATCATATTTGTAGTTTCTGAGAAGAAGGCATTTGAATATTTTCCCATAGGGTCCAATGTTAATCTATGTCCTGCGGTGGCAGCCATCTTGGATTTCCGATCGGCAAACAGAAAGTTTGTAGAGGACCTTCCAATGATCATTCCTGGGCAGTTTGGTTTCAACTGTCCAAGTGGTTTCAGAGAAGAAGCATTTTGAAACATTTTTCCCATAGGGTCCAATGTTAAACTAAGTCCTGCCGTAGCCGCCATTTTGAATTTCATATCGGAACAAAAAACCTTGAGATTGTAGAAGACCGTCCAATGAACATTCATGTACAGTTTGGCTTTAATCATATTTGTAGTTTCTGAGAAGAAGGCATTTGAACATTTTCCCATAGGGTCCAATGTTAATCTATGTCCTGCGATGGCGGCCATCTTGGATTTCCGATCGGCATAAAAAACAGAAACTTGGTAAAGGACATTCCAATGATCATTCATTTACAGTTTGGGTTCAGTCAGTTCATTAGTTTCAGAGAAGAAGATCTTTGAAATTTCAGCCAATCAGAGCATATTATTGGCCCTGGCAGCCATATTGAATATCCGACTGGAACGAAAAACAGTAACTTTGTAGAGGACCATCCAAGGAACATTCCTGCTAAGTTTGGTTCCAATCGGCCCAGTGGTTTCGGAGAAGAAGCTTGAAATGTGAAAAGTTTACAGACAACAGACAACAGACGACGGACGACAAGTGATGGCAATAGTTCACCTGGACCTTTGGTCCAGGTGAACTAAAAACAGGGGGTAAACTCAGGTGCTCGTGAAGGGTCAAAATAGGTCTAACTTACATAATCAACAAATACTTTACAAAAAATCAAGAATATTTATTAAACAACTCATTCTCATTTAGCTACAGTTTAAATTTCACTGTAAAATGTAGAAGTTTTGGTCATCTTAAGATATTTCTATTTTTAGTTAAAGTTGGCATCAAGACAGGGCTGTAAGATATACATTTGTCCTTCAGAAAGAGAATAACCCAATGACTAAAGGGGGGTTTACACGGCATGATTTTGTTATGCATTACTTGACATACATAACAAATAATACCATGTAAACATCTTAAGTCAGAGTAATAAGAAACATGTGTTACTGACATACAGATTAGAACTTGTTCTATTCCTCATGTCAAGTCATGGCATTTTGACCAATCAAAACAAAGATAAACACATCATCATCAACATCACCACGTGGAGTTCCAAAACAAAAGAATCAACATTTGCAGTTTAGAATTGAAATTATGCCTAAAAAAAAAGGAATTATACTTGAGCAAAATGCAGATTCAGCAGTTATGTGAACTACCTGTATATCAAGAAGAACATTTGTGGAACATTCAGTCCGCATTATTTAAAAAAAAATCCCTTGTATCCATTCTTAGAAAGTTTCTGAAACCTTGAGGGTCCTCATCTGATAATTACTTTACCAAGGCATGGTGAGCTCCATGTTTCCTGCACTTCTGAATCCAGGCACATACCCATTTTTTTCTCTGACGTTTTTTTCTTTGTATTCTTTGAAGAACACTTGCATTTATTATTATGCACAAAGAAATAACTATTTCATCTTCCTGGTCATACAAAATAGGAAAATAGAGGGACAAAGGCAATCCAGCATAGCCTTACACCATACTGTATACATATTCATAATATTGATACAAGCAATGAAATTAAAAGAAATCAATTAATAAATTTAGTTCACTCCTTTTTTCTTTGACCAAAGTTGAATATACATATAGCATGATTATTTTTGCATTAAAAACCTTCTACTTGATTGTATAATTATTTATTTTATACATATGATCACCTTTCTAGCTTGAAAACTAATTAGCAAATTTCCCATTTTTGAAATCAAATATATCATTAAATTTTGTTCTAGCTAAATTATTTTTACTAATACATGTGTAATATTTTTATCTAGTGGTTTTTCCTCTAAATTTAATTGAGATCACTCTGCAGTTTGCTAAAAAATATATATTTAATTTTCGTGTAAAAATCACACATGAAAATGTCAATCTAGGATGTATATATGATCATATCATTATGAATCTCAGAAACACCATATATTTTCAATATTTTTCAAGTGTACCAGTACTTCACTATTTACAGATGGTACTTTTTTTTTTTTTTTTTTTTTTATTAAAATTTGAAAAAATTTCATGAATATCTTATACAGCACTCTTTAAAATCAGGAGGTACCAAAGACAATGCTATGCGGGTAAAAGTACCTGGTACCGCCCCTTATTGAAAGGCCTGATGTTAGTGAGTGCTAATATTTATAGAAATGTTATCAAGTGATGTTCCTCTGTAAAAATCACCTCTTTAATTAATCTGTTAGCATGTTAATCATGCTTTGACTGAATGGGGACAAATGGTCAATTATTTCCCCTAACTGATAACACAGATGGCGCTGCTGTAGATCAGGTTCAACAACAGCATCTCTTTATCTCTAAGTTACATAGATTAACATTGGGTTCATATTTGTTTACAAATAATTATCAATATTTTTGTTAATAATTAAAATTCTTTCTACATATTGTTGTGCATATGATTTGCTCATAGAGGTGGAAACTTGTTTCCTAATGACGAGCAAATAAAAAAGAATGATTAAATGCAATTAAAAAGAATTAAGTTTGTAAAAACACAAAGAATGGACACCATACAAAAGCAGTATTGTTTGCTATGAACTTCCTAGAAAATGATTATACACCAGTGACAAGTTTTGGTAAAAGTAAATTAAAATTAAACTGTAAAATGTAATAATTTAATAGCATTGTTTAATTTAGGATTATACATTTCATACTTAAATTTTTTTTTTAAATTAATTTTATATATATATATATATATATATATATATATATATACAATGTGCATAAATAAATATAATAAAAAGAAATATTTTAAATGAAAATATAAAGACAACTTCACATAATAAATATTCTATTTACATGTATTGCAAAATATCATTTTTTTAATATTGGTTCATAATTAATATCTATGCACTTTATAGTGTTTATAAATTATATTTATTATTCAATATTACATGCCGAGATGGCAATCTTTACAGTGTTTACTAAAGCATGTTTATTTGTAAGATTGATGCATGCCATCACAGATTAGGGATTAAGTTTATCATCAGAAGATATTAATGAATAGAAATACTTTTTTCCATTTTAACTTTTTTTGTATTTTATTTATTGCTGGTACCAATGTTTATAGGAAACATCTAAAAAGGGGGTAAGGGGGTGTTTCAGATGTGGTCTGTTGTTAAAGAAAATGCCCATCTAGTGCATCTGAAGAAGGTGCAGACTTGGGAACAAATTACAAATGAAACAAAATTTGAGTTCTTAACAAAAGAAGAAGAGGAATGCGGACTTCTGTGTATATCTGATGTAGGGGAAAATGGATGTGTTTAGAGTGAAAATTAGAGTGAAAATTAGTCTTACTTAAATGCAAACAAATGAAAAATGTATTGTGTTGTTCCACAATATTAGGAATTTGGATGTCAGTCTCCAGTTTGGCCATCCCTTGTCATTGAAAACTTTAGATCTGACATTGATCAGTATTAATTCATACTGGGTAGGCAAAATACACCAACATCAAATTTGTATTGGCTTCCCTAGGTGGTGGAACATATAACTTGAACTATGTATACAGCAGAGTGTGGACCAGCTAAATTTTGAAAATCAATATCCTGGATAAATGTTGTGTCTAGACAATGGAAGGAGTTAGCTTTGCGTCCACATAGTGATTTAGTATGTTATAGTCCATCTGATTGAAATAAAATTTCACCAACCCGACTTATTGTAGATGACACAAAAATACCATTCCAAAAACCAAAACATCAGGTTGCACAATGATCTACTTATTCTACATATAAAACAGAAACACAGTAAAAGTATTGTTTGGATGTTCAACTGGTGGACTTGTCATATCTGTCTCCTGCATATGGAGGATCAGATGTCACAATTAATGTTCCAACATTTTTTTAAAGAAAAGAAATAGTATGTCTGGAAAAACAGTGCAAAGAGACAGAAAAATATCCAGTAAACTTGTTCATATTGAACAGGTGATAGGTTTAACAAAAACATTTAAAATTCTCACCCTTGCTTCAAACAGAACAGAAGCAAAGCTTGTCAGTGACATCAGTTTTGTAGTTGTGCAATTTCAAAAAATGCATTATTCCACCATTTAAACTAAATTATTTCATAATTGAAAGTAAATTATTATATATGTCTGAGTACACTAATAAACAGAGTAAATATATATACATGTATAACTATCATATATAAATTTATTTAGGTCTGTATATGCCTGTACATAATAATAAAGTCAGTTTTGGAATATAACTTTATTTAAAGTTACATATCACCAAGAATAATTTGTAATATCCATAATAACTAAACTTATTTAAAACTGTCTTTTTAAAATTGATTTATCATAAAATGCACTTAAACTAATGTACTAATAATTTCAGAAATAAACTCTTCATTTCTATCAACTGTTATTATTTTGTTAACCTTAAATGTGTACAGATACAGCTGCACTCCTTAATTTTAATTCCTTTTTTTTTTCAGTTCAGGTATATGCATTAATACACAACTTTCATAATTCAACATTTTTTGTATCATTAAGTAATATTTAGAGTACTTTTAATTTTGTGTATGTGCTACAAAAAATCAAGAATATTTATTAAACAACTCATTCTAATTTAGCTACAGTTTAAATTTCACTGTAAAATGTAGAAGTTTTGGTCATCTTAAGATATTTCTATTTTTAGTTAAAGTTGGCATCAAGACAGGGCTGTAAGATATACATTTGTCCTTCAGAAAGAGAATAACCCAATGACTAAAGGAGGGTTTACACGGCATGATTTTGTTATGCATTACTTGACATACATAACAAATAATACCATGTAAACATCTTAAGTCAGAGTAATAAGAAACATGTGTTACTGACATACAGATTAGAACTTGTTCTATTCCTCATGTCAAGTCATGGCATTTTGACCAATCAAAACAAAGATAAACACATCATCATCAACATCACCACGTGGAGTTCCAAAACAAAAGAATCAACATTTGCAGTTTAGAATTGAAATTATGCCTAAAAAAAAAGGAATTATACTTGAGCAAAATGCAGATTCAGCAGTTATGTGAACTACCTGTATATCAAGAAGAACATTTGTGGAACATTCAGTCCGCATTATTTAAAAAAAAATCCCTTGTATCCATTCTTAGAAAGTTTCTGAAACCTTGAGGGTCCTCATCTGATAATTACTTTACCAAGGCATGGTGAGCTCCATGTTTCCTGCACTTCTGAATCCAGGCACATACCCATTTTTTTCTCTGACGTTTTTTTCTTTGTATTCTTTGAAGAACACTTGCATTTATTATTATGCACAAAGAAATAACTATTTCATCTTCCTGGTCATACAAAATAGGAAAATAGAGGGACAAAGGCAATCCAGCATAGCCTTACACCATACTGTATACATATTCATAATATTGATACAAGCAATGAAATTAAAAGAAATCAATTAATAAATTTAGTTCACTCCTTTTTTCTTTGACCAAAGTTGAATATACATATAGCATGATTATTTTTGCATTAAAAACCTTCTACTTGATTGTATAATTATTTATTTTATACATATGATCACCTTTCTAGCTTGAAAACTAATTAGCAAATTTCCCATTTTTGAAATCAAATATATCATTAAATTTTGTTCTAGCTAAATTATTTTTACTAATACATGTGTAATATTTTTATCTAGTGGTTTTTCCTCTAAATTTAATTGAGATCACTCTGCAGTTTGCTAAAAAATATATATTTAATTTTCGTGTAAAAATCACACATGAAAATGTCAATCTAGGATGTACATATGATCATATCATTATGAATCTCAGAAACACCATATATTTTCAATATTTTTCAAGTGTACCAGTACTTCACTATTTACAGATGGTACTTTTTTTTTTTTTTTATTAAAATTTGAAAAAATTTCATGAATATCTTATACAGCACTCTTTAAAATCAGGAGGTACCAAAGACAATGCTATGCGGGTAAAAGTACCTGGTACCGCCCCTTATTGAAAGGCCTGATGTTAGTGAGTGCTAATATTTATAGAAATGTTATCAAGTGATGTTCCTCTGTAAAAATCACCTCTTTAATTAATCTGTTAGCATGTTAATCATGCTTTGACTGAATGGGGACAAATGGTCAATTATTTCCCCTAACTGATAACACAGATGGCGCTGCTGTAGATCAGGTTCAACAACAGCATCTCTTTATCTCTAAGTTACATAGATTAACATTGGGTTCATATTTGTTTACAAATAATTATCAATATGTTTGTTAATAATTAAAATTCTTTCTACATATTGTTGTGCATATGATTTGCTCATAGAGGTGGAAACTTGTTTCCTAATGACGAGCAAATAAAAAAGAATGATTAAATGCAATTAAAAAGAATTAAGTGAGTAAAAACACAAAGAATGGACACCATACAAAAGCAGCATTGTTTGCTATGAACTTCCTAGAAAATGATTATACACCAGTGACAAGTTTTGGTAAAAGTAAATTAAAATTAAACTGTAAAATGTAATAATTTAATAGCATTGTTTAATTTAGGATTATACATTTCATACTTAAATATTTTTTTTTAATTAATTATATATATATATATATATATATATATATATATATATACGTCTGAAAATTAAACCAAACAGTGTTAGAATTAGATTTTAGAGCTGTCAAATTTTTGTTCTTCCCTCGACGGGATTTGAACCCACACCATTGTTACACTGCAGCACCATTCGCTTAGCCTTACGTCCAGCGCCCTAGACCACTCGACTACATCCACTCCCTTAAAAAGGAGCTTCAATAGTCGTAGTGTTACCTTGTCTCGTAAGGCAAATCTAGGGATAGGCGTAAGACATGTGTATAAGCGTGTGTAGATGGTACATATATACTTAATATTATAATTTGACAGCAATCTAACTCAGCAATTTTTAATATATTGGATAGGATAATGAAGAATTATTCATTATACAGTCACAGGAAATAAAGTATATTATACAAACGTCTAGAAGCAAGTGACAACCATACAATATATCTGTCCCACTGGATCTCAAAGTTACTTTAAAGGATACTAGGTTAATACTAAATATTATATACGTCTGAAAATTAAACCAAACAGTGTTAGAATTAGATTTTAGAGCTGTCAAATTTTTGTTCTTCCCTCGACGGGATTTGAACCCACACCATTGTTACACTGCAGCACCATTCGCTTAGCCTTACGTCCAGCGCCCTAGACCACTCGACTACATCCACTCCCTTAAAAAGGAGCTTCAATAGTCGTAGTGTTACCTTGTCTCGTAAGGCAAATCTAGGGATAGGCGTAAGACATGTGTATAAGCGTGTGTAGATGGTACATATATACTTAATATTATAATTTGACAGCAATCTAACTCAGCAATTTTTAATATATTGGATAGGATAATGAAGAATTATTCATTATACAGTCACAGGAAATAAAGTATATTATACAAACGTCTAGAAGCAAGTGACAACCATACAATATATCTGTCCCACTGGATCTCAAAGTTACTTTAAAGGATACTAGGTTAATACTAAATATTATATACGTCTGAAAATTAAACCAAACAGTGTTAGAATTAGATTTTAGAGCTGTCAAATTTTTGTTCTTCCCTCGACGGGATTTGAACCCACACCATTGTTACACTGCAGCACCATTCGCTTAGCCTTACGTCCAGCGCCCTAGACCACTCGACTACATCCACTCCCTTAAAAAGGAGCTTCAATAGTCGTAGTGTTACCTTGTCTCGTAAGGCAAATCTAGGGATAGGCGTAAGACATGTGTATAAGCGTGTGTAGATGGTACATATATACTTAATATTATAATTTGACAGCAATCTAACTCAGCAATTTTTAATATATTGGATAGGATAATGAAGAATTATTCATTATACAGTCACAGGAAATAAAGTATATTATACAAACGTCTAGAAGCAAGTGACAACCATACAATATATCTGTCCCACTGGATCTCAAAGTTACTTTAAAGGATACTAGGTTAATACTAAATATTATATACGTCTGAAAATTAAACCAAACAGTGTCAGAATTAGATTTTAGAGCTGTCAAATTTTTGTTCTTCCCTCGACGGGATATATATATATATACGTCTGAAAATTAAACCAAACAGTGTTAGAATTAGATTTTAGAGCTGTCAAATTTTTGTTCTTCCCTCGACGGGATTTGAACCCACACCATTGTTACACTGCAGCACCATTCGCTTAGCCTTACGTCCAGCGCCCTAGACCACTCGACTACATCCACTCCCTACTATATATATATATATATATATACAATGTGCATAAATAAATATAATAAAAAGAAATATTTTAAATGAAAATATAAAGACAACTTCACATAATAAATATTCTATTTACATGTATTGCAAAATATCATTTCTTTAATATTGGTTCATAATTAATATCTATGCACTTTATAGTGTTTATAAATTATATTTATTATTCAATATTACATGCCGAGATGACAATCTTTACAGTGTTTACTAAAGCATGTTTATTTGTAAGATTGATGCATGCCATCACAGATTAGGGATTAAGTTTATCATCAGAAGATATTAATGAATAGAAATACTTTTTTCCATTTTAACTTTTTTTGTATTTTATTTATTGCTGGTACCAATGTTTATAGGAAACATCTAAAAAGGGGTTAAGGGGGTGTTTCAGATGTGGTCTGTTGTTAAAGAAAATGCCCATCTAGTGCATCTGAAGAAGGTGACAGACTTGGGAACAAATTACAAATGAAACAAAATTTGAGTTCTTAACAAAAGAAGAAGAGGAATGCGGACTTCTGTGTATATCTGATGTAGGGGAAAATGGATGTGTTTAGAGTGAAAATTAGTCTTACTTAAATGCAAACAAATGAAAAATGTATTGTGTTGTTCCACAATATTAGGAATTTGGATGTCAGTCTCCAGCTTGGCCATCCCTTGTCATTGAAAACTTTAGATCTGACATTGATCAGTATTAATTCATACTGGGTAGGCAAAATACACCAACATCAAATTTGTATTGGCTTCCCTAGGTGGTGGAACATATAACTTGAACTATGTATACAGCAGAGTGTGGACCAGCTAAATTTTGAAAATCAATATCCTGGATAAATGTTGTGTCTAGACAATGGAAGGAGTTAGCTTTGCGTCCACATAGTGATTTAGTATGTTATAGTCCATCTGATTGAAATAAAATTTCACCAACCCTACTTATTGTAGATGACACAAAAATACCATTCCAAAAACCAAAACATCAGGTTGCACAATGATCTACTTATTCTACATATAAAACAGAAACACAGTAAAAGTATTGTTTGGATGTTCAACTGGTGGACTTGTCATATCTGTCTCCTGCATATGGAGGATCAGATGTCACAATTAATATTCCAACATTTTTTTAAAGAAAAGAAATAGAATGTCTGGAAAAACAGTGCAAAGAGACAGACAAATATCCAGTAAACTTGTTCATATTGAACAGGTGATAGGTTTAACAAAAACATTTAAAATTCTCACCCTTGCTTCAAACAGAACAGAAGCAAAGCTTGTCAGTGACATCAGTTTTGTAGTTGTGCAATTTCAAAAAATGCATTATTCCACCATTTAAACTAAATTATTTCATAATTGAAAGTAAATTATTATATATGTCTGAGTACACTAATAAACAGAGTAAATATATATACATGTATAACTATCATATATAAATTTATTTAGGTCTGTATATGCCTGTACATAATAATAAAGTCAGTTTTGGAATATAACTTTATTTAAAGTTACATATCACCAAGAATAATTTGTAATATCCATAATAACTAAACTTATTTAAAACTGTCTTTTTAAAATTGATTTATCATAAAATGCACTTAAACTAATGTACTAATAATTTCAGAAATAAACTCTTCATTTCTATCAACTGTTATTATTTTGTTAACCTTAAATGTGTACAGATACAGCTGCACTCCTTAATTTTAATTCCTTTTTTTTTTCAGTTCAGGTATATGTATTAATACACAACTTTCATAATTCGACATTTTTTGTATCATTAAGTAATATTTAGAGTACTTTTAATTTTGTGTATGTGCTGATAAACTGATCGAAGGCGTGCCCGAGATCAGTTTATCTGCGCATACAAGAAATTAAAAGTATTCTAAATGTTTTGTATCATAACCAATCAAACGGAAGCAAATATGTGATTGACGTCTGTCGCACTTGAGAAGACTGATCTTGGTCATGTACGCCAGCAGTCAGTGACGTGGTAAAAAGTTTTTAATAGAACATGTGGTTAACGTCAAAACGTTAAATGGCAGCGAACATGACGGACGATCTTTTAAACGATGATATGGATTTTATGCTTTCACAGGTGGCAGAGAACATTTCATTTTTTTTTATTGAAATTGAAAATTTTAGAGGCGAAGGTAAAATTTTGATGCGGCACACACATGACACAACTTTTTCTGAATTTTTTTTGGATTTTTACAAAATTTTAGAAGAGAGCGAACAGTTTTTCATTTCATTTTTTAAAGAAAATGGAAAATCTGAGGTGGTTTTTCAGCATTTTTGAAGTGCGAGGCGGAAATTTTTTTTGAAAGTGGTGTGACTCAAATATGATCACTTTTTTTTATTGCAAAACTGATAATTTGTCTTGTTTGAATAAAAAAAATTGCTTAGTTAATAATGAAGTTAAAGAATTTTTCATGTGTTTTTATGTCATCTGCATGAACAAACACGTGGGGATCACTTTGTCAGTCTTTTTGCTTGTTTTATACACAGGCGCTCGTGGCACGGACCACCCCCCTTTTTCTATCTTTCTGTTTACAAACTTATTTTCAATAAAATTTCTTTACTTCTTTATTATTTCATCTCTTTTTCCTTATTTTAACTTGTTCGTGTCAATATTCATACAATCCAATGCTAACATCAAATTGCATGTGTCGACCCTATAATAGATACTAATAGGGTCGATAGGGTTGACACATGCAATTTGATGTTAGCATAAGATTGTATGAATATTGACACGAACAAGTTTTAAAATAAGGAAAAAGAGATGAAATAATAAAGAAATAAAGAAATTTTATTGAAAATAAATTTGTAAACAGAAAGTTAGAAAAAGGGGGGGTGGTCCGTGCCACGAGCGCCTGTGGTTTTATAGTTTTTTCCAGTGTCAGATTTAAGAAAGCTTGCACTTAGTACCAATTTGCACCCAAAATGTCTATCACTTGGTCAAAAAATTACAGTGTGTACCAATTCAAGGCAATTGTCAAAAAAAAGTTACAATGTGTTTATTTCTGTGTTCTATCAAAATTAGGTCACAGTTAAAGCACACTAAATAGAACATGCTTTGTCCAAAAATAGCTATCTTGACTCCACCTCCTGTATGGTTATCTTCATTTAGAAAATACTAAAGATCAAAGGAAAACACACTGGGTTGTGATACAATAATATTATAAAGTAGATAGAAAGGAATTTATTGATAAATAACACAAACAAATAGCAGTGAATGCATGCTGGCTTATCCTGATAACAGATGCTGAACCTGATCTACCATAGTGCCATCTGTAATCAAGTGGGGATAATCTTCACCAATGTTCCCCATTGTTCATACTATGAGTCATCAAGGAAAACAACTCCAATCTGTTCTAAAATATTGTATTGCATTCACCAAGTTTTTTGTGAATGACATCAGAATGTCAAGGACGATAAATCGGTCAAAATTAAATGTATCAAACTAAACTCTATCTAGATGATCTGGACACCTCCAGATGGAATGATTGATTGCTTGTTTGCTGCTTAACGTCCAGCTGCAAATATTTCATGCATATTCAGGAGAACAAAGTTTAAAAAAATATATAAAAATTATACATATAGTTGACTCTCATTGTCTCGAACTCGGTTGACTTGAATTTCCGGTTGAGTCGAATTTTTATCGAAGTCCCGAACTTCGTTGTTTATAAATATATATATAATTTGACTCCTGTTGAGTCGAAATTTTCGGTTGTCTCGAATAAAAGTTTTGGTCCCGAGTTGTAGAAAGCCATATTATTTACATTCGTTAAGTCGAATTTACCTGTCAAAACATGTGTATTACCTTGGGATTAAAATCGGATCACAGGTGAAACATCCGGTCATTGACTTTGACATTTTTACCTTAGGCTATTTCACATGTTTATTTCACAATCTGTCAAATTAAATAGTGATAATATTTGAATTGGCTTGGTATTATGACACAGGTTAGATGTGTACAATCAAAAATTATCGATTCATAATAAGTGCGCTTGGGTCGGCATACATCAATGATTATGAAAAGTACACAATGGCAGCATTTTATCTATTGAATTATTTGTCAGAAATTAATTTTGATTAAAGAAGAATAGTTTTCTTCTACACTTTATTGAATCATAAAAACACACAATTTATTGTAAATAAACAGTATTGCACAAAGAAAAATATGTCATGATGGGTGAAGTTTAATGACAATGCAACAGCTGAAAAACATAAACAAAACAGATAAACATAATCATACACACAAAAAAAGATATCCACAAGATTCAAAGAATTTAACAGAGAAAAAAAAACAGCAAGTATGTTTAAAATCATTCCGAGAATAGGGACATGCAATGCTGGTTTTAGCTCTTCAAAATTTCGCTCGAGTTGTCTCCTTTTCGTCGTTAAACAAACTACACTTCCGGTATTTTCGTAGCTCCTCTTGAGTCGAACTACGGTTGACTCAAATTTTTTCCATGGTCCCATCGAATTCGAGATAACGAGTCAACTGTATATGACAAAGGAATGGGAAAAATTTGGCAATAATTTTAGTTTACTGTTGAAAAGGTGTGGAGAGTTGAATTAAGGGTGAAAATTATTTTAGCCTTTTGTAGCTGCAACAATATGCCTACTATTTTTGAAATCTTTCAAAGGGGTCCATTATGTGTCACTCTCTAAACTTCACAACCACTATGGTTCATGGTCAGGATTGTTCTACTATAACCTGACAACCCCAGATCAATAGGGAATTATCTGTTCCCCACCCAGGAACATTCCTGTCAACCCAGTGAGTTGAATCCTGGGATCCATCACCAGTACCCACCCTCCAAATGGGGATAAAAAATGCATGTAGTTTAGAAAATGTCCCACAGTTTTCCTCACAGATTTAAATGTATGTGGAGGACAGACAGGACAAAATTATTTCTACCAGAAGGGAAACATGTCATTAATTTCAGCCTCTGTTTACAAAAGTTCAACCAACATCTCATACTGATGTCTCAAAAAATCAATTTTCTAATGTTCAAAGGGAAATAATCATGAAATGCATGTTCTAATACCTTCATCCATCAATGGTGATATTAAATACAATAATGAACGGAGAAATAAATGAAGCTTAGAGATCATTCATGGATCACAGAATATTAGTATGAGCATATCCAGAGGTTTCATTAATGGCCCAAACCCCATCCTTACCAAATTTGGTTTAAGCTGGTAAAATTCAAGAATTCTCAGTTATTTTAAGCCCATTACAGCATCTTTTAAATTGAATTTAAGTATTTCCTTTGATCCTTAAACTTTAAAGAAAATCACAGGCATACTTTAAGTCTCATAAAACTAATTCCTAAATTTCATAAAGAATTTTAAAAGCAAAATAAAGAAAATGGAAGAATGTGTCCATATGATAGTTAGATGGTGACGCAGTCTTCGAAATTAGACTTTCGAATTTACTGGCCCGAAAACTTCAAAATTAGAATATTTATATAGATTCTATTGAAAAAATTTGGCAAAAGTCACTGGTCCGCTGCTAAAGTCGATGACTGGTGACAGATAGTATATATACACATACAGAATGTGTACTATACTACTGTTACAAGAACATATTTTGCATGTGTTTAAAAATAGAATCAAATGTCGCCAATATTGAATATATTACAGTTACATGTTTCTCTCTTGAAAGGTCAAGGTTAATGTTTTTTTTTCCACCTCTGAAGATAAAATTACTGCTGCTAAAAATGAAATGAGAATAATATTCTCCTCTACGAAACACAATAAACGAAGACTCACGTACCTTATTATAGACTAGAACACCAAATATGGCTATCATCATTCCTATAAAATTTGCAATGGTAACAGGATTTTGTAGAAAGACTAGAGAAGCACCGATAATGACCACCCTCTTTGTGGCATTAGCTACAGCATAACTTAACGTGGTGACCATAGCCAGTACGGTGAAAGCAAAAACATTCTGTAACATACTGAATACTCCATCAAAAAACAATAATAACACTGGTGTCCCAAGAGATTTCTCCTCCATCTGAAAAAGAGAACATGTGACTGATATTATTATTAGCTTCCATAAAACATAGGTGGTTACTGACCCAAGACATTTAAAAGGTAAAGGAAATGACTTTCCGATCTTTGACTTTGAGTGTACATGATGAGGGTTATTCCAGAAATGTGTCATTCACACTAAATTTAAGAGTGAGGGTTATGGTTTGTAATGCCACTTCCAACAATATTTCAGTTATATCATGGAGGTAACCGGAGTACCTGGAGAAAACCACCGACCTGTTGCAAGTCACTGACAAAACTTTATCATTATCTCTCACAACTTTAGTGGTGATAGGCACTGATTGCCTAGGTAGTTGAAAATCCAACTACCATATGATCACGACCACGGCGGCCTGCAGAGATTATGTGATATTATTATTAGCTTCTATAAAACATAGGTGGTTACTGACCCAAGCCATTTGTTTTAAAACACATACTTTTGCCTTTCCAATCTTTTGACTTTGAGCGTACCTGATGAAGGCTAGTATTCCATGTGTCGTTTGCACTAAATTTGATATATATGATTTTATTCTTGATATATTTTTATTGAAGAAGGTTCAGATGTGTGTTTCTATCATGTGTGAAAATGTGTATGTAATATATATATATATATATATTTATTTGATTGTCATGTTTACCCTTTGCTTGATATGTAATAAATGTTTTGTTTGTGTTAATGAACACATTAAATAAAGAAATATTGATACACAAACCTTGTATTTATTATTCTATGAATTTGATATTTAATATGATCAACAATAATGGCATTGATTAAAACACAAGGCACTAAGAAAAAGCACTAAACTAAAGCAAAGACAAATTAATAAAATAAGCAAGAGCACTAGATACGTACAAACAGTAAAGAAACATCAAATGTTGACAGGTAAGTGTCAATGAATTTTTCAAAATGTCACTAACGGAACAAACTGTACCAGATAGATCGACTAGTCTGTTAAAGTAGACTGCATCGCATGGAGTTTTTTCTGCAGTTGTTTCCTGGCTAAGTAGTTGTTGAATTTTGCCAAGATCACTAATTACTATCAATCTTAATTAATGTTAATAAGTTTTAAAATATCAAACATTTCAGGTAAAATTTTGTTCTCCTTGAGAATGCTGATCTAAAAAAAAGAATTAAAGATGTGACAGGTGTTTACATTTAACATGTCAACGAGGTCAATCAAATTGTTAAACAAACATGTATAATCAAAATGTTTGTGTCGGAATTATGAAGACATGGAGCTCGACATATCCATGTTAATTTACGTTATTTAATTTCTAGGGACCAAGATTTTTGCTTGAGTTATTCGAGAATTCGATACAAAAGAGGATGACTTATCAAAGGTTATAATGCATTAGGTTAATGGTTTGCAGGGCCTGACAAAAATGTTCGACTTGTCCGAGATATGGAGACAAGCGTGATCAAGACGAGGTTCACCTGACACCTGTATCCTCTCACAAGCACTAATATATATTAATTCCTTATATAACTACAACACTAACGTTGGTCAATACAAAACTACTGAACACACAATTATAGAGGATTAGGGTTATGGTGTTTAATGCCACTTTCAACAGTATTTCAGTTATATGGTTGCCATTCGTCCAAACTAATTACACATATATACATGTACTTATTACTTACAACAGTATCTGTGGCCATGATTCTTCTGAAGTCATATATTAACCATACTGGGAAGAAACATACTGCTGATATTCTACATAGTAAAACTAACAGTCGTAAATGATGAAGGCCTGTTTCATGGAGACACTGTAAAACAGAAGTCAAATATTAATTCTGATTAAAATCAGCTGTTGTTTACACTACGCTCCCCTAATATCTGACAGAACCCGATTTAGAGGTTATGATTAGATGAATTCTATCAGCAGCCAATGAAAATGATGCTGGAAAAATCTTGACTGCCTTCTAAGTTTTTTCATTATCACATCAGAAATGTAACTAAAGCTCACTATTTTGTTGATTTTTAGTCTCAGACTCCCTGAGGAAGTTTGAAATTTTGGTTGTCACCATGCTCAATATATCGCCAAATTTGATTTCAGCTAACCAAAATACTTTCTCAATGATCCAACCCAATAAATAAGTCTCAATGTCTATCACTAAGTAACAATAGTTTTGAAATTTTATAATTTAACCCTAAGGTAAAATATTGCAATTACATGTACGGTACTCACTTTTTTTGAGAAAATGGTCATCAGTGAGAATCCTAGCGTTGCACCAAGAGCACTAAATAATCCCATGAATTCAAATGATACTTCTGTAAGTGTAGCAATGATTACACCTCCTATGATAGGTAACAATGATAAATATACCTGAAAAAAAAAGTACCGGTAATTATCACATTTAATTATTCTAATTCAGGATGACTCCATCTCCATTCTCCAATAAACAACATTTGTGTACTGTAGTCATGATTACACATCCAATAAACAATATTTTATAGTGTAGAAATGATTACACCTCCAATAAACAATATTTCTGTAGTGACTGTGTAACAATGATTTCACCTCAAATCAGGGCTCTACAATGCGACCAAAACACTTGCATTTGCGAGTTACTTTTGCAAAATGCGAGTAAAAATTCCATATTAATACCCAGACGGTGAGTTGATATTTCCGGAACATTTTCATTCCCTCACCGATACTATTTTTCAATTTAAATTCCGACTTTGATTGTCCGGTCTTTTAAACCGCACAATTGACTCAGACATAAAAGTTTTAAATCACGTACTTTTAACGCTTGCAAGTGACCACGATTAGCAAAAAATAAAATCTTCTCACAAAATTGTTCATCAAAAACAAACTGGTCGAATCAACTGATTACAAAGGGCCTGTCTGATGCAACATCGACGGAAGTATCAAGCCAAAATACTGATGAAGGTTCGGGTTCTAAAGCTGAAAAGCGTAGATACCAAGATGTCTGGAAGTCTGAGTTTTCGGGTCTCGTTAGTCATTTATGATTCCAATAACGACGTTATGTATTGTTACTGTATGTTTGCAGAAAGGCAGGCTCAGGTATTTCTGGCAACACCGAATTTGTTACTGGAAAAAAATTTAAATGTGAAAGTCTTGTTTATCATAATAAAATTCTGAAACGTGTAAAATGTTTCAATGTGGTATCAGAAAAAGCCCATTCCTCAATCTACTTCTGTCTCATTCAGGGAATTATTAATTATGTACAAATAAATACATATTGGAGTTAATTATGTACAAATAAATACATATTGGAGTTAACGTTCTATAGTACGAATTCTGGCAAGAAAAATTCTTTTGTTGGTGAGTAAAAAATGCTTCCTTACTAGCCAAAAGCTAGTGGGTGCTGGTATGAATTGTAGAGCCCTGCCTCAAATAAACAATATTTCTAAAGTGTATCAATGACTACACCTCCAATAAACAATATTTCTGTATTGTATCAATGACTACACCTCCAATAAACAATATTTCTGTAGTGACTGTGCAACAATGATTTCACCTCCAATAAACAATATTTCAGTAGTGTATCAATGACTACACCTCCAATAAACAATATTTCTAAAGTGTATCAATGACTACACCTCCAATAAACAATATTTCTGTAGTGACTGTGCAACAATGATTTCACCTCCAATAAACAATATTTCTGTAGTGACCGTATAACAATGATTTCACCTCCAATAAACAATATTTCTGTAGTGTATCAATGACAACACCTGAAATGCTGGTCCAAATTTTTTTTTTTAGTCACTGGCCCAAATGGCATAATGGTGGCCCATAAATTTTGTGACATTTTTTTTTATGAAAAAGACATCAGATATCAATATATAAACAGTTTTCAGGTTAATTGTTTTTTTTATCAATAACATTAAAATTCATTCTTTCACTAGTCTCACGGGGGTTGGGGCTCTTCAAGGTAATTTTGGTACAGTAACGGGTGTGCAGCTGCAATTGCGAAAACACCCCAATGCATATATTGCTATCAAATGAAACCTGAATTTACTTGTTATAACCTTTTCGACAACCTTGACGCCATTGGCTAGGGTGGTCTCAAGAAACGATGCTAGTCCGTCAGATGGGGACAATAAAAGGCTGGTTTGTGTAAGGGGAGATCAATGCCATGATCACATTAAAGACATCCGGAAAAGAGTAGACTAATGCCACTACAAGGACCGCTCTTGCACTCCCCAAAGTGAAGAGTGACATCACTTGTTTCAATCCACTATGAAGAAGTGATTTTAAAGTAAAATAACCTCTCCGTTCGGGGTAATGTCAGTTGGTTATTCATTCCAAACAAGTAGATTCTATCTCACTTTGTTGAAATAACAAACGGTGCTGTCATTTTCTGTTACATTTGTATATATAAACAACTGTTAACTTTTCCTGTTATTTTTTGGTTCTGGTTCTGGTTCCAAAAAAGAAAACACTCCCAATTGTCATTAAAATGTAGCCGTGTACGTATAGAGATGAACTATGAAAAGTTTAAAAGAAGTGACAGGCCAGATCGTTTCCGTAGTTTGACATTACTGTCAACAATTTTCTCTCCGTTGTTGGGGAAAAGTTTTTCAATGATTACCTAAGGATTGACACAAAAAGGTTTCCGATTTCTGTAAAATGAAATTCGTACATGTACATTTTGCAGCAGATTGAATGAATAAATTTCCGAACCGTGGAAGATACCAGATCGCAAACATTATAAGTTGACAGAATTCTCTTTATTGTTTACAACTTTCCACTTTCCGTGAAAGTTAACTATTTTAATAATTAAATCATAAAGAAACAAAAAAACATGTTTCTTTTCTAATATTTGGTGAATACTTGTGTATTACATGAAAACGTGAAGGAAACGTGTATTGATTGGCTCGATAAAAATAAATAATTGGGGAGAACAATAAATTACATTAGCTGTGTATTCATTGGCTACAAAAATGTATTTGGACCAATCGTTGTGCTCGTAACAAACTGTTTTCGACTAGAACAGAAGAGTTATCTACCGTTGAAGTTACAGTTTATGTCCGGTTTCGGTAAAACAACAATTTTTAAGTCTTTTGGGCAATCGTCCAGACGTTTTTTGTTGGGCCAGTGACTACCTAATTTGGAGCAGCTTTTGGTCGCCTGAATAAGATATTAGTCACATTTGGCGACCGTCCATTTCAGGCATTGGTATCAATGACTACACCTCCAATAAACAATATTTCTGTAGTGACTGTGCAACAATGATTTCACCTCCAATAAACAATATTTCTGTAGTGTATCAATGACTACACCTCCAATAAACAATATTTCTGTAGTGACTGTATAACAATGATTACACATACAATAAACAATATTTCTAAAGTGTATCAATGACTACACCTCCAAAAACAATATTTCTGTAGTGACTGTGCAACAATGATTTCACCTCCAATAAACAATATTTCTGTAGTGTATCAATTACTACACCTCCAATAAACAATATTTCTAGAGTGTATCAATGACTACACCTCCAATAAACAATATTTCTGTAGTGACTGTGCAACAATGATTTCACCTCCAATAAACAATATTTCTGTAGTGTATCAATGACTACACCTCCAATAAACAATATTTCTGTAGTGACTGTATAACAATGATTACACATACAATAAACAATATTTCTAAAGTGTATCAATGACTACACCTCCAAAAACAATATTTCTGTAGTGTATCAATGACTACACCTCCAATAAACAATATTTCTGTAGTGACTGCATAACAATGGTTTCACCTCCAATAAACAATATTTCTGTAGTGTATCAATGACTATACCTCCAATAAACAATATTTATAAAGTGCATCAATGACTACACGGTCCGTCTAAACACTGCAAAGATTGGTCTTAGTGCACTAAGACCTTAAAAGTTGCAATAAGACCATTATATGATGGTTTAATCATAAAAAAAGGACTAGCAATGTGAAAAATAGTTAATCTCGTACATCATTTTCATATTTTTATATTAATATTTGATTAGTCTTCCCTGCAGGTTTTGGATGGGCGCTGGCACCCTGCCTCTATTTCCTGACACCAGGCCCTTTTTGATGGGTTTCATCGGCGCCCTGCCCTTTTTGTTAACTTCGAGATCAGGACCGACGATCTTTCTTTTAGCGGTATCGATTTGCGGTTATTCCCCTTTGTCTAAACAAATCGCCATTTGCCAAGTGAAACAAGAATGTAAAAAAAAAAAAAGATTTTTACAATGTTCTCCCATTGTAGCAAGTAGAAATTTTCCTTCAAAAATATTATTTAAGTAATTAAATTAGATAACCGAAGGACTGAATAAACATCCTGACTCCTAATTGGCATGTGTATGGTATAAATGCCAGCGGCGATGAGACATGCGAGATGTCACAATTGACCTGTAATTACCTGTTTTGAATACAGCTGTACACACAAAAACATGTAGATTGCATGAATAGATAAAGCTTTAATGACCATATATTAAAAAAAAATAATCTTAACAGACCAGGGATAATTTTTCACATTATGAATTTACATGTATAATTTTCCAGTTCTATTTTTCAATGCCTTAAAATACAATTAGTTTTTAATATATATATTTTAGGCTCAATAGTCCTCATCCTAGTTCACCCACTGTCACTGTTAACATGGTTAAAGAGTCTGAACACCAAAATAAAGATAAACCAGTTAAACAAATGATGTCCTTAACACAGATGAACACTCACTTGATGTGCCCTAAATATTTCCCCAATGCACTTGGGGTGCCCTTTTTGTCAATGTTTAACCTGCCCTTTTCAAAAGCTGCAGGGAACACTATTGATAATAACAATGAATAAATCGCCAATTAAAAGCGGCACACACCTACTCTTTTATAGTAGGTCTTTGCAGTGTTTAAACAGACTCATGACTACACCTCCAATAATCAAGATTCTTGTAGTGTAACAATGATTACACCTCCAATAAACAAGATTCTTGTAGTGTAACAATGATTACACCTCCAATTCCAATGAACAAGATTCTTATAGTGAAACGATGATTACACCTCCAATAAACAAGATTCTTGTAGTGTAACAATGATTAGCTGAACAACAATCAATCAATCATTCAATCAATCAAATTGTTTCTATTTTACATATCATACTCACTGGTAGTGTCTGTGTTTCACCAAGTAATACTCTGGACAAAACAACAGTGAATAGAGGCAATGTGGCTTTAACTGAAAAATAAATGTATCATTTTCTGATTTCATTGTATAGCAATCATTGTGCAAGTGAATTTACATGTATATTGAGGTGGTAATAATTTGTGCCAACAGCACTGATGATGGTAGTCTATGATTTTAGACTTCAAAAATTACTAGCCTGAACTTAAAAAAATAGCAAATTTGAAGCACAATTGCAATGGAAAATTAATTAAGTTTACTGGCCTAATCAAGATTTTTACTGACAAGGGGCAATTGAATAGAACCAGTGCTAAACGCAGAATGTGAAGGTTCCCGGATGTCAGAACTGCTCAGTGTCCCATGGTGGCGGTTAGGGGAGCCATCTTGATGGTGGGTTTTCAGGTTATAATATAAAAGGCCTGTATGGATTGTAGAGGATAACATGTTTGGAGAGTGACACATTCATTGCAAGTTAAAAACTCCTTTTGTAGATTTCGAAAAAATAGTAGGCACTAAATTGTTCATCCCCACCCGACTCTTCATACGTTTCCAGTGGCATTCTAATGTTGTTGCCCCATGTGGCCATTCCCTCAATCATTTCTAGACAATTTTTATATATTGTTGAATTTGTTCTTGTCCTGAATATAACTGAAATACTGCTTGCTGGATGTTAACCAATTATCAATCAATCCAGCACTACATTGTTACATTGACAGATAATCACATGTTTTTCATTGTTCGTTTATACAATGTATCAGTATTGTCGTTAGAGATCCAATTATCAGAGGGGGAGGGGGGGGGGGGATCCCATGAACTGTTTTACCTCACAACATTGTTGTGCCTGTCCTAAGCCTGGACATGGATTTCCAATGCCATATGCCACTGTCTTTTTGTGTTCAATGGTTTAAGAGGTGTGGTTCATTTTGTTATTGGTGGAATAGTTGATCATTGCAGTAGACTGCAATTCGGATCAAATCAAATGGAACAGAATAAAGTTTTTTTAAATATAACAAGTTACGATTTAAATGTAACCCACACCAAGCTCTTCTACTACTTACCAGTATGTGCATATGAAACAGAAACAATCCAGATGCTAACATGAGAAGACAAAGAGGCCAGGAACTTTCCAAGAGCCAATGGAATAACCATACTAAAATAATATCTCTTTGGTACATTGCCAGTATGGGGTACACCTAGCACCCTTAAGATAGGGCCTAGATAAACGGCTGCTGATACCAACTGGACAAGAGTAACAGTCATAGGATAGGGAAATTCTGTCAATACCAGTTTTCCAATTATGTTGCCAGTGGCACTGGAAATATACCACAGAAAGCATACTAAGACCAGTTTTAGACCATGAAATACGTCCTCATTCTCCATGATTAATGTGAGAATAAAGAAATCACATTTTCCTTATGTTACTTTTGAAGAAATACATGTAAAGACATTTGTCAAATGTCAACATCTGGAAGCTTGTACACGTGTGCCATTGCCGACGATGAAAATGATCAGCAGCAAATATACTGTATACATACATATTATTTCCTTATTGCTATTTTTATAAAATATAAAATCTAATACATTTATAAAATTAATGGATAAATTAATAGTTATTCATACAATGTACAATGATTTTTTTTTTATATTTAACTGTAATATATTAACGTCGGTTCTACAATATGTCAGCGACCATGGAAAGTAAAACATAACTAGAATAGAATTATGTTTGGTTGCGCATGAAATAATGAGAAGATGGAAATATCTTAAACCTCTGGGTGTAGCAGCTGTTTTGTTTTTGCTTTTACAATGCTTTCTATGGCTAAATTTAAAGTCAAATCAGGTATATGAGTTATTTGATGTTAATTTTTTTCAGGGGAGATAATTTTAATAAAACGAAAAAATCTGTATGTCCCAACAGCTATGACAGGGGTTGACGTAACCGCTGGCCCGCTGGCCCGTGGCCAGTATATTTACGGTCGGGCCAGTCAAACTGAACAAAGATCGGCCCGCTGGGCCAGTTGATATTCTCGGGCCACTTGGGCCAGCAACTTTCGTTTCTTCCGTGTCATTCAATATCGACTGATAACAGACTAATGAAAGGACTGGGAGCTATAAGGGCCAAAATCGGCCCCACCTCAGATGTCGATAAAATTTTCTCCAAAATGTATTCACAATATGTGCTTTTCATAAATAAATACAGTTAGTTAATATGTGCATCTAATTCCTCACAGCGGACCGACAATGTCAGGTAATGAAAAGCACCGAACGTCATTTTTTTCAGAATACAGAACGTACGTATCATTGTATTATAATGCATATCTTTAAAAAAGAAAAACAAAGCATAATAAAACTTAATAAACAAAGCATAAATTTGACTTAATATGCAATGTGGATTGATTTCAGGAATAAAAACATGTTCTGAAACTCTATTATGAAATTAAAGTGAACGAATAGTAATGTCGCAACGTCACCCATTTTCGACGGTCTCCTGTTTTCGACGGTTTGTTTCACGTGATAACATCTCTCATTATTTTGATCGCTTCATTTGTCAGAGGTTATATTATGATGCTGAAATTGCATGAATGATCTCAAGAAATCTGATCTAAAAATGTTATCTTTAAATGTAAGAACTACGTACCACATCTATTATTTCACGTTCAAATTGTATTTTTTCGTAATTCATTTTTTCGTCATCTTAACAAAGCTTTAATCATTTAAAAAATATATCTCATACAGACCAATTTTGGTTTCATCGTCTACTATGACATTGATAATGTACATATTGAGATCATATCAATTCAGAAACTTATTAACATTGATTGTCGAAAACTGGTCGAAATGTTGGTATTAACCTTAAAGAAGTAATAGATAGATTTATTTGAGGAATAGAACTTTGTCATATTTGAATTTTTTTTAAACACTTTTTTAACCGTACTTTATTCTTAACGACAACCAATGTTATGATATATTCCAGTACATTTTTACGGACAACCATCATAAATCTATAAAAAAAAAAAAAAAAAATGCCAAGGTGCGGGTTGAGAGAACTTGATAACATAAAATATTTGCATTTGGTTTTGCAGTTTCCAGTTTCTAAGAAAAAGATTAAATATTAATATGAAAAATTATGGACAACAGACGACGGACACTAAATGATAGTATTAGTACTACGATTTTTCTATTGAATGTCGGAACTGTTCCGACAGTGTAATATATATTTTTTCATTTTATTATATGTTATGAAAAAAACCCAGCTGAGTTGCAATTGTTAAAAAAGATATGGTTGTGATCATCTTCCGTAATTAAAATCGTCAAACTGAGATACAACCGAATTGATATCAAATGGCGACATGTTTCAACCGCATTTAAAATATACCTTGAAATGCTTTCATACTTTTACATCATGTTCACGATATTTTATTACAACACTAGTTCACTCAAGAGTAAACAAAATTCTGTTCTAGTTAAAGGACTTTATCAAACAGAATAATACAGTTTACATGTAATGCAGTTAATACGCATTTAAACCACAGAAGAATATTTCTATTTTCCACACCTTGTGGTGGTGGGTCGCTATTGTGCATGCGAAATATTAATTGCAAACCCCATTGACTGGCTATATATATATGCTGCCTGTCTAGAATATTTTATTTTTTTCTCGATCGACAGTTCAGAAGCTAGAAAACAATATGATGAATATTGTCTGTCAATCATGCAAACAATAACTTATGCACATGACAGAACGCATATATACGGATTCTGATTGCCCCTGTGGTATCTTCAAACTCTTCTTAAGGATATGTTGGATTGTGCCCAAAAAATATCTACTCCTTTTGGATCAAACTATTTTACTTCATTTTAGAAGTAGCATCGATAGACCATTAAACCTACCTCAGTATCCCGGTAGTAATAACTATTTCAGTATCCCGGAAGAAAATATATAATCAATAATTGAGGGCTTATGAAAAAAAAACTATTTTGGATGAAGTGGTGTTTATTTTATTTTTATGTTATATAACTGTTACGTGCCGACATACCATCGTTTTTTTACAGCAAATATTGCTTCTCAAACATCAAAACGTCATCCAAGCGCTTGTAATATTTGAACATTTTCCCGTCGTTTTTCAAGAAATTTAACACCTCGTGCACCAAAAAAAATACTTTAACAGTAGTTGTGTTTTATTTATTTTAATAATCTTGTAAATATTGCCTGGTGCACGACTACGGAGGTGCTTAATTTCTTCGAAAACCGTCCAAATATCGCGGGCAAAATTCCACGAAATACAGAAAACAAGTAACGCTCATGACGTCACAATGACGTCAAATACGTATCGATTTTGTTGGAAACAAGTTTTAACATCAAAAGTATGATGTCGTCTATAAAACAAAACACATCAAATTTTAATCCAGTATTTTCTAAGATAATGATTCATTAAATATGGGGTCATATATGGAACTTATAGTCCCCAGTTCTTTTTATCGCGTTGTCGCCGGACTGCATGCACTGAGTTTTTCTCCTGGTTTCAATATATACAAACTGTATTTAAAATAAATACAATTATTTACAGAAACAAGTTATTTACTGATGAATTTCATTACTTGAAATGAATCATAAAATGTACAGAGATTGTGTATATATACATAATGGTATCATATATACAATCAGAAGAGTGAAAATATTGATTTTAAGGGTCAGTCCGAGGTTATAAATAAATTAATATTTAACAACCTCCACAATCCTCCACCAGCAAAATATTTTGATACAATCATTAACCCTCTATACTCAAAACAACTGCTCAATTTGGTGTTGGTGGAAGACTGTGAAGGTATATAAAATAGCTAAAATGTACATTGAATATGTCGTTTATAGTCCATTTTTAGCATTATCCGTCTAATCATGATGTCATTATGACGTCATAGCGCACCCAATCTCCCGGAAAAATATATTGTTTGAAAATTTGTAAATATAACAATTAAATTAGTAAATGGTTTTTATTCTATGTCAAGCATTATTTTTTGATAAAATGTGGGGCCAATTTTGCACCTTAGCGCCTCTCCCTCTTTCCCGACAAAACGTTAAAATTCAACTTCAATCACTCGCCGAAAGCTATAAATAGCCTAATCACGCAATCAACAACGAATATTGACAGAAATATATGCTGGGAACCAGTACTTCATAATTCAATAATTTTCAAAATCACGATTATTTATTTATAAAACTGAAAGATTAAAACGGTATTTTCTATAGTAAGCAATTTTAAATATTTAATATACCGTATTTCTTCTAATAAACGCCCCGGGGGCGTTGACATTTTCCAAAAGGGGGGCGTTAATTAGAGAAAAAATTTCCAAGTTGACTTAGTGAAACAGACAATACAATTTTACACGTGTGTCGGTTGTCTCATTGTTATCTACAAATAGCACAATCCAGTTGATGTAAATTCTTATAAACGTGTTTGATAATCGTCTATTGAATCTATGGAATATAATTTTAATAGTTCTATCAGGGGTTACCATGTCTATAAAAATGTGTGGAAATACGAAATTGGAGACAAACTAATATGTGAAAGAGAGGAAAACAATCCAAATGATAAATTTTTAGTAAAGCTCGTTTTTCAGCGTGGGAATCCAGGACAGTGTGTTGGGCATGTTCTCAATATGGATGAGACCCCAGTGTGGTTCGAAATGCCAGGAAAGTCAACATTAGCTGAACGTGGGGAAAAGGAGGTGCGTGTGGCAACAACGGACCATGAAAAAGAAAAACTTACTGTTACGCTCGCTGCTTATGCTGACGGAACAAAACTACCTCCTCTTGTTCACCTACCTGGTGTCCGTCCACTACCAAAAAATGAAGTTCCGAACGGTGTGGTAGTGTTTATGTGAACGGGAAAAAAGTCTTGGGCAAACGAAGAAAGCATTAACTTTTGGTTGAAAAGAATTTGATGTTTAAATAACCAAAAACGCCGTTTTCTCGTTTGGGATGCCTTTAGGGCACATATAACTCCATCCATCAAGGAGTCTGTCCGAATGAAATACAACTCGGATCTGTGTGTTATTCCCGGAGGATGCACATCAAAATTACAGCCGGCTGATGTTTCATGGAATAAACCGTTTAAGTCGCACTTATCAGAAATGTATGATGAATGGCTATTTTCTGGACCTGTGGAGAAAACCAAAGGTGGCAACAGACGTGCTCCTTCTAAATCTTTAATTCTGAAATGAATCAAACAATCCTGGGATGCAATTTCTCCTGACATAATACGTAAATCATTTAAAAAATGTGGAATCTCGAATGCCTTGGACGGCAGTGAAGATAATTTATTTCAAAATGAAAGCGACGATGATCCATTTGAAGGATTCGACGAAGAGGACGTCAGAATGGATGAGGAAATTTTAGCAAACGTTTCGTCATTCAACGAACAAAACACCGAAATCAGCGATGGTGAAAACGAAATAAATTCAGAATTGGAAGAGGAAAATGAATCCGATTATGACAGTGACGGACATTAACGATGTGTAGCTTTTACCAGTTGTATAAAATCTTTATGAAAAAACTTAGTTTTAATTTAGAATAGTGATCGTAGTTCATTGATAGATAGATTTAGAGTGTAGATTATTGATTTATTTTCCGATGTACATGTAGCATGTGTAGCGAAGTGCATAATTAGCGGAACTACCGGTATTTTTGGAACTCATTGTTCGATTATTTTACAATTTTCATTAAAGCTCAAATCGATTACTGTATAATTCTAATTAAAGTTCTAAGATTACTGGTCTTAATTTATTTTTATGGAAATGGGGGCGTTTATTAGAAGTAAAAATGTTCTGTTGGCAGAATTAAGTGAGGGGGCGTTTATTAGAAGGGGGCGTTAATTAGAAGAAATACGGTAAATAAGAAATAAACCCAAATAAACCAAACAACAATAATAAATCATCACGTGAACATCTTACCTGTAAAAAAAATGGCGGATACACAATAACGCTAATCGTGACTTCATTTAATATGAAAAATCTATTATTATGAACTAGTAACAGGTATGGACTCGGTCAGTAGATCATGCCGATATCAGCAAGAGGGATATTGGCAACAATCGCTGCATCAGCTGGGCAAAACGGAAAATTTTCCAAAGTCGGGACTGTGTTTGTTTATTTATTATCTAACTTCCGGTTTGATAATAATCTTCTAATAGTCGTTATATGAAGGATTTTTACCCAAAGAACATGGTCGTTAGTCGCGTTAGACAGTGGGTCGTTATATAAAGGTCGAATGCACGGGAAAACGCTGGGGAGGAATAAATAAGATTGGCTAAAAAAGGAAGCCGTTATACAGAGGGGGTCGCTGAGACTTCTTCTTCTTTATATTTCTGGCCGTCCTTCACTACTGAAGATTATTGGCCGAGCGCCGTATTAAATTTAGTTAATACACAAGTTAACATATATACAATAAACAATGCATCAAAGGTTAAAACTATATACATTTGATAACAAGTTTGACTATCTATATGTAGATTGTTTGATTATCTTCTAACCATACCTGTTAATTGTAATGCATTAAAAACACTGCATGTATGGGAAAATGTCATGAACTTTACCCTTGTTTAAAGCAAGTACAACATTCATTCATAGAATACAAAAACTATATGTACATGTTTAAATCACTGTCAGTCAATTTAATTATTTGCGGATGCCGCTAGTGGAGCAGGAACTGCTTATTCTTCCAGAGAAAATGAGTTCACCCAAGGTTTTAATGGGGTTCATATTGCTCGATCTTTAGTTTCCTGTTTCTTGGGAGGGGGGGGGGGGAGCAAATCCTTTTATATCAGTCCACTTCCTGGACCGATATTTCTCATGCCAGTGGAATTTTGAAGGGGCCAGTTGTTCAAAAATTTTACTGGCCCATAGGGCCAGTTAATTTTTTTTCTTAAGTCGACCCCTGCTATGATGGTATTAAAACAGGTGTGACCTTTAAAACGATTGAACTAGGGGAAGAAATGATCAAGTGCCAACAAAGTGACTAGAATTCCTTATCACTTATAGTACCAGCAATTATTTATCCACTGGAGAAAAATGAATTTGATGATAATTAGTAATTACTCAATAAATAAATTTACCTATTAATATGAATCCGGCATAGCCATGAATGCTCGCGCATCTGAAAATTATCTGGCAATTTCACACTCATCCAGTGCATCAAAAAGTGTCGAGATATATTGGGGACGACTCTTTTTTTAGGGCTGAATCTAGTCTCATTCAATCGAGCTCTCGTTCCTTTATTCGAGTTATCGTTCCTTACGAAATCTCAAAAGTTAACTTCCACGTAGAAACAAACATTCTTGTCAGTATGTCAGAAGAAATTTAATAAATTAAAAAATATCAATATAAGTAAAACAAGCTGACAAAATGACTTATTACACACAGGTCCCGGGTTTCAGTGGTATCGGACGTACGAGAGAGGGTACAAGACTTCAGGATCACCTTTGTGCACTATGTTAAGAAGATCTTCATTAGTGGAGTGTGTTAGTGTGTTACACGGAACGTGTTTACAAAGCATCAATTTTTTTTTTTCATCAGTATGTTTAGCCATGTTTTTTTTTTTATTTTTTTTTTTTCTCAACTGCAAAATACATCAATACAGAATAGAGTACAATAATATAATAACATATAAAACATCATACAATCTATATAGTAAAGTACAATTAAATCTTCTTACAATCTTTTCCAATATATAATCATATGTATATTGCAGTGGAGGTTTTTTTTTTTTTTAGAATATAAAAATATTCTGCCATTTACAATTGTTGAAAAAGAGTCTCCTGATCCATGTGGACTTCAAAGCCAAAATAAAAGAATGTATATTAATCATCTTAAGTCCCCCCTCTTGATACTCCTTTTGCATGATATCCTTTTTCACTCTATTAACAGATGATTTCCAAATAAATGTATATAACATATCTTCAATATCTTTAATAATTTCTATACTAGGGTTTGGAAGTGCAATAAAAAGATGGTTAAGTACTGGCAAAATTAGTGATTTAACCACAGTAATTTTACCTATAGGAGTTGAATTTCTTTTGTTCCACTGTTTAAAGAGTCCTTTCATTTTTTTTAAATATTTTTCATAATTGATCTTTGTAATTTTAGAAATATCAACATCAAAATTTATTCCCAGAACAGTAAACATAGTTTTTCCCCAGGAGAGATTCCAGTTTTCACATAGTCTATCACTGCTGTATTTTTTGCTTCCTATCCAAATAACTTGTGTTTTTGAAAAATTTATTTTAAGGCCTGATATCTTTTTGAACCATTCCAATTCCAAAAGTGTTTCATTTAATGATTCTTCTGATCCATCCAAAATTACTGATGTATCATCAGCGAATTGAGAAATTTCATGTTCTGAGTGCAAGACTTTAATTCCTTTTATTTTAGGGTTTTCTCTTATTTTTATAGCCATTATTTCAGCACATAGTATGAATAAATAAGGGGACAACGGATCCCCTTGCCTACAGCCTCTCTCTATATAAAAAAACTCAGATAAATTCCCTCCCTGATTGACTGCAGATTTAATGTTGTTATAAAACGTTTTAACCCATTTTTTAATAGATTCCCCAAAATTGAATTTTTTTTAAATGTTATTAAGAAAGTTCCATGATATTGAATCGAAAGCCTTCTCAAAATCTATTAACAAAAATAAACCAGGTATATCATTCTCCTCTGCATATTCCATTATATCAAACAAAAGCCTAATATTTTCCCCTATGTACCTACCTGCAATAAAACCAGTCTGATCATTATTAATTAATGTGGGGAGAACTTTTTTAATTCTATTTGCTATCACCCCAGACCCTATCTTATATACTGTATTCAACAATGAGATTGGCCGCCAATTTTTTAGAAAATGTCTTGATTTGTCTCCCTTTGGTAAACATGTGATTATACCTTGTTTTTGTGTAACAGATAAACTTCCTAAACTATACCCATAATTTAAAGAACCAATAACAAAAACTTTCAGATCTTTCCAAAAAAACTTTAAAAACTCTGATGTAAACCCATCTGATCCAGGACTTTTGTTATTTTTCATCTTTTTCAAAATTTCCCCAGCTTCAAAGCTCCCAATTTCCCCTTCTAAATTATCTTTTTCTTCTTCTGTGAGTTTTCTTATACTTGCCCCCTTCAAACCCTCCACTATATCTTTAAGACTACAACCTTATCTTCATCTTTATTTTTGTACACATTTTCATAAAAATATTGTGCTTCTTTTAATATCTCCTTCTGATCTGTAACAATTTCCCCATTATCTTTTTCAACTTTTGGAATTATCTTACTGGTATAATTTTTAGACTCTAGCCCACAAAAATATTTTGTTGGCTTTTCTCCTTCATCTACCCATTGAGCTCTTGATCTTACTAACTTACCTTTCATTTTTTCATTTCTAAGAGATTCCAATTCATGCTTTTTTGTTTCTAAATTTTCAATTGAGTTTTCAGTAACATTTTTTTCAAGGGTAGCAATTTCTTCTTGAAGATCTCTAAATCTCTGTTCCTTAATTTTTAGCTATTGTCACCACTGAGCGTCCGTCGTCTGTCGTTCGTCCGTCCGTTAACTTTTCACATTTTAATCAACTCCTCTGAAACCACTGGGCCAATTTGAACCAAACTTTAGTGGAATGGTCCTTGGATGGCCCCCTTCCAAAATTGTGTCCGGTGATCCCGACTTCCAACCAAGATGGCCGCCAAGCTAAAAATAGAAAAAAGGGGGGATGAAATTTTAATTGTTCATTGCTGCTTTAGTATAAGTCAAATTGAGCTCAAATTTTAACTGCAGCTACATGGCAAGGAGTAGTTTAACATATATTCCGGGTTTTTCTGTGAAATTTTTCTTTCAGCCGATATATACCGATTATGCAAATTAGGCATATTTTGATAAAAGATCACATTTAAATCTTCTCCTCTGAAACCGCTGAACCAAATTAAACCAAACCTGGCAGGGATGGTCCCTAGGTGGGTCCCTTTCAAAATTGTGTCCGACAGCCCCGCCCTCCATTCAAGATGGCTGCTGTTACTAAAAATAGAAATTTCTTCAATTGTCCATTGCTGCTTTAGTATAAGTCAAAATGAGCTCAAATTTTAACTGCAGCCACATGGTAAGGAGTAGTTTAACATATATTCTGCGTTTTTCTGTGAAATTTTTCTTTCAGCTGATTTATACCGATTATGCAAATTAGGCATATTTTGATAAAGGATCACATTTAAATCTTCTCCTCTGAAACCGCTGAACCAAGTTACACTAAACCTGGCAGGGATGGTCCTTGGGTGGGTCCCTTTCAAAATTGTGTCTGACAGCCCCACCTTCCATTCAAGATGGCTACTGTTACTAAAAATAGAAATTTCTTCTATTGTCCATTGCTGCTTTAGTATAAACCAAAATGAGCTCAAATTTTAACTGCCGCTACAATGGCAATGAGTAGTTTAGCATATATATATTCCGGGGTTTTCTGTGAAATTTTTCTTTCAGCCGATTTATACCGATTATGCAAATTAGGCATATTTTGATAAAAGATCACATTTAAATCTTTTCCTCTGAAACCGCTGAACCAAATTAAACTAAGCCTGGCAGGGATAGTCCTTGGATAGTCCCATTTCAAAATTGTGTCCGACAGCTCCATCCTCCATTCAAGATGGCTGCTGTTACTAAGAATATAAATTTCTTCAATTGTCCATTGCTGCTTTATTATCAATCAAAATGAGCTCAAATTTTAGCTGCAGCTACATGACAATGAGTAGATTAACATATATTCTGGGTTTTTCCGTTAAATTTTTCCTTCAACCGATTTATACTGATTATACAAATTAGACATATTTTGATAAAAGATTACATTTAAATCTTTTCCTCTGAAACCGCTGAACCAAATTAAACCAAACCGGGCAGGGATAGTCCTTGGGTAGTCCCATTTCAAAATTGTGTCCGACAGCTCCACCCTCCATTCAAGATGGCTGCTGTTACTAAAAATAGAAATTTCTTTAGTTGTCAATTTCCGCTCTATTACAAATCAAAATGAACTCAAATTTTAATTGCAGCTATATGGCAATGAGTAGTTTAACATATATTCTGGGTTTTTCTGTGAGATTTTTTCAGCCAGTTTATTTCGTTTAGGAATATTATGTGATAAAAATCACATCAAAATCTTTTGCTCAGAAATTTGAGTTGAAATGATCACTTTCAAAATTATGTGTAACACCCCCATTTTCTATCAACATTAGATGTCAAATTGAAAACCAGGTGAGCGATTACAGGCTCCTAGGCGCCTCTAGTTTTTATATAGCTTGCAAATGAAATTGTTTTTCCTCGTATTTCTAAAAGTAACATTTCCAAAAACAGTTGAACGTTAATAGTAAGTTGCAGTTCATTATCATCAATTTCTTGAATTTTATCCCTATTATAGATTAATGCTGCATATTGTTTTTTCAGATCAATGATTTTTTCCCTTACAATTTTGCTGTAGTCCTTTTCGTGTAATAGTGAGTTGTTAAACTTCCACAAGCCCTTACCTTTATCGAAGGGATTAAACACAAGGCTTAAAATAATCATTGAATGATCAGATCTGTAACTTGGATCAATAGTACAATTTTTTAAATTAGTAAGCATACTTTCTGTAAAAAGGAAAAAATCCAATCTAGCCTGTCTAAATGGATTTTTTTTCCTCCAAGTATAACGATAACTATCTGGATAAAGTTGCCTATAGACTTCTTTCTTCAAATAATTCTAAAACCTTCTCTCTCGACTTTGGGTTATTTACATGCAAATAGTTACAGTAATCTAACTCTGGACATAATACAAGATTGAAATCACCACAAATTATAAAATTTTCATTTCCAAATTCCTCAACTATTGACATGATATTCTCATAAAATTGAGGATTATCATCATTCGGTCCATAAATAGAAACAAGTGTAAAGTTAATTTTGTCAACATTAATATCTAAAACAAGATAATTCCCATTTATGTCTCTTTTCTCTTTAATATTAAATTCAAAATTATTGTTAAAAAGAATAGCAGTACCCCTGGCATTTGATGTAAATGAGCTAAAATAACATTCATAATCCCAACTTGATCGTATGCTCTTTTCATTTTCACAAGTAAAATGAGTATCTTGTAGACAGTAGATGTTGCACTGCTTTTTTTTTAGATAATTAAAGACATCTGTTCTTTTTACAATGTTACAGAGTCCCTGACAGTTTACTGAAAGAATTCTTACACTAGCCATTAAGTAATCTTATAACATAACACACTGATTGATTATCATAAATAAACAGACAATATACATAAATTCTGCACCAGACCAACCAATATAATAATAAGTACACAAAAATGAAATGAACAGTAGTACAAAAAGAAAGAAGACAACAGAAAAAATGTAATGAACAGTAGTACAAAGAGAAAGAAGACAAAAGAAAGAGACAATAAAAACAATGACTGTAATCAAACATGGCTACAAAAAGCTAAACAACATAATATATTGCAATTTTTACAGTTATAAATTATATCCTTTTAATTTCATATAGTATCAGCAAAATCAAAATCATACACATCAATAATCTGTTTCATTCTGTTAAAATGTAACTGGTAAACAAAACAAAAATTAAATAAGTTATCAGTATTATACATATCATTTCTATTATATTTATCAATTAAGATACAAGACCAACACTGAATTCATACCCACTCTACTCACTGTTGTCCCAAACAATAGATACGGCCATACCCTGAGCAAGTCACACATGCAGAAAATCTACTACTTCAATTCAAGATTCAAAGATTCAAGGTGGCAAACAACTAGAGAAGGCCACATTTAATTATAATAACTATAACATGTAGGATTTTCACCCATGAACAATGTACCATTAGTGTTTCAGTTGTGGGAAAATCCACAAAAAAATCACCTATGAAAAGGAGGTGTGCAATTATTTCATGCCGCCAGAATATAAACCAGATCAATTCTAGATCACAAAAACCAGTTACTGCCCTTGTTCCAGACAACAAACCAATAACTATGTTCAACATGCTGGAAATACCCCCTCCCCCCTTTTCCAATGCACATCTTGATTTTATCCACAAATACATGGGTGGGTAACACTGGGTACATTAGAAAAGTGATGAACAAAACTAAAGGATCATTAACAATTACACAAACTAATGTTTCAGTGAACAAACCAATAAGTTTAATACACATAATTATACGGAAAGTTCATGATAAAATTTTTCCAATACTTATGAATACAGGAGGTGCACACCATTATTCCGCCTCATAGACATGGGTCAAATCTAAGACATGTTATACCAAAAACTCAGAGTTCCAGATTACATAACCTACCTAGGTACATGTATATATATATTTGGGCAAACAGGTGGAGTCATATGGCCCCTAAGCCTATGTCCGCTGTTGGTAGCGCAGGTAATAGTATATATTATCTTCAATATTCAAATGTAAATAATTAAAATTTTGTGCTAAGACAGTTGCAAGTAGTCACAATATGTAGTTCTGAAAAAACCAAAGAATCCATACAGAATCAAATACAGGGTATTACATGTATACGGTAATAAAAATCATAAATGAAATGTAATGTATATCAATAATCATGACAGTATATTTTCTGGTACCGGTATGTAGATATCATCTTATGTACATTCTATATAATCTTTTTTACTGTGTATTCAATATGCATATCATAACAGGTAAAGACAAATTAAATATAAAGTTAAATAAATATGGACAGTTAATGTATGGTAAAAAAGTAAGCATTTACCTTCTCTGTCTGATTTTAATGTCAATGTCATCATACAAACCAAATTTGAATTGTTTATCATCAGGTGTTCTTCCATATATGCCACAATTGTAGAACCACACAGAGTCAAATCTATTGGAATCGTGCATCCTTTTCATTAGTTCATGATTTTGTTTTGTAATGTCATCTACAAAACGAACATTGTTTTTCTTTGCACGCATGACATTCCTTTTGGCATCACTTTTAAATAGTCTGACAATAATTGTTTTTTCTCCTGGTCGATCTGAAGGTAAACGGTGTATGGCTACAACATCCCTTAGTTCTAAATCCACATTAAGATCTTTCTTGACAAGATCTATGAAATCCTCTCTCAGGTTTTGTTTTTCTCTTTTTTTCATGTTAAACACTTTTATATTGTTTTTCCTCGAGTATTGTTCATTGTAGTTACTTTGTATGGTAGCGTCTTTGGTCAGTATAACATTCCTATTAAGAGTTGTCTTTACATTTCCAAGTACATTTTTTGTGGCATCTAGTTGGCCTTTCAAGTTTTCATTTTCCAATGATAAAGCATCTATTTTTTCCTGCATATTGTTTGTAACTTGTGTAAGTTTAGTTTCAAATTTTGTTTCCAATTTACTTTCAAAATTGTTGAGTAGTTTGTTAACTATAACAGTAACTAATGTTTCTAATTCAGTACTTTTTACCAGATCTTTTGTTGCCTCGTTAAGATCAGTTATCTTTGTCACACCTTGAAGACTTGATTTTATTTCCTCAAGGTCCTTTTGTATATGGTCCAATCCTGACAGATCAAATTCAATACTATTGTTTGAGTCATTAGATAGCTGAGAATGTGTTCTACCCTTCTTAGGTGCTTTCTCCTTTGTTGAACCCAATTTTGCTTTGAGCAGTGTTTGAACAGTATTTATATTTGTACTTCTAGGTTGTCCAGGTTTAAGTGAATTACTTCCTCCAGACATAATGTCAATTTTACTAACAATAAATTCCAATGAAAATATCTGTACACACTCAATAAATGTTCAAAAATCCAAAATTTTCATCAACAGAAACATCATCCTTTAACACATTATATAGGCAATTATCTTTCCAAAATTTTTTTACATTAGAACATCAAAAAACTGCAAAAATTGCTGAGCTGTTTTTCAAGCTGCCATCAACTCAGCCGCCATTTTTAATCCCCCCGCAATTTTTAATCCCCCATGTTCAGCCATGTTTGTCAAAAAATCCTAAGTACACATTTTATGCCATAAAGAGCTCGCTTACGCTCGCATATTAATACTAGTCTCTAATTTTTCTTGTGATTTGTGATCAGCGTGTAATATGAAACCGGCACGGCCATGAATGCTCGCGAATCTGAAAATTATCTGGCAATTTCACGCTTATCCAGTGCATCAAAAAGTGTAGAGATTTTTTGGGCCAAGATATATCAGGGACGACTTTTTTTTAGGGCCGAATCTAGTCTCATTCAATCGAACTGTCGTTCCTTACGAAATCTCAAAAGTTAACTTCGGCGTAGAAACAAAAATTCTTGTCAGTATGTCAGAAGAGATTTAATAAATTAAAAAATATCAATATACAATAATGTAAGTAAAACAAGCTAACAAAATGACTTTTATTACACACAGGTTCTGGGTTTCAGTGGTATCGGACGTACGAGAGAGGGTACGAGACTTAGGATCACCTATGCGTTTTATGTTAAGAAGATCTTCATTAGTTGAGTGTGTTAGTGTGTTACACAGAACGTGTTTACAATACGCAGAATTTTTTTTTATTCATCAGTATGTGCAGCCATGTTTGTCAAAAAATCCAAAGTACACATTTTATGCCATAAAGAGCTCGCTGATGCTCACATATTATTGTAGCAAATTATTATATCCTACCTATGATAGTATCAGGGGGATACAATTTATGTACAATTTTTATCCTTCTGGGATAAAATATTTAAGAAATTTTATCCATTGTGTAAAAATAATATCCTTTCCATAGGATGTTATTTCTTAAAAACTTGGGATAACATTTCTCTGATATAATATCCTAGATGGATAATAGTTGTACACAAATTTTATCCCTTGGATAATATAAAAGGTATTAAGTAGAAAAGGAATGTTATCCCAGAATACTTTAATTTATGTAAACAAGGGACATAATAAAAGTCTAAGAGGTCAATATACATGTTTGTATATTTATAACATTAACATTTTTACAAAAGAAATTCAATTAATTTAATTGAAATATTCGTATATACTCATTTTTCATGAAATAGATTTATTTTAATTTTTGATTTTGGTATTACCCCCCTTGGCATTTTATTTTCAAAGAAAAAGCATCTGATTTGATTTCTTTTTTTCAAAAGAAGCGAAAAATAATTTTAGGCAATAGATACACAGATGAATTTATATCAGGGTATTGACTTTTAACTTTACTGCATATTGTATGTGCAGAATATGTATATTACTATGACCTTTCCAAAGTTGCATGTTGTTTTTTTTATTTGGCAGTAAATATGCTTAATTTCCAGCTACAAGTAAAATGAGGTTAATAATTCACCTTCACCAACTCTATAATACATCTTATCTTCTTTTAATATGAAGGATTCCGCACGTTTTCTAAGTGCCCTCTTTTCATTAGCTGTAAGCTTTTCATTATATTCTTTTTTAGCCGAGTTGCAACGAAGTTAGTCGGCTTATGTTTTGGCGGGCGGGCGTGTGTTAGCCTATCTTCGTTAACGCGATAGCACTCTTAGTTTTTGGCTGATCAACATAATTTTTGGTAGGAAGCATTATTACACTATTATTTAGAGCGAGTTCGAAATTCAGATTAATCTATTGTTTTTTTCTTGTAAAATCATGGTTTTTTTATACATGTAGAAAAAGTACATAATTTGAGAATTATCTTCGTTAACGCGATAGCACTCTTAGTTTTTGGCCGATCCGCATAATTTTTGGTAGGAAGCATTATTACACTATTATTTAGAGCGAGTTCGAAATTCAGATTAATCTATTGTTTTTTTTTGGTAAAATCATGGTTTTTTTTTATAGAAAAAGTACATATTTTGAGAATTATCTTCGTTAACACAATAGCACTCTTAGTTTTTGGCCGATCAACGTAATTTTTGGTAGGAAGCATTATTACACTATTATTTAGAGCGAGTTCGAAATTCAGATTAATCTATTGTTTTTTTCTTGTAAAATCATGGTTTTTTATGGAAAAAGTACATGTATTTTGAGAATTACACATTTCTCTGAAACTACAAAAGATAGAAACTTAATATTTGGTATGGGTGGAGATGCCAATGTGAAGTTGTGCATTCAACATTTTTTTTATCCCTGGGGCTCAGTCCCAGCAGCACCACCCTGCTGGGGAATCTGTATAAATAAATGTGACTGAGATCCCCACCCTAAACCATATATATTTATGATCAGGGTGACTAGGCAAATTAAATGCATTATAGCTCAGGCCGCGGGGTCATACCCCACCCCCTACCTGAAGTGAACTTTTTAATGGTTGAGATCCCCATCCCTAAACCATATCTATTTATGATCAGGGTGACTAGGCAAATTAAATGCCTTATAGCTCAGGCCCGGGGGGTTATACCCCACCCCCTATCTGAAGTGAACTTTTTAATGGTTGAGATCCCCACCCCTAAACCATATATATTTATGATCAGGGTGACTAGGCAAATTAAATGCCTTATAGCTCAGGCCCCAGGGGTTCATACCCCACCCCCTACCTGAAGTGAACTTTTTAATGGTTGAGATCCCCACCCCTAAACCATATATATTTATAATCAGGGTGAATAGACAAATTAAATGCCCCAAGAGTTGAGGCCCAGGGTCATCCCCATCCACTACCGGAAGGTTTTTTTTGAGAATTACACATACCTCTGAAACCATTTTGTCAATTTTAACCAAACTTTGCCCAAATGTTCCTTGGGTGATCCTCTTCCAAAGTTATGTTCGGTATGTCTGGGGTCCAAAGAAGGGCCCAATAGGGGGCCTAAAATGAGTAATTATTTTAATATTTAAAAATCTTTTTCTTATGAACCAGCAATGCCAGAAGATTGATACTTGGCACATAACATTGATAAATCTTGAAAACAGGAATCCAGTTTGACCAAATGATTTTGACTTGCAACTCGGCTGTTGCATCTCTGATGCTTTCTCGATTTTTTGTTAAATATCTTAACAAGTTATTGTATTCACTTCCATCCATGATGTTAGGGTTGTAATGTACTAATCTTTTTCACGAATAAAATTTCTTTAATTATCATAAGACATATTGAATAAAACGTTTTAGTAACATAGAATATTAAGGATATAATATAAATGATATAATGTCCCATGGGATAATCTTTCATTAATTTTATATCCTAGGATATAATCATTGTTATTCATTTTATCCCTTTAGGATAATAAATCATTTAAAGATTTTATCCACAAAGGACAAATTAGCTAAAATATTTTATCCATCAGAGAGGATAAAATATTGATGACAAGGATGTTTTTTCCTTTTTCTTTTTATCCATTTAAAACCATGATAATATCCTTCAGGATATTTTTTCTCTAAAATTAAATCTCCTAGGACATTTTATATAAGGGGTGATATTTATGATTACATTATCGTACCATGTTGATAGCATATATGTCCATTTCACCATTGAAAGACTATTGTCGTGAAAAGATAGAATTCAAAAACAAATTATAATTGTTAATTTCAGGGCGATGCAGATACACACAGCCAGAATGCTCAGGTAAAATTGAGAAGCATTTTATTTTTATTATTCCTGGGAAATAATTCATGGCAGCCATGATTTGTTTGGAGTTTTAAAAAGGGTTGGCACTGGCAGGATTTTTTTTCAGGAAAAAATAAATGTGTGTAAGCAAAACAAACATGTTTATGTTTGTATACACAACTGTCCTGTGTAGAAATAAATCAAATCACTACACTTAGAAATGATGTCCATAATTTGTCTGACTATACACACGTGTGAAGTAAAATACATTGGAAATTTTATCATGGCATTGTTCATATAGCCAATGAAGGAGGTCATATTAGAATGATGCATTAAATTTAGCATTACTTCAAACCTGTTACAGAAGAAACTAGGATGTAAATTATAATATACAGAATAATTACTGGTAATGTATTTTTGGACTTCTGTTTATTATGATTTCATGATTTCCATTCACTGAATAAAATAGAAAAGTTAAAATTAGTGATGTTCACTAAGTCTTCACAACACAAGCAACTCTCCATATGATGCAAACTCCTTAATAACAATGTAATCAATGACAGGTATTGACGGAAATTTAGGTGTCAGGACTAACTGTATACGGTATGTGGTGTAATAGTTATCAAGCTCCCCACGATTGTGGTAGATCATGTGTTCAAGCCCCAGTCTAGTCAAATCAAAGACTTTAAAATTGGTATTTTTTGCTTCTCCGCTAAGCATGCAGAATTAATGACCAAAAAAAAAATATCACGGCATATGACATTGGAAATCCAGGTCATGGCTTGAAACAAGCACAAAATTATGGCAGGATAAACCGGATAATGTATTCGTAAAAGAACGAGAAATATATAATGTGGCCTAATATACGATAGATTTATAATAACACTGAAATTTCATTTTTAGATTGTTATAGGTTTGCTACAGAAGGTATGGGAAGGTCCATTGTTTTTGGTAGAGCCTTCCATTTTGTCGGCAGTCTTAGCAGGGTCTGACAAGAAATCTGACTGTGTCTACTTATGTAATAATTTCAAGGTTGTGACATTTGGATTGTTTGGTAATCAGTCCAACATTTTGGTAATTAATTAAATTTGATAATACATTTGTAATTTAATTTAAAGGGGCAATGGATGTTCAACTCCGCTTTCAACAATGTTTCAGATTTCAGTTATGTCGTGGCAGTTTGTGGATGACACGGGAGAAAATCGCTGACATGCTCCAAGTTACTGGTAATAATTTAATACTGGAAGCAAACTTTCAATGTTAGTGGTGATGTTTACACACCCTACATACAAATATTTCTAATGTGGAGCGTTGTAGCCAATGCAGAGCATGAACAATTCAAGAACCTTAAAAATGAGTTCCGGTACCTATTTTTTTTATTCAAAATATTCAAATGTTTTTCAGCAGTTAAGTGAAACAAAGCTACATGCTGATTCAACCTTAGTTTGTGTACATTTCTACATATTTTGAATGTCATAGCTCTAGTCAAAAGTCATATATGTTTTTGTAAAGTAAGACATTTGTACACTTGTATTTATTTCAGCGCACAAATTCACTCGATTTAATCAAGTACACAAGCAGCCTTATGTTTTATTATCGTTTGAATTTAAATGACAAAGTGTGTCGCTGATGGCAGAGGAAAAATATGAAAACATAGAGGAATAATTTTCATCAACCTGTAAATGTTCTGTTATTTTTATATAGTTTCAACTGAAGCATATCTTCCATCAATAAATAAGATAGACGGCTCTACATAAAGTTTGCTCATACTTTACTACCAATTTTGTAGTAAATAAACCCCTGGTATTGAATTTGAGATACATATCATGACACGTAATCAGCTGCACCATGGTATTCAAACATTAAATGCACTTTTTAGAACATTTAGGAAAATACAAATGTACTTCTCAGATATTAGATGAAAACCAAATGTTAAGTAAAACCTGTTCAATATATTTAATTTTATTTGAGTTAGAATAACATTATCCAAAGCTCATTCTATCTCATATGAGTGCTTTCAGAGCTTTGATATATGTAAATGTATATGATGTAAAGTAGGCAAATCTCTACAACAAAGTACCAAAAGTTATGTGTGCATGAGTTCGGAAGGCTGTAAACTACAGCAAAGGACCCAAAGTTTGTTTCGTTTAAACTAATCTAAGCTCAGAACTTTTTTTATTTAATAAATGAGGGGCATCAGTCCTTGAAATAAATAAATAATTGTTGTTTTCCATGTTTCAGACAGTTATGGTTCATAAATTACGAAAGAACGGCTTCTCTGCTGTAGATTCTTCAGATGAACATCCTGATACCATAAATACCAAAGAAAACAAACTGCCAGTAAAGATCACAACACATATATTTCTGGAACACAGGACATATTCTGGAGTCTCAATTCATGTGGTTGTATTTCATAAGAGGAAAGCAGGATTTCTGTGGCATAGTCAGATACAGATTGCTACAACTGAGTTGGCATTCGGATCAAAAGCGGGTGCATATGAAATGTAATAAAAAAAAATTCCAAATTCCAAATAGTTTCAACTTGATTAACTAAATTTATTTTGTAGATAAATGAATAGGATCATGAATACAAAAAATGAGAGTTTTGCTTTTCAACTTTATTGTTTTTGTTATGAAAGTGAGACTTTTCTGGTTGTTAATCCAAGTTTTCTTTATTAGGTCTCTGTTGATCTAAGGAGTAAGTCAGAGCAAAGACTGGTTGGCTCAGATTAGAATAATGTGTCTGAGTGGCATGACATGTGGACTGTTGTTTCAGTGAACTAGCACTATAAAAATCCAACGTGGCATGTTGATCTAGTACAATGTGGACATCATCATCATCAACATGTAACTTGTTCTTGCCACAATATAGCTGAAAAAATTGCTCATTTGATGTTACAAAGTAATAACACTTTCACTCACCCTTTTTCATAGACTAGGCATGCCCAGATACAGAAATCATATAATATATATGCCTACTCTTGTTATTTCTTTCAGAAGTAAAAAGTTACAAAATTTATTTACCTTGAAATTTGAGTCCTCTTTTGTATACTTTAAGTTAGTAATAAGGGCCTGGGTGGCTCAATGAGTTGGATTACTTAACAACTCATATAAGACTATCGCCAATACCATGTGGGTTCACACCCGCCTTTGTAAATTACAAAAAAGGGTGCACTCGACTCACAGCCACAAGTGATAAAGTTTACCAGTTGCTTGCCCATGGTTGATGGTTCTCTCCAGGTACTCCGGCTTCTTCCATTACTAAAACTGGTCACCATGATATAGCTGAAATATTGCTGAAAGTGGCATTAAACACAATAAATCAAATCAAATCATTAAATTTAAGTTAGTAATATGTAGTTAAAAGTATTGCATTTTGTATAGCCTTGCTGTAGTTGCAAAAATGTATGCATACAAATTACATGTATTGTGCATATAAGAAAGTATTAAAAATTCTCATTGAAATATTCAATAATATTTATATTTTGTATTTTTTTTTCAGGTTTGATATACAGAAAAAAACTATAGACAACTTGGAATTAAATGTACCTTCACCTATCTCTACATTTTTGAAGCAAGTGCCACAATCAGAATTTCTAGAATGTAATTATGCCAGGGCCAAAGCTTTCTACTTAAGATATCCAAAAGATATATCAGAAGATGCTGTTCATTTCCAAAGAAAAGCCAGACAACTTATCTCCACTGCCAAGAAAGTTTTAGATAGTTTGAACATGAGATTTTGGATCAGTAGTGGAGTAACATTAGGTATACGCATGAGCCTGTTTTCTGGCGTGACATCATATTATGTAATTGACCAATCATTGCTTTGCATTTATGATATGAAAAAAATGTTAGGAGGTGAAGCCAAGCACAATCCTCATGATTCTACATATATTGTAATGTTAATTAATTATTTGATATCTATCAACAAAGGTTAAATATAGTAATTAAATTCACCTCTGGTCCTTATTCTCACTAAATCTACTCTCTGTTTCGATTTTCTTAAAATTATATATGAAAAGTTTATTTTAATAAAAATATAATTCATATTTTCCATTGAAATAGAGGTAAATTCCTGAGGATGCCTGCTGGCTTCACCTCATTCAATTATAGAATGATTGGATGTTCGGATAGGAGAATATGCATCTTTAATTAGGAACCAGGATTATTAAATATTACATAAAATCTTGCACAAGTTACTTGTTTGATAAAATCTTTATATGAGGTACCAGTATTGTAAATTGTTTATTGGTGGGGGAAGAAAATAAATTACCGAACTGCCACATAGTCACTGAAAAACTTGATCACATAATGCTGTATCAAGTACGCTTCACCCTGGTCAGGAATGTAAGTCACAAATTTAGTGGTCATATGCACTGGTTTTAAAGGTAAATGTAATTCTAACTACTGGTACATATCATACGATCACGACTACGATTGTCTCATGTAACAATACACATGTACTAATGATGTAACAATACACATGTACTAATGATGTAACCTTACAGGAATAACATAAATAAGAACGATTGACAGCGGCTGACTTGATATATACTGCTAGAACTTCAGTTACAAGTATTCTTTATTATGACCATTCAGGAATAAAAGGTTTTTTTTTATCACATTTATCAATTTCCAGGTTGGTTTAGACAGTGTGACATTATACCATATTCTAAAGATGTTGACCTTGGTATTTGGATCAAAGATTATAAACCTGAAATGGTACAAGCCTTTGAAAAAGCAGGGCTTCCACTGCGATTTTTATTTGGTAAAGTAAGTATATATATATATATATGTATGATCATGTTAAGAGAACATCTTTGGTTAATTTCTAACTTTACAATTTTTTTTTTTATCTAAATTCTGGAAATTGTCGCTGTTTCATGCCCTGCATTGCCTTTTATTTTAAGTTCAATTTTGTGTAGCTTCCTGTTAAAATTTCCTGCATGATTTGACTTAGCTGTTATGGTTTTTTTTTAGATAAAAAGGGTCAAAGGGAGCCAAAAAAAGATCAACTATCAAAATGTTTACTTTTTTTATTTTATTTAAAGAAGTATTTGTATGCAGTATTTTCAGTTGAATTTCTGAAAATTCCTCTTTGAAGTGTTCCAACAGATTTTTTGTAGCTTTTTCTTTTCCAGAGAAAGAGGTGACTAAAAGGGAATAACACCTTCTTTTTTTTTTACCGAAGTCCTACTTTAATGGGTTACAATTGAACATTGGATCCCTTGTTAAAATGAATATAATTTTTGTCCCCTTAAAATATAGACTTCATTGAACATTGAACACAAATTTGCAAATAAATAATCAATTGAGCGATACACGCTCAGGTGAGCCTCTACTTTTCTTATCATGATTATAGCTGAATACTTTTTTATTTACATGTATTTACATAAACCAACAATTAATCAAACAATATACATTATGGATAGAATACTGTTACAATTAAAAAAAATTCATGATTAATTTTAGTATTTCATTTTAACCGAATAGGTGACTATTATTCAAACTTATTAAATTGTACTTGTCGTGATATACAAGCTTGATATATTTTAAATATATATACACAGGTGGAGGACAGTTATCAGATGGCATTTTTATCTGGTGAAGTCAAACTCGACATATTTTTCTTCTATGAAGATGACCATTCAATGTGGAATGCTGCAACTGTTACAGAAACTGGAGAAAAACTTAAGCAAGTATATTTTGTCAGTTTTCAATTTCAACATAACAATCAGCCCAGTAGTCAGTGTCTCGGCACTGACACAGTATATTAGATATATTTGTATTTAAAATTCACAGAACTTTCCTAAATAATGTAATTATACCCCCACTCATAGAGTGGGGGGTATATTGCAATCACCTTGTCCGTCCGTTCACACTTTCGTAACAGATATCTCAGCTTCTACTGGAAGAAATGATTTTATATTTGATATATGACTTTGGCATGGTGGCTTGTACCGTGTCTCCCCTTTCCAGATTTACCACACATCTACTTCCTGTTTACAGTGCGACTTAGAATTTTTCATGTTTGCTGTAATGAAAACTTTCGTAACAGTTATCTCAGCTTCTACTGGAAGAAATGATTTTATATATGATATATGGCGTTGGCATGGTGACTTGTACCATGTCTCCCCTTTCCAGGTTTACCGCACATCTACTTCCTGTTTACCGTGCGACTTACAAATGACCGAGTGGGGGTATTCTTAGCACGACATAGCGTGCAACATCTTGTTATTATTAAAACTAAAATCAATCACCCTCTGACATAGGGTAACCTTAGCCATTTTTGTCTCTCCTGTTTATGGTCCTTTGATTTTCTTTCTCCCAAAGACTTAAGTTATTTGGCTTTCCAATCTTTTGACTATGTACCAAATGAAGATTATTCCAGAAACATGTCATGCACACTAAATATGATATCTACATTTTTATTCACCAGACACACAAAACTATTTCATAAAACATTATTTTCTACACAGAGGATTCTAACACACCATTTTCTGTGAAATGGAAGTGGTATTTATTGATATGTGCTATTTAAAAGATATCAGGGGTGGATCCAGGGGGGGGGCATACTCGGCGTGCATGAAATACCCCCCAAAAAATTGTGCCTCCCTCTGCTCGGTGTAATTTTTTTAAGTGCGCCCCCCCCTAACTTGAAATCCTGGATCCGCCCCTGGATATGATGTATAATTTCTAGTGTAATTGCTACTGTGTTAATGTTGTCCTCAAAATGTAATTTTTAATATCACTAACATTAATATTTAATCCAAGAATATACACATGGGAAAATACTGCACAATAGTTGGTTGTCTTAAAGGGAAACTTCACGATTTTTTACATGTTAGCTAAATATGTTCCTGGTGATATAAAATACATATTCACAAAGTTTTATCGACATATTTCCACAAATAACGAAGCAAATCGCAAATTTGTAATTTTAATTTCTAATTTTTCAACCAGGCTGTGACGTTTTAACCTGATAATGCATTGTGGGATTGAAATTTAAAGTCTGGGTCGCTGATGTTAAATTCGCTTCATTTAAAGCGCTCAGAGGACTGTAATTTAAATCTAATAACCGTTGGAAAATTAAATACTGAAGTGAACAGCTACGTACCTTTTTGACAAACAACTATTTTAAATGAACAAAATGTTTCATTTCCTTTATATTTACAACGGAAAGAGTGTTTTACAACAATCACCTATATTCACTATATGTAGGATCCCTTTTACAATTATGTTCATTTTGTTTTACTGCTAATGTGCTGAAAAATATAATGGATAATTTTGACAATGCGTAACTTGTGTATTGATCGGATTAATAAAATGGGAATTTGAATACACTATTTGCTTTCCAAGACGAGTTGGTAGATCGTTTATTATTTATTAAGGATAAAATATTTTTTAAGACATTAGAATAAATATAATGTTGAAATAACAGGAACAATTATAATTGTAATTATGTTTTAGATGATAAAAAAGTATACACCATCCTTGAAATTATAAGTTTTCATTATTAGAGGCGCCAAATTGGCCTAACTATATATAACTGTCTCATCATAATTAATATGTATTCACAATTTTAATGATCGATGTTCATAAAAGATGTTTTAATTTTAATTAAAGAATTAAAAATTAAAGGTTAGGAGATCTGGTGGCAACTGAGTTTACAAAGTTAGTGTTTAAAGAAAAAAAACCTATTTGCTCAGTGATCCCCAGAAGGCACAAAACTTAAATATATGATTTTTTTTCAGCTCGGAACCCGTAAGCAAACTTGACCTATAATTTTGATATCCCCTGATATTCATTCAGACAAAGTTCGGAAGAGATCATGATCATGTAGAGCAGTCAAAATATACAGAGATTAGGCCACACCAAATTTACTTCTTGTTCTTCGGATTTTGTGCTAAAAACGTTGGAGCGAGCATGTGATTTAAAAATGTTAATTTCTTTTCCTTTTTTTGTTTGTTTGTCATTTTTGATGAGCGAAACGTAAAATATTATGCGGAAAATATATTTCTTATATTTTTCATGTATTTTCAGAAGCGAGAGACCATATTTTAATTTTAAATATTTTATTCTTCAATAAATTAAGGCAAATAATTCCTGAAATAAGAAGTGAATGGCGGGATTTACTTATTTTTATTTTCATGCTGAAAACAACAGGTACATTCACACCGGTTCACTCAGCAGGGTACCTAATATTGTGTAATGAGTTTAGGTCCACACAAGGAAGTCGCCAGGCAGAATATACAAGTGTCATTTTACATCTGGTCGATGGGACTCTGACCAAATACTTGAATACATGTGTCACAATCTTTGGCAATAATCAGAAACGCAATACACATTTTGTGGCCCGCTAACGCTACCCGTGACTAGAATAGGACATGCAATACACATTTTAAAGGTTCTAATAGGTGATCAAAATACACGACCCTGGTCAAGTATACATTAGGAATGGGCGCATATTAATGCACACTGGCGGATCAAGCTGGTGTTCGACAATTTAGTAAAATTTGTGTATAAATTGGGTAAAAATTGGCAAACAAGAGCCTGGGACCCCGTTTTCAAAACTGCTGGATCCGCGCCAGATGCAGCAATGATTCTGGGGCTATTTTCACCAAAAAATCTTAAGATTAACTTTGATCGTAAGTTATATTGAATTGTTCATTTTTATCTTGATTTTTTTTGTGCCTCATCAGAATGATATAGCAACAACCAAAATTATGAAGTAAAGCAGGGTGAATAGGGCAGGATAGAAAATTCTTCTTGCAAACCCCAAAAAGCAAAATAGACAAAAAACATTCGTATGCAATTTTTCCTTATAAAAACAACAACCATATTTTTTATGACTATTCTGAGATTAATCAGAAGGGTCCGCCAGTTCGAAAGACGTGATTAAAATAAACAAAACATGTTTTCTTTGCACAGAGACATATTATATGTTACGCTTTGTTGAAATCAGAAATGGTTATGAAAACAGATTAATCTTTTTTACTGTTGGCGAATACGAATATTGTATTTCCATAAACAAATTATTATATTATGTAAGAGATGTAACCTTAAGTTTTGTATAATAAACTTTAAAAGTATTTATAATACTCATCGTCTGTAATTGTCAAATGAAAACTATTACAATTTATATGTTTACATAATCCTCTCAATTTTATGGCTCCCTACCCTGTAACTTTCTGTGCTTTTAGCTAAGAAGCAGAGCTTATGTGTAGCTTTATTGTAGTGCATGAACGATCGATTACAAAGTGTGATCTTACAAATAATATCATTAAAACAATTTTGCCCCGTAATATAGGCCTATTTTTATTTTTTTTACGAATTCATGGCATTGTTCCGATGTCCGTTCTTTTTTTCACATAATTTCGTAGTTCTTCAATTTTCGAAAAAAATCTTTTGTAAATGTGTCTCATTAAAGACGGACCGTTTTCTCCGATTCGTTTGTTTTGCCATAAGTATATAGAAACAAAACGTAAATCTGCAAAAAGTGATTGTGTAATAAATTCATATATTTAGAATAATAAGAAAAATAAAAAGAATTACGCCTGACAAGCCATATCGACACTGAATGAGGACCCCGGTTTGTCACGTTTGTTTTGGGGCGTGATGGTATTTAGACATCACATGATAATTGGTATCGAGATGCTATCAAAATGGCGACATCCATCTATTGTTGACCGAATTTTAAAATCGATTTCATTCCCTTATCCAACATAATAAAACGCTAATATACATATAAACATCCATATTTATACATCAGGAAAAACATATAAAAAATATTTTTTTTGCAAAGTTTCCCTTTAAGGTTCATTTTCAGTCAAATTTTTCCTTTAAATTCAATTCAAAGTTTACCTGTGCACCTGTTTTAAACACAAATTAGATAGTATAAACATGTCGTCAAACACGCTTGATGGGTCCATCAAATATTGGGAAGAAGTTGGATAGACAGTTTTTGAAACAGGGCACAAGTAAAGTATGAAGCGAATTTGAATGAAACATTTGACGGTTTAAACACACGTTAAAAGTCACAATTATGATATAAATATCATAATAAACGAAACACATGTGCAGAAGTCATCATCTTATAATTTTCAGATATAATTCATATGATTTTGTTCACAGGAGAGTCATGCAATATTGAAAGTGTATGACACTATGCATCTTGCATGCATTTTCACATGTAAAACAGGGAAAGATAACTCATCATATCGTTTCACTCCAAAGTTATATACAGATGCACATGAAAATCATGTCCAGTATTTTTATTTTACCTTAGCATATATATGATTGCTCTAAGTTACATGACTTGGCCCTAATCAGGATGTTGTTTGATGTTACTAAGGTTACATGACTTGGCCCTAATCAGGATGTTGTTAGATGTTAGTGTATCATCAAAGAAAAGTAAAAGAAAAAACATCTAATTTTTAATTAGATTGGAAAAATTATGTTTGATATTTCCACATTCCCTAGAGATGAAAAAAAAAATTACATTCCTCTTTTTTGTATATGGTGTATCCTTACAATGACATTAGCAATGTTTATCTTATTTTTACTGATATTTATTCTTTCATATTCTGCATTAAGTATACATTGTTGTCGGGGAAAAACCTAATGTTTAAAATTTTTTTCCAGATATATTTTTCCAAGATTTAAACTGTGTTGGACGACACTGTTAGATCTGGAGGTCAGAGTTCCTTGTCCAACACAACCTTACATAGAGGCTAACTATGGTAACCAATGGTCTAAACAAATAAAAGAATGGGATTGGAAATATAGTGCTCCCAATGTAAGACACAATGGATATTGGCCAAAGGATCAAAGGCAAAAGGTCATTCAAATGTATGAATGAACTACTTTAAAACGACCAATGAGAATTGTTCAAACATTTGAATAGTAGTAAAACAACCAATGAGAATTATTTAAACATTTGAATAGTAGTATAACAACCAATAAGAATTGTTCAAACATTTGAATAGCAACAAAGCAAACTTCCAATGAAGAAACTGTCTTATATGACCAGGAATATTGTAATACAACTAGAATGTTTAATGGGATCTTGAGCTTACTTGGCTGACAAGAAGACAATACAAGCTTAACAATATGCAATAGTGTACATGTCCACCTGTTATTCTATAAGTTAGAGGAATTATGATAGATTGTAGGACCTTTTTTATGCCAACAAATTATTGATTAATTTATACACATTTATCTATTAATTTCGTTGGGTGCTAGATAAATATATGTTTGTCTGTATCATGTACATGTAGTTACAGTGTTTCAGCTAGACTTTGAAATCTACAGGACAATTGCCAGTTTTATCAAAATTTCTTCAGGACATTCCTTAATAATTAAACTAATTTTTATAAAGTTCTTCAGAACAATTTGAGAAATAGGTGGGCAAATGTCCTGAGACCGGTGCCTAGCTGAATCTCTGAGTTATGCTTAAATGTTTTTCATTCAATTATTAAAATGGAACATGTCAAAATGCTGATATAATTAGATGACTGTTCTTGAAACCGATGCAATTTTTAGATGAACATTTTAAACCCTTACATAGTGTTCCTGATTTTTTTCCAGGATTTGAGTTTTTTATATTGACATTTTTCAATGATGTCTTGCCAAATATGTCATTCTGGCTAATCTTCTGTGAAATTACAGAAATTTAAGAACTTAGCTATAAAAATATAATAAATATAAAGTGTTATATTAAAATATCTGTATTGTCTACATTTGTATGTTAGAAATTTTCATTTAAAAAAAAAATAAATATCATTTAATCAGGGGTAGTTATGTCCCCTGTCACATTTTAAAGTACATACCAGTACATCGTGGTGCTAAATATAGTAGAATAATTAAAACAAAATTAATTTGTATTTACATTAAATTCAGCTAGTCAGCTTTAACATTTCTACCTAATTACATTTTATAATCAATAAAAGTGTTGTCCTTTTCTTGACTGATTTCGCATGAGTTTCAGACAAATTTCACAGTCAATTTTTATCACTTCTTCAATTTATGTTGCCAAATTTAATAAAAAAGTTTTATAGGTTTTAAATTTATGTTGCCAAAATTCATAAAAAGTCATTCCATTAGACATAGTTACATCATGTGATCATTGTTATATCATGTGATCAGTTTTATAGTTGAATGTAAACAGAAGAAAACTATTTTTTATCCCACAAGTAACTGATATGTTTTACTACAAAAGGTTGTATCAAAGACACCTTATTCTGTGTGGGATCAGTCTAATTAGATCTCCTCACTTGCTTTTCTGTCGATTGTTTACTAGTCGCTGTGTGCGAGATCTAAAAATGCTCCTTTAACAGTCATGTCAGGGGTCAGCATGAATACATTCGGTGTCTATCTGGTGCATTCCAAAATGAATATGCTTGTCTTGTCTGCTGGATTTGTAGAAGAGTCGCTGATGGTTCAATTTATTATACAGTCATGTTGACCCCCGACGTAACCCCTAAAGGAGCGTTTTTAGATCTGACACATGACGACTAGTAAGCGACCGATAGAAAATAGGGAGCAAGTGCAGAGATGTAATTTAAATAAGATTGGTGTGAGATTTACTTAAAAAGAAAATCCATTACAAATTGTGGAAATATAACCCAGTCAAAATTAACCAGGATGTGTTACTTACTACTGACTGTAGGCTCAGGATGTGTTAGTTACTACTGACTGTAGGCTCAGGATGTGTTAGTTACTACTGACTGTAGGCTCAGGATGTGTTAGTTACTACTGACTGTAGGCTGAAGTAAACACGTTGATTTTATGCATTCCAATGACATTAAAACTTGTTTGTAATAAAATTTCTGCTATTTTGTTGTTATAAATATCAGTATTTGAATATGAAAATATGTATTTTTGTTAACTTTTTTGATATATTGGTTTCTGTGGTTTTTTTAAAAACATTTTTGCTGTTATGCTGATTTTGAAAAACAATTTTGCCATAATATTCATTTTGAAAAACATTTTTGCTATTATGCTTATTCTGAAAAAAAAATTTGCTATCTTATTATAAAATCATTTAACTTAGAATATTAGACATTTAAAAATGACAATAAATTTAAGTTAAATCTTTGTATTACTTTTATTAAGATTTTCTGAAGCTATAAATACAAGTATCAAATTAATATTCATATGGGGTTTAAAAAAAAGAATATTCCAGTAATACAGTTATCTCCCTTCCCATATTAATCCCAGCTTTTGTCAAATTAAATGAAGACTACACAAGTTTTTTTTATTTCTACCTAATTTTATTACATTATGTTGGTATTAACTGAAATCAAAATAAGGAGTAATGGAACATTTTTTTCACATTTTATTTTAGTTCAATATATAGAGTAAAATACAACTTTATGTGATTAAGTTTATCAGTGACTTGAGGCAGGTCTGTGGTTTTCTCTGGTTTCCTCCACCAATAAAATTGACCGCCATGATATAACTGAAATATTGTTGAAAGTGGTGTCAAACACCATAACCCTACTTTATATAGAGTAAATCTTTTGTTTTTGACCTATAAATTTTTAGTTTCCAACAAACCACAACTAATATTTTAAATACATCATAAAAACAAAAACAAGAAAGAGAACACTTAGACATAGAATCCAATGATACAAAGGCTGCCATAGATTTAAACCAAATTTTTTTATATGCACATTCCATAGATCATAGTTTAAAGAAAAAGTAGATATCTGCTAGTTTGGATGATAAATTCATATCTATGCAATCTGATTGAAATCACATCTTTCACTTGCTCCCCTTTACTGACATACGTATTGTGACATGGAAGATCTCAGGAATCTCCATTACAGGTTATATGCGACTGATCCTATGTCATGACCTTTAACATCCAATGAAAATGGTGCTTAGGAAAGTATGAAATCATAATAATTTAAAATTGAACTGACTGTTTGCAAGGAGCAATCCAATTGGTCAAAAAAAGTCATTACACATATTTATCATATCATTAAATATTCATGACATAGGGTCACTCCTCAGATCTCCCACAGCGCTAAATCTCAGTAAAGGAGACCAAGTAAGAGATATGATTTTAATAAAGTGTGATATCTATGGTAAATGAAAACATGTGTTGATTGTAAATTTTCATTATACCTAATGAACTAAAGGTTACTATATTATAAATCAAATATTGTTATTTTATGCTTCTAAATTATTCATTATTGTGTGATATTTTTGTTTAATTGTGTTTGATAGTATTGCAAGGCATTATCTATTTATAGAAGATACATTTAAATGAAATAAACCATAGTAAAATACATGTAAAAATAAATATTTTCTTTCGACAATGTCTTGGATAGTCCTTTCGTCAGTGATAACATCATCAACTGTTATAGTTTGGTAGATAATTTGTTTGAGCCCCCATTCAGGTCAAGCCAAAGACAATAAAATTGATATTACAGAATAAAAGTAAAGAATGGTTGGCTCAGAATCAGGATAATGTGTCCAAGTAAAGTGACATGTCTACCTGCGGCCTGTTGTTTTTGTGGGCTAGCACTTTAAAAAGGTGAGCATGTTGATCTAGTACAAAGCAGGCATCATCAGCATCTTATAAACTAGAGGCTCCCAGGAGCCTGTATAGCTCACCTGGGTATAATAACAACATCAGTCAATAAAACTTGATAACTTCGGTAAAAAAAATTAACAAATGTAGCCTTCGTCATTGCAGACCCCTTCTACAAAAAAATGTGGGCAGGGGTTCCCCCTTTAATGTAAGTTATCAAAATTGCTGTAAAAAAACATATATGTCAATGATTCTCAAAATTTAGCTTTTCCTACTTCACATTTTGTAATAGAGTTGCTTCCCTTTGATTATTTGAGTAACCAAAAGCAGTGAGTCAACAAAAATATGCATTTCAAGAGGAATAACTCTTCACAGCTGTCGCACATTTTTAACTGTGGGAAATTTTTTGTAGATCTTGACATGCTGAACATTTTTGCAGTTTAAACTTTCCCTCTATCTCTAATAGTTTTTGAGATATAAGATGATAGTATTAAAATTGAGAACATTTTGATGAAAAAAGGGCAATAACTCCAAAATGGGTAATTGGATTTACTTCAAAATTGTAGGGTAGGAAGATCTTGACATGCTGCAAATTTTTGAAATTTAAACTTAACCTTTATCTCTTATAGTTTTTGAAATATAAGACGAAAAGTATTAATTTTTTTTTATAAATTTGATGAAAAAAGGTCGAGAACTCCAAGATGGGTAATCAGATTTACTTCAAAATTGCTGGTAAAAAAAAAAATGGATAGAAGGGTCGAACCGCCAGACACATTTTTGGAAGAGAACCATCCAATGACTATTTCATCAAAATTTTGTTCTTATTGAGCAAATGGTTTCAGACAAAAATATTCAAAGTTCATAAAAAATCCCATAATTTATGTTAAAAAGCTCATCATTATGCTTATACAGTTCAAATTTGGGCACTTTCTGGCTTAAAATAGAGCAGTTTTGGCCATTTGAAGAAATTTCTATTTTTAGTAATGGCGGCCATCTTGGATACAGGACGGCGCGGACGGACACAATTTTGAAAGGGGACCACCTAGGGATCATTTCAGCAAAGTTTGGTTGAGATTGGCCTAATAGTTTCAGAGGAGAAGATTTTTTTTAAATTTCATCCCCCCTTTTTTCTAATTTGCATAATCGGTCAAAATCGGTAAAAGTTTAAAGTTCATAAAAAATCCCGTAATATATGCTAAAAAGCTCATCATTATGCTTATACACTTCAAATTTGGGCACTTTCTGGCTTAAAATAGAGCAGTTTTGGCCATTTGAAGAAATTTCTATTTTTAGTAATGGCGGCCATCTTGAATACAGGACGGCGCTGACGGACACAATTTTGAAAGGGGACCACCTAAGGATCATTTCAGCAAAGTTTGGTTGAGATTGGCTCAGTAGTTTCAGAGGAGAAGATTTTTTTTTAATTTCATCCCCCCTTTCTTCTAATTTGCATAATCGGTCAAAATCGGTAGAAGTTCAAAGTTCATAAAAAATCCCGTAATATATGTTAAAAAGCTCATCATTATGCTTATACAGTTCAAATTTGGGCACTTTCTGGCTTAAAATAGAGCAGTTTTGGCCATTTGAAGAAATTTCTAATTTTAGTAATGGCAGCCATCTTGGATACAGGGCGGCGCTGACGGACACAATTTTGAAAGGGGACCACCTAAGGATCATTTCAGCAAAGTTTGGTTGAGATTGGCTCAGTAGTTTCAGAGGAGAAGATTTTTTTTTAATTTCATCCCCCCTTTTTTCTAATTTGCATAATCGGTCAAAATCGGTAAAAGTTCAAAGTTCATAAAAAATCCCGTAATATATGTTAAAAAGCTCATCATTATGCTTATACAGTTCAAATTTGGGCACTTTCTGGCTTAAAATAGAGCAGTTTTGGCCATTTGAAGAAATTTCTATTTTTAGTAATGGCGGCCATCTTGGATACAGGACGGTGCTGACGGACACAATTTTGAAAGGGGACCACCTAAGGATCATTTCAGCAAAGTTTGGTTGAGATTGGCTCAGTAGTTTCAGAGAAGATTTTTTTTAAATTTCATCCCCCCTTTTTTCTAATTTGCATAATCGGTCAAAATGGGTAATGGGATTTACTTCAAAATTGCAGGGTAGGTAGATCTTGACATGCTGCACATTTTTGCAATAAACTTAACATCTATCTCTAAATAGTTTCTGAAATATAAGACGAAAAGTATTAAAATGATGAAAAAAGGGCAATAACTCCAAGATGGGTAATCAAATTTACTTCCAAATTGCAGGGTAGGTAGATCTTGACATGCTGAACATGTTTGCAGTTTCAACTTACCATCTGTCTCTTATAGTTTTTGAAATAAAGGACGAAAAGTATTAAAATTTTGAAAATTTGATGAAAAAAGGGAAATAACTCCAAAATGAGCAATGGGATTAACTTCAAAATTGCAGGGTAGGTAGATCTTGATATGCCGCACATTTTTGCAATTTAAAGTTAACCTTTATCTCTTATAGTTTTTGAAATATAAGACGAAAAGTATTAAAATTTTACAAATTTGATGAAAAAAGGGCAATAACTCCAAGATGGGTAATCAGATTTACTTCAAAATTGCAGGGTAGGTAGATCTTGATGTGCTGATCATTTTTACCCCATGTCAGATTTTTGATATTATTAACGGTTTTTGAGTTATTACCAAAAACCTGCAATTTTACCATATGTTCTATTTTTAGTAACAGTGGCCATGTTGGTTGGTGCACGGCATCACCGGACACAATTTTGAAACTAGACACCCTAGTAATGATTCAGACCAAGTTTGGTTTCCATTGGTCTAGTACTTTCAGAGGAGAAGATTTTTGAACAAGTTTACGACGGACGACGACGACGGACGCCAAGTGATGGCAATAGCTCACATGACCCTTTGGGTCAGGTGAGCTAAAAAAGGTATCTTGCCATGATATTGCTAAAAAAAATATAGCTCACTTGGCATTGATCAACAATTACTCATTCGCCAACTCACCATGATATTCCATGACAAACAGCAATGCATTTTTTTGCTGGTTTCTTAAAAAAGGATTAAATTCCTCCTCCATATTTCAACCCATGTTAAATTTTAGATCCAGAACTTGGATATAGTTTCTGAACATTCATTCATCTGTACACGATTTGGAATTTTCAACTTTGCAGCCCATGTTAGATTTAACTGCCATATCATGGAACAAGTAGACACATTTTCGTTTATGCAACCGACTAATCGCATTGTACTTCCATTACTGGTTCATTAAACTACCCGTTGTAATTACCTTTATTAACATTTCTTAATTGTAGCCTTTGAGAGATATCATACCTATGATATTGTGTCCCCGACTCAACAGAACATTGGCCATCTTTCCACATCTTTAATCTGACTACACATCAGAATAATGCTTTTCACCAAATGTTTCTTAGAAGTATCAGTTACGATTTTTTGTCCTTAAAGTAATGGACTTTTACCAACAGATTCTACCTTCTAAGCTAGTAGTCAGTTAACTACAAGCATTCATTGACTCTGCTATTGTACTGTCCATGTTTATGTTGTGATTCATTTTTGTGATAGTATGTGGTCTTTTTGAGTGGAAGCAAACCTATGCAGGTTTATTTTATTGATTGTTCATATCTGTATTGTCGTTGGGAGATGCAATTATAAGATGAGGGGGATTGGGATCCCTTTAACCATTTTAATCCAGCCACATATTTGTGCCTGTCCCAGCCATGGCCTGGCTTTACATATTTGTGCCTGTCCCAGCCATGGCTTTACATATTTGTGCCTGTCCCAGCCATGGCCTGGCTTTACATATTTGTGCCTGACCCAGTCATGGCCTGGCTTTACATATTTGTGCCTGTCCCAGCCATGGCCTGGCTTTACATATTTGTGCCTGTCCTAGCCATGGCTTTACACATTTGTGCCTGTCCCAGCCATGGCCTGGCTTTACGTATTTGTGCCTGTCCCAGCCATGGCCTGGCTTTACATGTTTGTGCCTGTCCCAGCCATGACCTGGCTTTACATATTTGTGCCTGTCCCAGCCATGGCCTGGCTTTACATATTTGTGCCTATCCCAGCCATGGCCTGGCTTTACATATTTGTGCCTGTCCCAGCCATGGCCTGGCTTTACATATTTGTGCCTGTCCCAGCCATGGCCTGGCTTTACATATTTGTGCCTGTTCCAGCCATGGCCTGGCTTTACATATGTGTGCCTGTCCCAGCCATGGCCTGGCTTTACATATTTGTGCCTGTCCCAGCCATGACCTGGCTTTACATATTTGTGCCTATCCCAGCCATGGCCTGGCTTTACATATTTGTGCCTGTCCCAGCCATGGCTTTACATATGTGTGCCTGTCCCAGCCATGACCTGGCTTTACATATTTGTGCCTGTCCCAGCCATGGCCTGGCTTTACATATTTGTGCCTATCCCAGCCATGGCCTGGCTTTACATATTTGTGTCTGTCCCAGCCATGGCTTTACATATGTGTGCCTGTCCCAGCCATGACCTGGCTTTACATATTTGTGCCTGTCCCAGCCATGGCCTGGCTTTACATATTTGTGCCTGTCCCAGCCATGGCCTGGCTTTACATATTTGTGCCTGTCCCAGCCATGGCTTTACATATTTGTGCCTGTCCCAGCCATGGCCTGGCTTTACATATTTGTGCCTGTCCCAGCCATGGCCTGGCTTTACATATTTGTGCCTGTCCCAGCCATGGCCTGGCCTTACATATTTGTGCCTGTCCCAGCCATGGTCTGGCTTTACATATTTGTGCCTATCCCAGCCATGGCCTGGCTTTACATATTTGTGCCTGTCCCAGCCATGGCCTGGCTTTACATATTTGTGCCTGTCCCAGCCATGGCCTGGCTTTACATATTTGTGCCTGTCCCAGCCATGGCATGGCTTTACATATTTGTGCCTGTCCCAGCCATGGCCTGGCTTTCCAAAGCCATATGTCATGGTCTTTCTTATTTTCAATGATATGAGGTGAGAGGTGATTGTTCATTTTGTTGATCATCTTCGTTTAAACTCTTTCCATAGTTAAAGGTAAAGGTTTAGAAGCCTTCTTGATTAAGAGTCAAATCTGTATACAAAGGAACCTGAAAATGTGCCCTTTATGAGCAGTTGCCCTGTATATACAGGTTAAAATTATATCTACTATTTATTAATGGGAAAATTAGACTGTCCTTTATAGTGATTTGTTAAATAAAGGTGGCTTTTAAGACAGGTTTGACTGTATATATGCCTATGTTTATGTATATTATCCTATGTGATTGTATATATGCCTATGTTTATGTATATTATCCTATGTGATTGTATATATGCCTATGTTTATGTATATTATCCTGTGATTGTATATATGCCTATTTTTATGTATATTATCCTATGTGATTTTGCAGCTGACTAAAGTTAACAATGACACAAGATGAACAGAAAACATACATATAAAATTGTTTATTTATAAAACTAAATATTGAATGAAATATCACTTAAATATTGTACACTTAAATGAGGATAAAATGTGCATAAATAGCAAATAATTCATCAAAACACATGTATCAGTATAAATGCTTTCATATACCCGTAATTGATATGTAATACACCTGTATTACTTTTTTTTCTTTCCCTTAATTGTGGTTTTTTTTGCACATTATAATGCAAATTTTATTTTCACTTTCACTTTCCAAAATTTTATAGATTTTTAGACACTAATATCAGTAGCGACTTAACCTCACCACATTTTTTTTGCCTGTATCAAGCCAGGTCCTGGATTTCCAACGTCGTATGTCTAGGTCTTTTTTGTGTTCAAATTGACAGTTGAATGATCTTGTGATATTCTTTAAAAATAAAATTGTTTGCTTCAAAAACATGATTTAAAATGAATAATAACACAAAATTTCATCCCTATATATTTGGCTTCTTATCAATTTTTAAATATAGAAGAAAAAATTTAAATTAAAAACATGGCTTGTTGAAAAAAAAATCAGAAAAAAAAAAAAAAATCTGTACATGTAGCTTACATTTACAGTAGTCCCCTCATATTATAAGGCCCCTACCACAAAAGGCCACCTTTCTGATAAAGTCCCCTTTTCATTGCAGAAGAGGTGGTCATACAAGAGGGGGGTTGCTCTATATGACCACATGGTAGAATCAATGATGACATATTGACTACCGGTCTGTAGTATATTGTCTCATGAATAAGATAATATTATATTGGTCTTGAGTACCAATGGAAGAAAATGGACCATAAATTGGTACCCCATATACTTGGACTATGAAGTTGGCCTCCAAATACGAACTGAGACATCACTCCCTGCACTTGCTAATACTCCATTCTGATGAGAGATCTAAAATTAAAAAACAATAATAATTGTTTGTTGACTGAAATACAAATCTAAAGATATGGTTTATAGCAAGCAAGAAGTATTTGTTTAAAGATTTTGTTTTTATACCGAAAAACAAATATTACTATTTTTCATACTTGTATATTTAAACTTGTTTTTAACATTATTTTAACGAGAATAATTATGGTGTATGTATACAATATATGTACATTGTAGGAAAATATAACTTTTATTTGTACAACATTTAGAAACAAGCAGAAAAGTAAGCTTTTTTATTATGCTTGGCAGCAAGTGCAAATAAATTCATTTTTACCGACATTATACATACATGTATATATCTTGCAATGTCAAAATGTAAAAAAAAAAAAAACATCCAAACTCCATTGAAAAAAGGAGAAACAAGTGCAGTTCAAATCGTTTTTATGTGTATCCTCAGTCACATCCGCATACTACTGTTACTGTTTCTTACCTTTGCTCTACATCAATCGGGTACCAAGAGATAATTATACAGTGAAACCTGTCTAATCCGAACCCTCTTAGGACCAACTTTTGTCTTCGGAATAGACAGGTGTTTGGTTTACACAGGTTAAATTAACAAAGATTTCCTGTATTAGGACTATATTTAAAATTCGGTTTATACAAGATTTCGGTTTATTCAGGGTTCGGTTTAGACAGGTTTCACTGTATGTATACCAGACAAATAAATAAAAAATTCATTCATTTTCCTTTATTGTACAGTAAATGTAATGAATGCAGGATAAGACTAGGAAGAACTGTTTTAGATACCTAAAACTTATGTCTCCCCTTAATGCGGCCATCTGTACAACAATAAGTTACACATTATGAGTTGAATGATACTATTGAGGTCAAAGGTCAAGGTCCCACGAAGGTCATTATGGTACACGACACACCGCTTTATGGTCATGCACCCACATACCAAATATCATTGACCTATCTGGAAAGACAAAAAAGTTATGTCCCGGACAAGAAAATACTATTTAAAAAACCATTATTTGACCTTGAGGTCAAAGGTCAAGGTCCAATGAAGGTCATTATGGTACGTGACACACCGCCTTATGGTCATGTACCCACATACCAAATATAATTGACCTATCTGGAAAGACAAAAACTTTATGGTCCGGACAAACTTCGCTGAGAAGAAGCAGAAGAAGCGAAAGAAAAAATCAGACTAAAACAATATGTCTCCCTTCGTTCGAAGGGGAGACATAATAATGGAGTATTCCTTGACTATTGCAATGAGGAAAAGAGTGGGAGGGGGGGAATAAATAATACCAGTAACTTACTCTTGCTACTTCTCCTTGATGACCCGTAATGGTATTAATAGTTCCAGGGTTTAAACTAGGTTCTAAAACTTTGATGGTGTTATCAGTAGAACAGGTAAACAGGGCACCAGGTGTGTAAACAATTCCTGTCACTTTTCCTTTGTGAACATCATAACTCTGAAATATACATGTACTGTAGTTAATAAGAATTTTGAGTTAATATGAGTTTGAATGCAAAGTGGACTTGAAAGAATAGCTGAAACTTAGATAAAACTCAAAAGTAAACAAATTACAGCAGTTTTATTTTAAAAGAAAAGAAATAATTGAAATACTGTTGTAAGTGATTTGTAAATTTTCCCTCTGATCTTTACATGCGATAATATCTGTTATTAAGTGACAAGCATGATACAGACATATTATAGTTGATTTCTAACATGACGTTATATTGACGTCACTTTGATAAATCCCCGATAAATATATCATTGTTGATATGCTACATTTGAAATAGATGTCTCATTGTATCTCAAATATCAGGCTTCCCTTTTGATGCAATATTTCGCTGAGAAATCCATTCTCCCAAAACAAATCAATGATAGTATATATTTATTGAAAATTTGTTTTATCGTATCTTTTAATTTGATAAATCTTATATCAAGCTACTCACTTGAGAAATCCTCAATAGACATACTATCATTAAATCTTCTCATCACATCTCACATTTTCAGACTTTGCCTTCTTTGCAATATTGTTCTGAGAAATTAATTCTCACAAAAACCAAAAAAAAACAACAGTATTGTAGCGCTCCAGGGGTAGAACTGTTAACCTCTGAACTATAGGAGTGTTCTAATTCTCCCAACTACCTTCTACCAAAATATCCCCGTCTAGGCAAAGTAAACCCTTAGATCAACAAATTACTATTAATTATTACCACGGTAACGATAAATCAGCCAAGTGATGACAATGACAATGTATTTAGCCTATGAAGACTAAATTTCCAGGTTGCAGGCTTTAATGATCATGAAGAGTGAATAAGTTTCCATATTTTATTAGTTCAATTCAATATAAGATCAATTTATAAGATCAAAATGTTCAAAACTAAACCCTGGTCAGTCCACAGTGTATTTAAACCAGAAAATTTACAATATATGGAAACTTTGAATAACAAATGTTAAAAACTATTAACAATAACAAAAAGTGTTTAATCTCTACCTTAGAGATTAATTACTTCAACTTTTAGAAAGAATTATCCCCCTTTTATTAACAGTAATATTTGAATCAATCTACGAACTATAACTAATGAAAGGAATTATCTCCCTTAGATTAATAGATTAATCTCTTTCCTAGAGACTATTCAAAAATATACAAATGTACACATATACTGGAAAATGTTTCTGTCCTTAGAACAAGTCACTTCAACAATTTAGACACATTATATAATTACCAACACTATTTGAGTTGCTAACATTTATTTGTGCAAATGTTACTATTAGTATTAATTAATGTTATCACTTTTACTTCAGTAGATAATTTCAATACAATTTTATGATATTCTCAACCTTTGGAATATCAGTTTAATGTATTCCAAACCTCATGAAATACTGAGTATTATTCTAGTTTAATGTATTCCAAACCTTATGAAATACTGAGTATTATTATAGTTTAATGTATTCCAAACCTTATGAAATACTGAGTATTATTACAGTTTAATGTATTCCAAGCCTTATGAAATACTGAGTATTATTATAGTTTAATGTATTCCAAACCTTATGAAATACTGAATATTATAATTTAGTGTATTCCAACCCTTATGAAATACTGAGTATTATTATAGTTTAATGTATTCCAAACCTTATGAAATACTGAATATTATAATTTAGTGTATTCCAAACCTTATGAAATACTGAATATTATAATTTAGTGTATTCCAACCCTTATGAAATACTGAATATTATAATTTAGTGTATTCCAACCCTTATGAAATACTTAGTATTATTATAGTTTAATGTATTCCAAACCTTATGAAATACTGAGTATTATTATATTCCAACCTAAGGAATATCTGTTTATTATATCCCAACCTTTTGGAATACTCCACCGTCACAAGTTGATTAAAGTATTTATAAGAATTTTAATCCCTATAATTAATTACTAAAAATTAATTATACAATTTAGAGTTATACTAAGTTTCATTAATTTAAAACCTTGAACTTGTTAAACAACTAGTAAATCCTGTTAACATTTTAATTAACTATTTCTTTTACTTCCAACAAGAGCATTATTTAATTAATAATAGTTTATCTTTAAATAAACATCAATGCAAATTTTACAAGCAAGTTATGTAAAAACAAAAATATTAAGATAAATTATACTTTTACAATTTTTGGTTTAGTATTGTCTAAATAAAATTATCATACAGCTTTAATAGCAACTCAACAAAATATCTTGGAGACCAGCCCCACAGTTCTGTCAAAATAATTCTATGTTTCCAAACTAAACTTTTACTATTTATAGTTACTTTTACTTTCCATATCTTTGATAAAAATGTATTTTAAAAATAAAATATTATGCCAAAAGTGTAAAAATATATATTTTAGCCAGAGACTCAAAAATACTGACCGTTCCAGTCAAAACCAAAAGCAGAACTCCTGATGCTGGCGTCAAATGACGTCACATCGAACGTGAAAATATTCCACCAACGGTGGGGAAAATCCCACCGATGGTGGGAAATGACCAAAGGTGCACGCACACTATCAAAAATACTTAATACAATTTTAAAACTCAAATAACTAATAACATATTTCTTATTTTATAAAAGTAACTCCTCAAAGTTAAAGAAAGAATTTTTCTACAACAACTAAATCATCGTAAGTTAAATTTTGTACTTGGCGCCACACCGGAAGTGAACAATCGTAAGCAACAAGTGGTTGATGAATGAGACAGCGGGCTCATAATATGGCCAAATTCTCCCGTAAAAACACATGACAGCTACTATAAAATGCATGAATGGATTACTAATGATCTGAGGAGTTACAATATGTCCATGGTTACGATGTACATAAACTTAAAACGATGTTTATTGACAAAATCAGTAACGTAAATACACTTCCAAGTTAAAACATGGCGACTGCGCCTGAGCTGAAATTGACATAATTCTGTGTATTCAGTGACAGTTTTACTAGACTACAGGTACTTTACAAATGAAAATAACACATAACCCGTATAATGATATATAAAGGACGTACCAGGTACATAATTAATGCATACAATATATATATATAGCGATTCAGTTCATTTCAACAATAATAGCTATGCAATGCAATCTTCAGTTCCCACACTTTCATGTTTAACAGACAGCAATTTGAACATGTGCTTACAAAAATGATTCCAAAGAAAATGTGAAACTATGATAAAATTAACAATTCCAGAAGTTGGATAGTTTGCATTTCCATTACTTTAATAAAATGTGAAACAGTCAATTTATTCTTATTTTCTCTGAACACATTACCCAATAAAAATGCATTGCTGTCTGACAGGTAAAACAATGACATATTCAAGTATTGATTAATTATGTCATATTTTGTACAAATACATAGTACAAACAGCTATATTTCCTCATACACAACCATGCATATGCAAACATGACAAATGGTATTTGTCTTAATATTCATCACAATACTCATATAAATTACAACCCCCCTCCCCCCTGCTGGTTCTCACAGTATATTACATGCAACTCTTTAAATGTTCAATAACACATTCTCTAACCTACTAATAGCAGTTTAAACTTACCTCTATATGTTCAAACTGTCCACAGGTTGTATTATATACATGTATACCACCAGACTTGTCACCTGCCCACAACTGTCTATATCCTAAACTTAAACTCATAGGGTAATTCTCCAGCTGAAATAAGTATGTAATATATTCATATGTTATTAATAAGGCATAAATCTACAACTGAAATAAGTACACATATATACATTTTGCATATAATATTACAGGGATACTTATAGCAATTTATTTTAACGAGTCCAGAAGACATTTCTGAAAAATTTGGTGAGTCCCAACTGAAAATGGTGAGTCCAGGACTCATCTAAGGCGAGTTACAAGGATCTAATATTTTGATAGGCATATAATTTAGCAATACAAAATAAGTATTATTAGTAAGAGTAAGAAATAATTGATCTATTATTCATTAATTTTTATTAAACTTTGACAGTACCAATAGGTTCAAGGGGCCGTCGTGATTGTATGGTAGTTGGATTTACAACTACCTGTGCAATCGGTGCCTATCACCACTAAAGTTGTGAGTTCGAATCCTGTTCATGGTGAGGTGTACTCGATACAACATTATGTGATAAAGCTTGTCAGTGACTTGCGACATGTTGGTGGTTTTCTCCTGGTACTCCGGTTTCCTCCACCAACCAACTGACTGCCACTATATAACTGAATTATTATTGAAAGTGACGTTAAGCACCATAAACCGACCAACCAACCAATAGGTTCAAATACAAACTATAGCATCACAAGTACGATATTAAAAATCAATAGAATATTAACATTACAGTTTTGTTTAGACATTTTTTTCTCGTCAAAGCAAGAAACAACTAGATCGGCTCAAGCATAGTTTTATATGCACTATTACTGATGACTAGTTTTATTTTGACAAATACCAGTAAACAATTGTTATATTTTTATTTACCATTCCAGTCCTATCAGTTATAGCAATTAATTGTCATACCTTTATAGTTTTATAAACCATTCCAGCCCTCCTATCAAAAATAGCTATAGTTTTATCTTCACTGCCCGATACAATATAATTTTCGTCAACAGACAAACATAGGATCGGTCCACGGTGATACTTCTTTTTGTTGATGATACCATCTCTTTGGTCTATTGTATATATCAGCTGGTCAAAAGCACTACCTATAATCTGATTCTCTTCTATATGTAACCCTAAAACAGCTGAACGACATCTGTAAAACAAAGCAGGAGAAGTACGGGTATTCAAATTTTTTATTTTGACAAATGACTGAATGTTTCTATACTAATATCAGCATTTACAGTCGAACCTGCTTCAGTGACCACCTCTATAAAGCAATAACTTGTATTATGTGACCTTAATTTTTATTTCCACTTACAGTCCATTTCATATCAATTAAACCCGTATTATGCAACCACCTGTCTTATGTGAACAAATTTCACTGTTCCTTTGTAAGGTCACATACTAGCAGAGGACAAAAAATAAAAATTCTAATTGCCATTCAAATATACGAAATTTCAAAAAATGTTCAAAATTCAGAAGGATACATCAACTACCACTTAAGTTATTGTACAAAATTCATTATTGTCTACAGATGGATGAAAAATGGATGTCATAAATCCTTTAAATTGGAATTGATGCATAGAATAATGTGCATCAATGTCTTGTGTTTTGATTGTCCTACAGGTGCAAATATCAGATTTAAAGTTTCCCTGCTATTATGCAATCCTTGCAATTAACAACAAGGCAAGTACAAACCTGTCCTTGCAGTCACCTCTATTAAGCAGTAACCTGCATTAAAAAGGTCTTTTTTTATTGGCCTGTCGTAGAAAATTTCATAGGAATTGAACCTCTTTTAAGAGGTCACATGTCTTAAAGGACCACCTTTTCTTTGTCCAAAGGTAACAAGTTTGAATATCAGAGTTTTGTATAGCTGACAATTTTCTCAAGTCTGGGATAAGAAAGATTATTCAATGTACAGTAGGTGGCCATAATTATTTCTCTTTCATATTTAATATAATTAACTGTCATTAAAATGTCCAAAATTTTGACAGTGTATAATTGGGGGTCAAAGCTCAAAAAGTCATTCGACGGAAGTGACGTTATTTTGACAACATTGTTAAATTTCGTCTGCTAAAAAAATGGCTCGTCACAACAAGGAGATGACAACAGAGACGAAACAAATGATACTACGATTGAAACAAGAAGGCTATGCACACAGGAAAATTGCTGAAATAATCGGGAGGGATCATTCTACGATTACAAAATTTCTAAAGCGTTATGATGAAAGGAATTCCGTGGAAAATAAGCCTAAAACCGGAAAAAGTTGGTGACGGAACGAGGAGACCGTGTAATCTTGCGCTCAGTGAAAGTCAACAGGAGAGAAACTTTGAGAGATTTGACAAACATTGTAAATGAAAGACTACCACAGCCTGTTTCTACTAGAACTGTTCGCCGCAGATTGAAATTTCATGGTTACACGAGGCGCAGAGTTCGGAAGACTTTAACAGTGTCATTAAAAAACCGAAAAAATCGTGTAAATTGGTGCAGAGGTAAACTTGCCATGTCAGTTCAATTATATTGGAAACGTGTAATATTCTCAGATGAAACACAAGTAGTTGTTGGTCATGACAGGCGAGTACATGTTTGGAGAAAGGCTGACGAAATTTGGCGACCTGAATGTGTTGGTTTGAGGGGTGGTCCCTGTGTAGCAGTGATATTTTGGGGATGCATTACCTATGATGGAGTTGGTACATTGACTGAAATTGTGGGAAATATGAACACTACAAAATATTTAGAGACTCTTGGTGATAATGTATGGCCAGTAATTGCTAAAATATTTCCGAACGGTGGGTACATCTTTCAAGATGATAATGCTCCATGTCATGCCTCTCGCAGAGCTGTCCAGTGGAAGAGAGAAAATGAATTAAATTGTCTGAATTGGCCATCTCAATCGCCCGACTTAAACATAATTGAAAATGTGTGGAGAACAGTTAAAATCAAACTGCAGAATTCTAAATGTGACATTTTAAATAAAAAAATTCTTGTGAGGGAGGTGAAAAAGATATGGGTTGGACTAATTCCAGTTTATATTCAGAGCTTGTATAACTCAATTCCTAGGAGAATTCGAAGTGTAATTGTAGCAAAAGGTCACATAACGAAATACTGAAAATGACAGGTATGTAAAATAAATCTTAAGAACATATTTCCTATTTTTCCCTATGCATATATTCCACAAGTCATGAGATGGCGGCCATCTTGGTGAAATAATTATGGCCACCTACTGTACATGGTGTATTAAGTTACCTAAATTGTTGTTTTTGTACACAGCCAGCCTCTAAATCCCATGTTTTAATATATCTATCCCATGATCCTGTGCAAAGAGTTTTATCATGTGATGCTAGTGACCAAATCCATCCCTGATTACAATGAAAGAAACAAATCAGTTCAATGAATAAAAATGTGCTGTTCACATAGGCTTCTAAAGATTGTGTAATGTGTGGAAAAAATAATGTAAATTCTTTTATTCTGACATCCTGGTATTTGATAATTCTAAGAAGGTGAAGCCAGAATGTATCCTCTTGAATTTTCATCTGTTTCAAATGAAAATTAGAATATTATTTTTGTAATTTAAAATAAACCTGTCAGATATTACTTTAAAACTAGAGGCTCAGTGGGCTGAGCCTGCGTCGCTCACCTTTCATTGTGCTTTGAGGAAACTTAATATAGAACCTTCCATAGGTGCTTCCCATCAAATTTTGGTTCATTTGGCTAAGCAGTTACAGAGAAGAAGATTTTTAGAAATCGACCAACCAGAAACAAGAATTGCCTATGGCAGCCATGTTTTTTAACGGATCGGGAAAAAATTAGCAATCTTTATAGAGCCCCTTCCATATATGTTTCCTACAAAGTTTCGGTTCATTTGGCTAAGCAGTTTCAGAGAAGAAGATTTTTAGAAATCGACCAATCAGAAACAAGCATTGCCTATGGTGGCCATGTTTGTCTACGGATCAAAACGAAATGAGCAATCCCTATCGAGGCCCTTCCATAGATGCTTCCTATCAAGTTTCGGTTCATTTGGCAAAACTGTTTCAGAGGAGAAGAATTTAAAAAATCAGCCAATCAGAAACAAGAATCGCCTGTGGCGGCCATGTTTGTTAATGGATCGGGACAAAATGAGCAAACTTTACAGAGGACCTTCCATAGATGCTTCCTACTAAGTTTCGGTTCATTTAGCCAAGCGGTTTCAGAGGAGAAGATTTTTAGAAATCGACCAATCAGAAACAAGAATTACCTGTGGCAGCCATATATGTTAATGGAACGGGACAAAATGAGAACTCTTTATAGAGGACCGCCCATAGATGATACCTACCAAGTTTCAGTTCATTTGGCTAAGCGCTTTCAGAGGAGAAATTTTTTTTAGAAATCAACCAATCAGAAACAAGAATTGTCTGTGGTGGCCATGTTTGTTAACGGATCGGGACGAAATGGGCAATCTTTACAGAGGATCTTCCAAAGATGTTTCCTACCAAGTTTCGGTTCATTTGGCAAAACTGTTTCAGAGGAGAAGAATTTTAAAAATCAGCCAATCAGAAACAAGAGTCGCCTGTGGTGGCCATGTTTGTTAACGAATCGGGACGAAATGAGCAATTTTTTACAGAGGGCCTTCATAGATGCTTCCTATCAAGTTTCGGTTCATTTGGCCAAGCGGTTTCAGAGGAGAAGATTTTTAAAAATCGGCCAATCAGAAACAAGAATTGCCTGTGGCAGCCATGTTTGTTAATGGATCGGGACGAAATGAGCAAACTTTATAGAGGACCTTCCATAGATGCTTCCAACAAGTTTCAGTTCATTTGGCTAAGGGGTTTCAGAGGAGAAGATTAAAATGTGAAAAGTTAACAGACGACGGACGCCGAGTGATGGCAAAAGCTCACGTTGCCTTTGGCAAGGTGAGCAAAAAATACAGATATGATTTAGTGTCGGCAAGGGCCAGAGGTGAACTTGACCTATATTTCCTTTTCCCGAAAATAAGCAGGACGTTTCCACAATTTCTTTTTTCTCTTTTCCACAATTGTTTTGTCCCTTTCCTGCATTTTTTTAAGAGCACTTTTTCGCAAAACACGGACACAAAGTGGTTGTGCCTTCAATTTTCTCTCAGTTTTTTCGAAATTACAGAAGTGCTGGGTTTTGGTCTTTACAACTGCAATACCATCTTTGTCTGTGGTGACAGACATTTTACAAGTTTTCGAAGTGCTACATTGATATAATATATCTCCATTTTTCATTCAAAGTATTAGATTTTCTGCAAAGGACGCCATCTACAATAATGACTGTCTTACCACGATTTGTATCCGTGTTTGTCATTTTGACGAAAATTGCATTTGAAACCAAACCAACTTCAAAATGTAAACTTTATAAGATGGGAAAGAAAACAAAATAGTACACCCGTACCTCATTTATAAAAAAGGCGAAGATTATTCAAAATGCCGGATGAAGTATGGCAGAGGGGGTATTGTGACGAAGGAATAATGTAGCCGCTGCTTTGGAGTTTGATATACATTTGTATTTCTACATGACGGGACAAGATTACCATATTTTTCTAACAGGAAACCCCTTGAATAACTGACAAGATTAAACAGGAAATTTCCACCCTAATTTTGATCCAATTATTTTTTAACAACAAAAATTTTTTTAATTCTTACCTTGTGAGCTTTATCACTTGAAAACACCTTCATATTTGGTTGTTTTGTTGTTGATGGGTCATATTTAGAGAGATCAAGTAAGGTTAGATACCGATCACGTGATCCTGAAGCTAGAAAACGACCATTCTGAAATAATACTTAAATTAATTAAATCAAATTTGTCTGTACTTAATTATATCCTAACAATTCTATGTCTTTAGGGACCATTGTATTAGTTATGAGCTATGATATTTTCATATGAATATCAATAAATTTGACAAGTCAATGAAAAGACAATGATGTTTATGAACAATTATTACATAGATGTCTTCGAAATACTGAGATTTCCAAATGAAAGAAAAACCAGTATTTCACCGTGCGACGTCACAGTACCAACATCGTCAAGATCAAAAATTTCACTGAGCGTTTGACAATGAGAAACATCTTATTAGCTCAATAGTGAAAAACCTATGTAATAAATGATGTAACTACGGTACTCCTGTACTCTTGTATTACGAATATCAAAAATAAATGATTCTTAGCTGAACAATGATGATAATTCACTCATGTGCTGACATAATTTATTTTCAATATTCAGAATGTAGAGAGTAGTTAGTATAATCACTGATGATTGAGGGGGGGGGGGGGGGGGGTTATGGTGTTTAATGCCACTTTCTACAATTTTTCAGTGATATCATGCCAGTCAGCTTTATTGGTGGAGGTAACCAGAGTACCCAGAGAAAACCACAGACCTGCCATCACAGGTCACTGACAAACTTTACTGCATACTACTGTATCGAGTGCTCCTGGCCATAAGCAGGATTGGAACTCACAATTTTAGTGGTGATAGGCCCTGACTGCAAAGGTAGTTGTAAATCCAACTACCATACGATTACGACCATGACGGTCCCTACTGATTGATGTATCCAAGCATCCTCCTATCTATTACTGCCTAGACATATATACCTCCATTAAATGTACAGAATCAACTGGAGCAAAGATTCCATCTTTGTACACAATAGACTGAGTGTTATTTTCTAAATTGGTCCATGTGTGCCAATTGGTCTCTCTTTGTATACAAGCATCCTGCCAATCAAAATCTTCATCTGAAAGAAATTGACAAGAATTCATCCAGCTGTTATTTTCTATTTCTAATAGTAAGAACTGTCAATTCACACTACCTGTACAGCAGAACATGAATGACCTTACATTGTTGGAAATAATCAGAATATATATACATGCAATATTTAATTCATGGGGTGGGGGGGGGGGGGGTGGGGGGGAGAGAGATTTATGGTGTTTGACACCACTTTCAACAATATTTCAGCTGCAGTCAGTTTTACTGCTGGAGGAAACAGGAGTACCCGGAGAAAACCACCTGTCGTAAGTCACTGACTCTTGGAGGGGTAAATGATATCAACATAATATATTGAATTCTCAGTGTTATGGTAACGGTACCTGTATGGATTGAGTGAATAATAGCATTCTTACCAAAAGTCTGATAAATTATATGATGCTTAACTGGAGTGTGATATAATGTATGATGCTTAACTGGAGTGTGATAAATTATATGATGCTTAACTGGATTGTGATAAATTGTCTGATGCTTAAGTTAACTGGAGTGTGATAAATTGTATGATGCTTAACTGGAGAGTGATAAATTGTATGATGCTTAACTGGAGTGTGATAAATTGTCTGATGCTTAACTGGAGTGTGATAAATTGTATGATGCTTAACTGGAGTGTGATAAATTGCATGATGCTTAACTGGAGTGTGATAAATTGTATGATGCTTAACTGGAGTGTGATAAATTGTACGATGCTTTCCTAGAATGTGATAAATTGAAAAATTCTTGTCTGGAATGTGATCAGGGGCGTAGCTAAGGTAATGATGATCTGGATGCATAAAATTGGGCGAGGGGTCTGGGAGCCTCCTACATACATTTTTATAAGGCTGCAGTTCAAATTGGTTTTTTTAATGGTTTTCATCTTTTTAATCAGTAAATTGTCCTTTTACTTATGTTAAATAACTTGTAAAAAAATTGGGGGGAGGGGGGTGGAGGGTGACTGATTCACCTATGACAAAATAATGGATTCTTTGAATCAAACATCTTGGTTTCTAAAATAAGATCATGCAAGTGTTGGCTATAAACGTGATAAAATTCTAGGCCTAAAATGTCTACCTTTCCCTTTTTTGTGAATTTCCACTAAATAAGTATCAAATTAACGATAAGCATGTGTGTATCCTTCTAGCACTTGGCTCCATTCAAGAAAAGTATAACAAACCATGAAATCACAAACTGAACATATAAACATCCATAATTTCCATCTTATTTCAGAAATGATTACAATAATATTTAACTTTTTATACTGCAAGAAAATTAGCATTGAATTTATGTTATTATCAAAGTGAGTACATTTTAACTAACTAACTGTATACATGTACATGCCCTACAGCAAAGCAAAGACATTACATGTACATGTAGACCTATGAATTAAATAATTACTGCCCCTGTTTAGAAATAGTATTTCCAAAATTCTAGCTTAGCATTTTTTCTAGACATCTTTGTCAAAAGTTGAAATATGAAAAAATTCTATAATGACAAGCTAAACATATTTAACTAATTTTTGTTGTAATTCACCCTTTAAATAATAGTTTTTTTGCTTAAATAATTTGCCAAGTTTACCTCTTCTATACAAATATAATGAATTTTATAATACCTTATATTACATTTCTTCCTTTGCAATGTCTGCAATACCTCAATAGGTGAGCTGGACGTTAAACCCTCATACTACTACTACTTCCTTTGCAAATCCAGTTCTCTTATAGATGTTATGTTAATGAGCTTAATGTTGAGCCCAGTAACACCAATAAGTATATAATTGGTACCCTGAATAAGGGTCAACCCCTAAATAGGGGTAAAGGGAGGAAAGGGTTAAGGGTGGGAAAAAGATGGAGGAAGGGTTAGTTAGGGGAAGGGAAAGGATTAAGGGTGGGATAGGATTGGTGGGGAGAAGGGTAAGAATAAGGGTGGTGAGAATGGAAGGGTGGAAAAGTGGAGTGTTGTAGCATTTCTATTAGGTTTATAACTATAACTGGTGCCAGACCAATAGTTTGGTTAGAGAATAACTATAATTGTTGTCAGACCAATACTTGGTGAAGAGAATAACTAAAATTGGTGTCAGACCAATACTTGGCTTAGAGAATAACTATAATTGGTGTAGGGAATAACAATTACTCGTGTCAGATCAATACTTGGTGCAGAGAATAACTTTAACTGGTGCCAGACCAATACTTGGGTTAGATAATAACTATAATTGGTGTCAGACCAATACTTGGTGTAGAGAATAACTAAAATTGGTGTCAGACCAATACTTGGTGTAGGGAATAACAATAACTGGTGTCAGACCAATACTTGGTGCAGAGAAAAACTATAACTGGTGCCAGACCAATACTTGGTTTAGAGAATAACTAAAATTGGTGTCAGACCAATACTTGGTGTAGGGAATAACAATAACTGGTGTCAGACCAATACTTGGTGCAGAGAAAAACTATAACTGGTGCCAGACCAATACTTGGCTTAGATAATAACTATTACTGGTGTCAGACAAAATGCTTGGTTTAGAGAATAGCTTTAACTGATGTAAGACCAATTCTTGGTTTAGAGAATACCGGTAACTATAAATGGTGCCAGACCAATACTTGGTGTAGAGAATAACTAAAATTGGTGTCAGACCAATACTTGGTGTAGAAAATAACTAAAACTTGTGTCAGACCAATACTTGGTGTAGAGAATAACTATAACTGGTGTCAGACCAATACTTGGTTTAGAGAATAACTATGAATGGTGTCAGACCAATACTTGGGTTAGAGAATAACTATAATTGGTGTCAGACCAATACTAAGTGTAGAGAATAACTAAAATTGGTGTCAGACCAATACTTAGTGTAGGGAATAACTATACTTGGTTTAGAGAATAACTTTAACTAGTGCCAGACCAATACTTGGTGCAGAGAATAACTATAACTGGTGTCAGACCAATACTGGTTTAGAGAATAACTATAACTGGTGTCAGTTCAATTGAATGCATGTCTTAACTTGGAATTTGGCATCATTCAAACCAGACACATTTGTTTTCATCTTTAAGATGTTTTAAAAGGAGAGGACAACCTTACAAGCCAAAAACAAAACAAAACGAAACAAGCAAGCAAAAAGGCTTAAAACCTGCCTTTTCTGATTTTATGCTGAATATTCAGCTACTCAAAAAAAAAATTGCCAATAAAAAGCAAAATAGTTCTGCTACCCCCTAACTTTACAGATTGGGAGGACAAGTGATCCCCCCTCGCCCCGGTTACTACACCTCTGGGTTAAATGCAGTGTATTAAAAATGTTTTAGCGAGCTGCACAGTTGAATCTGAATTCCTTTAGTGGGCCCAGGGCTGACATTGGTTGGGGGAATTGGCGTGTAGTCTAGGGGTTGAAGATGACGATAATTCGCAGATGAAAATTTGTAATAAAAAGCAATACCCTGTACATGTATTTTATTTGCACGTTTGAACAATAACCTCATTTTGTCCATCACTAAAGGGGCAGACATACAAAATGTATGTCCATAATTCATGAAATTTGAGTTAAGGAATGACAGGGGCATAGTTACAGTAATGATGACTAGGATGCATAACATTGGGTGAGGGTCTAAGAGCCACCTAAGGTCCCCATTGGATACAGGGCAAATCCCTGGAATGGGGTTGAGGAGGGCAAATCCCCCCTAAAGCTCCATGGTTCTTGGGAATTAGCACATCATTATAATAGAAGCTCATAAATTGTTCGCTTTTTTGTCCTTTCTTTGTTAGTTTTTCAGCCAAATAATCATAAATTTTTAACTTTACTTAAGGTAGTTATCCAAGATTTCATTTCCAGTATAATATGAAGTTTAGTAAGGGACCGAACACTTAACTTGAAGGGGGGCTAAAAGCCTATGGTTTTTATATCTTTTATTTCTTTAACGTGAAGTGACGAAATAATTTTTCCAAAATACACCATCATTTTGCTTAAGGAAAAAATCTTGAACCAGAATATTTTTTTCTTTCAATTTTCTTGCCAAAATATGCTTCCTCAGAAATTCAGCATACTATTGTTTTGGAAAAAATCATAGCCCCCTTTCTAGTTAAATGGGCAGTACAGTCATGGTTCATTTTTTTAAAAAAAACATTTATTGGTTGATGCAGTTTCTATCATTTTTACCTTTTGTAATACAGGTGAATATGGTGCAAGTGTATGTGTAACAAATATGGTTTGAGTTAATTTTAGGCAATACATTTTTTTTTAATTTTTATCTCATAAGAGGTCATTGTGGCATGTACAGTTTTATCTGACATATGCACATAATTTATGTGCACTATATCTATTTCATTTTGTTGTACATATTGTTATGGTTTATTCACTTTGGTCTATTTGAAAACAATAAAATATACAATGTCAGTGTTGTGATTGGGTCAATTTTTATTTACCTGAAACTGGTGGATATGGTTTGGGACATTTTTTCCTAATCCTAGTTCTCCAATAGGCATCCCCTGATATCAAGTCCTTGAATAATTGACAGACTTTACTAAATGTGTGAACAATAAACCCAGCATCTAGAAATTCACAAATATGCATAAGTAGTTCTAACGGTAATTTATCTAATGTTAGTGTGTCCAACATCTGGTCCAATGTAAGCTGACATAATTCTGTCTTGATGTCTGATTCTACAGGTTCATCACACTTGGGGTATACACAGATATTTTTGTCCTCCATATTTTGTCTCTAGTACATGAACTCAATTTCAATCTGAAAGTAATAAGTTAGTAATATTTCAGCTACATTTCAACAAGATTAGGTTCACAATCTGTAGCAATAAATCATATAGGCAAATACACATGTAGGTGGAACATTTTTGTAGTGAGATGGGCTTTGTGGAAGAGGGATGGGCCTTGTAGTAGTGGGATGGGTGTTGTGGAAGAGGGATGAGCATTGTGGTAGTGAAATGGGTCTTGTGGAAGAGGGATGGGCCTTGTAGTAGTGGGATGGGCCTTGTGGAAGAGGGGTGAGTGTTGTGGTAGTGAAATGGGCCTTGTGGAAGAGGGATGGGCCTTGTAGTAGTGGGATGGGCCTTGTGGAATGGGGATGGGTCTTGTGGTAGTGGGATGGGCCTTGTGGTAGTGGGATGGGCCTTGTGGAAGAGGGATATGTCTTGTGGTAGTGGGATGGGTCTTGTGGTAGTGGGATCATCATCGGGATGGGCCTTGTGGAAGAGGGATGGGTCTTGTGATAGTGGGATGGGCCTTGTGGAGGAGGGATGGGCAATGTGGTAGTGGGATGGGTCTTGTGGAAGAGGGATGGGCCTTGTGAAAGAGGGATGGGCCTTGTAGTAGTGGGATGGGCTTAGTGGTAGAAGGATGTGTCTTGTGGTAGTGGAATGGGCCTTTGGACAGCTGATGTCTTGATTGCCACAATAAAACAGGTAATAATGCATTGTTGGGTCAAATGAATGTTTGCAAACATCATCTAATTACTGCTTGCATTAAAATAATTATTGCTAGGAATAATTCAATTGCTGCTCAGCTATTTATTTCAAATGAATTATAGAGAGGTCAAAATCATTTAATTCTGAAAGTAATGCAATATTCCATCAATGAGTTGGAGAGGCTTAAATAATTTACACCTCTAGATCTCTTTGATTTGTTGTACGTTGCAATTAAAGAGAGGTTTGATTTCCTCGATTTATATGTTAAACTTAAGATTGCACATGCACAATTCTTTAAACCTCACAACAAATAAACTGAACCATGCAACAAATCATTTCAAAGAGAGGTGCATCTATTTCAATTTTTGAGTTTCATAAGATTCAGAGTTCTATAGACATTGCATAGTTTCCCGTTCATGAAATTTACATGTATGTAACATCAACTTAATTTTGTGGTCTATCAATACACTCTTTTTTTTTAAAACATTGATTGATTGTGTAACAGGAACGTTCCCCTACCTCATTGTTATATGAACCCTAGTAGGTTCATAACCACCTCTGCTAACTGTGTTAGTGGAGATCTCATTTAGCTCAGTTGGTAGAGCGCTGGCTTACCATGCGAGAAGTCCCCTGATCTAATCCCATTGGGGATATTGTATTTTTCTGAGGTAAAACATGCTCTACTGTTACATTGGCGCCCAACTACATAACCCACGATGGTGAGAACAAGAAAACTGGTCAGGTTGAATGTTGGTATTTGAGATTTCGTCATCAAAGTATGATGACTCTTGAGGTGGGTGGAGTGTAATGGGAACGCTCCCCTCCCTAAGGTTATAGGAACCGTAGTAGGTTCATAGCCACTACATGCTAACTGTGTTAGTGGAGATCTCCTTTAGCTCAGTTGGTAGAGTGGTGGCTTACCATGCAAGAGGTTCCAGGATCGATTCCCATTGGGGACATTGCATTTTTCAGAGGTAAAACATACTCTAATGTTACACTGGCTTTCCATTGCATTTTTCGCCAAGTAAAACATGCTCTACTGTTACAGATTACTATGCGAGCGAAGCGAGCTCTTTATGCATATGGTAATGAATTACTACCTAGGTAATTTTTCTATTTTCAAATTTGATTAAATCTCTTCTGACATACTAACAAGAATTTGTTTTTCTGCACACCGGAAGTTAACTTTTGAGATCTCGTAAGGAACAAGAGTTTGATTGAACGAGACTAGTTTCAACCCTAAAAAAGTCGTCCCCAACATATCTCGGCCCAAAAATATTGACACTATTTTGATGCACTGGATGAGCGTGAAATCAGCAGATAATTTTCAGATTCGGGGGCATTCATGGCCACGCCTGTTTCATATTAGCAGAAGACACATTATTGGTAGACGCAACAAGAGTCCAGAGCTTCAAATCTGCTCCAACGCAGCATTGATAAATCAACAGCACTCTTTATAGCTAGTATATTAAAGTCAGTATTTGTGTCTACCACATATTGTACATATACATTTACTGTGTTTAGAAAAAGTCCATAAACTATGACAAGAAATGTGTGCATCACAAAATATGCCCATCTATATAAATTATCAAACGGTATAATGGTAATGGCCCCAAAATAAATAGGGTTCTTCCCCTTCCACAGGGGAATCATGTGGCCAAGTTTGGTAAAGATCCAATATACAGAACTAAAGTTATCGTGCGGAAACGATCTTGTTGTCAAAAATTCTATTTATAGTAATGGTGACCTTGACCTTTGACCTAATGACCCCAAAATAAATAGGGTTCTTCCCCTTCCACAGGGGAATCATGTGGCCAAGTTTGTTAAAGATCCAATATACAGAACTACTTATCGTGCGGAAACGACCCTGTTGTCAAAAATTATATTTATAGTAACAATGACCTTGACCTTTGACCTAATGATCCCAAAATAAATAGGGTTCTTCCCCTTCCACATTGCAATCATGTGGTCAAGTTTGGTAAAGATCCAATATACAGAAATAAAGTTATCATGTGGAAACGACCCTGTTGTCTAAAATTCTATTTATAGTAATGGTGACCCCAAAATAAATAGGGTTCTTCCCCTTCCACATGGGAATCATGTGGCCAAGTTTGGTAACAATCCAATATACAGAACTAGTTATCGCACGGAAACGATCCTGTTGTCAAAAATTCTATTTATAGTAACGGTGACCTTGACCTTTGACCTAATGACCCCAAAATAAATAGGGTTTGTCCCCTTCCACAGGGGAATCATGTGGCCAAGTTTGGTAAAGATCCCATATAGTATATACAGAACTATCGTGCGGAAACTTGTGTGGACCGCCGCCCGCCACCCGCCATACCCAATCACATAATACGGCCCGTCTCGAGACGGGCGTATAATAAAGTCAAAGACTATAGTATAGAAAGTATAGTATAAATATAAAACAGAAACCCTCTCCTTAATTTGTGACTTTTTGTCTAATGATTAAGACAAGCCCGATGATGAGATTTAGATCTGCTTTGACTGGGAACTTTCATCACAATATATAGATCTAATAAGTTATGTCCTTACTCATATTTTTGCAAACTAGCATAAAGATGGTATCTTCTATTTTTGTAGATGATCACTTTATAATGAATGTTTATGATGAGAGACTTTCTGATTGGTCAAAACTAACTGGTTGGTCTAATAGAAATTGCTGTTATATAACTTGATCATGGTTAAATATAAGCTTTAAAAAAAAAAAACCACCTGAAATATTATATAAATATTAGACGATTCGTAACCTAATTTGTTTCGTACCAAGGTGGAAAAAAAAATATTAGTATTTGATCCCGAACCAGATCGAGGTGAGGGATAAAATTTACTAATATCCACCAATCCATGTTAAAACTCAAAACACATTCTGGCTTCCATGATTTATTTCGATTCTGATAGGTCTAAGAGTACAAATACGGTAGTATACTTTGATTGGAAGACGGTAATTTATATTTACGTTTGCGGAAAATGTCGCACACAATTTATGCTGCCAATGGAAAAGTCCGTCACATTCACTGGGGCATGTGCGAATGAGATTATACCATCGATAAATCGCTCGTTTGTCTACATTTCGAAAGAAGGAGGTTATGTTAGAATATCATATTTATGTGCATTTTTTATTGGTATTACAAAATGGAATTAAATATATTATTTATTTTGCGATCGTCCCTGTTTTCTTTGATGTGTTTATGTGTGAATTAGCGACACTAACTAGTCCTAACTAATTTATGATTAAAATGTTTAACGCGGACGTCGAAGAGGACACCATTTAAACCAGTACTTGTCTATTTTGCACTACATAAGATCAAGGTACCAGGAGAATTTATGCATGTTATATATATAATAGTCCCTATAAATCATTATATAAATCAGGGCGGATCCAGGATTTCAAGTTAGGGGGGGGGGCGCACTTAGGAAAATTGCGCCGAGCGAAGGGAGGCGCGAACATTTTTGGGGTATTTCGTGTGAAAAATCACGATTTTACGCCAAAAAAATCTTATTTTTTTCCAATTTTAGGGGAGGGAGGGGGGGGGGGGCGTCGGGTGCGACCCCCCCCCCCCCCGAATCCGCCCCTGCAAAAAGAAAAAAGGATTCAGAAGCATATATACTTAGCTACAAATATGAAAGTTTTCTGAAGGTTTCTCCCCACACACTTTTCGGTCCACTCCAAATCCCCACTTTCAGGGTATCCTAGACATCTCGGGACCTGGACATCTCGGTACTGACTTGGACATCTCGGTACTCGGTCCTGGACATCTCGGTACTCGGTACTGGACAGTTCGGGACTTGGATGAGACAATATTCCTTACTGACCGTTGGTACTTATTAATTGTCAATATTTTTGTACTAGTAGTTCTTTAATATATATGAACCAAAAGTGTTTTTGATAATTCCAGTGTAGATCGATCCCGGAGATCGTTGTTTTAGTATACATTGATTTTTATTTATATTTTCATTATTTTGACCTTTGCTTCAGATTATCTGATATCCCCGATGTATGAAAGTTCGTCACCCTAACGATTCTTCTATAATTTCTATTATCATAAACATTTGATTATATTTTGGTTTATTAAAACGGACTGATTTATTGCTTTTCCCCACAAAAATTCTTCATACTTTGTAGTGGCGTTACCAATTATGCTATGTGTGTTCGTGTGAGTAACTGAGGAAATTGCCAGTGCTTTCATTATACGACATTTCTTGATTTTCTGTTTATAATTTGGGGGGTTAAATAATATACAAAAGCGATAAAATTAGATAAAAAGGTCTTACCAGTGTTGCATAGTCTGTTCTGCCACTGTGAACACTGGTCACATTGCAAAACCTCCTGTCTGAGACGGACATTGCTGCCACAATCTATGCATGGATACTCGTTCATTTTGCAGTTTGAATCACAAATTAGGGTAACCCTCCATTATATATCGGCTTGGCAAATATTTCTCAAATAAAATTCAGCTTGTATCGTCTTTTGAAGTCAAACAAAAGATTAAAGCATTGATCTATGATTAAAGAAATTAAATTTGGTAATTAAAGCTATCTAATTAAAACAGTTATGTAATCAAAACAGAAATGAAAATAATCATCCCGTCAAGTTTATCTGTGATTTATTGATAAAGGGACTTAGTTATCAAAACAAAAGTTATTTACAAATATTAATGAATAGCCTCTTTGATGTCCATTTAATTAAAGATGATTAAAAAAAACACATAAAAATTTGCTTAAACAACGTCTACATGTACAAATAAAATTTAAAAAGTTTTTAAATTCAATCAAATTATTTTTATTATTCAGTACCGAAATAAACAACGTCTACATGTAAAAATTTTTTTTTAATTCAATCAAATTATTTTTATTATTCAGTACCGAAATTTCCAGCACCGAGATGTCCAGTACCGAGATGTCCTGATACCCTTTCAGGTCCATCCCTTAAGCTGGGAGGAATTATGCTAAATTATTCATAGTCAATAGGAGTTTATAACATCCAAATTTATTTATATACATACTCTGGATGCAGTCAATGAAACGCTGATTGCAAAGATAAATAAAAGTATAATCAATGCAACACATATTTTAAATTTAATGGGATTTGCTGCCTTTAAACAAATAAAAGTCTTTGTCTTAATTTTTGGCCTAATTTTTTCCACCTACTTGCACGAAAACCAAATTTAGAAAAAAAAATTCTATACAAATTCAGCAAATTCTTTCATAATTTCCACTTGTCCGAATCAAGTTTTACTTGTCCCGGTCTTCGAGCAAGTGAGTTAGTATTAAGTACAAAACAAATATATAACATGAACGAATCGTTTCAGTTACGAATCGACCAGTAACGAACCGATCTGCGCCTATATAATTATTTCAAACGCATTAACAACATATTTACACAAATGTAAACATCCGGTACAGCTGTTAAACAACTACATGTTTAAGTCGACTGTATTTTTCAGTTTCCTCTCCTTACCTACTGTCAGTGTTCTCAGAAATTTACAAACACATGCAATGCCTCTTAAACTAGCAGCCAACTTAACAATGCTCTTTCCAGAGACAAAAACAATGTCAGAACGATTTGAACGAGCAAGAAAATCGGGATTCAAGTATGTCGAGAGCGCCTTTCTGTTTGAACCAAAAGAACGAATGAAAGAAGCTAAGCAAGCATCAGGACTTGAACATGTTCTAATGAATGGCAATCCTGGCAAGTTTTTCTGTATCTTTATTTCTTAATGATTTACACCTACAATTTACAAATGTCGAGCGTTAATCTCGTTGAGATTTGACTTCCGAAACAATTTTTTTGCTATGAAGCTCTAGACTGAAAATACAGAACAGAAACATTTCTTCGTAAGTCAAATCTCGATGGGCACAACTGACTGTCATGATTGACCACCATTGTATGTTACAGAGATGCCAATCCTAAATGAGTGATTGCTCTCTTCAATAATTGGGGCTCCGAATATACAGTACCTGGCCTCTGCGCCCTCTATCGGCACTATCGCTGGATGACTTTTAATATTTTGTTATGTTTCCTTTTGCCTTAATTACAGCCTTGATTCGCTTAGGAAGACTCTGATACACACTCTGAATATAATGTAAAGGGATAGTCCGGGATTCCTCTGTCGTTTAACGGCATTGATAATCTTGCTGTAGCCGCAACGGCTACAGCAAGATTATCAATGCCGTTAAAAGACAGAGGAATCTCGGACTAGTAAAGGGAGTGATGTCCACACTTCAGTGACGACCCGTTCAAGATCTGTTTGGTTTTTATGTAATTCACGCGTCTATTAATGTGAATTTTCAGAACTCTCCAAACATTTTCTATAACGTTTATGTCTGGACTCTGTGCAGGCCATGGTAAATTGGGAATATTATTGTCAGCTTTCCAGGTGTTGCATTGTCTTGACACACGACAAGGAGCGTTATCCTCCTGTAAGATCCATGTACTGTTTCCAAAGTTTTTAGTGACAACCGGCCACAAATGATTATCTAAATTTTCAATATATTTAACGGAGTTCTGGCCTGAGTTCATATTACATGTACCATTGATAGGAATGATTGTTCCTACACCATTGTACGTAATACAGCCCCAGAACATAGCCGAGATCGTTCCTTGCTTCTCCCTGTTGGACATTATTCCTGTGCATTCCGGGTATAAACATTCATTGCATCGACGCCAAGCATAAATTTTCTTGTCTTCCTCTATCTCAACTTTAGTCTTGTCACTGAATAGGACTTTACACCAGTTATTACAAACAGTACTAGTCCATGTTAATTTTTGACGACAAAATGAACATCTACAGGCCCTATTCTCCTTTCTGATTGTGATTTTCTTGGAAATAACTCGTCTTTTGTAACCACTTCCAAATAAACGTCTCCTTACAGTCCTAGAGGAAAGATTATCCACAGATGTGTTATTAAATTTATTCGTAAGATCCTCTAATGTTTGCCTTCTGTTTTCCCTGACCATCTGAAAAAGTCTTCGGTTACCTCGTATTGCCGTTTTTCTCTGTCTGCCTGGTCTGGGGAGGGTTTCCTCTCACGAACACATTTGAAAATTTTTTTTAACAGTCCTGGGTATTACTCCAACAACTTGTGATATCTTATGACCAGAATAGCCTTCATTTGAAAGATCTAGGATGATTTTTTTCACCTCTGGTGTCAGATCTTTACCACGGCGACCCATTTTTTTAGCAGACAATTGTTTACAAAATATCGGAAATACAAGCGATATACTAATTTTAAAATCAAAATCGGTATCTGACTTAAAACTCTGGCACCAAAATTTATTAATTATTTTACTCCTTCAACGGGTAAACTTCATCAAATGTGGGGAATACACTTTTGGACAAAAGACTGTACCCATTTTGGGAACTTTAATACAGGTACTGTATGTGGGTACAGGAATCCCTCCCCAAATTATGTTTTTTTTAATGAAACATACATGACTCAAGTATGGCCATTTTATTGCTTATGTCAGATGCCATTATCATCAGTTAGCTGCAGAATCATGTCACAAAAAGACCATAAGTGGTACGGTTCCATAGCTACATGTATGTTGCCAGGACGATTCCTTGCAACTATTCAGGTAACTTAACGAATCTGATAGATAGTCACTCTGTCATATATTGGTCTTTTGATTTCCCTCTTTCACAGAGAAGCAGTAGTTCTGGAATACTGCTGGTGATATGACATCAGAGAAAAGTGCAATACAGTTTATGGATTAATTTGCTGTTGCTGGTTTTATGGGTAGTACATGAGTCAATAGGAAATTCATTAACAAATACTGGTTAGACATTTGTTAGTTTGATATATATCTATACCCATGTTATCTGTGACCATCACTGTTAATATTTGAGATTTTGATTCATTCCTCTTTGTGATGATGTGTACCAAATACAACTTACTGTGATAAATTTGAAATTTACTTATGACAGGTCCATGGTTTAAAATATGTTGTTTCAATCAAATGCAACTTGTTCTCACCATAATATAGCTTAAAAATTACTGATTTGGTATTAATCAACAATCACATACTCACTCCTTGAATACTTTATACTTTTCTTTACAGGTAATATAAAAAATGGTGACATTGGATTGGCTGCATTACCTGACAGAAAAAAAGAATTCAAAGAAAATGTGATTTCAGATATAGAATATGCAAAAGCTTTGGATTGCAAAAGGTAATCAACAGAAGCAGAGCAATACAACACTGTATGCTACATGTACATGTGGGAAGGGATTATATATATTGTAAATCATAATGTAGGAGAGGGATTGTATTCTGTAGACTTTAATCCAGTCCATTTGCAATGAAATCAGTTCTAATGAAAAATTGCTTATATTAAACAGATTATTTATTCCCATCAACCACCTTAAGGGTCCTTGGATATACACCAGGTCTAATTATATTGGAATTTGCTTATAATGAAAAGTTTTCATGACTCCTACAATTTTTTCAATTTGAGCACCGGCCGTTTGGCCCAAGACTAGTAAAACTTTGTTTAGACCTGTAAATTTTGCAGTTTTTATTTAGAAGTACATGTACATGTATATAAAAATAAATTCGAGAATTTGATTCAGACCAGTAAATTCAAATTTTCATTTCGAGGACTGTGAGTGGACTAGACTGTAGTAGATATGGACAGGTATTATTACTGTATGCTTTATTGAAGACGTTGGTGTGGACAGGAATTGTATGGTATATAGACTTTAAGTTAGGGGTTAGTTATGGGCAACAATTATATATGACATACTGTAATTTTCGCAAGAGTTTTTTTTTTGCTATCTTCGCGAGTACAATGAATTCGTGAAAATAAAAACCTGCGAAAATACCCTAAATTTCAATGTTAATTTTTTGGCGTGAACACATTCACAAAATAAAAAACTAGCGAATATATTTTTTCTCTCTGTATTACTTATCAACTCTTTTTTTATTATTGCAGAATACATGTGATGGCTGGAAAGACACAGGGTCTGGATCAGAAATTATGTGATGAAACTTTTTTAGAAAACATTTCTTTTGCTGCAGATAAAATGGAAAAAGTGAGTAAACATATGATCTGCTTTATAAATGACAGTGAAACTTAATCTTTTTTTGGCAAAATGTTTGAATTTTAACGTTTTCTCCAAAAATTTAGTAAGGCATGGTATTTGTTCAATCACTTGTGCATCATTCCGGACATTAATAGTCATAGTTAAAAAAAATTCCTTATTGTTATAGTCATATCTCAACCAAAACTCGATGTTATAAGTCCTTCTTGGTTTTTGAAAAGGTCTGGGGGCACAAACCTCCCTGCCTACAGGTGTGTTCTGTGTAGGTTTTTGTTAATCAATATTTGAAACATATTTGTATGCTTAGAGGAGGGAGACTTAAGAGTTGAAAATATAACTTTAAAGATCATGCAAATCTTTTGACTAACAGAAATTAAGGATTTTTATTGATGTGAAGTTGAAAAAAAGACAGACATTTTGCATATTTTTGTCTGTATAATGATTGAATTGCTTGTCGTTTATTCCAGGAAGGAATAACATGTATGATAGAGCCAATTAATAACCGAATTACAATTCCAGGGTATTACCTGTCGGATATAAACAAAGGTATGTACAATGTAATTGCCTTACCTGTTATCTTCCAGGTGTTTTTTTAAAACACATGTGAAGAGTATTACAGTACATTGTACTAATGTACTACAGATTTGGTAATTAGTTCTTTTGAGGTTCCAGGGTTATGTCCCTTCATTAAAAAAGGGCAACTTATGTGGGTTCTGTGCTGTAACTTCAGTTTTCTGTGGACAAATGCTTTGAGCAATTTGCATAATATTTTAAACCACATTACACAGGGTAAGTTTTATTTTAGCTATTATGCCTTTACGGTTCCCAAGTTATGCCCTCATGCTGAAAGCAGGAGCAAACTGCATCATCATATGATATCATTCTTCAATTTTTTTTTTGCTTGAATTACCTCCCCTGTAGCAATTTGTCACTTGAACAGAATATGTAGGTTTTTTGCAATTATGTATTTCTTACTCTTACTTTCTATAAATTTCAGCTGTTGACATCATCAAAAAACTTAACAAACCAAATGTCAAGCTGCAGTTTGTAAGTTACGTAGATATTTTTCTTTTTCCTCTATCACTGACGAGACTTTTACCAGACTTGAATATATGAGTAACACGACAGGTGTCTTATAAGAAACAGGAACTTCTTATCCTTTGCAGGCACCTGGGTTCACCCCCATTTTTTTGGTGGTGTCTGTGTTGCTCATCTTTTTCAGTTTTCTGTGTTGTGTTGTGTTTTTATGTTTTGTGTGTCTTCGTCTGTGTCTTGTGTGCACAATGTTGCCAGTGTCTCTTGACTGTTCATTCTGTTTTCTGTAATGTTTATTTAATATTTTGTAAATATATGTAGTGGTATTTATTTTATACTTCTAACATACATTGTGTGTCTGAATATACATATTTATTTCAGAAACATATAAATAAAAAGTCTATTAAAAAAAAACAGTTTATTTTGCATACACCAAGTTATATGTCAGAAATATGTCTTTCATTCAACCATTTTCATTCATAATTTATATCACAAGTCTTTATACAGGAATAGTACTGGTAAAAATAATGTCATAATTATATGTCCCCTAGTATTTCTAGTACATTGTATATAAGTAATAAAGTTCCTTGGCATCATCCTATTTCCCCAGGCCATAAATCTGTTTCTTGTTTCGGAATAACAGATCTTTGCATGTTATTGTAATGGACAACATAATTTTACGTTTTGATTTGTAAATATTATACTTTATGTTTTTATTTTCCCTATTTGTCTTTGTTAGCGCAGCTGGTCAATATTTTAGTATATTGACCGGGCCCAATCAATATAATGTTTTCTTCCGGATTTTGTCCAAACTCGTTTTTTGTCTTAGATATGCAATAAAAAAAACATGTCGTCTGACAGATTTGCATGTATTGAGTATAATATAACAAATAGTTCATGGCACTTCGGGCCAAATGGCAGTTTATGGACCGGTCTGTCACCGCCAAATATTATATGGACCTCAGCTTCGCTTCGGTTATTAAATAGTACATTCCTAAAGTTACTGTTTTTACAGGCTATTCCATTTAACCAAATCTTCCATGAAATGAAAAATATAATTTTTAAATGATTAACCAATAAGTGAATTACACATTTGCTGGAAAATCTTTCCAGTTTTGAAGGATTCTCTGATGGATGTGCATTCAGTTTCAATTTATCAAAATTTAAAAAGGGCTGTTGTGGTCATGATTGTATGTTAGTTGGATTTACAACTACATTTGCAACCAGTGCCTATCACCACTAATGTTGTGAGTTCGAAACCTGTTCAGGGGAGGTGTACTCAATACAACATTATATGATAAAGTTTTATCAATGACTTGCGACAGATCTGTGGTTTTCTCTGGGTATTCCAGTTCCCATCACCAATAAAACTGACCGCCATGATATACCCTGTAACTGAAATATTGTTGAAAGTGGCATTAAATACTATAAACCAAACCTTAAATGAGATTTTGCATATACCAATTTATAGGTCAGAAATATGTCTTTCATTCAACAATTTTCATTCATAGTTTATATCACAAGTCTTTATACAGGAATAGTACTGGTAAAAATAATGTCATAATATGTCCCCTAGTAATACTAGTATACAAGTAATAAAATTCCTTGGTATCATCCTATTTCCTGACCTCAGGCCAAAAATCTGTTTCCTTTTTAGCTCACCTTGCCAAAGGCAATATGAGCTTTTGCCATCACTTGGCGTCCATCGTCTGTTGTCCGTTAACTTTTCACATTTTAATCTTCTCCTCTGAAACCTCTCAGCCAAATGAACTGAAACTTGGCAGGAAGCATCTATGGAAGGTCCTCTCTAAAGATTGCTCATTTTGTCCCGATCTATTAACAAACATGGCCACCACAGGCAATTCTTGTTTCTGATTGGCCAATAACGATTGCTCATTTCATCCTGATCCGTTAATAAACATGGCAGCCACAGGCAATTCTTGTTTCTGATTGGTTCATTTCTAAAAATCTTCTCCATTGTAGTAAACTGTTAAAAGAGAGATAACTCTTGCCATTTAACTGTTAAAAGAAAGATAACTCTTGCCATTATCTCCCTTAGAAATTAACTAATGCTGATATAGTGTAACATTTTTATACTACACATTACATGTAGGTATTCACATTATAATATTCTTTTTAGCTCACTTTGCCAAAGGCAATGTGGGCTTTTGGCATCACTTGGCATTCGTCGTTTGTTGTCTGTCATCTGTTAACTTTCCCCTTTTTAATCTTCTCCTCTGAAATCCCTCAGCAAAATGAACTGAAACTTAGTAGGAGGCATCTATGGAAGGTCCTCTCTCTAATGAGTGCACATTTTGTTATGATCCATTACTAAGCATGGCCACCACAGGCAATTCTTGTTTCTGATTGGTCATTTTTTTTAAATGTCCTCTATGAAGATTGCTCATTTCGTCCAGATTGGTTAACAAACATGGCCACCACAGGCAATTCTTGTTTCTGATTGGTCGTTATTAAAAATATCTTCTCCTCTGAAACTGCCTAGCCAAATGAACCGAAACTTGGTAGGAAGCATCTACATGTATGGAAGGTTCTGTATTAAGTTTCCTCAAAGCAGAATGAAAGGTGAGCGATACAGGCTTAGCCCACTGAGCCTCTAGTTCTTATTGCTAGGTCTGTAAGCTTTCTCACATGTCAAACACACCTAATTGTGATATAGAAAAATGTACCTTTCTTTTGTCTTCACTTATTAATCTTTCTCACACATCAAACACATCTAACTATATTATACGTTTTTAGCTCACCTTGCCAAAGGCAATGTGAGGTTTTGCCATCACTTGGCGTCTGTCGTCCGTTAACTTTTCACATTTTAATCTTCTCCTCTGAAACCCCTTAGCCAAATGAACTGAAACTTGGTAGGAAGCATCTATGGAAGGTCCTCTATAAAGATTGCTCATTTCGTCCCAATCCATTAACAAACATGGACGTCACAGGCAATTCTTGTTTCTGATTGGCCGATTTTTAAAAATCTTCTCCTCTGAAACCGCTTGGCCAAATGAACCGAAACTTGGTAGGAAGCTTCTATGGAAGGTCCTGTATTTATAAAGATTGCTCATTTCGTCCCAATCAGTTAACAAACATGGCTGCCACAGGCAATTCTTGTTTCTGATTGGCTGATTTCTAAAAAATCTTCTCCTCTGAAACCACTAGGCCAAATGAACCGAAATTTGGTAGGAAGCTTCCTTGGAAGGTCGTCTATTAAGATTGCTCATTTCGTCTCGATTCATTAACAATCATGGCCGCCACAGGCAATTCTTGCTTTTGATTGGTTGATTTCTAAATAATATTCTCCTCTAAATCCGTTTTTCCCAAATGAACCGAAATTTGGTAGGAAGCATCTATGGAAGGTCCTCTATAAAGATGCTCATTTCGTCCTGATCCGTTAACAAATATGGCCACCACAGGCAATTCTTGTTTCTGATTGGTTGATTTCTAAAAATCTTCTCCTCTGTAACCGCTTCGCCAAATAATCAGAAACATAGTAGGAAATATCTATGGAAGGTCTTCTATAAAGATTGCTCATTTCGTTTTTATCCGTTATCAAACATGGCCGCCACAGGCAATTCTTGTTTCTGATTGGTTCGATTTCTAAAAAATCTTTTCCTCCGAAACCGCTTTCCCAAATGAACTGAAACTTGGTGGGAATCATCTATGGAAGTTTCCTCAAAGCAGAATGAAAGGTGAGCGACACAGGCTCAGCCCACTGAGCCTGAAGTTCTTATAGCTAGGTCTGGTAAATTTTCTCACATGTCAAGCACATCTAGATATGATATACATTTATTTTTTCTACACTTTGGAATCTTTCTCTCACACATCAAAGACACCTAACTATAATACATGTATATATTTATTATATCTAGGTATTGGAAATTTTAACAGAAATTGAAACAGAAGAAACGATCTTCATATACATGTAAATAGGATTAAATGAAGGCCGTCATTGTAATATAGTATATAAATTAGCAGACTTGCTGAGGAAAAAATAATTTTACTTCTAGTCAAAGCAAACAACCACAATGCCTTATACAAATATATGTATAAGGGACCATTCTGATTGTGATCGTATGGTAGTTGGATTTATAACTATCCATGCAATCAGTGCCTATTACCACTAACATTGTAAGTTCAAATCCCGCTCTGGCGAGGTGTACTTGATACAACATTATGTGATAAAGTTTATCAGTGACTTGTGGCAGGTCGGTGGTTTTCTCAGCGTACTCCGGTTTCCTCCACCAATAAAACTGACCTCCACAATATAACTGAGATATTGTTGAAAGTGGTGTTAAACACCATACCCCTATATTTGTATAAAATAGTAAAGAAAATGAATTGAAATGTGACTCATTTTGTAACAGGATTTTTACCACATACAGCTGTTACATGGAGATTTGACAGAGAATTTGAAGAAGAACTTCCCATATATAGGTACAAATTGAATTAGCTCATTGACTGCCTCAGTAGTGTAATAGTTACTTAGCATGCTCGCCTTGAGTGTGGTAGATTGTGCGTTCGATCCCTGGTCTGGATAAATCTGAATGATATAGCGGTAATCATAGTAAAAAACATGAAAAAAAATTAATATCTTTCTACTACAATGTCTTGGATAACAATGAATTTATGAATAGGTAATATCATCAACTGATATAGTTCAGAAGATGGAGGATTTGAACCCCTGGTCGGTTCAAATCAAAGACAATTAAATGGGTAATTTTGCTTCTCCACTAAGACATGCAGTATTAAAGAATAAGAACAAAGACTGGTTGGCTCGGAGTCAGAATAATGTGTCTGAATTGAGCTGCATGACTGTTGTTTCAGTGAGCTAGCACTATAATAATCCCAACTCAGCATGTTGGTCTTTTTCCTTCAGATTTCATGTCATAAGAAAATTAACTTGTTCTCACCATGATATAGTTGAAAAATTGCCCATTTGGCATTAAACAACAATCACTCACTAACTGTTTATAAACAAAGAAAATAGATGCTCTAATCAAGCAACTGAAACCCCCAAAAACGTTTCGGAGGTCTCTTGTCTATAGAAAGTTGAAATCCAACCTCAAGGGTTAAAAACAACAATTTGTTGCACAAAATAACATGTTGTGAAATCAAAAATTAACAAAATAAACATAAGTGGCAGTGCCTGAAATGGACGGTCGCCCAGTCGCCAAATGCGACTAATATCTTATTCGGGCGACCAAAAGCTGCTCCAAATTAGGTAGTCACTGGCCCAACTAAAAACGTTTGGGCGATTGCCTAAAAGACCGTTAAAAATTGTTGTTTTACCGAAACCGGACATATTTTACTGTAACTTCAACGGTAGATAACTCTTCTGTTCTAGTCGAAAACCGTTTGTTACGAGCACAGCGATTGGTCCAAATACATTTTTGTAGCCAATGAATACACAGCTAATGTAATTTACTGTTCTCCCCAATTATGTATTTTTATCGAGCCAATCAATACACGTTTCCTACACGTTTTCATGTAATACACAAGTATTCACTAAATATTAGAAAAGAAACATGTTTTTTTGTTTCTTTATGATTTAATTATTAAAATTGTTAAAAATCACTAACGAAGTGGAAGGTTGTGAACAATAAAGAGAATTCTGTCAACTTATAATGTTTGCGATCTGGTATCTTCCACGGTTCGGAAATTTATTGAAATTATTCATTCAATCTGCTGCAAAATGTACATGTACGAATTTCATTTTACAGAAATCGGAAACCTTTTTGTGTCAATCCTTAGGTAATCATTGAAAAACTTTTCCCCAACAACGGAGAGAAAATCGTTGACAGTAATGTCAAACTACGGAAACGATCTGGCCTGTCACTTCTTTTAAACTTTTCATAGTTCATCTCTATATGTACACGGCTACATTTTAATGACAATTGGGAATGTTTTCTTTTTTGGAACCAGAACTTTTGTTTACAAATTAAAAAATAACAGGAAAAGTTAACAGTTATATAACAGAAAATGACAGCCCCGTTTGTTATTTCAACAAAGTGAGATACTTGTTTGGAATGAATAACCGACTGACATTACCCCGAACTGAGAGGTTATTTTACTTTAAAATCACTTCTTCATAGTGAATTGAAACAAGTGATGTCACTCTTCACTCTGGGGAGTGCAAGAGCGGTCCTTGTAGTGGCATTAGTCTACTCTTTTCCGGATGCCTTTAATGTGATCATGGCATTGATCTCCCCTTACACAAACCAGCCTTTTATTGTCCCCATCCGATGGACAAGCATTGTTTCTTAAGACCACCCTAGCCAATGGCGTCAAGGTTGTCAAAAAGGTTATAACAAGTAAATTCAGGTTTCATTTGATAGCAATATATGCATTGTGGGGTTTTCGCAATTTCAGCTGCACACCTGTAACCTGTACCTACCAAAATTACCTTGAAGAGCCTCCCCCCCCCCCCAACCCCAACCCCAACCCTCGCGAGACTAGTGAAAGAATGAATTTTAATGTTATTGATAAAAAACAATTAATCTGAAAACTGTTTATATATTGATATCTGATGTCTTTTTTTCATAAAAAAAAATGTCACAAATTGTTTGGGCCACCATTATGCCATTTGGACCAGTGACTCTAATTTTTTACTGGCCCAACTTTTTTTTTACTTAAGTGACCTATAACATAAAAGAAAGCTCCTCTGGAGCCTCAGTCATTTTTGTGTCATTAAGTACCTACAAATATAGAAAATGATGATATATATATATATATAGTTGATTTAATGTGATGACCTTTGCATTTATTTGAAGGTCATATCCAGATAGCCCAAGCTCCTGATCGATGTGAACCAGGACTTCCAGGAGAGATAAATTTTCCATATGTGTTTAAACTCTTAGATGATCTTGGATATGATGGTTATGTAGGACTAGAATACAAACCAAGAGGTAATTAATTGGTTTAGGTTTAAGTTTATGGTGTTTAATACCACTTTCAACAATATTTCAGTTATATCGGGGCGGTCCGTTTTATTGGTGGAGGAAACCGGAGTACACGGAGAAAACCACCGACCTGTCGCAAGTCACTGACAAACTTTATCACATAATGTTGTATCGAGGACATCTCATCTGAGCGGGGTTCGAACTCACAACTTCAGTGGTGATAGGCACTGATTGCATACATTGTAGGTAATTGTAAATCCAACTACCAAATGATCATGACCACGATGGCCCCTGTTAATTAATTGGGAGACAGTATCTAATTTTTTTTAATTAATAGTCCTCTCGATGAGCACCGGTCCGCCGGCCCAAGATCAGTTAAACTTTGTTCGTACCAGTAAATATTTTCAGATTTAATTTAGAACTATATGAAAATAAATGCAAGAATTTGATTCAATTCAGTACATTAAAATTTTCATTTCGAGGACTGAAAACATATCTAGTAAACAACTGAAGAATTTTATTTTCCAGAAGGCCTTAAATGGTTGACAGAAAATGAAAATGACCTAGTGATAATTTATTTTCCATGAGATAATATTATTGAGGGAATATTATTAATGTCAGAAATTATCATGGTATTATAATTTTTGTTTTCAGGAGATACAGTTGAAGGACTAAAATGGTTGAAAGAAATGAACATGACATTGTAATGGACTTTTTAGTCGAATTTTAAGTCATAGATATATTTTGATATTGCTAAAAATATTGAACAAATGTTGTACTTCAAATGCTGAACATTTTGGGCGACTTATTAGTATATTAATATTCAAGAAGTGATAGAATTACCATTATAGTATTGATTTTGAATATTCAAGTACATTTAATGAACTGATAATTATGTTTGAGTGAAATTAATTAATACTTTTAATTAGATCTTGTTAGTGACAAATGCTCAGAATTGTGATATTTTTTAACAGAACAAATAGATTTAATTTATTCTCTGTAGATAAATTTGTTATTGTTTTATTTACATTTGAACTAGACCAAACTATTGATGAAGTGTATGAAGAAGACAAAACGAGAGAAAACACAGTTTTTATTCATAAAGTACAAAAAGTTAAGATAAACATGTTCCATATACCAGTTATACAAACATGTACAATATAATAGTTAGATAAACATGTACAATACACTAGTTAGATAAACATGTGCAATACACTAGTTAGATAAACATATATGCAATACACTAGCCAAACAAATATTTACAATGCAATAGTTAGAGAAACACATACAATATACTAGGCAGACAAATATGTACACTACATTAGTTAGATAAACATGCACAATATATTAGTCAGAAACATGTACAATACACTAGTTAGATAAACATGTACAATACACTAGTTAGATAAACATGTACAATACAATAGATTGATAAACATGTACAATACACTAGTTAGATAAACATGTACAATACAATAGTTAGATAAACATGTACAATACAATAGATAGATAAACATGTACAATACACTAGTTAGATAAACATGTACAATACAATAGATAGATAAACATGTACAATACAATAGATAGATAAACATGTACAATACAATAGTTAGATAAACATGTACAATACACTAGTTAGATAAACATGTACAATACAATAGATAGATAAACATGTACAATACAATAGATAGATAAACATGTACAATACACTAGTTAGATAAACATGTACAATACAATAGATAGATAAACATGTACAATACACTAGTTAGATAAACATGTACAATACACTAGCCAAACAAATATCTACAATACAATAGATAGATAAACATATACAATACGCTAGTCAGACAAACATATATAGTACACTAGTTAGATAATATAATAGTTAGACAAATATGTACACTACATTAGTTAGATAAACATGTACAATATATTAGTCAGACACATGTAAAATACACTAGTTAGATAAACATGTACAATACACTAGTTAGATAAACATGTGCAATACACTAGCCAAACAAACATTTACAATACAATAGATAGATAAACATGTACAATACACTAGTTAGATAAACATGTACAATACACTAGCCAAACAAATATTTACAATACAATAGTTAGATAAACATGTACAATATACTAGCCAGACAAACAAAACAATTTATGTAGTTTACAGGGGGTTGTGGCTTAATCTGACGCCCCACCCCATTAACCTGAATGACTATCTGGGCGTCGGATTAAATAGCTACTGCATGTCCCAACGGAGATAGATTGGATACCTATTCAATCAGTAATATTAACTACCACATTCTGTTTAGTTTCTTCTATTACGAGGGAAGAAAAAATCCAGACGATCCTGTTGCTTTTTTCTGCGTTTGGAATCAGAGGATGCCATTGTTAAAATGGAATTTGGTCCGAGTGGAATGAGGTCAGATAAATTTACTTTTATAGTCCATGTTACGTTTCCGTTTTCTGGTTAAAAGTTAAAATAAAAAAAAATGTTTTCGGATATTCACATTGCCAATCTAAACGTTTTGGGAACTCTACCAACCTGGTCGCAAAAGTATAGTTGGTATACCCGTTGACATTGATCGTATCTTAGATGCGAGGAGAGTGTATTTTGACGGTGTCATTTTTATCTCTGACCATGAAAGAAGGAAAGCTTATTGCTGAAACGCAAGACACCTTATGAATTTGAATTATACCTGCCATGATAGTTAAATGATTAAACTACACAATCAAGTTCTATTTTACCTCAGGGTATTGTGTGCAACAAAGATATCAGCCCCGAAGAATGAAAAATGAGGATGCTAGCCGGAAACTGATTCGAGGGTGATCACATTCGATCCCATTCATCATTTATCCAAAACATAGAGGCAACCCTTACCTTGGTGTGGCCATCATTGTAAACATACAATTTCGATCAGATCGTATCATACAGCTTTGGACTAAAATGATTCAAGGCGGTTCATTGTTTGTTTGAAATACCAAACCCAATTCGCACAACTTGATCAGAAGTAAAACAATTTCAAACCATTCACTGAACAGGTAAAACATGCACTCAAATAAGGATAATGTGTCTTTAAAAGGGGCGGACCAGGTGATGCCTGCCTACATTCATTTTAAACCAATCCGTGTTTTGCCATGTGGAAAACTAGAAATTGATGCTAATTTAGATAGGGTTCCTCATCATACAATGTGCATATGCATGCAGAGAAAAAGTTTTGATGATCCTCAGATGAACGATTATCTTTGAATCTTGACTACACGGCGAAAAGTATAGCGAAACTGATCTAAAATTTCATCATTTTACTCCAGTGACATTGTTCTTTGAACTCTCTGATAATCAATATGAACGGAGAACAAGTATTCAACGTTTAATGATCCTTAGTTGAACGGTTTTCATTCAGACGCCAGTATACTAAGTGTGTAGTTGTTTCTTTTTACAGATATAAGCACCATCTAGACACCAGTTTTGCCTACATTGTTCTAAAAACGCAGAGGGAAAGTATGCAAAATATGCTTCAAATTAAAGAAAATGCTTCCCCAAATCGTTAATTTCCAATTGAGACTCGCAGAGAACGGCCCTCCAGGCCCCTCGCCTAAAACATTAGTGGATCCAACGCCATTGATATTAATTGCTGAAACTTAATTAAAATAATTATTTTAAAATGCATTTGATTCCGTGAGTGCAGACGAGAAAGTATGCAAATGTTCGTGTCTTCCATGTCACAACATAGCAAGTTCCCTTTATTAATAGATAATGTTTAATAATTTAACCCCCAAAGCAAGGATTTATATAGTAGTCTACTATATAAATCCTTGCCCAAAGTAAGATATATGACCAAGGACGTATACGAGGGAACAATTTCATAAACAATAGTAAATATATATGGACACAATCTCTCATATACGTCCTTGATATGACAAACTGTCACAGGCACTACACACTATATATATCGGCAGTGTCTATTCTTACAACAATTTTCAACAAATTGTTGTAAGAATAGCCGCGAATCTTATTCTTACAACAAAAGATATTACGGAATCCATTCAATGAGGAAACGAATTTTTATTTAAAATAGCGATCATATACCGATCGATAGTTGCATTGAGTCCCGTTACGATTTGTAACTTTTTTCACATAAATTATTATTTTATGATTACAGCCTTATAATAGACGTATTTTTATATGATTTATGAATAAAATAATTAAATAAGACAAGTTAGTTGGATTTTGTTTTATTTCAATAATAACACAAATAAAGAGAAAGGGTAATTGGTTTTTAGTCATGTCTAGTTGAACAATACTCACATATCACGTCATACTTAATCACAAAAAAGAGAGTACATTTGTAGAATGGACGTATTGTAATAATACGAAAACACATATGTACCAACCTTAAAAAACAGCCAAAATATAATTTGAATTCCACTAAATCAAAAGTAAAGGAAAAATCTCAATGGGTAATATAAAAAGAGCTCTTATCTTTGAATTAATGGAATTAATATTGATATAGCGTTTATTTAGACTTTCTACAAGCCGCTTTCTTGTTAATAATAACTCCTTAAAATAAATTTGAAATCTTGGTTTTTCACTTATATTTACTAGTATTATCTATACTCTCAAGTATAAGGCAAAATAATAAACAAAACGCAAATATCAATTTGCCGACAGACCTCCGTACGTGATAGATAGAAGCCGACAGCCCGCCGTACGTGATAGATAGAAGCCGACAGCCCGTCGTACGTGATAGATAGAAGCCGACAGCCCGTCGTACGTGATAGATAGAAGCCGACAGCCCGTCGTACGTGATAGATAGAAGCCGACAGCCCGTCGTACGTGATAGATAGAAGCCGACAGCCCGTCGTACGTGATAGATAGAAGCCGACAGCCCGTCGTACGTGATAGATAGAAGCCGACAGCCCGTCGTACGTGATAGATAGAAGCCGACAGCCCGTCGTACGTGATAGATAGAAGCCGACAGCCCGTCGTACGTGATAGATAGAAGCCGACAGCCCGTCGTACGTGATAGATAGAAGCCGACAGCCCGCCGTACGTGATAGATAGAAGCCGACAGCCCGTCGTACGTGATAGATAGAAGCCGACAGCCCGTCGTACGTGATAGATAGAAGCCGACAGCCCGTCGTACGTGATAGATAGAAGCCGACAGCCCGTCGTACGTGATAGATAGAAGCCGACAGCCCGTCGTACGTGATAGATAGAAGCCGACAGCCCGTCGTACGTGATAGATAGAAGCCGACAGCCCGTCGTACGTGATAGATAGAAGCCGACAGCCCGTCGTACGTGATAGATAGAAGCCGACAGCCCGTCGTACGTGATAGATAGAAGCCGACAGCCCGTCATACGTGATAGATAGAAGCCGACAGCCCGTCGTACGTGATAGATAGAAGCCGACAGCCCGTCGTACGTGATAGATAGAAGCCGACAGCCCGTCGTACGTGATAGATAGAAGCCGACAGCCCGTCGTACGTGATAGATAGAAGCCGACAGCCCGTCGTACGTGATAGATAGAAGCCGACAGCCCGTCGTACGTGATAGATAGAAGCCGACAGCCCGTCGTACGTGATAGATAGAAGCCGACAGCCCGTCGTACGTGATAGATAGAAGCCGACAGCCCGTCGTACGTGATAGATAGAAGCCGACAGCCCGTCGTACGTGATAGATAGAAGCCGACAGCCCGCCGTACGTGATAGATAGAAGCCGACAGCCCGTCGTACGTGATAGATAGAAGCCGACAGCCCGTCGTACGTGATAGATAGAAGCCGACAGCCCGTCGTACGTGATAGACGCCGGAATTATTATTAACAGAAAAATGTTATGTTACATATTACTTGTAATCAATTCACAATGTACACAACCAACATTTCAAACAAAACTATATATTGCATAATTAGAATTCCGTCACAGATGGTCAAGGCCTTCCAGGAAAAACCGAAGTATTTTGGAAACCTGTATCCGATGACAATGCTCGAACCCATCTCTGGACAATCAGGTGTCGGACCTCACCTTAAAAAATTTGCAACAAAGATGCAAATAGTAAATAATGTAAGACTAACATACAGACATATTTTTTGTTGTTACACGCAGGAGCGGATCCAGGATTTCAAGTTATGGGGAGGGGGGGGGGCACACTTAAAAAATTAGCGACGAGAGGAGGGAGGCGCGAAAATATTAGGGGTATTTCGTGTGAAAAATCACGATTTTACGCCAAAAAAATATTATTTTTTCCAATTTTAGGGGAGGAGGGGGGGGGGGGGGGGCGCGCGTCGTGTGCGCCCCCTGGATACGCCCCTAACACATATGCACGACGGCTAGAGAGTGAAGAGAACCAAACGAAAATAATGAAAATAATGAAAATTGCTAAACCTGTAATTGTAAAACCTATAACAAAACTTATAAATAAGTCTATTAGTAGTGCAAAGTTTCCTGACAATCTAAAAGAAGCCATTACACAAGAAAAATAGTCAGTTAGAGGCAGGAAACTATAGACCTGTTAGCATATTACCGGTAGTGTCAAAGTTCTTCGAGAGGGCTATATACCAGCAGCTCATAGATTATTTTGATAATATGTTTAATCTCTACTTGTCAGCTTTTAGGCCTGGCTATGGCTGTAATACAGCTCTTCTAAGAGTCATTGAGGACTGGAAAAAAGCAGTCGATAATGATTTGTATGTAGCTGCTGTCCTTATGGACCTATCGAAGGCCTTTGACTGTCTGCCTCATGATCTTATTCTATTAAAATTAAAGGCCTATTGTCTGTCTGAAAATGCACTTAATCTTATTGATGATTATTTATCAAATAGAAAACAATGTGTAAAAGTTGGTACCTACTTTAGTACATCGCAAAATATTTACAAAGGTGTTCCACAGGGATCAATCTTGATCCTGTGCTTTTTAATGCATTTCTTAATGACATTTTCAATTTTGTAAAAGAAAATAAACTATATAATTATGCAGATGACAATACATTGTCACACTCAGCGCCAGATTTAAACGGATTAGTTAAATCTCTGGAAAAGGAAAGTGCAATTTTAATTGATTGGTTCGCTAATAACAAAATGAAAGCTAATTCGGACAAATTTCAGGCAATTGCCATTGGGAATAAATCAAAAAATGAGGATATGAAATTTAATTTGGATGGGAATGAAATTCTGTGTGAAAATGAGGTAAATCTCCTGGGGGTGACAATAGATTGTCAACTGAAGTTTAATACACATATCTCTGAAATTTGTAAAAAAGCTTCAAGGCAGTTAAACGTAATAAAAAGAATTGGAAAACATTTATCTAAATTGGGGAGGCTAACTATTTATCACTCTTATAATAAGGGTAATAACAAAATTACCGAACTCCGAACAATCTTACAAAGGGAAAGTCAAAACTCATTATTATATAAACAGACAAAATCAGTCAACAACCGGCAAACTGTGAAAACCGTAATGACCCTGACTTGGTACAGGCATTTCTAAAGAAATGGTGGGTTGAATCAGATTTTAAAGCGCCAAACCTCCCGCTTTCATTACGGCTCAAAGGTATTATGTCTAATTTCAATTATTGTCCTGTGGTTTGGCATTGTTGTGGGGAAAGTAATACTAAAAAATGGAAAAGATACAAGAACGTGCCTTGAGGTTTATCTATGAGGATTTTAATAGTGATTATGATACTCTTTTGTTAAAGTCTGGTTTACCCTCTCTCAAAATAAGACGTCTACGAATGATGGCCATAGAAATTTTCAAAGCGGTTTATGAAAAGCGTAAACTGACCCAAACCAGGTTATGCAAGTATAACCTGTTCAACAATTTCAAATATTCCTTATAATTTAATTTTTACAACAAAATTTAATGATTCCTCGATTTTAATTACGATTATCTCATGTGACTATTTGAATTTGTCGTTAGCAGATGAACACGTTGGTGACGTCACAATACCAACCCAGGTTATCGAGTATAACCAAAATTTTCTCCATGCGGATTAGCCAATCAGATTGAAATATTCAAATTAAAGTTAAATTATTCACAAATAGTCACCGGCTTATCTCAATGACATTGTTAGTTTTAAACATATATCTTACTCTTTTAGACGGCAACAGACAGTAGAAATTCCACAGGTGAGAACAACAAATCATGGTTTTGGACTGTATTCATTAAGGTATGCTGGAGCTACACTCTGGAATGAGTTGCCTGACGCGATCCGTGCGCAGACGAACCTAAACCAATTTAAGTCTGATCAACAACTGGAATGGCAACTCATGCAGATGTGGCTCCTGCAGATTTTAATATTTTCATGCTTCATTTTATGTTTAGTGCTTTCAGATTTTTTTAGCTTTTAGTCTTGCTTTATTTATTTCTATTTTTGCTTTGTATGTGCTTATTAGTGTCCTTATTAGTCAAATTCTTAGTGCTTAAATGTTGCATGCAATTTTGTTTTCCTTATGCTATGCTTATATATGTATGTGCATCTTGCTAATGCTTCAACTGTTGTCTTATGTTATATGTCATGCATGTTTATTTATTTGTTTTTAAATGTATGTGTTGTTACTGTTTTTATGTCGGCAAAAAGCTCTACAGAGCTTATGTTTGTAATGTTACACTGTAAACCAAATCCCAACCGCGTGACAATGTTCTCATTGGTCAATTTCGACCATTTCCATATGAATATTCATTATATTTTCCCGCTATACTTCGAACCGCGGGAAAATATTATTCTCCACATGTAATCAGTAAAGAAATGTATCAGTCAAGATTTGAACTTTCGGAGCAGCCATTTTTTAAAGGAATTATTAATAAGAAAGGGACCTGTAACAAGTCTGTCGTCTATTGAATGTGCATGCACCTGTTTCGATTTTTCTAAACAATCCGGATTTATCCGATCCGGTATTATTTTTTCCTTTACATTTCGGTCATCACCAGTGGCAGTGTCAAATATTGTGTTAACTGTCACAGTTTTTTCCTGGTTATTAAATCAGGATAACAAACAAAACATGGGACAGCCTTCACTATTTTTACGTGTTTTCATAGATATAATATGTCTGTCTGTCGGTAGGTATCATTTTATGTACATGTTATTAGTCAAGTCCAAGTCTTGGACCAAGAACTAACAAATTTTTGTTTTTAAATATCTGTTTTAGATTTTAACTATTTATATAATATTCTACTAATTGTACCACAAGGGCCAATATTTACATGGTCTGTTACTGTTCTGTCTGTACACATGATTTTTTTTTTCTTTTGGTTTTTAATTGTAGATAAGTTTTCCTACGTTGTCTGATTTGTTTTATTTAATTTTTTTCTATGTGGTCTAGGTCGCTGGACATAGGGGACGGACCATTTAACTTCCAGGGGGAGGGGGAGGGGGGTTATGTTTTTCTAAAAAAATATTTTGATTCCCAATGTTGCTGAAAAACATATTCTGATTTTGGTGGAGGAAAAAAAAAATAATCTGATTCAGAGTTTTTGTCATAACCTAATGCCGTGAGTAATGGCTAATATTAAATTCTGGAAAAGAGAAAAAAATATTCTAACTTGTGTTGTCCGAAAAAAAAATTCTGAACGAAATAAAAAACAATACCCCCCCCCCCCCACACAAGGGCTCGCAGTTATATTTTCACTTCACCAGGTATATGTAAAAAGAGAAGGGAGGACACTTTTTTTGCTGCCCAAAGTGAAAATAGAATTTTGGCACCTTTTTTCGCTTCCAAAACCGTTTAGTCTTTGTTCTTACCATAATATTAATGCAAATATCGTTGTTTTTTGCTGATTGACTGGTTTACAGTGGAATAACCCTCGTTTTTAAATTCCAAGTGGTCTGGACAACTTAGCATACTCATTTCCGGTTTATACGGACTTAATATTAAGGTGAGTTTTCATTGGTCGAAGGATTTAAACTGGCATTTTTGCGGGAAATTATTTACTCATCTTGTCAAAAGATATTCTTAAAATGCTGTCTTCCTATATTTCCAGATTGAATGAGACAAGGAAAAAATATATTTTAATGCAAGAGAAGTTTTCTTTTTTCCTACTTTTTAAAATTATATTTCGATTTTTTTATTTCCATCAATATTATTAAGTCCGTAGAAACTGGAATTGAGTATGATAAGAAGTTGTCCAGACCGCTTGGAATTTAAAAACGAGTGTTATTCCACTGTAAACCAGTCAATCAGCAAAAATCAACGATATTTGCATTAATATTATGGTAAGAACAAAGACTAAACCATTTTTGAAGCGAAAAAAGGTGCCGAAATTCTACTTACACTTTGGGCAGCAAAATAAGTGTCCTCCCTTCTCTTTTTACATATACCTGGCGATGTGTAAATATAACTGCGAGCCCCTGTGCCCCCCCCCCCCCCCCCCTGCAAGTTAAATGGTCTGCCCCTAAGGCTAATAGATTAGTACTGCAGTGTATCAAAAGGTGTGAATTAAAATCCTGTCAAGGGAGAGGAAAATTGTCGGCTGAAAATTATAATTCGAACACTGTTAACTGTTGGGTTAAATTTTTAGACGTTTGATGGTGTTTAACACCACTTTCAACAATATTTCAATTATATCGTGGTGGTCAGTGTTATTGGTGGAAGAAACCGGAGGACCATGAGAAAACCACCGACCTGTCGCAAGTCAATGACAAAACTCTTGTCACATAATGTTGTACACCTCGCCCTGATCATGATTCGAACTCCTAACATCAATGATGATAGGCACTGATTGCATAGGTAGTTATAAATCCAACTGCCATATGATCACGGCCACGATCAGCTGTAAGTCCTGATATCAGGACCAAGGGCTGATCAAGGATCTGATATAAAAAGGCCATGTTATGGTCTTTTTATCATATACTTGGCACAAGAAAACATTTCTGGAATTTGACGAATTACAATGTGATACCGATTACGGAAAGGGATATATGATATATTCCGGAACAGTGCAATATATTTTTTATATCAGCTTGCTAAGGAAATCTTGGGAAGATGTCTATTGCATTTCATTAGATTTTAACTTTTATATCCCATGGTAAAAAAAACTTGGTGTATGATAAAAATGAATATCATATTTGCCGACTGTGTCCATATATATTGACTATTGTCTATGAAATTGTTCCCTCATGTGTCCACATTTAATTTTTGGTAACTACATTGTGCACAGTCCTCGAAATGAAAATTTTAATTTACTGGTCCTATTCAATTTTTATACGCCCGTCTTGAGACGGTCCGCATTATGTAATTGGGTATGGCGGGTGGGCAGGCATCCACACAGGTTTCCGCACAATAACTTTAATTCTGTATATCAGATTTTTACCAACCTTGGCCACATGATTCCCCTGTGGAAGGGGAAGAACCCTATTTATTTTGGGGTCATTAGATCTAAGGTCAAGGTCACCGTTACTATAAATATAATTTTTGACAACAGGATCGTTTCTGCACGATAACTTTAGTTCTGTATATTGAATCTTTACCAAACTTGGCTACATGATTCCCCTGTGGAAGGGGAAGAACCCTATTTATGTTGGGGTCATTACCATTATACCGTTTGATAATTTATATAGACGGGCGTATTTTGTGATGCACACATTTCTTGTTTTATAATGTTCTGAATAAAAACTGAAAAATGTACTGGTAAGAACACAGTTTTACTGGTCTTGGGCCGGAGGACCAGTGCTCATCGTGAGCACTTTGTACAAGCTGATTTTGATGCTGTACAAGACTAAAGACTAGTCAAGTTCATTTTACTTCATTGTTTATCGTGAACATACATGTATATATACATTGAGTGAGTGAGTGATTGTTGTTTAATGCCAATTCATCGATTTTTCAGCTATATCATGGCGAGAAGCTAATTTTCATTGAATGATGATGAGGTCCGCTTTGTTCTAGCCCAACACGCTGAGTTGGATTTTTATAGTGCTAGCTCACTGAAACAACAGGCTGCGGGTAGACATGTCGTTTCACTCGGACACATTATTTTGATTCCGAGCCAAACAATCTTAGCGGAGAAGCAACAAATACCAATTTTATAGTCTTTGGTTTGACCCGACCGGGGCTCGAACCCACGATCTATTGCACTCGAGGCGAGCATGCTAACCATTATGCCACTGATGCGGTTCATATACATTGAAAACCTATATCTTATGTTGTTAAATATACACATATGCCCCAATGTTTGTGATGATTACATTTGAAAATTTGTTGAACTGGAAGGTCAAGCAAAAAATTTTCAAGCTGAAAAAAATTGTGATTTAATATTTAATTTAATTACATACATAGAAGTTGACTTATATTTAAATTTTAAAATTAATTTCTTTCTATTCATCAGTGATTTCTGGATTTAAATGCAAGAAAGGATCATACATACATGTACATGTATAATCATGTGGGTTTTTTTTATTCATTGATTTTTATTTTTATTTTCACTTCATAACGTTTGTGATCATGTTAATTTAATGTATTTATTTATTAAAAGTGAGTTATAATACAAACAGATATACATGTATGTTTATAAGATATAAATTTTAAATTGGGAGTATTCATTGAAATGTCAATAAGCATACATGTTCACTATTTTACTTATTTAAATTACATGTACATATTATATTTTACTTATATCATATACATGTACAAATGTACCTATCATTATACCGGCTGAGGACACATGTACCCAAGTATTCAAAAGAAGGGAGGGGGGTTATGGTATTTAATGCCACTTTCAACAATATTTCCAGTCTTCGCGCTAACCCACTTACCCGAAGCCCGGAACAAGTAAAACTGGATTCGGACAAGTTAAAATTGTGAAAGAATTTGTTTGAATAAATAGATATTTTTTTTTCTAAATTTGGCTTTCAGGCAAGTACATGTAGGTGAAAAAAATTAAGGCAAAAACTGTATTTCAGTTATATAGTTGCAGTCAGTTTTATAATTATATTTAGAAACCCAGCAAATTGGATAAATGTACATATATATGTAATTTTAAATTAACTTTAGTTAATATAATATATTGTAATTTATATATATATTTTATGTTAGATTTAATAAGGTTAAAGACGTCAATAGCCAGAAGGAAATTTTTTGTGAACGTACATTTGTATTACATCTACTGGATAATTGTAAAATGATCTAAAATCCCATTCATAAAACATTTATTTACACCTTGTTGACAAGAAAATTTATTTGGATAGTAAGAAAAATCATTCATGTAGAACATATGATAAGTACTATGTAAGAGTAAAGTTGTCATCTTATCCATCAGATGTGAGTGACAGGTCATCAGTCATGGTTAATGTGGGATGACCTACAAATGTACATCCTCAATTGAAAGAAAATTAATACCTTTTATCGTATATATATTATATATATAGTATACCATTAATCTGATGATAATAATAAACAAAGTACCAATAGCTGAATAAAGATTAATGTTAAAGTATAGAGAGCCACCTGCTATTAGCTAAGCCTAATGTTAGTTCTATTACAAAGTATATAGTAGTTAAACCAGTCTTCACGTTAACCCACTTGCCTGAAGCCCAGGATAAGTAAAACTGGATTCGGACAAGTGAAAACTATGAAAGAATTTGTTTGAATAAATATAATTTTTTTCTAAATTTGATTTTCGGTCAAGTTGGTGAAAAAATTAAGACAAAGACTGTTAAATGTGTCGAATTTGAATCTTGCTTAAATAAAACTTTTAATAATTAAGACCCAATATACAGTACATTGTATGAAATCTTTTTTAAATCAACCTTTATAAACCAAACAACTGTCTATTCTGAACACAAAAGTTGGTCCCAACGAAGTTGGGTCTTATTTTTTTATTTGGCCTTATAGGTACAAATGTATATACGTAATGCCACTTTTAACAAATTTAAGTGCAATATATTTTATTTTGGAAACAATCCTCTGTGTTTTGAATGTTTTTTCCTGTTAAATCTGAACACTTGTGTGTGGTGTAAAACAATTGAATCTTCCGAGTTCTTGACCTATTTTTAAAAAGTTAGGTTACCTCTTAAACCTCAGTTACATGTACCCTGTACATGTATACAGATACATGTACAAAATGTATGTCAATGTATATATGTACATTTGTAGTTGATATGTGAAATCTGTCAAGTTTAATAAGTCATAACAGTTATTTACATTTTCTTGTTTAATTTGTTTGTATAAAATTGGGTCTGGTTGATTTTGGCATTTTATCAAATATTTTTTTTAATCGTTTTACAATATTATGTTGATTTAAAGTTGTTAAATTATGGGTTGATACTGGTATAGTCTGTTTGGTGACTCTGAAAATAGGGGAAAAAATTATTTAAAAATCAGGGATTTGCTTTCTATTGTTCTTTTTAACATTTTAGGCACACATTATTCAATACATATCTGAGTAAAAGTTGTCAAAGAAAAAATTCAAATAATAAAAAAAATCTCCATAGGGCCCAATACTAATTTTATCAGATTGTAAGTAAAGGAGGCTGCCATTATAATGAACAGCCTTACCTGTTCTTTCCTGTCTGTTGTTATGCTAATTTCAGTCACATGGGAATGTCATATTAGGTTAAAGATTCAAGATGTTTTGAATAATTGATAAACAGTTTGACCATATGATATTTGTTTGTAAACAATTAATAACTGCTGGTCACATGAGACCCTTATATGGACATGTCCCTTGTTATTCACTCATGCTGATTTATAAAAAAAATTAAATTAACACTTAAAAAAATGATACCAAAATCAAATAAATGTTAATTTCGTGAAAGTATAATTTATATAAATATATAAATTAAATAATATTCTTGTTTAATACTTGTTTTCTTCCAAAAATTAAACAATTCATATACAATGTTAATTTCTTATATGCAAATTAGATAAACATTTTTTTCATGATTTTCTTGCTTCAAATTATGTTATATAAAGTTTATGTATATTGTAAACAAGTAGTGAAAAAAGGGAATTAATTTTGAAAATTTACAAATATTTTGGGGCCGAAAGTAAACGAAAAGCTCCATTTTATGCATGGAATAAAGTCATTGATAGAACTGTACAAGCTCTGGACATTAGCCGTTCATTTCTGAATAAGATATTGAAAAAAGAACCTGTGGAACTTAATGAAAACTCTGTGAATAAATGCAAAGATTCTTTGGATAGTTTTGATAAAGACTTAATAAGGAGAGTAGTAGTTGGATTTTTTTCGAAAAATGAATATGTTTCAATTAGAAAATTGTGTGTCACTTTGGAGAAAAACCATTCTTTAAAATTGTCAAAATATAAACTTTGGAAAACTTTGCATGAACTTGGTTTTAGATATGCAAAAATAAATGGAAATAAAAAGGCTCTTGTTGAAAGAAAAGACCTCGTTAATAAAAGAATAAATTTTTTACGTACAATTAAACAAAAAAGAAATCAAGGATATAGCATTGTTTACTTCGACGAAACTTGGGTTGATACCCACCATACAGCATCCCATCAGTGGACACCACCTAACCCTTCAGATGCCCGAAAAATTCCCCTTAATAAAGGACAAAGATTCGTAATTTTACATGCAGGATGTAAAACTGGTTTTTTACCTGGATGTGAATTAGTTTTTAAAACTTAAAGCACAGATGGAAGAGATTATCATTCCGAAATGAATTCTGTAATATTTAATAAATGGGTAGAAGAACAGTTAGTTCCCCCACTTCCACCTAAAAGTCTTGTTGTTAATGCCAATGGACAATGCGTCTTACCATAGTGTAATAAAGGAAGGTACCAAAGCACCAACATCAGCTACAAGAAAGGGGGATATGCAAAAGTGGCTCAAAGACAAAAAAATTCCTTTTGATGGTAAAATGAAAAAAACTGAATTATATGAAATCATTAAACTGAAGAAACCCGAACCAGTTCATAAAACAGATGAATTTTTACGTGGGAAAGGTCATGATGTTTTGCACCTCCCCCCATACCATTGTGAATCTAACCCTATCGAAATGGTATGGGGGGATGTCAAGGGTTATGTTGGACGGGAAAATAACACTTTTAAAACTAATGATGTAAAGGACTTAATAATAAAAGGATTTAAAACCATAACCCCAGAAAAGTGGACTAACTTTTGTAATCATGTTGAAAACAAAATAGAACCACAATATTGGAAATCTGACCACATTATAGAGGAAATTCCAAAAATTGTTATAAATCTAGACAGTGATAGTGACACTGATTCAGATGGGGATCATGACAGTGAGGGTGACACTACTGATATGTACTGGTCAGAATAAACAACGTTTTCAGGTAATTTTGTTCTCTATTATTAACCTCTATGCACATAAAGGGAATGGATAGTTTGCATGTACTTTAAATGCTCCACAATCAGTTATGTAATAATGTATCATCATTATTGATTTTTACCTGAACAGGTGTAAATCTAATTTGAATATTGTCCATATTTGGTATGGCCAGTAGTAAACATCTGATGTAACATGCTAATGATGAAATCAGCTGACTTGCTGTTTGTCAATACTGACCACATGTTGCTGTTCATTTCAGTAGTATTTACTCCCATGTTTGTTACATGACAAAATGACAAAATTTTACAATTAAGTCCTATGGCAAACTTTTTTATTCTTTAATGAATTTTTTTGATAAATTCACCTATAATATGTAATAATAAGTCCTTAATATAAATATAATTAAAAAGAAAATCTGACAACCCGTTGATTTTTTAGGAATTGTTTTCCCTATTTTCAGAGTCACCAAACAGACTATATCCAAATTGTATTTTCAATATTACATATTTATTATCAAATTCCAAGATTTTGTGGGAAATTTTCTTTCAGGATATGCCTGTCTAATTAATTTTATCTTCTAGTTTAAAACCCAGAATAAATACATTTTGAGATCTTTATAAGTCATGTACCTCTATGTAAACAATGTTTAATGTACCGTAACACTAAGTAAACACATTTGTTTACAAATATATATTGATATTCAGTCACACTAAGAATTTTTCATTTTAATATACAAATGTAGCTTATAACACTTAAAGGGGTGGTCATGGTCGTGATCGTATGGTAGTTGGATTTACAACTACCTATATATCTATATATATGCAATCAGTGCCTATCACCACTAAAGTTATGAGTTTGAATCCAGTTCATGGTGAGGTGTACTTGATACAACATTATGGGATACAGTTTGACAGTGACTTGCGACATGTCAGTGGTTTTCTTCGCGTCCTCAGGTTTCCTCCACCATGATATAACTGAAATATTATTGTTGAAAGTGGCATTAAATACCATAATCCCTAACCCATATAACACTTAATTAAGGAAAGTATGGAGTGAAATTGAAAGAAATATGATAGGTTACCCTAATTCAATATAACTAGAAGTTTTCATTGAAGTAATCATGTAGAATTTGGTTGCCCTGGTAATATTTTAGTCAAAATCTAAATATCTTGTTGCTTGTAAATAACAAATTGATTATTCTCAGCATCAGATATGACCGTACACCTGCCAATTTCTGACACTCAGTGTCATTGGTACAATATATATCACCGGTGCAAAATACCCTATTTTGCACTAATGATAGATTTCATGAGTTATCTCCCATGGTTATTAATTTTATTTTATGTCATAACATATTTTTGATGTCTGACTTTTCTTATCTTTAAATATTTTATTGAATTTTATAAATAAGGATACTTTCCGAGTATCTCACAAAACTGGACACTCAAATTAATCCCAGTCAAGTACAATTATTGTATTACAATTTGTTCAGGGGATTATATAAGAATAAGCGTTAATTAAGTGTCTTTGCATTAATATCAAAGACAGGATTTACTCATGGCAGGTTTTAGTGTTTAATACCTAATGCCAAATTTGTCATCTCAATAGATTTTTACATATATAATTTGACAAAAATGTGTTAAATAATCTACATTGTTTGAATTAGGTGCTATTGATACTTTCCCCACAAAACATACCTTTTAGATAATATATAGGATTAATTTGTTAGTTGTTTGGGAAACAATTTATTAATTTTATATTTGGAAAGTATGAAAAATGAACTAAAACAGTTAACAATGAATATATTATTGTGGACACTTGTTTATAATAAATTGATTATTTATATGAAATATTAAAATGTTTACATATTGAAATGGATTTATTAAATATTAACTTGTGTGTAATAATAATAGGTTATTATACAGTGTTATGTACAATATGGAAAGATACTGTATACAGGTTTTCAATACAATACGGACGAGTACAATATATTTCCATATTGTACATAACACTGTATAATGACCTACAGGTACCTTGTATTTATTATACAGCTGAAATGATCAATACTATAACAACAATTTTATGTTTAACTTTTAATAGTGTAAATAGAACAACTGCACAACAGTATTTCGTTAGGAAAATGTTCTGTATCAATACAGATCTCGTAATCTCTAAAATGAATTTAAAAACAGCAAAATAACTGTTCAACAATTATTCTAAACAACTTTTTATACCCCCCACTCATAGAGTGGGGGCTATATTGCAATCACCTTGTCCGTCCGTCCGTTCACACTTTCGTAACAGATATCTCAGCTTCTACTGAAAGAAATGATTATATTTTATATATGGCTTTTGCATGGTGACTTGTACTGTGTCTCCCCTTTCCAGGTTTACCGCACATCTACTTCCTGTTTACAGTGCGACTTAGAATTTTTCATGTTTGCCGTAATGAAAACTTTCGTAACAGTTATCTCAGCTTCTACTGGAAGAAATGATTTTATATTTGATATATAGCTTTGGCATGGTGACTTGTACTGTGTCTCCCCTTTCCAGGTTTACCACACATCTACTTCCTGTTTACAGTGCGACTTAGAATTTTTCATGTTTGCCGTAATGAAAACTTTCGTAACAGTTATCTCAGCTTCTACTGGAAGTAATGATTTTATATTTGATATATATGGCTTTAGCATGGTGACTTGTACCATGTCTCCCCTTTCCAGGTTTACCGCACATCTACTTCCTGTTTACCGTGCGACTTACAAATGAACGAGTGGGGATATTCTTAGCACGACGTAGCGTGCAACATCTTGTTTTCCCTCAAACTGTTAAATATCGAACAAGTTAATTTGATTGTAGATTACAATTAAAAATAATTTACTAGCAGACGACAAAAACCAATGAGTTACTTCCCTTACATAATGTACAATACGAAAAAAAAGCGTATTGGATGTCCAATACGAAAAAAATACGGCTTCCGGTTGTACAATACAGGAAAAATAATGTACGGTCACATGTCTTAAATGGGTGTTTTTTATTGGATTAAAATTATAGCTGTATAATAAATTGTTATATATATGGAGTTTTGTATGTGGATTTTATATAAAAGTACTAGAGATAAATATGTAGTCGGTTAATATAAAATTTATTTGCACTTGCTGCGAAACAGGCCAGAAAAGTTCATCAGAGGTTTGCTGTTCTTCCTGCTCGTACAAATAAATTTTATATTTGCCAACAATGTATGTATACTGTCTTATGTACAATGTATATACATGTACAGTAGCTGAAAAATAGATCATAAACAACTGGAGTTAAAGCGAGTGCTAACCCACTAGATAATTAAGTAATGAACTTTAAAACAAATTTGTACTTGTATTTTCTTACAAGCTTGACTGAAATGCAGAACAGCAACAAAAGCACTGTTCCTTTACTTGATTTTGTATCCAAGTGTAAGGTTGAATAGTCTCTCATGTTCATTTATTTACATCCATATCAATTCATTTTAGAGTCACATGTCATTTTATATGTGTTTGATTGGTTTAAAAAGTTGAGGTTATTTTAATGTCAATGAACGGAAGCTAAAAATAGACATCGTTCTCAAGGTGTCGCATGCCGTTGTCATCAGGTGATTTTCTTTAAATGAGGCACCTTTGGGGTTATTTAAATTTATTTCCGATTATTTGCCTTATTTTGAAAAAATAAGTATATTTTTCAATATCATAGCAAAAAAAGTTTGAATTAATTTATAAGGATTGATCGAAATTATTTGTTCGGTTCATTCGAAATAACCTCAATCAGGCTGTACACACCCTTGCGTAACCCGCTACGTGGGTTTACACACAGGTTACACGGTGTGTACAACCTGATTGAGGTTATTTCGAATGAACCGAACAAAAATTGAGATCAATCCTTAAATATCCTTTCTTACTAACACAAGTACTAGCCATGCTTTTACATATGTACATGATATGTCTACTTGAGTATTTAAAAAAAATGAATTCTATTTTATTCTTTTTTAGTAGAGGCTGTTGTGGTTGTGATCGTATGGTAGTTGGATTTACAACTACCTATGCAATCAGTGCATAGCACCACTAAAGTTGTGAGTTCGAACCCAGTTCATGGTGAGGTGTACTCGATACAATATGTGATAAAGTTGGTCAATGACTTGCAGCAGGTTGGTGGTTTTCTTTGGGTACCGTACTCTGGTTTCCTCCACCAATACAACTGACCGCCACAATAAACTGAAATATTGTTGAAAGTGGTATTAAACACCAGAACCCCTTCTATTTTAGTATAATTATATACAGACATCATATCATGTATGTACAGTTAAATTTTAAATTTCTATTTTACAGTTTCTATTCCAATTCTAATTATAAAGTTACATGGAAAACCATTCTTTCGTGGATTTTATTGTGATGATGAAAGTCTTATGCACCCACACAAATCTGACACTGTACCAACATGGGCCGTGTGTTTTGTTGGTATGGCCTTACCTATTATAATAGTAAGTAACGGTACAATTATATACTACAAGTAGTTCTTAACCTACACTGCATGAACTGTATGTACCAGAGATACTGGCAACTTGTCTAGGTGAGTCATGGACTCATCCTTTGTGTTTGGGACTCGCCAATATTTACAGAAAAATAACAAAGAAGGCACTAGTGGCCATGGACCTATGACTTTTTGGTTGGGATTCATCAGAATTTTATTCTAAAAGGATCTCTGCTGTACCAGTATGACTATGGGTCACATATTTTGATGGCACACTCAACCCAATATCATAATTAATTCAATTAACTAGTTTAAATCTACAGAAACCCGAAATGTAATATTTTTGTATAATGCTTAGTAACAAAAACGGTCTCAACTCGTTGTTTTTAACCACAATGAATCTTGTTTTATTTACAGATAATTATAATAGAAGGCATACATTTATCAGTTTTTAGAAGAGACTGGAAGAGCGCCATACACAACAAACCATACATGAAAGCGCTCTACCGTGGAATTAGTGCATTTCTTTTTGGTTGTGCGGTAACACAGTTGTCAACAGATATTGCTAAATATAGTATTGGTAGACTACGACCACATTACCTCACACTTTGTAAACCAACGGTACTAGCAAACTGTTCTGCATTGACGGGATATATTCAAGGAGATGTGTGTACCAATAGAAATACAGATGATCTTTTGGAAGCAAGGTCTGTTGGTGGTTGTTTTTTACATCCAACATTACAAAAAATGGATTTTTTTTTTTTTATAGAACATCAACATATATACCATAGCTCAACTCTTAAAAAAAAATGGAATGTTTAAGAAAATTGATATAATTTAGGATTACAATACCCCAACATTAAAAAAAATTGGAATTTTAAAGAAAAATGACATACAGAATATATTTGGGTATTTAATACCCCAACTTGAAATAATGAATGTTTCAGAAAATGGACATATTTAGGTATACAATATCCAAATATTTAAAAAAAAATAAGTTGAATTTTATAGAAAATTGACATTGTTAGGTATACAATTTATATTAATTTACATACATGTATACTTAATATGAAACAGGCACGGCCAAGAATGATCTCGAATCTGAAAATTATCTGGCAATTTCACGCTCATCCAGTGCATCAAAAAGTGTTGAGATTTTTTGGGCCGAGATATATCGGGAACGACTTTTTTTAGGGCCGAATCTAGTCTCATTCAATCGAACTGTCGTTCCTCACAAAATCTCAAAAGTTAACTTCCGCATAGAAACAAAAATTCTTGTCAGTATGTCAGAAGAGATTTAATAAAATTTAAAATATCAATATAAGTAAAACAAGCTAACAAAATGACTTTTATTACTCACGGGTTCTGGGTTTCATTGGTATCGGACGTACGAGAGAGGGTACGAGACTTAGGATCACCTTTGCGCTTTATGTTAAGAAGATCTTCATTAGTTGAGTGTGTTAGTGTGTTACACAGAACGTGTTTACAATGCGTCAAAAATTTTTTTATCCATCAATATGTGCAGCCATGTTTGTCAAAAAATCCTAAGTACACATTTTATGCCATAAAGAGCTCGCTTATAAATATAGGCTTCTACTGATGCTTACGAGCAATACACACTTTTGTCCATACAGACTAATCAATCATTATTATACATTTGATTTTCAGAAAATATGGTGTATCAAATTTAAAGAAAGTCAAGTATTAATGAGATGGGTTTGACATCTTGAAAATTCATAATGACAGTATAAATAATAAAGGATACCATTATTTCATACCACAGAAATCTACATTAACTGACCATGTTGTACAGATACAAATGTAATATAGAATAACGGCCTTTTTGAAGGTTGAGACAGACATTATCACTAGTATCGTAGCAAGTCCGACAGCACGAGCTGTGATAATATATGACCGATAATTTTCAATATCAGTGTCAGTTCTTTGTTCATGCAAGTTACGAACTGACCTATTATTTTTGTGGATCAAGGACAGTTCAGTGATCCAGACTATCAGCCTCACACATCAAAGGGAAAATGTCTAATTTGCTGATAAACTGTTTTATTGACAAATGCAATAAAAACTTTTATTTTTTCAGATTATCTTTCCCTTCTGGACATACATCTTTTGCCTTCTTCTGTATGTTATATTTAGTGGTGAGTAAGTTGTACCGTCAAAGTTTCACGTGCAGATACATTGTAAGTTCTATGTAGGGGAGGATCTGGGTTACCCTTGAGAAGAGTTTGTATTATTTAACGGTCAGGGTTTTTCACAGGGGGGTAGCATAAGCTAATAAGTGAACTACATGGACGTGATAACCAACCACATCAACATGAACCACTACTATAGCAAACCTCAAACCCCAAAACACAGGAATGACAACAAATTTGGCAGACCTAAATCTCATATGGGTTAACCTCTTTGCACAAGAATGACAACAAATTTGGCAGATATATACTAGTAGTTAAGAAAAGTTTGAAGATCCCAAAGGGTAATCAGAAGCTGTAAATCAAAGGAGAGACAATACAATGGCCAAAAGAAAAAGGACATGCAATGATCTACAAAACACTGCACAGAAAACTCAAGTTTAAGTAACACAATCCCCACTAAAAACCAGGGGTGAACTATAAATAGTCTACTCATCTCATGTATTCACTGTGATTCAGTTACAGAAGGTAGTTAATTTGGAGTCTGTATTAACATGTGTCATCATCTGGGCAAGTCTTTTGTTTGATTTTGTAACATTTCACTATTGTATATTACAGGTGTATTTACAAATAAAATTCAGTTGGAGGAAATGTTGGCTAGTTAGGCCATTCATACAGTTGTTAGTATTTTTCCTGGCATATTATACAGCTTTGACAAGAATATCAGATTACATGCATCACTGGAGTGATGTACTTGGTGGTGCTGTACTTGGTTCTATAGTTTGTTTCTTCACAGTAAGTGTATATTCATTTTTATTATTCTTTACTGCTAAATCACTGCTTTTTAGTTCACCTGGACCAAAGGTCCATGTGAACTATTGCCATCACTTGGCGTCCGTCGTCTGTCGTCTGTCGTCTGTAAACTTTTCACATTTCAAGCTTCTTCTCCGAAACCACTTGGCCGATTGGAACCGAACTTAGCAGGAATGTTCCCTTGGATGGTCCTCTACAAAGTTACTGTTTTTCGTTCCAGTCGGATATTCAATATGGCTGCCAGGGCCAATAATATGCTCAGATTGGCCGAAATTTCAAAAATCTTCTTCTCCGAAACTAATGAACTGACTGAACCCAAACTGTAAAGGAATGATCATTGGAATGTCCTTTTCCAAGTTACTGTTTTTTATGCAGTTCGGAAATCCAAGATGGCCGCCATCGCAGGACATAGATTAACATTGGACCCTATGGGAAAATGTTCAAATGCCTTCTTCTCAGAAACTACAAATATGATTAAAGCCAAACTGTACATGAATGTTGATTGGATGGTCCTCTACAATCTTAAGGTTTTTTGTTCCGATATGAAATTCAAAATGGCGGCTACGACAGGACTTAGTTTAACATTGGACCCTATGGGAAAAATGTTTCAAAATGCTTCTTCTCTGAAACCACTTGGACAGTTGAAACCAAACTGCCCAGGAATGATCATTGGAAGGTCCTCTACAAATTTTCTGTTTTTTATGCTGGTCGGAAATCCAAGATGGCCGCCACCGCAGGACATAGATTAACATTGCACCCTATGGGAAAATGTTCAAATGCCTTCTTCTCAGAAACTACAAATATTATTAAAGCCAAACTGTACATGAATGTTCATTGGATGGTCCTCTACAATCTTAAGGTTTTTTGTTCCGATATGAAATTCAAAATGGCGGCTACGACAGGACTTAGTTTAACATTGGACCCTATGGGAAAAATGTTTCAAAATGCTTCTTCTCTGAAACCACTAGGACAGTTGAAACCAAACTGCCCAGGAATGATCATTGGAAGGTCCTCTACAAATTTTCTGTTTTTTATGCCGGTCGGAAATCCAAGATGGCCGCCACCGCAGGACATAGATTAACATTGGACCCTATGGGAAAATATTCAAATGCCTTCTACTCAGAAACTACAAATATGATTAAAGCCAAACTGTACATGAATGTTCATTAGATGGTCCTCTACAAACTTTACGTTTTTTGTTCCGGTATGAAATTCAAAATGGCGGCTACGGCAGGACTTAGTTTAACATTGAACCCTATGGGAAAAATGTTTCAAAACGCTTCTTCTCTGAAACCACTTGGATAATTGAAACCAAACTGCCTAGGAATGATCATTGGAAGGTCCTCTAGAAATTTTATGTTTTTTATGCCGATCGGAAATCCAAGATGGCCGCCACCGCAATACATAGATTAACATTGGACCCTATGGGAAAATGTTCAAATGCCTTCTTCTCAGAAACTACAAATATGATTAAAGCCAAACTGTACATGAATGTTCATTGGATGGTCCTCTACAATCTTAAGGTTTTTTGTTCCGATATGAAATTCAAAATGGCGGCTACGGCAGAACTTAGTTTAACATTGGACCCTATGGGAAAAATGTTTCAAAATGCTTCTTCTCTGAAACCACTTGGACAGTTGAAACCAAACTGCCCAGGAATGATCATTGGAAGGTCCTCTACAAATTTTCCGTTTTTTATGCCGGTCGGAAATCCAAGATGGCCGCCACCGCAGGACATAGATTAACATTGGACCCTATGGGAAAATATTCAAATGCCTTCTACTCAGAAACTACAAATATGATTAAAGCCAAACTGTACATGAATGTTCATTAGATGGTCCTCTACAATCTTAAGGTTTTTTGTTCCGATATGAAATTCAAAATGGCGGCTACGACAGGACTTAGTTTAACATTGGACCCTATGGGAAAAATGTTTCAAAATGCTTCTTCTCTGAAACCACTTGGACAGTTGAAACCAAACTGCCCAGGAATGATCATTGGAAGGTCCTCTACAAATTTTCTGTTTTTTATGCTGGTCGGAAATCCAAGATGGCCGCCACCGCAGGACATAGATTAACATTGGACCCTATGGGAAAATGTTCAAATGCCTTCTTCTCAGAAACTACAAATATTATTAAAGCCAAACTGTACATGAATGTTCATTGGATGGTCCTCTACAATCTTAAGGTTTTTTGTTCCGATATGAAATTCAAAATGGCGGCTACGGCAGGACTTAGTTTAACATTGGACCCTATGGGAAAAATGTTTCAAAATGCTTCTTCTCTGAAACCACTAGGACAGTTGAAACCAAACTGCCCAGGAATGATCATTGGAAGGTCCTCTACAAATTTTCTGTTTTTTATGCCGGTCGGAAATCCAAGATGGCCGCCACCGCAGGACATAGATTAACATTGGACCCTATGGGAAAATATTCAAATGCCTTCTACTCAGAAACTACAAATATGATTAAAGCCAAACTGTACATGAATGTTCATTAGATGGTCCTCTACAAACTTTACGTTTTTTGTTCCGGTATGAAATTCAAAATGGCGGCTACGGCAGGACTTAGTTTAACATTGAACCCTATGGGAAAAATGTTTCAAAACGCTTCTTCTCTGAAACCACTTGGATAATTGAAACCAAACTGCCTAGGAATGATCATTGGAAGGTCCTCTAGAAATTTTATGTTTTTTATGCCGATCGGAAATCCAAGATGGCCGCCACCGCAATACATAGATTAACATTGGACCCTATGGGAAAATGTTCAAATGCCTTCTTCTCAGAAACTACAAATATGATTAAAGCCAAACTGTACATGAATGTTCATTGGATGGTCCTCTACAATCTTAAGGTTTTTTGTTCCGATATGAAATTCAAAATGGCGGCTACGGCAGGACTTAGTTTAACATTGGACCCTATGGGAAAAATGTTTCAAAATGCTTCTTCTCTGAAACCACTTGGACAGTTGAAACCAAACTGCCCAGGAATGATCATTGGAAGGTCCTCTACAAATTTTCCGTTTTTTATGCCGGTCGGAAATCCAAGATGGCCGCCACCGCAGGACATAGATTAACATTGGACCCTATGGGAAAAATATTCAAATGCCTTCTACTCAGAAACTACAAATATGATTAAAGCCAAACTGTACATGAATGTTCATTAGATGGTCCTCTACAAACTTTACGTTTTTTGTTCTGGTATGAAATTCAAAATGGCGGCTACGGCAGGACTTAGTTTAACATTGGACCCTATGGGGAAAATGTTTCAAAATGCTTCTTCTCTGAAACCACTTGGACAGTTGAAACCAAACTGCCCAGGAATGATCATTGGAAGGTCCTCTACAAATTCAAGGTTTTTTATGCCGGTCGGAAATCCAAGATGGCCGCCACTGCAGGACATAGATTAACATTGGACCCTATGGGAAAATATTCAAATGCCTTCTACTCAGAAACTACAAATATGATTAAAGCCAAACTGTACATGAATGTTCATTAGATGGTCCTCTACAAACTTTACGTTTTTTGTTCTGGTATGAAATTCAAAATGGCGGCTATGGCAGGACTTAGTTTAACATTGGACCCTATGGGAAAAATGTTTCAAAACGCTTCTTCTCTGAAACCACTTGGATAATTGAAACCAAACTGCCTAGGAATGATCATTGGAAGGTCCTCTACAAATTTTATGTTTTTTATGCCAATCGGAAATCCAAGATGGCCACCACCGCAATACATAGATTAACATTGGACCCTATGGGAAAATGTTCAAATGCCTTCTTCTCAGAAACTACAAATATGATTAAAGCCAAACTGTACATGAATGTTCATTGGATGGTCCTCTACAATCTTAAGGTTTTTTGTTCCGATATGAAATTCAAAATGGCGGCTACGGCAGGACTTAGTTTAACATTGGACCCTATGGGAAAAATGTTTCAAAATGCTTCTTCTCTGAAACCACTTGGACAGTTGAAACCAAACTGCCCAGGAATGATCATTGGAAGGTCCTCTACAAATTCAAGGTTTTTTATGCCGGTCGGAAATCCAAGATGGCCGCCACCGCAGGACAGATTAACATTGGACCCTATGGGAAAATATTCAAATGCCTTCTACTCAGAAACTACAAATATTATTAAAGCCAAACTGTACATGAATGTTCATTGGATGGTCCTCTACAAACTTTACGTTTTTTGTTCTGGTATGAAATTCAAAATGGCGGCTACGGCAGGACTTAGTTTAACATTGGACCCTATGGGAAAAATGTTTCAAAACGCTTCTTCTCTGAAACCACTTGGATAATTGAAACCAAACTGCCTAGGAATGATCATTGGAAGGTCCTCTACAAATTTTATGTTTTTTATGCCAATCGGAAATCCAAGATGGCCACCACCGCAATACATAGATTAACATTGGACCCTATGGGAAAATGTTCAAATGCCTTCTACTCAGAAACTACAAATATGATTAAAGCCAAACTGTACATGAATGTTCATTAGATGGTCCTCTACAAACTTTACGTTTTTTGTTCCGGTATGAAATTCAAAATGGCGGCTACGGCAGGACTTAGTTTAACATTGGACCCTATGGGAAAAATGTTTCAAAATGCTTCTTCTCTGAAACCACTTGGACAGTTGAAACTAAACTGCCCAGGAATGATCATTGGAAGGTCCTCTACAAATTTTCTGTTTTTTATGCCAATCGGAAATCCAAGATGGCCACCACCGCAATACATAGATTAACATTGGACCCTATGGGAAAATGTTCAAATGCCTTCTTCTCAGAAACTACAAATATGATTAAAGCCAAACTGTACATGAATGTTCATTGGATGGTCCTCTACAATCTTAAGGTTTTTTGTTCCGATATGAAATTCAAAATGGCGGCTACGGCAGGACTTAGTTTAACATTGGACCCTATGGGAAAAATGTTTCAAAATGCTTCTTCTCTGAAACCACTTGGACAGTTGAAACCAAACTGCCCAGGAATGATCATTGGAAGGTCCTCTACAAATTTTCTGTTTTTTATGCCGGTCGGAAATCCAAGATGGCCGCCACCGCAGGACAGATTAACATTGGACCCTATGGGAAAATATTCAAATGCCTTCTACTCAGAAACTACAAATATGATTAAAGCCAAACTGTACATGAATGTTCATTGGATGGTCCTCTACAAACTTTACGTTTTTTGTTCTGGTATGAAATTCAAAATGGCGGCTACGGCAGGACTTAGTTTAACATTGGACCCTATGGGAAAAATGTTTCAAAATGCTTCTTCTCTGAAACCACTTGGACAGTTGAAACTAAACTGCCCAGGAATGATCATTGGAAGGTCCTCTACAAATTTTCTGTTTTTTATGCCGGTCGGAAATCCAAGATGGCCGCCACCGCAGGACATAGATTTACATTGGACCCTATGGGAAAATATTCAAATGCCTTCTACTCAGAAACTACAAATATGATTAAAGCCAAACTGTACATGAATGTTCATTAGATGGTCCTCTACAAACTTTACGTTTTTTGTTATGGTATGAAATTCAAAATGGCGGCTACGGCAGGACTTAGTTTAACATTGGACCCTATGGGGAAAATGTTTCAAAACGCTTCTTCTCTGAAACCACTTGGATAATTGAAACCAAACTGCCCAGGAATGATCATTGGAAGGTCCTCTACAAGGTGTGTGTTTTTTATGCCGATCGGAAATCCAAGATGGCCACCACCGCAGGACATAGATTAACATTGGACCCTATGGGAAAATGTTCAAATGCCTTCTTCTCAGAAACTACAAATATGATTAAAGCCAAACTGTGCATGAATGTTCATTGAATGGTCCTCTACAAAATATACGTTTTTTATTCTGATATGAAATTCAAAATGGCGGCTACGGCAGGACTTAGTTTAACATTGGACCCTATGGGAAAAATGTTTCAAAATGCTTCTTCTCTGAAACCACTTGGACAGTTGAAACCAAACTGCCCAGGAATGATCATTGGAAGGTCCTGTTTTTTATGCCGATCGGAAATCCAAGATGGCTGCCACCACAGGTCATAGTATTAACACAGAACCATATGGGGAAAATACAGAAATATATTCTTCTCTGAAGCTATTGCACTGATTGAACCTAAACTGTGCATCAATCATTGGAAGGTCCTTTACAAACTTTGTGTTTTTTATGTTGATCGTAATTCCAAGATGACGCAGGACATAGTTTTTACATAGGACCAATTGTTTTTTTTTATTACCAGGTGAACGATACAGTCTCTTGAGAGCCTCTGGTTGGATTGTTAATAGAATTCCATTCAAATGGTGGTTAACTGAGCTTGAGGTTAACAAAGTTGTATTACTCAATAGATTCAAGACAAATTTATACATCTACATGTATACACCAATGTCTCAGGGCTGTTCCATTTAAGTCTACCTGGGAGGGGAGGGGGATGCCATTTTTTTTCTTTTTCTTTGGGTTGTGGAGGTGAAACCATATTTTTTTATGTTGAGTTAGGGGGGGTCTCTTGAAAATAAATTTTGTTAGGGGGGGGATCCAATGACTAGAAAATTCAGTGGATGGGGAGGGGGGTATTTATCGTGTCCTCCATAAACTCGCTGGCTGTTCACAGAAATAAAAAGATATATCCGTTTTGTTGTCTTAAGAGATTGCGCCATTGTTGTTGTTGTTGTCTTGTATATTCTTCCGATGACTTCGGAGCACCCTGTTAAATTAAACAGGTTAAATAAATGTCATATTCAGTATTGGTGGAAAAATAAATTCCAAGTAAAATTTTCGGTAAATTATAGTCACAATTGGATTTAAATGTTCACTACCCTATTATTATGGATATCGAAAATGAGATTGCGGCTTATCTCCTCTATATCTACTATAATGTCACTAACTCTGGTTTTGGAGCTATCCATTAAACACTGCATGAGGATTACGGTGTTACTCATTATCTCATCAACTGTATCACTGCTATAGTGTCTAGCCATTAAAAGTCTTAGGGTGGCGAGATGTTTTTCACGAATGTATGCGTGTGCTGTGCAATGTAATATTAGGTGTTCTCTGTCCTCACTGTCGTTTTTACATAGTAAGCATGTTGGTTAAATCTTGCACTGTTTGCTTGTAAGGTGTATGTGCCAGTGATGATCTTAGCTTTGATGTTAGCTTTCATGACGGCTCGTGTGTTGTTAGGTATAATGTGCCAGATCGGGTGTGAGTTTCTGGTTGGGTGTTTTTGCAGTGTGAGGTACTTTAGTGATGTTTTATCTTCTACCTCGTCGTACTATTCAGTCATGTGATGTTCTGCGACTGCATTATTCAGCATTGCCTTCCATTTCCCTTTGGTAGGTGGCCTTTCCATTAAGTCGTATGCAGTTGGTAAGCTATACTTCTGTAGGAGTTTTCTTATGTGTGTGAACCAGCTGTTGTTGTTTTGGTCTTTTATTGCTAGCTGTCTTCTGGCAATTTCATGCTCGACAAACTCTTTATTAGCAGCAATGTTGTAGAACGTTGTTAAGGTGTTCTTCTCTATTTGTGTGGTAATTGGTATGGCTCCAAGTAGTGAGTATACTGTGATGGTTGGGCATCGATCTGTCAGCCCTTGGATTTGCTTGAGTAGTCGTCTTTCAAAAGAGAGTAGTTCTTGTTCATCTCCTTTGGTAAGGGTTACTGCTTCTAATCCATAGATGATGCGTGGCCTGCAAAAGGTGGTGTAGATTTTAAAAGACATCTCTGGATTTATGCCGTTTTTACCATGTAGTCCAGCGCCTAGTAGTGTGCATAGGGTTATTCTGCTAGTTACATTGTATGTCGTTTTTGCCATCAGCCCGTCTTATTATGCGAGCTTAAGCGAGCTCTTTATGGTATAAAATGTGTACTTAGGATTTTTTAACAAACATGGTTGAACATACTATCGAAGAAAAAAAAATTCGACGCTTTGTAAACACCGGTTTCCGTGTAACACACTAACACACTCAACTAATGAAGATCTTCTTAGCATAAAGTGCAAATGTGATCCTGAAGTTCGTACGTCCGATACCACTGAAACCCGGAACCCGTGTGTAATAAAAGTCATTTTGCTAACTTGTTTTACTTATATTGATATTTTTAAATTGATTAAATCTCTTCTGACATACTGACAAGAATTTTTTGTTTCTACGCGGAAGTTAACTTTTGAGATTTCGTAAGGAACGATAACTGGAATAAAGGAACAACAGCTCGATTGAATGAGACTAAATTCGGCCCTAAAAAAAAGTCGTCCCCAATATATCTCGGCCCAAAAAATCTCGACACTTTTTGATGAAATTGCCAGATAATTTTCAGATGCGCGAGCATTCATGGCCTTGCCGGTTTCATATTAGTCCGATGTGTTTGGTTGACTGTACTTCTTCAATCTCCTGTTTACCTATTGTCCATGTCTGTGTTTGCCTATTTCTTCCCCCATTGACTATAATAACATCACTTTTTGATGAGATGATGGTAACCTTGTCCCTTCTAGTCTCATTGTGTACAATGTGTAGTGCATGTTGTAGGTCCTCTGGGTGGTACAAAATCAGAAATATATCGTCTGCAACTGTAGGACATCCGATGAACGTAGTTCCAATTTTGGCTCCAATGTTGTTATCATTTTGCCAGAATTTGCTCCAAAATAGTAGTGAGTTATCTTCCCGGAAGTGGAGTTATCTACCCTTAAAGATGGCAAACTCCGTTTCTGTTGCCATGACTGTGGCTGGAAAAAATAGGTCTTCAGTCATTATCACCTATATTTGAAATCAAAATTATAGCTAGCTATAGTAAAATGCACGAGGCACATTTTTATACAAAGTTCAAGGGAGAGATTTACATGCCGTATATTGGTATATCATTAGTGCGAGGCTCTTAATCTCGTTGAGATTAGGATTGGGTGTTTCTATAAAGGAAATTATTTCTATGATTTTTTTTTTCTGGTGATAGTGGGGTATTTATTGAAGTATATTGTGGTGGTGGTGGTGGGTGGAATTATTTTTTTTTCTATTGGTGAGGGTGTCTGAAATAAGTGGCGTTCCCCCCTCACAGGTATATTTAAATGGACCATCCTTTAGTCATTTCTGAAAGCACATTTTTCTTTGTCAAGAATTTAAGAACTATGTCCATTAAAGATGTTAAAAATTGTGAAAATTTACTTGTTAGCTGACTATCAAAATAGTTCTCAACAGATTAATACTAAACTTATATACAAGCTACGGTATATATCAAGAATATCTCAGTCGGTTTAATAACTTAAGTTATTCATAATGAATTTTGATAATATAAGGTAGCTGCACTTGTGCGTCAAGGGCCATCATGGTCGAGATCGTATGGTATTGGATTTATAATTATCCTGATACAGAGCCATCCAGTCTTTGCTCTTTCTCCTTAATACTGCATGCTTAGTGGAGAAGCAACAATATATATTTTATAGTCTTTGGTTTGACTCAACCAGGGCTTTAAACCCACTATCTGCCCCTCTTGAGACAAGCATGCTAACCATTACACCACCGATGCTGTTTTTAATTTACAGACAGTCGTGTCCTATCAAAATGGGGTATAAATATTATAAACAACACTGGTATGAACTATTAAGCCATGTCTTACTACCGATAATCAGAAATGTTTCTTATTAGGCCAAAAAAAAAAATATGTCTGTTTACGGTCACCCGACCTACCCTAATTTTTGCTAGAGACCCTATGAATTTTTACACAGAATTCGGAAAACCATTTTTGTTGTTTAACCAGCAGCAATGTTTTATTTATGGGTACCTATAAAGTGCGAAACGAAATCAATGAAAACGAAACTAAACGAAATCAACAAAAACGAAATCAACGAAATAAAACTCAACGAAATCAACGAAAACAAAACGAAATAGACTGATATAAAAAAAAAAGATAATTTGATTTTTTAAATACAATAATTTTGATTAATTATTACTGGGAAACCCATCTTGCATGTCTGTCCGTTACAGTACTCCTCACGTACATTACCCGCAACTCAATTCAAGTCGGGTTTGCTTGCCGACAAACTTTCAGAAGTTCAAATGTCATATTTTTATTTGTGTTTGAGTGTGTGTCAGTATTTATGAATTATAAAGTTTCTGGAGTGGGCATATAGAAAAAAATGGGGGGGATATAAGGGGGTATTTTCATAGATTGGGATATTGAGGGTTCATTTTTCGTCTGATTTTATTACGTTTTTCGTTTGTATTCTTCATAAATTTGCCTATTCGCAAATCATACAGGATGGTCTTGAGTTTCAGATTCTGGGCACTATTTGACTACTGGATTTTCCCGACTTGTCACGTTTAATCCCCATGTTGTTGTTCAGTTGTTCCGTTGATTGAAAACTCAGATGGTTGAGCTTCTTATCAGTTTTGTCTGTTTTTGTGGACTTTCCCTTTTGAATGCGCCTTGGAGTACGGTACCATTGTTATTACCTTTATTCGGTAGTGTGCCAACAGATCTGGCGTAATGTCTTACCGTTGTTCTTTCCGAGATATACATGGGTCAAAAAGACCCAACACTATAAACTTTTTATTTCAAATCCTAATGTTCTATTTTGAAGAACTAAAAAAAAACCAACAGCAACATAACAGGACGTACAGTGAGTGCCCTCCTTACAGAAGAACTTCTAGAAAAAATAATGCTTGCAAAAACTAAGCATAAGAAACTCTGAAAGTTTTATTGAAATCCATTCTGTTGTTTAGGAAGAGTTATGGATAACGCAACAGTATCCTCTCTCTATTTTATAGCCTTGTATGACAATTAAATAGCCTTAAATGACAAAGTTCAAAAGTGAAGAAATTTTAGCAAGAACTGTTGAAATGGGAAAACAAAAATAGAAGGTGCACAATGCCATTTGGTACAAAAGAATTCATGAAATTAATGAACCTTGCCATATGGTATTAAAGATTTCCTGTAAGATTCATTCAATTCCATCAAGTTGTTAAGGAGGAATTGCATAGGCAGTGAGAGAAGCACTCACGGACAAACGGACATATACTATATACCCCCCTCCCGCTGGATAGCAGGGGGTATAAAAATATGTGCCGTATCAAATTTTATTAATACCGGAAAAAAATTTGGAGGTGGGGTGATTTGGTTTTTTTTTTTTAATATGAAAAGGGAAAAAGGGTACTTTTACAAGATATGTAGATTTTTTTAAAATTTCTAAAGTTAATTTTTGATAGGATTTGTATACCTCCGCCAAAAAAAGATTGGGGTATATAGGACTTCTGCTGTCCATTCGTTCGTTTGTCCGTCTGGTCGTCACACTTGTTTCGTCTCTCCGACACACTTTTAAATTTTGCTCGGACGGGGATATTTATTAGTGAACTTTAACTACTGCACTTCTGTTATTTTAATTCCTCTCCTTTCAACAGACTTGACGTTCCCAAATTTAAAAGAAGCCACTAAGTGAAAAGGACAGACTCCCGCTGAATAAATGCATATTATTCTTGTTCAATGGTGATCAAATCCTGTCCTCTCCTGATGAAAGACACTGAGACATGTGTGGGAAGTAGTCTAGCATCGTATTTCGTTTTGTTTTCGTTGATTTCGTTTTGCTTTCGTTGGTTTCGTTTTCATTTCGTTGATTTCGTTTCGTTTCGTTTCGTTTTTGTTGATTTCGTTTCGTTTCGCACTTTATAGGTACCCTTTATTTATTCAACTGCTAGCTTTTTGTCGAAATTGAGAGCAAAGAAGGTAGAAAAACTGCATAAATCGTCATTTTACCGGAAATTTCGAAAATGAAATGCCGGGAACGACTATTTCCGGTTTTGCCGATAATTAAAAAAAAAAAAAAAAAAAAAATCCCGACCCTAGATTTTTTTGCCATGTGACAGTAAACACACATATATTTTTTTTTTGGCCTTAGCAAAATCAATTTATTTGAAATATTATTGTATCCACAAAGTTCTAGTTTCAAGCTATATGTAATTTATATGTGTTCACACATGTTTTGTAAGCAGATCTCTTAGACATTTTCTGTTGTCACCATGCTTCATGATCATATACAGTGCCTGAAATGGATGGTCGCCAATTGCGACTAATATCTTATTCGGGCGACCAAAAGCTGCTCCAAATTAGGTAGTCACCGCCCCAACAAAAAACGTTTGGGCGATTGCCTAAAAGACCGTTAAAAATTGTTGTTTTACCGAAACCGGACATATTTTACTGTAACTTCAACGGTAGATAACTCTTCTGTTCTAGTCGAAAACGGTTTGTTACGAGCACAGCGATTGGTCCAAATACATTTTTGTAGCCAATGAATACACAGCTAATGTAATTTACTGTTCTCCCCAATTATGTATTTTTATCGAGCCAATCAATAAACGTTTCCTACTCGTTTTCATGTAATACACAAGTATTCACTAAATATTAGAAAAGAAACGTGTTTTTTTGTTTCTTTATGATTTAATTATTAAAATTGTTAAAAATCACAGACGAAGTGGAAAGTTGTGAACAATAAAGAGAATTCTGTCAACTTATAATGTTTGCGATCTGGTATCTTCCACGGTTCGGAAATTTATTCATTCAATCTGCTGCAAAATGTACATGTACGAATTTCATTTTACAGAAATCGGAAACCTTTTTGTGTCAATCCTTAGGTAATCATTGAAAAACTTTTCCCCAACAACGGAGAGAAAATCGTTGACAGTTGTCAAACTACGGAAACGATCTGGCCTGTCACTTCTTTTAAACTTTTCATAGTTCATGTACACGGCTACATTTCAATGACAATAGGGAGTGGTTTTCTTTTTTGGAACCTGAACTTTTGTTTACAAATTAAAAAATAACAGGAAATGTTAACAGTTGTTTATATAACAGAAAATGACAACACCGTTTGTTATTTCAACAAAGTGAGATACTTATTTGGAAAGAATAACCAACTAACATTAGTCATTACCCCGAACTGAGAAGTTATTTTACTTTAAAATCACATCTTCATAGTGGATTGAAACAAGTGATGTCACTCTTCACTCTGGGGAGTGCAAGAGCAGTCCTTGTAGTGGCATTAGTCTACTCTTTTCCGGATGCCTTTAATGTGATCATGGCATTGATCCCCCCTTACACAAACCAGCCCTTTTTTGTCCCCATCCGATGGACTAGCATCGTTTCTTGAGACCACCCTAGCCAATGGCGTCAAGGTTGTCAAAAAGGTTATAACAAGTAAATTCAGGTTTCATTTGATAGCAATATATGCATTGGGGTGTTTTCGCAATTTCAGCTGCACACCTGTACCTCATTTCAGGCACTGATATATCACCATACTCTAAACCTTGCACATAATTCAATTATTGATTATTTAAAACCTTATTGAATAGTTTGTAAAAAAAAGTAGAAGTCTGTTAACAATACATTTCCATGTTATATTCATTCTCAAACATTCCTCTGAGTCTGAAGCAATTACTAGTACATGTATGTTTAAAATTTTGATATCCAAAGATCTTGCTTGAGAAAAAATATACAAGATTATTATTTTTTCATTTTTTTAATATTACATAACAAATTAGTAGCAAATCCATAACTTTTGAAAATGATTTCCCTTAGAAAAGTTCATTTTTTATATTACCAAGGAGACTTAGCTTGCATGTTAGCCATTTATTTTGACGAGTCCAGAAGACAATTCTGAAAATTTTGGCGAGTCCTACCATTGAAAAAATTTATATAAATTTGAAAACCTGGGCGAATCCCAACTGAAAAATGGTGAGTCCAGGACTTGCAAGGATCTCTGATTACTCATAAATACCAGAGATTACATGAATATTATATAGCTCTGTCAAATCTATAGTAAAATGCCGGGACACTTCACAGATCAGATTATGTTGATAAAAAATTGTATAAATTTTTACTTGCCAGGGGCAATAGGGCCAGTGCTGAAGAATTCATGAAAAATGTTCAAATTTTAAGAAAAAAGTACTGCCTGTAGATAGTGAAGTACTGATAAAGTACTGCCTGTAGATAGTGAAGTACTGGTACAGTACTGCCTGTAGATAGTGAAGTACTGGTACATTTGAAATATATTGAAAGCCCTGATGTATCAGTTTAGTTCTGAATTTCAGCTGATATCTTTTCCAATAAGGCAGTCAGATAAGAGAACAAAATACAGAACAACTTCAGACTCGTACTATTATGAACCTGTGTGGTAATATGTTTCCTCCTAAGATGTCTTCAAGTGCACTCATACACATCTTGCTTTAGCTTGTTTTATACTGCTTTTTCTTATATATTTAATACTAATACTACAGTGAATCCTTGTCATGTTTCAAAGAGAGGCTCAATTGTAAGCTGGTACGTACTAGGCATTTGTAAGTTATATTATGACAATGTTCATATATTACCCAGTGGTACATTGCATTTGTAAGTTACTATGTCAAGGTCATGCTTATGCTACCCAGTGGTACATTGCATTTGTAAGTTACTATGTCAAGGTCATACTCATGCTACCCAGTGGTACATTGCATTTGTAAGTTACTATGTCAAGGTCATGCTTATGCTACCCAGTGGTACATTGCATTTGTAAGTTACTATGTCAAGGTTATACTCATGCTACCCAGTGGTACATTGCATTTGTAAGTTACTATGTCAAGGTCATGCTTATGCTACCCAGTGGTACATTGCATTTGTAAGTTACTATGTCAAGGTTATACTCATGCTACCCAATGGTACATTGCATTTGTAAGTTACTATGTCAAGGTTATACTCATGCTACCCAGTGGTACATTGCATTTGTAAGTTACTATGTCAAGGTTATACTCATGCTACCCAGTGGTACATTGCATTTGTAAGTTACTATGTCAAGGTTATGCTCATGCTACCCAGTGGTACATTGCATTTGTAAGTTACTATGTCAAGGTTATGCTCATGCTACCCAGTGGTACATTGCATTTGTAAGTTACTATGTCAAGGTTATGCTTATGCTACCCAGTGGTACATTGCATTTGTAAGTTACTATGTCAAGGTCATGCTTATGCTACCCAGTGGTACATTGCATTTGTAAGTAACTATTTCAAGGTCATGCTAATATATTACCCAGTGGTCAATTGTATTTGTAAGTTACTATTTCAAGGTCATGTTCATGCTACCCTGTGGTGCAATGTGTTTGTAAGTTATATGAATTAAGTTCATCCTAATATGTTACCCAGTGGTACAAGCAGTTGTCAGTTGCAATATCAAGACCATGCTCATTTTTCTCAACTGTGCAATGCATTATCAGTTCCAATGTCAAGGTCAGTGGAAGAAAAAATTCTCAAAGTCTGGTTCATACTGGGAACTCCATTTAATTGCAAAAATTGATATTTTTTGTTTTTCATTTTATTTAGACATTTTTTAGCATTATTCTAATTTCTATCAAAATCAATGCTCCTTCTCGTTGTTAATACCGGTATTTAGAATCTGACATATGCCTAGAAATGAAATTAAATATACGAGCTTATATTGAAGAAATTGATTCTTGGAAATTAACCAAACATGACTACAAATTTATTTGGCAACAGTATGACAAGGACGGACTGGAATTGTTGACCAACACTGTTTAAACTTTCTGTAATACATGTATCACTGTCCAGCAATACTTCTTAATCATCAATTATAATCTGTTAATTTTGATGCTTCAACTAATATACTATTTTACTAACCCATTTTGAAAAAATACTAAAAGAAAATATTAGACACAAACAAATGAAGGATATTTGAAATTGGAGTTTGTAGCATAAGAAAAAATGTCATGGCATGATACATGTATAAATATGAATCTATAAATATGAATCTGCAGGTTTATTTATCTGTCGTTGGAGACCAGTTATCAAGAGAGGGGGTTGGGAACCATTAACCAGATAAGCCCTGCCACGTTTTTGTGTTCAGTTAAAATGATAGGTGATAGAACGTTTTGTTGATATTTTTGTGGAATTGATGACCATCACTGTTTATTACTTTCTTTTCATAATACATTGTTATGTATACTGTAAATTTATTTTTAAGATACCTATATATACATATATAGTATGAATGTGATAATTTTTTTAGATATTGAACATAATTTTAAAATGGTTGTAGGTAGCGGAATAATGATTTATATTATTTGTTTCACTTTTCAGGAACATATATGGATGTAATTTGTAAAATTAGGTTTTATCTAGTTATGGGAGAATTTATTTAATTTAAAATAATCACTGTCTTGGAATTGGTCATATCAATTGGTTTTATTTCCTACATTATATGTAATTTTCTAATTAGCAGATTAGTAAATTTGTGTGTTTTTAAATACTTGTAGTTATTGAAATAATTACATTGGGCCAAAAAATATGGCTGATATGTTTTAAAATATTTAATGACTTGTCACTTAATGTGTAATCCAAATACTGGAAATATATAACACAGTAGCCCCCCTCTTAGAAGGCCACTCCCACCAAAGAACACCCTACTTACATTATCAGACCAGATTTCAGATGATAGAAAAATTCTACTAAATTTCCACCTTAAGAGAGGCCACCCCTCTTATAAGGCTATATTTTCATTGCCAAAGGAACCAAAGGACATCCTTTTAATATTATCCTGGCAGATTTCAGATTCACTGAGATAGAAAAATACTACTGAATTTTCCACCTCAAGAGAGGCCACCCCTTTCATAAGGCCACTTTTCCACTGCAGAAGGAACCAAAGGATGCCCTTCTTATATTATCAAGCCAGATTTCAGATTGACTGAGATAGAATAATTCCACTAACATTTCCACCTCAATAGCCAGATTTCAGATTGACTGAGATAGAATAATTCCACTAACATTTCCACCTCAATAGCCAGATTTCAGATTGACTGAGATAGAATAATTCCACTAACATTTCCACCTCAATAGAGGCAAACCCCTCTTATAGGTCCAATTTTTCATTGCAGAAGCGGTGGCCTTATTACAGGGGGACTAATTTAACAGTATTGAAATAAATGTGTTTATTTCTGGAGATTTAGCACTAGAGGTTTTAGTTCTTGGTTTTATCTCCATACCTTTAATGTTATTTGGTGACATGCTATGATTTATTTTATTATTAGAATGAATGAATTTTTGCTTGGCACAACCTTCAGCAAGTTTTTACCTGTATGTTTTGGGAAAGGTAATTCAGTGTTGGAATAAGGGTTATGGTGTTTAATGCCACTTTCAACAATATTTCAGTTGTATCGTTGGAATCTGCATAGTATCTGGAGTATCTAGAGTTGATATGTACATGACTTACTTCTTCGATGGGTGCCACTAGTAAAGCAGGAACTACTTACCCTTCCAGAGCACCTGATTTCACTCCTGGTTTTTAATGGAGTTCATGTTGCTCAATTTAGAGTTTTCTGTGTAGTGTTTTGTACATCAGTGTTTGTCCTTTTTCTTTTGACAAATGTATTGTATGTCCTTCCATTTTTGGCTCCTAATTAACCCTTTGGTATCTTCAAACTTTTCTTTTGTTTTTGATTTCTCGAAAAGACACTAATGTCAACATTTACTCATATTTGAGTCTGAGATTGCTTCAAGAAATCAAATCCTGGTCAACTTCCATCTTTGAATTTAAGTTCACCACATATGCCTTTGACTCCGAGATCAGATGATTAATTCCCATAGACCACTAGACCATCATTCCCACTGATGCCTTCATGAATTTTTGGTAGTTATGCTGTAAAGAAATTGACCTCTCCAAAATCAGACAAAATAACTAATTTCTAGATCTTTGTAAAAAAATTAATTTACGCAATGTATCGTTAAATTGAGTGAGAAGTTAGTTGTTGTTTAATGCCAAGTGGGCAATTTATCAGCTACATCATAGCAAGAACCAGGTACTTTGTTAAGTTAGATAATGATGATATGTAATTGAGTAATAAATGTTTACTTAATAGACAGATGTAATGATTGGATTTTTGGGACCTCCTTTATTTGTTGGGAAGAGACAGATTATGTGTGCAAAGATTTCACACATGATTTGATATTTGATGTATACATACAAATTCCAGTTTATTCAGGAATCATTTTGACTGGTTTCATTTTATTCACGTTTAATATTCCAAACTTAAATTGTGTAATTTATCCATTACTAGTATTTGCCTAAATTGTAATTTAAAGAGCAAAACTGAAAATTATTGAATTTTATCTGAAAATTTGACCGATTTGATAATGACATCCTATGAAAGTTGATCTTGCCCCTATGCTGTACATTTGTGTACATGTCCCATTTGTCATCCAAATTAAAAAAATAACACAATTAGAGTTATATTAAATTTTATTTAATATTTTTCAGATATACTTAATATCAGACTTACCAAAGGTCATTATGAAGACTGCTGCCTGTGCTACTAATTCTGGATTACCTCTGTACAGATCCACGAAGGCTGATGAGCATCTCAGTGAACCATCATCAAGTACATCCAACGTATCCAGTAACGGACATATCGCCATTACATTACCTAACAGTTAAAACAGGGTTCACCAGTGACCAGATGAAAGATCTTTGTTGCACATTCATGTCTTAGTGTAGATATAAACGTGAAAGTACATGTAGATGATAAACTGTTAAAGCATCCAACACTTTAGGGGGCTCGAATATTAAATGACAATCGGTAAGATAGGGAAAACATATTATGTCACCTCTGTCACTGGAAGGAGAGCTTTCTCTCTCATTTGCTGATAATTATGATTACACCATCAGTTGATAATGACATTATTGGTTAATAATGAGTTAATAATGGCATCAAATCATCAGTTGATGATGATATCATCAGTTAATAATTATTATGACATCATCCGTTGATAATGACATCATCAGCTAATGATAATAATGATATCATCAGACTTTTATGAAATCATTTTATTCATTACATTGTTTATTCATATTTTCAAAAGTTATTAAACAAAAAACTCATTTGATAACTCAGTAAATATTCCTAATAGATCTAATTGAACGGCACGAGGTTGCTCTCATTTAGCTGTGGCAGAGAATACCAATCTATGTTTATAAGATTGATCAAGCACATTTAATATTTCATTATATTATCTCATCATTTACTAAAAATAACTGGCTTTCACAGATCTCATTATTACATGTATACCAGGGATTTATGTAGAATTATTCAGGAATTTTGTCAGTTATATGAAGTTCAATATTTGGTTTGTGTTATTGTGCTTTTGCTTGTTAAGTCCCCCAAACAATGTTTGGAGACTTATTGTTTTTGCTCCGTTTCTTACTATTATTATTATTATTATTACATCACCCCGACTGTTGTCGGGTGATGTATTGCTATTCTACGTTTCTTTTTCACTATTATTCTTATTCTTCCACTTATTTTTGTCCGCTCGATTTCTCGGAGATGCCTTGATAAAACTTTATGAAACCTTGTAGGAATATCATATGCCATGTGAAGTTGTGCTTTTAAAGGTTGATTTTTTCAAAATGGCTGCCGTTGCCATGGAAACGGCCAAAATGCTAAAAAATTGAAAAACACAAAAATTATCATAGCAGGTTACTCGCCAAACAGAAATTGATGAAACTTGATAGGAACAACATCCATATCTAGTGGAACGAGATAAGCCAAAACAAATCGGAATCGGTTGGACAAACTTTGCTGCAGTTGCCATGGAAAAAAAAAAGGGGGGATTTTTAAAAACATTTTGGATTCCTTTCATCAAACTTCATGAAACTTTGTAGGAATATCCACCGTAGTGTGTGGCAGCTTTTGGGGGGGGGGGGGGGGGGGTTGAACAAATTCAAGATGGCGGCCATTGCCATGGTAACCAAGGTGCAAAAAATATTAAATTCACTCCAAACTTCACAAAGTTTTGCAGTAATGTTTCCTATCACATCCACATCTAGTGGAACGAGATAAGCCAACAAAATCGGAATTGGTAGGACAAACTGCCGCAGTTGCCATGGATTTAAAAACAATTTTGATTTCTTTCATGAAACATAGTAGGAATATTCACCGTAGTGTGTGGGAGCTTTTGGCGTGTTGATAAAATTCAAAATGGTGTTACCATGGAAACCGAGGTACCAAAATAATGGGGTGGGGTGATACATTGCAATTCTAGTAATTATTCTCCTCCTTTCTTTCTTTCCGTGGCACATGAACTTGTCCACGGCAGATCCCAGGAACTACTGGACAGAATTTCATGAAACTTGGTGGAGTTATAGATATATGTTTCTAGATGATCCTAAAGTTTTCAGCTTTGTGGTAAAGGGGGTCAAAATCATATTTTGAGGGGTTCAAAGGGGGTGGGGGTTACTATAGAATCCTATGAGAAAGTTGAAATTTCGTACATTAATGTTGATAACTTCTAAATGGATAATGATAGAGACATACAATTTGACAAAGTGATAGGTCACCATTAGAGGAGCAATTCTGCGTTTTCAAAATTTTCGAGATGTCTGCCATTTTCAAAATGGCTGCCAAAACTTGGCGGTAAAAATTCAACATTGTCAAACATTTTCAAAATGGCTGCCACAATACCGCACAAATTCAACATTGTTCGATTTCAATGTCCTGAATTGATTCCCGACATCGAAAATTTCTACCGGTCTCCATTTTCAAAATGGCCGTCACAATACCGCAAAAATTCAACATTGTTCGATATCAAAGGTAGCTTTTAATAATTTTTTTAAACCGGTTGTGAGTGGCCGGTTTGGGAGACTTCATAATCGTTAGATTATAATCATATCTTGTTTTTTTTTTTTTTTTTAGTAAATGAATGATCTCTTTGATATTTTTATGAAAATCTATATCTGAAAAAGGAGACCCAAAAATGTCAATGTGTCGCCTGCATAGCAAAGCCATTGTTGGGATATATCTTTATTGTTGCCCACATCTGTGTTGCCACACTACTGTTAATCCACACTCCAATTTTATTTTTCCATGAACTTAACATCTGTAGTTTTCCACATGTACGTCAGAATTAAGGCTCTATTTCATTTTTTTGCCTTTTACACATCAATGAAGGAGTAAAGTTATATAATATTTTGTGTAACAATGATAGCCATTAAAAGACGATAGCCCTCAGTGATGAGAAATAATTAGACATTGAAAGGTTAACTATGATATACAAAATGTATTTTCTATGATTCAGTCACAATCATGTTATTGAATTTTCACTGATTTTAGACGTGTGCCATTTCATTCCTCCTTGCTTTTGTTATTAAACCACTCTTTGTACATGAAGCTATATCTCTTAAATGTTGTGAGCTTGAATCCCCACTAATGGCGAGGTGTACTCGATACAACTGAACATTATCATTATGTGATAGTTTGTCAGTGACTTGTGGCAGGTCGGTGGTTATCTCCTGGTACTCCAGTTTCCTCCACCAATAAAACTGACCACAACGATATAGCTGAAATATTGTTGAAAGTGGTGTTAAACACCCTATTCCTAACCCTTAAATGTTGAAAGTGAGACAAGAAAGTGTTTTCCTTTTGTTTGTTATGATTACCTTCTTGTTTTACTGATTCAGGTCGGGATATCTCAAAATAGAACCTAATTTGTGAGTTTTTAATGATAAATAAATAAATGTTCAGTAAAAACTCAAAAAGTCTTTAAATCTAGCTCTGATTCTCAAAAAAATATCTATGACTTAAGTTTAGATTTTTCTCTGAAAATGTTTTTTTGAGATTTGAAGGGGGAAAGTCAGATTTATAATGCAAGTACTAATGGTGACTAATTAATTAATTAATTATAACATACATGTATTCATCATTTCCTTCTTTATAAATTAATCAAAGGGATTAAAAAACAAATTATAACAACTTATATTAATTTGTTTCCCTGAAAAAAATTATTCAATATATAAATTTGATCAAGAATGGTAAAAGCATATTGTAATTAATGGAATGATTATACAACTTTGGATGAAAAAGATAAATGATATGGTTCTATTGCTATGCCACTGTTTACTTAAGCTGGGAACGAAGGCATCGATGTGTTATGGACACACTCTTGCATTTTTTTATGTATTGTCCATCATTTACCTCATATTATTTATTATACACTTTATTTATTTTTAATCCTTGTTTTAATTTATATGTACATTTAATATTCTTTATATATATTGAGGGTCATCGTGGTTGTGATTGCATGGTAATTGGATTTACAACTACCTGTGCAACAATATAACGGAAATTTTTTTGAAAATGACATTGAAACACCATAGCCCTAACCCTATATTTATTGATGGAAACATGTGTGAACTTTTACCACTACTTTAGCATTGGTTGTCTATTCATTATCATTGTGGGGCCCGGGTGGCTCAATGAGTTGGGTCGTTGGATCTAACAGCTCATACAAGCCTATCACCAATACGGTGCGGGTTCGCGCCCAGCTTTGTAAATTACAAAAAAGGGTGCACTCGCAGCCACAAGTGATAAAGTTTACCAGTTGCTTGCTCAGGGTCGGTGGTTCTCTCCGGGTACTCCAGCTTCCTCCACCACTAAAACTAGTCGCAATGATATAGCTGAAATACTGCTGAAAGTGGCGTTAAAACGCCAAAAATCAAATCGGATCAATCATTATCATTGTCATTAACATTTTCATCTTATCCTGGAGAACACCTCAGTCAATTGGAATTAAACTTGGGTGGGATGATTTGTGCTATCAGGAGATGCAGAATGGTAAAATGAATTTGACCCCTCCCCCCACCCCTTCACAAGAGGATTGCCAGAAGGGGACATTAAAGCTGGATATTCAGTAAATTTTCAAAAATCTTTTTCTCAAGAACTGGCTATAGAAATATAATATAATTACATGTAGGTATAAAGCCTCGTGGCATGTTGTATCTGGATTGTGCAAATGAAGGCCTCATGGTCAATGGTAAAATGAAATCTAAGAAAATCTTCTTGAGAATCAGAAATGGAACAGCAATAGTATTTGGCATGAAGCATCTTTGTGATATAAATATTCAAATTAAGATAAGATTAGTGACCACAAGGTCTATCAGATTTGTGACCTAGAGAGTTACAAGTTAAACATTCTGCATTAATGGGAAAATTTATTAAAATCTGTTTAAGAACCAAAATTAAAAAGTACTCCGGGTTTAAATCTTGGGGATCAAATCCTAAAATAGGCTACAATGGAGAATTGTTTAAAATATCTTATTTATCAGGTGAGCAAGTCAGTTCATTGGTTGATATTTAAACTAAGGTTCTCCTTCCCCCAGGCATAGATGATCTTAGACAATTTTGGCTATCCTGTTTAGGCCCTTTGATTTACTTGTTCCCAAAGTCTTTTAAATTATTTGGCTTTCTAATCTTTTGATAATGAGTGTACCTTATCAAGGTTATTCCAGAAAGGTATACTAAATTTGATATCTTTGTTTTTATACACAACATTATTGTATAGCAACACTTACAGCTGATATTTTTTTGTACTATGTAAATGTAGTGATACTAATAAAATTAGGTGTTGACTGTCAACATTACATTTATTAGGAGTTTGTAGTTAAATTATCTTCTCTCTTGTGTTCAGTGTATGTTGTAAAGGTGTGTTTATACAATCAACTTTATCCTTCAAATTTGCTTCAAATTTTTGTAACGGTGTGTTTACACGATCAACTTTTTCCTTCAAATTTGATTCAAACTTTATCTGTCGAAATGTTTGAAACACAAATTTGACTGTCTAAACACCTATTGTATAAATCCCTTCTAATATTCGATGAGTTTGAAGGATACATTTTTCAGTGTAAATGCAGCTTTATGTTAATCGTAGTTAACGGTTGTTCATACAATGTAGTTAATTAAGTTATTTTATCATAATATATTTTTATATATTGAATGTACAATGTATATGTTTATATTTTCTTTGATATTTTAACATTTATTATAATAAAACAATCAAAATATTTTATGAAAAGACAAATGGTGCTTGTATGATATTTGCCAAAATTTTCTGAAGCTTTTGTATGCAAAGAATTGGATATAAAGAAATAAATAATTAATTTGTGATCAAGTCTATGAAAATAACAAACATCTGTGATATGTATGTAATAGTATTGACCAATATAATTTGTAATTATCTTGATATTATTAACTCACCAAAGGCAATGTTAGCTTTTGCCATCACTATAAGTTGTCGTCCGTTAACTTTTCACATTTTAATCTTCTCCTCTGAAACCCACCAAATGAACTGAAACTTGGTAGGAAGCATCTATGGAAGGTCTTTTATAAAGATTACTCATTTTGTCCTGATCTATTAGCAAACATGGCTGTCACAGGCAAATCTTGTTTCTGATTGGCCGATTTTTAAAAATCTTCTCCTCTGAAACTGCTTGGCCAAATAAACCGAAACTTGGTAGGAAGCATCTATAGAAGGTCCTCTATAAAGATTGCTCATTTCGTCCCGATCCGTTAACAAACATGGCCACCAGAGGCCATTCTTGTTTCTGATTGGTTGATTTCTAAAAAAAATCTTCTCCTCTGAAACCGCCAGGCCAAATGAATCATAACTTGGTAGAAAGCATCCTTGGAAGGTCCTCTATCAAGATTGCTTATTTAGTTCCGATCTGTTAACAAACATGGCCGCCACAGGCCATTCTTGTTTCTGATTGGTTGATTTCTAAAAAAAAAAAAATCTTCTCTGAAACTGCTTTCCCAAATGAATTGAAATTTGGTAGGAAGCATCTATGGAAGGTCCTCTATAGAATTTGCTCATTTCGTTTTGATCCATTAACAAACATGGCTACCACAGGCAATTCTTGTTTTAGATTGGTCGATTTCTAAAAATCTTCTTCTCTGAAACTGCTTTGCCAAAATGAGCCGAACTTTGGTGGGAAGCACCTATGCCAGTATGGAAGGTTCTGTATTAAGTTTCCTCAAAGCAGAATGAAAGGTGAGCGACACAGGCTCAGCTCATTGCTGAGCCTCTAGTTTTTAATATAGTTAATTTCAAACTACTGGAATGATTTATGAATGTGTGGTTTTCATTCCCAAACATTGCACTGAAAATATCCACATTTTTAACATATGTAGTTCATTTGATTGATTGATTGATTGGTGTTTAACACCATCTTTAGCAGTTTCAGAGAAGAAGATTTTTAGAAATTGACCAACCAGAAACAAGAATGGCCCTTGGCAGCCATGTTTGTTAACGGATCGGGACAAAATTAGCAATCTTTTTATAGAGTACCTTCCATATATGTTTCCTACAAAGTTTCGGTTCATTTGACAAAGCGGTTTCAGAGGAGAAGATTTTTAGAGATTGACCAATCTGAAACAAGAACTGCCTGTGGTGGCCATATTTTCGTGGCATTTAGTCTTGTTGACTCTGATCTTGTGGCATTGGAATTGACCTTTTGCACATTCCCAATTTGATTCTAAAATTATACATTTTTTTATTGGAATAATTTCCTTTACGACAGGCAAAATGGTACATGTTCTAGCAAGACCAATTTAAAGTACAAAGAATTTTCTTAATATTTGTAGATATTTGAACCTTGTCAAATATCAGAGGATAATGTTATATCAAATAGAAAATACACAATTTGTTACATTACAATTTTGTACAGATTAGGGGGAAACTATTTTTGTCCCTTCAAATTTGCATAAAAGGGGACTGTATTAATAAATATGTGTAAAAATAAGTCATGGTTCCCTGTCAAAGTAACTACTAGTATTAGATCCATGCTTTCAAACCACAATGGAAAATTGTGTAGGTATAATGTTAAAAACATTCTTGATTTTCTGTTTTATTAATTTATATATCTTTGAACTACATGTACAGACGTTGGCCAGGAATGAGTTTGCAAAATGGCAATGTTATAAACATTTTAACAGAAAATTTAAATTTTTAAAGTAACATTTCACGCAATAAAAGTAATTTTCTTACCTTGAAACTCTAGTATTTTGTTATCTGACCCCTGCTGCTTAAAACACACCTGATCTGCCGAGGTATACTGTCATATAAACTCTGTATGTAGTGCAAACCCAAATCTGTCCAAATATCCAGAACAACACGTCTCTAGTCATTGGCATTCTTTATTTCTCTAAGTCGTTTTTGTACCTGTATTTTTAGAACTTTCCACACATTTTCGATAATGTTAAGATCTGGGCTTAGTGGGGGCCAAAGAAGGGTACGAATTCCATTTTCATCTTTCCACTGATTTGCTCGTAAAGAGACGTGACATGGCACATTGTCCTCCTGGAAAATCCAAGGTCTGTCAGAAAAGTGCCTGACAACAACCGGCCAAAGATTATCGTCTAAAACTGAAATATATTTATCGGTATTCATGTTGCCATCAATAGCAACCAAAGTTCCAACTCCATAGTACGTAATGCAACCCCAAAACATAACAGAAGCACGGCAGGTTGTCTCAAAGTCGTCCAGCTGGCCAAGACAGTCGGGTCGAAAACGCTCGTCGGGCTTCTTCCAAACATAGACTTTCCCATTTCTACCCAACATAATTTTTGTCTCATCACTAAATATTATGGATGACCAGTTATTCTGAACATTCCAGTGCAATTTCTGACGACAGAATCCCATTCTACGGTCACGATTTACACATGATATTGTAATTTTCTTGCATATCATGCGTCGTTTGTAACCATCAAAGCACAGTCTCCTGCGAACAGTTCTTTCAGACACATTGCATCCAGTCCTGTTATTAAATCTAGCAGTTAAGTCCTTCAATGTTTGTCTTTGATTCCTTTTCACACTCTGAAAGAGAAACCCGTTCATCTCTTGGGGTAGTTTTTTTACGACCTCCACTTCTCGGATTATTTTCTATGCTTCCCTTTTCGCGTGTCCGTTTTAAAAATATCTGAATAGTTCTACAGTTAATTCCTGAATTTTGTAGCTCGAAAACCCTTGGTGTGATAACGATAGTAGTATTTCTTTCTGCTCGGTTGTCAATTCCTTACCGTGTCTACCCATCTTTTCAGCAGACGATTTTTACCAAAGGGAAATAAATCTGATGAAAACTACGTAATCGTGGATATTTTAATTCAAAAACAATAACGGACAGGAAAAATTCGTTACGTTTGGATTCTAGATTTATGATAAGACCACATATGGACATTTAACACGATATCGATAAGTGCGACGTCGCCATTTTGCGATCTCATTCCTGGCCAACGTCTGTATATGATGTATACAGAGTGTATCACCATAGCAACACATTTCTGTTGATGATCAGATTTGATAATTTAATTACATTTGTATATATGTTTACTTCCGCCACCATGGCAACACGTTTGATTATCTGTTATTATTATTTATTTATATTTAAACATTGTATATGCAGAGAGAAAAATACCAATTTATCATTCCAGATAATAGAAGTATAATAATTCTACAAAATGTTTATATTGTTTATAAAATATAATAAATATTATTTGAAACATAAAGGATTGTTGACTTTTTACAAGTAAAGACGAGTATTATTGCACTATATCGTTAGCTCGCCTGGTACAAAGGACCTTGTGACAAAGTTTGTCAGTGACTTGTGACAGATCGGTGGTTTTCTACGGTTTCCTCCACCAATAAAACTAAAATATTGTTGAAAGTGGCATTAAACACTGTTAACCCACCCACTTTGAGGGCTATATTTGTCACTACATTCATATTATAACATCTTCTTGGTCAAATGGAATAGAAACAATCTTTACAGGAATATTATATTGGTAGACCTCTTTGAGAATTTTTGATTTTGGTCCAATAATGTGATTTGATTGGTTGAATTTCAAAATTCTTTTATTCAGAAATTATTTAGTGGTGTAAAATTGACTTTGATGTGACCTATCGCCACTAAAATTGTGAGTTTTCGAATCCCGCTAGGCGAGGTGTACTCGATACAACATTATGTGATAAAGTTTGTCAATAACTTCGGCAAGTCAATGGTTTTCTCTAGGTACTCCAGTTTCCTCCACCAATAAAACTGACTGCCACGATATAACTGAAATATTGTTGAAAGTGGCGTTAAATACCCTAACCCTTTCATGTGACCTATCCTTCGATGGCCACCATTCCAGGACATAGTTTAACATTGGAACCTATGGGAAAATGAATTAAAAAAAAAAGCAACCTTGATTGAACCCAAATTGTACATGAATGATCATTGGATGATCTCTTACAATGTTTTGTTGGGTTTTTTATGTGGATGAGAAATCCAAGATGGCAACCAACACAGTACAAACTTTATCATAAGCCCCTTCATCTGTTTCTGAATAAACTATACAATAAAATATCACCAGGAGACATTATTCTGACTCGTAAGTCGGACAAATTCTTCACCTGTCTCTGATTTTCCTAAAAGTGACACAGATCTTTAACTCCTACTCCATTACCATTACAGTAAGGAGGAAATTGTCAACATCATGAAAATTATAGCTGATTTTTGTATGTTCTTTGTTCCATGTCGACGATGGAAAAATACACTTATATATGTTTTGTTGTTTTTTTTTAAAGTACAATATTAAATGTTGTAAAATTTATTTAGATGTATACAAAGTACCGGTACTGAGTTCACATTGTAAAACAATTGTTTCAATATCAATCATTTTCACACTGTCGCCCACACATGTATTATGACACGTTTGTTTTTTATAATATTTAAAATTATCCAGTGTCACTTTTCTTCCATTTTCCTTAGTTCTTCTTCCCAATGCAACTGTTTTCTCTTGCTGTGTTTCTTCAAACGTTCTCTCATTTGTTCCTGAAAGAATCAAAATTCACATCATTTAACAAAGGTATTGATAATAAAGCTTATTTCATATATCAACCAGAATTTCCAAGGATACTTTAATTAATTACACGATTCACAGTTTAGTAAAACTGAGAGCGTATTAGGGCACTTTTATAATTTAATTGGTCCATAATTTGTTTATAATTGACATGTAGTGAGTGAAAGATTGTTGTTTAATGCCAATGTAGCAATTTTTTAGCTATATCATGGCGAGAACAAGTTAATTTTCAATGAGATGCTGATGAGGTCTCCTTTGTATTAGACCAACATGCTTAGTTGGATTTTTTATAGTGCTAGCTCACTGAATCAACAGTCTGCAGATAGACATGTCACCTTAATCAGACACATCATCCTGATTCCGAGCCAACCAGTCTTTGCTCTTTCCCCTTATTGCTGCATGCTTAGCGGAGAAGCAACAAACACCAATTTTATAGTCTTTGGTTTGACTTGAACCCACAATCTACTGCACTCGAGGCAAGCACGCTAATCATTACACTGCCGATGCGGTTATTGACATGTGTAATATTGTAGCATTTGTCTCATTTATCTGAGAGATTCCACTGGATTCAATTTGACTACATTGTATTGGCTAAGTTACATGACAGACAAACTTGTCACAATTACATAAAAACTAGGGGCTCAGTGGGCTGAGCCTGTGTGGCTCACTTTTCATTCTGCTTTGAGGAAACTTAACACAGAACCTTCCATAGGTGCTTCCCACCAAATTTCGGTTCATTTGGCTAAGCAGTTTCATAGAAGAAGATTTTTAGAAATCGACCTACAAGAATTGCCTATGGCAGCCATGTTTGTTGACGGATCGGGACAAAATTAGCAATCTTTATATAGAGTACCTTCCATATATGTTTCCTACAAAGTTTCGGTTCATTTGACCAAGCAGTTTCAGAGGAGAAGATTTTTAGAAATCGACCAATCAGAAACAAGAACTGCCTGTGGTGGCTATTGTTTATTAATGGATCAGGACGAAATGAGCAATCTTTATAGAGGACTGTCCATAGATGCTTCCTACCAAGTTTCGGTTCATTTAGCAAAGCGGTTTCAGAGGAGAAGATTTTTAGAAATCGACCAATCAGAAACAAGAACTGTCTGCGGTGGCCATGTTTGTCAATGGATCGGGACGAAATTAGCCATCTTTACAGAGGACCCGCCATAGATGCTTCCTACCAAGTTTCGGTTCATTTGGCCAAACGGTTACAGAGGAAGAGATTAAAACTAGAGGCTCAGGTGAGCCTGTATCGCTCACCTGACATAAATAAGTCCTCTTAAGAATGTCTGCATGCTGAATACATCTTAAGTTACTATTCAAATCCCATACTGCCATAGGGTTCTATGTTAAAACTATGTCTGCTCATGGCAGCCATCTTGGATGGAGGTCGTGGTCACCGGACACAATTTTGAAAGTATACTACCCAAGGACCATCCATGCCATGTTTGCTTTAAATTGGCTGACTGGTTTCAGAAGAGAAGACTTTTAAACAATTTTCCCATAGGGTCCTATGTTAAAACTATGTCTGCTGACGGTGGCCATTTTGAACCGAGATCGGGTTCACTGAACACAATTTTGGAAGTTGACCACCTAAGGACCATTGATGACATGTTTGCTATATTGGCTTACTAGTTTCAGAGGAGAAGATTTTAACACATTTTTTCCCATAGGGTCCTATGTTAAAACTACAGTATGTCTGCTGAAGGTGGCCATCTTGGATGGAGGTCAGGGTCACTGGACACAATTTTGAAAATTGACCACTTAAGGACCATCCATGCCATGTTTGCTTTAAATTGGCTTACTGGTTTCAGAAAAGAAGATTTTTAAATATATTTCCCATAGGGTCCTATGTTAAAACTATGTTCGCTGATGGTTGCCATCTTGGATGGAAGTCGGGGTCACAGGACATAATTTTGAAAGTTGACCACCTAAGGACCATTCATCCCATGTTTGCTTTAAACTGACTTACTGGTTTCAGAGGAGAAGACTTTTAAACATTTTTTCCATAGGGTCCTATGTTAAAATTAAGTCGAGTCATGGTGGCCATCTTGAATTTCCGATCAGCAAACGATCAGAACACATTATAGGCAATGAACATTTCTGCCAAGTTTGGTTCAAATCTGTTTTGTGGTTTCAGAAAAAAAGATGAAAATGTGAAATTCCCATAGGGTCCAATGTTAAACTAAGTCGAGTCATGGCGGCCATCTTGAATTTCCGATTGGCAAACGATTCACAAGTTTAGTACAGGACCACCCAATGATCATTCCTGCAAAGTCACAATTCAATTGGCAGGTTTCTAACAAGAAGATTTTTTAAATTTCGACCAATCAGAACACATTATGGGCCCTGGCAGCCATGTTGGATTTCCGATCAGCGCCAAAAACAAAAATCTTGTATATGACCATCCAATGAACATTTCTGCCAAGTTTGATTCAAATCAGTTTAGTGGTTTCAGAAAAAAAAATGAAAATGTGAAATTCCCATAGGGTCCAATGTTAAACTAAGTCGAGTCATGGCGGCCATCTTGAATAGTCACAATTCAATTGGCTTAGTGGTTTCTAACAAGAAGATTTTTAAAATTTCAATCAATCAGAACACATTATGGGCCCTGGCAGCCATGTTGGATTTCCGATCAGCGCCAAAATCAAAAATCTTGTATATGACCATCCAATGAACATTTCTGCCAAGTTTGATTCAAATCTGTTTTGTGGTTTCAGAAAAAAAGATGAAAATGTGAAATTCCCATAGGGTCCTATGTTAAACTAAGTCGAGTCATGGCGGCCATCTTGAATTTCCGATCGGCAAACGATTCACAAGTTTAGTACAGGACCACCCAATGATCATTCCTGCAAAGTCACAATTCAATTGGCTTAGTGGTTTCTAACAAGAAGATTTTTTAAATTTCGACCAATCAGAACACATTATGGGCCCTGGCAGCCATGTTGGATTTCCGATCAGCGCCAAAAACAAAAATCTTGTATATGACCATCCAATGAACATTTCTGCCAAGTTTGGTTCAAATCTGTTTTGTGGTTTCAGAAAAAAAGATGAAAATGTGAAATTCCCATAGGGTCCAATGTTAAACTAAGTCGAGTCATGGCGGCCATCTTGAATTTCCGATCGGCAAACGATTCACAAGTTTAGTACAGGACCACCCAATGATCATTCCTGCAAAGTCACAATTCAATTGGCTTAGTGGTTTCTAACAAGAAGATTTTTTAAATTTCGACCAATCAGAACACATTATGGGCCCTGGCAGCCATGTTGGATTTCCGATCAGCGCCAAAAACAAAAATCTTGTATATGACCATCCAATGAACATTTCTGCCAAGTTTGGTTCAAATCTGTTTTGTGGTTTCAGAAAAAAAGATGAAAATGTGAAATTCCCATAGGGTCCAATGTTAAACTAAGTCGAGTCATGGCGGCCATCTTGAATTTCCGATCGGCAAACGATTCACAAGTTTAGTACAGGACCACCCAATGATCATTCCTGCAAAGTAACAATTCAATTGGCTTAGTGGTTTCTAACAAGAAGATTTTTAAAATTTCAATCAATCAGAACACATTATGGGCCCTGGCAGCCATGTTGGATTTCCGATCAGCGCCAAAATCAAAAATCTTGTATATGACCATCCAATGAACATTTCTGCCAAGTTTGATTCAAATCTGTTTTGTGGTTTCAGAAAAAAAGATGAAAATGTGAAATTCCCATAGGGTCCAATGTTAAACTAAGTCGAGTCATGGCGGCCATCTTGAATTTCCGATCGGCAAACGATTCACAAGTTTAGTACAGGACCACCCAATGATCATTCCTGCAAAGTCACAATTCAATTGGCTTAGTGGTTTCTAACAAGAAGATTTTTTAAATTTCGACCAATCAGAACACATTATGGGCCCTGGCAGCCATGTTGGATTTCCGATCAGCGCCAAAAACAAAAATCTTGTATATGACCATCCAATGAACATTTCTGCCAAGTTTGGTTCAAATCTGTTTTGTGGTTTCAGAAAAAAAGATGAAAATGTGAAATTCCCATAGGGTCCAATGTTAAACTAAGTCGAGTCATGGCGGCCATCTTGAATTTCCGATCGGCAAACGATTCACAAGTTTAGTACAGGACCACCCAATGATCATTCCTGCAAAGTCACAATTCAATTGGCTTAGTGGTTTCTAACAAGAAGATTTTTTAAATTTCGACCAATCAGAACACATTATGGGCCCTGGCAGCCATGTTGGATTTCCGATCAGCGCCAAAAACAAAAATCTTGTATATGACCATCCAATGAACATTTCTGCCAAGTTTGGTTCAAATCTGTTTTGTGGTTTCAGAAAAAAAGATGAAAATGTGAAATTCCCATAGGGTCCAATGTTAAACTAAGTCGAGTCATGGCGGCCATCTTGAATTTCCGATCGGCAAACGATTCACAATTTTAGTACAGGACCACCCAATGATCATTCCTGCAAAGTCACAATTCAATTGACTTAGTGGTTTCTGACAAGAAGATTTTTAAAATTTCAGTCAATGAGAACACATTATGGACCCTGGCAGCCATGTTGGATTTCAAATCAGCACCAAAAACACAAATCTGGTAGAGGACCATCCAGTGAACATTTCTGGCAAGTTTGGCTGATTTCTGTTCAGCGGTTTCAGAGAAGAAGATTTAAATGTGAAAAGCTAACGGACGGATGGACGCTTACCCATGACAAAAACCCACATGGCCTATGGCCAGGTGAGCTAAAAAATCAGCCAATCAGAAACAAGAATTGCCTGTGGGCTGTGGTGGCCATGTTTGTTAATGGATCGGGACGAAATGAGCAATCATTATAGAGGACCGCCCATAGATGATACCTACCAAGTTTCGGTTCATTTGGCTAAGCGGTTTCAGAGGAGAAGATTTTTTAGAAATCAACCAATCAGAAAGAAGAATTGTCTGTGGCGGCCATGTTTATTAACCGATCGGGACGAAATGAGAAATATTTACAGAGGACCTTCCATAGATGCTTCCTACCAAGTTTTGGTTCATTTGGCCAAGCGGTTTCAGAGGAGAAGATTTAAAAAAATCGGCCAATCAGAAACAAGAATTGCCTGTGGTGGCCATGTTTGTTAATGGATCGGGACAAAATGAGCAAACTTTATAGAGGACCTTCCATAGATGCTTCCTACTAAGTTTCAGTTCGTTTGGCTAAGGGGTTTCCGGGGAGATTAAAATGTGAAAAGTTAACGGACGACAGACGCCAATTCACGTGATGACAAAAGCTCGCGTTGTCTTTGGCAAGGTGAGCTAAAAATAGTCAGTTTATCAAGACTAAAGTTTAATTTCTAGACAATTTTAACATTTAGTATATACTTAATAACATAAGTCATAACATAACAAAGGCCATCATAACCACGATCGTATGGTAGACTGATTTACATCTATCTACGCAATCGGTGCCTTTCGCCACTAAAATTGCAAGATTAATTCCTGCATTAGGCATTTAGAGTATTGGATATAACTTTATATAGGCAACATGTGGGAGGTCGGAGGTTTTCTCTATGTACTCTGACAATTAACCTGACCACCATCATCTAGTTATGATATTGTTGAAAGTGGCATTAAACACCTCTAACCCAACATTAATAAAGCAAAATGTTTCCAATGAGAGATAACTCCACACTACTGAAAAGTTAGAACTAGAGCAATAATGGCACTGACAATTCTGCTTGATGTTGTTTGTCAAACAGTATACTAATACAGTTAAACCTGCCCATGCGGTCACCTCTATTAACATCCTTTAAGAGGTCATCTGTCTTAAAAAAAAACATTTTTCCTTTGTCTCAAATTTAAATGTGACCTCTTAATACAGGTTTGACTGTACATAGATGAATGCCATTCTTAATATCAGTTGAGTACTATTCTACTTCTGGATGACTTCATCCTCTTACTCACCAATGCAGGGTCCTCAGGAACATAGATTTTTTTCTGAAATAAATAATAAAATTTACTTCCATTACATTATACTGGTATATTAAATAAATTACAACAAGGGCAATGCAAAGCGTGGCATATCCCCTCGCCTAAAAATTTGACCCGGTGACCTTGACCTTTGACCTTGAAAATCAATAGGGTTCCAGATTCTCTTAAGGACTAAGTTTGTACCAAGTTAAAGTTTGGTCAAAATCCATTGAAGGATGTTGATTCTAGAGTGTTCACAAGGATGTTACAGAAGGATGGACAGACGGTAGCGTTACTATATCCCTTTGCAACTTCGTTGGCGAGGGAATAATTAAGAAACAACAGTTGAACCTGGTTGAAAGGTCTCCTATATAAAACACAGACTTACCAGTTAAAACAATACATTTGATTGAGGATTACAGGTGCAGGATATCATAAAATACACATTTTTTTTTAAGATGAAATGTATTTATTTTCAATTTTGTCCAAAATTGTTGGTAAAGCATTCAAATAAATTTTGTGACCGTTGATCGTAGGGTAGTTAATTTGCATCTGTCTTATATACTTCTACTCAATAAGGTTAGAGAGTGCCCCCTACTTATACAATCCTTATCTTGTAAACATTCAATACTATACAGTTTTTGTATATACCAGTATGTAAACATTGCACTCGTAAATGTAATTTATTACTGAAGATTTATCATTCTGTAATTTATTGAATTTAATCTATATTGGTAAACTGTATAAATATTAATAATTTTATTATATACACAAGTCATGAGTATACCTATATCAGAAAAACAAGGAAGAAAATATTTCTGTAAAAATTATAGATATCGATCAATTCAATCATTTCACTGCTATATTTTTTTGTATGCATATAAAGAAATATACAGGCAGGGACGGATTATGACCTTTAATTTTGGGGCCCCTAGGCTAATGAAATTATGGGGCCTCCTTCAGATTGAGCCATTCTACTAAATGAATTATTCAGCAATGCAAAATATTATAAACATTTTTCAAAATAAATTTATATTTGAAAATCTTTTAGCGGGGTCCCCAAGCTTGAGGAACCGTAGCATACAGCCTAACTAGCCTGTAGGATAATCCGGCCCTGTATACAGGCATGTCTAATTACTCAGTGCCCAAAATTGAGTCAAAGTCTTCTGAATCTTTCAATGTAGAAACCAGCTACATGTATGGCAATTACATGAATGGAATATTACCGGTATATTAGAATTTAATCAATTTAAATTTTATACATTTGTAAGATGCAAGGCAATTAAATGACCATACAAAACAAAGAAATTTCAATCTATGAAAATACCACAAGATATCAATTATGAGTTGTACATTATACTTGCATCTCAAGTTCTTGTTTACAACATGTGAGCCTCAAATAAAATATTTCTTTGACGGTATCACAAGCTTTGTAAAAACTATTTTTCCTGTATTACTAATTATCGTTTTTAGTTTCTGCCGATAAATAACTAACATAATTTTACTTACTTTTGTTTCATACATAATTTTTTCATAAAAAGATGGCCTGTTAAAAATCCAAAACATGACAACAGGGAATGCCATGTACCATGCCATCTGTAAACAAAACCAAGATAAAATTACATATATTTATTGTAAATTATGGTATCCAAATGCCTTTATTTTAATGCACTGAGTATAGGCCTGCCTAAACTGAAACTGTACCGAGGTTATAGGCATCTAATACCACTTTCAACAATATTTTAGTTACATATCATGGTTGTCAGTTTATTGGTGGAGGAAAGTGGAGAACCTGGGGAAAACCAAAAAACTGCCACAGGTCACTGACAATTATTATCACATAACGTTGTTGTATCAAATACATTTTGCCATGTACTGTAAATTCACAAAATTTATATATACATCATGTATTTTATCAATGTTTAAGAGAAATGACAATAACATTTATGACAGTTGTCTTGGATTTGCATTAAAAAATCATGCAAATATTTCTAAATTTAGTTATGACAGGATGGGAATTAAACTCACAACTTTATTGGTGATAGGCACTAATTACACCAGGAAGATATTAATCCAACTACATACGACAACTGCAATGACAGCCACTGTATACGTATCATATAGGTACATAAACACATTGACTATTTCACAATCTTTCAGGAAGTGATGACTAAATAAGAGTATAACTATTCCACGGATAGTATTATTCTGACTAAACATTTATGTAATAACTTTATATGACTGAACTTGTTCAACATGTGTACTTGTATACGTGAGTGAGTGATTATTTGTTCATGCCAATTGTGAGCAATTTTTCAGCTATATCATGGCAAGAACTAGTCATATTTTGATGAGACGATGGTGATGTCTGCTTTGTGCTTAAAGGGGAATTTGCAGGAGTGCCTACCAACAAAATTTGTGGGTGGAGTTTATCATCAAAAATTTCCCGTTGATATGAACAGCATATTTATGAAACTGTATGTAACATGACCAACGTGCCCTAAAGGTCACATACCTCAGAAATTTGAATTTTCTAAGTGATTTTTGTAGTTTTTAGACTGTCAGATGAAGAATATTATCTTTAATAAGACTGAAAGTTTTGTAGGGAGGAACACTAGTGACCATGCCTGTCAAATATTTTGCTCCAAAAGTAACTGAAACTATGTATCATTGATTTTTCCTCCTCGAGATAACTGTAGTCAAAATAATGAACAATCTGAATGTTTGCTCCGCCCACAGCTATTTATACCGGTACCCATGGTCCCGGTTTAACCAACATCCTTTATAGTTGGACTTTTATAGTGCTAGCTCACTGAAACAACAGTCTGTGGGTAGAAATGTCCCTCCACTCAAGACATACTAACCTCTTTCCAAGCCAACCAGTCTCTGCTTTTTCTCCATAATGCTGCATGCAAAAGCAGCCAATACCAATTTCATATTCTTTGGTTTGACCCGGACAGGGCTTGAACCCATGATCTAACGCACTTCTCAGAAATTTCTACTTTAACGTCATGTCATTAGAGGCTGTCCAATTCTGAATTTAATGATGCTTGGATCATTAACAGGGGGGTGAATGTACATCATAGCTGGAAGCCATTTTGTGCCACTTGAACTAAACGTAAGTTTTTACTTATTGTAAGGATAACATTAAATGTGATAGTGCGTCAATTGCCCCTAAATGTCCGCTAAACAATGGTGTGTCCATTGTTCAAAAACTTGTTATCAAACTCTCAAACACTTCGACAATGTTTTCGCAACAGGTGGAAATAACATTGTTGAAGTATTTGAGAACAAGCTTTAGCGGCAGACACATTATCACGTTTAATGTTATCCTTACAATAACTAATGCTATAAGTAAAAATTTATCTTCAAGCTGCACAAAACGGCTTCCAATTATAACGTACATTCACCCCCTGAATAAATGGATGTGCACTGAGATTAGACTTCCGAAGATATTTACTGCTTTGTATCTCCAATCTAATCTCGTCACAAGCACTATCAAAGGTATTCTTGATATCAGATTTTATAAAGGTGTTGAAGAATTTTTCCAATCATTGATCATTTGGTACACTTATTTGAGGACAAATAAAAATGGCTTACAATTCAAACTAAATTTTTGATTTATGGATCTTTAACTACTTAAAACGGTATGAGATTATCATTATTTTTGCAGATTTGAACTAGAAAATTTGTCTATATACGAAATCTTACACTTGATCTGACACAATCCGTCCATGACAAAATATGCATCAGAATGCACTGGGGGCAGGGCCTGATTATGACCTTTTCGGACCCATAAGCTAATGAAATTTTGGGGAGCCCCTTCAGACGGAGCCACCCTCTAATTCGACTGAACCCGTATTGAATATTTTTAACTTATGACATATAATGTACTTAAGCGACATTTACATAGCTTGAAGGAAACTTATTGCAAATTATTTAAATAAACTAGCCCGAGTGCCCCAAAGTGTAGCCTATAGGATACTCTGGACCTGCCAGGTCAGATTTTAAATTTCCAGAATACATTTGTTAGTGCTTGTGACAAGATTAGACTGGAGGAAGAGCAGAAAATATCTTTGGATGTCTTATCTCAACGAGATTACGTTACTAGGGTATCCAAAAGATAAACTACATGCAAGCGATAAACACAAACACTTGTTTCTATCAATGGCAAGGTTGATTATCCATGCAATGTAAATAGATGACCTTCCCATTGATTGAAACATGTGCCTGTGGCGACAAAGTAGGAAATTGAAGACAAATAAAAAGGAATTGAAGTGAGAATTGGTTAGCAATGTGTTATCACTCATAATTTTTTCGGTAATCCTTTAGAGTAGCAGCGTAAATTCGCAATTTTCAAATCCTATAGAGTAGCGGCATAAATTCACAATTTTCAAATGGACAGCGTAAATTATTTTTAAAATATATAAGCGCAATTTGAAAAATTATACAATTGCAGGTCGTCCTAGAGCTCGAACATATATAGTACCTCCTCAAGACGTACTTGATAATCAGCCATTCATGCTAATCATACCGAGAAATGGACTCTTTATGGCCTTGGTAATGCAATGGCAGATTCTGATAACATCTTGAAATGGCTAGCAGCACATCAATTAATAAAGAATTCACTTCATTGTGTTTTGTGTAATGAAGAGTACAGTTTCAACTGTTTGAATGTGTATAATGACGAAGTCGACGGATTCAGATGGTTTGCAAAGGATTGCTTTAATCAGGGTTCGACACTAACGCTAGCCAGAGACTAGTAAAAAATGATCAGGACTAGTAAAAGTTCCGATAAGCATAGCCCGGTGGGCTAGTAAATTTTATTATTTACCAAAACAGCAAAAGCTGTTTTGAATTCTAAATCCGATGTAGACTGGTTATTTTTTTAGTTCTGTTAATGGGAACCAGTTACTTTCGATTTAAAGCATCATAATCATGCTAGTGCTTTCTTCCGTATGATTGTCGATCTGTATGAAAAAGAGTCAGATTCCACGTCAGAATCATATTTGCGCTTTCATCCGTACGATTAAAGTAATGTGTTCGGACTTAAAATTTGACACAGAGGAATATCAATAATAAAATGAGTTTACATAAATTTCTGGGGCTTGAATTACAAACTATCCTTTCAAGCTTCAAATTGAACCTGATAAAAAGAGGCTACAACGAACTTGAAATTGATGACAATATAAATGATTTTTAATCAGACATTATCTAATAACAGAGCCAAATTTTTAAACAAGAAAAGCAAAAAACATATGAAGGAAATTCCTTTGGTGCTTTCAACTAAATATAACCCATGTATCAGAAAGATAAAACAGTGTCTAGTCAAACATTGGCAATTGTTAAAACATAACGAGATCTGTAGAGACATTTTTACAAAGGAACCAATTATTGCTTATAAAAAGCATAGAAACTTGGGGGACATATTGACCTCCTCGTAAATAAATAGGTATACGAACTTGGAAAAGGCAGATCCCTGACGATGTCGTGCCTTATTAAAACACCGAAACACTAAATTAGTGTAGGATCGAGTTTGACAATTAAGATATACATCTATTATGTTATCAAAATAAATTTTATCACTGAAGATACAAAGATCTTTTCTTATATTGAGAAACAGCTTAAAACATAAAATGAAGATTAAAAATCCCTAAATTAGGGGTAAAAGTCGGTTGTGGTTATTTCTTAATGATGGAAAACATGGATGTTGGGTGTCAATTTATTTTATCTACTAATGAATAAAATATATTTGCAAACTGTCTCATTTTTTTGCAGTTTTCAAATTCACAATAAAAAAAACCTCATAATTTGCTCTACAAAAAACTAGTTGAAATTCAGAAATTGAATTGGTCCAAATCAGCAAAAATATAGCTCAGAATGCAGGATTTTGCATCAAAATATTCAAAATTTCCGTGGGGGGAGCAAACCCCCACCCCTCCAGCTCGGGCCATTTACACGGCCCTCGTGACAAGGACTACCAAAATTTTGGAAGGGCTAGATAAATTCTTAGACTATTAGCCCTTTGGACTAGTATACTGAAGAAGTTAGTGTCAAACCCTAATAATTTACTCCCCTATACTATTGTAATTTTTTAGTAGGTCTACAAGTTATCCAATTTATGCCACTACTCTAGGATAACCGATTTTTCAGTGATTTGCTCAATGACAGCAAACAAATTTAGTAGTCAGGATCAAGAACCCGGGTTTTTTTAGGGGGGAGGGATACGAGGTCAAAAATGATTCCATTAACTTGTTACACTAAATCATACATGCCAACCCTACCGATTTACGCGGTAGTCTACCTAATTTTTAAGTCTTCTACCGCCTACCGATTTTAGATGTTTTCCTACCGATTTAAAAAAAAATAATGTAAAGAAAATTATCGTGAATTGTTCATATATGTTGATTATTGAATATTCTTGTAGATTTCTACGATGTATAAATGAGTACTAATCCAAATTATTTAGGCCCTTTCCGTAATCGCTTCCCTCTTAATTTGTACCAGAAACTTCCATTGGTCAATTCTTTATCATTAAACCAAACAGAAACTGTATTTAAAATAAAGTTTTGAAGCACTACATTTTGAACTTATGATTCCTAAACATCAACAGATCAATGTCTGAATGAATATGTCCGAAACGCCAGAAAAAAAGAAGGCTCGTTTACGACATGACAACGTATTAAGACAGCATGGACTGATGAGTTTCATTTCATTAAACATTCCCGAAAGGGAAATAAATTTGCATTTTGTGAATTCTACAGGACTGATTTTTCAATCAATCACGGAGGTCATAGTGATGTGACAAAGCACAGGCGCTTGTGTAGAGTCAAAAATATGCTCACTATGTACCTAAAATACCACAAGGCCGGACTCACTCCTACTACCCCTGTCACTTCAATCGCTATTTCCCCTGTCAAAATGTCGATAGGACGCAAATCGCTTACTAATTTGCGTAGTGAAATGATTTTTCTTCAAGGAAAACCAGTTTTTTATATCTTCCTACCATCTACACCCCCATACTGACAGATAATCCTCAGATTTTGTTGACAATGGACACCTAGGTGGCAGCAAAGCGAAAGTAGATCACGTGCGACATATTTCCGCCTTTCGGTCGTTCTCGGGTTTTATCATATATAATTACTAAACACTAGAAACATTACAAGACGCCAAAATATGACTGACAAAATGAATGAAAACTTCAGTGCTTCTTGGTATGCAAATAATACTAAAAATAAGGCATAGGAAATAATTGTATTTAAAAAACATTATAATTATACAGTAACAATACTGATATATAATTACGTTTCCCCGAACTTTTCTTTCTGAACTTCTCAGGTATGTTTCGTAAGGCAATGATAAAACCCGAGAACGGCCGAAAGGCGGAAATATGTCGCACGTGACCTACTTTCGCTTTGCTGCCACTTAGGTGTCCATTGTCAACAAAATCTGAGGATTATCTGTCAGTATGGGGGTGTAGATGGTAGGAAGATATACAAAAACGGGTTTTCCTTGAAAAAAAATCATTTCACTACGCAAATTAGTAAGCGATTTGCGTCCTATCGACATTTTGACAGGGGAAATAGCGATTGAAGTGACAGGGGTAGTAGGGGTGAGTCCGGCCTTGTGGTATTTTAGGTACATAGCGAGCATATTTTTGACTCTACACAAGCGCCTGTGGACAAAGCATGTAGGTACCGCAAATCCATTAATTAATGGTTTTATCATACTATATTTAAAGCTTTGACTACACAGATTTTATATCCAAAATGCAGCCTAATGCACCAATGTCCATTTTGCGTCCTTCTGAAAAAAAAGACCCCCCCCCCCCCCTACCGCCTTAAGTCTCTGGAGGGTTGGCATGTATGCTAAATATATTCACATCCAGCACCCTGATCTTTGGGTTTCGATCATACAAACAAGCTTTACATATGCATGTATGGTGACTGTAATCATAGCATTGTTTTTGATTATAGAAACAATTTTCACGTGTCCTCAAATGCCCTCAGAGTCAGATTCAGTCATGGCATGAATCCGTCATTGGTCATTGCCGAAATAATGCGTTTAACTATTTTTCTTTGAAAAAAATACCCTGTAAATTTCCAGTTTCCATTTCCACGGTTTCATGGTACTTTCTTAAACTATAAGATCTGGTTTCATCAGTTTAAAGGAATATCAAAATGATGTAACATCACATTTTGTTTTCGTCTTTGAAATCGAAGAAGTCTTTAATGTGGAGTTAGATATGAACTATGTTATATATAATCTGACTAATCACCGGAAACGATATAGGCAGTAGTTTCAATCACGTACATACACGTACCAGTTTCAATCACGTACACACATGCACCATGATAGAAAAAGAAAAACAACTTGAAACTAATATTTACAATTATAATTGTTTGATATTCCCCAAGATATACTGATATTTTCTGGCTCAAATTGATATTTAAAAAATAGATAAGAAAATGTACAAGAAATGTAAGAAGATACCAAAGGGTAGGAGATCGTCGTGGTTGTGATCGTTGGTATTTGGATTTGTCAGTGAGTTGCGATAGGTCGGTGGTTTTCTCCTAAAATTGGACAAAAAATTGGATTTTTTGGCGCAAAACGTGATTTTTCACACGAAATACCCCAAAAAGTTTCGCGCCTCCCTCCTCTCGGCGCAATTTTTTAAGTGCGCCCCCCCCCCCCCCCTAACTTAAAATCCTGGATCCGCCCCTGGGTTTATTTTTTCGTAAACGGTTTTCACTTTAAACTGTTGCAGCCGAATATTGCAGAATATTAAACAACCGTCATTATCCTCGGCTTTATTCAAATTGATTAAACACTCTTCCAACTTTCTCAAGTCGTGAGTGTGGGGGTTGTGAAGGGCCTACCGAAATAGTCAGGGGCGTAGCTACCGTAAGGCACTTTAGGCACGTGCCTACACATAATTGTTTCCCCAAAAGTTTTTTATTGATGAAAAGTGACAAACAACGCATTACATATTTTAATTATGCCTGTTTTATGTTTATTGTACTAATGACAAGCTTCCACAAGTTGAAAGATAAACATTTGCAATGAGTACTGTGACCGTTACTAACTCTTTGAAAATTGACAGTTCATTTTATCTTTAAAGGTTTTGTCTAGACATAAAATAAAACACAATTTGTTTTTCACACGCTTTTTAACATCTGAATCTAGAAATGAATTGATACATTTACTAGTTTGTAATTGACCGTCAAAAGAACTGTTGTCGGGCTATTGGCTTGCAGTGTAAAAATGTCTGGCTCTAAACCTAAACTTAAAGTTAGAACTTTGGATGAAATGTTTAAAAAGATAAGCTGAGCTCCACACATTAACAGATCAGACAACTAATTCAATCTTTGATTCTTTTCGTACGGATATTGGCGACAGACAAGCGTTTCTTAATGAAGTTGGTTGATGGGCAAAAACCACAAACATTACTGGAGTCACTCGATCAATGTCACAAACCAAGACTTGTACCCTAATATTTATGCAATTTTTACAGTATTGATAACAATGCCAGTGTCTTCGGCGTCTAGCGAGAGTTCATTATAGCCAGAAATGATGGGTACTTTGCTCATTTGCATATCTAAGATGGCGACGCCGACACGTCTGCAATTTTCATATGATCTATATAGACGATACCATTCATAACTGCATGTGTGTCATTTTCTGAACTTGAAAATGATACATTGAATCAAGTTGAATTAAATGAAATAAAAATTATTGAAAACAATTAAATATTCCAGGTTCCTGGACTAAATAAAAACCCGAGGCGACGAACTCTTATTTGGCCTTAAGAGTCTATAGCCCCGTTCTCATGACCAAATTTACATATGTGTAAATTATTCTGCATATATGTAAATTTACACACGGGTGCAAATTCGTCGATGTGAACGCATTTACTTACGCATGTAAATTTACACCATATGTAAATTTACACTTGGTAGGGACCAAGTGCAAATTAATTTTTACACACGTGCAAATGTATTTGGGTGAGTATTTCTGTAAATTGATTTCCATGTGAACGGTAGCAAAATTTACACACTCCTAATTTTCGACAATTAATGTCATAATTCCGCTTGGATTAACGCTAGATACGATAACGTAACCCTAATTCGGCTTGTGCTCCAGTTAGGGTTATGAATCGGTCCCATTCAGCGTATGGGAGCAAATTAAAATTTTCTTTAAGTGAATATTTCAACTTTCTTTTTGCATATCTGGTCATAACTTATTATTCCCTACATTTTTTAAGTAATGGCGATACGAAATAAGTGTTACAATACCTGTTTCTACCTTCACGATCGATTTAGTATTCGAAAATTGTTTCTTGTCCGCCATGGCACCTTACGTATACTCTCGTGATGGGCGGAGCCTATCCATATATGGATCTGAATGCCAAATATGAAAAACTTTACTACGAATAGTACGATGTGTCTTACTACGATTGATCCAAATAAGGATATCTCCAAAACGAGGCAAGTGCACGTGAAATAGCAACTTGTAAACAAAATGTCGGACCGAAAGAAGATTTCATGCATTAAAATTTTCAGATGGATATAAGTCTACCATGGATTGATGTAGCGTTTACTTAACACCTCAAGGTTTACCTAAATATATTTATCTTTCACCCCCGTTAATTTTTCCAACCACTTCCAACGAAATTAGGACAAAAAACCGCCCGGTGTGAATCACTCCGGGCGCTGCTCCCATACGTTGAATGGGACCGATTCGTAACCCTCGCCGGGAGCAAAAGCGGACTGAGGGTTACGTTATCGTATCTAGGATTAACGCATGCAACGTATTTAACCTTGACCAATTGATTGGCTACACTTGTAATAGTATTTGGTCAGTTATTAAAATGCCGCTAAAGAGGAAAGCTGGTCAAAAACGGGGTGCTGCATGGTCTGATGATGAGACTAAACTTCGGGAACAGAGTACAAATGTACTTGTTTCTCCTTTATGAACAAATTCGGAGTTCACGAATATACGTGCATCGTGAACCCGTTCCGGCCACCCTATATTAATGTCTCGGAAAATGTACTTGTTATCACAAACACCTTGCATGATAAGTGAATAGTAGCCTTTTCTATTTAAATAGTCACCGTGTGATTCGGATGGAGCGATTATTGGTATATGGGTACCATCGATTGTACCTCCACAGTTCGGGAATCCCCAAGATTCTTCATAACCTCATACGACATTTTTCAACTCGTCTCCAGTCCGAAACTTAACATATACATTTAACAGATCTTCATATATGGCTTCGCATACTTTATGAACTATACTGCAAACATTTATCATGGAACTTTTCTGGAAAATTTAAGTTATTGGGTATTAGTTTTAATTTGTCGGAATCTGATAAAAGACTGGAAAATTTTACAGAAAAAGTTCAATCAGTGAAAAAAATATTAAACTTGTGGTCTTATAGAGATCTTACATACATTGGTAAAGTCACTGTTATTAAGACTCTAGCTCTTCCTATTCTAGTTCAATGCCTTACTGTTTTACCAAACCCTCCAGATTCAATTTTGAATGATATTGAAATATTTTATAAATTTTTATGGAATGGTAAAAAGGACAAGATCAAGAGATCCATTATTATCAATGAATATGAAGAAGGGGGACTAAAAATGCCAAATATTCAATCCTTTTACAAAGCACTTAAAATGTCATGGCTTCATAAATTACTTGACCCTTTCAATCATTCACCATGGAAAGTACTTTTATTGGGTTCTATAAAAAAATGGGGAGGAAGTAATATATTATATTTGAGTAAAGAGGGTCTAGAAAAAATAGCAGAAAAAGTTAACCCATTTTGGAAAGATGTTTTTTTGATTTTATCAGAGTTGAAACAGGAAAAGGGGGAGTTAGTGGATAGTCAACACGTCTTGAGCCAGCCCATATGGTTAACTCCCTTGATAAAAATAGGTGGTAATATGTGTATGAACAAAATATGTTGTGAAAATGGTGTCTTTTTTGTAAATGATTTAATATCAGAAAATAAAATGCTTTTTACATACGAGGAATTTAAGAATCACTATAATATTAAATTAAATTTTATAGAATATTTCAGTATTCTAAGTGCCATTCCACATAGATGGAAACTTCTGATAAGAGGGATAGGAAAATTAAAATTAATTGAAAATGACATTGTTGATAGACTGAAAAGGGACCCTAAGCCATGCAAATATTTTTCAAAACAATACATGTTAAATGTAAAAATGCTTCCTTTAAACATTCAGAGTAAATGGGAAAAGGAAGTTCATAAGGGGTTGTTATTGAAGATTATAATTGGAGTTTTATTTACTGTATACCTTTCTCTGTTACAAAAGATACTAAATTACAGGACTTTCAATATAAACTTTTACACAGAATCTTAATTACAAATTCCTTTCTATATAAATGTGGGTTAAAAGAAACTGAGCTATGTACATTTTGTACAGAAACCAAAGAAAGTCTGGTTCACATCTTTTGGGAATGTAATTATGTCCGGAACTTTTGGTTATCAATTGACAATTTCCTGAAAATATGTGGTCTTGGCTTACCCTTTAATGCAAAGGACATAATTCTTGGCTTGACTGAACACAGTTCAGCCCAGGGCACAATCAACAATGTTTTAATTATTTTGAAATATTATATATATGTCTGCAGATGCAAATGTAGGGACTCTGATTTAGAAGGTGGTCTTGAATTCCTGAAATATGCTATAAATATTGAAAAGGCATCAATGATATATCTGTCCCCAGTACAAAAGGAACATGCTAAAAGAAAATGGTTAGATCTGGAGGTGGTATTGAGTGGTTAATATTAATATATATCTATTATACTAAAATATATGTTACCTTGTATAACTTAAAATGCATTGCTAACTTTGAATCTGAAAAGTTATTACAAAACAGTATGTTATGAAGATCAACTTGTTTTTACATTGTAACTTTTGTGCATTGAAACATTGTGTTTATAGAATCATGTATGCATAAATCTGTTCTTGGAAAAATAAACAAATTAAAAAAAAAAAAACTATGCTGCAAACCGTCGACTTTCCTACTCTAAATAAATTGCCGATCGTTCTGTATTCTGCTGAAGAGGCAAGCCAATACAAAGTTATAGCAACCTGTTTTTGAACATCTACTACGACTCTCACTACGTGGTCACTTGGCGCTAGACTTGCTTCCAGATCTCGACACAAAGATGCAAAGGTTTCTCTCTTCATTCGAAAGTTTTCAATCCACTGGTCATCGTCAAATGTCTCAAGAACAATATGGTCAAACCAGTCCGTAGAACGTTCTTTTTTCCATGTCTTTTTTTCATGACCCAGTCCAATGACCAAACCGGCTCCCACAAAGTATGGAAACAATCTCCTTCTTTGGCATCGATAACGAACGAAAGCGTCCATGTTTCACCATCAGATGTGTAGATATAAAAAAAAATCACATGAACCCTTTGCAAATTAACTTTTACACACGTGAGTAAATCTCAGGTAAATTTACACATGTGCAAATTTGCTCACGTATGTAAATGTTTGTCATGAGAACGGGGCTTATGTAAAAATGTCTGAAATACATGAAACTGGTGGCGTGTGACACAAAATTTATCAATGAATGACATTTGGCGACATATTTTCTGAAATTAATTTAGATTCCTCAATAATATATGTAATTATATTGACTAACCTTATATTTCTCGCTTCTAAACTCGGGGTTCCCACATTAAATATAATATGATCATTTTTGCATGATCGCGATATCAAAAACATGTCTAATTCTAAAATCACAGGAGTCGGACGTTCTATCAATAATAAGGTATAGGGGCACCTCGAAGATCGCTGGGCAACTATATAGTTTTTTTATAGTTGCCCAGCGATCTTCGAGGTGCCCCTATACCTTATTATTGATAGAACTTCCGACTCCTGTGCTAAAATCGTTACAAAACAAAAATATTTGAATTTTGACAGAAGGAAAACTTTGCGGAAATAAACAATAACTCTTAATTTTCGAATCATTGACGGACACATTGAATTTCCGTACTGTATGCTATTTTTTGACAAATCTAATAAACGATCCATCAAGCTTGAAACTGCAGTCACGTGATCAAAATCTAATTTAAATATGATGAATATTTATGAGGAAAGTACCATCAATTTCTGGATATGCAGTGCGATATGCGCCGCGTAAAAAACTGTCTTAGAGCTATGTAATGGGTGATGAGAGATTATCAAATTTATCGTTGTTATACATCCACAGAACAAGAAATCTAAGCGTCGAAGATGTTATCAACAAATTTGCAGTGAGAAAAAACAGACTTCTGGACTTTATCTAATTACCAGTCCGTTTTGCTGGACATGATGGCTGCGTGTGCTTACATGAACTCTGAAACTTTATTCTTTGAATGTTTTCGGGAATGTTTCTTAAATCATACATATTGCAGTTATGATAATCTTCGCTATAGATTCAATGCTTTGTGATGCTGAATTTTTGTAACTGTTAAAGTTATTCTGAAAAGCGGTGTAGAAACATTCAGTCAAAAGTTCTCATATTCAGCAAAAATACATTAACAACTTCGATTTTTGTATTGTTTCCATGATAAAATGAGAATATATTTCATGTATTTTATTGTTCAGATTTCGTCATTTGTACATCTATTTACGCTTAAAATCGTTTTCCGTTTCCCCAGACCCCTCGCCCCAAGTTGTGTCTACATTTCATTTTATACCTAGCTACGCCTCTGATAGTCTATGGTCTCTCTTCATATAAATCCGGTACTGCAAGGATTGCATGGTTTTCGGGTGAAAATGATAACGGTGAATTAGGTATAGTGTTAATGAAAATAACTGTTCGAAGGACATGATACAACAATTTCAACATGTAATTAGATATTGGTTTCGATGAGAAATGGCCCGGGGTGGATTGTTGCTGGAAGGAAATATTTCTCATGGAAGAAATTTATTTCAGTGAGATCACAAATTTTACCGTAATGAACCTCTCTGCATTTTTGCTTCCTTTGAGAGGAAAAAAATAACCATTGGGTGTACTAAAGATAGCATTTTTAAAACCCTTTCTTTTAAGAAGAGTTTGAAGATACTAAAGGGATAATCAGAATCCGTAAATCGAAGGACAGACGACACAATGGCCAAAAGAAAATGGATGGGTGCTCCGGAAGGGTAATCAGTTGATTTAGATCACATTCTCCACATCTAATAAAATGGCTATAATTGGAACTGTTCTCTCCCTATTAAGTACCCAAAGCAACAACGTTATAAAGGTTCACTGATATGCATGTGCACATATAAATTGCAAAAAGAATATTTCCATCGAAGGTTAGTCCACGAGTACCACCTACAACAACCGGGTATTTGAAGGGATGTATGTACTGAACAACATACACGTGTAGAAATAAATAGAACTGACAAAAACCAGTAATAAACGGTGATCATTGGTTCTCGACCAGTTGTTATATACATGTAGTTAGTTGAGACATATTACAATTAAAATATACATGTATATATAATATAAACACAAGAGAAACTTGATGCAAAGCATCAATTCGCTGCAAAGTTTTTGAAGTCAAGTTGAAAATATCGAAAAATCATCATTTTACACTTAATAGTTTGACAGTAATATAAATTATGGTTTTAACGTAAATAATATCTGACACAATTGACATATCTAGTATATCATCAAGTAACAATGCGAAATGGTATTTAAAAATGTTATGATAGGTGAAGGTGTTTTCAACACAGTCGGCATTCATATGGGTACAAACTGTGCTCCTCTTCTTGCTGACTTAATTCTTTATTCGTATGAGAAAAACTTCGTTCAGGAGCTCGTCAAGAAAACCGAACGAAAGCTAGCCCGGTCCTTTAATGTCACGTTCCGCTATGTAGATGGTTGATTTCACTAAGTAATTCCAAGTTTAAAGTGACTATGTTGATCGCATACCACATATACAGCTAGGTTTGTTCATACCTTTACCTAAACCTAGATATTGACAATGAGGGCCGGGTGAGCACGAAGCTTTACGCCAAGAGAAATAATTTGAATTTTCCCTTTGTAACTTTCCATTTACAGAGATTGTTGTATCTTTTATTCTTTGGTGATACACACACAATTAACAAAATCCCGTTTGGGTCATGCCAAGTAACCTTTCATTCCTCTGTGACCTTCAAATCATACGCAAAACTATTTATATTTATTGTACCTCAGTATATGAACATCACTACAAAATTTTCTACATTAAAATTGCTATTTTTCTCCTTTTCCAGTTGTTTGACTATTGAGCGGTCAATAGTTTTTTAAAAGACTGGACCGGCAATGTGAATCGTTTTCGCGGATTTTTAGTTCCG